>OZ005649.1:370789933-373189933 GCA_963930645.1 Salticus scenicus | reverse complement strand
AATACACTATATACATATAACAATAATGACACATTTAAAAAACACAAATAATTTTACTTATTTATTCATGGGTAGGAGGCACAACTTTGTGATTGGACGTTTATTAGTACCCAAGGCAGTTTTAACTTCAACTACTCTTACTTTTGAGTCTTTGCCTGGGTAAGTAGCAGAAATTCTGCCCAATGACCACAGACATGGGGGCAAATTATCTTCTTTGATAACGACCAAATTTCCTACCTCCACATTATTTTTCTCGAACTTCCACTTGCTCCTCTGCTGCAAGTTGCTCAAATAATCAGAGCTCCACCTCTTCCAGATCACTTGAATAAATTTTGTTAATTTTTGCCAATGATCCAGCCTATTTTCACCAATATTTGTTAAATCAGGCTCAACCATTGATGTAATAGGTCGACCAATCAAAAAATGGGAAGGGGTTAAGACATTAAGATCGTTTATATCCGCCGACAAAGGAACAAGTGGTCGAGAATTTAACATTCCCTCAACTTGGATTAAAACTGTTAGAAATTCTTCATAAGTTAGTTTTGAATTTCCAACAACTCTCTTTAAGTAATACTTAATGGATTTAACTCCAGCCTCCCAGATACCTCCAAAATTTGGGGCTCTAGGGGGGAGAAATTTCCAATCAATACCTTCTGATGACATGAAATCGGCAAGTTTTTCATCTGGCTGGTTTACTAATCTGTGCAATTTTTTAAGCTCAGCATTCGCGCCTACAAAATTTTTAGCATTGTCAGTAAAAAATTTTGCACACTTGCCCCGCCGAAAAATGAACCTTTTAAGAGCTGCAATAAATGAGGCTGATGTCATGTCTGACACCACTTCCAAATGCATTGCCTTAGTAACAAAACAGATAAATATACATACATAAATTTTATGGTACACACCTTTCCTTTGACCCCTATACTTAATATAAAAAGGTCCGCAGAAGTCCGCTCCAGTAATGTTAAAGGGAAAGGTTTTTCTCACTCTCTCCTCAGGCAAATCACCCATTAATTGGTCGATTACCTGAGGTTTTGCTTTGAAACAGGTTACGCAATTATGCACAATTTTTCTACATGTGCTTCTCCCATTAATTATCCAAAATTGTTGCCTGATTTGGTGCAGTAAAGCTTGAGGTCCTGAGTGCAAATACTTAACATGAAAATAATTAACAATTAAATCAGTTAATCTATGTTTAGAAGGCAACAAAATGGGGAACTTTCTGTCGTAATTCAAATCACTATTACTCAACCTGCCTCCTACCCTTAAAATACCATCCTTATCAATAAAGGAGTTTAGATTTGCAAGGGGGCTGGTTTTGGATCCCTTTTTGGCACCCATTTCCTCCTGAAAATGTTGTCTTTGAACCATTTTTATAATAAAAAATTCAGCTCTTTTCAATTCGGCGGCTTCTAAAGGACCGCTCCTCTTTCTTTTCCCCCGGCAGTTCTCTGTGAACCTGAAAATAAAGCTTAAAATACGAATAATTTTAAAATATTTGTTACTTATATTGAGAAAATTGTCAATAAAGGAGTCAACATTAACACTGAAAGAAAATAAGTTAGAGTCACTAATTTTCAGTCCCTCATGAAAGTCACTTAAAGTAATCGCTACTGGAATGTCTCTTTTAGGATAGTCATCCCCAGTAAGGAACCTTGGTCCCCTCCACCATAGTTCATTCTCATTGAGCTTATCTGGGTCTACACCTCTTGAGATTAAGTCCGCGGGATTTTCCCCGGATGAGACATATCGCCACTGTTGTACATCTGTAAGTTCTTGAATTTTGGCCACTCTATTGGACACAAATGTCTTAAGTTTGAAGGGTTCCTTCTGTAGCCAAGAAAGAATTATCATAGAATCGCTCCATAAGAATATGTTGTTAAAGTCCATTTTTAGAGCTGCTAGCACGCGTTCGATCAGTTTTGCCAACAACAACGCTGCGCATAATTCTAAGCGCGGTATAGTTAATTTCTTTAGTGGTGCTACCCTGGATTTACTTGTCACCAATTGTATAGAAACTTCGCCAGATTGCGACTTGGATTTACAATATATGACAGCACCGTATGCTAGTTCCGATGCATCGCAGAAACCGTGAATCTCAATTTGTACCGCCGATGGCAGCACAATGCATCTTTCTACTTTCATCTCTCTTATGGACTGCAAAGATACTGTAAATTTACGCCAATCCTTTGATTCTTTCTCTGGCAGGAGGTCATTCCAGTCAAGCCTTAATAACCAAAGTTGCTGCATAAAAATTTTAGCCTTTGTAATAACAGGTCCTAATAACCCCAAAGGGTCAAACAATTTCGCAATAAATGACAGCACTGACCTTTTAGTAATTTCTGTTAAATCTGCACAGTTCACCTTAAATAAAAAAGCATCTAAATTATGCTGCCAACAGACACCTAAAGCTAAAGATTCCTCTCGTTCAGCAAACTCATAGTTTGCATCATCAGTTTTAATGAGCTCGGGGTGATTACTGTGCCACTTGTGCAAAGACATTCCTGCAGACTTAAGAATGCCTATTAGCTCATTTTGAATAATTTTAGCCCTTTCCAAGGAGCTAGCTCCAGTTAGGACATCGTCCATATAAAAATCCTCTCTAAGTACTGGAGCTGCGTTAGGGAAATTTGGCTCTTCATCTTCGGCTAACTGTTTTAATGTTCTCATAGCTAGAAATGGTGCACTGACCGTTCCGTATGTAACAGTTAATAATTCGTAAGTCTTGGGGGGTTCATGAGCACTATTGCTCCACAAAATTCTTTGTAAAGCATGTTGATTCGGGTCTATTAAAATCTGTCTGTACATCATTTTCACATCTGCTGTGAACGCATAAATGTATCTTCTAAATCTTATCATAATAGAAAATAAATCTTCCTGAATGACTCCTCCATTATATTGGAGGGAATTTAAAGATAAACCATTGGAAGATTCACTTGAACAATTAAAAACAACTCGCAGTTTGGTTGTAGTTTTATCAGGTTTGTATATTCCATGATGTGTCGCATAATAACATATTTTGGGTTCTTTTTCCTCAATTACTTCTCTAAGATGACCCAATTCTTTATATTCTTCTAAAAAACCTTTATAAAGGCTTAAATACTTTTCATCTTTCGATAATCGGGTCCACAGCGATCTGAGTCGTTTAAGAGCAACCTCACGAGAATCTCCTAAGCACGAAGGATCAGTTTTAAGAGGCATCGATACTACACCTCTCCCCTCTTCACTTCTCCAATGAGTTCGCGAAAAATGCTCTTCGCAAATAGAATTTTCTTTAGATTTGGTTACCCCCATTTCAACATTCTCAATTTCCCAGAATTTTTTTAAAGTTGTATTTAGATCCCCATCAAGAATCAGACCGCAATGACCCATACTCGCACCTTGTTGCTCGAAACTACCTGAAGCAACATAGCCAAATTTTGTGTTCTGTAACAACAAAGAAGAATTTTCCGCATATATCTGTCCTGGCGTAAGTAACTCATAGAAAATCTCTGCACCTAACAATATATCTATTTCACCAGGGATATTAAAGCTATAATCCGCTAAATGGACTGTATCTGACACCTCAACATTTACATCAATTATCCTCTGAGGAACAAGGTCGGTGATTTTCTTAACTATGAACATATTTAGATTCCTCTGAAAATCTCCCGTCTTATTTGCTATGGTAGCTCTCACGCAGCCCTTTACTACAAATGACGAATCGTTTAGACACGAAATCAAAGTATTTATTTTTTCTGCTTTGAGCTGTAGACGATTTACACATTTTTCACTGACTAGGCAGACTTGACTTCCCACGTCTAACAAGCATCTACACTCAACCCACTGATTATATTTATTTTTTATCAGCGCTCGAATTGTGCTTAGCAAAACATTTCTAGTGCTTACAAAACTCGTAGCAACAATCGAGTCTGGATTCACAGATTTCACCTGAGTTACTTGACTATTTGCCCCTACTCCATACACCTGACCGCCAATGCCAATCTCAGAATAACTTGTATTTTGATTTTGCGAATTTTGTCTCAAATCCCTATTTACATTCTCATTGGAAAAGTGAAGAAGTTGATGATGTGGTTTCTTACACATGAAACAATTGCGCACTTTACATTGTCTGAAATTACAGTTTTGCAATAAACACTTAAAGCAAGCCTTAGTATTTTTTACAACTTCTACCCTCTCGTGTGGCGTTAGCCTTTTAAACTGCGGGCAGTTCTGGAGTAAGTGAGATTCATTACCCTTACACAAACCGCATTTGTTATTTTTCATCTCTGACAAAAATACATTAGCACCTTTATTAAACTTACGAGATGAATTGTAATTCTCAGGCTGTTTACCTCGCGAAGTTGTGTATAAGTCAACCTCCTGTGCTAATTTTAAGGGATTAAACCACTCATTTCCTTGTCTAATACTTATATGCGACGCGACCTCTTTATCTAAAGTTTGGAAGATTTTATCCGCTACAATTAATTGGTTTAGTGTATCATAATCCGAAACTTTTCTCAGTTTCAAATAGTATTCCCAATTTGTTTTTAACCGAGACGCAAATTGCACGCATGTTTCGCCATGTTGTCTAGTCGCCTTTCGAAATTGTTCCAAACACGCCATAGCAGTGGGTTCAAATTCTCGCAAAATTAATGATTTCACTTTCTCATAATCTCCAATTTCCGTATCTTTTAAATATGTAATTATATTGGAAGCCTTTTCGCCTACTAAATTTAAAAGAATTTCCGCTTTATATTTGCTTGGAACATCCTTCGCTACAAAGGCTCTCTCTAAAGAAGCAAAAAATAAACACCAGCCCTCAGGTTTACTAGGCAATCTTATAGTTAATGTTCGAACACTTTTTATTAGTGCATCTAAATTACACGACTCAGAATCTTTATCACTATTGACTTCCGATTTATTTTCAGATTTTAATTTCTGAAGTTCTACCTCAGCTTTAACCCTTTCAAGTTTAATTTTCTCCAATTCCAGAAGTCGCTGTTCACCATTTTTTCGTTCATCAATTATTGAATTGCCGATAGAAATTACCTGCCCTGGATCCGACTTATACAACGCACTGTCTGATATAATACTATTTAATTCAGCCACGGTCATTTTTTCATTAATTTTTTCCCCTATTTCTTCGGCTATAAGCCTCAGATCGCTTTTTATTGCGTTTTTGAACATATTTATATTTCTCAATTTACTTTATAATAAATAAAAAAGAGGAATAATCTCACTTACTCAAATAACGAACACTTAAATCACGAGTACTAAATAATCACAAACAATAAAATCAAAATAAATTCAATCAAAAAAAGGGAAAAGAATTTGCTCTTACCTCAGATCACTGCGATCCCTATTTTCTATCACTAAGCTGATGTAATTCATAGTTCCTCTCACAAATAACAAGTATTGTTCACAAAAAACACGTAGTCTTCACAAATACCACTGAATTTTCACCAATAATACGCATTCTTAATTAATCAGCAAAATAAACAGCCATTCTGTTCAGTTACTTTCCACAAATGTTCGAAAACCGTTGTTCTTTTACGCAATTCTAAACCAAATTATTAACACCGATAACTCGTTAAATTACACTTATTACTCCGGCTCGACGGACCAGATGTTTACGCATCTGATCAAAACACATGACACAAATTAATTAGGTCGCTGATTCGATAATTAAACACTTTAATTTCACAATATAACATTTGTTCGGCTCAAAAGCACGAACTCGCACGAACACATTTTTCTCCTCTTATTCCATTTCGTATTCCACAGTAGTCTCGCAGAAACGGAATATCACACTTTTCCGGAGGGGTGTGGGAAGCACAAGCATGTGCAGCACGTAATACTCATTGGTAAAATGTCAATACAGAACAAATATAATCATCCTCTTCACGACTAGTTATGCGACACACAAAATCATCATCGTTTGTATCTACAGGTTCGACTATCGTAGAATCACTGTCAGTCTCCGAAGCACTCACGGTAGGCTTTGAAGTTGAGGCTGCCTTTTTATAAAAACTTAGACGACATTTGTTGCATATTACGTCCCTTACCGAGATATTCTTATTGAAACAATCACTGTATGTTTTAGCTTCATTTTCAGTTTTGATAACTTTTCTATATTTATATTATCTTTACGCAAAAATCTACAACAGTTTTTACATTTACCAGACATATTTTGTGTACAAATACTCACTAAAACACAATAAAAACTTTTCTATAGAATTATTAAAAGTTGAAACACTGTGAAACTATACGCAGAAGATTATTTAAGTTGAGCTAATATACTTGTGGGGGTAGAAGAATAATAGGAATATTGCAGCCACGTTCCTTAAAACTAACAAGATACGACGCGTCCAAAATGTTGGATGTGTGCCAGCTTGTGATTTGGTAAACATCCAATAATTCGCGCTCTGTTATCATTCGGTTTTTGTGATTCAGATGACTGTCACCCCTATTTTAACAGTGAACTCGTTGAATTAGCGCTTGCGCAGAGGCTTCCATAGGTTGAGGAATAAACAAAATGCTACAAATTATACACAGGCAACTAGCTGGAAAGCGACAAGTTGCGTCTTGTTCTTTAAAACGTCCACAAACAATTTTCAACTCTTTATGTCAAAATCATCGTCTTACATATATTTTTAATTACTAATATATTTTTTAGTAATAAACATGTTACCACTTTTTAATACAGTAATAAAATTTCAATCAAAAGACAAATATAAAGTCATTAGTACCCCCTTCATTCTACAGAAAACGTAGGTTTTGAAAATTAGAATTAAAAAAAAAAAAAATATTCAAAAAATTTTTTTTAATTAATTTATTTTGCTCTTTTTATATTTATTTCTACCCCCATATAGTTGGACACATTCTTTTTGATTCTTTTTTAACTTTTTTTTGTAATTGAAATTTTGAACGTGAACGGAGGATACATACATGTTACGGAGAATACACCCTTATGATGTATTTCTAAAATTTAAACATTTTATGAATGTGTACATATTGCTTTTGTATATTAAATTAATTACACTGATTGCTCATGTAAAATGCTTTGTTATAAAACATATTAAAGAAACAGTTTCTGCAATTATTAATTTGAACACTTTTCATTTTAAGTTATATATGCCAAATTTTCACTAAAGACATATTGTTCTGTTTTATTCATAGTAGGTTGCTTCAGGACTTCAACAACATCTCTTTAATATATTTCTGATATATCATCCTTTTCGGGGAAAATAAAAGTGTCATTAGAGCATTTCTGCATGAATTTTACAGTAAATTCATTATAAGACTCTTGTGATATAATTAAAGCTACATAAAATTTGAAGCTTTTCTTGCCAGCTAATTTGATTATCACATAGTTATTTGGACCTATCTTTGCACTGCTTAAGCCATTTCTCATTACTTCTTCATTAATAGCCGAAAAAAAAAAGAATAAGAACTTAAATGTTATAACCTTAATAATAAAGTAATTTGTTAAATTTATTAATTTTTTAATGATATTCATTAATTTTTTATTAAAAAAAAAATATGTTGTATTAAGAACATAATTAAGACTAATTAAAAATTATATATTAATTTTAAAATTGATTTTCTAAAAAACTGTATTCTCCATTACACATTGTGTATGCTTCATTACATTTATATTGTAACGGAGGATACATGTACGGAGGATACAAATTGCTATGTTTTGTTTTGTATATCCTGTTGATTTAAGGTTAACACATCATGGTGATAAAGTTTACTTAAAAAAGTTATGAACTATTAACTGAGAAAATAATTTTAATCAATAAACAATTCTTGTCTTTTAAAATCAAGAACGGAGGATACACAATGTGAAGGACCTATTTGACTTCAGAGAGAATAATACATAAATTCTTACCTACTACGATGTTTAGCTCCACTGTGAAGAACAGATATTGAAAATGGCTGTCTGTGATTCTAAATCTCTGTAATGAGTTGGCAGTATTGCTCTCTATAGGAAATTCTTGTATTTAATTGCATTCAGAACGGAGGATACAAGAAAAACTGTGACAGTAATTCAAAGGATAATAATGCAATACTTTTTTTTCTTTTGCAGGAAAATTCACTTACACTGTAAAAAACCATCTAATGACCAAAGCTGCTCTATATTAAATATTATATTTTTTTTTATTCAATAAAAAAGTGAATGAGTAAGTGGAGGAACATATGTTGTGACATGTAACGGAGGTATACAAGTATCCCTCCGTTCTTTGAAAAAAAAATAAAAAAAAAAATAAAAAAAAAAAAAAATAAAACATCACCAGTTTTTATTAATTATATTAAAAAAAATGTTATAATATTTAAAATCTCTTAAGAGAATATTTTAAAAGAATTATTTTTAAAACTAACTACCCCAAACCAGAAATATTACGTTTTTTGTAGAATGACCCACCTAAGACGGTCATAAGAAGTTTTAATTTTTTTTGGAAGTGTTGCACCCATTTTATATTTATGCAGTTTTTGGTAGTATTACTAGACATAGTAAGCTACATTATATATTTTTTCTGTGATTGTACCTCTGCGTGAACTAGGAATAAAATCATGAAAAAGAATATTTTCATTTTTTATTAATAGTAAATACGACAGAAAAAATCTACAAAAAATATATAATGTAGACTAACATTTTGTCAAACGAACAGTTTTTGTTTCATTAGTGTAGCTGTAATAGTTTTCATAAAAATCAATTTTAAAAATTTCCCCCTCTAGCGTCTATTTGATCCATTATCTCCAGAACGCAGCGAGATGAGAGGGTGAATTTGTGTCAATGGTAGTTTTCTATCTCGCAGATGTTACCACACGAGTCATTTTCAAACTATCTTTCTGGGGCCGCTGACCCTACCTTATCCTGCTAGACCCTTTCAGATATTTCCTATATATATTTTCATGTTCATAAATACTTCCATATTTTATTTTATTGAATTTTATTCCTTGATGTAAAAACTTTAATGAATGCTTTAGAAATATGCAAAATATAGAAAAGGCAATAAACTATGAAGGAAAAGAATTAATTAGAAAATAATTACGGCAGTTTTAATAAATACATTATATAAGATATTTATACCCCACCCCCTGCTAATTATGTTTTATTTGGAGGTAGTTATGCAGAAGTTGAAGCTAATTGACTGTAATTAAGCCTATATGCATTGCCTCCGTAGTAGTCCTTTTAAGGAAACGGGAGGTGCCGGGTAGAATTTTATGTGGTTTCCTCAGAAACTTGTGTAAATACGGGCTACGATCCCTTAGAAAGACCTCCACGGAAGGCACTCACCCTCAGGCCTAGGACGCAGGTGCAGTCAATCACCCTTAATCCCAAACATCAACACCAACAACGAAACCAAGTCCATATTTGCACGAGTTAAAAAAAAAAAAAAAAAACGGAAAACTCGGAACCGTTAAAATGCCGATCGCGCTCTGGGATCGAACCCAGCATTTCCCATTAACCAGTTTATTTTGAAGAAAGAAATGTAACTGATGTATATGTCTTGTATGCAATGTAAAAATGCCTTAAAAAGTTTCATTTGAAACAATTTTCATTTTTCCTATGTTAAAATTATTTTAGTTATCCCAACTTCAACTCAGAAATTTATACTATTATTTTTTTAAAAAACAAAACAATTTTAATCAAAAGGGGAAAAGCGAAATTGTAAACCTCTGTTCTAAGGGGGAAAAAAACATAATAAATAAATAATATGTATTGAATTAGCTTTTTGAATGAAAAATAAATAAATAAACAAAATTTAAAAATAATGGTTATGCTAAAAAAAAAAAAAAAAAAAAAGAGAGAGAAAGAAAAAGAAAAAGTCAACATAAAATTACATATTGCTGCATAGGTATGAGCAATTAATTTTCGTTCTTAATCAGTTTTTCTGTACATGATATAGTATAGTACAAATGTCATACCAATTACATTCCATAATAGAAAAGTTTTCACCTAATTTTTCAGCTCTTTTCGTTTTCTATAAATTTTTAACCACAACATTGTCTTTATATATTACCCTTTAATTAAAAACAATAATCTCTTTTTACTCTGTATGTGTTTCACATGAAGCTAGAGTAAATAGAAGATCCAACGCCCTATTACGAAAATGATCCCGATTTTGACTGAGTCTGCTATCAAAGTTGACCCTCGCGCCATCTATTGACGACTCTCGATAACAACATTAATTTTTTAAACGAAGTTGGGAATGACAGAATTTAAATGTATATGAATTATATTAGACTTAATGAGTTCTCATAAAACTCACGTAGGAATATATATATATAATATATTCCAGTATACTTACACTTTATTTTTTTACTTTTTCTAATTTTATTTAACATAATTTTCAATGTTAAGGATAAATTTCAGATATTTCTTATATATATTTTCATGTTCATAAATACTTCCATATTATATTTTAATGAATTTTATTCCTTGATGTAAAAACTTTAATGAATGCTTTAGAAATATGCAAAATATAGAAAAGGCAATAAACTATGAAGGAAAAGAATTAATTAGAAAATAATTACGGCAGTGTTAATAAATACATTATATAAGATATTTATACCCCACACCCTGCTAATTATGTTTTATTTGGAGGTAGTTATGTAGAAGTTGAAGCTAATTGACTGTAATTAAGCCTATATGTATTGCCTCCGTAGTAGTCCTTTTAAGGAAACGTGAGCAGGGATGGAACACGGGCGCAGAATTCATACCGGAATCTGTTTAAGAAATTTCTGCACCTATAATATCGTTGATTCAAGATGTGGAAAATTTTCTTATATTGATAGTGGTATGAATTCTGCGCCCGTGTTCCATCCCTGCGTGAGGTGCCGGGTTCGATCCCAAGTCGCACTCGTCAGTCTAGCTGTTCAGAATTTTATGTGGTTTCCTCAGAATCTTGCGTAAATACGGGCTACGATCCCTTAGAAACCCCTCCACGGAAGGCACTCATCCTCAGGCCTAGGACGCAAGTGCAGTCAATCGGCCTTAATCCCAAACATCAACACCAACACCTCTTTAACGAAACCAAGTCCATATTTGCACGAGTTAAAAAAAAAAAAAAAAAAAAAAAAAAAAAACCGGAAAACTCGGAACCGTTAAAATGTCGATCGTGCTCTGTTATCGAACCCAGCATTTCCCATTAACCAGTTTATTTTGAAGAAAGAAATGTAACTGATGTATATGTCTTGTATGCAATGTAAAAATGCCTTAAAAAGTTTTATTTGAAACAATTTTCATTTTTCCTATGTTAAAATTATTTTAGTTATCCCAACTTCAACTCAGAAATTTATACTATTATTTTTTTAAAAAACAAAACAATTTTAATCAAAAGGGGAAAAGCGAATTTGTAAACCTCTGTTCTAAGGTGTTGGTGTTTGGTGTTTAGGATTAAGGCCGATTGACTGCTGTAGGTCCTGGGCCTGAGGGGGAGTGCCTTCCGTGGAGGTCTTTCTAAGGGGTCCTAGCCCGTATTTACGCAAGTTTCGGAGAAAACCACGGAAAACTCCGAACGGCTAGGCCGACGAGCGCGACCTGTTCTAAGGGGAAAAAAACATAATAAAAAAATAATATGTATTTAATTAGCTTTCTGAATGAAAAATAAATAAATAAACAAAATTTAAAAATAATGGTTATGCTAAAAAAAAAAAAAAAAAAAAAAGTCAGTTTGCAAAAAAATTTAAATCCATGAACTAATACCTGAGAAATTTACAAAATAAAATAATTAAATTATAAATTTATTTAAATAATTATCAAAATTTTAATTTATTTAATTTTTAAAAGGATGAAGATAACATTCTATTTGCAAAATAATCAAACTTATATTTCATCCCCCCCCACACACACACACAAGCTAAGAATGATTTATCTGCACTTAGATCCTAGACTTAGGTGGACTGACTCCTTGTTGGTCTTTTTAAAGGGATCTGGCCAGTATTTAAGCGAATTTTGAAGTGATCCATTTAAAACTCTCAACGACCAAGTTGAGGCAGTTCCCACAAGCATGTTTTATTTTTAATTTAGTTATTCCAATTTTAATTCAAAAGCTTATGCTTTAACTTTAGTCAAAAATTTTAATCATAAGATAAATAATGCCATATCGAATCATTAACACTTTTTTGTTAAATTCATTAGTAAAGAATAATGTATTTCAGTTTTTAGAATGTAAAAAATGAAATAAATAACTAAAATTTTCAAATAGTTAAACTATTTCCTTTTTCTTTTTCTAATTTTCATTTTTTTTTTAAACATATAATTTTAAGTAATTTGGATTAATTGCAGCTATCTTCTGTACAAAAATTCTGCATTCATACTTTTGAATTCTTCTTAATCTCTCCCCCCCCCCCCCCCCCCAGATTGTAAGAAAATCAATTTGAGAAATTTATAAGACATATTTGTAAGATTTATAAGAAATTAATAAGATTTATAAGAGCTGAAAACTTGAAAAGTTTATAAAATATATTAAGCGTAGTAAACTCTTTGGCATGAAGATATAATTCTCCTTGTAAAATTATCAACACATTACTTCCCTCCCTCCCCTACTTATTCTGTTTAATTTGCACTTGGGTCCTACACCTAGGTAGATTGCCTTCGTATAGGTTTTCTCAAGGAGACCAAACCTGTTTTTTGCTCGAGTTTTTAAGCAGACTACAGAAAAATCCGAACTGTTAATTTGAGGAATGTGACCTGGAATCAAACTGAGCACTTTACACTAGATTCGAAAGCAGAACATAACGGCTATTGTTGCGTATGTTTTATTTCAAAGAAATATATATATATATATATATATACGATGAAATGTATGCTTTGTGTATGTGATGTAAAAATTATTTAAAATTTTTATATAAATCAAATTTGCTTTATTTCCATGCTAAAATTATTCTTTCTAGTCATTTCGATTTTAATTCAAAAATTTATACCATTAGTTTTTAAAAATGTATACAATTTTAGTCAAAAGATATAAAGCTGCTATATAAATCACTATTCTATTTTTATTTATTTATTTATTTATTTGATTAATTAATAAGAAAAAAAAAAAGTATTTTAACTTTCAAAATGTGAAAAAAAAAAAAAGAGTTTGTAAAATTTTTTTTAATTTATGAACTGAAAACATGAGAAATTTATAAAGTAACATTAAGTATAATAAACTGAATGGGATGAAGGGGAAATTTACCTTCAAAAATTTGTGTCATTAATTTTTAAAAAAATGATAACGATTTTAATAAAAATGAAAAATGCTGTTATTTAAATCGTTTTTCCAAATTTATTTTTTATTCTTACAGTAATAATAATAATAATAATAATAATAATAAAAGTTTTATCTTTTAGAATGCTAGGATCCACTAACGGCCAAAAGGTCCTGTCATTGAAGCTGTAGACATGAGGTGCTGGGTTTGATACATGGTCAAGCTCGTCGGCCTAGCCGTTTGAAGTGTTATATGATTTTCTCCGAAACTAAGTTAAGTACGGCTATGATCCCATAAAAGACCCACCCTCATGTAAGGCACTCTCACACAGGTCTAGGATGGTAGTGCAATTAATCGGCCTCAATCTTAACAACTTTTAAAATGGTTTAAAAAAATGTAAAAAAATTTAATTTATGAACTGATAATCTAAAAAATTAATAAAATATATTAAAGGCAATAAACTTATTGTGCTAAAATCTCTTGCAAAATAATCAAAACATTCACTTCATCCCCCCCCCATGATATTGTTTTACCTAACTTAGGTCTTAGACCTAGGTGCATTGCCTTCATATTGGTTTTTTAAAGGGACCTAGCCTGTATTTACTCGAGTTTTGAAGTCAACCACGGAAAACTCCGAACGTTTATTTTGACGACCGTGACCTGGAATCGAACCAAGCACTTCCACTGACTATTTTCAAGAGCAGACACATACTGCTACAGTTGGAGTATGTTTAACTTCGAAGAAAAATAAACTTATGAACTATAGGCTTCGTAAGTGATGAAAAAATGATTTTAAAATTTTATGAGAATCAAAACTTATATTATTTCCTTGCTAAAATTATTTTTTCTAGTCGGTCGAATTTTAATTGAAAAATTTATACCATTAGTTTTTAAAAAATGAAGCAATTTTAATCAAAAGGTAAAGAGGCTTTTTAAATTACTATTCTATTTTTATTTTTTTGATTCATTAATTTAAAAAAAGAAATGTTACACCTAATTAAAATTTTTAAATAGCTACAATTAATCTAAATTATCTAAAATTATATATATATATACGTATATATATTTATGTATTTATGTATAAAGATGAAAAAAAGGAATGAAAATTAGAAAAAAAAAATCAGTTTAACTACTTTGGAAAATTTTATTTATTACTTATTATTTTTAAAATCATTATTAAAAAACTAATGTATCTTATTTTAAAATTAATTGATTAAAATAAAAATGATAAAATTTTTTAATAATTTCTACATGAATAAGGAATATATCTTAGCATTCAGAATTAATGATTTAAAAAGTAATAATTAAAAAATAAAATAAATATAAAAATTTTCAAATAATCACTTTATTTCTCTCTATTCTCACATTAATGGCATAACAATATCTAGCTAATTTTTTAAAAAAATAAGTACCTAAAATTACTTAAATTTTATTAAAAAGCAATTATTTCAATAAGCTTTCAATGCTAATCTTCTATAACGGCTAATCTTAGCGCCATCTAGCGACCTGTTTATTAACTAAACTTTCTGCCGAATCCCCTATCTCGTTTTCCCTCCTCCCCTCTATCTTCATGGTGTTTCATCCATAGCAGAAGAAATAAAGGACAACGAAAACTATTTTGAAAACTATGATCTGTTCCCTTGAAAGAGTGCTACACGCAAGTTCACAATACCTACGCAGTTCGTCCGAAGGGATAGAATTCGTCCCGCTGATTGGACGAGAGGATATAGCACAACAGCAAATCAACGATTAGGCTTCGGGATAAAACTTTTCTATTTTCTTTCGATCGATGTTTTGTATTTCTATGGTAAATTTTATTAATGAAAGCATTTACAAATGTTTTTCGATGATATACTATTATACATTTGTAATATTATACTCCATTTTCATAAAAAGATTAAAATCTTTTACTGCTTATTTGTTCGTATTTATAAAGTGACATTATTTATTTTTTTACCCCACTGTAGAAAGTAGTGATTTTTTAAAAACCGAATTTGTATGAATAAATAATAAGATTAAAATATGTAACAATGTATTGTTATTTTATTTTAATTTACTATTTGTTTTCTCATCTGTAAAACTCACGATGTATACTATTTTCTAAATGAAGTCATTTACAATAATAAAAAATTTGAGATCACTATAGGTTCATGTTTGTTTCCATCTACTTGAGGCGTGTTAATGATAAATCTAAAAGAGGATTTTTTGAAGTACAAGTAGCGATATTTTTGAAATTAAGTAAAGGACAAGCTATGAGAAAACGATGAAAGGGGGAAAAAAGTTAAAGAATTGTACAATAAAACCTCATTGTTTTTAAATCGATCTGAAAGTCATAAGAAAATAGACTACTAGAATTTAATTAGTGCAAATTGTACATATTACAGTCATAAGACAAGGGTTCAAAATTTGAGAATAAGTTGAAATTGCCATTTCTTCAAATATTGAAGTACATTCATTTACACAGCATTAGACGCTTTTCTTTTCTTTTTTTTTTTTTCTTATTTCAATTTCTACTAAAATAGAGATATATTATATCATCGTAAAACATTTGTATTTACTTTCATTAATAAAATTTACCATAAAAATACAAAACATCGATCGAAAAAAAAATAGAAAAGTATTATCCCGAAGCCTAATCGTTGATTTGAGGTTGTGCTATATCCTCTCGTCCAATCAGCGGGACGAATTGCGTAGGAATTGTGAACTTGCTGCAGACATTCTATTCACACAACAAAACAAATCACAGATCTGAGCGTTTGTGAGCTTTCGATGAATGCGAACGATTCAGTATAATGATAATCACACTAGAGATGGCCGATGTGTCGGTGCGTCGGCGCAGTGTGTCGACACGTTGCTTTGTGCCGAGTTCGATACAGTATCGAAGTTCGGCACACCGGTATCATACTTCGACACATGTGTCAGAGTTTGACATTTGTACCGAAATTTCGACGCAGGCAGTGTTTCATGCGTGCGGACTTCGACACAGTGTGTGTCGTGGGTGGGTAGCTCAATACACCGACACTCTTTCGAACCTTCATCTCATGCATTGTGGTTGTATTTTGAATTTAACAGAAACTTCTTCAGCTGCTTTCTAAGAAAGAGTAAGAGGGATAGTAGTCTTTCGCATTTGCTTTAATGATAGCTGTGGGGGGAAGGAGATTTAGTGTTGCTCTCTATCACAGATTTTTCTAACATACGATGAAATAGAGGTCACCGGAAATTATCGGTTTAGTAGGTGGTTCTGGTATTTTAGCCTTAGGGTGGGAGAGGTTAGAACTATTTTTTCATGGTTGTTGTCTTGTGTTATTCCCCTGTTTTCCGTCTTGTACAGTTGGAAATACAGATGGTTTTCTTTATGTGTGTTCTCTGTTCTTTTCACAGATTAAAAAGAGTTTAGGGGATGCTATGAATGCCCATAGAATTATGTTTTTATTAAAAAACTTTCTTGTTTCTCGTAAAAGAATGCTAGATGGGAGTTTTATTTTTGAAAATATAGCAAACAATAAATTTATCATTCATTTATAAATTCATTTATATTTCTTTATAAAGAAGACATTTTCAATTTCAATTGATACTAATATAAAAAGTTTTGTACTCGGAAATTACTTTTATTTATTTTTTTCTTTCTCTTCATTGTATGTACTTATCCTTCATATTTTTCCATGAGATTAAATTCATAGTTTCAAAACTTTCTATAGTATAGAATATTCAATGCCTTACTCAAATAATTATGAACGGCATTTTATGAATAAACTAAAATTGATTATAAAATCCTTTTTTTTTATTTTTTTTTTATGCAATAACATATTTTCTCGTTTTCTTATTTTACTCCCGCGCCCTCTAGGTTATTTTATATACATACGTGATTAAAAAATAAAAATGATTTTTATAGAAAAATACAAGGTAACAAACTGAAATTCCCCACTTACTAAGGTAACTTTCATCCAAAGTTAAGTTTCGGAAAAAAAAAACAGTAAATTCGATGAGCTTCTAGGACGCGATATGCGACCTGGGATCGAACCCGGCACTTCTCATTTACCAACTTTGAGTGCAGAACTGCTGATCGATAACAATGGAATGTTTATCTTTACACAATATCTGTGTTTCTAGCGTAGTTTTCATTTTTCTCTCACTGCCTTTTTTTTTTTTTTTTTCTTTTTTGAGAAAAATACTTGACTACTTACTAAATTTAAATTTCCTTCTGGAGAAACAGAAAACCTGTGTATTACATACGAAATACAATTCTTTAAATTGGCGCAATGAAATAAAAGTGTATTTCAATATATTTCTTAACAAACACACACATATATATATATACATATAATTTTAAAAAATAATATTAATACAAAGGAATCTCACGATTGTTAAGATTTCTTAATACTGCCTAAACATGCCCATAAATATATATTAATTTGGATCAAACACCAAATAATATTTTGGAAACGCGGAATGTCCCAGGCAGTCACTTAAATCCACTGTTAAAATAAATAAATAAATTATCATTTTTAGCCATTAAATTAGTCATATCACTGAAGACCGGTAACAGAAACGTGAATTCCGAAAGAAAAAATAAATAAATAAAACTTTATTACACAGTGTAACAGGAAGCTACAAAGAGAAAAAAAAAAGCTCCATTAAGTCTAAAGTTGAAATATTATTTATTTACTTTTCTTTATAATTATCATAGATACTCTGATCAGAGGAGAAAATTGCACATTTTTTTACAACCCAGCAGCTAATCTTCCGAAAATGTGTCGAAGTGTCGACACACTGTGTCGGCACATCGATGCAGTGTGCCGACGCAGTGTCGACACAGCAAAGTGTGTCGAATTGCCCATCACCAAATCACACTTATCGACGTTCCCTGCCTTTCAGTGGCGAAAACGTCTTCACCTGATAAATAAGGAACTAACTCAGTTAAAGAAAGGGGTTTATTTTTTTATAAAAAATATTTTCTAACCGAATAAACGGTGTGATACTGTTCAATTATTTTTGTTTGGTAATTTAATTTAGTATTCCAATTGTTTAAAGAGAAGTTTTGTATATTTTTCATATAAACGCGCATATAGTTTTGTTGATTTCAAGACAGGAATATTATCTGTTGGTAAAATAAAAAATATATAAAATATAAAAGACATAGTTAACTGTCACCTATGATAAGAGGTGGTAAGATTATTGCATTCGAGAGACAAGTTATTATGTTTACTAGCGAGCTTCGCCCGCTAGCGGGTCAGTATTTTTAAATGAATCACTAACAGTAACTTTTAGTCTTAAGAAAAGAAATTGAAAAAAAAAAATCATTTATAAATGGGTAAAAAGTCGGTCCGTGTCCCCACTGCCTTCGGCAGCGCAGTCCCGCGCGTATTCCTTCCCTGACCCTTCGTGCCTCCTAAAAAAAAAAAAAAAATCTGATCCTGTAAAAACTCCCACCGGGTCCCCACTGCCTCCGGCAGCTCAGACCCATGCGCGCAGAGCGCGCACGTGTGAAGGCATACGTGCGCTGCGCGCACATATTTCTTCTCAAGTCAAAATTTTATTCTTAAGAAAATTTAAAAAATCATTTCTCATCGGGTACAAATTCGGACCGGGTCCCCACTGCCGTCGGCAGTGGAGTACCGTGCGCGCTGCGCGCACAAGGTAGGGGACACTGATGTGAAAAAATCAATTTTCACATATGTTAAATTAGCAGAGTTAGCAGTGAAATATACGATAATTGCTCAGCTCTAATAAACTATAAAAATGATAAATATGTGTGGCATTCATTGAAGACAAATAAGTTTAACAAAACTGTTTATTAAACTTGAAACAAAATGATGAGTAACATTAAATAAGTAGAAACAATAGTTGAATAAATACTTTGCTGACGAAAGGTTAAAGACCTTTAAAATACTGCCATGTAAATTAATAGAATTCAAGTAGAAAACGACGTTTACTTTGTGACATAACTGGATACACTAAACGCATCGTCGAAAATATCAAGTCACGAAAACGTAATTTACAATCATTATAAAACTAAACACTTTATAATTAAATTAAAATACCAGCTCATGACTTTGAGCTAAACTGAAAAAACATAAAAGCATAAGAGCCTAACAGCTTAAAAGCTTAAGAGACTAAGAAATTAAGAGAGCTATTACGTATTCCTTACCTCCTTTTATACCCGCGAACGGATTCAAAGTGACAGCTACTTGATGCTGTACAATCGGCAACGCCTCCCATAATTATAGCAACATGACGCTACGAGTCTGCCGCCATCTATGGGCTAAGCAAAAAGACTCAGCAGTTGAAAAATACAACATCTCCGTGTTAGGTAGCGGTAAAACAATGAACAATCCGTGAAAGGATTTAAACATATTTTCTTTAAGTTAATTTTAACAAAATATGCTTTTAAATATGAGGTAAGTAATTAAAGTTATTTCAAAGGACTTAAACAAAATTATATTAATAAGAAATATAACTTTTAATCATTAAGCTTTTGTTTTTAATTTTAATATATCTTTAAGTCAATGGCAGTATCAATTATAAAATAAATCATTTAAATTATATTTAAGTAGTAAATGAATTTAAATTTAAATTTGAGAATCAGCACGGAAAGGGAACAAATTTTACAACAAGGCCCCCCACCGTGTTGATTCGACAAACACAAACGTCAGCAATTACAATATAAACTTTATTAGAAAAAAAAAATGAAAAAATTCCTTGGATATTTAGTGACTTGACGACAGATATAATTTTTTTCCACATATCTTCTGCAGAATATACTTCACACAAAACTGGAAGGTTCGTCATTCTTGTAAATCATAATTCCAAGAGTCCAAATCACAATTTCAAAAATAAGTAGCATTATCAATATACTATACACATCTACTAAAAGAAAAAACAAGATATTAATACAGAGCAAATATGCACAGCATTTCAAGGAAACCTTTTTCTCCCCATTCCCCATTGGCAAATTAAAAAAAACGATAATATTCACAAACATATGAAACATTTATATAACATACACACAACCAATTACACGTGGCGCCACGAATTTCTCTCATACAAAAAGTTAAACTAAATTATACATCACTACACAATGGAAAACGCAGAAAACCCCACCAAGAAAATGCATACATATCCCTCTAAAAAAACATTTTTCAATTTCAAAAAAAAAAAAAAAAAAATTATATATATAATACGTTCAAAAAATTTTTTTAATTTACTCTATATACATTTACTTAATAAATATCTTATTTACAAATTTAGACATATCACTTTTAGTAAGGGGCTTTGTGAAGGGGTCGGCAAAGTTATCTTTAGTATTTACATATTTTAAATCAAACCGTTCCTCAAATAATCATTCACGGATGAAAAATAACTTTACATTAATATGTTTAGATTTGTTATTTTCTATAGGAGATCTCGTAAAATTAATAGCCGCTTGGTTATCAGCAAAAAGTATTGGTGGTTCATATGAAATAGAAATTAATTTAAAATCAATACAATCTCGTAATAAATTATCAAACCACATTAATTCTTTAACCCCATCACACATGGATACAAATTCGCTTTCCATGGTTGAAAGGCAAACACTTTTTTGCTTAAAAGTTTTCCAAGAAATAGGACTATTATCCAAAAATAAAATTTGTCCCCCCATTGATACGAAGTCATCCCTATTCATCGCGAAATCAGCGTCAGAGAAAGCAGTTAAACATGGATTAAAACAATTTAAATTTAATTTTAAATCTCGAGTACACGAAACATACCCAAGTAATTTAATTAACCCATTCCAATGATTAAACCCCGGTGAATTTTGAAATTGACTGAATATATTAACTGCGTAGGCAATATCAGGTCGTGTCCTGTTTGCAATGAAAGATAAACATCCTAAGATATTCCGATATGGAAATCTAGACATTTCATCAACTTCATTTTGATTAGTAGGACAATCTTTCTTCGAATACTTAATGCCTTTTATAATAGGTAACGAACAGAAAGGGATATTAAACGACTTAAACCTGTCATACACTTCATTAATATATAATTCCTTAAAAATTTGTACTGAATAATTTTCATAATTAAATTCTACACCAAGTAATTTCTTGGTTTTACCTAAAATTTTTATATCAAATTTACATTTTAATAAATTAAGAATTTTATCTATTTGAAACTGATTTCTACCAAACAAAACTAAATCATCTACATAAACTAATAAAACAATATAATTTTCAAAATAATATGAACAATTACACCAGTTAAATTTATTAAATCCCAAATCTAATAGTACTTTATTTAACTCATAATACCAGAGCCGACCACTCTGATGAAGGCCGTATAACGCTCTGTCTAGTTTACAAACGAGATTTTCCCCTCCCTTTACAACATATCCTTTTGGCTGTGACATATAAATTTCTTCTTTTAAAGGTGCATAAAGATAAGCACATTTTATATCGCATTGAACGTTATGCCATTTATAACATGAGACCAATAATGAAAAAAAGAAACGTATTACTGAGAAATTAACGACGGGTGAAAACGTCTCGTCATAAGTGTCCCCCTTTATCTGATGAAAGCCCTGGGCCACGAGCCTCGCTTTAAAGCGGGCAACGTTTCCTAGCTCATCTCTTTTAACAGTGTATACCCATCTATTTCCCAAAACTTTTTTCCCCTCCGGTAAATTAACCAGATGCCAAACTTTACGGGTTTTCATATTATTTATCTCATCATCCATGGCATTTTTCCATTCAACACATTCTGAAGATTTAACGGCCTGATTATATGTTTTAGGTACAGGGATAACTAGTCATGATTTTTTATGAGTTAAACTTGAAGTTGGGTTATTCGAGTTTTGCTGATCAACTACCCCCTCGAACTAATTACTACTAGAGAAATAAAAAAAATTAGAGTCAAACATTAAATTATGTTTATCACAATATTGCTTGACATCGTTCATCGATCTCAAAATAGTTTTAGTGTTATCCGGGTAATAGAAGATGTCAACTCTGTCACTCATTTTTCTGGGTACGGGTTTCCTATTCCAAGTAATTGAAGAAAGAGGTTTAAAAGAAGATTTATCTACAGGAGTTTCATCGACGGACTCGTCACTAGAATCATTGGGCCCACTTCCGAAAACAATGTCAACTGGATCGGAAGCTTGACAATCAACTGGACTTTCCGGAAGTAAGTCCAATTCCTCCAGTGAGGTGCCCATCACCGCTCCACTGCATTTACTAAATAGCTGATCAGAGAACGTTACGTTTATAGTTTCAACTATTTTATCCTCATCCTCCAACCAAATTTTATATCCCTTAGTCCTTAGTGAATAACCTATCAGTACTCCCTTTTTAGCCTTAGGTTCAAGCTTATGGTTTCTATGTTGTTTTGGGATCCCTACATACGAAATTAACCCAAACGGCTTAAGGTGTCTTGGTTTAAACCCAGTATATAACTCAAAAGGAGTCTTAGTTTGTCCCCTGTGGATTAAACGGTTCCAAGTGTACGCGAAATACAACATTGCATCGGACCAAAAAGAAAAAGGTAAACCACTATCCGTGATAATAGCTCTAACACAATTTAAAGAAGTTTGATTAAACCGCTCACTTAACCCATTTTGCTCAGGTGTGAACGTGTTAGTTAACTCATGAACAACTCCATTTTTACTACAAAATGATTTGAAGTTGTCATTTACAAATTCGGAACCATTATCCGTACGAATAGCTTTTAATTTTTTATTCAAACTACGTTCTGCCCGTGCAATGTGTCTCTCGAATACACCAAAAACCTGAGACTTATCCTTTAAAGGATAAACAGCAACCCTTTTCGAAAATCCATCAATTATGGACAAAAAGAACCTTTCCCCATTTCTACCAGTTACTTTAATTGGGCCCCAAACGTCCATAAATACTTTCTCTAACGGTGACTTAACGCCATGAACATCGGATGATTTAAAAGACACACGGTTTTGTTTACTAAACCTACAAGGTTCACAAAAAAATTTCTTAAACTTAAGTTTAGGAAGGCCCCTCACCCCGTTCTTCTTGCTAGTATTTACAATAGTATCAGGACTTACATGCCCAAAACGAGCATGCCAATACCCAGTTTCATTAACTTTTGCAAGAGAAGCTGAAGGATTTTCTGGGTGCCCCCCATTCACATTACTCCTCTTTTTAACTTTAGAAACATTAGGATATAAATAGTAAACACCGTCTTTAATTTTAGCAGTAAAAATATGTCTTTTATCTTTACCGAATACCGACACTCGACCCTTACCGCCAGTGTATGTGGCACCGTTCACATCTAATTTAGGACCTGATATTAAATTTTTCCGTAACTTTGGGGAATATAAAACATCTTTTAAATACAATACATTTTTACCAAAATTTAACTTAACAGTTCCTTTAGCAGTAATAGGAAAACTAATACCATCGATCGCGACAAAAAGCTCCTCTCCCTCAACAGAAGTATAATGCTCAAAAAGATCCAAATTTCTTAGAAAATGATTTGAAGCAGCGGTGTCAAAAATAAAGCTGTCATCATCACTTAAATTACTAAAATTAGCTTGGGCTATGTAGTAGTAGGAGGGAGATTTGCATTTGTCACGATCGTTAGAGTTATACTTTAAATTTCTAGGTTTAAATTTAACATTAGTATTCAAAAAACAGTTTTTCTTTAAGTGACCAATACGGCCACACTTAAAACAAGTTAAAGGTTTTTTACCTTTATGTTGAATGTTCTGTACTTGAAGACTGTTATTGGCATCTTTCTTGATATCACCTTCTCGAAGCTGTAGACGTGATTCTTCCGCTGTTAACTCAGACACAATACTCTGGAACTTGAACTGGTCATTCTTCCAACGCAACAAATATTGCACTGCAGATTCAAACTTGGATGGTAAGTGTTGCAAGAGTTGAAAACAGCAATATACATCCTCCATAGCATGGCCAATTTCACGCAGCTAGTCCAGTATTCTTGATAACCGGGTTACAAAAGAATTCACCGTTTCATTCTCAGACATTCTACAATTAATGAACTCTGTAAACAGTCCCATATGATGAGCTCTTGAGTCTGATATAAAGGTCTTCTTCAAAATCTCCCAAGCATCAATTGCACAATCACAATTTTCATAATGCTTCTGACTTCAGGCGATGTATTTAGATAGATTGTTGACAATGCAACTCGATTACGTGATTTAAAATCCTCCACTTGTTTTGGAGTTATTCCAGCCTCAGCATCTTCAACAGGCAGTTTTTCTTTCTTACATATTATATTCCAGCAGTTTCTTTCAATTAAAATAAATTTAATGTCCTTGACCCACGTAATATAATTATTCATCCGTAATTTGTCAATAGTGGGATTTAAACTCACTGCCATTTCAATTTCTTATCTTCAAACAACTAGAATGCCATAAATACTATTATCAAAATTTAAAATGCTATGAGCTGACAACGAGCCAAATTGCCCATAACCACTTGATGTGAAAAAATCAATTTTCACATATGTTAAATTAGCAGAGTTAGCAGTGAAATATACGATAATTGCTCAGCTCTAATAAACTATAAAAATGATAAATATGTGTGGCATTCATTGAAGACAAATAAGTTTAACAAAACTGTTTATTAAACTTGAAACAAAATGATGAGTAACATTAAATAAGTAGAAACAATAGTTGAATAAATACTTTGCTGACGAAAGGTTAAAGACCTTTAAAATACTGCCATGTAAATTAATAGAATTCAAGTAGAAAACGACGTTTACTTTGTGACATAACTGGATACACTAAACGCATCGTCGAAAATATCAAGTCACGAAAACGTAATTTACAATCATTATAAAACTAAACACTTTATAATTAAATTAAAATACCAGCTCATGACTTTGAGCTAAACTGAAAAAACATAAAAGCATAAGAGCCTAAAAGCTTAAAAGCTTAAGAGACTAAGAAATTAAGAGAGCTATTACGTATTCCTTACCTCCTTTTATACCCGCGAACGGATTCAAAGTGACAGCTACTTGATGCTGTACAATCGGCAACGCCTCCCATAATTATAGCAACATGACGCTACGAGTCTGCCGCCATCTATGGGCTAAGCAAAAAGACTCAGCAGTTGAAAAATACAACATCTCCGTGTTAGGTAGCGGTAAAACAATGAACAATCCGTGAAAGGATTTAAACATATTTTCTTTAAGTTAATTTTAACAAAATATGCTTTTAAATATGAGGTAAGTAATTAAAGTTATTTCAAAGGACTTAAACAAAATTATATTAATAAGAAATATAACTTTTAATCATTAAGCTTTTGTTTTTAATTTTAATATATCTTTAAGTCAATGGCAGTATCAATTATAAAATAAATCATTTAAATTATATTTAAGTAGTAAATGAATTTAAATTTAAATTTGAGAATCAGCACGGAAAGGGAACAAATTTTACAACAAGGGCCCCCACCGTGTTGATTCGACAAACACAAACGTCAGCAATTACAATATAAACTTTATTAGAAAAAAAAAATGAAAAAATTCCTTGGATATTTAGTGACTTGACGACAGATATAATTTTTTTCCACATATCTTCTGCAGAATATACTTCACACAAAACTGGAAGGTTCGTCATTCTTGTAAATCATAATTCCAAGAGTCCAAATCACAATTTCAAAAATAAGTAGCATTATCAATATACTATACACATCTACTAAAAGAAAAAACAAGATATTAATACAGAGCAAATATGCACAGCATTTCAAGGAAACCTTTTTCTCCCCATTCCCCATTGGCAAATTAAAAAAAACGATAATATTCACAAACATATGAAACATTTATATAACATACACACAACCAATTACACGTGGCGCCACGAATTTCTCTCATACAAAAAGTTAAACTAAATTATACATCACTACACAATGGAAAACGCAGAAAACCCCACCAAGAAAATGCATACATATCCCTCTAAAAAAACATTTTTCAATTTCAAAAAAAAAAAAAAAAAAATTATATATATAATACGTTCAAAAAATTTTTTTAATTTACTCTATATACATTTACTTAATAAATATCTTATTTACAAATTTAGACATATCACTTTTAGTAAGGGGCTTTGTGAAGGGGTCGGCAAAGTTATCTTTAGTATTTACATATTTTAAATCAAACCGTTCCTCAAATAATCATTCACGGATGAAAAATAACTTTACATTAATATGTTTAGATTTGTTATTTTCTATAGGAGATCTCGTAAAATTAATAGCCGCTTGGTTATCAGCAAAAAGTATTGGTGGTTCATATGAAATAGAAATTAATTTAAAATCAATACAATCTCGTAATAAATTATCAAACCACATTAATTCTTTAACCCCATCACACATGGATACAAATTCGCTTTCCATGGTTGAAAGGCAAACACTTTTTTGCTTAAAAGTTTTCCAAGAAATAGGACTATTATCCAAAAATAAAATTTGTCCCCCCATTGATACGAAGTCATCCCTATTCATCGCGAAATCAGCGTCAGAGAAAGCAGTTAAACATGGATTAAAACAATTTAAATTTAATTTTAAATCTCGAGTACACGAAACATACCCAAGTAATTTAATTAACCCATTCCAATGATTAAACCCCGGTGAATTTTGAAATTGACTGAATATATTAACTGCGTAGGCAATATCAGGTCGTGTCCTGTTTGCAATGAAAGATAAACATCCTAAGATATTCCGATATGGAAATCTAGACATTTCATCAACTTCATTTTGATTAGTAGGACAATCTTTCTTCGAATACTTAATGCCTTTTATAATAGGTAACGAACAGAAAGGGATATTAAACGACTTAAACCTGTCATACACTTCATTAATATATAATTCCTGAAAAATTTGTACTGAATAATTTTCATAATTAAATTCTACACCAAGTAATTTCTTGGTTTTACCTAAAATTTTTATATCAAATTTACATTTTAATAAATTAAGAATTTTATCTATTTGAAACTGATTTCTACCAAACAAAACTAAATCATCTACATAAACTAATAAAACAATATAATTTTCAAAATAATATGAACAATTACACCAGTTAAATTTATTAAATCCCAAATCTAATAGTACTTTATTTAACTCATAATACCAGAGCCGACCACTCTGATGAAGGCCGTATAACGCTCTGTCTAGTTTACAAACGAGATTTTCCCCTCCCTTTACAACATATCCTTTTGGCTGTGACATATAAATTTCTTCTTTTAAAGGTGCATAAAGATAAGCACATTTTATATCGCATTGAACGTTATGCCATTTATAACATGAGACCAATAATGAAAAAAAGAAACGTATTACTGAGAAATTAACGACGGGTGAAAACGTCTCGTCATAAGTGTCCCCCTTTATCTGATGAAAGCCCTGGGCCACGAGCCTCGCTTTAAAGCGGGCAACGTTTCCTAGCTCATCTCTTTTAACAGTGTATACCCATCTATTTCCCAAAACTTTTTTCCCCTCCGGTAAATTAACCAGATGCCAAACTTTACGGGTTTTCATATTATTTATCTCATCATCCATGGCATTTTTCCATTCAACACATTCTGAAGATTTAACGGCCTGATTATATGTTTTAGGTACAGGGATAACTAGTCATGATTTTTTATGAGTTAAACTTGAAGTTGGGTTATTCGAGTTTTGCTGATCAACTACCCCCTCGAACTAATTACTACTAGAGAAATAAAAAAAATTAGAGTCAAACATTAAATTATGTTTATCACAATATTGCTTGACATCGTTCATCGATCTCAAAATAGTTTTAGTGTTATCCGGGTAATAGAAGATGTCAACTCTGTCACTCATTTTTCTGGGTACGGGTTTCCTATTCCAAGTAATTGAAGAAAGAGGTTTAAAAGAAGATTTATCTACAGGAGTTTCATCGACGGACTCGTCACTAGAATCATTGGGCCCACTTCCGAAAACAATGTCAACTGGATCGGAAGCTTGACAATCAACTGGACTTTCCGGAAGTAAGTCCAATTCCTCCAGTGAGGTGCCCATCACCGCTCCACTGCATTTACTAAATAGCTGATCAGAGAACGTTACGTTTATAGTTTCAACTATTTTATCCTCATCCTCCAACCAAATTTTATATCCCTTAGTCCTTAGTGAATAACCTATCAGTACTCCCTTTTTAGCCTTAGGTTCAAGCTTATGGTTTCTATGTTGTTTTGGGATCCCTACATACGAAATTAACCCAAACGGCTTAAGGTGTCTTGGTTTAAACCCAGTATATAACTCAAAAGGAGTCTTAGTTTGTCCCCTGTGGATTAAACGGTTCCAAGTGTACGCGAAATACAACATTGCATCGGACCAAAAAGAAAAAGGTAAACCACTATCCGTGATAATAGCTCTAACACAATTTAAAGAAGTTTGATTAAACCGCTCACTTAACCCATTTTGCTCAGGTGTGAACGTGTTAGTTAACTCATGAACAACTCCATTTTTACTACAAAATGATTTGAAGTTGTCATTTACAAATTCGGAACCATTATCCGTACGAATAGCTTTTAATTTTTTATTCAAACTACGTTCTGCCCGTGCAATGTGTCTCTCGAATACACTAAAAACCTGAGACTTATCCTTTAAAGGATAAACAGCAACCCTTTTCGAAAATCCATCAATTATGGACAAAAAGAACCTTTCCCCATTTCTACCAGTTACTTTAATTGGGCCCCAAACGTCCATAAATACTTTCTCTAACGGTGACTTAACGCCATGAACATCGGATGATTTAAAAGACACACGGTTTTGTTTACTAAACCTACAAGGTTCACAAAAAAATTTCTTAAACTTAAGTTTAGGAAGGCCCCTCACCCCGTTCTTCTTGCTAGTATTTACAATAGTATCAGGACTTACATGCCCAAAACGAGCATGCCAATACCCAGTTTCATTAACTTTTGCAAGAGAAGCTGAAGGATTTTCTGGGTGCCCCCCATTCACATTACTCCTCTTTTTAACTTTAGAAACATTAGGATATAAATAGTAAACACCGTCTTTAATTTTAGCAGTAAAAATATGTCTTTTATCTTT
Organism: Salticus scenicus; assembly: GCA_963930645.1. Lineage (NCBI taxonomy): Eukaryota > Metazoa > Arthropoda > Arachnida > Araneae > Salticidae > Salticus > Salticus scenicus. The sequence goes on along the minus strand of OZ005649.1, from coordinate 373,160,720 downwards.
ACCGAATACCGACACTCGACCCTTACCGCCAGTGTATGTGGCACCGTTCACATCTAATTTAGGACCTGATATTAAATTTTTCCGTAACTTTGGGGAATATAAAACATCTTTTAAATACAATACATTTTTACCAAAATTTAACTTAACAGTTCCTTTAGCAGTAATAGGAAAACTAATACCATCGATCGCGACAAAAAGCTCCTCTCCCTCAACAGAAGTATAATGCTCAAAAAGATCCAAATTTCTTAGAAAATGATTTGAAGCAGCGGTGTCAAAAATAAAGCTGTCATCATCACTTAAATTACTAAAATTAGCTTGGGCTATGTAGTAGTAGGAGGGAGATTTGCATTTGTCACGATCGTTAGAGTTATACTTTAAATTTCTAGGTTTAAATTTAACATTAGTATTCAAAAAACAGTTTTTCTTTAAGTGACCAATACGGCCACACTTAAAACAAGTTAAAGGTTTTTTACCTTTATGTTGAATGTTCTGTACTTGAAGACTGTTATTGGCATCTTTCTTGATATCACCTTCTCGAAGCTGTAGACGTGATTCTTCCGCTGTTAACTCAGACACAATACTCTGGAACTTGAACTGGTCATTCTTCCAACGCAACAAATATTGCACTGCAGATTCAAACTTGGATGGTAAGTGTTGCAAGAGTTGAAAACAGCAATATACATCCTCCATAGCATGGCCAATTTCACGCAGCTAGTCCAGTATTCTTGATAACCGGGTTACAAAAGAATTCACCGTTTCATTCTCAGACATTCTACAATTAATGAACTCTGTAAACAGTCCCATATGATGAGCTCTTGAGTCTGATATAAAGGTCTTCTTCAAAATCTCCCAAGCATCAATTGCACAATCACAATTTTCATAATGCTTCTGACTTCAGGCGATGTATTTAGATAGATTGTTGACAATGCAACTCGATTACGTGATTTAAAATCCTCCACTTGTTTTGGAGTTATTCCAGCCTCAGCATCTTCAACAGGCAGTTTTTCTTTCTTACATATTATATTCCAGCAGTTTCTTTCAATTAAAATAAATTTAATGTCCTTGACCCACGTAATATAATTATTCATCCGTAATTTGTCAATAGTGGGATTTAAACTCACTGCCATTTCAATTTCTTATCTTCAAACAACTAGAATGCCATAAATACTATTATCAAAATTTAAAATGCTATGAGCTGACAACGAGCCAAATTGCCCATAACCACTTGATGTGAAAAAATCAATTTTCACATATGTTAAATTAGCAGAGTTAGCAGTGAAATATACGATAATTGCTCAGCTCTAATAAACTATAAAAATGATAAATATGTGTGGCATTCATTGAAGACAAATAAGTTTAACAAAACTGTTTATTAAACTTGAAACAAAATGATGAGTAACATTAAATAAGTAGAAACAATAGTTGAATAAATACTTTGCTGACGAAAGGTTAAAGACCTTTAAAATACTGCCATGTAAATTAATAGAATTCAAGTAGAAAACGACGTTTACTTTGTGACATAACTGGATACACTAAACGCATCGTCGAAAATATCAAGTCACGAAAACGTAATTTACAATCATTATAAAACTAAACACTTTATAATTAAATTAAAATACCAGCTCATGACTTTGAGCTAAACTGAAAAAACATAAAAGCATAAGAGCCTAAAAGCTTAAAAGCTTAAGAGACTAAGAAATTAAGAGAGCTATTACGTATTCCTTACCTCCTTTTATACCCGCGAACGGATTCAAAGTGACAGCTACTTGATGCTGTACAATCGGCAACGCCTCCCATAACTATAGCAACATGACGCTACGAGTCTGCCGCCATCTATGGACTAAGCAAAAAGACTCAGCAGTTGAAAAATACAACATCTCCGTGTTAGGTAGCGATAAAACAATGAACAATCCGTGAAAGGATTTAAACATATTTTCTTTAAGTTAATTTTAACAAAATATGCTTTTAAATATGAGGTAAGTAATTAAAGTTATTTCAAATGACTTAAACAAAATTATATTAATAAGAAATATAACTTTTAATCATTAAGCTTTTGTTTTTAATTTTAATATATAAGTCAATGGCAGTATCAATTATAAAATAAATCATTTAAATTATATTTAAGTAGTAAATGAATTTAAATTTAAATTTGAGAATCAACACGGGAAGGGAAAAAATTTTACAACAGACACGCGCGCGGTGCACGCCTATTTCTTCCTCACACTTTCAGCCCCGCCTAATTAACCTACATATACCAATTTTGAACGGTCTAACTCAATTAGCTGAGATGCAAAAGAAAACTGATTAAGGACACCTCAAAACGTGTAAATCTGGTGAAAACGTTCGATAATATAAAAGAACTTTAAAATATCTTTCGAATGATGTATTAAAGAAAATTTAATCATAATTAGAAATTGAAATATTGAAATTTGAAAATATTACAGCGCCATCTGGCGGTACAAATTTTTGTATTCCACTGTTCGATTCCAATTCAAAAAAGCTTTCTAATAATGTATTACTTATGAAATTATTTTAATTAGTAGCTGAGATACAAAAGAAAACTAATTCAGGACACCTTAAATCGTGTAAATCTCGTGAAAACTTTCTATAATATAAAAGAACTTTAAAATATCTTTCGAATGATGTATTAAAAAAAATTAATCATGATTAGTAATAGAAATATTGAAATTTAAAAATATTACAGCGCCATCTGGCGGTAGAAATTTCTGTAATCTACTGTTCGATTCTAACTCAACAAAGCTTTCAAATGATGTATTACTTATGAAATTTTTTTAATTAGTAACTGAGACAAAAGAGAAAACCATTCAGGACACCTCAAAACGTTTAAATCAGGAGAAATGTCGAAATATCGAATTTCTGTAATCTACTATTCAATTCCAAATCAACAAAGCTTTCAAATGATGTATTACTTATGAAATTATTTTAATAGCAGCTGAGATACAAAAGAAAACCCATTCAGGACACCTCAAAACGTGTAAATCAGGTGAAATCTCGAATTCCACTTTCGATACTTTAATTAGTAGCTGAGGTACAAAAGAAAACCCATTCAGGACACCTCAAAACGTGTAAATAAGCTGAAATCTGCAATTCCACTATTGCGATGCAAAAGAAAACCTAATCAGGACACCCCAAAACGTGTAAATCGGGTGAAATCTCCAATTCCCCTTTCGATAATGTAACCGTACTTTAAAATGTGTATCGAATGACGCTTTAAAAAAAAAATTTAAACATAATTAGAATCTGAAATATTGAAATTTTAAATTATTTCAGCGCCATGAGACCTCAAAACTTGTAAGTCAGGTAAAATTTTGAATTCCATTATCTACGGTAGTCGGTTAATGGAAGTAAATAGAAAAAGAAATATTTTTACCTTAAGTGTATTTGTGTCGTTTTGAAACTGGCATCCTCTTTCGACAGATAAAATGTCAGGCGTGTAAAGATAAAATTTAATTTGCAATTAAAATGTAAATCTTTTGTTTATTGACCAAAATCGGTGAAATTTGAACTGCAAGTTTATTTTGTGGTGTTAAGATTGTATACTAAGTGAAATGGGAGAATTTGGAAAATTGAAGAAAATAGAAATTTGCAATTTTTTATCCGACTTAAAATATATCCGATTATAAATCAGTGGCAGGTGCTTTTTTTTTCACTTCCGCTGTCTAGACGATCGTTTGCAAAGCTAAGATTTTTGTGATTTGTTGCCAATATTTGTTTATAGTTTAGTTAATTTTAAAAAATCTAATTGTCCGATCGATAAGCCGTTTAAACCATCGGATTCAGAAAAAAAAGCCCTTTCCAATGGTATCTTGTTTGTAACAATACGACTGGTATTTCTCATTTATTTTCCACTTTAACCGTAAAAATGTCGCTTTTTAAGCATTTAATCATTAATTCTGGGTCATTTTTCGGTAAACATGGGTCGACGTTTTAATTAATATCTCCGCTAATTAGGGTCGCATCGCTTAGCAAATTATCGCGATGTCGAGATGAAGAAATTCTGCGTCTGTCGACACCGGTTTCGAAGCGATGCGACCATTAGCGACGGAACTTTAGCGATGACAAGGCATTTCTCACAGACAGACAGACAGATGCGCACAGATTTTAATAATATAAGGAGATTACAATATTAAATTTTATGACACGGTAATATCAGTGTATGCTACGATTCCAGATATTTTATACGTACATTAAAATAAAAATTGCTGAAAATTATTTTAAAAGTGATAAAGTATTAACACATTCTTTTATTGAAAGAACTTATAAAACTATCTGGACAACATTAAAAACTAAAAAAAATAAATTCACGAACACTGTAAAAAGTACGGTCCTATTTGCTGCCAGAAATTCTCTAATTTGAGGAAATACGTTCTGACAACTTACTTTTTTCGTAAATTACGCGTATTTTCTCAAATTACAGAGAATTTCTGGCAGCAAATAGGACATATTTTTTATAGTGAAGAAGAATCGATTTAAATTGTTCTCTATGAACATATCGTCTGAGTTACAAATTTTTAATTTACTGTAAAATATCATCAGTGAAAATAACGTTCAGCATGATTTATAAATTTTAGACCTATCTTGATAATGTATCATGGGTAGAGTAAGTTAGTAGGTAAGTTAGTAGCTTAGAGGAGAGATAACCCTAGAGAGAGCATCCCCGAACGAAATCTTTAGCCAACATCGAAACCACGTGACTGGGGGACACCGTATTCGGACAGGGGAGTTTTTTACATGTATTTGAATGGGGATCTCTGCTATGCTACCGAAGAAATGGTGAAATACTTCGTTGCATTTGGTTCTAGAGAAAAATTTCTCAATGGAGAACCTATAACCTTTCACAGTCATATAATATACTTCTAAAAAGTATTCATATAAAATCATAATATTAAAACAAATAGACTTTTTAATGAAGGAAATCCAAATTATTCACATAATCATGTGTTTTATATACAGTTTTTTGAAAATTTATGGAAAAATAATTTATTATATTAATGTTTTTGAGTAGTTATATGTTTGATTTTTTTGTTTTTCATGATTTTTACTTATTATTTTCTTAAAAATTGAGAAATAATGAAAGAAATTTCACTTACATCTTTCAATCCAGATTTGGCGCGATTTGGCGAAATATTGAAATGTCTAATAACTTTGATGCATGATTGTATTTTTGTGTTTTACGTAATTTTGCGGTGTTCGAAAAATAAATGATTGTATTGTTTGCAAAAAAGCATAAAGAAATATGTTTTATTTTTTATTTACAAATTAGAATTATTTTTTTCCCCATATGTACTTTATTATGAATTTAGAGATTTTTTGCGTATTGACGACCTTTCTGCATTTATAATGTTAGATTGAAAGAATAAAATTTGTCTCTTTATTTCTTACTAGGCAAAATTTAATCCCATATAAAATTAACAAATTGTTTCAAATAAGAATTTTTATTTAAAAAATGTTTTATTATCATAATTTATAAATATTATAATTTATAATTTCTTTACTTTGCTTTTCTATACTCTGTAGAATATAGTATATTTATTTATTTGTGATTAATTTTTTCTTCTTCTTTATTCAAAGGATTTGAAATAATAAGATTTATAAAAAATTTCGTGTTCCGGTTTTCAATGAATTTACAGCTTTGAGGTGATCTATACACGTTTGGAGCATTTTTAGAAAATATCCACCTGTCTCCTGTCTCTTCTGTGTGTGGGGGAGAGAGAGGCCAAAAATTTGTGGCTTCTCTATATCAAGAACTAATGCACTAATTTACTTCTTCTTCTTTTTTTTTTTTTCAATCTTGAATTTAGTACCTATCAACTTCTTGTGAAAATCGCCCAATAAGTGGCACTGCTGTACAGTGATTTCTCTAATTTACGGGAATGCTGTGTCTCAGCTTCTGTTCCGTAAAATTACACGAAACTTGGTATGCGAGAGGATCATTACAGAAATTATGTCAATTCAATTTGAATACATATTGGTCGACAGGTGGCGCTGGTATGATGCAGATTTTTCCCTTGTGCAGAAAGGTTTTTATAAGAAAATTAAGAAAAATGTTTTTTCTGATAAATGCATCGGAAACGTGTGTAATATCTTGTTCATGCGTTTATTTATTTCATTATAATTATTTCTCATGGTGTATTTAAATTCGACCTTTAAAAAAATTTTTCCCTCTGATATACATTTATTTATTTACTGTTTTTTTTTTTTTTTTTTTTTTTTTTTTTTTTGTGGTTGTCTGCTGCAAAACGATTACAAGGCATTGTTGATGTCTGAAACAAATTATCCTCTACCTTTTGTCCTAATGATAATAAAGTAAACATTTTTTCATTCAAAGAAAGGGTATATTATTCAAAATGCAACAATACATTTCTTAGGATTTAAGCGTAACAAAGAATATTTTAAATAATTCAAAAATTAATGACCCTTAAACTACATTATTATTATTATTTAATATATATTTTTTAAACCTTCATAAATGTACTCAATGTACAATGTACCTTGTATTTTATTTTCATTTAGCTTTCCTAAAGATAAAAACAGATGGAAATTACAGGAAGGTAAGATTTTAAGAGAAAAGATTTTAAAGCCATTGACCATTCCCGTTTATTTAAAACTTTATAAAACATACAACCTTTTATTACTCCATGTTTTCAAAATTGCTGAACTAGTTTCTTCTGGGGCGCCCCAGCACAGTGTGTGAAGTCGCTCGAAACTGATGTTTCTTGTTTCTTCCCTCTTATATAGACTCTTCGCCATTTTCGGTTGAGCACTGCCCCATCGTTGCCATTGCAGCAATTGGAACTAGTTAAAATTTCTGCAATGGCAACGATGGGGCAGTGCTCAACCGCCAATGGCGAAGAGTCTATATAAGAGGGAAGAAACAAGAAACATCAGTTTCGAGCGACTTCACACACTGTGATGCTGGTGATCAAGCTGGGGCGCCCCAGAAGAAACTAGTTCAGCAATTTTGAAAACATGGAGTAATAAAAGGTTGTATGTTTTATAAAGTTTTAATTAAATCAACTTCATGGTTATAAATTATTTCAATGTATTCCCGTTTATGTTCAAAAAATTTCTTGCCAGATAATTTTCATAAAAATAGATTTGGAAGCACTTGGTTAAAAAAGGGTGCAGTACTAACTGTATTTAAATTTCCAGAGAATTGTTCCCATTTACATTTGTTATAAAAATCAGATAGTCATTTTCACGTTTAATGACGGCTCGAATTAACATTTAAAAATTATTTATAACTAATATTTCGAACTATTCAAGTGAACCTAGCAAAATTATATTTGTAGCAGGTAAAATAATGGAGAAAAATGTTCTGTAATTTCGACAAAGTAAAAGATTTCTAACGGCGAGCTGTAGCCAAATGTGGTTGCCTCCCTGTCACGTGACTAAGGTGAAAATCATTCAATCAGGGATGGAACACGGGCGCAGAATTCATACCACTCTCAATGTAAGAAAATTTTCTACTTCTTAAAGCAACGATATTATAGGTAGAGAAATTTCTTAAACGGATTCCGGTATGAATTCTGCGCCCGTGTTCCATCCCTGTTCAATGTTGACTTAAACTTTTCAACCCCACTTTTCCCTGCATGCACTCTCTATCAGTATCTCTCCTCTAAGGTTAGTAGTAAGTTAGAGGAAACATGGCAATATTTTAATTTATTCCAAAGAAAAATTAGTCCAACTTTTTTTAAGCCAATTTGATTGAAGTTAAATTATCTCTTCTCTAATACGTAATTAGAAAGATGTAAAAAGAACGATACTTTTAAGAAAAGAGGTGGAGATATAAAAGTGGTGAACTAAAATAATTTAAAATATTGGCATGTTTTTTAGATTGGATAAACTCCTTTAAGAAGCTCTAATTTTTGAGCGCTTTTACATTAAAAAAAAAAAAAAAAAAAAAGAAGAAGAAGAAGGGCATTAAGATAGAGTATACTTCTTTGCAATGAGTTTGCTTATAAATTTATAAATGAAGTTTTATTTCTTTTTGGAAACTTTTTCTTTTAAAGTAAGTTATCCAAAAGATGTCAAATGTCCTTCTTATGAATTTTATAATTTTACGTTTTGAAAAATTTTCATATATTTCCTCTGAAAAGTAGAAGGGCGGGAGAGATGTTGAATTTTAAATAGTTGCGAAGTAGGAAAACAGTAACATGTTTAATAAGAAATATTTTATTTTTATTGTAAAATCCGGACGATTCTGACTAATTCAGGGTTCTAGTTGAACTTGGAGGGGCGGAGCTTCAGACGTTATTGGGATGTGTAGAAATACTGTACAGAGACAAATCTGCCGACTTTTACAATTTATTCCGGAGCTTTGTTAGTTCCGCCTTTATATATTATATAGTAACACTTTTTTGTGACAAGGTTCCCACGGTCCGAAATTTTTCAAGTACTCTTCAAACAGTATTACCTAAAAATAAACTTTTTCTTAAATGCACATTATAAATTTAAGAATAAATTTATCTTAAGAATATTCTGATAAGAGAGTCCTTGAAAAAAGGCGTGGCCGTGAGAGTCCTGTGCATGCATGACACTTTTCGTATTTTACCGTTGGAGAACAATGCAAAACATTGTTGAAATAATTCATATAACATTTGTTATATAACACTGGAGAAATAAAATCTGCAAATAAATTGATCTGAAATATATGGGGCTGAAAATGCTCCGGAAAATGAAAGTGTTTTGAACCCTGTCAATGATAGGTAGTGTTGCAAAGGCTGAAAAAAAAACTCGTATCTTCCCCGGAAATAAACCGGATTTTTTGGGAAGGGAGTTTTGAAAATTCCCGGGAATTTAAAAAATTTCTGGGAGTTTTGAAATAATTTGTTGCATGGACACATTTTTTTCCATTTTTGTTATTTTTAATAATTTCCTATTTAGCATTTTTAATTGTAACTGTAGAAAACAATTCAACTTTTCTTTCCCGTATGTATATGTAAACGCGCGCTAACTTGGATTAATATTTAATTTCGAGTGTTTTGGAGGAATTTCGAATATGTATTTTATTTTGTGTTTTTGCTTTCTATTTGTGCAACTTTCTATTTATATAAGATGGTTAGACCTATATCAAATGTGTGGGAAAATTTTATTGAATATAAAAGAACTGCTAAGTGCAAATACTGTGAGAAAATATACATGGTACCTAATGCCACCGAAATGGCAAAACATTTAGATGTCTGTAAACGAAAAACTATTGTTGTATCTGTACCTGTGTTTTCAAATACAGATGATGAGGTTATCGTTGGTTCTCAAGAACTGATAGTTGATTCAAACCATGTTAAAACTATATCAATTGATCAAGACTCTTCAGAATCTTTTGCAGCCGATGATTCCTCCTCTACTCTTCTAGTTTCAGATAGTATTCCGAATCCTGCCTCTGTTGCAAGCAGTTCTAATGCACACCAGTTAAAGAAACCATCTTTAAGATCGTATTTTGACCTAATGTCTAAAAGTGAGGCTGAAAAACTAGACTCTGCTTTCACTAAAGCTATTTATTCATCCAACATGCCTTTGTCAATGACTGATAATAGCTATTGGCAGCAGTTTTTTCAGCTAATCAGGCCATCATATAAAGTTCCTTCTCGACATGATTTAAGTAATAGGCTGTTAGATAATCTGTATCAGGAGGTGATTCATTTTTTAAATATACAAATTAGTAAAGCGGATTTTGTTACTGTAGTTACAGATGGCTGGAGTAACTTACGTAATGAAGGCATAGTGAGCTATATTGTAACTACGCCTTCACCAACATTTTACAAATCTTTGGAAGTGAAAGAAAATCGACATACTGCACAATATATTAGCCAAGAACTGATAAAGGTCATTGAAGAGATTGGTGCGCAAAAAGTTACAGCCATAGTAACTGATAATGCAAGTAATATGAAGGCAGCATGTCAGTTAGTTCAAGCAGAATATGCACCACGGAGTAATATTAATAGGAGTTGAAGGTCCAATGGGAGAAAGCTACGAAACTGTGATCTAAATTTTTGGTAAATATTGAGGGCGCCTCTTGTCATTCCTCCCTACCTCGGCGCGGATATACTGTTGTTTTCAATAGAATTTTGCTGGAGTACATTTAAAATTTTTTATTTTAAGCAATTTAATTTCTTTGTGAGTTCTTAAAACTGCATAATTCAGATGTTTCAAATAAATGTTTCGTTCCTAGTTGTAAAACAGGCTACGGTTTGTTACTTTTCGGCGCGGCCGTTTCGGCGCCAGCCGTTTTGGCGCCGGCCGTTTCGGCGCCAGATGTTTACATTCCGAGATTTTTGAGTGTAAGAATTTTTTTTTTCCCCGTAAAAATAATAAATAGTCGGGAATATTCAATAATTTTATAACTGTTTATTATTATATGGATTAAAATAAACCCGCGAGTTAATCATTATTGACTTTGTTTAAGTGAAGGCAGTTTAAAAATTGGTTAAGAATGCATACATTTTTTTAATCTTGTTTCTTGCTAATGTTAACTTTTATTTTATTTCAGCAAGCTTTATTATATAAGAAATTTTATTACGCAAACTGTAAATAAAAAGAAACAGAAATCTTTAATAATTAAATTTTGTGTAACAAAAAAAAAAAAAAAAGAAGAAGAAGAAGAATAGCAGTGATAACTTTAAGATAATGAAAACTTTATAGAAAGTTATTTTTTATTTTTATCACTTTTTTTTTTTTTTTTTTTTTTTTTTTTTTAATAACTGGTGGAGGTTTAAAAGTACAGGATATTTTCATCTGGCACTTCTAAACGTAAATTGCTCATTTTTCTTTTTATACAGTTGATTTTTACTGATTTAGTGATTAATGAATTACAAAGTTACAATAAATAAAGTAAATAGTAAGCTGAGGGGGAAAAAATGGTATTAAAAATTAACAAGTTGTATGGAACTATTCTACTATGTGTAATAAGTTTCAGAAATTTAGAGCAATGCGAGCTTTAAGTAAGTTATTAAAAAAAAAAAAAAATAATAATAATAATAAAGTAAAGCAGGTGTGTATTTACCGTGTAATGGTTTTTGCCGGTTTTTACTATCTTGGCCAAAACATGTTTTTCCTATGGTTTTTACCACCTTCAGAGAAAATAAAATTCCTATTTTTTTTTTATATTTATTTTTGTTTTTTAATTTACCCCAAAAACCTTCGGGACATATTTTAAAATTTTTAGTTCTCATATTCGCAATATTATTTACTATGAAATTTCCATTCTTTCATCCATTTCTAACAACAATATTTTGAAAATAAAAATAAAAAAAGCAATGTTGACAACATGGAAATTGTTTTAAATTACATGATCAGTTTAACCATTTATCAGTTACAAACATTTTTTTCTGTCACTCAATAGTTGAAATAAAAGGCTAATGTGACAATCTTTATTTAAAAAAAAAAAAAAAAAAAAAAAAAATGGAAAATAAGATTACTCAATAACCATAGAGTTAAAATATATATATATATATATATATATATATATTTAATTTATTATTTTATTACTTAGTTTATATTATTTAATTATTATTATTTTATTAAATTTAATTATTTTTTAATTCCTACCTTCACCTACTATTGTTTTTATCAGTTATTAAACAGATAAAATACTACACAGCTAAAGGATTGATGAACTAATGTTTTTAAAATACTTGCAATAGATATTGTTTCATACTAAGAAATGAGACCCAAAAATATGGCTTCAATAAAAAGTATTTAGTTTGGTAATAACATAAATTAAGAAAACCTCGACAGCTTTTCCAAAAGAAAATATAGGTGCTTTCTTCTTCAGGAATCATATTTAAGCAACCTCACTAAAAACAAGGTCAACTTTTCTTTCGTTGATAAGATTAGATAAATATTTTTCTCATCAAAAAATAAATTAACTATTAAATTGAGTTTTTTTTTTTTTTTTTTTTTACAGCAAGCATAAAAGTAAAAATTAAAAAATCAGAAATTACATTTTTTATTTTACTAGCCCAAAGAAGCTCTGTCACCAAATAGATTAGAATCTTTGGAATTGCCGCGTATGCATTGTCATCTGATGACTAAGTTTAATAAGTTTTAATTGCAAAAAAACTAGTTTCTCATCTTATCATTGGCTCTTTTAAATTGCGCAAAATTCTATTTATCGGTAATATCTTTAGTAAATAATTTAAAATAATTTTTTGTTCACGCATAAAAAAAAAAAAAAATAAGTAAATAATAATAAATCAGAAATTACATTGTTTATTTTATTACCCAAAGAACTGCGCGACAGTAAGTTTATTAAATTTTAACTAAAAAAATCGAGTTTTTTTCTAAGATTACCACTGGCTCCTTTAAATTACAAAAAATCCTATTTTTCAACATTAATATCATCAATAAAAAATTAAAAATATTTTTTGGTTCAAGCATTAAAAAAAAAAAAAAAAAAAAAAAAAAAATCAAATTACATTGTTTATTTTATTCCCCAAAGAACCTCCATCACCAAATTGGTTAGAATCTTTAGAATTGATGCGTATGTGTTGCCATCTTATGACTAAGTTCAATAAGTTTTAATTGCAAAAAACAATCTTATCATTGGCTCCGAATTAAGCAAAATTCTATTCATCATTAATATATTTAGTAAATAATTTAAAATAGTTTTTTGTTCACGCATAAAAAATAAATAAATAAGAAATCATATCTATCATTAAATAAATTTTAACCGAAAAGGCTGAGACGAAAGCCGCGGCCATTTCGTGAAGGACAGGCTGTGCGAAAACGGCCTCTCCAAAATGGATCTCGCGGCAAAACGGCCGCGCCAAAACAGCCGCGCCGAAATGGGTTTCGCGCCGGAACGGCTGCGCCAAAACGGCCGCGCCGAAACGTCCCATTCCGAACAGGCTATGATAGTGATAAGAAAAACAAAAAAAAAGCCCTAGGAGAAAAATAAAGTCAGAGTTCGTGTTTTCTGCACCTAAAGTAAGTTTATTTTTTTTCTTTACAAAATTTCATTCATTCTCCTTCCTCCCAATTGTCTGTTTTAGCTAGCTTCGGTTCATAAGAATCGTCATTTTTTAAAAGCTTTCTTTCATAGTAAAATTAGTATAAAATGGCTCTTAAAAAAAAACATGTTAGTTAGAATACTCTATTTAATGAAATTTGCTTTCAATCGAAATTTTTTCAGCTTGATATTATTTTTAAAAAAATAATTAAAACGAGACATTTCCCCATTGAATAACATTGCGGAAGCTGGAGAGAAGGAAGGATTGCACGCTGGCGCCATCTGTAAACATTAGAAAACAACATCACAAAATTTCAGCGCTACCTTCTTCTCCTGTCTTTTTACTTTTCCAATCGGTTGTGCAGCTCATGGATTAAATTTATTATTAAGTGACATCTATAAAATTAAAAGTTTTCAAATGATCTTCTCAAATGCGAAGGAAGTGGTAAAGTATGTGAGAAATAAACAGGCACTGTTATCGGTATTTACTTCAAAGCAAAAGTTAAAGAGATGGTCAGCTGTTTTTACTTTAAAACTTCCCGGAGAGACAAGTGGTGTAGCAGTTTGATTATGTTTGAAAGTCTCTTGAACGGCAAAGAATCCTTACAAGAGGCTGTGTTGATTGAGGATTTAAATGTTGAAAAGAAAATCAGTTAACTAGTTCTGGATAATGATATTTTCTGGATGAGCATTCATAGTTTTGTCAATATGCTGAATCCTATACGTTGTGGAATTAAAAGAATCGAATCTGATTCTGCTACTTTGTCTGATGTTCCTGATGTCTTTTTTTCCTTAAAGAAATCTTTGGGTTCCCTTGTTTTGACTCCATTGCAGACAGAAGAGGAAGAAGCAATGAAAACTCTGGTAGAAACTCGCTGCGCTGTGTTTTGTCAGCCTATACATTATGCTACATATTTATTAGATCCACGTTATGTAGAAAAAGGTTTAGCTGATGAAGATTTCAGATCAGGAATAGATTTTCTTTCACATTTTCCTTCTGGTGAAGCAACTGCAAGTATCTTAGCAGAGTTTGCACAGTATAAATCACATGAATCTGCTTACAATAATAAATATGTGTGGGAATCAGCTAAATTAATTTCACCACTTGTATGGTGGAACTGGTTTTTTAAAGACCAGAGCTTATGCTCTGTTGCCTTACGATTGTTCAACATTCCCCCCTCTTCAGCAGCATGCGAAAGAATTTTTTCAGCATTTTCCCAAACTCACAGTTATAAACGAAATCGACTAAATAATGAAAGGGTGTCGAAACTTGTATCAGTACGAACAAACCTAATTTTAAAATCAAAGTCATTGTCGTCAAATGATTGTACTGATATGGAAAGTGATTAAAAAAAATTGTATATACTTTTGTGTGCAATAAAAATAACACATAATTGTATTTTTGTATGTAAAATTTATTCTAATGCTACTTGTTAATGAACATTACAGCTAAAAGTAGAACTTCAATTTAGATAAAATTTCATTTGTAACTTATCACAATAAAAAGCAACCTAGGTTTAAAATTTAGATGTTAAATAAAGTCATTTAGCAGCTGCATGAGAAATGCTGATATTAACAATTATCAGCATTAGATGTCACTTATCAACAATTTTCACCTTGAATTCTATAACAGGTATGTACTTATTCAATTACTTTCCAAATGTATATTTTAAATGTTTAAATATTGTAAAAGTATGCCTAATTCTTTCGCTCATTCAAATGTATTGCTTTTTTAGTTTTCACTCTAGATATGAGAAGTACTTGCAGCTACAACAGCCACAGCTTAAAAGGGCATTGAAAAATTGTTTTGATATAATAAATAAAGTGACATTATTTTATTAGTTTTTATAAATTAAAATTAAGTAAATTACTTACAACATGATTAAATTATCTTATGAAGTTTTATAATTTCTGTATTATAATGCAAGATTATGGAATGAGAAGTGCCGTGCTATGAAAATTTTTTCATTAAAGATATCTTGATGCAACTAAGAGTAACTATTTGGAGACAAATCTAAAACATGTACTTGCAAATTATTACCTTAAACTTAATGCCCTTTGTTATTAAATGCGTTTTCTTGTAACTTGACATCGAACAGTTGTTAGGCATATTTTGCAACCAAGTTTTGTATTTTTATGACTAGAATTTACATCTTAAGTGTCATATCTGATGTAAGGATTTTCCTAATTATCTAATCATATTCTTGAGCCCATTCGACTGCCATAGTGTAAATAAGTTTTATTTCATGATACTTTTCAATCACTGGAATCATAGTTATTATTTGTCATAATAAAGCGCACATTGACATTAATGATTTTTCAGCGGTTTTCTGACTGGTTGTTGAAAAGCTGAGGTTTTTTTTTTTCCCCTTCCTTTTGTTATGTTTAGTTTCAATAATACCACTGACAAAAAATACTCACGGAAATAGATATAAGTGTGTATTTAGATTCAACATGTTAGGGTAACACCAAACGGGTTTCATCCCAGTACCAGGTACTCCTGACAAAAGAAAAAGCTTGTACTTTTTATATTCGATGCGACTTTTGTTGGTACGATCCTCTTTAGCTTGTTGGTGTGACTTACATTTAAAAAAGGCGTTTGTTGATTTTTTTTTTTTTTTTTTTTTTTTTTAAATTTGTGAGGTGAAAACAACTGTTAGAATCAACAACAGCCATCATCTTGGAAAGTTAATCACGCCTACAAGCTGCAGGGATTGCGCCAACAGAAGTTGTCAAAAAGTGTGATGGGGCATCTATTGTTAACTGGGATTTCACCCCTAGATGAATTTCTCTGTCAGATTTTGGGCATTAACAGCAAAAACATTCCTTTTTTCTTCTTCTTTTTTTTAAGTAACAAAATAAAAAAATTTTGGCTGCATTTTACATGTTTACCTTGTATTTTTATTATAATTAATCAAATGACAATAACATTTTTTCAGAGTACCTTTTTATTAAGTTGAATATAAAAAAGCTGCTTTTTTGTGTATTAATTTGTCAATCAAATTAAAACATTGTGAAATACCTTAAGGTTATGTAGGTGTAAATTTTTAATATCTTTGCCAAATTATTGGTTGACCACATAAAACGTAGCTACCAAAAAGCATTTAAGCCATTGATACAAAAAAAAAAAAAAAAAAAAAAAAAAAAAAATTGCTATAACTTATAAATAAAGACTGCGAGACAAATATTGAAAATTTCTCGTATCTATTGCGCTTAAGCAAACAATTTGAAATTCATTATAGAGAGAAATATAATATACCTCATTTTATAGAACTGGATGAGTAATTTATGAAATTGTAGTGATAATTCAATAGCAAAAGCATTTATAGCTAAATAGTAAAGAAAATACTTTCTAAGCAGCAGTAATTTGAAAATACAATCAACTCCCTGTAATCCACAAAAGTTTTGTCCAAAGGTTGTGCAGATACATCTTTGTTTAAAGTTTTTTTTTTTTTTTTTTTCTTCAGATACAAAGCCAGTTATTATTTCATAAATAGACATTAAAATAAAAAGACTATTTCTCATAAATTTCAGAATAAAATATTTCTTCAATATTAATAAAATTGCGTATTCATATATGAAGGTAAAAAATTTGTGCATATTCAAGTAATACATATTTATTTTTAAAATACAAATAAAAATATTTTTTAAGTGCAGAAATAAATATTTATCATTGTTTGTTTTTAATTTTGTTAAATACTGATGTTATAGTAGTTTGTCTTAATTTTAATTTTATTTATTTATTTACTATTTGTTTTGTTTACATTAAAAATTTAATTGCAGATTAAAGAGAGTTGATTATACTCGTTTGTGAAACATTTAAAAGGAATATTTATTGAAAAACCTAAAAAAAAAAAAAAAATGTCGAAATCATAGCAGTTAAGATGATAAATTTAGTTAAGTAGTCTTTTAAAGACCTTTCTGATCAAGTAATATTACTTTAACTATATTTTTAAGTTTAAAACCGAACATACATAATTTTAATTTATTTCTTTTGCTAGAAATAATTTTTTAAAAAGACGAAATTTTAATAAATTTGTCAGTTCGTTTCTCTTTTGCAAATATATTAAAAAAGTATTATGTAATAGTTGCAATGAACAGAAGCAGTATTTCCTGAAAATAAAATTGCTCCTGCATTTAAAACTAATTTATACAATAATACTTATTGACATTTTAAGTATTATGTATATGTATGTTCAATGTGTTAACCCTAACTTCCATTTTGAAAAAACTGGCTTTGTTTACTTTTAAAATTACCAATATTCCCCAAAGTTCCGGGTTTATTCCCCAAAGTTCCCGGGTTTATTCCCATTCTTCAAAAGCTGTGGGTTATTTGCAACACTGATGATAGGTTTTATAATCAGCTGATACAGCAGTAAATAATAAATTAGAGTAAGGCATGTAAAATTAAACAGCATTTAAAAGAAATTTAAAATTTAATTTAGAAAATTGTTAATATAGAAAGATCTGTATTTCAACAACAATGTATATGAAAAATAATTGTAAAAGTTAGAGAATTGTAGATTTATATTATGTTAAAAGTTACATGTTAAAATTTATCGGATTTTTTTTTTTTTTTTTTTTTTTTTTTTTTTTTGTGAAATAAGCATAATAAAAATATGTATACCATACTTGCCAGCCTAACTTAGAAGATTGTCATTCCCACCCTTTCCCGCATATTTTTTTCTAACCAGTCTTTTTGTGAATTAGTTTTAAACAGTTTTAAGTGAATTTTTGTCCTAATCTCCCATGTTAAGAAAATCGTAATTTTCTAATAACTTACGAAGTTTTTAAATTCGAATGTTGCAAATGAATAGGGTTCTTGCCAGTGTCAAAAGTAATATCTTAAAACTGATCTGACCTCTCTGCGACAATTTGTTCTTGAGATATCGTGTACACAGACTAACAAACTAACGGACTAACCCACTAACAGACACCATACAAATTTTGTCATTTTCGGATTCCTCACACCTGAAAACGTGTAAAAAATTCAAAAAACCGAGGTCGAAAATTTTCACGATTACCTAAGTTCCCCATACCTATAGTATGAACCTGAAAAATTAATAAAATATATTAAAGGCAATAAACTTATTGTGCAAAAATCTCTTGCAAAATAATCAAAACATTCACTTCACCCCACCTCCTCCCATGATATTGTTTTACCTGACTTAGGTCTTAGACCTAGGTGCAATGCCTTCATATTGGTTTTTTTTAAAGGGACCTAGCCTGTATTTACTCGAGTTTTGAAGTCAACCACGGAAAACTCCGAAACTTTATTTTGACGACCGTGACCTGGAATCGAACCAAGCACTTCCCACTGACTATTTTCGAGAGCAGACACATACTGCTACAGTTGGAGTTTGTTTAACTTCGAAGAAAAATAAACTTATGAAATATAGGCTTTGTAAGGATGAAAAAATGATTTTAAAATTTTATGAAAATCAAAAATTATATTATTTCTATGCTAAAATTATTTTTTCTAGTCATTCCAATTTTAATTAAAAAATTTATACCATTAGTTTATTATATTTTCCAACTGTAGCAGACACATACTGTTACAGTTGGAGTTTGTTTAACTTCGAAGAAAAATAAACTTATGAAATATAGGCTTTGTAAGGAAGCAAAAATGATTTTAAAATTTTATGAAAATCAAAACTTATATTATTTCTATGCTAAAATTATTTTTTCTAGTCATTCCAATTTTAATTAAAAAATTTATACCATTAGTTTTTAAAAAATGAAGCAATTTTAATCAAAAGGTAAAGAGGCTTTTTAAATTACTATTCTATTTTTATTTATTTATTTGATTCATTAATTTAAAAAAAGAAATGTTACACCCAATTAAAATATTTAAATAGCTACAATTAATCTAAATTATCTTAAATTATATATATATATATACGTTTAAATATTTATGTATGTATGTATAAAGATGAAAAAAAGGAATGAAAATTAGAAAAAAAAAAAATCAGTTTAACTATTTTGGAAAATTTTATTTATTACTTATAATTTTTAAAATCATTATTAAAAATCTAATGTATCTTAGTTTTCAAAATTAAATGATTAAAATAAAAATGATAAAATTTTTAAATGATATCTACATGAAAAAGGAATATATCTTTGCATTTAGAATTAATGATTTAAAAAGTAATAATTAAAAAATAAAATAAATATAAAAATGCTCAAATAATCACTTTATTTCTCTGTATTCTCAAATTAATGGCATAACAATTTCTAGGCAATTTTTAAAAAAATAAGTACCTAAAATTACTTAAATTTTATTAAAAAGCAATTATTTCCATAAGCTTTCAATGCTAATCTGCTATAACGGCTAATCTTTGCGCCATTTAGCGACCTGTTGATTAACTAAATTTTCTGCCGAATCCCCTATCTCGTTTTCCCTCCTCCCCTCTATCTTCATGGTGTTTCATCCATAGCAGGAGAAAGAAAGGACAACGAAAACTATTTTGAAAACTATGTTCTGTTCCCTTGAAAGAATGCTACAGGCAAGATCACAATACCTACGCAGTTCGTCCGAAGGGATAGAATTCGTCCTCCTGTTTGGACGATAGGATATAGCACAACAGCTAATCAACGATTAGGCTTCGGGATAATACTTTTCTATTTTCTTTCGATCGATGTTTTGTATTTTTATGGTAAATTTGATTAATGAAAGCATTTACAAATGTTTTTCGATGATATACTATACATTGTTAATATTATAGACCATTTTCATAAAGAAATTAAAATCTTTTACTGCCTATTTGTTCGTATTTATAAAGTGACATTATTAATTTCTTTTACCCCACTTTGAAAAGTAGTGATTTTTTAAAAACCGAATTTGTATGAATAAATAATAAGAATAAAACATGTAAAAATGTATTTTTATTTTTATTTTAATTTACTATTTGTTTTTTCATCTGTAAAACCCACGATTTATACTATTTTCTAAATGAAATCATTTACAATAATAAAAAATTTCAGATCGCTATAGGTTCATGTTTGTTTCCATCCACTTGACGCGTGTTAATGATAATTGTAAGAGAGGACTTTTTGAAGTAGAAGTAGCGATATTTTTAAAATTAAGTAAAGGACAAGCTATGAGAAAACGATGAAAGGGGGAAAAAAGTTGATGAATTGTACAATAAAACCTCATCGTTTTTAAATCGATCTGAAAGTCATAAAAAAATAGACAGCTAGAATTTAATTAGTGCAAATTGTACAGATTACAGTCATTAGACAAGGGTTCAAAATTTGAGAATAAGTTGAAATTGCCAATTCTTCAAATATTGAAGTATATTCATTTACACAGCATTAGACGCTTTTCTTTTCTTTTCTTATTTTAATTTCTACTAAAATGGAGATATATTATATCATCGTAAAACATTTGTAAATACTTTCATTAATAAAATTTACCATAAAAATACAAAACATCGATCGAAAGAAAAGTATTATCCCGAGCCTAATCGTTGATTTGCTGTTGTGCTATATCCTCTGGTCCAATCAGCGGGACAAATTCTGTCCCTTTGGACGAGCTGCGCAGGTTGATCTTGCGTGCTGCTGCAGACATTCTATTCACACAGCTCAAGAAAACACAGATCTGATCGTTTGTGAGGTTTCAATGAATGGGAACGATTCAGTACAATTATTATCACACTTATCGACGTTCTCTGCCCTGTAATAGCGAAAACGTCTTTACCTGATAAATAAGGAACTAACTCAACTGAAGAATGGATTTATTTTTTTACAAAAAATATTTTCTAACCGGATAAACGGTGTGAAACTGTTTAATTATTTTTTTTTGTTATTTAATTTAGTATTCCAATTTTTTAAAGAAAAGTTTTGTATATTTTTCATATAAACGCGTATATAGATTTGTTGATTTCAAGAAAGGAGTATTATCTGTTGGTAAAATTAAAATATACAAAATATAAAAGACATAATTAACTGTCACCTGTGATATGAGGTAGTAAGAATATTACATTCGAGACACAAGTTATAATGTTTATTATTAGAATATTAAATTTTATGACATGGTAATATCAGTGTATGCTACGATTCCAGATATTTTATACGCACATTAAAATAAAAATTTCAGAAAATTATTTTAAAAGTGATAAAGTATTCATACATTCTTTTATTGAAAGAACTTATAAAACTATCTGGACAACATTAAAAACTAAAAAAAATAAAAAATAATAAAAAAAAATAAATTCACGAACACTGTAAAAAGTATGTCCTATTTGCTGCCAGAAATTCTCTGTAATTTGAGGAAATACGTTCTGAGAACGTAATTTTTTCGTAAATTACGTGTATTTTCTCAAATTACAGAGAAATTCTGGCAGCAAATATGACATATTTTTTACAGTCAAGAAGAATCGATTTAAATTGTTCTCTATGAACATATCCTTTGAGTCACAAATTTTTAATTTACTGTAAAATATCATCCGTGAAAATAACGTTCAGCATGATTTATAAATTTTAGACCTATCTTGATAATGTATCATGGGTAGAGTAAGTTAGTACTAAGTTAGAGGAAACATGGCAACATTTCAATTTATTCCAAAGAAAAATTAGTCCTACCTTATTTAAGCCAATTTGATTGAAGTTAAATTATCTCTTCTCTAATACGTAATTAGAAAGATGTAAAAAGAAAGATACTTTTAAGAAAAGAGGTAGAGATATAAAAGTTGTGAACTAAAATAATTTAAAATATTGGCATGTTTTTTAGATTGGATAAACTCCTTTATGAAGCTCTAATTTTTGTGCGCTTTTACATTAAAAAAAAAAAAAAAAAAAAAAAAAAGAAGAATTAAGATAGAGTATTCTTCTTTGGAATGAGTTTGCTTATAAATGAAGTTTTATTTCTTTTTGGAAACTTTTTCTTTTAAAGTAAGTTATTCAAAAGATGTCATATGTCCTTCTTATGAATTTTATAATTTTACGTTTTGAAAATTTTTCATATATTTCCTCTGAAAAGTAGAAGGGCGGGAGAGATGTTGAATTTTAAATAGTTGCGAAGTAGGAAAACAGTAACATGTTTAATAAAAAATATCTCATTTTTATTGTAAAATCCAGACGTTTCTGACTATTTCAGGTTTCAAGTTGAATTTGGAGGGGCGGAGCTTCAGACTTTACTGGGATGTGTAGAAATACTTTACAGAGACAAATCTGCCGACTTTTTCAATTTATTCCGGAGCTTTATTACTTCCGCCTTTATATATTATATCATAATACATTTTTTGTGACAAGGTTCCCACGGTCCGAAATTTTTCAAGTACTCTTCAAACACGATTACCTAAAAATAAACTTTTTCTTAAATGCACATTATAAATTTAAGAATAAATTTATCTTAAGAATATTCTGATAAGAGAGTCCTTGAAAAAAAGCGTGGCCGTGAGAGCCCTGTGCATGCATGACACTTTTCCTATTTTACCGTTGGAGAACAATGCATAATATTGTTGAAATAATACATATAACATTTGTTATATAACACTGGAGAAATAAAATCTGCAAATAAATTGATCAGAAATATATGGGGCTGAAAATGCTCTGGAAAATGAAAGTGTTTTGAACTCTGTTAATGAAAGGTTTATAATCAGCTGATACAGCAGTAAATAATAAATTAGAGTAAGGCATGTAAAATTAAACAGCATTTAAAAGAAATTTAAAATTTAATTTAGAAAATTGTTAATTTAGAAAGATCTGTATCCCAACAACAATGTATATGAAAAATAATTATAAAAGTTAGAGAATTGTAGATTTATATTATGTTAAAAGTTACATGTTAAAATTTATCGGAATTTATTTTTTTTGTGAAATAAGCATAATAAAAATATGTATACCATACTTGCCAGCCTAACTTAGAAGATTGTCATTCCCACCCTCTTCCGCATATTTTTTTTCTATCCAGTCTTTTTGTAAATTAGTTTTAAACAGTTTTAAGTGAATTTTTGTCCTATTCTCCCATGTTAAGAAAATCGTAAATTTCTAATAACTTACGAAGTTTTTAAATTCGAATGTTACAAATGAATTGGGTTCTTGCCAGTGTCGAAAGTAACATTTTAAAACTGTTCTGACCTCTCTGCGACAATTTGTTCTTCAGATATCATGTACACAGACTAACAAACTAACGGACTAACACACTAACCCGCTAACAGATTAACAGACACCCTACAGACAGACACCGTACAAATTTTGTCATTTTCGGATTCCTCACACCTGAAAACGTGTAAAAAATTCAAAAAACCGAGGTCGAAAATTTTCACGATTACCTAAGTTCCCCATACCTATAGCATGAACCTGAAAAATTAATAAAATATATTAAAGGCAATAAACTTATTGTGCAAAAATTTCTTGCAAAATAATCAAAACATTCACTTCCCCCCCTCCCCCCATGATATTGTTTTACCTGACTTAGGTCTTAGACCTAGGTGCATTGCCTTCATATTGTTTTTTTTAAAGGTACCTAGCCTGTATTTACTCGAGTTTTGAAGTCAACCACGGAAAACTCCGAACCTTTATTTTGACGACCATGACCTGGAATCGAACCAAGCACTTCCCGCTATTTTCGAGAGCAGACACATTGCTACAGTTGGAGTATGTTTAACTTCGAAGAAAAATAAATTTATGAACTATAGGCTTCGTAAGTGATGAAAAAATGATTTTAAAATTTTATGAGAATCAAAACTTATATTATTTCCATGCTGAAATTATTTTTTCTAGTCGGTCCAATTTTAATTGAAAAATTTATACCATTAGTTTTTAAAAAATGAAGCAATTTTAATCAAAATATAAAGAGGCTTTTTAAATTACTATTCTATTTTTATTTATTTATTTGATTCATTAATTTAAAAAAAGAAATGTTACACCTAATTAAAATTCTTAAATAGCTACAATTAATCTAAATTATCTAAAATTATATATATATATATACGTATATATATTTATGTATAAAGATGAAAAAAAGGAATGAAAATTAGAAAAAAAAATCAGTTTAACTATTTTTGAAAGTTTTATTTATTACTTATAATTATTAAATTCATGATTAAAAAACTAATGTATCTTAGTTTTCAAAATTAATTGATTAAAATAAAAATGATAAAATTTTTAAATAATATCTACATGAAAAAGGAATATATCTTTGCATTTAGAATTAATGATTTAAAAAGTAATAATTAAAAAATAAAATAAATATAAAAATGTTCAAATAATCACTTTATTTCTGTGTATTCTCACATTAATGGCATAACATTTTCTAGGCAATTTTTTAAAAAATAAAGTACCTAAAATTACTTAAATTTTATTAAAAAGCAATTATTTCCATAAGCTTTCAATGCTAATCTGTTATAACGGCTAATGTTTGCGCCATTTAGCGACATGTTGATTAACTAAATTTTCTGCCGAATCCCCTATCTCGTTTTCCCTCCTCCCCTCTATCTTCATGGTGTTTCATCCATATCAGGAGAAAGAAAGCACAACGAAAACTATTTTGAAAACTATGATCTGTTCACTTGAAAGAGTGCTACAGGCAAGTTCACAATACCTACGCAGTTCGTCCAAAGGGATAGAATTCGTCCCACTGTTTGGACGAGAGGATATAGCACAACAGCTAATCAAAGATTAGGCTTCGGGATAATACTTTTCTATTTTCTTTCGATCAATGTATTGTATTTTTATGGTAAATTTGATTAATGAAAGCACTTACAAATGTTTTTCGATGATATACTGTACATTTTTAATATTATAGACCTTTTTCATAAAGAGATTAAAATCTTTTACTGCCTATTTGTTCGTATTTATAAAGTGACATTATTCATTTTTTTACCCCACTTTGAAAAGTAGTGATTTTTTAAAAACCGAATTTGTATGAATAAATAATAAGATTAAAATATGCAAAAATGTATTTTTATTTTTATTTTAAGTTACTATTTGTTTTTGCATCTGTAAAACTCACGAGTTATACTATTTTCTAAATGAAATCATTTACAATAATAAAAAATTTCTGATCGCTATAGGTTCATGTTTGTTTCCATCTACTTGACGCGTGTTAATGATAAATGTAAGAGAGGATTTTTTGAAGTAGAAGTAGCGATATTTTTAAAATTAAGTAAAGGACAAGCTATGAGAAAACGATGAAAGGGGAAAAAAGTTAAAGAATGGTACAATAAAACCTCATCCTTTTTAAATCGATCTGAAAGTCATAAAAAAATAGACAGCTAGAATTTAATTAGTGCAAATTGTACAGATTACAGTCATTAGACAAGGGTTCAAAATTTGAGAATAAGTTGAAATTGCCAATTCTTCAAATATTGAAGTATATTCATTTACACAGCATTAGACGCTCTTCTTTTCTTTTTTTTTTATTTTAATTTCTACTAAAATGGAGATATATTATATCATCGTAAAACATTTGTAAATACTTTCATTAATAAAATTTACCATAAAAATACAAAACATCGATCGAAAGAAAAGTATTATCCCGAGCCTAATCGTTGATTTGCTGTTGTGCTATATCCTCTCGTCCAATCAGCGGGACAAATTCTGTCCCTTTGGACGAGCTGCGCAGGTTGATCTTGCGTGCTGCTGCAGACATTCTATTCACACAGCTCAAGAAAACACAGATCTGATCGTATGTGAGCTTTCAATGAATGGGAACGATTCAGTATAATTATAATCACACTTATCGACGTTCTCTGCCCTGTAATGGCGAAAACGTCTTTACCTGATAAATAAGGAACTAACTCATCCGAAGTATGGATTTATTTTTTTAGAAAAAATATTTTCTAACCGGAAAAACGGTGTGAAACTGTTTAATTATTATTTTTTTTTTTTTTGTTATTTAATTTAGTATTCCAATTTTTTAATGAAAAGTTTTGTATATTTTTCATATAAACGCGTATATAGATTTGTTGATTTCAAGAAAGGAATATTATCTGTTGGTAAAATAAAAATATACAAAATATAAAAGACATAATTAACTGTCACCTGTGCTAAGAGGTAGTAAGATTATTACATTCGAGACACAAGTTATAATGTTTATTATTAGAATATTAAATTTTATGACATGGTAATATCAGTGTATGCTACGATTCCAGATATTTTATACGCACATTAAAATAAAAATTTCAGAAAATTATTTTAAAAGTGATGAAGTATTCATACATTCTTTTATTGAAAGAACTTATAAAACTATCTGGACAACATTAAAAACTAAATAAAATAAAAAATAATAAAAAAAATAAATTCACGAACACTGTAAAAAGTATGTCCTATTTGCTGCCAGAAATTCTCTGTAATTTGAGGAAATACGTTCTGACAACGTAATTTTTTCGTAAATTACGTGTATTTTCTCAAATTACAGAGAAATTCTGGCAGCAAATATGACATATTTTTTACTGTGAAGAAGAATCGATTTAAGTTGTTCTCTATGGACATATCCTTTGAGTCACAAATTTTTAATTTACTGTAAAATATCATCCGTGAAAATAACGTTCAGCATGATTTATAAATTTTAGACCTATCTTGATAATGTATCATGGGTAGAATAAGTTAGTACTAAGTTAGAGGAAACATGGCAACATTTCAATTTATTCCAAAGAAAAATTAGTCCTACCTTATTTAAGCCAATTTGATTGAAGTTAAATTATCTCTTCTCTAATACGTAATTAGAAAGATGTAAAAAGAACGATACTTTTAAGAAAAGAGGTGGAGATATAAAAGTGGTGAACTAAAATAATTTAAAATATTGGCATGTTTTATTAGATTGGATAAACTCCTTTAAGAAGCTCTAATTTTTGTGCGCTTTTACAAAAAAAAAAAAAAAAAAAAAAAGAAGCATTAAGATAGAGTATACTTCTTTGGAATGAGTTTGCTTATAAATGAAGTTTTATTTCTTTTTGGAAACTTTTCTTTTAAAGTAAGTTATTCAAAAGATGTCAAATGTCCTTCTTATGAATTTTATAATTTTACGTTTTGAAAATTTTTCATATATTTCCTCTGAAAAGTAGAAGGGCGGGAGAGATGTTGAATTTTAAATAGTTGCGAAGTAGGAAAACAGTAACATGTTTAATAAGAAATATTTTATTTTTATTGTAAAATCCGGACGTTTCTGACTAATTCAGGGTTCTAGTTGAACTTGGAGGGGCGGAGCTTCAGACGTTATTGGGATGTGTAGAAATACTGTACAGAGACAAATCTGCCGACTTTTACAATTTATTCCGGAGCTTTGTTAGTTTCGCCTTTATATATTATATCGTAACACTTTTTTGTGACAAGGTTCCCACGGTCCGAAAATTTTCAAGTACTCTTCAAACACTATTACCTAAAAATAAACTTTTTCTTAAATGCACATTATAAATTTAAGAATAAATTTATCTTAAGAATATTCTGATAAGAGAGTCCTTGAAAAAAGGCGTGGCCGTGAGAGTCCTGTGCATGCATGACAATTTTCGTATTTTATCGTTGGAGAACAATGCAAAACATTGTTGAAATAATACATATAACATTTGTTATATAACACTGGAGAAATAAAATCTGCAAATAAATTGATCTGAAATATATGGGGCGGAAAATGCTCCGGAAAATGAAAGTGTTTTGAACTCTGTTAATGATATGTAGTGTTGCAAAGACTGAAAAAAATACCCGTTTCTTCCCCGGAAATAAAGGTATGTATTTGTATGAATAAATAATAAGATAAAAATATGTAAAAATGTATTTTTATTGTTATTTTAAGTTACTATTTGTTTTTTCATCTGTAAAACTCACGATTTATACTATTTTCTAAATGAAATCATTTACAATAATAAAAAATTTCAGATCGCTATAGGTTCATGTTTGTTTCCATCTACTTGACGTGTGTTAATGATAAATGTAAAAGAGGATTTTTTGAAGTAGAAGTAGCGATATTTTTGAAATTAAGTAAAGGACAAGCTATGAGAGAACGATGAAAGGGGGGAAAAACTTAAAGAATTGTACAATAAAACCTCATCGTTTTAAATCGATCTGAAAGTCATAAGAAAATAGACTGCTAGAATTTAATTAGTGCAAATTGTACATATTACAGTCATAAGACAAGGGTTCAAAATTTGAGAATAATTTGAAATTGCCAATTCTTCAAATATTGAAGTATATTCATTTACACAGCATTAGACGCTCTTCTTTCCTTTTTTTTTCTTATTTCAATTTCTACTAAAATGGAGATATATTATATCATCGTAAAACATTTGTAAATACTTTCATTAATAAAATTTACCATAAAAATACAAAACATTTATCGAAAGAAAATAGAAAAGTATTATCCCGAGCCTAATCGTTGATTTGCTGTTGTGCTATATTCTCTCGTCCAATCAGCGCGACAAATTCTGTCCCTTTGGACGAGCTGCACAGGTTGATCTTGCGTGCTGCTGCAGACATTCTATTCACACAGCTCAACAAATCACAGATCTGATCGTTTGTGAGCTTTCAGTGAATGGGAACGATTCAGTATAATTATAATCACACTTATCGACGTTCTCTGCCCTGCAATGGCGAAAACGTCTTTACCTGATAAATAAGGAACTAACTCATCGGAGGAATGGGTTTATTTTTTTACAAGAAATATTTTCTAACCGGATAAACGGTGTGATACTGTTTAATTATTGTTGCAAATGAATAGGGTTCTTGCCAGTGTCGAAAGTTATATTTTAAAACTGATCTGACCACTCTGCGACAATTTGTTCTTCAGATATTGTGTACACAGACTAACAAACTAACGGACTAACACACTAACCCGCTAAAAGATTAACAGACACCATACAAATTTTGTGATTTTCGGATTCCTCACACCTGAAAACGTGTAAAAAATTCAAAAAACCGAGGTCGAAAATTTTCACGATTACCTAAGTTCCCCATACCTATAGCATTAACATGAAAAATTAATAAAATATATTAAAGGAAATAAACTTATTGTGCAAAAATTTATTGCAAAATAATCAAAACATTCACTTCACCTCCCCTCCCCCCATGATATTGTTTTACCTGACTTAGGTCTTAGACCTAGGTGCATGCCTTCATATTGTTTTTTTTTAAAGGTACCTATCCTGTATTTTTTTAATATAAATAAAATATTCCCTTTTAAAAATTGGCGTGAGTTCGTTTATACACTCTTATATATTTTTCAATTTATTATGTAGTTAAAAGTTTCAATAATATAACGATTGCAACATAGATTTAGGTAAGTAAAGTTTCGCTTACCTGTCAATCTTCTTACCGGAAAATTGTGTTCATCTTATGTTGCAAAGCCTTTTATCATTCCTCTCCACCTTTCATCATTCACTGGAATTTAGCACTGGTTATTCTGAAAAAAAATCTAGAATATTTTCCAGGTTATACACTGTGGATTTAATATTGAGTAATCAATGAATTGTGAACGTGAATTTCATCTGGGTTATTTATTAAAATATATGCTGGTTTCAGAGAGCGAGCGAAAGCCTCGCTCTTCTTGTTCAAAGCAGATACACATACATTACTGAATTCCTTTTACAGAGCGAAAAGATATAAGAGAGGATACATGTACATCGTGAAAACCGCAGGGTGTGATCAAAATGCGAAACAATTGGGTTTGATATATCTGCATATACGCATACTGAAAATTAGAGTCTCTTAAATGAAAAGTTCTAGATTAATTATTAAATATGAATTTCGGAGTCTATAGTATTCTAACATCCCCACTTAGACTCTGAAAGTCTAATTTATTTTAATAGTTTACTTCTATGTTTAATGTATATAGTTTTTGGCAGAGCCTTCGTGAGGATGTCAGCGGTCATAGTTTCTGTAGATTTATAAACCATTTGAATTCTCTTTTCTTTAATTTTCTCACGAAGCAAATGATATCGCAGATCAATATGCTTCGTTTTATGATGGTATTTATCGCTTTCTGCCAATTTGATGCAGGACATATTATCCTCATACAAAGTTATTGGTTCCTCTTGATTTAGATCTAGTTCGTACAATAAATTCTTAATGTAAATTAGTTCTTGTGCAGCATTTGCTGCCGATACATATTCTGCTTCAGCTGAGGACATTGCTAAACAATTCTGTTTCTTTGAGTTCCATTGGATGGGATTGCTTCCGAGCATGAATAGATTTCCTGCGATTGATCTTCTATCGGATGCGTCATTTGCCCAATCGGAATCTGCATATGCCCTCAGGATAGGCTCCTCTTTATTGCTAAATGTTAATTTGAGGTTAATTTTTGTTTTTAGATAGCGTATGACCCTCTTAACCGCCTCCCAATCCTTTGATCTGGGACACTTATTCCTTCGGCTTAGAATCCCCACTGCAGCGCTAATATCCGGTCGCGATACCGTGGCTATATAGAGTAGCGCTCCGATAGCTTGTCGGTATTGGGTGTTGTGCGGTAGAAGGTTTTCATTATCGACTAGCTTTATGTAGCTTGGCTCCATTCGAGTATCTGTTGGTTTCGCATTTTCAAGCCCAAATTTGGTGATTAGTTCCATTATTTTGTTCGTTTGGTCGAGCGTTATCGTGCCTTTACTGGGTCTTTCTAAATTTATACCTAGATAATACTTAGCTTCGCCTAAGTCTGTCAACGGATATTCTTCTTTTAATTTGTCTATTAACATGTTTATAATTTTATTTTCACCCGCAATTAATAAGTCGTCAACATATACTAGAACATATGTTGTTGAATTATTTTGTTTTCTTTTATAAAGACATTTATCGTACTGGCTTTGATTGAAACCTAATTTGCATAATGTATCATTTAATTTCTGATTCCAAGCCCTCGCGGCCTGCTTTAAGCCATAGATGGCCTTTTTCAACTTACAAACCTTATGCTCTTCGCCTGGTGCAGCATAACCCTCTGGTTGCTGCATATATACATCCTCCTGTAATTCCCCATGTAAGAAAGCCGTCTTAATGTCAACATGTCTTAAACTTAAATTTTTGTACAGGGACATTGCTAGAAAACTTCTTATGGTTGTGTGTGATGCAACAGGTGCAAAGGTTTCATCATAATCAATGCCATATTTTTGGGAAAATCCTTTGGCTACCAACCTTGCTTTATATTTTTCCACTAGTCCCTGACTATTGAATTTTGCCTTAAATGCCCATTTACTAC
Source organism: Salticus scenicus (assembly GCA_963930645.1). NCBI lineage: Eukaryota > Metazoa > Arthropoda > Arachnida > Araneae > Salticidae > Salticus > Salticus scenicus. The sequence goes on along the minus strand of OZ005649.1, from coordinate 373,129,629 downwards.
CTATTACTTGAGTTCCTGGCAAGGCTTCTACTAATTCCCATGTGTCGTTTTCCTTAAGTGAGTTTATTTCCTCTAACGTGGCTTTAATCCAATTTTCTTTCTCTATGGGATTTTTCATACTCATTATATCGTCCCAACATTTCGGTTCTTCAATTCTTTTATTGTTTAGTGTGAACGTAAATCTATCAGGTGGTACCCCCCTACTTGATCTTTGCGATCTTCGCGGTATGTCTTGTGAATTATCTGACAAACTGCTATCATCTGTGTTTTCTGCTTCCGAATCTATTATCTGCAGTTTTGGTGATAATTTTATGTTATCAGGTCTTTCATCATTATTTTTTAATGTTTCATTATTTAATATTTCTTTATTTTCATGTTCTACAAATTTTACAGTACGACTTATAATTATGTTTTTACCATTCGTACAGATTCTATACCCTTTACTTCTATTGTCATACCCTACAAATGTACCTTGCTGGGCAGTATCATCTAATTTACCCCTGTGTACCTTCTGTACATAAGCATAGGCACGACAACCGAAGGGTTTTAATTTTGACTGGTCAGGTTTTCGACCCGTCCATAATTCATAGGGTGTCGATTCACACGCGGAAGTCGGGAGTCTATTCTGTAAGTATACAGGGGCATTAATTGCTCACCCCAGAAAGAATTCGGTAAATTTCCATCCTTTAATAAGCAACGTGCCATCTCAACCAAAGTTCGATTTTTACGCTCAGAAACGCCATTCTGAGGAGCCGAATAGGGGACTGTGAATTGATGGTCTATGCCTAATTTTCCTAAATATTCATCGAATTCTTTTCCGGTGTATTCCCCTCCATTATCTGAGCGGATTGCCTGCAAAGTTCTCCCGAACTTATCTGAAGTCATTGCTATGTATTGTTTCAATTTTGATAAAACTTCGTCCTTATTTCTTAATAGGTATATAACAGTGAATCGACTGAAGTCATGCATAAAGGTAAAAAAATAATACTTTCCACCGACCGTGGGAGTTTTCATCGGCCCGCATAAATCGCTGTGAACCAACTCTAAAACTTTTGTTGCCCTAAATTGAGCCTTTTTGGGATAAGGATTGTCGGTTAATTTAGATAATATGCAAGTTTCGCATACATTATCGTGTTTACCATCATCTAGTTTTATCCCGGTTGCCATGTTTTTGTTTACTAACTGTTTTATGTGATTAATATTTCTATGACCCAATTTAACATGCCATTTGTCTATGCAGTTTTTATTTTCGCATGTTTTCACAATGTTTATGGTGTGTGTTGTATCAGAATTTATTTTACATTCATATAAATTATTGTTGATATACCCTTCAATACATGTTTCGCCTTCATGCATTATTTTGCATGATCTATCTTTAAATACTGCCACACACCCATTTTCTGTTGCCCCTTTCACAGATATGAGATTTGTTTCAATATCCGGTACATACAAGACATTTTTTAATAGTATGGTGTTTTGTGTATTATTCGAATTTATGGTATGTAATTTTACCGATCCATGTCCAAGCGATTTTATTTCCTGCCCGTTCGCGATTGTTACACATGAGGAACTAGGATAGAATTCATAAAATTTACTTTTATCGTTGCTTACATGTGTCGAACAGCCTGAATCAATATACCAATTATCTGCATTCATACCCATATATAGTGTAAAAACTTTATCTGATTTCTTTTTATCAGTTGCCGAAATCTGTATCTTGTCTGCGTTATCTCTATCGTGAGAGCATATTGCAGATCTAAAGGGCTGTTTGTTACTATTATATCTGCTATTTTGTTTGGATCTCGCATTATTTTTTCTTTTAAGAATCCAGCACTCATCAATGTTGTGATTGTTTCGTTTACAAAATTTACAGAATTTTGTATTTTCATTTTTTGTTTTAGTTATCACCTTCAATGCTGAAATATTGTTTTCTTTTTTATTTTCTTCTCTTTTTAAATGTTCGTCAGTTAATTTTGATCGGATAAACTCCGGAGAAAGATCCGTTCCATCTCTACTCTCCAAAGAAGTAACTAATACATCATAAGATGGGGGTAGAGAACATAGCATTAGGGCTGAGAGATGGTGATCATCAATCTTTTCTCCGATTGCAATGAGTTTGTCTCTCGTCTGATATATTTTTGTTATGTGTTCTGTCATGTCACCTCCTTCAGCTAATTTAATTGAATACATTTTTCGAAGAAGAAAGAGTTTGCTGGAGAGCGATGACCTTTCATGAATATTTTTAAGTGTCTCCCAGCATTCGCGGGCGGTGGAGAGATTTTTTACATATATTATTTGATCATTATCAATTAATAAATTGATAATTGCACGCGCTTTACGGTCTTTAGACCTCCATGTATCAGTTATCGGCGTTGGAGGCTCATCTTTTATGACTGTAAACAAGTCATCTTTTTGAAGTAAAGTTTCAACTTTAAACTTCCATATCTCATAGTTATTTGCATTTAGCGGCTCAATATTAGTTTCCTTAAATAAGTTCATTTTGTTTATTTAATTTATTTCACCAAGAATAGTTTATTTGAAAATATAAACAGTTTTTTTTTCTTTTTTTAATATTTTAGTGATGGGTAACTCATACATAAAGCATCACATTGTCACACCTCATCACAGCGGTTTGTCATGACACCTCATAATTATTTTTTGTATTACTTCAGAAGTCATGTCCCATTCAACCGCTCACTCAATGTCTCAAATGTTTTGCCTCATTCATTCACCGCCTCATTCAATACCTGAATCAAACCGAAGTACCTCAAAAAAATTGTCCCATTCTAGACACACATTCAACGCTTCAAACGTTTTGTCATATTCATTTATTCACTCATACAGAGCCTCAATCTATCTAAACTGGATTTGAAGTACTTTAAAAATTTTGTCCCATTCATTCAACGGGGTGAGATTCAGATACTCAGAATTAAAACACAAATCAGAGAAAGCGTGAATGGAATGAAATGACATGTTTGTAATGCATTGCATTGTGACACTGGAAGGTTAATGTGTGAGGGATATGTTGTAAGTTTGTCATGTTCGGATCCTACAAGAAGAGAAATTTGTAGTTGTGTTTGTTATTCAAGGTCGTCACGGTCACCTGTCTGTGAGTGGTCGTGGTGTGGCCTGTTGTGCTGACTGTAATAGAAAAGAATGCCTTAGCGACAGGGACAGGGGGGCGAATAATATAAAGGCAGGGAGGCGTATTGATGGTACCTTGGCTTGGCATTATACCAAAGAACTTCTAATAGATATTGAAAGATCTTTTATTATACTTCACGCGGTGGCGGGAGGAGGTTATTAGAGTCTTGCATCGTGTGTTTACACGCAAAATGTTTCTCTTCTATGTAAATAATAATAATAATAATTTGCTTTTTTTCTGAACATAATCTTTGAATGCAGACACTGGATGACATTATTTTCTTTCATAGCAATTATGTTTAGCCATAAGTTTAATTTGTGAAGAAAAAAGGCATAAAAATTAATATTTAACATTTAAAACGTTATATGCGAAAATTATTTACCTCTCAACATATATTTGCTTCCTTATTTTACTTTTATTTTATTTATTTATTTATTTTTTTTTTTTTTTTTACTCTGTGAATATTTAAAATAGTGAATTTTTTTAGCAGTAAATGTAATACGAAAGAAATTTTATTACGTTATGCACGGAAATTTTGTTTATAATTACAATAATCACTTTTAATATAATTTTCATTATACACTAGTTTTAACATGATTGTATACTTGTAATATTTATGTAATAATTAGTTCTCTAAAAAATTTTCAATAATATAATTATATTTTGGGAAATAGAATTATAATTCGATTTGTTATATAATGTAAACTGAATAATAATTTTTGTGGGATGGGCTATGAAGCTGCGCGTTTGGGTCGGGTTGTAGGTCGGAAATCTTTCTGCGGGTCGCGTACGGGTCAAGTTTATTCGACCAGCGCAACACTCTAGTTGTAGGGTTCCCACGGGTCAGGGAGAACAAGGAAAACCTGGAAAAGTCAGGGAATTTGGAATTACTGAAAAAAGTCAGGGAAAATTGTAAATATTGCTCATAAACCTGGAAAAATGATGATATAAACCTGGAAAATGCTTTTTGAGCATTTAATTTATATTGCAAGTCACATTACTATGTTGTCTCTTATGTCGCGAGCTATGTTCTGTTTTATACCGTGAGCTATTTTTTATGTCGCGAACCAAATTTTGTAACTGGAATTTTCCAAAAATAGACCTGGAAAAGTCAGGGAATTTTATTTTTGAAATTGAGTGGGAACCCTGTAGTTGGAATATCAAACTTTTTATCTCTTTTGTGAAACCAATTGCATATTAATTTACAAAATTAAAAAACAAATGCGGTTATATTTCGTGGTTAGGGAAGCACAAAGAAATAACGTATAATTATTTTTTAATAACTTTTGTCCATTTTTGCCTATTCCTTCCGTCGAGGATCAAAATTGTGATGACATGTCTCCAAACCCTCCTTATTCGTGCGTCCCAGTACTAGTACGACGACGACACAACCAACCAACCCACTTGTACCGAATTATGTAAAATTATAAGTTGTATAATAAAAAAGTACAATAACATACAGGGGTTGATCCAGGCAAAAATTGGGACCCTTTTGCTGCCCCTTCACAAAATTCATATCCTTAAAATGGTCCTTTTAGGTCCTTAAAGGTCCTTAAAGGTCCCTTTAGAAAATGGATCCCTTCACAAAATTCAGATTTATAAAGACAGCCCTTTCACAAAATTTTGTTTTATAAAAATAATACTTTTGTAAAAAAATTTCCATGTTTACAGTTTTATTTTCAATGAGTGTCTATACTTGTTTTATAAAATGCTATTAACTTGATATTAAATATGAGTAACTGCTAAAATGAAAGGTTTCTAGCGACAATTATTTTTTTCACAAAAATAAATAAAAATTTCAGAAAAATAATTTGTTTTTCACAAAAATGGGCCCCAAAAATTAAAACCTGGATCAGTCCCTGAACAATATGGGTTAGATACACTACACATCTGGGTAAAAATATGTTTTTTTTAGCACTTTTTATTGATTTTAATGAAACATTTTTATATTTTCAATTAACATACAAAAAAAAAAAATCACTGAGCGTTTTGATAATTTTAAATTAGTGTGTGGGGGAAGTGACAAATCACAACATTTCTGTACGATTAAATTAAATGCTGTTTTTTTTTTTTTTTTTTTTTTATATATCTAAAGAATCGAGTTAATACAATCGAACAACCAACACATTAGTTGATAGAATTAGTCATCAATCTATTAAAAAACTACAATATAAAGAACCAAATAGTTTAAATTATTGCTGGAATTAAGAAATCTAACATAATACTGTTTATTTATTTTTCGATATCTAAAGAATCACGTTAATACAATGAAGCAAACAACAAATTAGTTGATAGAATTAATCATCACCCAATTGAAAAACTATACTACAAAGAAAGAAACGGTTTAGCATATTATTACAATTAAGGAAAAGAGTGTGCGAATTATATGATAAAATTATACTGACTTATTAGTGCAATCTAAAGATTGGTGACACTTTGAATTGCATAGCAATTAAATCCCGTATAGGAGATTCAGAGAAAACCATGGAAAACCCTGAATACCTTTATTCCAATATCTCCAATTTTAATTACGATTAAATTATTTATAATACATCTTTCTAAATTTATTTTAATGTAATTTTATTGCGAACTTTTAAACTGGTGTAAGCCGTTACATTCAGTACGGGAGTTTCAGAGAAAAGCACAGAAAACCCTAAACACATTTTTTATTTTTTATTTTGCAAACTTTCAAATTCTGATTATCCGCTCTCATTTCGTATAAAAGATTTTTAACACTATTTATTCCAGAGTTACGCAAGAGAAAAACATTGAAAAGTAAGACACAAATATTTTTATAACAATGGATTTTGGATTTTAGGAGTAAGACCGATTGACTGCTGTAGGTTCTAGGCCTGAGGGGGAGTGCCCTCCGTAGGGGTCTTTCTAAGGGGTCCTAACCCGTATTACGCAAGTTTCGTAGAAAACCACGGGAAACTCCGAACGGCTAGGCCGACGAGCGCGACCTGGGATCGAACCCGGCACCTCACGTCTACCATCTTTGCTCGCAGAAGCGCATCGTTGCGAAAGCCTCGGTTCTTGACATACATTTTCTTTTTAATGCAGATTTTTGGTACGATTTTAAAAAGAATTATAAACATTATTTTTTTCTGTAAACCATATTTTTTCTAACCAAATTTCCGGTAAACTCCCCCCCCCCCCTCTTTTTTTCTTTCAACTGGAAAATGTTAGTGAAGAAACCTTTTACTAAAATATTTTCAAAATCAGACAAAAATTTTGCTCTTTATGATTTTAATTTTAAATAATTAATTTATTATTATTATTATTATTATTATTTTCAGTTTCAAATTTGTTTCAGTTTCATTGTTCGGTTGCAGTCGATTTCAATTGCATAATTGTTCACAAACCATATGCTGTCATGATGAGGGTGAAAATAATTTAAATTTCGTCTGTTTTAAATTATCATTGATATATTTTTTATATATGCTCCAGAAAAGAAATTACACCGTCAGAAACGCTGAACATTCTACTCTCTAATAATACAATTCTTTTCTTTTTTTTCTCTTCCCTCCCTCTCCTTTTTCGTTTTGTTTTGTTTTCCTTTTTCATTTTCATTTATTTATTTATTTATTTATTTATTTATTGTGAGTTAAAAAAAAAAAAAAAAAAAAATGCGAAAACTCTATTTCGAAGAGATTTTCGGCTTATTTTTACTTTCTCTTACCCATAATGTAGAGAAAGTATTGTTTGGGGGTCAAATTTTCAAATTGAATTTTTGTTCGTTTTGAGGTGCCCTGAATCCAAAAAGTCATGCTTTTAGCTGTTGGTCTGTGTATGTGTGTCTGTCTTTTACCAACATATCTCAAAAACAAACTATATCATAAAGTCCAAACTTGGTATTCTAAATGTGTATGATATAGGGATGCTAAACTAAACTTTTCGTTGAGATCAAGAAAATGATTCGTGTACAGGGACACACAAGAGAATTCAAATACATCACGTCTATGGGGAAAATTGCAGGTCAGTAGAGTTTAACATCTATACACTGCACTAAACCAAATGAAACGAATATCTATATATTATATACGTAAAGACATGCTTCGTGTAGAATATGGTATAGAAATAATTCACTGTTCATTTACAGGGCTACACAAAAGAACTAGATTATAGTACGACAATATTTGAAAATTGGTGGAGGTGTACTTCAGGTTGTGCCGTGTGTTATTAATATAGGATTATATTTATGCTTTCCCCGTGATGTGTACATAACTTTTAGAAGATATACAGGGCTACCCATATTTAAGCCATAACATTATTTTTTATTGTTAGTGGAAGTTATTTACTGCAATATTTTACCATGTCAAAGATAGCTGCTCAGGAATTGAAATAAATTCCTCATAGCCATATGGTAAATAATGCATTTTTTTAAGCTAAATATTCATCGCTTGGTTTTTTGTATGTTTAGACGCTTTGAGGCTTCCTGAATGCCGATATCAAGTTTTTAACGCTTGACTTTGTCTGTGTCTGCTAGAATAAATTGAAAACAAGCAACTTCAGGCGATCCAAATGTTTTATTTCGAAGTTAATGTGTTTGTTACTTACTAGAAAAGTTTCATCAAGATTGATGATAATGTGTTTGTTACTAGAAAAGTTTCATCAAGATTGATAAGTTTCAAGGAATTTTCGTATGAAAGTTGTCACAATAATTTTAAATGAACTTTTGAATTTAATAAGAGATTCGAATTCTATATAAATGTATGTACAGTAGTTAAACGGGGGGGGGGGGGGGGTGAGGGGAGCGGTAGCCCCCTCACGCAGAATTACTTGTCAAATGAAGCAGCTACGAAGCATAACTGGAATTGTTTTAACATAGGTTTGCATAACAGTGCTCGTTATCTTACCCCTTAATCTCCAATCTGAATTTAAATTATTAAATTTCAGGGTAAGAGAAAGTCGTGTGAGGGACACACCAGATTATTTTCTTTGATTTTCGAATTTCAATTAATGAATGAAGTATTGGAAAAATGGTTTGTATTTCTGCTTCAAAATAGTATAATTTATTTGAAAATAAAATAAAATAATAATAGTAAAATACAGGAAAAAGTATTAATTTGAAGAGTCTTTTTTTTAAAAAAATTGTGTTCTAGACTTCTCAAAACGTGAAAATCTGTCGAAATCCAGAAGTCAGAAAATTTTTACGAATCCAATATTTTCTTCTATTGAATAAAGAAGAAAATAAAAATGGTCAAATGATGTTCTGGACCCTCAAAACATGCAAATCCATCAAAAACCATTAGTAGGAAATTTTTACGAATCCAATACTTTCTTCCGAAAACATTCGTGAGTTTGTATAAGCAAGTGACGAGGGAAGTGCCTGAGAAATTACTTAAAACAATCATTTTAACACCTTCTTGTTAAAACTAAATATTTATTTAACAATCTCAATGTTTTCGAAAAGTCAGCTTTATTTGTTAAAAGTATTTAAATTTTTGTGACTATTACTTCTTTTAAGGGAATAAGATAATTTCTCAGTGATTCCTTAACTTTTTTCCAATCATTTTAACAGTAATCTTCATGACAAGTCAATTCATTCAATTCAATTCAATTGTGCTTGTGATATGAAAAACTACCTAACTAACAACAAGACATAACAGATGACATAGTACTTTACTTCATACACACGTCTTTCTTCACTCTTTTGGAATTGTAGATACTATATGTAAGCCCCCATCTCTTAAATATAAACTTCACGACAAAACAATTCCTTCAAATCACTCGTGTCATGAAAAACTACCTATCTCACAACTGACTACAACATATAACACAATATTTCATTTCATTCATGCATCTTCGTTCACTCTTTTGTAGTTGTAGTTACCGAATGTAGATCCCAACTCTTAACACTAATCTTCATGACAAAATCACTCTTTCAATTCCCGTAGGACATGACTTAGACTAACAGCCTACCTCACAGCTCACTACCACATATGACACAGTACTTCATTTCATTCATTCACTTTTTGAACCTCTCACCTCTTCACACTAATTAATTTTCATGACAAAACAACTCTTTCAATTCACATGGGACATGACAAACAACCTACCTCAGAACTCACTACAACAGATGACAAAATATTTCCTTCATTCATTCACCTTGCTCTCTCTCTTGCAAAACCTCATGTCATTTGAAGCATGACATTGTCCCACTTCAAAATTATTTGAAGTGCCTCAAAGTCATGACAAAATTTTTCCGTGTTTAACCCAACACTATAATATTTCTTAATATAAAGTATATAAATGTCAACTGTTTCTTTTATAGTTGTATTTTGAGATCAAACTCATAATCTTTTAATATCAATAAAATATTCCCTTTTAAAAATTGGCGTGAATTCGTTTATACACTCTTATATATTTTTCAATTTATTATGTAGTTAAAAGTTTCAATAATATAACGATTGCAACATAGATTTAGGTAAGTAAAGTTTCTCTTACCTGTAAATCTTCTTACCGGAAAATTGTGTTCATCTTATGTTGCAAAGCCTTTTATCATTCCTCTCCACCTTTCATCATTCACTGGAATTTAGCACTGGTTATTCTGAAAAAAAATCTAGAATATTTTCCAGGTTATACACTGTGGATTTAATATTGAGTAATCAATGAATTGTGAACGTGAATTTCATCTGGGTTATTTATTAAAATATATGCTGGTTTTAGAGAGCGAGCGAAAGCCTCGCTCTTCTTGTTCAAAGCAGATACACATACATTACTGAATTCCTTTTACAGAGCGAAAAGATATAAGAGAGGATACATGTACATCGTGAAAATCGCAGGGTGTGATCAAAATGCGGAACAATTGGGTTTGATATATCTACATATACGCACACTGAAAATTAGAGTCTCTTAAATGAAAAGTTCTAGATTAATTATTAAATATGAATTTCGGAGTCTATAGTATTCTAACAGTATTTACTCGAGTTTTGAAGTCAACCACGGAAAACTCCGAACCTTTATTTTGACGAACATGACCTGGAATCGAACCATGCACTTCCCACTATTTTTGAGAGCAGACACATACTGCTAGAGTTGGAGTATGTTTAACTTCAAAGAAAAATAAATTTATGAACTATAAACTTCGTAAGTGATGAAAAAATGATTTTAAAATTTTATGAGAATTAAAACTTATATTATTTCCATGCTAAAATTATTTTTTCTAGTCGGTCCAATTTTAATTGAAAAATTTATACCATTAGTTTTTAAAAAATGAAGCAATTTTAATCAAAAGGTAAAGAGGTTTTTTAAATTACTATTCTATTTTCATTTATTTATTTGATTCATTAATTAAAAAAAAAGAAATGTTACACCTAATTAAAATTTTTAAATAGCTACAATTAATCTAAATTATCTAAAATTATATATATATATATACGTATATATATTTATGTATTTATGTATAAAGATGAAAAAAGGGAATGAAAATTAGAAAAAAAAAAATCAGTTTAACTATTTTTGAAAATTTTATTTATTACTTATAATTTTTAAATTCATGATTAAAAAACTAATGTATCTTAGTTTTCAAAATTAATTGATTAAAATAAAAATGATAAAATTTTTAAATAATATCTACATGAAAAAGGAATATATCTTTGCATTTAGAATTAATGATTTAAAAAGTAATAATTAAAAAATAAAATAAATATAAAAATGTTCAAATAATCACTTTATTTCTCTGTATTCTCACATTAATGGCGTAAGATTTTCTAGGCAATTTTTTAAAAAATAAGTACCTAAAATTACTTAAATTTTATTAAAAAGCAGTTATTTCCATAAGCTTCCAATGCTAATCTGCTATAACGGCTAATGTTTGCGCCATTTAGCGACCTGTTGATTAACTAAATTTTCTGCCGAATCCCCTATCTCGTTTTCCCTCCTCCCCTCTATCTTCATGGTTTTTCATCCATAGCAGGAGAAAGAAAGGACAACGAAAACTATTTTGAAAACTATGATCTGTTCCCTTGAAAGAGTGCTACAGGCAAGTTCACAATACGTAGTTCGTCTAAAGGGATAGAATTCGCCCCGCTGTTTGGACGAGAGGATATAGTACAACAGCTAATCAACGATTAGGCTTCGGGATAATACTTTTCTATTTTCTTTCGATCGATGTTTTGTATTTTTATGGTAAATTTGATTAATGAAAGCATTTAAAAATGTTTTTCGATGATATACTATACATTTTTAATATTATAGACCATTTTCATAAAGAGATTAAAATCTTTTACTGCCTATTTGTTCGTATTTATAAAGTGACATTATTCATTTTTTTTACCCCACTTTGAAAAGTATTGATTTTTTAAAAACCGAATTTGTATGAATAAATAATAAGATTAAAATATGTAAAAATGTATTTTTATTTTTATTTTAAGCTACTATTTGTTTTTTCATCTTTAAAACTCACGATTTATATTATTTTCTAAATGAAATCATTTACAAAAATAAAAAATTTCAGATCGCTATAGGTTCATGTTTGTTTCCATCTACTTGACGCGTGTTAATGATAAATGTAAAAGAGGATTTTTTGAAGTAGAAGTAGCGATATTTTTGAAATTAAGTAAAGGACAAGCTATGAGAAAACGATGAAAGGGGGAAAAAACTTAAAGAATTGTACAATCAAACCTCATCGTTTTTAAATCGATCTGAAAGTCATAAGAAAATAGACTGCTAGAATTTAATTTGTGCAAATTGTACATATTACAGTCATAAGACAAGGGTTCAAAATTTGAGAATAATTTGGAATTGCCAATTCTTCAAATATTGAAGTATATTCATTTACACAGCATTAGACGCTCTTCTTTCCTTTTTTTTGTGCTTATTTCAATTTCTACTAAAATGGAGGTATATTATATCATCGTAAAACATTTGTAAATACTTTCATTAATAAAATTTACCATAAAAATACAAAAGATCGATCGAAAGAAAATAGAAAACTATTATCCTGAGCCTAATCGTTGATTTCCTGTTGTGCTATAGCCTCTCGTCCAATCAGCGGGACAAATTCTGTCCCATTGGACGAGCTGCGCAGGTTGATCTTGCGTGCTGCTGCAGACATTCTATTCACACAGCTCAACAAAACACAGATCTGATCGTTTGTGAGCATTCAATGAATGGGAACGATTTAAAATAATTATAATCACACTTATACTAGTACTAGCAAATAATTAAAAAATATCTTTTTATATAGTTATTTTAAATATGCATTTTAAAATATATCAGAAAAATACATCTAACATATTAAATATATTGCGAAACAGTACTTAAATACTAATAGCTAGAAAATAAATAATGTAATTAATCTCATATTTAGGAAATAAATACGTAAAACAGCATACAATAAGAGAATTCAAAGTATTTAAAGCATGATATAAAATAAATAATTATGCATTTTTATCTTTTGAAAGTATTCTAAAATTAAAGCAATTTATCTTCCAACAAAGTAAAAATGTAATAAATAAGTTCTTTTTCGATTATGACGTAATATAATCGAAATTTCTTCTCAGCCTAATGATAAGCAATGGAGCAACTGGCTCTAAAATGGAGAATTTCGTCAAAAAGCCGGCGCGCAAATGTCCAGTCTCTCTCTATATAGGGTCCCTAATTGCCAAGTGGTTTATCTGTATATATCTACGTCACTCGAAAAACTGCCGTTTTTCATGATAATCTGCGAACTTATCGACGTTCTCTGCCCTGCAATGGCGAAAACGTCTTTACTTGATAAATAAGGAACTAACTCATTGGAAGAATATATCATCGTAAAACATTTGTAAATACTTTCATTAATAAAATTTACCATAAAAATACAAAACATCGATCGAAAGAAAATAGAAAAGTATTATCCCGAGCCTAATCGTTGATTTGCTGTTGTGCTATATCCTTTCGTCCAATCAGCGGGACAAATTCTGTCCCTTTGGACGAGCTGCGCAGGTTGATCTTGCGTGCTGCTGCAGACATTCTATTCAGACAGCTCAACAAAACACAGATCTGATCGTTTGTGAGCATTCAGTGAATGGGAACGGTTTAGAATAATTATAATAACACTTATCGACGTTCTCTGCCCTGCAATGGCGAATACCTCTTTACCTGATAAATAAGTTGGAATGGGTTTATTTTTTTACAAAAAGTATTTTCTAACCGGATAAACGGTGTGATACTGTTTAATTATTTTTCTTGTTATTTAATTTAGTATTCCAATTGTTTAAAGAAAAGTTTTGTATATTTTCCATATAAACGCGTATATAGATTTGTTGATTTCAAGAAAGGGATATTATCTGTTAATAAAATAAAAATATATAAAATATAAAAGACATATTTAACTGTCACCTGTGATAAGAGGTAGTAAGATTATTACATTCGAGACACAAGTTATAATGTTTATTATTACAATATTAAATTTTATGACATGGTAATATCGGTGTATGCTACGATTCCAGATATTTTATACGTACATTAAAATAAAAATTTCAGAAAATTATTTTAAAACTGATAAAGTTTTCATACATTCTTTTATTGAAAGAACTTATAAAACTATCTGGAAAACATTAAAAACTAAAAAAATAAATAAAAAAAATAAATAAAAAATAAATTCACGAATCACTGTAAAAAGTATGTCCTAATTTCTGCCAGAAATTCTCTGTAATTTGAGGAAATACGTTCTGAGAACGTAATTTTTTCGTAAATTACGCGTATTTTCTCAAATTACAGAGAATTTCTGGCAGCAAATAGGACATATTTTTTACCGAGAAAAAGAATCGATTTAAATTGTTCTCTATGAACATATCTTTTGAGTCACAAATTTTTAATTTACTGTAAAATATCATCAGTGAAAATAACGTCCAGCATGATTTATAAATTTTAGACCTATCTTGATAATGTATCGTGGGTAGAGTAGGTTAGTAGGTAAGTTAGTAGCAAGTTAGAGGAAACATGACAACATTTTAATTTATTCCAAAGAAAAATTAGTCCTACATTCTTTAAGCCAATTTGATTGAAGTTAAATTATGTCTTCTCTAATACGTAATTAGAAAGATGTAAAAAGAAAGATACTTTTAAGAAAAGAGGTGAAGATATAAAAGTGGTGAACTAAAATAATTTAAAATATTGGCATGTTTTATTAGATTGGATAAACTCCTTTAAAAAGCTCTAATTTTTGTGCGCTTTTACATAAAAAAAAAAAAAAAAAAAAAAAAAAAAAAAAAGAAGAAGCATTAAGATAGAGTGTACTTCTTTGGAATGAGTTTGCTTATAAATGAAGTTTTATTTCTTTTTGGAAACTTTTTTTTTTAAAGTAAGTTATTCAAAAGCTGTCAAATGGCCTTCTTATGAATTTTATAATTTTACATTTTGAAAATTTTTCATATATTTCCTCTGAAAAGTAGAACGACGGGTGAGATGTTGAATTTTAAGTAGTTGCGAAGTAGGAAAACAGTAACATGTTTAATAAAAAATATTTTATTTTTATTGTAAAATCCGGACGTTTCTGACTAATTCTGGGTTCTAGTTGAACTTGGAGAGGCGGAGCTTCAGACGCTATTGGGATGTGTAGAAATACTGTACAGCGACAAATCTGTCGACTTTGCAATTTATTCCGGAGCTTTATTAGTTCGCCTTTATATATTATATCATAACACTTTTTTTGTGGCAAGGTTCCCACGGTCCGAGATTTTTCAAGTACTCTTCAAACACTATTACCTTAAAATAAACTTTTTCTTAAATGCACATTATAAATTTAAGAATAAATTTATCTTAAGAATATTCTGATAAGAGAGTCCTTGAAAAAGGGCGTGGCCGTGAGAGTCCTGTGCATGCATGACACTTTTCCTATTTTACCGTTGGGTGATGCATAACATGGTTGAAATAATACATATAACATTTGTTATATAACACTGGAGAAATAAAATCTGCAAATAAATTGATCTGAAATATATGGGGCTGAAAATGCTCCGGAAATTGAAAGTGTTTTGAACTCTGTTAATGATAGGTTTTATAATCAGCTGATACAACAGTAAATAATAAATTAGATTAAGGCATGTAAAATTAAACAGCATTTAAAAGAAATTTAAAATTTAATTTAGAAAGATCTGTATCCCAACAACAATGTATATGAAAAATAATTGTAAAAGTTAGAGAATTGTAGATTTATATTATGTTAAAAGTTACATGTTAAAATTAATCGGATTTTTTTTTTTTTTTTTTTTTTTTGGTGAAATAAGCATAATAAAAATTTGTATACCATACTTGCCAGCCTAACTTAGAAGATTGTCATTCCCACCCTTTCCCGCATATTTTTTTCTAACCAGTCTTTTTGTGAATTAGTTTTAACCAGTTTCAAGTGAATTTTTGTCCTATTCTCCCATGTTAAGAAAATCGTAAATTTCTGATAACTTACGAAGTTTTTAAATTACAATGTTGCAAATGAATAGGGTTCTTGCCAGTGTCGAAAGTAATATTTTAAAACTGATCTGACCTCTCTGCGGCAATTTGTTCTTGAGATATCGTGTACAAAGACTAACAAACTAACGGACTAACACACTAACAGATTAACAGACACCCTACAGACAGACACCATACAAATTTTGTCATTTTCGGATTCCTCACACCTGAAAACGTGTAAAAAATTGAATACACCGAGGTCGAAAATTTTCACGATTACCTAAGTTCCCCCTGAAAAATTAATAAAATATATTAAAGGCAATAAACTTATTGTGCAAATATCTCTTGCAAAATAATCAAAACATTCACTTCGCCCCCATGATATTGTTTTACTTGACGTAGGTCTTAGACCTAGGTGCTTTGCCTTCATATTGGTTTTTTTAAAGGTATCTAGCCTGTGTTTACTCGAGTTTGAAGTCAACCACGGAAAACTCCGAACCTTTATTTTGACGACCATGACCTGGAATCGAACCAAGCACTTCCCACTGACTATTTTCGAGAGCAGACACATACTGCTACAGTTGGAGTATGTTTAACTTCGAAGAAAAATAAAAACTTATGAAATATAGGCTTTGTAAGTGATGAAAAAATGATTTTAAAATTTTATGAGAATCAAAACTTATATTATTTCCATGCTAAAATTATTGTTTCTAGTCGGTCCAATTTTAATTGAAAAATTTATACCATTAGTTTTTAAAAAATGAAGCAATTTTAATCAAAATGTAAAGAGGCTTTTTCAATTACTATTCTATTTTTATTTATTTATTTGATTCATGATTTAAAAAAAAAGAAATGTTACACCCAATTAAAAATTTTAAATAGCTACAATTAATCTAAATTATCTAAAATTATATATATATATATATACGTATATATATTTATGTATGTATGTATAAAGATGAAAAAAAGGAATGAAAATTAGAAAAAAAAAAATCAGTTTCACTATTTTGGAAAATTTCATTTATTACTTATAATTTTTAAAATCATTATTAAAAAACTAATGTATCTTAGTTTTCAAAATTAATTGATTAAAATAAAAATGATAAAATTTTTAAATAATATCTACATTAAAAAGGAATATATCTTTGCATTTAGAATAAATGATTTAAAAAGTAATAATTAAAAAGTAAAATAAATATAAAAATGTTCAAATAATCACTTTATTTCTCTGTATTCTCAAATTAATGGCATAACAATTTCTAGGCAATTTTTTAAAAAAGTAAGTACCAAAAATTACTTAAATTTTATTAAAAAGCAATTATTTCCATAAGCTTTCAATGCTAATCTGCTATAACGGCTAATGTTTGTGCCATTTAGCGACCTGTTGATTAACTAAATTTTCTGCCGAATCCCCTATCTCGTTTTCCCTCCTCCCCTCTATCTTCATGGTGTTTCATCCATAGCAGGAGAAAGAAAAGACAACGAAAACTATTTTGAAAACTATGATCTGTTCCCTTGAAAGAGTGCTACTCGTACAGGCAAGTTCACAATACCTACGCAGTTCGTACAAAGGGATAGAATATGTCCCGCTATTTGGACGTGAGGATATAGCACAACAGCTAATCAACGATTAGGCTTCGGGATAATAACTTTCTATTTTCTTTCGATCGATGTTTTGTATTTTTATGGTAAATTTGATTAATGAAAGCATTTACAAATGTTTTTCGATGATATACTATACATTTTTA
The DNA here is from genome assembly GCA_963930645.1 of Salticus scenicus. NCBI lineage: Eukaryota > Metazoa > Arthropoda > Arachnida > Araneae > Salticidae > Salticus > Salticus scenicus. Next base: position 373,112,358 of record OZ005649.1, on the reverse strand, counting down.
ACCGACTTCAAAAAAAGAAGGAAGGTTCTCAATTCAAACCGTATGTTTTTTTTATGTTTGTTAGCTCATAACTTCTAAACGGATGCTCCGATTTTGATACTTTTTGTTTTGTTGAAAAGGTCTTGGTCTGCAATAGGTCCCATTGTAATATCTTTACGATCTACAGAAAATACAGGGCGCCCAAAAAAATCAGTCCCAACTCTTTTAACTGCTAAACGGCTGCAGCTATAGTGATAAAAATGGTATTTAAGTATAGTAAAGTGGCCCTGCAGTACAAGGTTAAACCGCTTGCTGCGCCACCTGGTGGAAAATAGTGGAGTTAGTGTTCCTATCTCAAAAACGGTTATAGAGAAAAAAAGTGAATTAGAAAGTTGAAGATTATCATCGATTTAGTACAAAAAGATAGTTTAGAAATTCATGCTAGCGTTCCTATCTCGGAAACGGTTCAAGACAGGGGAAAAAAGTGAATTATAAAATTGCAGAGCATCATCGATTTAGTACGAAAAGATAGTTTTAACATTGATGCTAAAAGTACAAGGCTAAAAACGTGCCTTTTTTTGTTCGCAATTTCCTACACTATACACACTTGAGCTACATTGCTCACGTTGTAGCGTAGTTGGTGAGACATACGCTATATAGTTCAAAATACGGTTACTTGATACTTTTTGCTTTGTAGTAGAGATCTTGGTCTGAAGTAGGTCCCATTATAACATCTTTACAATCTAAAGAAAATAAAGCGCCATCTGGTGAAAAACAGCGGCATTAGCGCTCCTATCTCAAAAACGGTTCAAGATGGGAGAAAAGTTAATTACGAAGTTGTAGAGTATCATCGATTTACTACGAAAAGACAGCTTTTAGACATTATTGCTAAATATAGAACGCTTAAAACGTGCAATTTCCTACACTGTGCACACTTGAACTACGTTGCACGCTTTACAGCGTAGCGGATGACACGCATACTGTGTGGTTCAAAGTACTGTTACTGTAAGCGGCCACATCGATTAGCGCAAAGTCGTTTTCAACCAACTTCAGAAAGGAGGGTGTTCTTAATTCTTGCTATGCGTTGTTGGTGTTTGTAAGCTTATAACTTCATAAGAAATGCTCTAATTAACCGACTTCAAAAAGGAGGAGGTTCTCAATTCAAAGCGTATGTTTTTTTTTTGTTTTTGTTTTTGTTTGTTAGCTCATAACTTCTGAACGGATGATGCGAATTTGATACTTTTTGTTTTATTGTAAAGGTCTTGGTCTGAAATAGGTCTCATTGTAAGATCTTTACGATCAAAAGAAAATACAGGGTGCCCAAAAAAGTCAGTCCCGACTCTTAACTGCTGAACATCTGCAGCTAGAGTCATAAAAGTGGTATGTAGGTACAGTAATGTGGACATGTGCTACGCGATTCAACCGCCTAAAGCGCCACCTGGTGGAAAAGAGTGGAGTTAGCGATCCTATCTCGGAAACGTTTCAAGACAGGGGGAAAAAGTGAATTATAACATTGCTGAGCATCATCGTTGTAGTACACAAAGATAGTTTAGACATTAATGCTAAAAACAGAACGCTTAAAACGTGCATTTGTTTGTTCAACATTGCATATGTTGTAGCGTAGCGGGTGACATTTATGCTATGTAAAATTCAAAGTATGGTTATTGTAAGCGGTCACATCGATTAACGCATAGGCGTTTTAAGCCGACTTCATAAAGGAAGAGGTTCTCAATACAAACCATGTTTCTCGTTGTTGTTGTTGAAATTTGTTAGCTTATAACTTCGTAAGAGATGATTTAATTTTAATACTTTTTTTGTTGTCGTAATGATCTTGGCCTGAAATAAGTTTCATTAGGATTTCATTAAGATATAAACAAATTACAGGATACTCACAAAAGTCTCTTCTCACTCTAACTGCTGAACGCAAGCAGCTACAAAGGTAAAAGCAGTGTGTAAGTATCGATGTTGAAACTTCTGTCCGTTAGCTGCAATGCATATTTTGCTCTTTGTTTGAACTTTACGCTGCGCAATTTCCAGCGCAGCGGGTGACACGTATTTACTGTAAAGTTCAGTATATATGCCTAACAGAATTTTCGGTTAAGAATACAGCGTATCCTTTCTTTACATTTCTAAAGACTTTTTAATTTAACGTATGTTCGTTCAATAGATAATTTTTTGGTCATATCCGATCAAGGCAAAAAAAGTGACACAATTGAAAAATGCAGCATTTGAAAAAAATCAACTTAAAAATAACTTGACTAGAATAAAACTGGCACAACTGTCTCTCGAGTGGATAACTTTCTAGATGGAGATGTAACTTTTTTGTTCACATTGGGTGCGTTTCATGTATTTTTCAGTGACATAAACCATTTTTTGAGTAATGTCACTTTTCTTGGAAGTTGTGATTTGTGAAACTTCCGTCGAACGTCTTCTGATGCTCTGCTATATAAATAAGTTTTCACTGAAAAGAGAAAAATAAAATCTTTTTGTAAAAAAATAGAACCGACTCCAAAAAGGACCTACTATTCAAACAACTAAAAATGAAAGAAAATTGGCAGAAAATGGAACTGTAGATTGCACCTAAAAGTATAAAATAATTTCCTTCGCCAAACAACCTATAACACTACAATTAATCATAACTTTTGAAGTCGGCGCAAAATTAAATGAAAATTGATACCTTTATTCAATACAAAAATCAAATCCTAATCAAAATACACGTCTCACATTGTTACCTGCAAAACGCAGCCGAAAACTACTTTGATTCAAGAAAACAAATAAGATTTCGTAAGCAGCAAAAGTTGGCGAAGATGCTGGTATCTGACGTCCTTGGTGAACGAAAAATCGCAAAATTATCTGGCAAACATATTTAATTTCTTGGGGATATCATGATTATTTTAATAAGGTATATCAAGAGAGTAATCAAGAATATGAAACAACACATCGTACAATATATATTATGAAAATATACATCTTGCGTGTATATTTTTGCCTTACGTTTTTATCGCCAAATTCAAAAGCTATCAAGGATGATCTAACTTCGTAGAAACATAAATACCGCATTGTGGAGAATGTTCACTGTTCTAGGTAGATGCTACTAATGGACCAATTGTATACAGTGATAAAATAATAAAGGAAACTTGAAAATGGATCATTCGAGACAACAGCATTTGTTGCTACCGATCTAAAGACAAACCTTTAAAAACTAATTAAATTTTATTTAATTTTGCGCCGACTTCAAAAGTTATGATTAATTGTAGTGTTATAGGTTGTTTGGCGAAGGAAATTATTTTATAATTTTAGGCGCAATCTACAGTTCCATTTTCTGCCAATTTTCTTTCATTTTTAGTTGTTTGAATAGTAGTTCCTTTTTGGAGTCGGTTCTATTTTTTTACAAAAAGATTTTATTAATATTATAGACCATTTTCATAAAGAGATTAAAATCTTTTACTGCCTATTTGTTCGTATTTATAAAGTGACATTATTCATTTTTTTTTACCCCACTTTGAAAAGTAGTGATTTTTTAAAAACCGAATTTGTATGAATAAATAATAAGATTAAAATATGTAAAAATGTATTTTTATTTTTATGTATTATTTAAATGTTATTTTTATTTTAAGTTACTATTTGTTTTTTCATCTGTAAAACTCGCGATTTATACTATTTTCTAAATGAAATCATTTACAATAATACAAAATTTCAGATCGCTATAGGTTCATGTTTGTTTTCATCTACTTGACGCGTGTTAATGATAAATGTAAAAGAGGATTTTTTGAAGTAGAAGTAGTGATATTTTTGAAATTAAGTAAAGGGCAAGCTATGAGAAAACGATGAAAGGGGTAAAAAACTTAAAGAATTGTACAATAAAACCTTATCGTTTTTAAATCGATCTGAAAGTCATAAGAAAATAGACTGCTAGAATTTAATTAGTGCAAATTGTACATATTACAGTCATAAGACAAGGGTTCAAAATTTGAGAATAAGTTGAAATTGCCAATTCTTTAAATATTGAAGTATATTCATTTACACATCATTAGACGCTCTTCTTTCCTTTTTTTTTCTTATTTCAATTTCTACTGAAATGGAGATATATTATATCATCGTAAAACATTTGTAAATACTTTCATTAATAAAATTTACCATAAAAATACAAAACATCGATCGAAAGAAAATGGAAAAGTATTATCCCGAGCCTAATCGTTGATTTGCTGTTGTGCTATATCCTCTCGTCCAATCAGCGGGACAAATTCTGTCCTTTGGACGAGCTGCGCAGGTTGATCTTGCGTGCTGCTGCAGACATTCTATTCAGACAGCTCAACAAAACACAGATCTGATCGTTTGTGAGCATTCAATGAATGGGAACGATTTAGAATAATTATAACACTTATCGACGTTCTCTGCCCTGCAATGGCGAAAACGTCTTTACCTGATAAATAAGGAACTAACTCATCGTAGCAATGGGTTTATTTTTTTACAAAAAATATTTTCTAACCGGATAAACGGTGTGATACTGTTTAATTATTTTTTTTGTTATTTAATTTAGTATTCCAATTGTTTAAAGAAAAGTTTTGTATATTTTCCATATAAACGCGTATATAGATTTGTTGATTTCAAGAAAGGAATATTATCTGTTTATAAAATATAAAAGACATATTTAACTGTCACCTGTGATAAGAGGTAGTAAGATTATTACATTCGAGACACAAGTTATAATGTTTATTATTACAATATTAAATTATATGACATGGTAATATCAGTGTATGCTACGATTCCAGATATTTTATACGTACATTAAAATAAAAATTTTAGAAAATTATTTTAAAACTGATAAAGTATTCATACATTCTTTTATTGAAAGAACTTATAAAACTATCTGGAAAACATTAAAAACTAAAAAAATAAATAAAAAAAATAAATAAAAAATAAATTCACGAATCACTGTAAAAAGTATGTCCTATTTGCTGCCAGAAATTCTCTTTAATTTGAGGAAATACGTTCTGAGAACGTAATTTTTTCGTAAATTACGCGTATTTTCTCAAATTACAGAGAATTTCTGGCAGCAAATAGGACATATTTTTTACCGTGAAAAAGAATCGATTTAAATTGTTCTCTATGAACATATCTTTTGAGTCACAAATTTTTAATTTACTGTAAAATAACATCAGTGAAAATAACGTTCAGCATGATTTATAAATTTTAGACCTATCTTGATAATGTATCATGGGTAGAGTAAGTTAGTAGGTAAGTTAGTAGCAAGTTAGAGGAAACATGACAACATTTTAATTTATTCCAAAGAAAAATTAGTCCTACATTTTTTAAGCCAATTTGATTGAAGGTAAATTATCTCTTCTCTAATACGTAATTAGAAAGATGTAAAAAGAAAGATACTTTTAAGAAAAGAGGTGAAGATATAAAAGTGGTGAACTAAAATAATTTAAAATATTGGCATGTTTTATTAGATTGGATAAACTCCTTTAAAAAGCTCTAATTTTTGTGCGCATTTACATAAAAAAAAAAAAAAAAAAAAAAAAAAAAAAAAAAGAAGAAGAAGAAGAAGCATTAAGATAGAGTATACTTCTTTGGAATGAGTTTGCTTATAAATGAAGTTTTATTTCTTTTTGGAAACTTTTTCTTTTAAAGTAAGCTATTCAAAAGATGTCAAATGTCCTTATGAATTTTATAATTTTACGTTTTGAAAATTTTTCATATATTTCCTCTGAAAAGTAGAAGGATGGGAGAGATGTTGAATTTTAAATAGTTGCGAAGTAGGAAAACAGTAACATGTTTAATAAAAAATATTTTATTTTTATTGTAAAATCCGGATGTTTCTCACTAATTCAGGGTTCTAGTTGAACTTGGAGGGGCGGAGCTTGAGACGTTTTTGGGATGTGTAGAAATACTGTACAGAGACAAATCTGCCGACTTTTACAATTTATTCCGGAGCTTTGTTAGTTCCGCCTTTATATATTATATAATAACACTTTTTTTGTGACAAGGTTCCCACGGTCCGAAATTTTTCAAGTACTCTTCAAACACTATTAACTAAAAATAAACTTTTTCTTAAATGCACATTATAAATTTAAGAATAAAAAGAATGATCTGATAAGAGAGTCCTTGAAAAAAGGCGTGGTCGTGAGAGTCCTGTGCATGCATGACACTTTTCCTATTTTACCTTTGGAGAACAATGCATAACATGGTTGAAATAATACATATAGCATTTGTTATATAACACTGGAGAAATAAAATCTGCAAATAAATTGATCTGAAATATATGGGGCTGAAAATGCTCCGGAAAATGAAAGTGTTTTGAACTCTGTTAATGATAGGTTTTATAATTAGCTGATACAACAGTAAAAAATAAATTAGATTAAGGCATGTAAAATTAAACAGCATTTAAAAGAAATTTAAAATTTAATTTAGAAAATTGTTAATTTAGAAAGATCTGTATCCCGACAACAATGTATATGAAAAATAATTGTAACCAGTTTCAAGTGAATTTTTGTCCTGTTCTCCCATGTTAAGAAAATCGTAAATTTCTAATAACTTACGAAGTTTTTAAATTACAATGTTGCAAATGAATAGGGTTCTTGCCAGTGTCGAAAGTAATATTTTAAAACTGATCTGACCTCTCTGCGGCAATTTGTTCTTGAGATATCGTGTACACAGATTAACAAACTATCGGACTAACACACTAACAGATTAACAGACACCCTACAGACAGATACCATACAAATTTTGTCATTTTCGGATTCCTCACACCTGAAAACGTGTAAAAAATTGAAAACACCGAGGTCGAAAATTTTCACGATTACCTAAGTTCCCCATACCTATAGCATGAACCTGAAAATTAATAAAATATATTAAAGGCAATAAACTTATTGTGCAAATATCTCTTTCAAAACAATCAAAACATTCACGTCACCCCCCCCCCCTTCGCCCCCATGATATTGTTTTTCCTGACGTAAGCCTTAGACCTAGGTGCATTGCCTTCATATTGGTTTTTTTTAAAGGTATCTCGCCTGTATTTACTCGAGTTTGAAGTCAACCACGGAAAACTCCGAACCTTTATTTTGACGACCATGACCTGGAATCGAACCAAGCACTTCCCACTGACTATTTTCGAGAGCAGACACATACTGCTACAGTTGGAGTATGTTTAACCTCGAAGAAAAATAAACTTATGAAATATAGGCTTTGTAAGTGATGAAACTATGATTTTAAAATTTTATGAGAATCAAAACTTATATTATTTCCATGCTAAAATTATTTTTTCTAGTCGGTCCAATTTTAATTGAAAATTTTATACCATTAGTTTTTAAAAAATTAAGCAATTTTAATCAAAATGTAAAGAGGCTTTTTAAATTACTATTCTATTTTTATTTATTTATTTGATTCATTATTTTAAAAAAAAAGAAATGTTACACCCAATTAAAAATTTTAAATAGCTACAATTAATCTAAATTATCTAAAATTATATATATATATACGTATATATATTTATGTATGTATGTATAAAGATGAAAAAAAGGAATGAAAATTAGAAAAAAAAATCAGTTTCACTATTTTGGAAAATTTTATTTATTACTTATAATTTTTAAAATCATTATTAAAAAACTAATGTATCTTAGTTTTCAAAATTAATTGATTAAAATAAAAATGATAAAATTTTTAAATAATATCTACATGAAAAAGAAATATATCTTTGCATTTAGAATTAATGATTTAAAAAGTAATAATTAAAAAGTAAAATAAATATAAAAATGTTCAAATAATCACTTTATTTCTCTGTATACTCAAATTAATGGCATAACAATTTCTAGGCAATTTTTTAAAAAATAAGTACCAAAAATTACTTAAATTTTATTAAAAAGCAATTATTTCCATAAGCTTTCAATGCTAATCTGCTATAACGGCTAATGTTTGTGCCATTTAGCGACCTGTTGATTAACTAAATTTTCTGCCGAATCCCCTATCTCGTTTTCCCTCCTCCCCTCTATCTTCATGGTGTTTCATCCATAGCAGGAGAAAGAAAGGACAACGAAAACTATTTTGAAAACTATGATCTGTTCCCTTTAAAGAATGCTACAGGCAAGTTCACAATACCTACGCAGTTCGTCCAAAGGGATAGAATTCGCCCCGCTGTTTGGACGAGAGGATATAGTACAACAGCTAATCAACCATTAGGCTTCGGGATAATACTTTTCTATTTTCTTTCGATCGATGTTTTGTATTTTTATGGTAAATTTGATTAATGAAAGCATTTAAAAATGTTTTTCGATGATATACTATACATTTTTAATATTATAGACCATTTTCATAAAGAGATTAAAATCTTTTACTGCCTATTTGTTCGTATTTATAAAGTGACATTATTCATTTTTTTTACCCCACTTTGAAAAGTAGTGATTTTTTAAAAACCGAATTTGTATGAATAAATAATAAGATTAAAATATGTAAAAATGTATTTTTCTTTTTATGTATTATTTAAAGGTTATTTTTATTTTAAGTTACTATTTGTTTTTTCAGCTGTAAAACTCGCGATTTATACTATTTTCTAAATGAAATCATTTACAATAATACAAAATTTCAGATCGCTATAGGTTCATGTTTGTTTTCATCTACTTGACGCGTGTTAATGATAAATGTAAAAGAGGATTTTTTGAAGTAGAAGTAGTGATATTTTTGAAATTAAGTAAAGGGCAAGCTATGAGAAAACGATGAAAGGGGTAAAAAACTTAAAGAATTGTACAATAAAACCTTATCGTTTTTAAATCGATCTGAAAGTCATAAGAAAATAGACTGCTAGAATTTAATTAGTGCAAATTGTACATATTACAGTCATAAGACAAGGGTTCAAAATTTGAGAATAAGTTGAAATTGCCAATTCTTCAAATATTGAAGTATATTCATTTACACATCATTAGACGCTCTTCTTTCCTTTTTTTTTTTCTTATTTCAATTTCTACTGAAATGGAGATATAATATATCATCGTAAAACATTTGTAAGTACTTTCATTAATAAAATTTACAATAAAAATACAAAACATCGATCGAAAGAAAATAGAAAAGTATTATCCCGAGCCTAATCGTTGATTTGCTGTTGTGCTATATCCTTTCGTCCAATCAGCGGGACAAATTCTGTCTCTTTGGACGAGCTGCGCAGGTTGATCTTGCGTGCTGCTGCAGACATTCTATTCAGACAGCTCAACAAAACACAGATCTGATCGTTTGTGAGCATTCAGTGAATGGTTTAGAATAATTATAATAACACTTATCGACGTTCTCTGCCCTGCAATGGCGAATACGTCTTTACCTGATAAATAAGGAACTAACTCATCGTTGGAATGGGTTTATTTTTTTACAAAAAATATTTTCTAACCGGATAAACGGTGTGATACTGTTTAATTATTTTTTTTGTTATTTAATTTAGTATTCCAATTGTTTAAAGAAAAGTTTTGTATATTTTCCATATAAACGCGTATATAGATTTGTTGATTTCAAGAAAGGGATATTATCTGTTAATAAAATAAAAATATATAAAATATAAAAGACATATTTAACTCTCACCTGTGATAAGAGATAGTAAGATTATTACATTCGAGACACAAGTTATAATGTTTATTATTAAAATATTAAAATATTAAATTTTTTGACATGGTAATATCAGTGTATGCTACGATTCCAGATATTTTATACGTACATTAAAATAAAAATTTCAGAAAATTATTTTAAAACTGATAAAGTATTCATACATTCTTTTATTGAAAAAACTTATAAAACTATCTGGAAAACATTAAAAACTGAAAAAATAAATAAAAAAATAAATAAAAAATAAATTCACGAATCACTGTAAAAAGTATGTCCTATTTTCTGCCAGAAATTCTCTGTAATTTGAGGAAATACGTTCTGAGAACGTAATTTTTTCGTAAATTACGCGTATTTTCTCAAATTACAGAGAATTTCTGGCAGCAAATAGGACATATTTTTTACCGAGAAAAAGAATCGATTTAAATTGTTCTCTATGAACATATCTTTTGAGTCACAAATTTTTAATTTACTGTAAAATATCATCAGTGAAAATAACGTCCAGCATGATTTATAAATTTTAGACCTATCTTGATAATGTATCGTGGGTAGAGTAGGTTAGTAGGTAAGTTAGTAGCAAGTTAGAGGAAACATGACAACATTTTAATTTATTCCAAAGAAAAATTAGTCCTACATTTTTTAAGCCAATTTGATTGAAGGTAAATTATCTCTTCTCTAATACGTAATTAGAAAGATGTACAAAGAAAGATACTTTTAAGAAAAGAGGTGAAGATATAAAAGTGGTGAACTAAAATAATTTAAAATATTGGCATGTTTTATTAGATTGGATAAACTCCTTTAAAAAGCTCTAATTTTTGTGCGCAATTACATAAAAAAAAAAAAAAAAAAAAAAAAAAAGAAGAAGAAGAAGCATTAAGATAGAGTATACTTCTTTGGAATGAGTTTGCTTATAAATGAAGTTTTATTTCTTTTTGGAAACTTTTTTTTTTTAAGTAAGTTATTCAAAAGCTGTCAAATGGCCTTATTATGAATTTTATAATTTTACATTTTGAAAATTTTTCATATATTTCCTCTGAAAAGTAGAACGACGGGTGAGATGTTGAATTTTAAGTAGTTGCGAAGTAGGAAAACAGTAACATGTTTAATAAAAAATATTTTATTTTTATTGTAAAATCCGGACGTTTCTGACTAATTCTGGGTTCTAGTTGAACTTGGAGAGGCGGAGCTTCAGACGCTATTGGGATGTGTAGAAATACTGTGCAGCAACAAATCTGTCGACTTTTACAATTTATTCCGGAGCTTTATTAGTTCGCCTTTATATATTATATCATAACACTTTTTTTGTGGCAAGGTTCCCACGGTCCGAGATTTTTCAAGTACTCTTCAAACACTATTACCTAAAAATAAACTTTTTCTTAAATGCACATTATAAATTTAAGAATAAATTTATCTTAAGAATATTCTGATAAGAGAGTCCTTGAAAAAAGGCGTGGCCGTGAGAGTCCTGTGCATGCATGACACTTTTCCTATTTTACCGTTGGAGAACAATGCATAACATGGTTGAAATAATACATATAACATTTGTTATATAACACCGGAGAAATAAAATCTGCAAATAAATTGATCTGAAATATATGGGGCTGAAAATGCTCCGGAAATTGAAAGTGTTTTGAACTCTGTTAATGATAGGTTTTATAATCAGCTGATACAACAGTAAATAATAAATTAGATTAAGACATGTAAAATTAAACAGCATTTAAAAGAAATTTAAAATTTAATTTAGAAAGATCTGTATCCCAACAACAATGTATATGAAAAATAATTGTAAAAGTTAGAGAATTGTAGATTTATATTATGTTAAAATTTACATGTTAAAATTTATCGGATTTTTTTTTTTTTTTTTTTTGGTGAAATAAGCATAATAAAAATTTGTATACCATACTTGCCATCCTAACTTAGAAGATTGTCATTCCCACCCTTTCCCGCATATTTTTTTCTAACCAGTCTTTTTGTGAATTAGTTTTAACCAGTTTCAAGTGAATTTTTGTCCTATTCTCCCATGTTAAGAAAATCGTAAATTTCTGATAACTTACGAAGTTTTTAAATTACAATGTTGCAAATGAATAGGGTTCTTGCCAGTGTCGAAAGTAATATTTTAAAACTGATCTGACCTCTCTGCGGCAATTTGTTCTTGAGATATCGTGTACACAGACTAACAAACTAACGGACTAACACACTAACAGATTAACAGACACCCTACAGACAGACACCATACAAATTTTGTCATTTTCGGATTCCTCACACCTGAAAACGTGTAAAAAATTGAATACACCGAGGTCGAAAATTTTCACGATTACCTAAGTTCCCCATACCTATAGCATGAACCTGAAAAATTAATAAAATATATTAAAGGCAATAAACTTATTGTGCAAATATCTCTTGCAAAATAATCAAAACATTCACTTCACCCCCCCTTCGCCCCCATAATATTGTTTTACTTGACGTAGGTCTTAGACCTAGGTGCTTTGCCTTCATATTGGTTTTTTTTAAAGGTATCTCGCCTGTATTTACTCGAGTTTGAAGTCAACCACGGAAAACTCCGAACCTTTATTTTGACGACCATGACCTGGAATCGAACCAAGCACTTCCCACTGACTATTTTCGAGAGCAGACACATACTGCTACAGTTGGAGTATGTTTAACTTCGAAGAAAAATAAAAACTTATGAAATATAGGCTTTGTAAGTAATGAAAAAAAGATTTTAAAATTTTATGAGAATCAAAATTTATATTATTTCCATGCTAAAATTATTGTTTCTAGTCGGTCCAATTTTAATTGAAAAATTTATACCATTAGTTTTTAAAAAATGAAGCAATTTTAATCAAAATGTAAAGAGGCTTTTTCAATTACTATTCTATTTTTATTTATTTATTTGATTCACGATTTAAAAAAAAAGAAATGTTACACCCAATTAAAAATTTTAAATAGCTACAATTAATCTAAATTATCTAAAATTATATATATATATATATATACGTATATATATTTATGTATGTATGTATAAAGATGAAAAAAAAGGAATGAAAATTAGAAAAAAAAAATCAGTTTCACTATTTTGGAAAATTTCATTTATTACTTATAATTTTTAAAATCATTATTAAAAAACTAATGTATCTTAGTTTTCAAAATTAATTGATTAAAATAAAAATGATAAAATTTTTAAATAATATCTACATGAAAAAGGAATATATCTTTGCATTTAGAATAAATGATTTAAAAAGTAATAATTAAAAAGTAAAATAAATATAAAAATGTTCAAATAATCACTTTATTTCTCTGTATTCTCAAATTAATGGCATAACAATTTCTAGGCAATTTTTTAAAAAAGTAAGTACCAAAAATTACTTAAATTTTATTAAAAAGCAATTATTTCCATAAGCTCTCAATGCTAATCTGCTATAACGGCTAATGTTTGTGCCATTTAGCGACCTGTTGATTAACTAAATTTTCTGCCGAATCCCCTATCTCGTTTTCCCTCCTCCCCTCTATCTTCATGGTGTTTCATCCATAGCAGGAGAAAGAAAAGACAACGAAAACTATTTTGAAAACTATGATCTGTTCCCTTGAAAGAGTGCTACAGGCAAGTTCACAATACCTACGCAGTTCGTACAAAGGGATAGAATTCGTCCCGCTATTTGGACGAGAGGATCTGCAGAACTATACAATCCAGATGCCAGCTCCACTTGCAGAAGCCCTACTAGAAAAGAAGACACTGTGTCTGGGGCTAAAACACTGCACTGTAAACCCCAAAGTAGTTGTAACCAGATGCTACAACTGCCAGGGTTATGACCATACGGCACAGACGTGCAGGTGGGAAACACGTTGCGCGAACTGTGCCGGAACTCATAAAACGGCAGAGTGTGCATCTGGAAAGACATGTTGCTACCCCTGCACAGTGTATAACGACCAGGCAACTCACGCCAAGAAACTCAGATTGGAAACAGGTCACACTGCCTATTCCAGCTTCTGCTACATATATCGCCAGCTTCTGGCGATACGTAAGGCGGAAGTGGAAGGAGGTAAATCTATTCTTACCAAGGCAAGGGATGTCGTATCAGGAAGAACACATATTTACTACACCGAAGAAGGAAGACCCCAAGTTGATTACGACCAAGGAAGAACAGATGAAGAAGGATTCAAGGTCGTAACAAGGAAAAGAACAACGTATAGAAGAAGAGAAAATAGGAGCAGAAACAACAATGGCCGGACCAGGCAACAACCCTACAGAAGCCAGCATGGAAGGTGAAACCACTGCTGATACAACACAAAACACAGAAACTCAAAAGGACACAGACAACACAACGAGACCATGCGCCATCAGATTGCTACAAATTAACCTGCACTCAAGTGCTGAGGCAACCAAAGACCTATTCGGATATCTAGCGCAGCACAAAATAAATATAGCCCTCATACAAGACTTCCATATTAACAAACACTCGGGCAAGATCTCAGGCCAGGGATCGGGATGGCAAACTTTCAAAACACCAAACAATAGAGCAGCAATTATAACTAACGTAGGCACAAATCCGCTCGAACTAGAGAGTACAGAACACGCGATTGCGATACTTATCGAAAATGTTAAGGAAAAAATTACACTAATAAACACCTATGCCCCCCCTAGCTCAAACTTCACAATGGTCCTACAGGAACTAGATCAAATTCTACTTAGAACACAGGGTAGTGTCCTGCTGGCAGGGGACTTTAATGCCCACTCCACCCAATGGGGATACGGAGACATAGATACTCGGGGAAGGCAACTGACAGATTTCCTAGCGCAACACTCGCTGCTAGTAAGAAACGATCAGGGAGCACCTCCAACGTTTCAGGCGGGCAGGTTTAGGGGCTGGCCAGACCTCACCATCACAACGGCCTCACTACTGAACAACATCAAAAACTGGGAAGTGAGTGACGATCACTCAGGCAGCGACCATAAATTCATTAAGTATACACTCGACTATAGCAACCATAGCTACCGCCGACACAGGCTAGAAACCAAACACGGCAAACACGCCAAATTCGAAAAACAAGTTAAAAAACTGAGTAAAAAGTATATCGTTCAAATCGACAGCACAACAGATAGGGCCACGCTAGACAAAATAACGGAGGACCTCCTGAGTGAAGTGAAATCCCTAGCCTTTTCCTGCTACAAGCAGCGGAAAACCCCAGAACTAAAAGAACCGAAATGGTGGACGGACAAGATTAAGGCAGCCAGGAATAGGGTGAGGGCGTTCCGCCGTAGGTACCAATCCCAGCCAGACCCCAGCATTAGAAGTCAGCAACATATCCTATACAAGAAAGAGCGAGCAAAATACAAAAAACTAATCAAGAAAGAAAGGTCGAAGGCATGGGTAGCTTTCTGCGAGAGCGCCAAAGATACCTACGGCCCTCAATACAAAATCGCCTCAGGCAAAATGTCAGCCCCTGCTAAACTCTGCAACATACTAGAAAACAACGACCAAGTAACAATAGATCGCACTCTAAATAAATTCTTAGACTCGCTATACCTAACGAACGAAGACACCCCGCACAGACTAAGCACTCTACCCCCCCGCTTCGACGAAGGTAGCCCGCGCAGAATCACCTCACAGGAACTAAACAGGATAATCAACCACATAAAGCAAAACAAAGCCCCGGGTCACGATTATGTAGACTACAGATTAATCAAAAAAATCAACCACGTGAGCCAGAACCTCCTCCTCACACTTTTTAATAAATGCCTCCAGCTGGAACATTTCCCCAAACAATTCAAACACGGTATAGTAGTTCTGTTCCACAAAGAAGGCAAGGATCCCAAAGACCCAAAAAATTATAGGCCAATATGCCTCCTTCCAGCTATCAGCAAAATACTAGAAAGAATAATTCACGGCAGAATTAACCACCACCTAACAATTACAAACTATTGGAACCCAAATCAATTCGGCTTTAAACAAGGCACCTCCACAGAAAATGCACTACAAAAACTGATAGACAACATAAACAAGGACAGAACAGATAGGAAACAAACACTGCTAATTTCAATAGACATCAAAGGTGCCTTTGACAACATTCGTTGGCCGACTCTGATCAACAACCTCAAAAACTCCAGCTGTCCAACATATCTCGTTAACTGGATAGTAAGCTTTCTGGAAGACAGGTATGTGACACTGGAGGAAAATGGAATAATAGTCACGAAACAAACATTCGGAGGCTGCCGCAAGGAAGCTGCCTAGGGCCCCTCCTTTGGCTATTAATAGCTGAGACAGCACTCAACCATAGCTGGGGGAACAACACAAAGATCCAAGCCTTCGCAGATGACTTCATACTGACAATCTCAGCAAAAAACACAGAAACACTCATAAACACTGCAAACACAGCAATACATAAATTCGGAACTTGGGCAATAGAAAACGACCTAACCATTAATTGGAGTAAAACGGAACTGCTATACCTCAACAGACCACGACTAGGAAACCTCCCGACCGCGTGCTCCCACAAACTAGAAGGGATACACTATAATGGGACAGCGCTAGAGACTCAAGAAAAAATGAAGTATCTAGGTGTAACTATCCACAAAAACCTCAGATGGCAACCCCACATAGAGAACCAAACAAAAAAAATCTACAAGTCCTTCAATCTGCTTGGACGTATGGTCTCAAAGGGATGGGGACTAAAGCCAAACCTGGTAAAAACCTGGTACAAAACAGTAGTGGAAAAGACACTGACCTATGCATCCCCGATCTGGGGGAACAATCTAACGCAGCAGAACAAAAACAAACTGCTCAGCTGCCAAAGGCACTTTGCGCTGGCCATCGTAAGGGCATATAGAACAGCCCCAACATCGGCACTTCTGGTTCTCTCAGGCCTGATTCCAGTACACCTCCAAGTACAATACGAGGCAGCATATGGCACAATCACAAGGCTCCACAAGAACTACAACCTACACAACAAAATGTTCAACCACACCGACTATGTCGCGAAGCAAAACATTTGGCGCAAGCACCCAGCCGACACACCAGAACCACAAATCGGCTCTTCAGAAAACGACATACAAATTTACACGGATGGTTCGAAGCTGGAATCAGGAGCTACAGGCTCGGCCTATGTAGCCTTTGAAAAAACTTCCAAAATCTACGAATGGTCAGCGCCCCTAAGAAAGTGCAACAGTGTCTTCCAGGCCGAACTACTGGCTATACTCAAAGCTGCGGAGTGGGGAAATACAAAGGGCATTTCATATAGCATCCACTCGGACTGCATGTCAGCCATACAGGCCCTCTCCAAACCATTTACGACAGATAACATGGTCCATAAAATTCATTCGGAAATCATAAGATCTAACAACACCTTCAAAATAGAATGGGTTAAAGCCCACGTAGGAATATACGGGAATGAAGAGGCAGATAAACTAGCAAAAACAGCAGCGGAAAACAATACAAACCGCAACTACTTCCACCTTGAAAAACCGATTTCCCACTTAAAGAGAAGCCTAAAAGGGTTAACAATGGATCAATGGCAGTTCGAGTGGGACTATGGGGACACGGGCAGGCTAACACACAGATACTTCCCAAAAGTGGACGCAAAAACACTGGTCAGCTGCAAGCTATTAACACAAGTCTACACAGGACATGGGGCCTTTCCGGCTTATCTCCATCGCATTAAGAAGAAGAGAAGCCCGGACTGCGCCTGTGGTGCACTAGGCACAACAATTCACTATCTAACAGCCTGCCCCTAACGGATAAACACCATCTGGCCCAAATAACACAAGTAAATGAAACACTATGGTACAAACAGCTAGCACAAAACACACACGTACAGAACAAGGCAAAACACATAGTCAGATGGCTCACGAACAACATAGATGACATCTCACAATAACAAAAAGCAGTGTCAGCACCTCCCACAACTAACTCCTTCTAATACTGTCTACAACCTTCAGAGGAAATAGTAACAAACAACCGAAAGAAGAGGACCTCCCAGCCAATAGAGGCACCTACTGCTACCGCCACTTTTTGTTTATTTTAGGTCATGAACGAGGCCCTTGTTGTTAAAGCGGCTAGCATCGATATTACTTGAGGCCCGGTAAAAATAAAAATGTTAATATTATAAAATCTTTGTAAAATAAAAATTATTAAAAAAATAAAAATGTATAAAAAACTATTATAATAAAAAAAAATGTATAAAAAATTATAAAAAAAAAATAAAAAATGTATAAAAAATGTGCATATAAATGTAAACGGTCCTCGGTCTTAATTGGTCTGTAAGTCCGCACCACGCTCATGACCGCGCATGAATGGGTTATGTAACCAAAAATTAAGATAGTACATTTTTTTTTTTCTTCTCATAGAATCAACAAAGTAACTAAATTAATTAATCTTAGTTAAGTACAAAATCCAGTTTTTTTTTTTTTTTTTTTTTTTTTTTTTTTTTTGAGCCGTATGAATGGCGTGATCAAGAAGCTAGGCACTACCGCTCAGCACACCGCTTTGGATTCACCTATCAGCATTCTTAGGTCCGAACAGAAGAAGTACAAAACTCCAGAATCCCAGGAAGGGTCCCAAAGGTTGAATCCTCGCATCGGGCCTTGCAAGCCACCTTACGTCCGTAGTGCCTCATTCGAATCTTGGTCATGCACCTTTTTTTTTTTTTTTTTTCTCTCCATAAAACAATTTTAACTGAATTAACTATTTACTTAACTGTTATATACCATTAATAATAATTTTTTTTTTTTTTTTTTTTTTTTTAACTCTCTCCTCCCTCCCTTCGGCGGGTTAGTTTGGATAAGTGCGGGGAGCGGTCAGAGCCATAGTTTCCAGCTCAGGACCCCGGGTTCGCCCCCTCGTGGGTGCCTCCCCCCCCTTTTTTTTTGGGCCCCTTGGTTTTCCTGAACCGGACCCTTAAATGGGTAAGGAGACCGGGAGCCAAGCTTGTGCGGCCCTTCCCACCCCCCCCTTTTTTTTTTTTTTTTTTTTTTTTGAGCCCCTTGGTTTTCCTGAACCGGACCCTTAAGTGGGTAAGGCGACCGGGAACCAAGCTAGAGTGGCTCTCTCCCCCTTTTTTTTTTTTTTGGGGGGGGGGGGCCCTTGGTTTTCCTGAACCGGACCCTTAATTGGGTAAGGAGACCGGGAGACAAGCATGTGCGGCCCTTCCCACTCCTCCCTACTTTATTTTTTAATTTAATTTTTTTTTTTTTTTTTTTTTTTGAGCCCCTTGGTTTTCCTGAACCGGACCCTTAAGTGGGTAAGGCGACCGGGAACCAAGCTTGAGTGGCTCTCCCCCCTCCTTTTTTTTTTTTTTTTTTTTCTCCTCCCCCTCTTTGGGCCCCTTGGTTTACCCGAACCGGACCCTTTATGGGTAAGGAGACCGGGAGCCAAGCTTGTGCGGCCCTTCCCACCAACCAATTTTTTTTTTTTTTTCTCAGAGCCCCTTGGTTTTCCTGAACCGGACCCTTCAGTGGGTAAGGTGACCGGGAGCCAAGCTTGAGTGGCTCTCCCACCTTTTTTTTTTTTTTTCTCTTTTCGAGCCCCTTGGTATTCCTGAACCGGACCCTTAAGTGGGTAAGGCGACCGGGAGCCAAGCTAGAGCGGCTCTCTCCCCCTTTTTTTTTTATTTTTTTTTTTAATTTTTTATTTATTTATTTATTTATTTATTTATTTTTCTGGGCCCCTTGGTTATCCTGAACCGGACCCTTAAGTGGGTAAGGTGACCGGGAGCCAAGCAAGTGCGGCCCTTCCCTCCTCCCAATTATTAATATTTTTTTTTTCCCGGCTCCCTGCAAGCTTCGCTGTTCTCTCCTCGCCTCCCCGCAGTTCTCCGAAGCCCCGAAGGTTTGGTTAACAACAACAAACCGCAACAATAATTATAAATTTATTCTATCTATTTATCCATTATTATTTTTTTTTTCTCTCTCTCTTTTTATCCAATATTATTATTTATATTACCTCATTTTATTTATTTATTTAATTATTTATTTATCTATTTAATTTTTTTTTTTATTATTATATTATTTACTATTATTAATTCATTTAATCATTTATTCTTATTTTCTATTTTTACTATTATTATTATTATTATTATTATTATTATTATTTTTTTTTTTTTTTTTGTCAACGATTCGAGGGCGTGGCGGTGTCTGGTCCTCGTAAAAATGTGCTGCACCGTCAAGTGCTCGATGGGGTCGTTAAGCAGTCGTCGGGCTACCAACGCGGGGCACCATCCCCCCGTGGTGGATCAAAATTGCGATGATCCCTCCTTCCTCTCCTTTTAGGCCTTCAGCGCATGGTCCCATTCCCCCCTTTTTTTCGCCCAGCCACTTCAAATCTCTAGACTATGCGCTACCAAAGTTTTCCTTCCCCCCACCAGTGGCAAGAATTAAATTCCTTTTTTTTTTTTTTTTTTTTTTCTCAAGTTTGTCGTTCAGCAGTCTTGGTGTTTAGCTCCCCCCCCTTACTCTATTTAGCCTCCTCATTTTGGCATAATTCAGAGTGCACAACTTATCATTTTGGCTCCCCCTGAAGTTCCCCCCCCCACTCCAAAATTCAAAAATCCTTTTTTTTTTTTTTTTTTTTTTTTTTTAATTAACTATAATAATTTAATTGTTTTTTTTTTTTTTTTTTTTTTTTTTTCCCTTTGGCTCACGGATAGTGTGCACATATTCAAAATTCTCGCATCCAGGTAGTGTGACTGTGCGCTTCCTACCTTGTGCGATCTGGAGGTGTGGTGTGTCAGTCGAGCATAATGTGTCCAGAAGAAGATGTCGCAACCCTGTCGTACCAGAGCTGTCTTGTGATGTCACCCTGTTCCTCAGCTGAAGAGTGGTCATCTCCCGATTGATGTTAGAAGTCTGAACGAGCCATAGGACACAGCTCATTCTCTGTTGCGTCTAGATTACTGTCTGGCAGTAGGCGGCTATCATGCAGTGATCCGGCGATTTATTCGCTCCGGCGGACAGCATCCAACCCGTTAAGCTTGGCACGTCCAGGCAGGCAGGGGCTGTCCAAAGGTTTCAATGAGTCTCAATGAGAGGATATAGCACAACAGCTAATCAACGATTAGGCTTCGGGATAATAACTTTCTATTTTCTTTCGATCGATGTTTTGTATTTTTATGGTAAATTTGATTAATGAAAGCATTTACAAATGTTTTTCGGTGATATACTATACATTTTTAACCGACTTCAAAAAAAGAAGGAAGGTTCTCAATTCAAACCGTATGTTTTTTTTATGTTTGTTAGCTCATAACTTCTAAACGGATGCTCCGATTTTGATACTTTTTGTTTTGTTGAAAAGGTCTTGGTCTGCAATAGGTCCCATTGTAATATCTTTACGATCTACAGAAAATACAGGGCGCCCAAAAAAATCAGTCCCAACTCTTTTAACTGCTAAACGGCTGCAGCTATAGTGATAAAAATGGTATTTAAGTATAGTAAAGTGGCCCTGCAGTACAAGGTTAAACCGCTTGCTGCGCCACCTGGTGGAAAATAGTGGAGTTAGTGTTCCTATCTCAAAAACGGTTATAGAGAAAAAAAGTGAATTAGAAAGTTGAAGATTATCATCGATTTAGTACAAAAAGATAGTTTAGAAATTCATGCTAGCGTTCCTATCTCGGAAACGGTTCAAGACAGGGGAAAAAAGTGAATTATAAAATTGCAGAGCATCATCGATTTAGTACGAAAAGATAGTTTTAACATTGATGCTAAAAGTACAAGGCTAAAAACGTGCCTTTTTTTGTTCGCAATTTCTTACACTATACACACTTGAGCTACATTGCTCACGTTGTAGCGTAGTCGGTGAGACATACGCTATATAGTTCAAAATACGGTTACTTGATACTTTTTGCTTTGTAGTAGAGATCTTGGTCTGAAGTAGGTCCCATTATAACATCTTTACAATCTAAAGAAAATAAAGCGCCATCTGGTGAAAAACAGCGGCATTAGCGCTCCTATCTCAAAAACGGTTCAAGATGGGAGAAAAGTTAATTACGAAGTTGTAGAGTATCATCGATTTACTACGAAAAGACAGCTTTTAGACATTATTGCTAAATATAGAACGCTTAAAACGTGCAATTTCCTACACTGTGCACACTTGAACTACGTTGCACGCTTTACAGCGTAGCGGATGACACGCATACTGTGTGGTTCAAAGTACTGTTACTGTAAGCGGCCACATCGATTAGCGCAAAGTCGTTTTCAACCAACTTCAGAAAGGAGGGTGTTCTTAATTCTTGCTATGCGTTGTTGGTGTTTGTAAGCTTATAACTTCATAAGAAATGCTCTAATTAACCGACTTCAAAAAGGAGGAGGTTCTCAATTCAAAGCGTATGTTTTTTTTTGTTTTTGTTTTTGTTTGTTAGCTCATAACTTCTGAACGGATGATGCGAATTTGATACTTTTTGTTTTATTGTAAAGGTCTTGGTCTGAAATAGGTCTCATTGTAAGATCTTTACGATCAAAAGAAAATACAGGGTGCCCAAAAAAGTCAGTCCCGACTCTTAACAGCTGAACATCTGCAGCTAGAGTCATAAAAGTGGTATGTAGGTACAGTTATGTGGACATGTGCTACGCGATTCAACCGCCTAAAGCGCCACCTGGTGGAAAAGAGTGGAGTTAGCGATCCTATCTCGGAAACGTTTCAAGACAGGGGGAAAAAGTGAATTATAACATTGCAGAGCATCATCGTTGTAGTACGCAAAGATAGTTTAGACATTAATGCTAAAAACAGAACGCTTAAAACGTGCATTTGTTTGTTCAACATTGCATATGTTGTAGCGTAGCGGGTGACATTTATGCTATGTAAAATTCAAAGTATGGTTATTGTAAGCGGTCACATCGATTAACGCATAGGCGTTTTAAGCCGACTTCATAAAGGAAGAGGTTCTCAAAACAAACCATGTTTCTCGTTGTTGTTGTTGAAATTTGTTAGCTTATAACTTCGTAAGAGATGATTTAATTTTAATACTTTTTTTGTTGTCGTAATGATTTTGGCCTGAAATAAGTTTCATTAGGATTTCATTAAGATATAAACAAATTACAGGATACTCACAAAAGTCTCTTCTCACTCTAACTGCTGAACGCAAGCAGCTACAATGGTAAAAGCAATGTGTAAGTATCGATGTTGAAACTTCTGTCCGTTAGCTGCAATGCATATTTTGCTCTTTGTTTGAACTTTACGCTGCGCAATTTCCAGCGCAGCGGGTGACACGTATTCACTGCAAAGTTCGATATATATGTCTAACAGAATTTTCGGTTAAGAATACAGCGTATCCTTTCTTTACATTTCTAAAGACTTTTTAATTTAACGTATGTTCGTTCAATAGATAGTTTTTTGGTCATATCCGATCAAGGCAAAAAAAGTGACACAATTGAAAAATGCAGCATTTGAAAAAAATCAACTTAAAAATAACTTGACTAGAATAAAACTGGCACAACTGTCTCTAGAGTGGATAACTTTCTAGATGGAGATGTAACTTTTTTGTTCACATTGGGTGCGTTTCATGTATTTTTCAGTGACATAAACCATTTTTTGAGTAATGTTACTTTTCTTGGAAGTTGTGATTTGTGAAACTTCCGTCGAACGTCTTCTGATGCTCTGCTATATAAATAAGTTTTCACTGAAAAGAGAAAAATAAAATCTTTTTGTAAAAAAATAGAACCGACTCCAAAAAGGACCTACTATTCGAACAACTAAAAATGAAAGAAAATTGGCAGAAAATGGAACTGTAGATTGCGCCTAAAAGTATAAAATAATTTCCTTCGCCAAACAACCTATAACACTACAATTAATCATAACTTTTGAAGTCGGCGCAAAATTAAATGAAAATTCATACCTTTATTCAATACAAAAATCAAATCCTAATCAAAATACACGTCTCACATTGTTACCTGCAAAACGCAGCCGAAAACTACTTTGATTCAAGAAAACAAATAAGATTTCGTAAGCAGCAAAAGTTGGCGAAGATGCTGGTATCTGACGTCCTTGGTGAACGAAAAATCGCAAAATCATCTGGCAAACATATTTAATTTCTTGGGGATATCATGATTATTTTAATAAGGTATATCAAGAGAGTAATCAAGAATATGAAACAACACATCGTACAATATATATTATGAAAATATACATCTTGCGTGTATATTTTTGCCTTACGTTTTTATCGCCAAATTCAAAAGCCATCAAGGATGATCTAACTTCGTAGAAACATAAATACCGCATTGTGGAGAATGTTCACTGTTCTATGTAGATGCTACTAATGGACCAATTGTATACAGTGATAAAATAATAAAGGAAACTTGAAAATGGATCATTCGAGACAACAGCATTTGTTGCTACCGATCTAAAGACAAACCTTTAAAAGCTAATTAAATTTTATTTAATTTTGCGCCGACTTCAAAAGTTATGATTAATTGTAGTGTTATAGGTTGTTTGGCGAACGAAATTATTTTATACTTTTAGGCGCAATCTACAGTTCCATTTTCTGCCAATTTTCTTTCATTTTTAGTTGTTTGAATAGTAGTTCCTTTTTGGAGTCGGTTCTATTTTTTTACAAAAAGATTTTATTAATATTATAGACCATTTTCATAAAGAGATTAAAATCTTTTACTGCCTATTTGTTCGTATTTATAAAGTGACATTATTCATTTTTTTTACCCCACTTTGAAAAGTAGTGATTTTTTAAAAACCGAATTTGTATGAATAATTAATAAGATTAAAATATGTAAAAATGTATTTTTATTTTTATGTATTATTTAAAGGTTATTTTTATTTTAAGTTACTATTTGTTTTTTCATCTGTAAAACTCGCGATTTATACTATTTTCTAAATGAAATCATTTACAATAATACAAAATTTCAGATCGCTATAGGTTCATGTTTGTTTTCATCTACTTGACGCGTGTTAATGATAAATGTAAAAGAGGATTTTTTGAAGTAGAAGTAGTGATATTTTTGAAATTAAGTAAAGGGCAAGCTATGAGAAAACGATGAAAGGGGTAAAAAACTTAAAGAATTGTACAATAAAACCTTATCGTTTTTAAATCGATCTGAAAGTCATAAGAAAATAGACTGCTAGAATTTAATTAGTGCAAATTGTACATATTACAGTCATAAGACAAGGGTTCAAAATTTGAGAATAAGTTGAAATTGCCAATTCTTCAAATATTGAAGTATATTCATTTACACATCATTAGACGCTCTTCTTTCCTTTTTTTTTCTTATTTCAATTTCTACTGAAATGGAGATATATTATATCATCGTAAAACATTTGTAAGTACTTTCATTAATAAAATTTACCATAAAAATACAAAACATCGATCGAAAGAAAATGGAAAAGTATTATCCCGAGCCTAATCGTTGATTTGCTGTTGTGCTATATCCTCTCGTCCAATCAGCGGGACAAATTCTGTCCCTTTGGACGAGCTGCGCAGGTTGATCTTGCGTGCTGCTGCAGACATTCTATTCAGACAGCTCAACAAAACACAGATCTGATCGTTTGTGAGCATTCAATGATTGGGAACGATTTAGAATAATTATAACACTTATCGACGTTCTCTGCCCTGCAATGGCGAAAACGTCTTTACCTGATAAATAAGGAACTAACTCATCGTAGCAATGGGTTTATTTTTTTACAAAAAATATTTTCTAACCGGATAAACGGTGTGATACTGTTTAATTATTTTTTTTGTTATTTAATTTAGTATTCCAATTGTTTAAAGAAAAGTTTTGTATATTTTCCATATAAACGCATATATAGATTTGTTGATTTCAAGAAAGGAATATTATCTGTTAATAAAATAAAAATATATAAAATATAAAAGACATATTTAACTGTCACCTGTGATAAGAGGTAGTAAGATTATTACATTCGAGACACAAATTATAATGTTTATTATTACAATATTAAATTTTATGATATGGTAATATCAGTGTATGCTACGATTCCAGATATTTTATACGTACATTAAAATAAAAATTTCAGAAAATTATTTTAAAACTGATAAAGTATTCATACATTCTTTTATTGAAAGAACTTATAAAACTATCTGGAAAACATTAAAAACTAAAAAAATAAATAAAAAAAATAAATAAAAAATAAATTCACGAATCACTGTAAAAAGTATGTCCTAATTTCTGCCAGAAATTCTCTGTAATTTGAGGAAATACGTTCTGAGAACGTAATTTTTTCGTAAATTACGCGTATTTTCTCAAATTACAGAGAATTTCTGGCAGCAAATAGGACATATTTTTTACCGTGAAAAAGAATCGATTTAAATTGTTCTCTATGAACATATCTTTTGAGTCACAAATTTTTAATTTACTGTAAAATATCATCAGTGAAAATAACGTCCAGCATGATTTATAAATTTTAGACCTATCTTGATAATGTATCATGGGTAGAGTAAGTTAGTAGGTAAGTTAGTAGCAAGTTAGAGGAAACATGACAACATTTTAATTTATTCGAAAGAAAAATTAGTCCTACATTTTTTAAGCCAATTTGATTAAAGTTAAATTATCTCTTCTCTAATACGTAATTAGAAAGATGTAAAAAGAAAGATACTTTTAAGAAAAGAGGTGAAGATATAAAAGTGGTGAACTAAAATAATTTAAAATATTGGCATGTTTTATTAGATTGGATAAACTCCTTTAAAAAGCTCTAATTTTTGTGCGCTTTTACATAAAAAAAAAAAAAAAAAAAAAAAAAGGAGAAGCATTAAGATAGAGTGTACTTCTTTGGAATGAGTTTGCTTATAAAAGAAGTTTTATTTCTTTTTGGAAACTTTTTCTTTTAAAGTAAGTTATTCAAAAGATGTCAAATGGCCTTCTTATGAATTTTATAATTTTACATTTTGAAAATTTTTCATATATTTCCTCTGAAAAGTAGAAGGACGGGTGAGATGTTGAATTTTAAGTAGTTGCGAAGTAGGAAAACAGTAACATGTTTAATAAAAAATATTTTATTTTTATTGTAAAATCCGGACGTTTCTGACTAATTCTGCGTTCTAGTTGAAATTGGAGGGGCGGAGCTTCAGACGCTATTGGGATGTGTAGAAATACTGTACAGCGACAAATCTGCCGACTTTTACAATTTATTCTGTGGCTTTATTAGTTCGCCTTTATATATTATATCATAACACTTTTTTTGTGGCAAGGTTCCCACGGTCCGAAATTTTTCAAGTACTCTTCAAACACTATTACCTAAAAATAAACTTTTTCTTAAATGCACATTATAAATTTAAGAATAAATTTATCTTAAGAATATTCTGATAAGAGAGTCCTTGAAAAAAGGCGTGGCCGTGAGAGTCCTGTGCATGCATGGCACTTTTCTTATTTTACCGTTGGAGAACAATGCATAACATGGTTGAAATAATACATATAACATTTGTTATATAACACTGGAGAAATAAAATCTGCAAATAAATTGATCTGAAATATATGGGGCTGAAAATGCTCCGGAAAATGAAAGTGTTTTGAACTCTGTTAATGATAGGTTTTATAATCAGCTGATACAACAGTAAATAATAAATTAGATTAAGGCATGTAAAATTAAACAGCATTTAAAAGAAATTTAAAATTTAATTTAGAAAGATCTGTATCCCAACAACAATGTATATGAAAAATAATTGTAAAAGTTAGAGAATTGTAGATTTATATTATGTTAAAAGTTACATGTTAAAATTTATCGGATTTTTTTTTTTTTTTTTTTTTTTTTTTTTTTTGTGAAATAAGCATAATAAAAATTTGTATACCATACTTGCCAGCCTAACTTAGAAGATTGTCATTCCCACGCTTTCCCGCATATTTTTTTCTAACCAGTCTTTTTGTGAATTAGTTTTAACCAGTTTCAAGTGAATTTTTGTACTATTCTCCCATGTTAAGAAAATCGTAAATTTCTAATAACTTACGAAGTTTTTAAATTACAATGTTGCAAATGAATAGGGTTCTTGCCAGTGTCGAAAGTAATATTTTAAAACTGATCTGACCTCTCTGTGGCAATTTGTTCTTGAGATATCGTGTACACAGACTAACAAACTAACGGACTAACACACTAACAGAATATAGACACCCTACAGACAGACACCATACAAATTTTGTCATTTTCGGATTCCTCACACATGAAAACGTGTAAAAAATTCAAAACACCGAGGTCGAAAATTTTCTCGATTACCTAAGTTCCCCATACCTATAGCATGAACCTGAAAAATTAATAAAATATATTAAAGGCAATAAACTTATTGTGCAAATATCTCTTGCAAAATAATCAAAACATTCACTTCACCCCCCCCCTTCGCCCCCATGATATTGTTTTACTTGACGTAGGTCTTAGACCTAGGTGCTTTGCCTTCATATTGGTTTTTTTAAATGTATCTAGCCTGTATTTACTCGAGTTTGAAGTCAACCACGGAAAACTCCGAACCTTTATTTTGACGACCATGACCTGGAATCGAACCAAGCACTTCCCACTGACTATTTTCGAGAGCAGACACATACTGCTACAGTTGGAGTATGTTTAACCTCAAAGAAAAATAAATTTATGAAATATAGGCTTTGTAAGTGATGAAATAATGATTTTTAAAATTTTATGAGAATCAAAACTTATATGATTTCCATGCTAAAATTACTTTTTCTAGTCGGTCCAATTTCAATTGAAAATTTTATACCATTAGTTTTTAAAAAATTAAGCAATTTTAATCAAAGTGTAAAGAGGCTTTTTAAATTACTATTCAATTTTTATTTATTTATTTGATTCATTATTTAAAAAAAAAAAAAGAAATGTTACACCCAATTAAAAATTTTAAATAGCTACAATTAATCTAAATTATCTAAAATTATATATATATATACCTATATATATTTATGTATGTATGTATAAAGATGAAAAAAAGGAATGAAAATTAGAAAAAAAAAAATCAGTTTCACTATTTTGGAAAATTTTATTTATTACTTATAATTTTTAAAATCATTATTAAAAAACTAATGTATCTTAGTTTTCAAAATTAATTGATTAAAATAAAAATGATAAAATTTTTAAATAATATCTACATGAAAAAGGAATATATCTTTGCATTTAGAATTAATGATTTAAAAAGTAATAATTAAAAAGTAAAATAAATATAAAAATGTTCAAATAATCACTTTATTTCTCTGTATACTCAAATTAATGGCATAACAATTTCTAGGCAATTTTTTAAAAAATAAGTACCAAAAATTACTTAAATTTTATTAAAAAGCAACTATTTCCATAAGCTTTCATTGCTAATCTGCTATAACGGCTAATGTTTGTGCCATTTAGCGACCTGTTGATTAACTAAATTTTCTGCCGAATCCCCTATCTCGTTTTCCCTCCTCCCCTCTATCTTCATGGTGTTTCATCCATAGCAGGAGAAAGAAAGGACAACGAAAACTATTTTGAAAACTATGATCTGTTCCCTTTAAAGAATGCTACAGGCAAGTTCACAATACCTACGCAGTTCGTCCAAAGGGATAGAATTCGCCCCGCTGTTTGGACGAGAGGATATAGTACAACAGCTAATCAACGATTAGGCTTCGGGATAATACTTTTCTATTTTCTTTCGATCGATGTTTTGTATTTTTATGGTAAATTTGATTAATGAAAGCATTTAAAAATGTTTTTCGATGATATACTATACATTTTTAATATTATAGACCATTTTCATAAAGAGATTAAAATCTTTTACTGCCTATTTGTTCGTATTTATAAAGTGACATTATTCATTTTTTTTACCCCACTTTGAAAAGTAGTGATTTTTTAAAAACCGAATTTGTATGAATAAATAATAAGATTAAAATATGTAAAAATGTATTTTTATTTTTATGTAATATTTAAAGGTTATTTTTATTTTAAGTTACTATTTGTTTTTTCAGCTGTAAAACTCGCGATTTATACTATTTTCTAAATGAAATCATTTACAATAATACAAAATTTCAGATCGCTATAGGTTCATGTTTGTTTTCATCTACTTGACGCGTGTTAATGATAAATGTAAAAGAGGATTTTTTGAAGTAGAAGTAGTGATATTTTTGAAATTAAGTAAAGGGCAAGCTATGAGAAAACGATGAAAGGGGTAAAAAACTTAAAGAATTGTACAATAAAACCTTATCGTTTTTAAATCGATCTGAAAGTCATAAGAAAATAGACTGCTAGAATTTAATTAGTGCAAATTGTACATATTACAGTCATAAGACAAGGGTTCAAAATTTGAGAATAAGTTGAAATTGCCAATTCTTCAAATATTGAAGTATATTCATTTACACATCATTAGACGCTCTTCTTTCCTTTTTTTTTTTCTTATTTCAATTTCTACTGAAATGGAGATATAATATATCATCGTAAAACATTTGTAAATACTTTCATTAATAAAATTTACCATAAAAATACAAAACATCGATCGAAAGAAAATAGAAAAGTATTATCCCGAGCCTAATCGTTGATTTGCTGTTGTGCTATATCCTTTCGTCCAATCAGCGGGACAAATTCTGTCCCTTTGGACGAGCTGCGCAGGTTGATCTTGCGTGCTGCTGCAGACATTCTATTCAGACAGCTCAACAAAACACAGATCTGATCGTTTGTGAGCATTCAGTGAATGGGAACGATTTAGAATAATCATAATAACACTTATCGACGTTCTCTGCCCTGCAATGGCGAAAACGTCTTTACCTGATAAATAAGGAACTAACTCATCGTAAGAATGGGTTTATTTTTTTACAAAAAATATTTTCTAACCGGATAAACGGTGTGATACTGTTTAATTATTTTTTTTGTTATTTAATTTAGTATTCCAATTGTTTAAAGAAAAGTTTTGTGTATTTTCCATATAAACGCGTATATAGATTTGTTGATTTCAAGAAAGGGATATTATCTGTTAATAAAATAAAAATATATAAAATATAAAAGACATATTTAACTGTCACCTGTGATAAGAGATAGTAAGATTATTACATTCGAGACACAAGTTATAATGTTTATTATTAAAATATTAAATTTTATGACATGGTAATATCAGTGTATGCTACGATTCCAGATATTTTATACGTACATTAAAATAAAAATTTCAGAAAATTATTTTAAAACTGATAAAGTATTCATACATTCTTTTATTGAAAGAACTTATAAAACTATCTGGAAAACATTAAAAACTGAAAAAATAAATAAAAAAATAAATAAAAAATAAATTCACGAATCACTGTAAAAAGTATGTCCTATTTTCTGCCAGAAATTCTCTGTAATTTGAGGAAATACGTTCTGAGAACGTATTTTTTTCGTAAATTACGCGTATTTTCTCAAATTACAGAGAATTTCTGGCAGCAAATAGGACATATTTTTTACCGTGAAAAAGAATCGATTTAAATTGTTCTCTATGAACATATCTTTTGAGTCACAAATTTTTAATTTACTGTAAAATATCATCAGTGAAAATAACGTCCAGCATGATTTATAAATTTTAGACCTATCTTGATAATGTATCATGGGTAGAGTAAGTTAGTAGGTAAGTTAGTAGCAAGTTAGAGGAAACATGACAACATTTTAATTTATTCGAAAGAAAAATTAGTCCTACATTTTTTAAGCCAATTTGATTAAAGTTAAATTATCTCTTCTCTAATACGTAATTAGAAAGATGTAAAAAGAAAGATACTTTTAAGAAAAGAGGTGAAGATATAAAAGTGGTGAACTAAAATAATTTAAAATATTGGCATGTTTTATTAGATTGGATAAACTCCTTTAAAAAGCTCTAATTTTTGTGCGCTTTTACATAAAAAAAAAAGGAGAAGCATTAAGATAGAGTGTACTTCTTTGGAATGAGTTTGCTTATAAATGAAGTTTTATTTCTTTTTGGAAACTTTTTCTTTTAAAGTAAGTTATTCAAAAGATGTCAAATGGCCTTCTTATGAATTTTATAATTTTACATTTTTAAAATTTTTCATATATTTCCTCTGAAAAGTAGAAGGACGGGAGAGATGTTGAATTTTAAGTAGTGGCGAAGTAGGAAAACAGTAACATGTTTAATAAAAAATATTTTATTTTATTGTAAAATCCGGACGTTTCTGACTAATTCAGGGTTCTAGTTGAACTTGGAGGGGCGGAGCTTCAAACGCTATTGGGATGTGTAGAAATACTGTACAGCAACAAATCTGCCGACTTTTACAATTTATTCCGGAGCTTTATTAGTTCGCCTTTATATATTATATCATAACACTTTTTTTGTGGCAAGGTTCCCACGGTCCGAAATTTTTCAAGTACATTTCAAACACTATTACCTAACAATAAACTTTTTCTTAAATGCACATTATAAATTTAAGAATAAATTTATCTTAAGAATATTCTGATAAGAGAGTCCTTGAAAAAAGGCGTGGCCGTGAGAGTCCTGTGCATGCATGACACTTTTCCTATTTTACCGTTGGAGAACAATGCATAACATGGTTGAAATAATACATATAACATTTGTTATATAACACTGGAGAAATAAAATCTGCAAATAAATTGATCTGAAATATATGGGGCTGAAAATGCTCCGGAAAATGAAAGTGTTTTGAACTCTGTTAATGGTAGGTTTTATAATCAGCTGATACAGCAGTAAATAATAAATTAGAGTAAGGCATGTAAAATTAAACAGCATTTAAAAGAAATTAGAAATTTAATTTAGAAAGATCTGTATCCCAACAACAATGTATATGAAAAATAATTGTAAAAGTTAGAGAATTGTAGATTTATATTATGTTAATAGTTACATGTGAAAATTAATCGGATTTTTTCTTTTTTTTTTTTTTTTTGTGAAATAAGCATAATAAAAATATGTATACCATACTTGCCAGCCTAACTTAGAAGATTGTGATTCCCACGCTTTCCCGCATATTTTTTTCTAACCAGTCTTTTTGTGGATTAGTTTTAACCAGTTTCAAGTGAATTTTTGTCCTATTCTCCCATGTTAAGAAAATCGTAAATTTCTAATAACTTACGAAGTTTTTAAATTAGAATGTTGCAAATGAATAGGGTTCTTGCCAGTGTCGAAAGTAATATTTTAAAACTGATCTGACCTCTCTGCTTTAATTTGTTCTTGAGATATCGTGTACACAGACTAACAAACTAACGGACTAACACACTAACCCACTAACAGATTAACAGACACCATACAAATTTTGTCATTTTCCGATTCCTCACACCTGAAAACGTGTAAAAAATTCAAAACACCGAGGTCGAAAATTTTCACGATTACCGAAGTTCCCCATACCTATAGCATGAGCCTGAAAATATATTAAATCCAATAAATTTATTGTGCAAATATCTCTTGCAAAATAATCAAAATATTCACTTCACCCCCCCTCCGCCCCCATGATATTGTTTTACCTCACTTAGGTCTTAGACCTAGGTGCATTGCCTTCATATTGGTTTTTTTAAAGGTATCTAGCCTGTATTTATTCGAGTTTTGAAGTCAACCACGGAAAACTCCGAACCTTTATTTTGACGACCATGACTTGGAATCGAACCAAGCACTTCCCACAGGCTATTTTCGAGAGAAGACACATACTGCTACAGTTGGAGTATGTTTAACTTCGAAGAAAAATAAACTTATGAAATATAGGCTTTGTAAGTGATGAAAAAATGATTTTAAAATTTTATGAAAATCAAATCTTATATTATTTCTATGCTAAAATTATTTTTTCTAGTCATTCCAATTTTAATTGAAAAATTTATACCATTAGTTTTTAAAAAATGAAGCAATTTTAATCAAAAGGTAAAGAGGCTTTTTAAATTACTATTCTATTTTTATTTATTTATTTGATTCATTATTTTAAAAAAAGAGAAATGTTACACCCAATTAAAATTTTTAAATAGCTACAATTAATCTAAATTATCTTAAATTATATATATATATACGTATATATATTTATGTATGTATGTATAAAGATGAAAAAAAGGAATGATAATACTTTTCTATTTTACTCTTCGGGATAATACTTTTCTATTTTCTTTCGATCGATGTTTGTATTTTTATGGTAAATTTGATTAATGAAAGCATTTACAAATATTTTTCGATGATATACTATACATTTTTAATATTATAGACCATTTTCATAAAGAGATTAAAATCTTTTACTGCCTATTTGCTCGTATTTATAAAGTGACATTATTCATTTTTTTTATCCCACTTTGAAAAGTAGTGATTTATTAAAAACCGAATTTGTATGAATAAATAATAAGATTAAAATGTGTAAAAATGTATTTTTATTTTTATGAATTATTTAAATGTTATTTTTATTTTTATTTACTATTTGATTTTTCATCTGTAAAACTCACGATTTATACTATCTTCTAAATGAAATCATTTACAATAATAGGAAATTTCAGATCACTATAGGCTCATGTTTGTTTCCATCTACTTGACGCGTGTTAATGATAAATGTAAAAGAGAATTTTTTGAAGTAGAAGTAGCTATATTCTTGAAATTAAGTTAGGACAAGCGATGAGAAAACGATGAAAGGGGGAAAAAAGTTAAAGAATTGTACAATAAAACCTTATCATTTTTAAATCGATCTGAAAGTCATAAGAAAATAGACTGCTAGAATTTAATTAGTGCAAATTGTACATATTACAGTCATAAGACAAGGGTTCAAAATTTGAGAATAAGTTGAAACTGCCAATTCTTCAAATATTGAAGTATATTCATTTACACAGCATTAGACGCTCTTCTTTCCTTTTTTTTTCTTATTTCAATTTTTACTAAAATGGAGATATATTATATCATCGTAAAACATTTGTATATACTTTCATTAATAAAATTTACCATAAAAATACAAAACATCGATCGAAAGAAAATAGAAAAGTATTATCCCGAGCCTAATCGTTGATTTGCTGTTGAGCTATATCCTCTCGTCCAATCAGCGGGACAAATTCTGTCCTTTTGGACGAGCTGCGCAGGTTGATCTTGCGTGCTGCTGCAGACATTCTATTCACACAGCTCAACAAAACACAGATCTGGTCGTTTGTGAGCATTCAATGAATGGGAACGATTTAGAATAATTATAATAACACTTATCGACGTTGTCTGCCCTGCAATGGCGAAAACGTCTTTTTATGATAAATAAGGAACTAACTCATCGCAGTAATGGGTTAATTTTTTTACAAAAAATATTTTCTAACCGGATAAACGGTGTGATACTGTTTAATTATTTTTTTTGTTATTTAATTTAGTATTCCAATTGTTTAAAGAAAAGTTTTGTATATTTTCCATATAAACGCGTATATAGATTTGTTGATTTCAAGAAAGGAATATTATCTGTTAATAAAATAAAAAAATATAAAATATAAAAGACATATTTAACTGTCACCTGTGATAAGAGGTAGTAAGATTATTACGTTCGAGACACAAGTTATAATGTTTATTATTAGAATATTAAATTTTATGACATGGTAATATCAGTGTATGCTACGATTCCAGATATTTTATACGTACATTAAAATAAAAATTTCAGAAAATTATTTTAAAAGTGAAAAATTATTCATGCATTCTTTTATTGAAAGAACTTATAAAACTATCTAGACAACATTAAAAACTAAAAACTAAAAAAAAAAAAAAAAAAAAAAATTCACGAACACTGTAAAAAGTATGTCCTATTTTCTGCCAGACATTCTCTGTAATTTGAGGAAATACGGTCTGACAACGTAATTTTTTCGTAAATTACGCGTATTTTCTCAAATTACAGAGAATTTCTGGCAGCAAATAGGACATATTTTTTACCGTGAAAAAGAATCGATTTAAATTGTTCTCTATGAACATATCTTTTGAGTCACAAATTTTTAATTTACTGTAAAATATCATCAGTGAAAATAACGTTCAGCATGATTTATAAATTTTAGACCTATCTTGATAATGTATCATGGGTAGAGTAAGTTAGTAGGTAAGTCAGTAGCAAGTTAGAGGAAACATGACAACATTTTAATTTATTCGAAAGAAAAATTAGTCCTACATTTTTTAAGCCAATTTGATTAAAGTTAAATTATCTCTTCTCTAATACGTAATTAGAAAGATGTAAAAAGAAAGATACTTTTAAGAAAAGAGGTGAAGATATAAACGTGGTGAACTAAAATAATTTAAAATATTGGCATGTTTTATTAGATTGGATAAACTCCTTTAAAAAGCTCTAATTTTTGTGCGCATTTACATAAAAAAAAAAAAAAAAAAAGAAGAAGAAGAAGAAGAAGAAGCATTAAGATAGAGTATACTTCTTTGGAATGAGTTTGCTTATAAATGAAGTTTTATTTCTTTTTGGAAACTTTTTCTTTTAAAGTAAGCTATTCAAAAGATGTCAAATGTCCTTATGAATTTTATAATTTTACGTTTTGAAAATTTTTCATATATTTCCTCTGAAAAGTAGAAGGATGGGAGAGAT
This sequence comes from Salticus scenicus, assembly GCA_963930645.1. NCBI lineage: Eukaryota > Metazoa > Arthropoda > Arachnida > Araneae > Salticidae > Salticus > Salticus scenicus. Next base: position 373,076,408 of record OZ005649.1, on the reverse strand, counting down.
GTTGAATTTTAAATAGTTGCGAAGTAGGAAAACAGTAACATGTTTAATAAAAAATATTTTATTTTTATTGTAAAATCCGGATGTTTCTCACTAATTCAGGGTTCTAGTTGAACTTGGAGGGGCGGAGCTTGAGACGTTTTTGGGATGTGTAGAAATACTGTACAGAGACAAATCTGCCGACTTTTACAATTTATTCCGGAGCTTTGTTAGTTCCGCCTTTATATATTATATTATAACACTTTTTTTGTGACAAGGTTCCCACGGTCCGAAATTTTTCAAGTACTCTTCAAACACTATTAACTAAAAATAAACTTTTTCTTAAATGCGCATTATAAATTTAAGAATAAAAAGAATGATCTGATAAGAGAGTCCTTGAAAAAAGGCGTGGTCGTGAGAGTCCTGTGCATGCATGACACTTTTCCTATTTTACCTTTGGAGAACAATGCATAACATGGTTGAAATAATACATATAGCATTTGTTATATAACACTGGAGAAATAAAATCTGCAAATAAATTGATCTGAAATATATGGGGCTGAAAATGCTCCGGAAAATGAAAGTGTTTTGAACTCTGTTAATGATAGGTTTTATAATTAGCTGATACAACAGTAAAAAATAAATTAGATTAAGGCATGTAAAATTAAACAGCATTTAAAAGAAATTTAAAATTTATTTTAGAAAATTGTTAATTTAGAAAGATCTGTATCCCGACAACAATGTATATGAAAAATAATTGTAACCAGTTTCAAGTGAATTTTTGTCCTGTTCTCCCATGTTAAGAAAATCGTAAATTTCTAATAACTTACGAAGTTTTTAAATTACAATGTTGCAAATGAATAGGGTTCTTGCCAGTGTCGAAAGTAATATTTTAAAACTGATCTGACCTCTCTGCGGCAATTTGTTCTTGAGATATCGTGTACACAGATTAACAAACTATCGGACTAACACACTAACAGATTAACAGACACCCTACAGACAGATACCATACAAATTTTGTCATTTTCGGATTCCTCACACCTGAAAACGTGTAAAAAATTGAAAACACCGAGGTCGAAAATTTTCACGATTACCTAAGTTCCCCATACCTATAGCATGAACCTGAAAATTAATAAAATATATTAAAGGCAATAAACTTATTGTGCAAATATCTCTTTCAAAACAATCAAAACATTCACGTCACCCCCCCCTTCGCCCCCATGATATTGTTTTTCCTGACGTAAGCCTTAGACCTAGGTGCATTGCCTTCATATTGGTTTTTTTTAAAGGTATCTTACCTGTATTTACTCGAGTTTTGAAGTCAACCACGGAAAACTCCGAACCTTTATTTTGACGACCATGACCTGGAATCGAACCAAGCACTTCCCACTGACTATTTTCGAGAGCAGACACATACTGCTACAGTTGGAGTATGTTTAACCTCGAAGAAAAATAAACTTATGAAATATAGGCTTTGTAAGTGATGAAACTATGATTTTAAAATTTTATGAGAATCAAAACTTATATTATTTCCATGCTAAAATTATTTTTTCTAGTCGGTCCAATTTTAATTGAAAATTTTATACCATTAGTTTTTAAAAAATTAAGCAATTTTAATCAAAATGTAAAGAGGCTTTTTAAATTACTATTCTATTTTTATTTATTTATTTGATTCATTATTTAAAAAAAAAAGAAATGTTACACCCAATTAAAAATTTTAAATAGCTACAATTAATCTAAATTATCTAAAATTATATATATATATACGTATATATATTTATGTATGTATGTATAAAGATGAAAAAAAGGAATGAAAATTAGAAAAAAAAATCAGTTTCACTATTTTGGAAAATTTTATTTATTACTTATAATTTTTAAAATCATTATTAAAAAACTAATGTATCTTAGTTTTCAAAATTAATTGATTAAAATAAAAATGATAAAATTTTTAAATAATATCTACATGAAAAAGAAATATATCTTTGCATTTAGAATTAATGATTTAAAAAGTAATAATTAAAAAGTAAAATAAATATAAAAATGTTCAAATAATCACTTTATTTCTCTGTATACTCAAATTAATGGCATAACAATTTCTAGGCAATTTTTTAAAAAATAAGTACCAAAAATTACTTAAATTTTATTAAAAAGCAATTATTTCCATAAGCTTTCAATGCTAATCTGCTATAACGGCTAATGTTTGTGCCATTTAGCGACCTGTTGATTAACTAAATTTTCTGCCGAATCCCCTATCTCGTTTTCCCTCCTCCCCTCTATCTTCATGGTGTTTCATCCATAGCAGGAGAAAGAAAGGACAACGAAAACTATTTTGAAAACTATGATCTGTTCCCTTTAAAGAATGCTACAGGCAAGTTCACAATACCTACGCAGTTCGTCCAAAGGGATAGAATTCGCCCCGCTGTTTGGACGAGAGGATATAGTACAACAGCTAATCAACCATTAGGCTTCGGGATAATACTTTTCTATTTTCTTTCGATCGATGTTTTGTATTTTTATGGTAAATTTGATTAATGAAAGCATTTAAAAATGTTTTTCGATGATATACTATACATTTTTAATATTATAGACCATTTTCATAAAGAGATTAAAATCTTTTACTGCCTATTTGTTCGTATTTATAAAGTGACATTATTCATTTTTTTTACCCCACTTTGAAAAGTAGTGATTTTTTAAAAACCGAATTTGTATGAATAAATAATAAGATTAAAATATGTAAAAATGTATTTTTATTTTTATGTATTATTTAAAGGTTATTTTTATTTTAAGTTACTATTTGTTTTTTCAGCTGTAAAACTCGCGATTTATACTATTTTCTAAATGAAATCATTTACAATAATACAAAATTTCAGATCGCTATAGGTTCATGTTTGTTTTCATCTACTTGACGCGTGTTAATGATAAATGTAAAAGAGGATTTTTTGAAGTAGAAGTAGTGATATTTTTGAAATTAAGTAAAGGGCAAGCTATGAGAAAACGATGAAAGGGGTAAAAAACTTAAAGAATTGTACAATAAAACCTTATCGTTTTTAAATCGATCTGAAAGTCATAAGAAAATAGACTGCTAGAATTTAATTAGTGCAAATTGTACATATTACAGTCATAAGACAAGGGTTCAAAATTTGAGAATAAGTTGAAATTGCCAATTCTTCAAATATTGAAGTATATTCATTTACACATCATTAGACGCTCTTCTTTCCTTTTTTTTTTCTTATTTCAATTTCTACTGAAATGGAGATATAATATATCATCGTAAAACATTTGTAAATACTTTCATTAATAAAATTTACCATAAAAATACAAAACATCGATCGAAAGAAAATAGAAAAGTATTATCCCGAGCCTAATCGTTGATTTGCTGTTGTGCTATATCCTTTCGTCCAATCAGCGGGACAAATTCTGTCTCTTTGGACGAGCTGCGCAGGTTGATCTTGCGTGCTGCTGCAGACATTCTATTCAGACAGCTCAACAAAACACAGATCTGATCGTTTGTGAGCATTCAGTGAATGGTTTAGAATAATTATAATAACACTTATCGACGTTCTCTGCCCTGCAATGGCGAATACGTCTTTACCTGATAAATAAGGAACTAACTCATCGTTGGAATGGGTTTATTTTTTTACAAAAAATATTTTCTAACCGGATAAACGGTGTGATACTGTTTAATTATTTTTTTTGTTATTTAATTTAGTATTCCAATTGTTTAAAGAAAAGTTTTGTATATTTTCCATATAAACGCGTATATAGATTTGTTGATTTCAAGAAAGGGATATTATCTGTTAATAAAATAAAAATATATAAAATATAAAAGACATATTTAACTCTCACCTGTGATAAGAGATAGTAAGATTATTACATTCGAGACACAAGTTATAATGTTTATTATTAAAATATTAAAATATTAAATTTTTTGACATGGTAATATCAGTGTATGCTACGATTCCAGATATTTTATACGTACATTAAAATAAAAATTTCAGAAAATTATTTTAAAACTGATAAAGTATTCATACATTCTTTTATTGAAAAAACTTATAAAACTATCTGGAAAACATTAAAAACTGAAAAAATAAATAAAAAAATAAATAAAAAATAAATTCACGAATCACTGTAAAAAGTATGTCCTATTTTCTGCCAGAAATTCTCTGTAATTTGAGGAAATACGTTCTGAGAACGTAATTTTTTCGTAAATTACGCGTATTTTCTCAAATTACAGAGAATTTCTGGCTGCAAATAGGACATATTTTTTACCGAGAAAAAGAATCGATTTAAATTGTTCTCTATGAACATATCTTTTGAGTCACAAATTTTTAATTTACTGTAAAATATCATCAGTGAAAATAACGTCCAGCATGATTTATAAATTTTAGACCTATCTTGATAATGTATCGTGGGTAGAGTAGGTTAGTAGGTAAGTTAGTAGCAAGTTAGAGGAAACATGACAACATTTTAATTTATTCCAAAGAAAAATTAGTCCTACATTTTTTAAGCCAATTTGATTGAAGGTAAATTATCTCTTCTCTAATACGTAATTAGAAAGATGTACAAAGAAAGATACTTTTAAGAAAAGAGGTGAAGATATAAAAGTGGTGAACTAAAATAATTTAAAATATTGGCATGTTTTATTAGATTGGATAAACTCCTTTAAAAAGCTCTAATTTTTGTGCGCAATTACATAAAAAAAAAAAAAAAAAAAAAAAAAAAAGAAGAAGAAGAAGCATTAAGATAGAGTATACTTCTTTGGAATGAGTTTGCTTATAAATGAAGTTTTATTTCTTTTTGGAAACTTTTTTTTTTTAAGTAAGTTATTCAAAAGCTGTCAAATGGCCTTATTATGAATTTTATAATTTTACATTTTGAAAATTTTTCATATATTTCCTCTGAAAAGTAGAACGACGGGTGAGATGTTGAATTTTAAGTAGTTGCGAAGTAGGAAAACAGTAACATGTTTAATAAAAAATATTTTATTTTTATTGTAAAATCCGGACGTTTCTGACTAATTCTGGGTTCTAGTTGAACTTGGAGAGTCGGAGCTTCAGACGCTATTGGGATGTGTAGAAATACTGTGCAGCAACAAATCTGTCGACTTTTACAATTTATTCCGGAGCTTTATTAGTTCGCCTTTATATATTATATCATAACACTTTTTTTGTGGGAAGGTTCCCACGGTCCGAGATTTTTCAAGTACTCTTCAAACACTATTACCTAAAAATAAACTTTTTCTTAAATGCACATTATAAATTTAAGAATAAATTTATCTTAAGAATATTCTGATAAGAGAGTCCTTGAAAAAAGGCGTGGCCGTGAGAGTCCTGTGCATGCATGACACTTTTCCTATTTTACCGTTGGAGAACAATGCATAACATGGTTGAAATAATACATATAACATTTGTTATATAACACCGGAGAAATAAAATCTGCAAATAAATTGATCTGAAATATATGGGGCTGAAAATGCTCCGGAAATTGAAAGTGTTTTGAACTCTGTTAATGATAGGTTTTATAATCAGCTGATACAACAGTAAATAATAAATTAGATTAAGACATGTAAAATTAAACAGCATTTAAAAGAAATTTAAAATTTAATTTAGAAAGATCTGTATCCCAACAACAATGTATATGAAAAATAATTGTAAAAGTTAGAGAATTGTAGATTTATATTATGTTAAAATTTACATGTTAAAATTTATCGGATTTTTTTTTTTTTTTTTTGGTGAAATAAGCATAATAAAAATTTGTATACCATACTTGCCAGCCTAACTTAGAAGATTGTCATTCCCACCCTTTCCCGCATATTTTTTTCTAACCAGTCTTTTTGTGAATTAGTTTTAACCAGTTTCAAGTGAATTTTTGTCCTATTCTCCCATGTTAAGAAAATCGTAAATTTCTGATAACTTACGAAGTTTTTAAATTACAATGTTGCAAATGAATAGGGTTCTTGCCAGTGTCGAAAGTAATATTTTAAAACTGATCTGACCTCTCTGCGGCAATTTGTTCTTGAGATATCGTGTACACAGACTAACAAACTAACGGACTAACACACTAACAGATTAACAGACACCCTACAGACAGACACCATACAAATTTTGTCATTTTCGGATTCCTCACACCTGAAAACGTGTAAAAAATTGAATACACCGAGGTCGAAAATTTTCACGATTACCTAAGTTCCCCATACCTATAGCATGAACCTGAAAAATTAATAAAATATATTAAAGGCAATAAACTTATTGTGCAAATATCTCTTGCAAAATAATCAAAACATTCACTTCACCCCCCCTTCGCCCCCATAATATTGTTTTACTTGACGTAGGTCTTAGACCTAGGTGCTTTGCCTTCATATTGGTTTTTTTTAAAGGTATCTCGCCTGTATTTACTCGAGTTTGAAGTCAACCACGGAAAACTCCGAACCTTTATTTTGACGACCATGACCTGGAATCGAACCAAGCACTTCCCACTGACTATTTTCGAGAGCAGACACATACTGCTACAGTTGGAGTATGTTTAACTTCGAAGAAAAATAAAAACTTATGAAATATAGGCTTTGTAAGTAATGAAAAAAAGATTTTAAAATTTTATGAGAATCAAAATTTATATTATTTCCATGCTAAAATTATTGTTTCTAGTCGGTCCAATTTTAATTGAAAAATTTATACCATTAGTTTTTAAAAAATGAAGCAATTTTAATCAAAATGTAAAGAGGCTTTTTCAATTACTATTCTATTTTTATTTATTTATTTGATTCACGATTTAAAAAAAAAGAAATGTTACACCCAATTAAAAATTTTAAATAGCTACAATTAATCTAAATTATCTAAAATTATATATATATATATATATACGTATATATATTTATGTATGTATGTATAAAGATGAAAAAAAGGAATGAAAATTAGAAAAAAAAAATCAGTTTCACTATTTTGGAAAATTTCATTTATTACTTATAATTTTTAAAATCATTATTAAAAAACTAATGTATCTTAGTTTTCAAAATTAATTGATTAAAATAAAAATGATAAAATTTTTAAATAATATCTACATGAAAAAGGAATATATCTTTGCATTTAGAATAAATGATTTAAAAAGTAATAATTAAAAAGTAAAATAAATATAAAAATGTTCAAATAATCACTTTATTTCTCTGTATTCTCAAATTAATGGCATAACAATTTCTAGGCAATTTTTTAAAAAAGTAAGTACCAAAAATTACTTAAATTTTATTAAAAAGCAATTATTTCCATAAGCTCTCAATGCTAATCTGCTATAACGGCTAATGTTTGTGCCATTTAGCGACCTGTTGATTAACTAAATTTTCTGCCGAATCCCCTATCTCGTTTTCCCTCCTCCCCTCTATCTTCATGGTGTTTCATCCATAGCAGGAGAAAGAAAAGACAACGAAAACTATTTTGAAAACTATGATCTGTTCCCTTGAAAGAGTGCTACAGGCAAGTTCACAATACCTACGCAGTTCGTACAAAGGGATAGAATTCGTCCCGCTATTTGGACGAGAGGATCTGCAGAACTATACAATCCAGATGCCAGCTCCACTTGCAGAAGCCCTACTAGAAAAGAAGACACTGTGTCTGGGGCTAAAACACTGCACTGTAAACCCCAAAGTAGTTGTAACCAGATGCTACAACTGCCAGGGTTATGACCATACGGCACAGACGTGCAGGTGGGAAACACGTTGCGCGAACTGTGCCGGAACTCATAAAACGGCAGAGTGTGCATCTGGAAAGACATGTTGCTACCCCTGCACAGTGTATAACGACCAGGCAACTCACGCCAAGAAACTCAGATTGGAAACAGGTCACACTGCCTATTCCAGCTTCTGCTACATATATCGCCAGCTTCTGGCGATACGTAAGGCGGAAGTGGAAGGAGGTAAATCTATTCTTACCAAGGCAAGGGATGTCGTATCAGGAAGAACACATATTTACTACACCGAAGAAGGAAGACCCCAAGTTGATTACGACCAAGGAAGAACAGATGAAGAAGGATTCAAGGTCGTAACAAGGAAAAGAACAACGTATAGAAGAGGAGAAAATAGGAGCAGAAACAACAATGGCCGGACCAGGCAACAACCCTACAGAAGCCAGCATGGAAGGTGAAACCACTGCTGATACAACACAAAACACAGAAACTCAAAAGGACACAGACAACACAACGAGACCATGCGCCATCAGATTGCTACAAATTAACCTGCACTCAAGTGCTGAGGCAACCAAAGACCTATTCGGATATCTAGCGCAGCACAAAATAAATATAGCCCTCATACAAGACTTCCATATTAACAAACACTCGGGCAAGATCTCAGGCCAGGGATCGGGATGGCAAACTTTCAAAACACCAAACAATAGAGCAGCAATTATAACTAACGTAGGCACAAATCCGCTCGAACTAGAGAGTACAGAACACGCGATTGCGATACTTATCGAAAATGTTAAGGAAAAAATTACACTAATAAACACCTATGCCCCCCCTAGCTCAAACTTCACAATGGTCCTACAGGAACTAGATCAAATTCTACTTAGAACACAGGGTAGTGTCCTGCTGGCAGGGGACTTTAATGCCCACTCCACCCAATGGGGATACGGAGACATAGATACTCGGGGAAGGCAACTGACAGATTTCCTAGCGCAACACTCGCTGCTAGTAAGAAACGATCAGGGAGCACCTCCAACGTTTCAGGCGGGCAGGTTTAGGGGCTGGCCAGACCTCACCATCACAACGGCCTCACTACTGAACAACATCAAAAACTGGGAAGTGAGTGACGATCACTCAGGCAGCGACCATAAATTCATTAAGTATACACTCGACTATAGCAACCATAGCTACCGCCGACACAGGCTAGAAACCAAACACGGCAAACACGCCAAATTCGAAAAACAAGTTAAAAAACTGAGTAAAAAGTATATCGTTCAAATCGACAGCACAACAGATAGGGCCACGCTAGACAAAATAACGGAGGACCTCCTGAGTGAAGTGAAATCCCTAGCCTTTTCCTGCTACAAGCAGCGGAAAACCCCAGAACTAAAAGAACCGAAATGGTGGACGGACAAGATTAAGGCAGCCAGGAATAGGGTGAGGGCGTTCCGCCGTAGGTACCAATCCCAGCCAGACCCCAGCATTAGAAGTCAGCAACATATCCTATACAAGAAAGAGCGAGCAAAATACAAAAAACTAATCAAGAAAGAAAGGTCGAAGGCATGGGTAGCTTTCTGCGAGAGCGCCAAAGATACCTACGGCCCTCAATACAAAATCGCCTCAGGCAAAATGTCAGCCCCTGCTAAACTCTGCAACATACTAGAAAACAACGACCAAGTAACAATAGATCGCACTCTAAATAAATTCTTAGACTCGCTATACCTAACGAACGAAGACACCCCGCACAGACTAAGCACTCTACCCCCCCGCTTCGACGAAGGTAGCCCGCGCAGAATCACCTCACAGGAACTAAACAGGATAATCAACCACATAAAGCAAAACAAAGCCCCGGGTCACGATTATGTAGACTACAGATTAATCAAAAAAATCAACCACGTGAGCCAGAACCTCCTCCTCACACTTTTTAATAAATGCCTCCAGCTGGAACATTTCCCCAAACAATTCAAACACGGTATAGTAGTTCTGTTCCACAAAGAAGGCAAGGATCCCAAAGACCCAAAAAATTATAGGCCAATATGCCTCCTTCCAGCTATCAGCAAAATACTAGAAAGAATAATTCACGGCAGAATTAACCACCACCTAACAATTACAAACTATTGGAACCCAAATCAATTCGGCTTTAAACAAGGCACCTCCACAGAAAATGCACTATAAAAACTGATAGACAACATAAACAAGGACAGAACAGATAGGAAACAAACACTGCTAATTTCAATAGACATCAAAGGTGCCTTTGACAACATTCGTTGGCCGACTCTGATCAACAACCTCAAAAACTCCAGCTGTCCAACATATCTCGTTAACTGGATAGTAAGCTTTCTGGAAGACAGGTATGTGACACTGGAGGAAAATGGAATAATAGTCACGAAACAAACATTCGGAGGCTGCCGCAAGGAAGCTGCCTAGGGCCCCTCCTTTGGCTATTAATAGCTGAGACAGCACTCAACCATAGCTGGGGGAACAACACAAAGATCCAAGCCTTCGCAGATGACTTCATACTGACAATCTCAGCAAAAAACACAGAAACACTCATAAACACTGCAAACACAGCAATACATAAATTCGGAACTTGGGCAATAGAAAACGACCTAACCATTAATTGGAGTAAAACGGAACTGCTATACCTCAACAGACCACGACTAGGAAACCTCCCGACCGCGTGCTCCCACAAACTAGAAGGGATACACTATAATGGGACAGCGCTAGAGACTCAAGAAAAAATGAAGTATCTAGGTGTAACTATCCACAAAAACCTCAGATGGCAACCCCACATAGAGAACCAAACAAAAAAAATCTACAAGTCCTTCAATCTGCTTGGACATATGGTCTCAAAGGGATGGGGACTAAAGCCAAACCTGGTAAAAACCTGGTACAAAACAGTAGTGGAAAAGACACTGACCTATGCATCCCCGATCTGGGGGAACAATCTAACGCAGCAGAACAAAAACAAACTGCTCAGCTGCCAAAGGCACTTTGCGCTGGCCATCGTAAGGGCATATAGAACAGCCCCAACATCGGCACTTCTGGTTCTCTCAGGCCTGATTCCAGTACACCTCCAAGTACAATACGAGGCAGCATATGGCACAATCACAAGGCTCCACAAGAACTACAACCTACACAACAAAATGTTCAACCACACCGACTATGTCGCGAAGCAAAACATTTGGCGCAAGCACCCAGCCGACACACCAGAACCACAAATCGGCTCTTCAGAAAACGACATACAAATTTACACGGATGGTTCGAAGCTGGAATCAGGAGCTACAGGCTCGGCCTATGTAGCCTTTGAAAAAACTTCCAAAATCTACGAATGGTCAGCGCCCCTAAGAAAGTGCAACAGTGTCTTCCAGGCCGAACTACTGGCTATACTCAAAGCTGCGGAGTGGGGAAATACAAAGGGCATTTCATATAGCATCCACTCGGACTGCATGTTAGCCATACAGGCCCTCTCCAAACCATTTACGACAGATAACATGGTCCATAAAATTCATTCGGAAATCATAAGATCTAACAACACCTTCAAAATAGAATGGGTTAAAGCCCACGTAGGAATATACGGGAATGAAGAGGCAGATAAACTAGCAAAAACAGCAGCGGAAAACAATACAAACCGCAACTACTTCCACCTTGAAAAACCGATTTCCCACTTAAAGAGAAGCCTAAAAGGGTTAACAATGGATCAATGGCAGTTCGAGTGGGACTATGGGGACACGGGCAGGCTAACACACAGATACTTCCCAAAAGTGGACGCAAAAACACTGGTCAGCTGCAAGCTATTAACACAAGTCTACACAGGACATGGGGCCTTTCCGGCTTATCTCCATCGCATTAAGAAGAAGAGAAGCCCGGACTGCGCCTGTGGTGCACTAGGCACAACAATTCACTATCTAACAGCCTGCCCCTAACGGATAAACACCATCTGGCCCAAATAACACAAGTAAATGAAACACTATGGTACAAACAGCTAGCACAAAACACACACGTACAGAACAAGGCAAAACACATAGTCAGATGGCTCACGAACAACATAGATGACATCTCACAATAACAAAAAGCAGTGTCAGCACCTCCCACAACTAACTCCTTCTAATACTGTCTACAACCTTCAGAGGAAATAGTAACAAACAACCGAAAGAAGAGGACCTCCCAGCCAATAGAGGCACCTACTGCTACCGCCACTTTTTGTTTATTTTAGGTCATGAACGGGGGGCCCTTGGTTTTCCTGAACCGGACCCTTAAATGGGTAAGGAGACCGGGAGCCAAGCTTGTGCGGCCCTTCCCACCCCCCCTTTTTTTTTTTTTTTTTTTTTTTGAGCCCCTTGGTTTTCCTGAACCGGACCCTTAAGTGGGTAAGGCGACCGGGAACCAAGCTAGAGTGGCTCTCTCCCCCTTTTTTTTTTTTTTTGGGGGGGGGGGCCCTTGGTTTTCCTGAACCGGACCCTTAATTGGGTAAGGAGACCGGGAGACAAGCATGTGCGGCCCTTCCCACTCCTCCCTACTTTATTTTTTAATTTAATTTTTTTTTTTTTTTTTTTTGAGCCCCTTGGTTTTCCTGAACCGGACCCTTAAGTGGGTAAGGCGACCGGGAACCAAGCTTGAGTGGCTCTCCCCCCTCCTTTTTTTTTTTTTTTTTTTCTCCTCCCCCTCTTTGGGCCCCTTGGTTTACCCGAACCGGACCCTTTATGGGTAAGGAGACCGGGAGCCAAGCTTGTGCGGCCCTTCCCACCAACCAATTTTTTTTTTTTTCTCAGAGCCCCTTGGTTTTCCTGAACCGGACCCTTTAGTGGGTAAGGTGACCGGGAGCCAAGCTTGAGTGGCTCTCCCACCTTTTTTTTTTTTTTTTTTTTTTTTCTCTTTTCGAGCCCCTTGGTATTCCTGAACCGGACCCTTAAGTGGGTAAGGCGACCGGGAGCCAAGCTAGAGCGGCTCTCTCCCCCTTTTTTTTTTATTTTTTTTTTTAATTTTTTATTTATTTATTTATTTATTTATTTATTTTTCTGGGCCCCTTGGTTATCCTGAACCGGACCCTTAAGTGGGTAAGGTGACCGGGAGCCAAGCAAGTGCGGCCCTTCCCTCCTCCCAATTATTAATATTTTTTTTTTCCCGGCTCCCTGCAAGCTTCGCTGTTCTCTCCTCGCCTCCCCGCAGTTCTCCGAAGCCCCGAAGGTTTGGTTAACAACAACAAACCGCAACAATAATTATAAATTTATTCTATCTATTTATCCATTATTATTTTTTTTTTCTCTCTCTCTTTTTATCCAATATTATTATTTATATTACCTCATTTTATTTAATTATTTAATTATTTATTTATCTATTTAATTTTTTTTTTTATTATTGTATTATTTACTATTATTAATTCATTTAATCATTTATTCTTATTTTCTATTTTTACTATTATTATTATTATTATTATTATTATTATTATTATTTATTTTTTTTTTTTGTCAACGATTCGAGGGCGTGGCGGTGTCTGGTCCTCGTAAAAATGTGCTGCACCGTCAAGTGCTCGATGGGGTCGTTAAGCAGTCGTCGGGCTACCAACGCGGGGCACCATCCCCCCGTGGTGGATCAAAATTGCGATGATCCCTCTTTCCTCTCCTTTTAGGCCTTCAGCGCATGGTCCCATTCCCCCCTTTTTTTCGCCCAGCCACTTCAAATCTCTAGACTATGCGCTACCAAAGTTTTCCTTCCCCCCACCAGTGGCAAGAATTAAATTCCTTTTTTTTTTTTTTCTTTTTTTTTTTCTCAAGTTTGTCGTTCAGCAGTCTTGGTGTTTAGCTCCCCCCCCTTACTCTATTTAGCCTCCTCATTTTGGCATAATTCAGAGTGCACAACTTATCATTTTGGCTCCCCCTGAAGTTCCCCCCCCCCACTCCAAAATTCAAAAATCCTTTTTTTTTTTTTTTTTTAATTAACTATAATAATTTAATTGTTTTTTTTTTTTTTTTTTTTTTTTCCCTTTGGCTCACGGATAGTGTGCACATATTCAAAATTCTCGCATCCAGGTAGTGTGACTGTGCGCTTCCTACCTTGTGCGATCTGGAGGTGTGGTGTGTCAGTCGAGCATAATGTGTCCAGAAGAAGATGTCGCAACCCTGTCGTACCAGAGCTGTCTTGTGATGTCACCCTGTTCCTCAGCTGAAGAGTGGTCATCTCCCGATTGATGTTAGAAGTCTGAACGAGCCATAGGACACAGCTCATTCTCTGTTGCGTCTAGATTACTGTCTGGCAGTAGGCGGCTATCATGCAGTGATCCGGCGATTTATTCGCTCCGGCGGACAGCATCCAACCCGTTAAGCTTGGCACGTCCAGGCAGGCAGGGGCTGTCCAAAGGTTTCAATGAGTCTCAATGAGAGGATATAGCACAACAGCTAATCAACGATTAGGCTTCGGGATAATAACTTTCTATTTTCTTTCGATCGATGTTTTGTATTTTTATGGTAAATTTGATTAATGAAAGCATTTACAAATGTTTTTCGGTGATATACTATACATTTTTAACCGACTTCAAAAAAAGAAGGAAGGTTCTCAATTCAAACCGTATGTTTTTTTTATGTTTGTTAGCTCATAACTTCTAAACGGATGCTCCGATTTTGATACTTTTTGTTTTGTTGAAAAGGTCTTGGTCTGCAATAGGTCCCATTGTAATATCTTTACGATCTACAGAAAATACAGGGCGCCCAAAAAAATCAGTCCCAACTCTTTTAACTGCTAAACGGCTGCAGCTATAGTGATAAAAATGGTATTTAAGTATAGTAAAGTGGCCCTGCAGTACAAGGTTAAACCGCTTGCTGCGCCACCTGGTGGAAAATAGTGGAGTTAGTGTTCCTATCTCAAAAACGGTTATAGAGAAAAAAAGTGAATTAGAAAGTTGAAGATTATCATCGATTTAGTACAAAAAGATAGTTTAGAAATTCATGCTAGCGTTCCTATCTCGGAAACGGTTCAAGACAGGGGAAAAAAGTGAATTATAAAATTGCAGAGCATCATCGATTTAGTACGAAAAGATAGTTTTAACATTGATGCTAAAAGTACAAGGCTAAAAACGTGCCTTTTTTTGTTCGCAATTTCTTACACTATACACACTTGAGCTACATTGCTCACGTTGTAGCGTAGTCGGTGAGACATACGCTATATAGTTCAAAATACGGTTACTTGATACTTTTTGCTTTGTAGTAGAGATCTTGGTCTGAAGTAGGTCCCATTATAACATCTTTACAATCTAAAGAAAATAAAGCGCCATCTGGTGAAAAACAGCGGCATTAGCGCTCCTATCTCAAAAACGGTTCAAGATGGGAGAAAAGTTAATTACGAAGTTGTAGAGTATCATCGATTTACTACGAAAAGACAGCTTTTAGACATTATTGCTAAATATAGAACGCTTAAAACGTGCAATTTCCTACACTGTGCACACTTGAACTACGTTGCACGCTTTACAGCGTAGCGGATGACACGCATACTGTGTGGTTCAAAGTACTGTTACTGTAAGCGGCCACATCGATTAGCGCAAAGTCGTTTTCAACCAACTTCAGAAAGGAGGGTGTTCTTAATTCTTGCTATGCGTTGTTGGTGTTTGTAAGCTTATAACTTCATAAGAAATGCTCTAATTAACCGACTTCAAAAAGGAGGAGGTTCTCAATTCAAAGCGTATGTTTTTTTTTGTTTTTGTTTTTGTTTGTTAGCTCATAACTTCTGAACGGATGATGCGAATTTGATACTTTTTGTTTTATTGTAAAGGTCTTGGTCTGAAATAGGTCTCATTGTAAGATCTTTACGATCAAAAGAAAATACAGGGTGCCCAAAAAAGTCAGTCCCGACTCTTAACAGCTGAACATCTGCAGCTAGAGTCATAAAAGTGGTATGTAGGTACAGTTATGTGGACATGTGCTACGCGATTCAACCGCCTAAAGCGCCACCTGGTGGAAAAGAGTGGAGTTAGCGATCCTATCTCGGAAACGTTTCAAGACAGGGGGAAAAAGTGAATTATAACATTGCAGAGCATCATCGTTGTAGTACGCAAAGATAGTTTAGACATTAATGCTAAAAACAGAACGCTTAAAACGTGCATTTGTTTGTTCAACATTGCATATGTTGTAGCGTAGCGGGTGACATTTATGCTATGTAAAATTCAAAGTATGGTTATTGTAAGCGGTCACATCGATTAACGCATAGGCGTTTTAAGCCGACTTCATAAAGGAAGAGGTTCTCAAAACAAACCATGTTTCTCGTTGTTGTTTTTGAAATTTGTTAGCTTATAACTTCGTAAGAGATGATTTAATTTTAATACTTTTTTTGTTGTCGTAATGATTTTGGCCTGAAATAAGTTTCATTAGGATTTCATTAAGATATAAACAAATTACAGGATACTCACAAAAGTCTCTTCTCACTCTAACTGCTGAACGCAAGCAGCTACAATGGTAAAAGCAGTGTGTAAGTATCGATGTTGAAACTTCTGTCCGTTAGCTGCAATGCATATTTTGCTCTTTGTTTGAACTTTACGCTGCGCAATTTCCAGCGCAGCGGGTGACACGTATTCACTGCAAAGTTCGATATATATGTCTAACAGAATTTTCGGTTAAGAATACAGCGTATCCTTTCTTTACATTTCTAAAGACTTTTTAATTTAACGTATGTTCGTTCAATAGATAGTTTTTTGGTCATATCCGATCAAGGCAAAAAAAGTGACACAATTGAAAAATGCAGCATTTGAAAAAAATCAACTTAAAAATAACTTGACTAGAATAAAACTGGCACAACTGTCTCTAGAGTGGATAACTTTCTAGATGGAGATGTAACTTTTTTGTTCACATTGGGTGCGTTTCATGTATTTTTCAGTGACATAAACCATTTTTTGAGTAATGTTACTTTTCTTGGAAGTTGTGATTTGTGAAACTTCCGTCGAACGTCTTCTGATGCTCTGCTATATAAATAAGTTTTCACTGAAAAGAGAAAAATAAAATCTTTTTGTAAAAAAATAGAACCGACTCCAAAAAGGACCTACTATTCAAACAACTAAAAATGAAAGAAAATTGGCAGAAAATGGAACTGTAGATTGCGCCTAAAAGTATAAAATAATTTCCTTCGCCAAACAACCTATAACACTACAATTAATCATAACTTTTGAAGTCGGCGCAAAATTAAATGAAAATTCATACCTTTATTCAATACAAAAATCAAATCCTAATCAAAATACACGTCTCACATTGTTACCTGCAAAACGCAGCCGAAAACTACTTTGATTCAAGAAAACAAATAAGATTTCGTAAGCAGCAAAAGTTGGCGAAGATGCTGGTATCTGACGTCCTTGGTGAACGAAAAATCGCAAAATCATCTGGCAAACATATTTAATTTCTTGGGGATATCATGATTATTTTAATAAGGTATATCAAGAGAGTAATCAAGAATATGAAACAACACATCGTACAATATATATTATGAAAATATACATCTTGCGTGTATATTTTTGCCTTACGTTTTTATCGCCAAATTCAAAAGCCATCAAGGATGATCTAACTTCGTAGAAACATAAATACCGCATTGTGGAGAATGTTCACTGTTCTATGTAGATGCTACTAATGGACCAATTGTATACAGTGATAAAATAATAAAGGAAACTTGAAAATGGATCATTCGAGACAACAGCATTTGTTGCTACCGATCTAAAGACAAACCTTTAAAAGCTAATTAAATTTTATTTAATTTTGCGCCGACTTCAAAAGTTATGATTAATTGTAGTGTTATAGGTTGTTTGGCGAACGAAATTATTTTATACTTTTAGGCGCAATCTACAGTTCCATTTTCTGCCAATTTTCTTTCATTTTTAGTTGTTTGAATAGTAGTTCCTTTTTGGAGTCGGTTCTATTTTTTTACAAAAAGATTTTATTAATATTATAGACCATTTTCATAAAGAGATTAAAATCTTTTACTGCCTATTTGTTCGTATTTATAAAGTGACATTATTCATTTTTTTTACCCCACTTTGAAAAGTAGTGATTTTTTAAAAACCGAATTTGTATGAATAATTAATAAGATTAAAATATGTAAAAATGTATTTTTATTTTTATGTATTATTTAAAGGTTATTTTTATTTTAAGTTACTATTTGTTTTTTCATCTGTAAAACTCGCGATTTATACTATTTTCTAAATGAAATCATTTACAATAATACAAAATTTCAGATCGCTATAGGTTCATGTTTGTTTTCATCTACTTGACGCGTGTTAATGATAAATGTAAAAGAGGATTTTTTGAAGTAGAAGTAGTGATATTTTTGAAATTAAGTAAAGGGCAAGCTATGAGAAAACGATGAAAGGGGTAAAAAACTTAAAGAATTGTACAATAAAACCTTATCGTTTTTAAATCGATCTGAAAGTCATAAGAAAATAGACTGCTAGAATTTAATTAGTGCAAATTGTACATATTACAGTCATAAGACAAGGGTTCAAAATTTGAGAATAAGTTGAAATTGCCAATTCTTCAAATATTGAAGTATATTCATTTACACATCATTAGACGCTCTTCTTTCCTTTTTTTTTCTTATTTCAATTTCTACTGAAATGGAGATATATTATATCATCGTAAAACATTTGTAAGTACTTTCATTAATAAAATTTACCATAAAAATACAAAACATCGATCGAAAGAAAATGGAAAAGTATTATCCCGAGCCTAATCGTTGATTTGCTGTTGTGCTATATCCTCTCGTCCAATCAGCGGGACAAATTCTGTCCCTTTGGACGAGCTGCGCAGGTTGATCTTGCGTGCTGCTGCAGACATTCTATTCAGACAGCTCAACAAAACACAGATCTGATCGTTTGTGAGCATTCAATGATTGGGAACGATTTAGAATAATTATAACACTTATCGACGTTCTCTGCCCTGCAATGGCGAAAACGTCTTTACCTGATAAATAAGGAACTAACTCATCGTAGCAATGGGTTTATTTTTTTACAAAAAATATTTTCTAACCGGATAAACGGTGTGATACTGTTTAATTATTTTTTTTGTTATTTAATTTAGTATTCCAATTGTTTAAAGAAAAGTTTTGTATATTTTCCATATAAACGCATATATAGATTTGTTGATTTCAAGAAAGGAATATTATCTGTTAATAAAATAAAAATATATAAAATATAAAAGACATATTTAACTGTCACCTGTGATAAGAGGTAGTAAGATTATTACATTCGAGACACAAATTATAATGTTTATTATTACAATATTAAATTTTATGATATGGTAATATCAGTGTATGCTACGATTCCAGATATTTTATACGTACATTAAAATAAAAATTTCAGAAAATTATTTTAAAACTGATAAAGTATTCATACATTCTTTTATTGAAAGAACTTATAAAACTATCTGGAAAACATTAAAAACTAAAAAAATAAATAAAAAAAATAAATAAAAAATAAATTCACGAATCACTGTAAAAAGTATGTCCTAATTTCTGCCAGAAATTCTCTGTAATTTGAGGAAATACGTTCTGAGAACGTAATTTTTTCGTAAATTACGCGTATTTTCTCAAATTACAGAGAATTTCTGGCAGCAAATAGGACATATTTTTTACCGTGAAAAAGAATCGATTTAAATTGTTCTCTATGAACATATCTTTTGAGTCACAAATTTTTAATTTACTGTAAAATATCATCAGTGAAAATAACGTCCAGCATGATTTATAAATTTTAGACCTATCTTGATAATGTATCATGGGTAGAGTAAGTTAGTAGGTAAGTTAGTAGCAAGTTAGAGGAAACATGACAACATTTTAATTTATTCGAAAGAAAAATTAGTCCTACATTTTTTAAGCCAATTTGATTAAAGTTAAATTATCTCTTCTCTAATACGTAATTAGAAAGATGTAAAAAGAAAGATACTTTTAAGAAAAGAGGTGAAGATATAAAAGTGGTGAACTAAAATAATTTAAAATATTGGCATGTTTTATTAGATTGGATAAACTCCTTTAAAAAGCTCTAATTTTTGTGCGCTTTTACATAAAAAAAAAAAAAAAAAAAAAAAAAAAAAAAAAAGGAGAAGCATTAAGATAGAGTGTACTTCTTTGGAATGAGTTTGCTTATAAAAGAAGTTTTATTTCTTTTTGGAAACTTTTTCTTTTAAAGTAAGTTATTCAAAAGATGTCAAATGGCCTTCTTATGAATTTTATAATTTTACATTTTGAAAATTTTTCATATATTTCCTCTGAAAAGTAGAAGGACGGGTGAGATGTTGAATTTTAAGTAGTTGCGAAGTAGGAAAACAGTAACATGTTTAATAAAAAATATTTTATTTTTATTGTAAAATCCGGACGTTTCTGACTAATTCTGGGTTCTAGTTGAACTTGGAGGGGCGGAGCTTCAGACGCTATTGGGATGTGTAGAAATACTGTACAGCGACAAATCTGCCGACTTTTACAATTTATTCTGGAGCTTTATTAGTTCGCCTTTATATATTATATCATAACACTTTTTTTGTGGCAAGGTTCCCACGGTCCGAAATTTTTCAAGTACTCTTCAAACACTATTACCTAAAAATAAACTTTTTCTTAAATGCACATTATAAATTTAAGAATAAATTTATCTTAAGAATATTCTGATAAGAGAGTCCTTGAAAAAAGGCGTGGCCGTGAGAGTCCTGTGCATGCATGGCACTTTTCTTATTTTACCGTTGGAGAACAATGCATAACATGGTTGAAATAATACATATAACATTTGTTATATAACACTGGAGAAATAAAATCTGCAAATAAATTGATCTGAAATATATGGGGCTGAAAATGCTCCGGAAAATGAAAGTGTTTTGAACTCTGTTAATGATAGGTTTTATAATCAGCTGATACAACAGTAAATAATAAATTAGATTAAGGCATGTAAAATTAAACAGCATTTAAAAGAAATTTAAAATTTAATTTAGAAAGATCTGTATCCCAACAACAATGTATATGAAAAATAATTGTAAAAGTTAGAGAATTGTAGATTTATATTATGTTAAAAGTTACATGTTAAAATTTATCGGATTTTTTTTTTTTTTTTTTTTTTTTTTTTTTTGTGAAATAAGCATAATAAAAATTTGTATACCATACTTGCCAGCCTAACTTAGAAGATTGTCATTCCCACGCTTTCCCGCATATTTTTTTCTAACCAGTCTTTTTGTGAATTAGTTTTAACCAGTTTCAAGTGAATTTTTGTCCTATTCTCCCATGTTAAGAAAATCGTAAATTTCTAATAACTTACGAAGTTTTTAAATTACAATGTTGCAAATGAATAGGGTTCTTGCCAGTGTCGAAAGTAATATTTTAAAACTGATCTGACCTCTCTGTGGCAATTTGTTCTTGAGATATCGTGTACACAGACTAACAAACAAACGGACTAACACACTAACAGAATATAGACACCCTACAGACAGACACCATACAAATTTTGTCATTTTCGGATTCCTCACACATGAAAACGTGTAAAAAATTCAAAACACCGAGGTCGAAAATTTTCTCGATTACCTAAGTTCCCCATACCTATAGCATGAACCTGAAAAATTAATAAAATATATTAAAGGCAATAAACTTATTGTGCAAATATCTCTTGCAAAATAATCAAAACATTCACTTCACCCCCCCCCCCCCTTCGCCCCCATGATATTGTTTTACTTGACGTAGGTCTTAGACCTAGGTGCTTTGCCTTCATATTGGTTTTTTTAAATGTATCTAGCCTGTATTTACTCGAGTTTGAAGTCAACCACGGAAAACTCCGAACCTTTATTTTGACGACCATGACCTGGAATCGAACCAAGCACTTCCCACTGACTATTTTCGAGAGCAGACACATACTGCTACAGTTGGAGTATGTTTAACCTCAAAGAAAAATAAATTTATGAAATATAGGCTTTGTAAGTGATGAAATAATGATTTTTAAAATTTTATGAGAATCAAAACTTATATGATTTCCATGCTAAAATTACTTTTTCTAGTCGGTCCAATTTCAATTGAAAATTTTATACCATTAGTTTTTAAAAAATTAAGCAATTTTAATCAAAGTGTAAAGAGGCTTTTTAAATTACTATTCAATTTTTATTTATTTATTTGATTCATTATTTAAAAAAAAAAAAAGAAATGTTACACCCAATTAAAAATTTTAAATAGCTACAATTAATCTAAATTATCTAAAATTATATATATATATACCTATATATATTTATGTATGTATGTATAAAGATGAAAAAAAGGAATGAAAATTAGAAAAAAAAAAATAAGTTTCACTATTTTGGAAAATTTTATTTATTACTTATAATTTTTAAAATCATTATTAAAAAACTAATGTATCTTAGTTTTCAAAATTAATTGATTAAAATAAAAATGATAAAATTTTTAAATAATATCTACATGAAAAAGGAATATATCTTTGCATTTAGAATTAATGATTTAAAAAGTAATAATTAAAAAGTAAAATAAATATAAAAATGTTCAAATAATCACTTTATTTCTCTGTATACTCAAATTCAAATTAATGGCATAACAATTTCTAGGCAATTTTTTAAAAAATAAGTACCAAAAATTACTTAAATTTTATTAAAAAGCAACTATTTCCATAAGCTTTCATTGCTAATCTGCTATAACGGCTAATGTTTGTGCCATTTAGCGACCTGTTGATTAACTAAATTTTCTGCCGAATCCCCTATCTCGTTTTCCCTCCTCCCCTCTATCTTCATGGTGTTTCATCCATAGCAGGAGAAAGAAAGGACAACGAAAACTATTTTGAAAACTATGATCTGTTCCCTTTAAAGAATGCTACAGGCAAGTTCACAATACCTACGCAGTTCGTCCAAAGGGATAGAATTCGCCCCGCTGTTTGGACGAGAGGATATAGTACAACAGCTAATCAACGATTAGGCTTCGGGATAATACTTTTCTATTTTCTTTCGATCGATGTTTTGTATTTTTATGGTAAATTTGATTAATGAAAGCATTTAAAAATGTTTTTCGATGATATACTATACATTTTTAATATTATAGACCATTTTCATAAAGAGATTAAAATCTTTTACTGCCTATTTGTTCGTATTTATAAAGTGACATTATTCATTTTTTTTACCCCACTTTGAAAAGTAGTGATTTTTTAAAAACCGAATTTGTATGAATAAATAATAAGATTAAAATATGTAAAAATGTATTTTTATTTTTATGTAATATTTAAAGGTTATTTTTATTTTAAGTTACTATTTGTTTTTTCAGCTGTAAAACTCGCGATTTATACTATTTTCTAAATGAAATCATTTACAATAATACAAAATTTCAGATCGCTATAGGTTCATGTTTGTTTTCATCTACTTGACGCGTGTTAATGATAAATGTAAAAGAGGATTTTTTGAAGTAGAAGTAGTGATATTTTTGAAATTAAGTAAAGGGCAAGCTATGAGAAAACGATGAAAGGGGTAAAAAACTTAAAGAATTGTACAATAAAACCTTATCGTTTTTAAATCGATCTGAAAGTCATAAGAAAATAGACTGCTAGAATTTAATTAGTGCAAATTGTACATATTACAGTCATAAGACAAGGGTTCAAAATTTGAGAATAAGTTGAAATTGCCAATTCTTCAAATATTGAAGTATATTCATTTACACATCATTAAACGCTCTTCTTTCCTTTTTTTTTTCTTATTTCAATTTCTACTGAAATGGAGATATAATATATCATCGTAAAACATTTGTAAATACTTTCATTAATAAAATTTACCATAAAAATACAAAACATCGATCGAAAGAAAATAGAAAAGTATTATCCCGAGCCTAATCGTTGATTTGCTGTTGTGCTATATCCTTTCGTCCAATCAGCGGGACAAATTCTGTCCCTTTGGACGAGCTGCGCAGGTTGATCTTGCGTGCTGCTGCAGACATTCTATTCAGACAGCTCAACAAAACACAGATCTGATCGTTTGTGAGCATTCAGTGAATGGGAACGATTTAGAATAATCATAATAACACTTATCGACGTTCTCTGCCCTGCAATGGCGAAAACGTCTTTACCTGATAAATAAGGAACTAACTCATCCTAAGAATGGGTTTATTTTTTTACAAAAAATATTTTCTAACCGGATAAACGGTGTGATACTGTTTAATTATTTTTTTTGTTATTTAATTTAGTATTCCAATTGTTTAAAGAAAAGTTTTGTGTATTTTCCATATAAACGCGTATATAGATTTGTTGATTTCAAGAAAGGGATATTATCAGTTAATAAAATAAAAATATATAAAATATAAAAGACATATTTAACTGTCACCTGTGATAAGAGATAGTAAGATTATTACATTCGAGACACAAGTTATAATGTTTATTATTAAAATATTAAATTTTATGACATGGTAATATCAGTGTATGCTACGATTCCAGATATTTTATACGTACATTAAAATAAAAATTTCAGAAAATTATTTTAAAACTGATAAAGTATTCATACATTCTTTTATTGAAAGAACTTATAAAACTATCTGGAAAACATTAAAAACTGAAAAAATAAATAAAAAAATAAATAAAAAATAAATTCACGAATCACTGTAAAAAGTATGTCCTATTTTCTGCCAGAAATTCTCTGTAATTTGAGGAAATACGTTCTGAGAACGTATTTTTTTCGTAAATTACGCGTATTTTCTCAAATTACAGAGAATTTCTGGCAGCAAATAGGACATATTTTTTACCGTGAAAAAGAATCGATTTAAATTGTTCTCTATGAACATATCTTTTGAGTCACAAATTTTTAATTTACTGTAAAATATCATCAGTGAAAATAACGTCCAGCATGATTTATAAATTTTAGACCTATCTTGATAATGTATCATGGGTAGAGTAAGTTAGTAGGTAAGTTAGTAGCAAGTTAGAGGAAACATGACAACATTTTAATTTATTCGAAAGAAAAATTAGTCCTACATTTTTTAAGCCAATTTGATTAAAGTTAAATTATCTCTTCTCTAATACGTAATTAGAAAGATGTAAAAAGAAAGATACTTTTAAGAAAAGAGGTGAAGATATAAAAGTGGTGAACTAAAATAATTTAAAATATTGGCATGTTTTATTAGATTGGATAAACTCCTTTAAAAAGCTCTAATTTTTGTGCGCTTTTACATAAAAAAAAAAAAAAAAAAAAAGGAGAAGCATTAAGATAGAGTGTACTTCTTTGGAATGAGTTTGCTTATAAATGAAGTTTTATTTCTTTTTGGAAACTTTTTCTTTTAAAGTAAGTTATTCAAAAGATGTCAAATGGCCTTCTTATGAATTTTATAATTTTACATTTTTAAAATTTTTCATATATTTCCTCTGAAAAGTAGAAGGACGGGAGAGATGTTGAATTTTAAGTAGTGGCGAAGTAGGAAAACAGTAACATGTTTAATAAAAAATATTTTATTTTATTGTAAAATCCGGACGTTTCTGACTAATTCAGGGTTCTAGTTGAACTTGGAGGGGCGGAGCTTCAAACGCTATTGGGATGTGTAGAAATACTGTACAGCAACAAATCTGCCGACTTTTACAATTTATTCCGGAGCTTTATTAGTTCGCCTTTATATATTATATCATAACACTTTTTTTGTGGCAAGGTTCCCACGGTCCGAAATTTTTCAAGTACATTTCAAACACTATTACCTAACAATAAACTTTTTCTTAAATGCACATTATAAATTTAAGAATAAATTTATCTTAAGAATATTCTGATAAGAGAGTCCTTGAAAAAAGGCGTGGCCGTGAGAGTCCTGTGCATGCATGACACTTTTCCTATTTTACCGTTGGAGAACAATGCATAACATGGTTGAAATAATACATATAACATTTGTTATATAACACTGGAGAAATAAAATCTGCAAATAAATTGATCTGAAATATATGGGGCTGAAAATGCTCCGGAAAATGAAAGTGTTTTGAACTCTGTTAATGGTAGGTTTTATAATCAGCTGATACAGCAGTAAATAATAAATTAGAGTAAGGCATGTAAAATTAAACAGCATTTAAAAGAAATTAGAAATTTAATTTAGAAAGATCTGTATCCCAACAACAATGTATATGAAAAATAATTGTAAAAGTTAGAGAATTGTAGATTTATATTATGTTAATAGTTACATGTGAAAATTAATCGGATTTTTTCTTTTTTTTTTTTTTTTGTGAAATAAGCATAATAAAAATATGTATACCATACTTGCCAGCCTAACTTAGAAGATTGTGATTCCCACGCTTTCCCGCATATTTTTTTCTAACCAGTCTTTTTGTGGATTAGTTTTAACCAGTTTCAAGTGAATTTTTGTCCTATTCTCCCATGTTAAGAAAATCGTAAATTTCTAATAACTTACGAAGTTTTTAAATTAGAATGTTGCAAATGAATAGGGTTCTTGCCAGTGTCGAAAGTAATATTTTAAAACTGATCTGACCTCTCTTCTTTAATTTGTTCTTGAGATATCGTGTACACAGACTAACAAACTAACGGACTAACACACTAACCCACTAACAGATTAACAGACACCATACAAATTTTGTCATTTTCCGATTCCTCACACCTGAAAACGTGTAAAAAATTCAAAACACCGAGGTCGAAAATTTTCACGATTACCGAAGTTCCCCATACCTATAGCATGAGCCTGAAAATATATTAAATCCAATAAATTTATTGTGCAAATATCTCTTGCAAAATAATCAAAATATTCACTTCACCCCCCCTCCGCCCCCATGATATTGTTTTACCTCACTTAGGTCTTAGACCTAGGTGCATTGCCTTCATATTGGTTTTTTTAAAGGTATCTAGCCTGTATTTATTCGAGTTTTGAAGTCAACCACGGAAAACTCCGAACCTTTATTTTGACGACCATGACTTGGAATCGAACCAAGCACTTCCCACAGGCTATTTTCGAGAGAAGACACATACTGCTACAGTTGGAGTATGTTTAACTTCGAAGAAAAATAAACTTATGAAATATAGGCTTTGTAAGTGATGAAAAAATGATTTTAAAATTTTATGAAAATCAAATCTTATATTATTTCTATGCTAAAATTATTTTTTCTAGTCATTCCAATTTTAATTGAAAAATTTATACCATTAGTTTTTAAAAAATGAAGCAATTTTAATCAAAAGGTAAAGAGGCTTTTTAAATTACTATTCTATTTTTATTTATTTATTTGATTCATTATTTTAAAAAAAGAGAAATGTTACACCCAATTAAAATTTTTAAATAGCTACAATTAATCTAAATTATCTTAAATTATATATATATATACGTATATATATTTATGTATGTATGTATAAAGATGAAAAAAAGGAATGATAATACTTTTCTATTTTACTCTTCGGGATAATACTTTTCTATTTTCTTTCGATCGATGTTTGTATTTTTATGGTAAATTTGATTAATGAAAGCATTTACAAATATTTTTCGATGATATACTATACATTTTTAATATTATAGACCATTTTCATAAAGAGATTAAAATCTTTTACTGCCTATTTGCTCGTATTTATAAAGTGACATTATTCATTTTTTTATCCCACTTTGAAAAGTAGTGATTTATTAAAAACCGAATTTGTATGAATAAATAATAAGATTAAAATGTGTAAAAATGTATTTTTATTTTTATGAATTATTTAAATGTTATTTTTATTTTTATTTACTATTTGATTTTTCATCTGTAAAACTCACGATTTATACTATCTTCTAAATGAAATCATTTACAATAATAGGAAATTTCAGATCACTATAGGCTCATGTTTGTTTCCATCTACTTGACGCGTGTTAATGATAAATGTAAAAGAGAATTTTTTGAAGTAGAAGTAGCTATATTCTTGAAATTAAGTTAGGACAAGCGATGAGAAAACGATGAAAGGGGGAAAAAAGTTAAAGAATTGTACAATAAAACCTTATCATTTTTAAATCGATCTGAAAGTCATAAGAAAATAGACTGCTAGAATTTAATTAGTGCAAATTGTACATATTACAGTCATAAGACAAGGGTTCAAAATTTGAGAATAAGTTGAAACTGCCAATTCTTCAAATATTGAAGTATATTCATTTACACAGCATTAGACGCTCTTCTTTCCTTTTTTTTTCTTATTTCAATTTTTACTAAAATGGAGATATATTATATCATCGTAAAACATTTGTATATACTTTCATTAATAAAATTTACCATAAAAATACAAAACATCGATCGAAAGAAAATAGAAAAGTATTATCCCGAGCCTAATCGTTGATTTGCTGTTGAGCTATATCCTCTCGTCCAATCAGCGGGACAAATTCTGTCCTTTTGGACGAGCTGCGCAGGTTGATCTTGCGTGCTGCTGCAGACATTCTATTCACACAGCTCAACAAAACACAGATCTGGTCGTTTGTGAGCATTCAATGAATGGGAACGATTTAGAATAATTATAATAACACTTATCGACGTTGTCTGCCCTGCAATGGCGAAAACGTCTTTTTATGATAAATAAGGAACTAACTCATCGCAGTAATGGGTTAATTTTTTTACGAAAAATATTTTCTCACCGGATAAACGGTGTGATACTGTTTAATTATTTTTTTTGTTATTTAATTTAGTATTCCAATTGTTTAAAGAAAAGTTTTGTATATTTTCCATATAAACGCGTATATAGATTTGTTGATTTCAAGAAAGGAATATTATCTGTTAATAAAATAAAAAAATATAAAATATAAAAGACATATTTAACTGTCACCTGTGATAAGAGGTAGTAAGATTATTACGTTCGAGACACAAGTTATAATGTTTATTATTAGAATATTAAATTTTATGACATGGTAATATCAGTGTATGCTACGATTCCAGATATTTTATACGTACATTAAAATAAAAATTTCAGAAAATTATTTTAAAAGTGAAAAATTATTCATGCATTCTTTTATTGAAAGAACTTATAAAACTATCTAGACAACATTAAAAACTAAAAACTAAAAAAAAAAAAAAAAAAAAAAATTCACGAACACTGTAAAAAGTATGTCCTATTTTCTGCCAGACATTCTCTGTAATTTGAGGAAATACGGTCTGACAACGTAATTTTTTCGTAAATTACGCGTATTTTCTCAAATTACAGAGAATTTCTGGCAGCAAATAGGACATATTTTTTACCGTGAAAAAGAATCGATTTAAATTGTTCTCTATGAACATATCTTTTGAGTCACAAATTTTTAATTTACTGTAAAATATCATCAGTGAAAATAACGTTCAGCATGATTTATAAATTTTAGACCTATCTTGATAATGTATCATGGGTAGAGTAAGTTAGTAGGTAAGTCAGTAGCAAGTTAGAGGAAACATGACAACATTTTAATTTATTCGAAAGAAAAATTAGTCCTACATTTTTTAAGCCAATTTGATTAAAGTTAAATTATCTCTTCTCTAATACGTAATTAGAAAGATGTAAAAAGAAAGATACTTTTAAGAAAAGAGGTGAAGATATAAAAGTGGTGAACTAAAATAATTTAAAATATTGGCATGTTTTATTAGATTGGATAAACTCCTTTAAAAAGCTCTAATTTTTGTGCGCATTTACATTAAAAAAAAAAAAAAAAAAAAAAAAAAAAGAAGAAGAAGAAGAAGAAGAAGCATTAAGATAGAGTATACTTCTTTGGAATGAGTTTGCTTATAAATGAAGTTTTATTTCTTTTTGGAAACTTTTTCTTTTAAAGTAAGCTATTCAAAAGATGTCAAATGTCCTTATGAATTTTATAATTTTACGTTTTGAAAATTTTTCATATATTTCCTCTGAAAAGTAGAAGGATGGGAGAGATGTTGAATTTTAAATAGTTGCGAAGTAGGAAAACAGTAACATGTTTAATAAAAAATATTTTATTTTTATTGTAAAATCCGGATGTTTCTCACTAATTCAGGGTTCTAGTTGAACTTGGAGGGGCGGAGCTTGAGACGTTTTTGGGATGTGTAGAAATACTGTACAGAGACAAATCTGCCGACTTTTACAATTTATTCCGGAGCTTTGTTAGTTCCGCCTTTATATATTATATTATAACACTTTTTTTGTGACAAGGTTCCCACGGTCCGAAATTTTTCAAGTACTCTTCAAACACTATTAACTAAAAATAAACTTTTTCTTAAATGCACATTATAAATTTAAGAATAAAAAGAATGATCTGATAAGAGAGTCCTTGAAAAAAGGCGTGGTCGTGAGAGTCCTGTGCATGCATGACACTTTTCCTATTTTACCTTTGGAGAACAATGCATAACATGGTTGAAATAATACATATAGCATTTGTTATATAACACTGGAGAAATAAAATCTGCAAATAAATTGATCTGAAATATATGGGGCTGAAAATGCTCCGGAAAATGAAAGTGTTTTGAACTCTGTTAATGATAGGTTTTATAATTAGCTGATACAACAGTAAAAAATAAATTAGATTAAGGCATGTAAAATTAAACAGCATTTAAAAGAAATTTAAAATTTAATTTAGAAAATTGTTAATTTAGAAAGATCTGTATCCCGACAACAATGTATATGAAAAATAATTGTAACCAGTTTCAAGTGAATTTTTGTCCTGTTCTCCCATGTTAAGAAAATCGTAAATTTCTAATAACTTACGAAGTTTTTAAATTACAATGTTGCAAATGAATAGGGTTCTTGCCAGTGTCGAAAGTAATATTTTAAAACTGATCTGACCTCTCTGCGGCAATTTGTTCTTGAGATATCGTGTACACAGATTAACAAACTATCGGACTAACACACTAACAGATTAACAGACACCCTACAGACAGATACCATACAAATTTTGTCATTTTCGGATTCCTCACACCTGAAAACGTGTAAAAAATTGAAAACACCGAGGTCGAAAATTTTCACGATTACCTAAGTTCCCCATACCTATAGCATGAACCTGAAAATTAATAAAATATATTAAAGGCAATAAACTTATTGTGCAAATATCTCTTTCAAAACAATCAAAACATTCACGTCACCCCCCCCTTCGCCCCCATGATATTGTTTTTCCTGACGTAAGCCTTAGACCTAGGTGCATTGCCTTCATATTGGTTTTTTTTAAAGGTATCTTACCTGTATTTACTCGAATTTTGAAGTCAACCACGGAAAACTCCGAACCTTTATTTTGACGACCATGACCTGGAATCGAACCAAGCACTTCCCACTGACTATTTTCGAGAGCAGACACATACTGCTACAGTTGGAGTATGTTTAACCTCGAAGAAAAATAAACTTATGAAATATAGGCTTTGTAAGTGATGAAACTATGATTTTAAAATTTTATGAGAATCAAAACTTATATTATTTCCATGCTAAAATTATTTTTTCTAGTCGGTCCAATTTTAATTGAAAATTTTATACCATTAGTTTTTAAAAAATTAAGCAATTTTAATCAAAATGTAAAGAGGCTTTTTAAATTACTATTCTATTTTTATTTATTTATTTGATTCATTATTTAAAAAAAAAAAGAAATGTTACACCCAATTAAAAATTTTAAATAGCTACAATTAATCTAAATTATCTAAAATTATATATATATATACGTATATATATTTATGTATGTATGTAAAAAGATGAAAAAAAGGAATGAAAATTAGAAAAAAAAATCAGTTTCACTATTTTGGAAAATTTTATTTATTACTTATAATTTTTAAAATCATTATTAAAAAACTAATGTATCTTAGTTTTCAAAATTAATTGATTAAAATAAAAATGATAAAATTTTTAAATAATATCTACATGAAAAAGAAATATATCTTTGCATTTAGAATTAATGATTTAAAAAGTAATAATTAAAAAGTAAAATAAATATAAAAATGTTCAAATAATCACTTTATTTCTCTGTATACTCAAATTAATGGCATAACAATTTCTAGGCAATTTTTTAAAAAATAAGTACCAAAAATTACTTAAATTTTATTAAAAAGCAATTATTTCCATAAGCTTTCAATGCTAATCTGCTATAACGGCTAATGTTTGTGCCATTTAGCGACCTGTTGATTAACTAAATTTTCTGCCGAATCCCCTATCTCGTTTTCCCTCCTCCCCTCTATCTTCATGGTGTTTCATCCATAGCAGGAGAAAGAAAGGACAACGAAAACTATTTTGAAAACTATGATCTGTTCCCTTTAAAGAATGCTACAGGCAAGTTCACAATACCTACGCAGTTCGTCCAAAGGGATAGAATTCGCCCCGCTGTTTGGACGAGAGGATATAGTACAACAGCTAATCAACCATTAGGCTTCGGGATAATACTTTTCTATTTTCTTTCGATCGATGTTTTGTATTTTTATGGTAAATTTGATTAATGAAAGCATTTAAAAATGTTTTTCGATGATATACTATACATTTTTAATATTATAGACCATTTTCATAAAGAGATTAAAATCTTTTACTGCCTATTTGTTCGTATTTATAAAGTGACATTATTCATTTTTTTTACCCCACTTTGAAAAGTAGTGATTTTTTAAAAACCGAATTTGTATGAATAAATAATAAGATTAAAATATGTAAAAATGTATTTTTATTTTTATGTATTATTTAAAGGTTATTTTTATTTTAAGTTACTATTTGTTTTTTCAGCTGTAAAACTCGCGATTTATACTATTTTCTAAATGAAATCATTTACAATAATACAAAATTTCAGATCGCTATAGGTTCATGTTTGTTTTCATCTACTTGACGCGTGTTAATGATAAATGTAAAAGAGGATTTTTTGAAGTAGAAGTAGTGATATTTTTGAAATTAAGTAAAGGGCAAGCTATGAGAAAACGATGAAAGGGGTAAAAAACTTAAAGAATTGTACAATAAAACCTTATCGTTTTTAAATCGATCTGAAAGTCATAAGAAAATAGACTGCTAGAATTTAATTAGTGCAAATTGTACATATTACAGTCATAAGACAAGGGTTCAAAATTTGAGAATAAGTTGAAATTGCCAATTCTTCAAATATTGAAGTATATTCATTTACACATCATTAGACGCTCTTCTTTCCTTTTTTTTTTCTTATTTCAATTTCTACTGAAATGGAGATATAATATATCATCGTAAAACATTTGTAAATACTTTCATTAATAAAATTTACCATAAAAATACAAAACATCGATCGAAAGAAAATAGAAAAGTATTATCCCGAGCCTAATCGTTGATTTGCTGTTGTGCTATATCCTTTCGTCCAATCAGCGGGACAAATTCTGTCTCTTTGGACGAGCTGCGCAGGTTGATCTTGCGTGCTGCTGCAGACATTCTATTCAGACAGCTCAACAAAACACAGATCTGATCGTTTGTGAGCATTCAGTGAATGGTTTAGAATAATTATAATAACACTTATCGACGTTCTCTGCCCTGCAATGGGGAATACGTCTTTACCTGATAAATAAGGAACTAACTCATCGTTGGAATGGGTTTATTTTTTTACAAAAAATATTTTCTAACCGGATAAACGGTGTGATACTGTTTAATTATTTTTTTTGTTATTTAATTTAGTATTCCAATTGTTTAAAGAAAAGTTTTGTATATTTTCCATATAAACGCGTATATAGATTTGTTGATTTCAAGAAAGGGATATTATCTGTTAATAAAATAAAAATATATAAAATATAAAAGACATATTTAACTCTCACCTGTGATAAGAGATAGTAAGATTATTACATTCGAGACACAAGTTATAATGTTTATTATTAAAATATTAAAATATTAAATTTTTTGACATGGTAATATCAGTGTATGCTACGATTCCAGATATTTTATACGTACATTAAAATAAAAATTTCAGAAAATTATTTTAAAACTGATAAAGTATTCATACATTCTTTTATTGAAAAAACTTATAAAACTATCTGGAAAACATTAAAAACTGAAAAAATAAATAAAAAAATAAATAAAAAATAAATTCACGAATCACTGTAAAAAGTATGTCCTATTTTCTGCCAGAAATTCTCTGTAATTTGAGGAAATACGTTCTGAGAACGTAATTTTTTCGTAAATTACGCGTATTTTCTCAAATTACAGAGAATTTCTGGCAGCAAATAGGACATATTTTTTACCGAGAAAAAGAATCGATTTAAATTGTTCTCTATGAACATATCTTTTGAGTCACAAATTTTTAATTTACTGTAAAATATCATCAGTGAAAATAACGTCCAGCATGATTTATAAATTTTAGACCTATCTTGATAATGTATCGTGGGTAGAGTAGGTTAGTAGGTAAGTTAGTAGCAAGTTAGAGGAAACATGACAACATTTTAATTTATTCCAAAGAAAAATTAGTCCTACATTTTTTAAGCCAATTTGATTGAAGGTAAATTATCTCTTCTCTAATACGTAATTAGAAAGATGTACAAAGAAAGATACTTTTAAGAAAAGAGGTGAAGATATAAAAGTGGTGAACTAAAATAATTTAAAATATTGGCATGTTTTATTAGATTGGATAAACTCCTTTAAAAAGCTCTAATTTTTGTGCGCAATTACATAAAAAAAAAAAAAAAAAGAAGAAGAAGAAGCATTAAGATAGATTATACTTCTTTGGAATGAGTTTGCTTATAAATGAAGTTTTATTTCTTTTTGGAAACTTTTTTTTTTTAAGTAAGTTATTCAAAAGCTGTCAAATGGCCTTATTATGAATTTTATAATTTTACATTTTGAAAATTTTTCATATATTTCCTCTGAAAAGTAGAACGACGGGTGAGATGTTGAATTTTAAGTAGTTGCGAAGTAGGAAAACAGTAACATGTTTAATAAAAAATATTTTATTTTTATTGTAAAATCCGGACGTTTCTGACTAATTCTGGGTTCTAGTTGAACTTGGAGAGGCGGAGCTTCAGACGCTATTGGGATGTGTAGAAATACTGTGCAGCAACAAATCTGTCGACTTTTACAATTTATTCCGGAGCTTTATTAGTTCGCCTTTATATATTATATCATAACACTTTTTTTGTGGCAAGGTTCCCACGGTCCGAGATTTTTCAAGTACTCTTCAAACACTATTACCTAAAAATAAACTTTTTCTTAAATGCACATTATAAATTTAAGAATAAATTTATCTTAAGAATATTCTGATAAGAGAGTCCTTGAAAAAAGGCGTGGCCGTGAGAGTCCTGTGCATGCATGACACTTTTCCTATTTTACCGTTGGAGAACAATGCATAACATGGTTGAAATAATACATATAACATTTGTTATATAACACCGGAGAAATAAAATCTGCAAATAAATTGATCTGAAATATATGGGGCTGAAAATGCTCCGGAAATTGAAAGTGTTTTGAACTCTGTTAATGATAGGTTTTATAATCAGCTGATACAACAGTAAATAATAAATTAGATTAAGACATGTAAAATTAAACAGCATTTAAAAGAAATTTAAAATTTAATTTAGAAAGATCTGTATCCCAACAACAATGTATATGAAAAATAATTGTAAAAGTTAGAGAATTGTAGATTTATATTATGTTAAAATTTACATGTTAAAATTTATCGGATTTTTTTTTTTTTTTTTTTTTTGGTGAAATAAGCATAATAAAAATTTGTATACCATACTTGCCAGCCTAACTTAGAAGATTGTCATTCCCACCCTTTCCCGCATATTTTTTTCTAACCAGTCTTTTTGTGAATTAGTTTTAACCAGTTTCAAGTGAATTTTTGTCCTATTCTCCCATGTTAAGAAAATCGTAAATTTCTGATAACTTACGAAGTTTTTAAATTACAATGTTGCAAATGAATAGGGTTCTTGCCAGTGTCGAAAGTAATATTTTAAAACTGATCTGACCTCTCTGCGGCAATTTGTTCTTGAGATATCGTGTACACAGACTAACAAACTAACGGACTAACACACTAACAGATTAACAGACACCCTACAGACAGACACCATACAAATTTTGTCATTTTCGGATTCCTCACACCTGAAAACGTGTAAAAAATTGAATACACCGAGGTCGAAAATTTTCACGATTACCTAAGTTCCCCATACCTATAGCATGAACCTGAAAAATTAATAAAATATATTAAAGGCAATAAACTTATTGTGCAAATATCTCTTGCAAAATAATCAAAACATTCACTTCACCCCCCCTTCGCCCCCATAATATTGTTTTACTTGACGTAGGTCTTAGACCTAGGTGCTTTGCCTTCATATTGGTTTTTTTTAAAGGTATCTCGCCTGTATTTACTCGAGTTTGAAGTCAACCACGGAAAACTCCGAACCTTTATTTTGACGACCATGACCTGGAATCGAACCAAGCACTTCCCACTGACTATTTTCGAGAGCAGACACATACTGCTACAGTTGGAGTATGTTTAACTTCGAAGAAAAATAAAAACTTATGAAATATAGGCTTTGTAAGTAATGAAAAAAAGATTTTAAAATTTTATGAGAATCAAAATTTATATTATTTCCATGCTAAAATTATTGTTTCTAGTCGGTCCAATTTTAATTGAAAAATTTATACCATTAGTTTTTAAAAAATGAAGCAATTTTAATCAAAATGTAAAGAGGCTTTTTCAATTACTATTCTATTTTTATTTATTTATTTGATTCACGATTTAAAAAAAAAGAAATGTTACACCCAATTAAAAATTTTAAATAGCTACAATTAATCTAAATTATCTAAAATTATATATATATATATATATACGTATATATATTTATGTATGTATGTATAAAGATGAAAAAAAGGAATGAAAATTAGAAAAAAAAAATCAGTTTCACTATTTTGGAAAATTTCATTTATTACTTATAATTTTTAAAATCATTATTAAAAAACTAATGTATCTTAGTTTTCAAAATTAATTGATTAAAATAAAAATGATAAAATTTTTAAATAATATCTACATGAAAAAGGAATATATCTTTGCATTTAGAATAAATGATTTAAAAAGTAATAATTAAAAAGTAAAATAAATATAAAAATGTTCAAATAATCACTTTATTTCTCTGTATTCTCAAATTAATGGCATAACAATTTCTAGGCAATTTTTTAAAAAAGTAAGTACCAAAAATTACTTAAATTTTATTAAAAAGCAATTATTTCCATAAGCTCTCAATGCTAATCTGCTATAACGGCTAATGTTTGTGCCATTTAGCGACCTGTTGATTAACTAAATTTTCTGCCGAATCCCCTATCTCGTTTTCCCTCCTCCCCTCTATCTTCATGGTGTTTCATCCATAGCAGGAGAAAGAAAAGACAACGAAAACTATTTTGAAAACTATGATCTGTTCCCTTGAAAGAGTGCTACAGGCAAGTTCACAATACCTACGCAGTTCGTACAAAGGGATAGAATTCGTCCCGCTATTTGGACGAGAGGATCTGCAGAACTATACAATCCAGATGCCAGCTCCACTTGCAGAAGCCCTACTAGAAAAGAAGACACTGTGTCTGGGGCTAAAACACTGCACTGTAAACCCCAAAGTAGTTGTAACCAGATGCTACAACTGCCAGGGTTATGACCATACGGCACAGACGTGCAGGTGGGAAACACGTTGCGCGAACTGTGCCGGAACTCATAAAACGGCAGAGTGTGCATCTGGAAAGACATGTTGCTACCCCTGCACAGTGTATAACGACCAGGCAACTCACGCCAAGAAACTCAGATTGGAAACAGGTCACACTGCCTATTCCAGCTTCTGCTACATATATCGCCAGCTTCTGGCGATACGTAAGGCGGAAGTGGAAGGAGGTAAATCTATTCTTACCAAGGCAAGGGATGTCGTATCAGGAAGAACACATATTTACTACACCGAAGAAGGAAGACCCCAAGTTGATTACGACCAAGGAAGAACAGATGAAGAAGGATTCAAGGTCGTAACAAGGAAAAGAACAACGTATAGAAGAGGAGAAAATAGGAGCAGAAACAACAATGGCCGGACCAGGCAACAACCCTACAGAAGCCAGCATGGAAGGTGAAACCACTGCTGATACAACACAAAACACAGAAACTCAAAAGGACACAGACAACACAACGAGACCATGCGCCATCAGATTGCTACAAATTAACCTGCACTCAAGTGCTGAGGCAACCAAAGACCTATTCGGATATCTAGCGCAGCACAAAATAAATATAGCCCTCATACAAGACTTCCATATTAACAAACACTCGGGCAAGATCTCAGGCCAGGGATCGGGATGGCAAACTTTCAAAACACCAAACAATAGAGCAGCAATTATAACTAACGTAGGCACAAATCCGCTCGAACTAGAGAGTACAGAAAACGCGATTGCGATACTTATCGAAAATGTTAAGGAAAAAATTACACTAATAAACACCTATGCCCCCCCTAGCTCAAACTTCACAATGGTCCTACAGGAACTAGATCAAATTCTACTTAGAACACAGGGTAGTGTCCTGCTGGCAGGGGACTTTAATGCCCACTCCACCCAATGGGGATACGGAGACATAGATACTCGGGGAAGGCAACTGACAGATTTCCTAGCGCAACACTCGCTGCTAGTAAGAAACGATCAGGGAGCACCTCCAACGTTTCAGGCGGGCAGGTTTAGGGGCTGGCCAGACCTCACCATCACAACGGCCTCACTACTGAACAACATCAAAAACTGGGAAGTGAGTGACGATCACTCAGGCAGCGACCATAAATTCATTAAGTATACACTCGACTATAGCAACCATAGCTACCGCCGACACAGGCTAGAAACCAAACACGGCAAACACGCCAAATTCGAAAAACAAGTTAAAAAACTGAGTAAAAAGTATATCGTTCAAATCGACAGCACAACAGATAGGGCCACGCTAGACAAAATAACGGAGGACCTCCTGAGTGAAGTGAAATCCCTAGCCTTTTCCTGCTACAAGCAGCGGAAAACCCCAGAACTAAAAGAACCGAAATGGTGGACGGACAAGATTAAGGCAGCCAGGAATAGTTCCGCCGTAGGTACCAATCCCAGCCAGACCCCAGCATTAGAAGTCAGCAACATATCCTATACAAGAAAGAGCGAGCAAAATACAAAAAACTAATCAAGAAAGAAAGGTCGAAGGCATGGGTAGCTTTCTGCGAGAGCGCCAAAGATACCTACGGCCCTCAATACAAAATCGCCTCAGGCAAAATGTCAGCCCCTGCTAAACTCTGCAACATACTAGAAAACAACGACCAAGTAACAATAGATCGCACTCTAAATAAATTCTTAGACTCGCTATACCTAACGAACGAAGACACCCCGCACAGACTAAGCACTCTACCCCCCCGCTTCGACGAAGGTAGCCCGCGCAGAATCACCTCACAGGAACTAAACAGGATAATCAACCACATAAAGCAAAACAAAGCCCCGGGTCACGATTATGTAGACTACAGATTAATCAAAAAAATCAACCACGTGAGCCAGAACCTCCTCCTCACACTTTTTAATAAATGCCTCCAGCTGGAACATTTCCCCAAACAATTCAAACACGGTATAGTAGTTCTGTTCCACAAAGAAGGCAAGGATCCCAAAGACCCAAAAAATTATAGGCCAATATGCCTCCTTCCAGCTATCAGCAAAATACTAGAAAGAATAATTCACGGCAGAATTAACCACCACCTAACAATTACAAACTATTGGAACCCAAATCAATTCGGCTTTAAACAAGGCACCTCCACAGAAAATGCACTACAAAAACTGATAGACAACATAAACAAGGACAGAACAGATAGGAAACAAACACTGCTAATTTCAATAGACATCAAAGGTGCCTTTGACAACATTCGTTGGCCGACTCTGATCAACAACCTCAAAAACTCCAGCTGTCCAACATATCTCGTTAACTGGATAGTAAGCTTTCTGGAAGACAGGTATGTGACACTGGAGGAAAATGGAATAATAGTCACGAAACAAACATTCGGAGGCTGCCGCAAGGAAGCTGCCTAGGGCCCCTCCTTTGGCTATTAATAGCTGAGACAGCACTCAACCATAGCTGGGGGAACAACACAAAGATCCAAGCCTTCGCAGATGACTTCATACTGACAATCTCAGCAAAAAACACAGAAACACTCATAAACACTGCAAACACAGCAATACATAAATTCGGAACTTGGGCAATAGAAAACGACCTAACCATTAATTGGAGTAAAACGGAACTGCTATACCTCAACAGACCACGACTAGGAAACCTCCCGACCGCGTGCTCCCACAAACTAGAAGGGATACACTATAATGGGACAGCGCTAGAGACTCAAGAAAAAATGAAGTATCTAGGTGTAACTATCCACAAAAACCTCAGATGGCAACCCCACATAGAGAACCAAACAAAAAAAATCTACAAGTCCTTCAATCTGCTTGGACGTATGGTCTCAAAGGGATGGGGACTAAAGCCAAACCTGGTAAAAACCTGGTACAAAACAGTAGTGGAAAAGACACTGACCTATGCATCCCCGATCTGGGGGAACAATCTAACGCAGCAGAACAAAAACAAACTGCTCAGCTGCCAAAGGCACTTTGCGCTGGCCATCGTAAGGGCATATAGAACAGCCCCAACATCGGCACTTCTGGTTCTCTCAGGCCTGATTCCAGTACACCTCCAAGTACAATACGAGGCAGCATATGGCACAATCACAAGGCTCCACAAGAACTACAACCTACACAACAAAATGTTCAACCACACCGACTATGTCGCGAAGCAAAACATTTGGCGCAAGCACCCAGCCGACACACCAGAACCACAAATCGGCTCTTCAGAAAACGACATACAAATTTACACGGATGGTTCGAAGCTGGAATCAGGAGCTACAGGCTCGGCCTATGTAGCCTTTGAAAAAACTTCCAAAATCTACGAATGGTCAGCGCCCCTAAGAAAGTGCAACAGTGTCTTCCAGGCCGAACTACTGGCTATACTCAAAGCTGCGGAGTGGGGAAATACAAAGGGCATTTCATATAGCATCCACTCGGACTGCATGTCAGCCATACAGGCCCTCTCCAAACCATTTACGACAGATAACATGGTCCATAAAATTCATTCGGAAATCATAAGATCTAACAACACCTTCAAAATAGAATGGGTTAAAGCCCACGTAGGAATATACGGGAATGAAGAGGCAGATAAACTAGCAAAAACAGCAGCGGAAAACAATACAAACCGCAACTACTTCCACCTTGAAAAACCGATTTCCCACTTAAAGAGAAGCCTAAAAGGGTTAACAATGGATCAATGGCAGTTCGAGTGGGACTATGGGGACACGGGCAGGCTAACACACAGATACTTCCCAAAAGTGGACGCAAAAACACTGGTCAGCTGCAAGCTATTAACACAAGTCTACACAGGACATGGGGCCTTTCCGGCTTATCTCCATCGCATTAAGAAGAAGAGAAGCCCGGACTGCGCCTGTGGTGCACTAGGCACAACAATTCACTATCTAACAGCCTGCCCCTAACGGATAAACACCATCTGGCCCAAATAACACAAGTAAATGAAACACTATGGTACAAACAGCTAGCACAAAACACACACGTACAGAACAAGGCAAAACACATAGTCAGATGGCTCACGAACAACATAGATGACATCTCACAATAACAAAAAGCAGTGTCAGCACCTCCCACAACTAACTCCTTCTAATACTGTCTACAACCTTCAGAGGAAATAGTAACAAACAACCGAAAGAAGAGGACCTCCCAGCCAATAGAGGCACCTACTGCTACCGCCACTTTTTGTTTATTTTAGGTCATGAACGAGGCCCTTGTTGTTAAAGCGGCTAGCATCGATATTACTTGAGGCCCGGTAAAAATAAAAATGTTAATATTATAAAATCTTTGTAAAAAAAAAATTATTAAAAAAATAAAAATGTATAAAAAACTATTATAATAAAAAAAAATGTATAAAAAATTATAAAAAAAAAATAAAAAATGTATAAAAAATGTGCATATAAATGTAAACGGTCCTCGGTCTTAATTGGTCTGTAAGTCCGCACCACGCTCATGACCGCGCATGAATGGGTTATGTAACCAAAAATTAAGATAGTACATTTTTTTTTTCTTCTCATAGAATCAACAAAGTAACTAAATTAATTAATCTCAGTTAAGTACAAAATCCAGTTTTTTTTTTGAGCCGTATGAATGGCGTGATCAAGAAGCTAGGCACTACCGCTCAGCACACCGCTTTGGATTCACCTATCAGCATTCTTAGGTCCGAACAGAAGAAGTACAAAACTCCAGAATCCCAGGAAGGGTCCCAAAGGTTGAATCCTCGCATCGGGCCTCGCAAGCCACCTTACGTCCGTAGTGCCTCATTCGAATCTTGGTCATGCACCTTTTTTTTTTTTTTTCTCTCTCCATAAAACAATTTTAACTGAATTAACTATTTACTTAACTGTTATATACCATTAATAATAATTTTTTTTTTTTTTTTTTTTTTTAACTCTCTCCTCCCTCCCTTCGGCGGGTTAGTTTGGATAAGTGCGGGGAGCGGTCAGAGCCATAGTTTCCAGCTCAGGACCCCGGGTTCGCCCCCTCGTGGGTGCCTCCCCCCCCTTTTTTTTTTGGGCCCCTTGGTTTTCCTGAACCGGACCCTTAAATGGGTAAGGAGACCGGGAGCCAAGCTTGTGCGGCCCTTCCCACCCCCCCTTTTTTTTTTTTTTTTTTTTTTTTGAGCCCCTTGGTTTTCCTGAACCGGACCCTTAAGTGGGTAAGGCGACCGGGAACCAAGCTAGAGTGGCTCTCTCCCCCTTTTTTTTTTTTTTGGGGGGGGGGGCCCTTGGTTTTCCTGAACCGGACCCTTAATTGGGTAAGGAGACCGGGAGACAAGCATGTGCGGCCCTTCCCACTCCTCCCTACTTTATTTTTTAATTTATTTTTTTTATTTTTTTTTTTTTTTTGAGCCCCTTGGTTTTCCTGAACCGGACCCTTAAGTGGGTAAGGCGACCGGGAACCAAGCTTGAGTGGCTCTCCCCCCTCCTTTTTTTTTTTTTTTTTTCTCCTCCCCCTCTTTGGGCCCCTTGGTTTACCCGAACCGGACCCTTTATGGGTAAGGAGACCGGGAGCCAAGCTTGTGCGGCCCTTCCCACCAACCAATTTTTTTTTTTTTCTCAGAGCCCCTTGGTTTTCCTGAACCGGACCCTTCAGTGGGTAAGGTGACCGGGAGCCAAGCTTGAGTGGCTCTCCCACCTTTTTTTTTTTTTTTTTTTTTTTTTTTCTCTTTTCGAGCCCCTTGGTATTCCTGAACCGGACCCTTA
This sequence comes from Salticus scenicus, assembly GCA_963930645.1. NCBI lineage: Eukaryota > Metazoa > Arthropoda > Arachnida > Araneae > Salticidae > Salticus > Salticus scenicus. The sequence continues at coordinate 373,033,633 of OZ005649.1, read as the reverse complement.
AGTGGGTAAGGCGACCGGGAGCCAAGCTAGAGCGGCTCTCTCCCCCTTTTTTTTTTATTTTTTTTTTTAATTTTTTATTTATTTATTTATTTATTTATTTATTTTTCTGGGCCCCTTGGTTATCCTGAACCGGACCCTTAAGTGGGTAAGGTGACCGGGAGCCAAGCAAGTGCGGCCCTTCCCTCCTCCCAATTATTAATATTTTTTTTTTCCCGGCTCCCTGCAAGCTTCGCTGTTCTCTCCTCGCCTCCCCGCAGTTCTCCGAAGCCCCGAAGGTTTGGTTAACAACAACAAACCGCAACAATAATTATAAATTTATTCTATCTATTTATCCATTATTATTTTTTTTTTCTCTCTCTCTTTTTATCCAATATTATTATTTATATTACCTCATTTTATTTATTTATTTAATTATTTATTTATCTATTTAATTTTTTTTTTTATTATTATATTATTTACTATTATTAATTCATTTAATCATTTATTCTTATTTTCTATTTTTACTATTATTATTATTATTATTATTATTATTATTATTATTATTTTTTTTTTTTGTCAACGATTCGAGGGCGTGGCGGTGTCTGGTCCTCGTAAAAATGTGCTGCACCGTCAAGTGCTCGATGGGGTCGTTAAGCAGTCGTCGGGCTACCAACGCGGGGCACCATCCCCCCGTGGTGGATCAAAATTGCGATGATCCCTCTTTCCTCTCCTTTTAGGCCTTCAGCGCATGGTCCCATTCCCCCCTTTTTTTCGCCCAGCCACTTCAAATCTCTAGACTATGCGCTACCAAAGTTTTCCTTCCCCCCACCAGTGGCAAGAATTAAATTCCTTTTTTTTTTTTTTTTTTTTCTCAAGTTTGTCGTTCAGCAGTCTTGGTGTTTAGCTCCCCCCCCTTACTCTATTTAGCCTCCTCATTTTGGCATAATTCAGAGTGCACAACTTATCATTTTGGCTCCCCCTGAAGTTCCCCCCCCCACTCCAAAATTCAAAAATCCTTTTTTTTTTTTTTTTTTAATTAACTATAATAATTTAATTGTTTTTTTTTTTTTTTTTTTTTTTTTCCCTTTGGCTCACGGATAGTGTGCACATATTCAAAATTCTCGCATCCAGGTAGTGTGACTGTGCGCTTCCTACCTTGTGCGATCTGGAGGTGTGGTGTGTCAGTCGAGCATAATGTGTCCAGAAGAAGATGTCGCAACCCTGTCGTACCAGAGCTGTCTTGTGATGTCACCCTGTTCCTCAGCTGAAGAGTGGTCATCTCCCGATTGATGTTAGAAGTCTGAACGAGCCATAGGACACAGCTCATTCTCTGTTGCGTCTAGATTACTGTCTGGCAGTAGGCGGCTATCATGCAGTGATCCGGCGATTTATTCGCTCCGGCGGACAGCATCCAACCCGTTAAGCTTGGCACGTCCAGGCAGGCAGGGGCTGTCCAAAGGTTTCAATGAGTCTCAATGAGAGGATATAGCACAACAGCTAATCAACGATTAGGCTTCGGGATAATAACTTTCTATTTTCTTTCGATCGATGTTTTGTATTTTTATGGTAAATTTGATTAATGAAAGCATTTACAAATGTTTTTCGGTGATATACTATACATTTTTAACCGACTTCAAAAAAAGAAGGAAGGTTCTCAATTCAAACCGTATGTTTTTTTTATGTTTGTTAGCTCATAACTTCTAAACGGATGCTCCGATTTTGATACTTTTTGTTTTGTTGAAAAGGTCTTGGTCTGCAATAGGTCCCATTGTAATATCTTTACGATCTACAGAAAATACAGGGCGCCCAAAAAAATCAGTCCCAACTCTTTTAACTGCTAAACGGCTGCAGCTATAGTGATAAAAATGGTATTTAAGTATAGTAAAGTGGCCCTGCAGTACAAGGTTAAACCGCTTGCTGCGCCACCTGGTGGAAAATAGTGGAGTTAGTGTTCCTATCTCAAAAACGGTTATAGAGAAAAAAAGTGAATTAGAAAGTTGAAGATTATCATCGATTTAGTACAAAAAGATAGTTTAGAAATTCATGCTAGCGTTCCTATCTCGGAAACGGTTCAAGACAGGGGAAAAAAGTGAATTATAAAATTGCAGAGCATCATCGATTTAGTACGAAAAGATAGTTTTAACATTGATGCTAAAAGTACAAGGCTAAAAACGTGCCTTTTTTTGTTCGCAATTTCTTACACTATACACACTTGAGCTACATTGCTCACGTTGTAGCGTAGTCGGTGAGACATACGCTATATAGTTCAAAATACGGTTACTTGATACTTTTTGCTTTGTAGTAGAGATCTTGGTCTGAAGTAGGTCCCATTATAACATCTTTACAATCTAAAGAAAATAAAGCGCCATCTGGTAAAAAACAGCGGCATTAGCGCTCCTATCTCAAAAACGGTTCAAGATGGGAGAAAAGTTAATTACGAAGTTGTAGAGTATCATCGATTTACTACGAAAAGACAGCTTTTAGACATTATTGCTAAATATAGAACGCTTAAAACGTGCAATTTCCTACACTGTGCACACTTGAACTACGTTGCACGCTTTACAGCGTAGCGGATGACACGCATACTGTGTGGTTCAAAGTACTGTTACTGTAAGCGGCCACATCGATTAGCGCAAAGTCGTTTTCAACCAACTTCAGAAAGGAGGGTGTTCTTAATTCTTGCTATGCGTTGTTGGTGTTTGTAAGCTTATAACTTCATAAGAAATGCTCTAATTAACCGACTTCAAAAAGGAGGAGGTTCTCAATTCAAAGCGTATGTTTTTTTTTGTTTTTGTTTTTGTTTGTTAGCTCATAACTTCTGAACGGATGATGCGAATTTGATACTTTTTGTTTTATTGTAAAGGTCTTGGTCTGAAATAGGTCTCATTGTAAGATCTTTACGATCAAAAGAAAATACAGGGTGCCCAAAAAAGTCAGTCCCGACTCTTAACAGCTGAACATCTGCAGCTAGAGTCATAAAAGTGGTATGTAGGTACAGTTATGTGGACATGTGCTACGCGATTCAACCGCCTAAAGCGCCACCTGGTGGAAAAGAGTGGAGTTAGCGATCCTATTTTGGAAACGTTTCAAGACAGGGGGAAAAAGTGAATTATAACATTGCAGAGCATCATCGTTGTAGTACGCAAAGATAGTTTAGACATTAATGCTAAAAACAGAACGCTTAAAACGTGCATTTGTTTGTTCAACATTGCATATGTTGTAGCGTAGCGGGTGACATTTATGCTATGTAAAATTCAAAGTATGGTTATTGTAAGCGGTCACATCGATTAACGCATAGGCGTTTTAAGCCGACTTCATAAAGGAAGAGGTTCTCAAAACAAACCATGTTTCTCGTTGTTGTTGTTGAAATTTGTTAGCTTATAACTTCGTAAGAGATGATTTAATTTTAATACTTTTTTTGTTGTCGTAATGATTTTGGCCTGAAATAAGTTTCATTAGGATTTCATTAAGATATAAACAAATTACAGGATACTCACAAAAGTCTCTTCTCACTCTAACTGCTGAACGCAAGCAGCTACAATGGTAAAAGCAGTGTGTAAGTATCGATGTTGAAACTTCTGTCCGTTAGCTGCAATGCATATTTTGCTCTTTGTTTGAACTTTACGCTGCGCAATTTCCAGCGCAGCGGGTGACACGTATTCACTGCAAAGTTCGATATATATGTCTAACAGAATTTTCGGTTAAGAATACAGCGTATCCTTTCTTTACATTTCTAAAGACTTTTTAATTTAACGTATGTTCGTTCAATAGATAGTTTTTTGGTCATATCCGATCAAGGCAAAAAAAGTGACACAATTGAAAAATGCAGCATTTGAAAAAAATCAACTTAAAAATAACTTGACTAGAATAAAACTGGCACAACTGTCTCTAGAGTGGATAACTTTCTAGATGGAGATGTAACTTTTTTGTTCACATTGGGTGCGTTTCATGTATTTTTCAGTGACATAAACCATTTTTTGAGTAATGTTACTTTTCTTGGAAGTTGTGATTTGTGAAACTTCCGTCGAACGTCTTCTGATGCTCTGCTATATAAATAAGTTTTCACTGAAAAGAGAAAAATAAAATCTTTTTGTAAAAAAATAGAACCGACTCCAAAAAGGACCTACTATTCAAACAACTAAAAATGAAAGAAAATTGGCAGAAAATGGAACTGTAGATTGCGCCTAAAAGTATAAAATAATTTCCTTCGCCAAACAACCTATAACACTACAATTAATCATAACTTTTGAAGTCGGCGCAAAATTAAATGAAAATTCATACCTTTATTCAATACAAAAATCAAATCCTAATCAAAATACACGTCTCACATTGTTACCTGCAAAACGCAGCCGAAAACTACTTTGATTCAAGAAAACAAATAAGATTTCGTAAGCAGCAAAAGTTGGCGAAGATGCTGGTATCAGACGTCCTTGGTGAACGAAAAATCGCAAAATCATCTGGCAAACATATTTAATTTCTTGGGGATATCATGATTATTTTAATAAGGTATATCAAGAGAGTAATCAAGAATATGAAACAACACATCGTACAATATATATTATGAAAATATACATCTTGCGTGTATATTTTTGCCTTACGTTTTTATCGCCAAATTCAAAAGCCATCAAGGATGATCTAACTTCGTAGAAACATAAATACCGCATTGTGGAGAATGTTCACTGTTCTATGTAGATGCTACTAATGGACCAATTGTATACAGTGATAAAATAATAAAGGAAACTTGAAAATGGATCATTCGAGACAACAGCATTTGTTGCTACCGATCTAAAGACAAACCTTTAAAAGCTAATTAAATTTTATTTAATTTTGCGCCGACTTCAAAAGTTATGATTAATTGTAGTGTTATAGGTTGTTTGGCGAACGAAATTATTTTATACTTTTAGGCGCAATCTACAGTTCCATTTTCTGCCAATTTTCTTTCATTTTTAGTTGTTTGAATAGTAGTTCCTTTTTGGAGTCGGTTCTATTTTTTTACAAAAAGATTTTATTAATATTATAGACCATTTTCATAAAGAGATTAAAATCTTTTACTGCCTATTTGTTCGTATTTATAAAGTGACATTATTCATTTTTTTTACCCCACTTTGAAAAGTAGTGATTTTTTAAAAACCGAATTTGTATGAATAATTAATAAGATTAAAATATGTAAAAATGTATTTTTATTTTTATGTATTATTTAAAGGTTATTTTTATTTTAAGTTACTATTTGTTTTTTCATCTGTAAAACTCGCGATTTATACTATTTTCTAAATGAAATCATTTACAATAATACAAAATTTCAGATCGCTATAGGTTCATGTTTGTTTTCATCTACTTGACGCGTGTTAATGATAAATGTAAAAGAGGATTTTTTGAAGTAGAAGTAGTGATATTTTTGAAATTAAGTAAAGGGCAAGCTATGAGAAAACGATGAAAGGGGTAAAAAACTTAAAGAATTGTACAATAAAACCTTATCGTTTTTAAATCGATCTGAAAGTCATAAGAAAATAGACTGCTAGAATTTAATTAGTGCAAATTGTACATATTACAGTCATAAGACAAGGGTTCAAAATTTGAGAATAAGTTGAATTTGCCAATTCTTCAAATATTGAAGTATATTCATTTACACATCATTAGACGCTCTTCTTTCCTTTTTTTTTTCTTATTTAAATTTCTACTGAAATGGAGATATATTATATCATCGTAAAACATTTGTAAGTACTTTCATTAATAAAATTTACCATAAAAATACAAAACATCGATCGAAAGAAAATGGAAAAGTATTATCCCGAGCCTAATCGTTGATTTGCTGTTGTGCTATATCCTCTCGTCCAATCAGCGGGACAAATTCTGTCCCTTTGGACGAGCTGCGCAGGTTGATCTTGCGTGCTGCTGCAGACATTCTATTCAGACAGCTCAACAAAACACAGATCTGATCGTTTGTGAGCATTCAATGATTGGGAACGATTTAGAATAATTATAACACTTATCGACGTTCTCTGCCCTGCAATGGCGAAAACGTCTTTACCTGATAAATAAGGAACTAACTCATCGTAGCAATGGGTTTATTTTTTTACAAAAAATATTTTCTAACCGGATAAACGGTGTGATACTGTTTAATTATTTTTTTTGTTATTTAATTTAGTATTCCAATTGTTTAAAGAAAAGTTTTGTATATTTTCCATATAAACGCATATATAGATTTGTTGATTTCAAGAAAGGAATATTATCTGTTAATAAAATAAAAATATATAAAATATAAAAGACATATTTAACTGTCACCTGTGATAAGAGGTAGTAAGATTATTACATTCGAGACACAAATTATAATGTTTATTATTACAATATTAAATTTTATGATATGGTAATATCAGTGTATGCTACGATTCCAGATATTTTATACGTACATTAAAATAAAAATTTCAGAAAATTATTTTAAAACTGATAAAGTATTCATACATTCTTTTATTGAAAGAACTTATAAAACTATCTGGAAAACATTAAAAACTAAAAAAATAAATAAAAAAAATAAATAAAAAATAAATTCACGAATCACTGTAAAAAGTATGTCCTAATTTTTGCCAGAAATTCTCTGTAATTTGAGGAAATACGTTCTGAGAACGTAATTTTTTCGTAAATTACGCGTATTTTCTCAAATTACAGAGAATTTCTGGCAGCAAATAGGACATATTTTTTACCGTGAAAAAGAATCGATTTAAATTGTTCTCTATGAACGTATCTTTTGAGTCACAAATTTTTAATTTACTGTAAAATATCATCAGTGAAAATAACGTCCAGCATGATTTATAAATTTTAGACCTATCTTGATAATGTATCATGGGTAGAGTAAGTTAGTAGGTAAGTTAGTAGCAAGTTAGAGGAAACATGACAACATTTTAATTTATTCGAAAGAAAAATTAGTCCTACATTTTTTAAGCCAATTTGATTAAAGTTAAATTATCTCTTCTCTAATACGTAATTAGAAAGATGTAAAAAGAAAGATACTTTTAAGAAAAGAGGTGAAGATATAAAAGTGGTGAACTAAAATAATTTAAAATATTGGCATGTTTTATTAGATTGGATAAACTCCTTTAAAAAGCTCTAATTTTTGTGCGCTTTTACATAAAAAAAAAAAAAAAAAAAAAGGAGAAGCATTAAGATAGAGTGTACTTCTTTGGAATGAGTTTGCTTATAAAAGAAGTTTTATTTCTTTTTGGAAACTTTTTCTTTTAAAGTAAGTTATTCAAAAGATGTCAAATGGCCTTCTTATGAATTTTATAATTTTACATTTTGAAAATTTTTCATATATTTCCTCTGAAAAGTAGAAGGACGGGTGAGATGTTGAATTTTAAGTAGTTGCGAAGTAGGAAAACAGTAACATGTTTAATAAAAAATATTTTATTTTTATTGTAAAATCCGGACGTTTCTGACTAATTCTGGGTTCTAGTTGAACTTGGAGGGGCGGAGCTTCAGACGCTATTGGGATGTGTAGAAATACTGTACAGCGACAAATCTGCCGACTTTTACAATTTATTCTGGAGCTTTATTAGTTCGCCTTTATATATTATATCATAACACTTTTTTTGTGGCAAGGTTCCCACGGTCCGAAATTTTTCAAGTACTCTTCAAACACTATTACCTAAAAATAAACTTTTTCTTAAATGCACATTATAAATTTAAGAATAAATTTATCTTAAGAATATTCTGATAAGAGAGTCCTTGAAAAAAGGCGTGGCCGTGAGAGTCCTGTGCATGCATGGCACTTTTCTTATTTTACCGTTGGAGAACAATGCATAACATGGTTGAAATAATACATATAACATTTGTTATATAACACTGGAGAAATAAAATCTGCAAATAAATTGATCTGAAATATATGGGGCTGAAAATGCTCCGGAAAATGAAAGTGTTTTGAACTCTGTTAATGATAGGTTTTATAATCAGCTGATACAACAGTAAATAATAAATTAGATTAAGGCATGTAAAATTAAACAGCATTTAAAAGAAATTTAAAATTTAATTTAGAAAGATCTGTATCCCAACAACAATGTATATGAAAAATAATTGTAAAAGTTAGAGAATTGTAGATTTATATTATGTTAAAAGTTACATGTTAAAATTTATCGGATTTTTTTTTTTTTTTTTTTTTGTGAAATAAGCATAATAAAAATTTGTATACCATACTTGCCAGCCTAACTTAGAAGATTGTCATTCCCACGCTTTCCCGCATATTTTTTTCTAACCAGTCTTTTTGTGAATTAGTTTTAACCAGTTTCAAGTGAATTTTTGTCCTATTCTCCCATGTTAAGAAAATCGTAAATTTCTAATAACTTACGAAGTTTTTAAATTACAATGTTGCAAATGAATAGGGTTCTTGCCAGTGTCGAAAGTAATATTTTAAAACTGATCTGACCTCTCTGTGGCAATTTGTTCTTGAGATATCGTGTACACAGACTAACAAACTAACGGACTAACACACTAACAGAATATAGACACCCTACAGACAGACACCATACAAAATTTTGTCATTTTCGGATTCCTCACACATGAAAACGTGTAAAAAATTCAAAACACCGAGGTCGAAAATTTTCTCGATTACCTAAGTTCCCCATACCTATAGCATGAACCTGAAAAATTAATAAAATATATTAAAGGCAATAAATTTATTGTGCAAATATCTCTTGCAAAATAATCAAAACATTCACTTCACCCCCCCCCCCCTTCGCCCCCATGATATTGTTTTACTTGACGTAGGTCTTAGACCTAGGTGCTTTGCCTTCATATTGGTTTTTTTAAATGTATCTAGCCTGTATTTACTCGAGTTTGAAGTCAACCACGGAAAACTCCGAACCTTTATTTTGACGACCATGACCTGGAATCGAACCAAGCACTTCCCACTGACTATTTTCGAGAGCAGACACATACTGCTACAGTTGGAGTATGTTTAACCTCAAAGAAAAATAAATTTATGAAATATAGGCTTTGTAAGTGATGAAATAATGATTTTTAAAATTTTATGAGAATCAAAACTTATATTATTTCCATGCTAAAATTACTTTTTCTAGTCGGTCCAATTTCAATTGAAAATTTTATACCATTAGTTTTTAAAAAATTAAGCAATTTTAATCAAAGTGTAAAGAGGCTTTTTAAATTACTATTCAATTTTTATTTATTTATTTGATTCATTATTTAAAAAAAAAAAATAGAAATGTTACACCCAATTAAAAATTTTAAATAGCTACAATTAATCTAAATTATCTAAAATTATATATATATATACCTATATATATTTATGTATGTATGTATAAAGATGAAAAAAAGGAATGAAAATTAGAAAAAAAAAAATAAGTTTCACTATTTTGGAAAATTTTATTTATTACTTATAATTTTTAAAATCATTATTAAAAAACTAATGTATCTTAGTTTTCAAAATTAATTGATTAAAATAAAAATGATAAAATTTTTAAATAATATCTACATGAAAAAGGAATATATCTTTGCATTTAGAATTAATGATTTAAAAAGTAATAATTAAAAAGTAAAATAAATATAAAAATGTTCAAATAATCACTTTATTTCTCTGTATACTCAAATTAATGGCATAACAATTTCTAGGCAATTTTTTAAAAAATAAGTACCAAAAATTACTTAAATTTTATTAAAAAGCAACTATTTCCATAAGCTTTCATTGCTAATCTGCTATAACGGCTAATGTTTGTGCCATTTAGCGACCTGTTGATTAACTAAATTTTCTGCCGAATCCCCTATCTCGTTTTCCCTCCTCCCCTCTATCTTCATGGTGTTTCATCCATAGCAGGAGAAAGAAAGGACAACGAAAACTATTTTGAAAACTATGATCTGTTCCCTTTAAAGAATGCTACAGGCAAGTTCACAATACCTACGCAGTTCGTCCAAAGGGATAGAATTCGCCCCGCTGTTTGGACGAGAGGATATAGTACAACAGCTAATCAACGATTAGGCTTCGGGATAATACTTTTCTATTTTCTTTCGATCGATGTTTTGTATTTTTATGGTAAATTTGATTAATGAAAGCATTTAAAAATGTTTTTCGATGATATACTATACATTTTTAATATTATAGACCATTTTCATAAAGAGATTAAAATCTTTTACTGCCTATTTGTTCGTATTTATAAAGTGACATTATTCATTTTTTTTACCCCACTTTGAAAAGTAGTGATTTTTTAAAAACCGAATTTGTATGAATAAATAATAAGATTAAAATATGTAAAAATGTATTTTTATTTTTATGTAATATTTAAAGGTTATTTTTATTTTAAGTTACTATTTGTTTTTTCATCTGTAAAACTCGCGATTTATACTATTTTCTAAATGAAATCATTTACAATAATACAAAATTTCAGATCGCTATAGGTTCATGTTTGTTTTCATCTACTTGACGCGTGTTAATGATAAATGTAAAAGAGGATTTTTTGAAGTAGAAGTAGTGATATTTTTGAAATTAAGTAAAGGGCAAGCTATGAGAAAACGATGAAAGGGGTAAAAAACTTAAAGAATTGTACAATAAAACCTTATCGTGTTTAAATCGATCTGAAAGTCATAAGAAAATAGACTGCTAGAATTTAATTAGTGCAAATTGTACATATTACAGTCATAAGACAAGGGTTCAAAATTTGAGAATAAGTTGAAATTGCCAATTCTTCAAATATTGAAGTATATTCATTTACACATCATTAGACGCTCTTCTTTCCTTTTTTTTTTCTTATTTCAATTTCTACTGAAATGGAGATATAATATATCATCGTAAAACATTTGTAAATACTTTCATTAATAAAATTTACCATAAAAATACAAAACATCGATCGAAAGAAAATAGAAAAGTATTATCCCGAGCCTAATCGTTGATTTGCTGTTGTGCTATATCCTTTCGTCCAATCAGCGGGACAAATTCTGTCCCTTTGGACGAGCTGCGCAGGTTGATCTTGCGTGCTGCTGCAGACATTCTATTCAGACAGCTCAACAAAACACAGATCTGATCGTTTGTGAGCATTCAGTGAATGGGAACGATTTAGAATAATCATAATAACACTTATCGACGTTCTCTGCCCTGCAATGGCGAAAACGTCTTTACCTGATAAATAAGGAACTAACTCATCGTAAGATGGGTTTATTTTTTTACAAAAAATATTTTCTAACCGGATAAACGGTGTGATACTGTTTAATTATTTTTTTTGTTATTTAATTTAGTATTCCAGTTGTTTAAAGAAAAGTTTTGTGTATTTTCCATATAAACGCGTATATAGATTTGTTGATTTCAAGAAAGGGATATTATCTGTTAATAAAATAAAAATATATAAAATATAAAAGACATATTTAACTGTCACCTGTGATAAGAGATAGTAAGATTATTACATTCGAGACACAAGTTATAATGTTTATTATTAAAATATTAAATTTTATGACATGGTAATATCAGTGTATGCTACGATTCCAGATATTTTATACGTACATTAAAATAAAAATTTCAGAAAATTATTTTAAAACTGATAAAGTATTCATACATTCTTTTATTGAAAGAACTTATAAAACTATCTGGAAAACATTAAAAACTGAAAAAATAAATAAAAAAATAAATAAAAAATAAATTCACGAATCACTGTAAAAAGTATGTCCTATTTTCTGCCAGAAATTCTCTGTAATTTGAGGAAATACGTTCTGAGAACGTATTTTTTTCGTAAATTACGCGTATTTTCTCAAATTACAGAGAATTTCTGGCAGCAAATAGGACATATTTTTTACCGTGAAAAAGAATCGATTTAAATTGTTCTCTATGAACATATCTTTTGAGTCACAAATTTTTAATTTACTGTAAAATATCATCAGTGAAAATAACGTCCAGCATGATTTATAAATTTTAGACCTATCTTGATAATGTATCATGGGTAGAGTAAGTTAGTAGGTAAGTTAGTAGCAAGTTAGAGGAAACATGACAACATTTTAATTTATTCGAAAGAAAAATTAGTCCTACATTTTTTAAGCCAATTTGATTAAAGTTAAATTATCTCTTCTCTAATACGTAATTAGAAAGATGTAAAAAGAAAGATACTTTTAAGAAAAGAGGTGAAGATATAAAAGTGGTGAACTAAAATAATTTAAAATATTGGCATGTTTTATTAGATTGGATAAACTCCTTTAAAAAGCTCTAATTTTTGTGCGCTTTTACATAAAAAAAAAAAAAAAAAAAAGGAGAAGCATTAAGATAGAGTGTACTTCTTTGGAATGAGTTTGCTTATAAATGAAGTTTTATTTCTTTTTGGAAACTTTTTCTTTTAAAGTAAGTTATTCAAAAGATGTCAAATGGCCTTCTTATGAATTTTATAATTTTACATTTTTAAAATTTTTCATATATTTCCTCTGAAAAGTAGAAGGACGGGAGAGATGTTGAATTTTAAGTAGTGGCGAAGTAGGAAAACAGTAACATGTTTAATAAAAAATATTTTATTTTATTGTAAAATCCGGACGTTTCTGACTAATTCAGGGTTCTAGTTGAACTTGGAGGGGCGGAGCTTCAAACGCTATTGGGATGTGTAGAAATACTGTACAGCAACAAATCTGCCGACTTTTACAATTTATTCCGGAGCTTTATTAGTTCGCCTTTATATATTATATCATAACACTTTTTTTGTGGCAAGGTTCCCACGGTCCGAAATTTTTCAAGTACATTTCAAACACTATTACCTAACAATAAACTTTTTCTTAAATGCACATTATAAATTTAAGAATAAATTTATCTTAAGAATATTCTGATAAGAGAGTCCTTGAAAAAAGGCGTGGCCGTGAGAGTCCTGTGCATGCATGACACTTTTCCTATTTTACCGTTGGAGAACAATGCATAACATGGTTGAAATAATACATATAACATTTGTTATATAACACTGGAGAAATAAAATCTGCAAATAAATTGATCTGAAATATATGGGGCTGAAAATGCTCCGGAAAATGAAAGTGTTTTGAACTCTGTTAATGGTAGGTTTTATAATCAGCTGATACAGCAGTAAATAATAAATTAGAGTAAGGCATGTAAAATTAAACAGCATTTAAAAGAAATTAGAAATTTAATTTAGAAAGATCTGTATCCCAACAACAATGTATATGAAAAATAATTGTAAAAGTTAGAGAATTGTAGATTTATATTATGTTAATAGTTACATGTGAAAATTAATCGGATTTTTCTTTTTTTTTTTTTTGTGAAATAAGCATAATAAAAATATGTATACCATACTTGCCAGCCTAACTTAGAAGATTGTGATTCCCACGCTTTCCCGCATATTTTTTTCTAACCAGTCTTTTTGTGGATTAGTTTTAACCAGTTTCAAGTGAATTTTTGTCCTATTCTCCCATGTTAAGAAAATCGTAAATTTCTAATAACTTACGAAGTTTTTAAATTAGAATGTTGCAAATGAATAGGGTTCTTGCCAGTGTCGAAAGTAATATTTTAAAACTGATCTGACCTCTCTGCTTTAATTTGTTCTTGAGATATCGTGTACACAGACTAACAAACTAACGGACTAACACACTAACCCACTAACAGATTAACAGACACCATACAAATTTTGTCATTTTCCGATTCCTCACACCTGAAAACGTGTAAAAAATTCAAAACACCGAGGTCGAAAATTTTCACGATTACCGAAGTTCCCCATACCTATAGCATGAGCCTGAAAATATATTAAATCCAATAAATTTATTGTGCAAATATCTCTTGCAAAATAATCAAAATATTCACTTCACCCCCCCTCCGCCCCCATGATATTGTTTTACCTCACTTAGGTCTTAGACCTAGGTGCATTGCCTTCATATTGGTTTTTTTAAAGGTATCTAGCCTGTATTTATTCGAGTTTTGAAGTCAACCACGGAAAACTCCGAACCTTTATTTTGACGACCATGACTTGGAATCGAACCAAGCACTTCCCACAGGCTATTTTCGAGAGAAGACACATACTGCTACAGTTGGAGTATGTTTAACTTCGAAGAAAAATAAACTTATGAAATATAGGCTTTGTAAGTGATGAAAAAATGATTTTAAAATTTTATGAAAATCAAATCTTATATTATTTCTATGCTAAAATTATTTTTTCTAGTCATTCCAATTTTAATTGAAAAATTTATACCATTAGTTTTTAAAAAATGAAGCAATTTTAATCAAAAGGTAAAGAGGCTTTTTAAATTACTATTCTATTTTTATTTATTTATTTGATTCATTATTTTAAAAAAAGAGAAATGTTACACCCAATTAAAATTTTTAAATAGCTACAATTAATCTAAATTATCTTAAATTATATATATATATACGTATATATATTTATGTATGTATGTATAAAGATGAAAAAAAGGAATGATAATACTTTTCTATTTTACTCTTCGGGATAATACTTTTCTATTTTCTTTCGATCGATGTTTGTATTTTTATGGTAAATTTGATTAATGAAAGCATTTACAAATATTTTTCGATGATATACTATACATTTTTAATATTATAGACCATTTTCATAAAGAGATTAAAATCTTTTACTGCCTATTTGCTCGTATTTATAAAGTGACATTATTCATTTTTTTATCCCACTTTGAAAAGTAGTGATTTATTAAAAACCGAATTTGTATGAATAAATAATAAGATTAAAATGTGTAAAAATGTATTTTTATTTTTATGAATTATTTAAATGTTATTTTTATTTTTATTTACTATTTGATTTTTCATCTGTAAAACTCACGATTTATACTATCTTCTAAATGAAATCATTTACAATAATAGGAAATTTCAGATCACTATAGGCTCATGTTTGTTTCCATCTACTTGACGCGTGTTAAAGATAAATGTAAAAGAGAATTTTTTGAAGTAGAAGTAGCTATATTCTTGAAATTAAGTTAGGACAAGCGATGAGAAAACGATGAAAGGGGGAAAAAAGTTAAAGAATTGTACAATAAAACCTTATCATTTTTAAATCGATCTGAAAGTCATAAGAAAATAGACTGCTAGAATTTAATTAGTGCAAATTGTACATATTACAGTCATAAGACAAGGGTTCAAAATTTGAGAATAAGTTGAAACTGCCAATTCTTCAAATATTGAAGTATATTCATTTACACAGCATTAGACGCTCTTCTTTCCTTTTTTTTTCTTATTTCAATTTTTACTAAAATGGAGATATATTATATCATCGTAAAACATTTGTATATACTTTCATTAATAAAATTTACCATAAAAATACAAAACATCGATCGAAAGAAAATAGAAAAGTATTATCCCGAGCCTAATCGTTGATTTGCTGTTGAGCTATATCCTCTCGTCCAATCAGCGGGACAAATTCTGTCCTTTTGGACGAGCTGCGCAGGTTGATCTTGCGTGCTGCTGCAGACATTCTATTCACACAGCTCAACAAAACACAGATCTGGTCGTTTGTGAGCATTCAATGAATGGGAACGATTTAGAATAATTATAATAACACTTATCGACGTTGTCTGCCCTGCAATGGCGAAAACGTCTTTTTATGATAAATAAGGAACTAACTCATCGCAGTAATGGGTTAATTTTTTTACAAAAAATATTTTCTAACCGGATAAACGGTGTGATACTGTTTAATTATTTTTTTTGTTATTTAATTTAGTATTCCAATTGTTTAAAGAAAAGTTTTGTATATTTTCCATATAAACGCGTATATAGATTTGTTGATTTCAAGAAAGGAATATTATCTGTTAATAAAATAAAAAAATATAAAATATAAAAGACATATTTAACTGTCACCTGTGATAAGAGGTAGTAAGATTATTACGTTCGAGACACAAGTTATAATGTTTATTAGTAGAATATTAAATTTTATGACATGGTAATATCAGTGTATGCTACGATTCCAGATATTTTATACGTACATTAAAATAAAAATTTCAGAAAATTATTTTAAAAGTGAAAAATTATTCATGCATTCTTTTATTGAAAGAACTTATAAAACTATCTAGACAACATTAAAAACTAAAAACTAAAAAAAAAAAAAAAAAAAAAAAAAATTCACGAACACTGTAAAAAGTATGTCCTATTTTCTGCCAGACATTCTCTGTAATTTGAGGAAATACGGTCTGACAACGTAATTTTTTCGTAAATTACGCGTATTTTCTCAAATTACAGAGAATTTCTGGCAGCAAATAGGACATATTTTTTACCGTGAAAAAGAATCGATTTAAATTGTTCTCTATGAACATATCTTTTGAGTCACAAATTTTTAATTTACTGTAAAATATCATCAGTGAAAATAACGTTCAGCATGATTTATAAATTTTAGACCTATCTTGATAATGTATCATGGGTAGAGTAAGTTAGTAGGTAAGTCTGTAGCAAGTTAGAGGAAACATGACAACATTTTAATTTATTCGAAAGAAAAATTAGTCCTACATTTTTTAAGCCAATTTGATTAAAGTTAAATTATCTCTTCTCTAATACGTAATTAGAAAGATGTAAAAAGAAAGATACTTTTAAGAAAAGAGGTGAAGATATAAAAGTGGTGAACTAAAATAATTTAAAATATTGGCATGTTTTATTAGATTGGATAAACTCCTTTAAAAAGCTCTAATTTTTGTGCGCTTTTACATAAAAAAAAAAAAAAAAAAAAAAAAAAAGAAGAAGCATTAAGATAGAGTGTAATTCTTTGGAATGAGTTTGCTTATAAATGAAGTTTTATTTCTTTTTGGAAACTTTTTCTTTTAAATTAAGTTATTCAAAAGATGTCAAATGGCCTTCTTATGAATTTTATAATTTTACATTTTTAAAATTTTTCATATATTTCCTCTGAAAAGTAGAAGGACGGGAGAGATGGTGAATTTTAAGTAGTTGCGAAGTAGGAAAACAGTAACATGTTTAATAAAAAATATTTTATTTTTATTGTAAAATCCGGACGTTTCTGACTAATTCAGGGTTCTAGTTGAACTTGGAGGGGCGGAGCTTCAGACGCTATTGGGATGTGTAGAAATACTGTACAGCGATAAACCTGCCGACTTTTACAATTTATTCCGGAGCTTTATTAGTTCGCCTTTATATATTATATCATAACACTTTTTTTGGGGCAAGGTTCCCACGGTCCGAAATTTTTCAAGTACTCTTCAAACACTATTACCTAACAATAAACTTTTTCTTAAATGCACATTATAAATTTAAGAATAAATTTATCTTAAGAATATTCTGATAAGAGAGTCCTTGAAAAAAGGCGTGGCCGTGAGAGTCCTGTGCATGCATGACACTTTTCCTATTTTACCGTTGGAGAACAATGCATAACATTGTTGAAATAATACATATAACATTTGTTATATAACACTGGAGAAATAAAATCTGCAAATAAATTGATCTGAAATATATGGGGCTGAAAATGCTCTGGAAAATGAAAGTGTTTTGAACTCTGTTAATGGTAGGTTTTATAATCAGCTGATACAGCAGTAAATAATAAATTAGAGTAAGGCATGTAAAATTAAACAGCATTTAAAAGAAATTTAAAATTTAATTTAGAAAAATTTTTATCCCAACAACAATGTATATAGAAAATAATTGTAAAAGTTAGAGAATTGTAAATTTATATTATGTTAAAAGTTACATGTGAAAATTAATCGGATTTTTTCTTTTTTTTTTTTTTTTTTTTTTTTTGTGAAATAAGCATAATAAAAATATGTATACCATACTTGCCAGCCTAACTTAGAAGATTGTCATTCCCACCCTTTCCCGCATATTTTTTTCTAACCAGTCTTTTTGTGGATTAGTTTTAACCAGTTTCAAGTGAATTTTTGTCCTATTCTCCCATGTTAAGAAAATCGTAAATTTCTAATAACTTACGAAGTTTTTAAATTAGAATGTTGCAAATGAATAGGGTTCTTGCCAGTGTCGAAAGTAATATTTTAAAACTGATCTGACCTCTCTGCTTTATTTTGTTCTTGAGACATCGTGTACACAGACTAACAAACTAACGGACTAACACACTAACCCTCTAACAGATTAACAGACACCATACAAATTTTGTCATTTTCCGATTCCTCACACCTGAAAACGTGTAAAAAATTCAAAACACCGAGGTCGAAAATTTTCACGATTACCGAAGTTCCCATTACCTATAGCATGAGCCTGAAAATATATTAAAGGCAATAAATTTATTGTGCAAATATCTCTTGCAAAATAATCAAAATATTCACTTCACCCCCCCACCCGCCCCCATGATATTGTTTTACCTCACTTAGGTCTTAGACCTAGGTGCATTGCCTTCATATTGGTTTTTTCAAAGGTATCTAGCCTGTATTTATTCGAGTTTTGAAGTCAACCACGGAAAAGTCCGAACCTTTATTTTGACGACCATGACCTGGAATCGAACCAAGCATTTCCCACTGGCTATTTTTGAGAGAAGACACATACTGCTACAGTTGGAGTATGTTTAACTTCGAAGAAAAATAAACTTATGAAATATAGGCTTTGTAAGTGATGTAAAAATGATTTTAAAATTTTATGAAAATCAAATCTTATTATTTCTATGCTAAAATTATTTTTTCTAGTCATTCCAATTTTAATTGGATTAATTTCTTTACCCCACTTTGAAAAGTAGTGATTTTTTAAAAACCGAATTTGTATGAATAAATAATAAGATTAAAATGTGTAAAAATGTATTTTTATTTTTATGTATTATTTAAATGTTATTTTTATTTTTATTTACTATTTATACCATTAGTTTTTAAAAAATGAAGCAATTTTAATCAAAAGTTAAAGAGGCTTTTTAAATTACTATTCTATTTTTATTTATTTATTTGATTCATTATTTTAAAAAAAGAGAAATGTTACACCCAATTAAATTTTTTAAATAGCTACAATTAATCTAAATTATCTTAAATTATATATATATATATATATATATATACGTATATATATTTATGTATGTATGTATAAAGATGAAAAAAAGGAATGATAATACTTTTCTATTTTACTCTTCGGGATAATACTTTTCTATTTTCTTTCGATCGATGTTTTGTATTTTTATGGTAAATTTGATTAATGAAAGCATTTACAAATGTTTTTCGATGATATACTATACATTTTTAATATTATAGACCATTTTCATAAAGAGATTAAAATCTTTTACTGCCTATTTGTTCGTATTTATAAAGTGACATTATTCATTTCTTTACCCCACTTTGAAAAGTAGTGATTTTTTAAAAACCGAATTTGTATGAATAAATAATAAGATTAAAATGTGTAAAAATGTATTTTTATTTTTATGTATTATTTAAATGTTATTTTTATTTTTATTTACTATTTGATTTTTTATCTGTAAAACTCACGATTTATACTATCTTCTAAATGAAATCATTTACAATAATAGGAAATTTCAGATCACTATAGGCTCATGTTTGTTTCCATCTACTTGACGCGTGTTAATGATAAATGTAAAAGAGAATTTTTTGAAGTAGAAGTAGCTATATTCTTGAAATTAAGTAAGGACAAGCGATGAGAAAACGATGAAAGGGGGAAAAAAGTTAAAGAATTGTACAATAAAACCTTATCGTTTTTAAATCGATCTGAAAGTCATAAGAAAATAGACTGCTAGAATTTAATTAGTGCAAATTGTACATATTACAGTCATAAGACAAGGGTTCAAAATTTGAGAATAAGTTGAAACTGCCAATTCTTCAAATATTGAAGTATATTCATTTACACAGCATTAGACGCTCTTCTTTCCTTTTTTTTTCTTATTTCAATTTCTACTAAAATGGAGATATATTATATCATCGTAAAACATTTGTAAATACTTTCATTAATAAAATTTACCATAAAAATACAAAACATCGATCGAAAGAAAATAGAAAAGTATTATCCCGAGCCTAATCGTCGATTTGCTGTTGTGCTATATCCTCTCGTCCAATCAGCAGGACAAATTCTGTCCCTATGGACGAGCTGCGCAGATCGATCTTGCGTGCTGCTGCAGACATTCTATTCACACAGCTCAACAAAACACAGATCTGATCGTTTGTGAGCTTGCAATAAATGGGAACGATTCAGTATAAGTATAATCACACTTAACGACGTTCTCTGCCCTGCAATGGCGAAAACGTCTTTACCTGATAAATAAGGAACTAACTCAACAGATCAACGGGTTTATTTTTTTACAAAAAATATTTTCTGACCGGATAAACGGTGTGATACTGTTTAATTATTTTATTTGGTAATTTAATTTAGTATTCCAATTGTTTAAAGAAAAGTTTTGTATATTTTTCATATAAACGCGTATATAGATTTGTTGATTTCAAGACAGGAATATTATGTGTTAGTAAAATAAAAAAATAAAAGACATAATTAACTGTCACGTATAAGAGGTAGTAAGATTATTACATTCGAGACACAAGTTATTATGTTTATTACAATATTAAATTTTATGACATGGTAATATCAGTGTATGCTACGATTCCAGATATTTTATACGTACATTAAAATAAAAATTCAGAAAATTATTTTAAAAGTGATAAAGTATTTATACATTCTTTTATTGAAAGAACTTATAAAATTATCTGGACAACCACGGAGTAGAAAGAATAGGAGGGGAAAGTCCAATGGTGCCCAGCCTTTGAAAGTGGAAGACGATATTTTTGTAAATATTGAGGGCGCTGTAGTCTACTTTCTCCCGGTTTTCCTTGACAGGAATTTTCGGTTTCCGACTGCTTTTGCTGCAAAATAAACTATTATTATTACTAAAAGATATTTTAATAGACACAATTTTATTGTTTTCTCTTTCAACTTTTTTTTTCTTTCTTGTTTTTTTTTTCTTTCTATGTTACGATCTTTTCTTTTCGTTTATTTATCAAACTCCAAGTCCCTTTTTTAATATTTTGCCAAATAGTGTATACTTTTTCCATAAAAATTCAAAATAAAGTTTTTTTTTTTTGTGTGTGTGTTGGTTTTAAGCATCTGCAACTTTCTTTCATTTTAATTCTTCCTGTATTTGGATTATTATTATTTTAATTCTTGCTATATTTGACTTAAGGATTTTTTTTCAAACTCTTATATATATATTATATTAATAAATGCTCATACAGTATCGGAATTTTTCGTAATGTGTGAAACTGGATAATAAATCAATAAATATTTTTCAAAATTGTTTAGATTTTCTTTCTTTCATCAAAAATATGTTATCTTAAAATAGATTAAAAAGATTTTTTAATTTATGTCTTTTCTTGTAACATTGAAAGCCATGACAGTGAAAGAAATAATAATAATAAAACTTGCGACATTTATTTTAAGATCATTTATATCTTTCTCTCACTTATTCATAGAATTTGCTAATGATTTTAAGCTCAATGATAAGTTATTATTATTCAAAAGTGCAGATCACTTGGTAATGCATTTAAAAAAAGAAAGAAAGAAAAGGAAAAGAAAGAAAGAAAAAAAAAAAAAAAAAATGGGAAAAAAAAATCGTGAATTAAATTTGATTTTAATCAAATAAAATTTTCAGAGATTACATTTTAAAAATTGCAAAAGAAAATTTTTTACGTCGTTTCCCCTTTACTTTTAAATTCTTGCCATACCTGTGGTGGAGAGATTCTGCTATCTCGAAGCTAGTAGACCGAAAGTGCGTTCGTCAAGATCGCGCTCGTCAATTTGGCCGATCGGAGTTTTCCGTGGTTTTCTCTGAAACTCGCACAATTACACAGGCTTGGAGACCTTAACCCTCCGTCGGGCGCACCCTGCCTGAGAGGCCCGTTCTGGTTTTTCTTCTCTAAATATCCTACACATGATTTTTAATTCAAAAACACCCATATGGTGACCTTATTAGGAGTGAATAGAAAGCAATAAACGAAAATTTGATGCATAAGTACGAATTTATTGAATGTACTACAAGTATTTTAACAATATAAAGTATTTACCTGACCATTTTTAGAAAATGTCGGTCTGTGCGTGTGTGTGTGTGACAAAATTTTGTGGCAACTGTATCTCAGGAACTACTGCACAGAATTTCATACAAATTGGTATATAGTTGCACCTTGACATAAATTAGTGCCTTTCAACTTTGGGTAAAAATTGTCTTACAGGTTGCGTTGCCATCCAGCTTTTTCTAAATTTTTAGCATGATGATATAGGACAAAATTTTGTATAAATGTGCATAAAGAGAATTATTTTTTAGTAATTATGAAATTTACAAGAATTAATTATAATAGAGATAGTCAACTGGGAAAAAAATGTTGTATGTGTAGGAGCCTCGCCACCCGCCCCCCCCCCCTGGGGAGGAAGTCCCCCCTCGAGGGGAGTAAATTTTTATGATGGTTATCTTTCAAAAGAGCTCGCCAATACCTTTAAAACGAATGGTTGAACCATCGATCTGCGATAATTTAAAATAAAGTTATAGATTTTTTTTTTTTTTTTTTAATTGTAATAGTGACAGTAAAATTGACTTTTTATGGATATTTAGTGTTATACTACTTCTCTAGTATGGGAATCGTCTGCATTATCATGGAAGATAATTTTTTTAAATAATGATTTTAATAAATTATTTTTACTGAGTGAATTTGTATAGGAAAATACTTCCTTCTATATTCAATCGAAGAAAGTATTGGATTCGTAAAAATTTTAGATCTCGGGTTTTTGATGGAATTACACGTTTTGAGAGCTGTAGAACACGACTTGACCATTTTTAGAAAATGTCTGTCTGTCTGTCTGTGTGTGTGTGACAAAAATTTGTGGTAACTGTTTCTCAGAAAATACTGCACAGAATTTCATACAAATTGGTATGTAGTTGCACATTGACATAAATTAGTGCCTATCAACTTTTGGTAAAAATTGTCTTACAGGTTGCGTTGCTATCCCGCTTTTTCTAAATTTTTAGCATGGTGATATAGGACAAAATTTTGTATAAATGTGCATAAAGAGAATTATTTTTTAGTAATCATTATCAAATTTATTACACAATTTTATTTATTAATCATTATTTGAAGAATTATTTATAATAGAGATAGTCAACTGGGAAAATTTTTTTGTATGTGTAGGAGCCTCCCCCCCCCCCCTCGAGGGGAGTAAATTTTCATGATGGGTATCTTTCAAAAGAGCTCGTCAATACCTGCAAAACGAATGGTTGAACCATCGATCTGCTATAATTTAAAATAAAATTATCGATTTTTTTCATTTTTACCAAAAAAAAAAAAAAAAAAATATTTTTTAATTGTAATATTGACAATAAAATTGACTTTTTTTTTTTTGGATATTTAGTGTTATACTACTTCTATAGTATGGAAATCATCTGCATTATCATGGAAGATAATTTTTTTTAAATAATAATTTTAATAAATTATTTTTACTGAGTGAATTTGTATAGGAAAATATAGAATAAAGTCATGTGGTGGCCACAACATACTAGTTTTAAGATAGTTTAGAAAATTAAGTGGTAAAATTGGATATTGGCAGATATCCTGGCATATATATGTGGTGGAACACAAAATCGGCGATAATGCAAAATCGCAGATTTAAAGAAATAGTCCTGCCGTACGAAAAAGCATTTTCCTGTAATTTATTAAACAAAAATAAATTTAATTATATCCATATATAATTTTTAAAAATTTCGTTCAGTAACGTACATTATCAGGATTTTTTCGTTACCATAATTGCAATTAAAAAAAATGGTATTATACATACCTTTTGGAACACGAGAAATGCCGGGTTCGAACCCAAGTCGCATTAGTCATTTCAATCGTTTGGAATTTTTAATTGTTTTCACCAAATTTTACATGGATATAGGCTAGGCGTTCTTGGTTTCTTAGAAAGATCTCGACAGAGGATATTCTCCCCACGCCTAGCTCCTTCGTGTAGGCAATCTAGCTTAACCAGCACACCACTCCTCTATATATTTTAAAAATCTTAATAGAATTAATACACAGATACAAAGTTACAATATTAATCAAAATATTTAATATTTGAAACGATAATTAAATCAATTAAATCACGTAGATTGAATTAGACCTGAAGAAATCCACTTTCAACACTCGCCACATGGCGACTTAAAAATTGATAAAATCGCCATTCCCCTCTTCCCAACTTTCATAAGTATGAATTTCCTTAATCGATTATGTGGTTGAAAGGTTCAGCTCTCAAAGCTGGAAAACAGGAAGTGCCGCGTTCATCGCAGGTTGCGCTCATTAGCCAAGCCGTTCAAAGTTTTCTATGGTTTTCCCCGAAAGTAGCGTAAATACGCATTAGCACACCTTAAAAAGATCCCCACAGAAGTCTTCCCTAGTAACTATAGAAAAATACGAATGGTTTCGTCGACTAACGTAACCTGTATTCAAACCCGGCACTTCCCTGTCTACCAGCTCTGAGCGCAGAACCGCTCGGCCACTGTTAATAAGGTGGTGGTGGTGGTGGTGTGAAGGTTAAGGCCAATAGACTGGACGAGGTTCTTAGGCCTGGGTGGTGTGCCCTATGAGGGGTGTCTTTTTGAGGGTACTAGCCCGTATTTAATCAAGTTTGGGCAAAAACCACGGAAAACTCCGAGCAGCTAAATTGACGAGCGCGACCTGGTATCAAGCTCGGCGCTTCACATCTACCAGTTTTGGACGCAGAAACATTCGGCCACTGCTTAATAAGATGGTGGTGTTACTGTATGAAGGTTAAGGCCAATTGACTACACGAGGGTCCTGGGTCTTGGTGGTGTGCCCTCTGTGGTGGTCTTTCTAAGGTGGTGCCAGTCTGTATTTACGTGTGTTTCGGCGAAAATCACGGAAAACTCTGAGTAGCTAGGTTGACGAGCGCAACCTGGTATCGAACCAGGCACTTCCCGTCTATCAGCTTTGAACACCAAACTGTTCGCCCACTGTTTAATAAGGTGGTGGGGGGGGGGGGGTGGTGGTGATGTAAAAGTTAAGGCTGATTGACTACCCGAGGATCCTAGGGCTGGGTAGTCTGCCCGCCGTTTTGATCATTCTTAGGAGTCAAAGCCCATATTTACTCGAGTTTTGGGAAAAAAAAAAACACCGAAAACTCTAAACAACTAGGTCACCGAGATGACCTGGCAACGAACCCAGCACTTCCCGTCTACCAGATTTTAATGAGACCCTCTCGGCCGATGACGGGGTTCTTAATAAAGATAATTAACGTTTTTAATAAAGATAACTAACTTACCGAGACATATGTAAATTAAAATAGTTTTAAAAATTTTTAACATTAAAAAACTATTGATAATTCAGTCAGATATTTACATATAGCACATTCTTTAAAGATGAATGAGTTTTAAAATAAAAATAATACATAGTTTAAAAAAATCATATTATCCTATATAGTAAAAAGAGGTGAGGATGAATTTCCCTGTAATTTGTTGAAATGAAAATAAATTTAAATATATCTCCACACAATTTCTAAAATTCCTCAAATAACAGAAATTATCATAAAATTTTTACTTATATTTACGTTTAAAAAAACTAGTCTGTTTTGGCCACCACATGACTTTCTTCTATATTTTCTTATACAAATTCATTCAGTAAAAATAATTTATTAAAATTATTATTTAAAAAAATTATCTTTCATGATAATGTAGACAATGGTCAATGGAAATTCGTTAAGGATTGATATGGTTAAAAAAAAAAAAAAAAAAAAAAAAAAAGTGGGTGGGGGGATTCTTAAAATAAATAATAATAAATATAAATTTATCTGCTTAATTTTTTTTTTTTTTTTTTTTTTTTTTTTTTAATTTACGTCAATCATGCACATTATCATTTTTTTCTCTAACATAATTTCAATTATATATATGTAAATATACATATACATTATTCTACACGTTTTAGGATAGGCGTGAGGTGCCAAATTAGAATCCAATACATCATCGTCGGCTTAGCCGTTCGGAGTTTATCGCTTGAATACCAGGGCATTTTAGAAAGACATAACCAGATTTATCGTGCAGACAGTCGGCCTTAATTCCTACATCACACATATTTTTTTAATAAAGTGTTGGTGTTTGAATTAAAGCCAAATATGTACACTTGGGACTTGCTCCTAACAGGAGATGCCCATCGTGGGGGGGGGGGGGGTCGAAGAGTTTCCTAGCCCATATTCACGTAATTTTCGGGGAAAAAGCACAAAAAATACTAATGACTTCGACAATCGTAACCTGCATTCAAACCTCGCACTTCCCATCTATCAGATTTGAGTGCAGAACCTCTCGGCCACAGTTAATAAAGTGGTGATGATGCTGGTGTGAAGGTTTAGGCTGATTGAACAGGGGAGCAGCCCCGGCTCACCGCTCGAAGAGCGGTGTCGAGCTATACGAGGACCGAAGTCCACGTAGGGCTGTCCCGAGAGGTTTAGGCTGATTAACTATACAAGGGTCCTAGACCTGGGTGAGTGCTCTCCGCAGGGTCTTTCTGAGGGGTCCTAGCCCGTATTTACGCGAGTTTCGGCGAATATCACGGAAAACTCTGATCAATTAAATCGACTAGCGCGGCCTGGTATCAAGCCCGGCACTTCCCGTCTACCAGTTTTGCATGCAAAACCTTTCGGCTACTGCTTAATAAGGTGGTGGTCCTGCTGGTGTGAAGATTAAAGCCAATTGACTGCACGAGGGTCCAAGTCCTGGGTGATGTGCCCACCATGTTGATCTTGATTAGGGTCATAGCTCGTATTTACGCGAGTTTTGGAGAAAACCGCGGAGACCTTCGAGCAGCTAGGTCGACGAGCGAACCCGGCACTTTTCATCTAATACATTTTAATCGCAGAATCACTTGGCAGCTGGCGAGGTTTTTAATAATTAGATATATGTAAATTAAAATACTTTTTTGATTTTTTAACATTAAAAAACTTGATAACTCAATCCGATATTTACACACAAACACACATTCGTTAAAAATGGATGTGTTTTAAAATAGAAAATGACATATTGTTTTAAAAAATCATAATATTGAGTATATACAGTAAAAGGAGGGAAGAAAGAGAGAAATGAATTTCCCTGTGATTTTTTAAAACGAAAATAAATTTAAATATATCTCTATACAATTTCTAAAATACCTCAAGTCACAGAAACTATCATAATTTTTTTTAATTTATATTTAAATACATATATATTATATTACCTTAAAAAAATTAATAAGTTCGTTAATTGTCTGTATTATAAATAAATCAAAATAATTCTTATTAAATTTAAAAGATTGAAAAATAAATGGATAAAGTACAACAGATTTTATTTAATTATTTATAAATAATTTTCTTTTCTTTCTTTCTTTATTAATAATTTTCGTCTATTTATTTATTTTTTCTTTCTTTCCTTAATTTTTAATATTCCTTATTAATGACATTTTTTACTTTGTATCACAGATTATTTGTACAGTACTGAAAATTTTTAAATGTCTTTTATTCTGATTTTAATCAATACGATCTCGTATTTTGTATAACCTCTTACAAAGTAATGAAAAGTCCCACCGTTATAAAAAAAAATATATGTTATTAGGAAGACCTTATATAGCATTATTTCTGTTTACCTGATTTTGTTAAAGTTAAAACTTTCCATAAAAAAATTAAATTAAATGCCGTTTTTTGCCATTGAAAATCATTACGGGAGCTTTTGGAAAGGGAGGTCCTCGATTGTGGCGCCATCTGTTGTGGTAAGATAAAAAAAAGCCAGATTTGGAAGCCTCTTTCGCATCCTCTTCTATTAGTCCGTGTGGACAACATTAAAAACTAAAAATATAAAAATAAATTCACGAACACTGTAAAAAGTATGTCCTATTTGCTGCCAGAAATTCTCTGTAATTTGTGGAAATACGTTCTGACAACGTAATTTTTGGCAGGACATAGGACATATTTTTTACAGTGAAGTAGAATCGATTTAAATTGTTCTCTATGCATATCGTTTGAGTCACAAATTTTTAATTTACTGTAAAATATCATCAGTGAAAATAACGTTCCGCATGATTTATAAATTTTAGACCTATCTTGATAATGTATTATGGGTAGAGTAAGTTAGTAGGTAAGTTAGTAGTAAGTTAGAGGAAACATGGCAATATTTTAAATTATTCCAAAGAAAAATTAGTCCTACCTTTTTTAAGCCAATTTGATTGAAGTTAAATTATCTCTTTTCTAATACTCTAATTTTTGCGCGCTTTTACATTTAAAAAATGTCCTTCTTATGAATTTTATAATTTTACGTTTTGAAAATTTTTCATATATTTCCTCCGAAAAGTAGAAGGACGGGAGAGATGTTGAATTTTAAATAGTTGCGAAGTAGGAAAACAGTAACATGTTTAATAAAAAATATTTTATTTTTATTGTAAAATCCGGATGTTTCTCACTAATTCAGGGTTCTAGTTGAACTTGGAGGGGCGGAGCTTGAGACGTTATTGGGATGTGTGGAAATACTGTACAGAGACAAGTCTGCCGACTTTTACAATTTATTCCGGAGCTTTGTTAATTCCGCCTTTATATATTATATCATAACAAACACTTTTTTGTGACAAGGTTCCCACGGTCCGAAATTTTGTAAGTACTCTTCAAACAGTATTACATAAAAATAAACTTTTTCTTAAATGCACATTATAAATTTAAGAATAAATTTATCTTGAGAATAATCTGATAAGAGAGTGCTTGAAAAAAGGCGTGGCCGTGAGAGTCCTGTGCTTGCATGACACTTTTCCCATTTTACCGTTGGAGAACAATGCATAGCATGGTTGAACTAATACATATAACATTTGTTATATAACACTGGAGAAATAAAATCTGCAAATAAATTGATCTGAAATATATGGGGCTAAAAATGCTCCGGAAAATGAAAGTGTTTTGAACTCTGTTAATGGCAGGTTTTATAATCAGCTGATACAGCAGTAAATAATAAATTAGAATAAGGCATGTAAAATTAAACAGCATTTAAAAGAAATTTAAAATTTAATTTAGTAAATTGTTAAATTAGAAAGATCTGTATCCCAACAACAATGTACATGAAAAGTAATGGTAAAAGTTAGAGAATTGTAGATTTATATTATGTTAAAAGTTACATGTTAAAATTTATCGGAATTTTTTTTTTGTGAAATAAGCATAATAAAAATATGTATACCATACTTGCCAGCCTAACTTAGAAGATTGTCATTCCCACCCCTTCCCGCATATTTTTTTCTAACCAGTCTTTTTTAGAGTACTTTCCTTCTTAATTAATTGTAATTATATTTGTGGAGATGGACTTGAAAAATTAGGTGGTGCACAAAAAGGGGCGAGAAGTAACAATCTTCTGGATCAATTTGACCCCTTAAAATACTTCACTGCCGAAAAAAAAGTTCAACGAACTGCAAAACAAATAACTATTCCATGAGGAACGATTAAATTTTAGTATAAAATTACATTTTACTGTATAGGTACAAGTAATTAATTTTCGCTCCTAATCAGTTTTTCTGGACTTGTTAAAGCATAATACAAATGTCATATCAATTACATTTCTTAAAAGGAAGGCTTTCACCTCTTTTCGTCTCCTATAAATCTTTAACCACAACATTGTCTTCTTATATATTTATTAAACACAATAACCTCTTTCACTGTGTATCTGTTTCATTCATAGCAGGAAAAAGAAAGGAGCAGATCATTGCGAAAACTATGATGTGTTACGTTGAAAGAGTGTTACACATATTCTCTTTGCATAGCCCAGCAGAAGCAGAAAATACACGTATACCCTGATCAGTACAAAAAACCCTTAACGGGTTAAAAGTTTGTGACGCCGCTACTTTATGGCTATAAGAATTTGAAATATGAGTCTTAAAAATAATGATATCAAATTTTAAGTGACGCTTTGCAATTAGTTAAAATATACATAGATTTTCTTATTTGATCATTTACTTTCTACTTTTATTTATATTTATAATGCAAGCGTAATATTTTTAGCTTCAAGATCAGACAGATATATAAAATACACTCACCGATGCTTTTTCATTTATATTTCAAATTCAAAATAACAGTTTTAAAAGGAATGATATAAAAATTCCACTGGCGCCTCGGTGTTATTTTAAAAGATTTGTTTTTAGATTCCACTAAAACTACTTTTGTTTTGTCAAATAAAGTATATTTACATATTGAAACAGTGCTTTTAATTTTCAAATATACTGTTAAATAATTATACTTTCACTGAGTTTGCATTATAAATTAAAATTATTTATTTCAATAAATTGATTTATCTTTTGCATCACGTTATCCAAAACATAGTATATCATAGTATCCAACTGAGTGAAAATTTGCGCAAAGAGGTAGTGTGACGTAAAGAAAACATTTACACAGATTTTACTTGCAGTTTTGGATAGCGTGACGCAAAAGATAAATCCAGAGCTGCCAACCAAATCCGGCAAATTGTTAGTACCGCCCTTTTTTCTACACCACTTAATTTTTAGAGTAATTCTCTTCAAATATATTTACGATGAATGAAGAAAACAAATACTCTAAAAATTTAGTGGTGTAGAAAAAGGGGCGTTTTTCTATGGGCGTTAACTATTTGCCGGATTAGGTTGGCAGGTCTGTAAATCAATTTATTGAAATAAATAATTTTAATTTATAATCAAAAATTTGATATCATTATTTTTAAGACTCATATTTCAAATTCTTATAGCCATAAAGTAGCGGCGTCACAAACTTTTAACCCGTTAAGGGTTTTTTGTACTGATATCATTACTTTTTAGGGGTTATTGATCAAAAAATAAAAACAAGTCCTTCTGGCTCCTAGGAAGGGTGAACTGATTTATTTTTTATTATGAAGTTGCCACCATTTTTTTTCAAGATGGCAGCTACAATTTATTAATGGACTTCGTGGATTTATTAATGAAGGCTTGTATATATGGAGTTTTAAGCAAATCGGTTCATAAAACCTTTCTAATGTAAATTTGAATTTTTCAGTGGGCTGGCACAGGGAAACAAGAGGGTAGATTAAGTTGGCAAATGAACATAACAAATACATTTCTGAGATAAATCCAGACTACAAATTTAGTTTGAATTAATTCAGTATTTCAAATGTTATCATACTGACAAATTTTCAAGTAGCCTGCCACTTGGAAACAAAATGGAGAAGCTTCGCACTAGAAAAAATTACTGAGTGGGATTCTCAAACTCTTTAAAATAATAATAACAATAATAAGTGGGAAATTTCAAATTTAAGTTAGAATTACATAATTTACATTTTGCAAGTTTCTTTTTAAAGAATTACAAATGCAAATTAAACAATTAAAAAAAAAAAAAAAAAAAAAAAAATCAAGTTAATGTTAAAAATGGAAATTTATTTATTTTCTTTTCCCTTTTGAGACTAAGTATAGATACTGCTCCAATATTCACAATTTTAAATTTTCATCAAAAGTGCAGGTAAAAATTATTTCATAAAAATATTTAGTGGAAGAAAATAGACAAAATATAAATTAAGCTCTACATTTCTATAATTTTAAAAATAAGATAAAATCATTCGGAGAAAAAATTTATGGAAAATACAAGTTAAGCTGAAGTTCATGCAAGTTAAGTAAAATACAAGTTAAGCTTAAGTTTTATGGAAAATACAAGTTATATATATATTTCTTTTTAAAAATTAAAAATCTCTTTTTAAAATACAGTTAGAGTTTATTGATATATTTACTTTTCAGACTTTAAAATGATACACATTTTAAATATTAACATAATCAAACTAATTTTTTACTTTCTCTTACCCATAAGGTAGAGAAAGTATTTGTTTTAGGCTCAAATTTCCGAACGCGAGATTTTGTTATATTTACACGTTTTGAGGTCCCCTGAATACGAAAATCATGTTTTTAGCAAATGGTCTGTGTGTCTGTGTGTGTGTGTGTCTGTCTGTTATCAGCATATCTCAAAAACAAATTATGGCAGAAAGTTCAAACTTGGTATTCTAAATGTGTATCATATAGGGATGCTACAGTAAGCTTTTCGTTAAGATCAAGCAAATGGTTCGGGTACAGGGACAATCAAGAGAATTCTAATACATTACGTCTATGGGGGAAATTGCAGGAAAATAGAGTTTAACGTCTATAGACTGCACTAAACCAAATGAAACGAATATATACTTTTTGTAATAGAGACAGTTAACTGGGAAAATTTTTCTGCGTATGTAGGAGTCTCACCTTCCCCCCTGGGGGGGAAGTCCCCCCTCGAGGGGAGTAAATTTTCATCATGGGTATCTTTCAAAAGAGCTCGAAAATACCTTTAAAACGAATGGTTGAACCATCGATCTGCGATAATTTAAAACAAAGTTATCGATTTTTTTTACTTTTAACGAAAAAAAAAACTTAGAAAAAAAATCGTACTTTTTTTTTTTTTTTTTTCATATTGAGAATAAAATGAACTTTTTTTTGGATATTTGGTGTTAAACTACTTCTCTAATATGGAAATCGTCTGCCTTATCATAAAAGATAATTTTTTTAAAATAATAATTTTAATAAATTATTTTTTAAAAAGAGAAATATTTTTTAATAACCGAATTAAATTCTAGATAAATGTAGGTGCATTAATGAAACGGGGGGCTGAGGGGGGCGGTAGCCCCCCTCACACAGATCTAATTATCATATAAAACTCATCAGAAGCCTAATATGAATTGTTTAACATAGGTTTACATAACAGTACTCGTTATCTTACCTCTTAATCTCCAACCTGTATTTATAGTATTAAATTTCAGGGTAAGAGAAAGTCGTGTGAGTGACACACCAGATTATTTTTTATTATTATTATTTAAAGCAATAATGGTTAGGGGATGAAAAAGGGGATAAATACGCTGTATATTTAAAAAAAAAAAAAAAAATTAAAATAGAATTAAAATTTATGAAAAATGTGTCAAATATAGCAATTATTGAAAAACACATCAAAATAAATAAATAACATCTTTACTTTGAAACCAATAATAGTTTATTTAAAAAATATAATTCTCTCTTTCTTTCTTTTTTTTTTTTAATTAATTATTTTCTGCATGAAAAATTCCATTTCATAAATATATTTACAACAACGATAAGAAAAAAAAACAAAAAAAAACTCCTTTAATTTTAAATAATATTTCTACATGTTTCTAAGCAATTAAAAGTGCCCCCCCCCCCTTTTTTTTAAGAAAAATAAATAAAATATAGGAATGTATATGGTTTCAATATAAGTTACGAGATGGCGCCACTAGATGGCAAAATTATTACCTTCATGATAAAACAATATACATTCCGATATTTAAACTATTTTTCTTAAAAAAAAATCACTTTTAATTGCTTAGAAACATGTAGAAATAATTATTTAAAATTAAAGGAGGGTTTTTTGTTTATTGTAGTTGTAAATATATTTATGAAATGGAATTTTTCATGCAGAAATTAATTAATTAAAAAAAAAAAAAAAAAAAAAAAAAGAGAAAGAAAGAGAGAATTATATTTTTTAAATAAATTATTATGGGATTCAAAGTAAAGACATTAATATTTAAAATATGTATCACTTTAAAGTCTGAAAAGTGAATATATGAATAAACTTTAACTGTATTTTGAAAAGAGATTTTTAATTTTTAAAAAGAAATATATACATATATATATATATTTGCAAAAGTGTATGTTTTAATTTAAATTAAAATCAAAAGATGGCGCCAAAACTGCATTTGCTGTTTTTTCCTATTCCCTGTGCGGAAGGTTACATGAATAGGAATCGCAAATGATTGAGCTACTACAAAATCGATGTTTATGAATTATTAAAAATTTTTTGCTTTAAAAAATTGTAAATTCATCATTATTATGATAAAATGGAATGGCTAAAATTACAAAATACTTCCTTATTTAAAATGTTATCTAAATACTTTTTTGACTAAATATAAAATTTTAAATTCAAAAATATCTTTTTCATAGCAGAAGAGAAAATATATTTAAGTGAATTTGACTTAGTATATATACAATAAATATATAAAAAATGTAATAAAGTATTTTTGCGTTAAAAAAAAAGGAAAGTTTAAATAATTCATTGACTGCATTCACGTTGGTCAGCCAACCAACGTGCCTTGAAAGTGAGAACCGAATTACGACATTTTCGCTGAATAAAAGCATGCATTTTGGCGGAGTAATATAGTTCTATTTTTAAAGCAACTTTTACAAAAAACAAGAGTTTTCCTGAAAAAAACGAAAACGTTACTAGATTCAGAAAGATCCCATTAACAACATATATTAATTAAATTAAAATCGTTCGTGCGGTTTTAGAGATATTTTTTCATTACATCCTTGCAGCGTACACCACACATTTTCCCTTTTTGGCTTTAAATTGAGATTCAGATCTCAAAACATACTGCATGTAGAAACGTAAAATTTTCAGGATAGATTAAGACCGACGATAAAAGACTATTTTGAAAATATCAGAACAAAATATGGCATATTTGCTGAGATATTAAGTGTCGGCTTTTACAAATCTCTTTGATGTCAAACTAGGCGTATATATGAGTTCGCAGCGTTCCGTCCGTTTGTCCTTCCGCTTGCGTCACTCGAAAAACTGCCGTTTTTCATGATAATACTTATCGACGTTTCTGCCCCGCAGAAGCGAAAACGTCTTTCCCTAACCGTGAGAAACAAACAAGTATACTGTATAGGTACAAGTAATTAATTTTCGCTCCTAATCAGTTTTTCTGGACATGTTAAAGCATAATACAAATGTCATATCAATTACATTTCTTAAAAGGAAGGCTTTCACCTCTTTTCGTCTCCTATAAATCTTTAACCACAACATTGTCTTCTTATATATTTATTAAAAACAATAACCTCTTTCACTGTGTATCTGTTTCATTCATAGCAGGAAAAAGAAAGGAGACGATCATTGCGAAAAATATGATGTGTTACGTTGAAAGAGTGTTACACATATTCTCTTTGCATAGCCCAGCAGAAGCAGAAAATACACGTATACCCTGTTAATAGAGCAGGCGCATGTTTACAAACAAACGACGCTATTCTGCAACTTTTGCGCATGTAGGCAAAATACCTGTTTCTCCATTGGTGCTTTATCCCCCTTTTGCCTACAATTCTAAAGTACGTGCGGACACATCTGTCGCAGTGACGTTACGTGCGCCTGCTCTATACTTATCGACGTTTCTGCCCCGCAGAAGCGAAAACGTCTTTCCCTAACCGTGAGAAACAAACAAGTATACTGGTAATAAACTGGTTTATTTTTTTACAAAAAAGTATTTTTTAATCGGTAAACGGTGTCAGTCTGTTTGATTATTTTGTTTTTGTAATTTTATTTAGTATTCCAGTTGTTTAAAGAAAAGTTTCGTATATTTTTCATATAAACGCGTATATAGATTGTTTATTTCAAGACAGGAAGATTATCTGTTGGTAAAATAAAAAAGTATAAAATATAAGACACAATTAATTGTCACCTATGATAAAAGGTAGTAAGATTATTACGTTCGAGACACAAGATGTTTATTACAATATTTAATTTTATAACATGGTAATATCAGTGAGTAATAACAGGAGACTTGGCGTTGGAATATTAAAACTCGAATAAACGACTACGTTCTGACGTAGCCCCATGCCCCAGCCCGCCCGGTTACCGCTGTTCAATGTATTTTCCTGGTCAACTTTGTCCCCTTATTACTTCCGGTGTGATTTTTTTTTTTTTTAACACACTTGACATTGTGAGTTTTTTTGCTTTTCTTACCATGCTATTTCTATGGGGTTTTTAGCCTTTTTTTCCTCTCTTTTTCTACATTCTAAAGTGGCGGTGGGTTCAGTGCAAAAAGGATCCTTTTTGCTCTGAAGACGGCACGCTTAAAGCTGCCGAAACAGCTGTATGCATTTCCAATATTTTTCTTTGGTGTTTCTGACGTAGTCGTTTATTCGAGTTTTAATATCAGTGAGTGCTACGATTCCAGATATTTTATATGTACTTGAAAGAAAAAAATTCAGAAAAGTATTTTAAACGCGATTCAGTATTTATACATTCTTTTATTGAAACAACATATAAATCTATTTGAACGACATTAAAAACTAAAAAAAAAAAAAAAATCGATTTAAATTGTTCTCTTTGAACATATCGTTTGAGTTACAAATTTTTAATTTACTGTAAAATATCTTCAGTGAAAATAACGTTCAGCTTGATTTATAAATTTTATAACTATCTTGATAACGTATCATGGGCAGAGCTTATGAAAAGTAGTAAGTACGAGGAAATATGGCAACATTTTAATTTATTCCAAAGAAAAATTAGTCCTACCTTTTTTAAGCCAATTTGATTGAGGTAAAATTATCTCTTCTCTAATAAGTAATTAAAATGATGCAAAAAAAAAAAAAAAAAAAAAAAGAAAAAAAAAAAAGAAAAAACTTTTAAGAAAAGAGGTGGAGATATAAGAGTGGTGTACTAAAATAATTTAATATATCGGTGGTTTTATTAGTTTGGATAAACTCTTTTAAGAAACTCCAATGTATCTACGCTCTAAATTAAAAAAAAAAAAAAAAAAATTATTTACACAACTTAGTCGCACCATTCCTTGAAAAACAAATCTTGATCTCCCTTTTCAAGGAACAGCTTTACATGAAATTCAAAATAAAAATAGTGAAATGCCATCAGATGTTTTTTTTAAGACATACACTCAGAATTATCATACAGAAAGATAAACCTTACAATATTGACTGCCGATAAACAAGTTCATGGAACCGCAAAACAAATAACTATTCCATAAGGAGCGATTAAATTTTAATATAAAATTACATTTTACTGTATAGGTATGAGTAATTAATTTTCGTTCCTATTCAGTTTTTCTGGGCACGATAAAGTATAGTACAAATGTCACACCATTTATATTTCATAAAAGGGAGGTTTTCACCTAATTTTGTAGCTCTTTTCGTCTTCTATAAATTTTTAACCACTAGATCGTCTTCTTATATATTGCCCTTTATTAAAAACATTAACCTCTTCCTACTGTGTATCTGTCTCATTCATAGCAGGAGAAAGGCAGGACAAGGAGCAGAACATTTCGAAAACTATGATCTGTTCCGTTGAAAGAGTGTTACACACATTCTCTTTATACAGCTCAGCAGAAAACAGAACTTCACTTTTATTACACCTATCGACGTTTCCTGCCCTGCAGAGTAGAGAACGTTTTTTCTTCAGAAATAAGGAGCTAACTCGCTGGTACAATGCGTTCTTTTTTTTACAAAAAAAAATATTTTCTAACAGGATAAACGGTGCTTATCTGTTTAACAATTTCTTCTTGTAATTTAATTTAGTATACCAATTGTTTAAAAAAATGTTTCGTATATTTTTCATACAAACGTGTATGTAGATTTGTTGATTTCAAGGCAGGAGTTAGTAAGATTACAGTGAATCCCTGATCTATCGCTCCCGCATTGATTGTTTTATTTCTATGGCTCCTGCACAAATTGTATTTAAATAATGTTAACGAAACCGGCATGTATCATGCTTTAAAAAGTCATTTTCCCGCATTCATCGTTGTAAATTTGTTTTCCTGACCTTCAAAAATTTTCTCCTGAATGTCAAACGGTTTCATATGGCATACAAACTGGAATTACTTCATTCATCCTAAAATAACTGGTTTACCCATTTCCGTGTAGGATCAAAATTTTGATGCCATGTCTTCGGACTATCTATTCATTTTGTAATTTCAGCATGGTAGGAAGTAACCTCTTTAGTAATTCAGAAAATTGTTTCGTGAAATGCTGTTACGAATGAAAAAAATATAAAACTACCAAACAAAAAGGCATGGAAATGATGATGATGATGAGAATGCAGATGAAGAGTGGTTGCGTGTAGCGGAGGTTGCGCCTGGTATAAAATTTGTCTTAATCAAGAGGTTGAGACATGTGGTATCCTAAAGCATAGGAAAAATGTGTGATTTCAAAAAATGAAAGTAAGGATGAAGAAACATACACTGTTAAAAAAATGCAGAAAAAATACAGAAATTCTCTGTAATTTCAGAAAAAAAGTCGTAAATTACGGAAAAATTACGTAGACAAAACGTATTTTACGACTTTTTTTCTGAAATTACAGAGAATTTCTGTATTTTTTCTGCATTTTTTTAACAGTGTAGGATAATTTGCACGCTGATGACTCAGTTATGGAGTTTAAAAATGAACGAAGATGTTCATAATCCTTTTATCGTGTAGCCACTGTTCGTTGAGCAAATGCACTTTATGTGTCTTTCACTGTTCGTTAGTTTTTTCTCGTCTTCTATTAATTTTAGTTTGAGAGTGTTCCTAATACCTTGTTTCTATTGGTTTTTAAATTTGTTTTAGTATTCTAGCCGCTGGTCTTTTAGCATCTGCAATATATCTGTCGTGTCTCTGTTGACCTGTTTTTTCTCGTCTTTTATCAGCTGTCTGTAGAGAATAAGCAAATTAAAAATTTAATTGAAATTTAAATCGGAATAAAAAAAAAAAAAAGAAAAGAAAAAAAGAAAAAACGCGAGCGCGAGGAAGAAAATATATACGGCTGCAAAAGAACAGGAATAAATTTAGAAACGAAAGTTTGAAATGTAAAATTGTTACAAAATAAGTAACTTAAAAAAAAAAAAAAAAAAAAAAAAAAAAAAACTATATGCAAAACATCCAAAAATTAAATTACTTACCGAAAATTTGATGGAAATGGCTAATTAAACATCCTGTTTTAAAATTATCAAGTTTAAAAGTATGCTATGGAATCAGTCCTATCGAACTCAAAAGATCTCGAATGCCGCACTGCAAGCGCATCTCATTCCAGTAGGCCGCGTCCGCGGCCCTTAATTTTGCATGCAACTATTTTTAAACTGAAAATTTGTCATAAAATAAGCATGTGTGATTAAGAAGTTTATTTTAAATAATAGTTGTGAGATAGTTCTTGAAAAAGGGGATCCATGCAAACCCTAATATACACACACACATATATATAGTTGGTATACTACAAGAAATAAATATGTTCCTGAAATATCACATCATCTAATATTGTTTTTTTCGAGGCTCTCTGTATGAATGAAATCTTACAAAACTCTTACAATTTACCCTTTATATGAATCGTTTGGAAGCATACCTTACTATCAAATGGACAATTAGTCAAAGACCTACTGGACATCTCATATTTGAAAGTAATTATTTTTATATTGAGTTATTTAGAGTTTAGTTAAGCCCTTTCCGATAGTTATCTCACTGGCTTTAAACATGGAGAACACTGTCTGCAAATGGTGTTTCATGACATCGAAACTATTCATACAACATACAATAAAGTTAAGTATTTTGCTGTACTGGTTTAGTCAACTTCGGTAGGATAAAATTAGTCTTTACTAATTCGTAACCATTAGAGCCCCTTAAATAAAATAAAAGGCCGGCGCATCACCGCCATTTTTTTGCCTCCGAAGAGGACAGCATTCCCGCTTGGCGTTCTTATCGCCTCCCTAATGGTTTTAAGAAATCTTGATCTGAAGCTAATCCGGTCAAGATAAGAGCAATAAGCAACAATAATATTTCTAAAAGCACATTTTTTTCACAGTACATTCTCAGGATGTCATTTTATTCTGAGGATATCTTATGGATGTATACAGTCGGTAACAAAAGTGTCCGAACACTAGCAAAAATTCCTATGTAAAAAAAGTATACTTCATACTGTTTTGTTAAAGAAATCCTTGTCGAACCCTGCCTTAGTCAGTGTACGAACATGATTCGATAAGGATTTAGTTAACAAAACCGTATGAAGTGTACTTTTTTTACATAGGAATTTTTGCTAGTGTTCGGACACTTTTGTTACCGACTGTACTAGGGTAAGATGTGTTGTTAGAGCGGTTTCTGTTTCTTTTACAAAATGTCGCCATATTTCAAATACACAGTAACAGAAGGTCTGTGAACACTTTATATTCACTTCTTGAATGATTACAGCTGTTTATCGCTAAACAAACTTCCATATCATAGCTTACTTAGCTAAAATTATGAAATATAATAAAAAAAGTTACTCTGAAATAACGTAAGACGATTAAAAAAAATGTTTGTCGGTTGTTTATCAGAGAAACGCGCTGGGTACATGTGGCAACCCTAAGGCAACAAAATGCCTGATGCGCCAGCTCGTATATATAGGAGTCTTAGTAACCATGTGATTTTCATCAGTGATACTTACGTATTTGAGAAAAAATTTGATTCGTGTAATAATTTTAAAACAGTAAATTACTT
The DNA here is from genome assembly GCA_963930645.1 of Salticus scenicus. Classification (NCBI taxonomy): domain Eukaryota; kingdom Metazoa; phylum Arthropoda; class Arachnida; order Araneae; family Salticidae; genus Salticus; species Salticus scenicus. The sequence goes on along the minus strand of OZ005649.1, from coordinate 372,993,523 downwards.
TTAGTATATAAAATATTTATTTTTTAATTCTTGAAAGAATAGATTTGCTACAAAGCTGTAAATGCATTTTATAGTACTAAATGTACTAAAGTTAAAAAAAAAAAAAAAAAAAAAAAATTCTTCTAGTATGAAATAATAAAATAGTCTCTATGTATTAACAGCCTGTTTAAAATCTCCCCTTGTTAAATAAGAATTCTAAGTTTCACGTTCTTTCAAAAAGTTACTTTTAAAAAATGATTTATGTTGTAACAAAATACGACGGCATTCTTCTTTATTGGTTTTTTTTTTCCATACAGCAGATACAGAAGCTTAACAGAAGCTAACAGAAGTAACAGAAGCTTAATGAGTCTCTGGAGTTTTCTTAGGCTTTTCCTACTTTATTAAAAATATAGAAGAGGAAAAGTTGAGTATTTTTTTTTCCCGCTTAATAAGGGATACGAAAGAATTTTAACGCTGCGCAGAATAAATTCAATTATGATCCAATTAATAAATTTATAAAAAAAGATGAATTTTCAGTTTTACATGGTTTTATGGATCATGCATAAAATATCCAAAATTAATTAATAATAAGTTTTTAATCTTCAATTCGGATAATAATTATTATACAAACAGAACTATATTTTGATAATTTTTCAAATAATACGTATGCATATTAAATAAATAATAATAAAAAAAGACATCGCATTATTAGAAGGAAAGGGGTTGTTTCACATATAATCAACAAATATTTTTTTCTAACATTTTAGAACAAGATTGAAAAGTGTTTATAACTTCGGTTTGTTTGACTGTCCGCGGTCTAACTCCTGAAAATAAAATTTCTTAAAACTGATATATGTTATTCAAGCTCACTATGGGATGTTTCCTATTGAAAAATGGAGTAAATACCCCCCACTGGTTTATGTACAGGGACACCTGAAAGAATTCCAAAACATTGCGTTCTATGAGAGGTATTTCTATAAACAACATTTTAATACCTTTATTTTGCCCAGATCATAATGAAATTGACAATAATTATTCATATACACAAAATTTTTTTCTATAGAATATAGTATGATTATCAATAAGATTTGCAGGCCTACACAAAAATATTCAGTTACATTAATGGCTATAACTAGAAATTCCTGGAATTGCATTTTCGATTTTATTAAGCCTTCTAAACGTTTTCTAAAAATGATTACGAGTGATTATAATTTGAATTAGCTCATCTGTCTGTCTGCCAGTCTGCTGTCCATTCTCTTATATAGATTCATAAACTGTCTCTCATAAACCCCAATGTATTCTAATTTTTTGAAAGTCCTTGTACACAAAATAGTTGTACTATTTATACTATGTTCAATAGAGTTCTAACAGATGACGTCACGAGCATGTTTGCTGAGGGACAGTTGACCTCACTGACCCATTTTATCAATGTGGAATAGTGTTAAAAATTTATTGTAACACAGTGTTGTAAATGTATTTGCGAAAGCATAAAAAAATTCGACTACTACGCTTCCAAAGACATAGAAAAATTAGCGTTGTCCTTCAGCAAAGTACGGTTGCTAAGAAGAAAGTCACGTGGTTGTTAGAACTCTATAGGGAACATGAAGTAGTAAATTCCAGTAACATGAATTCATTTGAAGAAATTCTCGAAATATGTATAGACGCTAGAGACGGACAGACGGGCAGTCAGACGGACAGAAAGACAAATGGAGCGTTAGACTAATTCAAATCATATAACCAATTTTAAACATCGTTGTAAGGGAACATACGACCTTTAAAAGTGAAAACTAGGCAAGAAAAATGATCATCTTTTACATTTAATTTCTCATAATGTATTCGCTCTATGACCATAATTTTTTTACTGGCTATCAATTAAAGTATTATAATTTGAAAGATATTTTTTATATTCTCATAAAGGAAAAATAAGTTTATTTTTTTGTACAGTTTTAAACAGTAAGTTTCTTTTTTTTTTTTTTTTTTTTTTTTTTTTTTAATGTGATACGACCACTTGCCTGCATAATTTCAAACAATATATATAATGTAAATGTAATACAAAAAATCAACTGTAATAACAAACTACAATACTTTCTCTTTAATCTGAACCTAAATTTGTTCAAATTTAAGTTCAGAAATTTGTTCAAATTTAGGTTAAAAAAAATGTTTAAAGATTATTTATTTTTTTAATAAAATCTGAAGTATCACCAGTATGAAAAATAGGGACGGAGTGGGGGTGGGGGAGATACAAATTTAGGTTCAGTTTGAAGAGAAAGTATTGTAGTTTGTTATTATAGTTGATTTTTTGTATTACGTTACATATTTTGTTTGAAATCACGCGCGTACAAAAACTTACAAAAAATGAACTTATTTTTCCTTTATGAGAATATAAAAAACGTCTTTTAAATTATAATACTTCAATTTATAGCCAGTAAAAAATTATGGTCATAGAGCAAATACATTCTCAGAAATTAAATGTAAAAGCTGATGATTTTTCTTGCCTGTTTTTCTCTTTTAAAGGTCGTATGTCCCCTTAGAAACTATTAATCCAAACAAAAATGCAATTCCAGTAATTTTACGTTATAGCCATTAATGCAACTGAATATTTTGATGTCGCCCTGTTAATTTTAGTTCTAATCATATTATAGTCTATGAAAAACATTTTCTTGTGGATATGAATGATGGATAAATGTCAACTTTATTATGATCTGCGCCCCCCCCCCCCCCCCCCCCAAAAAAAAAAGATTTATAAAGATATTTCTTATAGAACGCTATGTTTTGGAATTCTTCATGGTGTTTCTGTACACAAACGTGGCATTTACCACCATTTTCAATAGGGAACATTCCATAGTGAACATAAATAACATACACACTAAGCAAAAAAAAAAAAAAAAAAAAAAGCCGCACTTGGATATTTTCCATTTTTTTTTTTTCCGTAATCGCTAATTTTATTCTTTCAAAAGTAAATTTTTTAACAGATTTTATTACGTTGTGTTCCGCGTTAAATTTAGGATTGAGCCAGTGTTAAAAACAAGATGCAATTGTTCGGAAAATTGTAATTTTAGAAAGTGTTTCAAAAATGGCAAGAATAAGGCAATTAGCGATACCACAAAAAATATTAATTTTAGAGCGAAAAAAAAAATATTTTAATACATGGGATGTCAAAATGATTAAATGTTAACAAAATATTAGTAATCTGGTTTTTAGCAAGATATAATATTTTTTGGCTGTTTAAACTGCACATTTGTCCTTAGGCGGCCACGTTACTCATCCAGTCGAGATGACCGCAAGTTAAAAAGACAGCGCTTAAAAAATCAGTTTGTATTACATTTAGAAAATAGCAGGGATTCAGAAAAAGTGTTTAGTAACATAATTTATCTAAATACAGTGAAATAACAACTAAACAAAGCAGGTTTAATTGCCAGAAAATCTGAAAAAAAAAAAAAAAAAAAAAAAAAAGAAATCATTCTTAACGAAAAGAATTAGAAAACCAAGACATTAGAGATTAAAATAATTAAAAAGGGATCAATTAATTATTTGCCTGAAGTTGTTCTGTCTGATGAGTCAAGTTCAACTTATTGCAAACTGACGGAAACAAGCAGATCTGATCACGAAAATGTGACTGACTTAATGAAAATCGCACTTTTAAAACAATGACATATTCTCCGTACCTTACGATACGAAAATGCATAATTTTTCGGTGAGTCTGGTAAATTTTCACGTTCAAGGGATCAATTAACCTGAAATAAAACTTGACCATTAAAAATTTGATACCTAACCGACTACTTTGGGGGGTATTTCAGACTCTTCCAAATCAGCATTTCAAGATGCACCTTGTTATATGGCACTTGTGATACATTTATTTGATTCAAGTTGTTAAAATTACTTATCCATTCTCATGAGCATCTATAATTTTGTAAGCTATCATAACTTTTTTTACTTAAGATTAAATCACACGAAGAAAATCGCAGAATTTCTTCTTTATTAGACCTGAGAATTGTCCTAATCTCAATCCGCTCGAAAATGTTTAGTCTATAAAACAGGGTGGTGATTAGAACTTTGTAGACTACAACTGTGAAAGAACTAGAAAAAAATATTTATGGTATTTGACACAGTGAAATTTATGAGTTTCATGCTAAAAAACTGCAAAATACTACGCCATTGCGCATTAAAGCAGTATTCCATTATAAAGGCGTAATTATCCAATCCAGAATACTTATTTTTATTAAATAATTGTTTAGATCTAACAAATAAATAGTTTTATTTCATACATTAAAATAGCACTTGTTTATTTCAAATAATAAATCCTGATAGAATACAAAGTATATGTTTATTATATTACGTTTAAAAAGAAAATTTTATGTAGATTTTTATTAAATATTTCGTAGAGTGTAACAAAACGAATTATTAAATCGAAAATGTACATAGGTATCATTTTACGACTTCCGTATTATACAAACATAACAATTTTATTTGTTGCAGTCATTAGTTTTTAAATTATTACAAACCCAAAAGGTATAAGTCAATTTTTCTGCAGTGCGGTTTTTTTTTTTTTTTTGTCGCTTAGTGTATATCAGTCTAATGAAATTCCTGAATATTTAAGGGAGTTAGGAAGCGAATAGACGGGCAGAGAGACAACCGGAGTCATAAACACTTTTCAACTTTGTTGGAAAGTGTTAAAAATGAAAATGAAAACGAAAAAAGTATAAAAACAAGAGCAGAAAATTCTGTGGTTCATATATATTATTAACACTTTCCAACAGTACGCACTCCTTGCCCTGAATGTACTTTGCCTATGTGAGCATACAACAAACAGACAGATAAGACAAACAGATTAACTAAGCAAATTTATAATCACCGTTAAACGTTGTTGGAAAGTGTTAAAAACGCTTATTAAAATCGAAGATGAAATTTCCGGTTATAGCCCTTAATGTACATGAATGTTTTCGTGTGGCTGTATAAATCTTAATGCGAACGATACTGTATTTATACTATATTCATTTGTGTGTGTGCATACGAAAACTAAATGTAAGTTTCATTATCATTTAAATAAATAAAGGGTTTAAAATATGGTTTATAGATATACCTTTAGTAGAACATAATTCTTTGGAATTCTTTCGGGTGTCCCTGCACACAGACAATCGGGGATATTTACTGCACTTTCAAAAGAAACAGACAATTGTGAACTTAAATAACATATATCAATTTCAAGAAATTCCGCGAATATTTAACAGTAAATTCGTTCTGCACAAATGATAATGAAGTTGATATATATTGCTCATATGCTAAATAAAATGTTTTCTGTAGAATATGGCATGTTTAGTGTTCAAATTTACAGGGATACACTACGATAATCAGTACATTAGGGACTACAATTGAAAACTGCTGCAATTGCATTGCCGTTTCTTTTAAACTTTTTTAGCATTTTCCAACTAAGTTTAAAAATAATTAGGAATTCTTTTAGTCTATATTTCTGTTCTTCTGTCTTTTTGTGGTTTGATCAATACAGTATATTTGAAGGCAAAACATTGCAATGAGTGGTACAGTTGGAAAGGGTAAAATTCTAAGTGAACTTATTTCTCGTAATTTTTTTTTTTTAATCTTCATATTGTTTATACAGATGCTCGATTAAGAAAAAGTCAATACAGGGTATTATAAAAGTTAATCTTCTTTATGACTGTTTGTTTTAATTTCTGTTTTTTAACATTTTTCAACTTTGTTGAAAGATGTATTTATCAATTTGGTTTTCCTGTCTGTCCGTTCACGCATTTAATATCGAAAATATTTGTAAAATGTCTTGTGACTCATACATTATTTAGGTTCATTATATCCTGTTTTCTGCTCAAAATGGTGTAAATAGCATATTGAGATCTATAAGAGGTATTTCTTTAAGTACAGTTTAATATTTTTATCTTGCACAAAACAAAACGAAAGTGAGATATATTATTCAGATTTACAAAAGTATGTTTCATATTGAACATAGCATAATAACTTGGATATTAGTATATTACTTGCAACCATGGCATTTATTTATTTATTTATTCTTTGTTTGCTGTGCTAAATTTGAATAAATTATTTTGTACTTTCATAATTTACAGTTAATATACAGGTCTATTCAAAATCAGACGAATGAGTTTGAAAGAATGATGTCGGTGGCAATTACCGTCAGGACTGGACGATATATCGATTCATCGAGAAATATCGATTTAATTTTTGTATCGCTAAATTGATTTAAGCTTAAAATGATTCTAATTAATATCAATTTTACATCTATATTGCTAAATCGATTTACACTTTTGTCGATTCTTGCTAATATCGATTTTACATCTATATTACTAAATCGATTTAAGCTTTCACTGTTTCTTGATAATACTAATTTTACATCTATATAGCTAAATCAAATAAATCAATCAATTTAAGCTTTCCTGAATCAATTTCAGCTTTCCTGATTTCTGATGTATACATCATTAGTTAGGAGTATTAGTGCATGCCACATATCGAAAACATCAGCGACTTTTATGAAAATGGATATCGACTTAGCTTAATTACGATGTTCTGGCATGAAAAAGCTTTTGTTTTGATATCATTTAAAAGAGTTCAGTGACATCATTTCACAGCTGGAACGATATTTTACCACGTTTTTATTAACTTACTTTCTTCTCTGTTCGGTGGGAATTTTGAAATTGATTTTTAACTAACTTCCCGATGATTTAGAGACTTGAAACTGTAAATATACCTCAGAACTGGGTAACAATACGATATTACACTTTCTTGCTTTGAATGGGGAAGAGTCTAACACCCCAATGCCCAATAGCTCGTAAATTTACTGCCCGAGTTTTATGAAATTCTAAATTTGTACTTGGTTGGACGTTAGCATGACAAATATTTCATAATTGAGATTAACTCAGCCTCTTGGAACAGTGTGTGTGTAACTCTGCCTTTCCGAAATATGTCAGGATAACTCTGTACGTAACTCTGCCTTTTTTACAGCGTGTGTGTAACTCTGCCTTTTTTACAGCCTGTGTGTAACTCTGCCTTTTTGAACGGGGTGTGTATAAGGCTGCCTTTCTGAATAATGTGTGTGTAATTTCACCTTTTTGTAATATGAGAGTTTAACTCTGTGTGTAACTCTGCCGTTTAACAGTGCAAGTGTAATTCTGCTTTTTCAACAGTGTGTGCAATTCTGCCTTTTTTTACAGAATGCGTGTAATTCTGCCCTTTTTTGCAGAATGCGTGTAATTCTGCCTTTTTGAACAGTGTGTGTGTAACTCTGCCTTTTCACTAACAATGTGTGTAACTCTTTGTGAAGTTCTAACATTTTACTATGTATGTGTAACTTTGTGTGTAACTCTGCTTTACCGAACAGTGTGTGTAACTTTGTGTGTAACTCCGCCGTTTTACTAACAGTGTATGTGTAACTCTGTGTGTAATATTTTTTACTAGCAGTGTGTGTAACTCTGCGTGTAACCCGTTTAGAAGCTTTCTATTGAAATTAGATTTTTGTCATCGTGTCTTTATGTCTTGATGTTACGCTAAAAAACAACTTTATTTATGTGCGTCATGTATGTGTGTGTATGTAAGTAAATGTGTCTGTATGTGTCGTACACTGACTTTTCTAGAAAGTTCTATGACTTTTCTGGTAAATTCTATGACTTTTGTACAAAGTTTTATGAAATTTCTAATAAGTTCTATAAGTTTTCTTGTAAGTTCTAAGTTTTCTAGATATTTATACGACTTTTTTAGAATAACAATAGTTTTTAGTTACAAATAACATGTGTTCCATTAAAAAATGAAATCACAAAATAAAAATATAAGTAAAAAAAAAAGTTTTCTACAGTAAAATCTTTTTATTGTGCACCCCTAAAAACATACAATAAAAATTTTTTATTACAAAATATACTATAAAGAAATGAAATTTTCAGCAATAAGAAAATTTTAGAGAAAAATTAGTGTCTTTCGCTTTTGAAGGAGAAGAAATTTTTTAAATATTTTAAAAAGCAATCGAGACCTTTGAAATTTATGGTTTTGTGAATACTTATACAAAATCTTATAACTAAGAAAGTTGATTAAATGATTAAAATAAAAAACATGAGGCACATGCAATTGATGATTCATGCATGTATCTCACTTTTTTATTGCATTGAAAATGCTATGAATTGTTGTGTGAGTTTTCTCAATCGAAGACACTTCCTACACTCCTCACTATCAATCCTTACTATTACCTACGTTTTTCGTTTCAATCTTATAAGTATTTTCAGAGTAAACTATTAAAAATTTACAGTCAAAAATTTACTACTTAGGATTATAAATCTAGTGAAATTGTTTTATACTTTTTAGTTCATTTGAAACTTAATATATTATTATTACATTGTTTAATTATTTAAATGCTTATTGAATTTTCAGATTGGAAGGGAATTTATCAAGTGAAAAATTTTGATTGGAGTTTTACAAGAAATATTTATTTAAGTAACCTTTAAATGTTCACTAGAATAAGAACATTATTATGAAAACAAAACATTTTTGAAAAATATTTTACATTTAAACATGCTATATTATATTTCATGTATTAAAGTAAAAACATTCCTAAAGTGTTATTATAAATATAAACTTTCTAATATCGATATGCCGTTGAGTAGCTATATAAGGCCGGTTGTAATAGGTCTGTCCAATAAATACGCAAAATTAGGCCATAAAAAGTTTATTTTGTAAAATTTAATCTACATCGATTTTGTCCCGTTCAAAGTACTCTCCTTTCGTTTCTATGCACTTATTCCATCTTCTTTTCCACTGTTCAAAGCACCCTTGGAAGTCCTCGTCAGTCAGGCCTTTTAGTTTTCTCGTCGTTTCTTGCTTTATTGTATCTACATCTTCCCAGTGATGTCCCCTCATCACATGTTTGCATTTTGAGAATAAAAAAAAGTCGCATGGGGCGATATCTGGCGAATAAGGAGGATGATCAAGGATGGTGATTGAATTTTTTGCCAGAAACTGGCGAACAATCAATGCTGAATGCGCAGGTGCATTGTCATGGGGAAGGATCCATCCATCGCCTTGAGTCAAATTTCGTCGCACACGACGCACGCGATCTCTCAAACGCTTGAGAACTAACTGTAAGAAAAATAATTTATTATTTTCGTCAATTTCCATTTTCGACACACAGTAAAAAACAAGGAAAACAGAAACTAACACAATTGGCACAATATGCACACGCACAGCTCGACGATCCGCCATGCACTGATGGTTCATTGGGTCTCAGGCAACTAGCACCGCTAGTGAGCGAGGCTATAGTCCGCGTCATGGCCGACACATGGCACCAGTTCGCGTATTTATTGGACAGACCTCGTATATTGCGATGTAAAAATTTCAACATCGCCCAGTCCTAATTACTATATTATGTTATTACACCATGTATTAAAAACCATGTAGTTAAACTCGTTTATTGTTAAAAATATGAGATTAAATGCCTTTGAAAATTCTATTAAAAATGCAATATTCCTATCATATTAAAAATGATAATAGTTAAAAAAAAAAAAAAAAAAAAAAAAAAAAAAATCAAGAAGCTCTTGTTAATTTTTTCATAAGCTCCGAGAAAGGAACACTTTTAAGGCCACAGCAATTCTATTCTTTGAAAAATGTTATTATATATAGATGTAAATTCTGTAACACTGCTGCTTAGAGAGACTTTTTAGATTTTTATTAGTTATTTTTTAAAGAGAGTTAATCTAACTAGAATATAAATAATCTCTAAAAAAAGAGTTAAATTGAACACGTGTCATTTGTTAATTATATTAAAAACACTTTAAACACACGTAAAATTAAACAATAAAGAACTTTTCTTTTATATTGGACAGACTAAGAGGACTTTAAATAAAAGAATACAAGAACATATACGAAATATCAAAGAAGGAAATAGTTCTACTCTAGTCGACTTCATTTACGCCAACGCAAACGCTAACCCTACATGGGATAAGGCCAAAATTATTACAGCACCATCTACTATCCAAGAACTTTACATTTCCGAAGCTATTAATACAATTAAATGCAAAAATACAATAAATTCCAAAGATGCTGCAATTTTGCCAATAATTAGGCGCAATATTATAAAATAGATAATAGTTTATTTCTGCTAATTCATGATGGTTTTTCTCCTACAATAGCCTCGTGTGATATTTCAATAGTTCCAGCTTCTCTTATTTTTCTTAGCTCCTCTATCCAACTTTTGCCGGACTTCAAATTGACTTTGCTGCTATTCACGTTATTAAAAGACTTAACTGTTGACCGTGAAAAGAAAAAATATTTAAAAACTGCTCATTGGAAACAAGTAATAAAAATCCCTGATGATGCTTTACTATTAAAGCGAAAAGCTTCGGATAAATTTATTTTAACATCTTTTAAATAAAATTTAATTTTACGCGTGTTTAAAGTGTTTTTAATATAACTAACTAGAATAGTTTTCAAGCACATTGTGAATTAACATGTTGAATGCCCCGTGGATTTATAAGAAAATCCCCGTCAGGCCACGCGCACTGGCTTAGAAGTAAATTTTAAGTAAATTTAAATTTTTCAAAAGTATTTCTTAAAAATTCATATGGTATTTCACACTATTAGTCACCGGTGACTGACGCGGCTGGAACGGAAAATTCAATTTCAGTCGGTGGTGATTGACATGGCTTGAACAGAAAGACCAATTTGTTGAATACTACGTGAATTAATGAGAAAATCCCCGTCAAGCCATGCGCACTGGCTTAGATGTAAATTTTAATTGAATTTCAGTTTATCGTATGTATTTCTTAAAATTTTATATTGTATTTTACACTATTGGTCACCGGCGACTGTCGTGGCCTGAATGAAAAATTCAGTTTCAGGCACTGGTGATTGACATGGCCTGAACGGAAAGTCCCATGTCAGTCAACGGCGAATGATGCGGCCTGAACGGAAAGTTTCTGTGTTCAGTATCAGTTACCTATGACTGACGTGTTAAGGACAAAAGATTTGTCCGTTGTTTTCATCTATGTCTGATAATTCACATTTTTACTAACGACTGCATTATTTAAAAGTTGATGAAACTGAAGATATTTCATCGTATTGAATTAAAAGCTAAATATGTAAAGGAAGGAAATCTGATGTCCTTGTACATAAATAACTAAGTATCACTTTGTGCGGTATGTAAAATTGTATATAAGTGTTAAGTGAAATGAAAGCAACGGCAAAGTGGAAGTTTAAAAGTTATTACGGATTTTTATGTCCAGTAACTTAAAACAAATAAACAAATACAAAAAAATATATATAGGTATATAAGTTAATAAAAATGCATACTTATTTAAAATATATTAGTTTATTTGTAACAATTTCAAACATATTTTGCTCTCCTTCCTCTATTTTTTTTTTTTTTTTTTTTTTTTGTCATCATGACTGCACTGAAATTAATGTTTGTTGAAACATTTTTTTTTTTTTAATTAAAAAATGTTACCTAGAAATATCTTTGTTTTCTACAACAACAAAGTTAATATAGCCTCAACAAAAATTTTGTTACCGGAACCCAAATTATTTTGCTGTTTTAGCCAAACAATTTTGTTGATTCAACCAATATTTCTTTGAATCAACAAAATTATTTAGTTTGAACCAACAAAATTATTTTGTTGATTCAATATATCGCTCGCTTATTGCTTGTTTACAGAAAGATTTGTGACAGAGCTTATCGAACTATCCAACGAAAGTGACTCTTCTTTCAACCATTTTCTTTTGGTTAATGGAAGCAATTTGATTTGATTAACAAAACAAAATTATCGTTGAAAAGTACAAAATAAATCTAAAATCACTCAAAAACAACAACAACAACAACAACAACAACAACAACAAAAAAAAAAAGCTTGTTTTTATTAACACTTATATCTATATCTCTAAGATAAAATTTAAATATAGGATGGAGTAAAACTTGAATTATTATATATATAGAACTAGAACAGAGTTTTTATAAACCAATGCGCAAATGCAGCAAAAGGAAACATAAAACTAAAATAATTAAAGACAAATGTAAATTTAATCCGAAAACACACGAGGGCCTTCATCAGGGAAGCTCCCCCATGTAGGGAAAGGAATATAAGAAGTTTCTGACGAAATGCTGGTATTTAACCGAAAAACACATTTCTAGCCCCCAACTTCTCACAGATGGAAACAAGACCATACAGCAAACGAATTTAATTAATACAAAGCATAAAAAGTAATTAATTTCAGAAATCAAGCACAAAATATAATACATGAATATAAAGTACAAGAATATAAATAGTACAAGAATATATAAATACATACCTGGACAAACTCGAATAGTATTAGAATATGGAAAATTGAAAACCATTCCTCATTATAAACATAGAACCCGCTTCAGCTAGTAGGACCACTTACCAGCACTTAAATGTCGCCCAAAATGGAACAACAAACCTTAAGTGGGATTGTGATCAAGAAAACTGAAATGTTTATTGAGTAAAAAAACAGGATAGCGGTTAACAGTTGGTATGTTTTTAAGATTTTTCATAGCCAGATTCAGGTCTAAATTGTTAATGCAAATCATTTTAATTCTGTTTATTTGGGTAAACATGATATTTTTTAAAACTTTAAGACTAATACAGGAGAACCAATTTGTTAAATTACAAACTTTAAAGTTAAAATCTTGCCGTTTGCTGTATGGTCTTGCTTCCATCTGTGAGAAATTGGGGGGCTAGAAACGTGTTTTTTTGATTAAATACCAGCGTTTCGTCAGAAACTTCTCATATTCCTTGCCCTACATGGAGGATCTCAACTGATGAAGGACCTCATGTGTTTTGGGATTAATTTCTCATCTGACTTTAATTATTTTGCTTATCTATATATCTATAATATTAGTATAAAGAAACAATGCTGAATAAAATGTGCGCAAAAGAATAAAGATAATGTAAATCAAATGGAAAAAATGGAAAATACAATAATAGCTAAAAAATATTTTTGTTTGGAAGAAATCTGAAGGAAAAAAAATACCTCTCTTAATTTAAGGAAGTTTTATAACACCGTTCATTTCGCTAAAAATAATTAGTCATAAAAAATACTTAAAGTATGATAACATACAGATCTTTCTCCTATTCAAAAGTACTTAAAAATTCGTGACATTTTAAAGTAAAAAACACAAGAACGTTAAAAAAAATTGTAAAATAAAGAAAAAGCAAACTTCAAGGTTTTTTTTCTTCTTATTTTTAAATTAAAATGTTTTTAAGCGCACAACATTTCAGCTTTGTCTAGAATTTATTTCTAATTCAAACAAAGCCAAATATTTATGTAAGATAAAAATATTTATTTAATGCATAAAAGGAATTTTTTAAATATACTTTCAGGTAAAAAGATATAATTAAAGATTCGTTGAAAATATAAATTCGTATCACTCTTTCCATTTTTTTTTTTTTTTAATTCTAATTCGTACATAGTATTTTAAAAATATTTTTTATAAAAATGTTTGAATAATTATTAGAGTTGATTATTGTCATAAGTTTTATATTTACACAACTCTTATAATAATTCGTAAATTGTTTGGAATTTGTGGATATAATAATTTTTGGAAACATGAAAAATTTTATGTTGTAAACCCATCAAGTGAACTTTATTTATCACAAAAATCTATATATATAAAATGGTATTTCCACTTGATGGCCACAAGTTAACCCTAGAGGATCACATTTGGCCCACAGGCTACCCATTGTGTACGTCTAGTGCCAACCACAGGGCCTTAATTAACACACCTTAACGACAGGTATCGGAGTGTGTTGGTGTTTGAGGATTAAGGCCGATTGATTACACATGGGTCCTAGGACTGAGGTGATGTATCATCTGCGGGGTGAGGGTCTTTCTAAGGGGTCCTAGCCCATGTTTACGCGAGTTTCAGAGAAAACACCCGGTACATCCTGTCTACCAGCTTTGAGTGCAGAACCGCACTGGTGGAGCGATAGGTATGAGGGTTACCTCGTCAATGTGCGCAATATGAAGTCCTATCGTCTGAAGTCATCGGACAAAATGAAGTCCTTGAACTGTGCACTACATTGCGCTTCTAATCCTCAAGTTTTTTTTTTTTTTACTATCACAGCGTTCAAGTTGCTTCAAATATAGCTGCTAGTTCAGCGAATTACACTAAATTAAACGATTGCTGTTAATAAAAAAAAAAAAAAAATCTCCAGGAATTCTTGATAGTTGTTTTCGGGTCATCAAATTGAGGAACATCCCCTCCACGGAAACACAAAATTGTGATGGCATGTCTCCGCACCCTTAGGGGTGACCGTCAATTGCCTATAGCGTAACACTAGTGCGACGTAAAAGAAACACTCAACCTCTCGATATTTGATGATAATGATGGTAGCAGACTCGCTTCGAAGAGTAGCAATAATAACTACAGTCGGTAACAAAAGTGTCCGAACACTATATAGCAAAAATTCCTATGTAAAAAAAGTACACTTAATGCAGTTTTGTTAAATAAATCCTTGTCGAATCCTGTTCTTATTCAGTGTAAGAACATGATCCGATAAGGACTTATTTAACAAAACCGTATGAAGTGTACTTTTTTTACATAGGAATTTTTGCTATATAGTGTTCGGACACTTTTGTTACCGACTGTACTGACTACCGCAAGAATAACATATACATTTGAGGACAAAACATGAAACTTGACGGTATTTTATTCCCTAAAAGTTTTCAAACTTTTGGGGATAGTTTTATGAATTTGGTTATTGTCCCCAAAATTTGGGGACATCTGGTTACCTTACTATAAGATCTATTAGTTATTTATCTTTTGGGTAAATTATACAATTCCTTTTTTATTTCCTTAATCCTGAAATTAGTGCCAATAATGGTTCTGTAAGCTATAGCTGGTTGCAGTCACCTAGACAAATAACAAAAGAACCAGGCATTAAATTGCCGAGATTATTAAAGGATAGGGAAATAGAGTAAAAAAAAATAAAAACGTCTAAACGAGTATCTTCATTTTCTGCTGGCGCAGCACAGGCGTGTCAGCTCATTTTTACAAAAAAGATTACAAGTGGTATTTTTGAAAAACGAATTCTGAAATCTATCAATAAAATTTAATGTAAAGCCATATGCTATTCCTCATTCAAACCTGATTGCATATAATACGATTCTGAATCCCGTGAATGTTAATGATAATACAAGAAATCTAGAAGAAAAACAAAATACTAACAAATGGGAGAAATTTTCAACTTCCTGCAAATTTTGATAATGATTCGATTCAACAAATATAGAAAAGAAGGAACAGAAGGATGAGGCTTTTCTATAAATGGTATATCTTTTGAAGATTTTCTGAATGAGCTCATAAAAAATCCCTTTCCAATTAAAAAAAAAAATCAAAGGTGGCCCTCGTAGCTTCTCCCTGTGGCTCCAGATATTTTTAGTTCCCCATCATACTGTAGGTACGTGATCTTAAGTAAACGTGAAAACTTTCGACCTTGGTTTTTTGACTTTTTACACGTTTTCAGGTGAGAGGAATCCGAAAATATCAAAATGGGTATGGTGCCCGTCTGCAAGGTGTCTGTTAATTTGTTAGTCCGTTAGTTAGTTTGTTAGTCTGTGTACACGATATCTCAAGAACAAATAGTCGCAGGGAAAACAACAGATCAGTTTTAAAATATTACTTTCGACACTGGCAAGAACCCTATTAATTTGCAAAATTCGAATTAAAAAACTTCGTAAGCTATTAGAAATTTACGATTTTCCAACCAGTGGAGAATAGGGCAAAATTTTACTTAAACGTGCATTAAATAGAAAAGTTTTACTTTAAAAATGTCAGACCAGATTTAAAATATCAGTTTTGATGCCGGAATGAACATCAGTAACTATAAATATGCTACTTTAAAAATTTTGCAAGTTATTGGAAATTTACGAATTTCTTAACATGACAGTATAGGGCAAAATTTCACATAAACGTCAGTTTTCAGAGATATTTTCATCGTAAAGATGTCAGACTACTTTTGAAATATTATTTAGGACACTGGCATGAATATTAATGACTATGAATTTTCAAATATAAAAATTTCGTAAGTTATTGGAAATTTGCGAATTTTTTAACATGGCAGAATAGAGCAAAATTTCACATAAACGTCAATCTTAAGGGATATTTTCATCGTAAAGATGTCAAACCACTTTCGAAATATTATTTAGGATACTGGCATGAATATCATAGACTACGATTTTTCCAATTTAAAAAATTCGTAAGTTATTTGGAATTTACGATTTTCTTAACATGTCAGAATAAGGCAAATTTGAGCATAAACTTCCAGTTTGAGGATCATAAATACATTAGTCAACTTCAAAATTACATTTATGATATTTGCTTGAACATGATTGAATACAAATATTCTAATAGGAAAATTTCGTAAATTATTCGAAATTTACGATTTTATCAACATAGCGAAATTGTAATTTTTTCATATAAATATGAATTTTGAGGATTATTGCATTGGAAATAGTAGCATGGAATTAAATTTTGCTGCAAAATCTTTGTATATTGATGAATCATGTCGAGCCGACAGAGTTAATTCTAAATCATGAGGACAGTGCTCTTATTGAAGTGCAAAAATCTGATTTTGTTAATTTTCTTAATCAATTCAAGACTTCATTTTCTAATACACCTTGTTTAACGCATGTGGTTTGTCATGAAACTGATACTGGTAATCATAACCCAGTTTTTAGTAAACCTTATAGATATGATCAGGTCAAGCAGGAAACCACTGATTGGCACATTGCTAAAATGCTCAAGGACGATATTATAGTACCAGTAACTTCTCTCTTCGCTTCTTCTGTTGTCTTGTGTTGCCAGAAGAATAATAAACCCATTACTGATCCAGAGGGGTGGTGTTTTGCTATTGATTACCGAAAGATCAACTCTATTACTCAGTATCCTCAGTATCCGTTACGTATAACTGACGATTTATTAGATCATATTACCACAAACGAATATATGTCTATATTAGACCTTACTTCTGGTTATTTTAAAATTGCAATGAAACCGGACGACACAATGAAAACTGCGTTTATTACTAAGCAAGGAACTTTTGGCTTTAAAAGAATGCCTTTCGGATATTCCGATGCGGTAGCAACTTTCCAGAAAACCAGGGAAATGATGCTTAAACCAATTTTAAATAAATTCGTTCACGTCTATCTACAGAGACATGTTATAAGTAAATAGACACCATACTTTTTAAACAATGATATTTATTTCATAGTATCTACTTGATACGAAAACAAAATATATATGTTAGAACTTAGTTGAACACCCGCTTTCTTTTCTCAAAGCTTTTACTCTGTCTGGCATAGAGACAATGAGTTCTGTTATCTTAGCCTGAGGAATTTTAGCCCACTGCAACAGTCGGATCGTACAGTCGGTAACAAAAGTGTCCGAACACTAGCAAAAATTCCTATGTAAAAAAAGTACACTTCATACGCTTTTGTTAAATAAATCCTTGTCGAATTCTGTTCTTAGTCAGTGTAAGAACATGATTCGATAAGGATTTATTTAACAAAACCGTATGAAGTGTACTTTTTTTACATAGGAATTTTTGCTAGTGTTCGGACACTATTGTTACTGACTGTACGTTCCGCAGCAAAAGTATCCGAGCACTAGCAATAATCCCTGTCTGAAAAAAGTACACTTAATACTGCTTTGTTAAATAAATCCTTGTCGAATCATGTTCTTAGACAGACTAAGAACATGACTCAACAAGGATTGATTTAACAAAGCAGTATTAAGTGTACTTTTTTAAGACGGAGATTATTGCTAGTGCTCGGATACTTTTGCTGCGGAGTGTACGACCCGACTTGTGATCTATGATAGCTGCGATTGTTGCAATAGTATGCCTCCCTATATTCGATATCTTGATTAGCCATTTCGCCACTACGCTGGCTTTGTGAATGGTGAGGTATTCCATGGACGACCTTCAGTGAAGACCCAAACTCCTTCAAGATAGTCACCACATTATTGGCAAATTCCCTACCATTGTCAGACTGTAATATAGATGGCGCTCTAAGCAACGAGAATATGTCCACTAGGTTGTAGGCTACTTCTTCAGCTCTTTTTTGATGTTAGAGACTTAAGTACCACAAATTTTGTGAGAGGATCTTGATACATCATAATAAAATTGTATTGTCTATCTGGCTAAGACTGAAAATCAATAAAATCTACCTAAAAACGGGAATTAAATTCGAAAAAAAAAAAAAAATCGTAGATTTCACAATTATGCCATTTTTAATACTTTTCAGTTTTTTCTGGCAAGGTTCACAAAGGTGGATGTACAGTTCAATATCATGACGTATAACGTTTTTGTATTTGGTTGGAAGTTCTTTCAGCATTCTATTACGTCCTCCGTGTTCAATAACCAAATGATCTTCATGATGTATGTGAAATAACTCAGAGTCCGTGGCGTAATACTGTACAGTCGGTAACAAAAGTGTCCGAACACTAGCAAAAATTCCTATGTAAAAAAAGTACACTTCATACGGTTTTGTTAAATAAATCCTTATCGAATCATGTTCTTACACTGACTAAGAACAGAATTCGAGAAGGATTTATTTAACAAAACCGTATGAAGTGTACTTTTTTTACATAGGAATTTTTGCTAGTGTTCGGACACTTTTGTTACCGACTGTATAGTACTGATGCCTTCTTTAACAGGGTAAATAAGTTTACTTTTGTTTCCAAAATCATCACATCGTAGCGATTCAGCAACCAATAGTGCATGGGTTCTTTCTCAGAAGCCATTTTGGCTTTTTGTACATCATTTATTAACTTCTGGTAAGAAGTTTCGTTTAAGAAAAAACTGTTTTTTTTAGCATTAACTACAGTACCAGATCAAAGTATCTTTATAACAGACAGGCAGGCCCTGACTAACGGCAGGGCATACGGGGCAAATGCCCTGGGCCCCCCTTCTGGAAGGGGCCCCCTACAGACGTATGCAGAAATTCTGCAACCTAAAAAGCTCTTTTGCCACTGCAAGGGGGGCCCCCAGAATAGGCTTGCCCCGGGGCTCCAGGTACCCTAAGTCGGGCCCTGCAGACAGGCGTTAAAAACTGCTGCAATTATCCAATTATGGATGTAGTTTTTCATTCTTAATAAATGAAGACTGAAAGTAAAGTATCAATAAGTAATTAACTTCCTACATTATTTTAATAAAATAGATAAATGCCTTCGAAATAAAGGCTGTTCCCAGAAAATGGGACTTTTAGTCAGCATAGCATTAACTCAGATTTTGGACAGATCATCGTCGAATCGTTGTTTCAGGGATGGAACACGGGCGCAGAATTCATACCACTATCAACGTAAGAAAATTTTCTACCTCTTAAATCGACGATATTTTAGATAGAGAAATTTCTTAAACACATTCCGGTATGAATTCTGCGCCCGTGTTCCATCCCTGTTGTTTCCTATCTATAGACCATGACTCCTTCTCCAACATTATAGCTTGCTCCTAAATTTTCATGTAGCACAGTAAAAAACTATTTTTTTGTTCAACAAATTTAAGTAAAATTGCGTATTTTGACACTCCCGAACAAACCGCAAAGTGCAACTGACGAATTCTCAGTGATGCCAGATGGTCGAAAATTATTTCCCTAAACAGGTCTTCAAATTTCCCCAAATCAGGGGCTTTTTTCAAAAAAATCCCCAACTTGATTTCTACTGAAAAGGGAAAATAAATTTTTTTTCGAAAAAGAAATATCAAGCAGATTTTTCTATGATTTAAGCTGAGATTTTCCCCCAAATGAAGGCAATTTTTGAAAAAAATCCCCAAATAACAATAAAGCTATTGAAAGTCTCTAGTCGTAGGGATAAATCATTACGTTACCAACATAGACAGAAAGTTGAAGAACTCCCCATATTTGTCCCCAAAAATTTTAGAATTCCCCCAAAAAGTCCCCACAAACATTTGTTCCCCAAAATTGTCCCCAGAAGCCTCAAAAATCCCCAAAATGGGGACAAAATCCCCAATCTGGCATCCCTGCGAATTCTGAGCCTAAAGCGCGCATTAAAAATCACGTGCCTTGCCACGGGATATTCGATATGAATCGGAGATGTATTTTATACTTTGCCGGTTTCTCATTTGGCATTCTATGGAATGCCTAGGAAATGTGTGAAATATGAATCGTTTCATACATTGCCGACTAGTTTTGGGCATTATATACCATGCCTAAACATTCTATGGAGTGTCGGATTTCAAACTTTGCCGGTAACATATATACATATACAATACTTCTTATTTTATATTTTAATTTATAATCTGTGTTTATAGTATCGAAATTTAAAGTAAGAGTAAGTTGTGTGTATAACACACTATAGTATTTAAATAATAGTATATCAAAGTTTTATTTTATAGGCTGTTGTAGCTAAATTATCTTCAACTTCGTATAATTGAAACAGCCTGCTAAAGTGTATATATATATATATATATTACACCTTGCTAGTTTTCTAATTATAGTTTAATAAATTATTTTCAAATTTTTATCGCTTTCTTTTACAAACAAGATATAAATATTAAAATTACGTATAGTATTTATGAACATATTATGGCGAATATTCATAAAATTTAGTTGCTAAAAATATTCATCAAGAAAATAAATCCGAAGACTTACGAAGATATTATATCTCAAAGTTTGAATAAAGACGATGGAAAACTCATATGCCACGCAAAAATTAAATTAATTTAGCAGACGGCAAAATCACAGTTCCCTAGTTTGCACTGCTTTAATTACTTGCATTGTGGTTTCAAAACTATTCCAGTTGATAAAGAATTTTATCATCAGAAGTATTTCTAAATTAAATGTAGGGAAACACATATCATGCTGAAACTAAAAGAGAAATAGGCAGAAAAAATCCCCTAAATTACATAAATTTTCATTATTTTTCTAGGAGAAATTAAAATTTTCGAATGGAATTTTCATTAAAAAGTAAGAACAACATAAAATGTGTTTTCCATTAAACTTCAGAATTTCATAAAAATTTGTTATGTTCATGGTATTCTAAAAATTTATTTTATTAAGGTTATTAAAAATAAATAAGTGTAAAAATGTAAAACAAAGCTTAAAATTCTAATAGTAAATATAGTAATAGTAAACGTGCATGACAATTTCGCAGTGTAAAAACAATAGTAAAAAACAACTTCTTCTGGCTCAGTCGGAAGAGTAAACTAATATCTTAGTTAACCCTTTGCGGCGCAAGACAATTCGGATCATTTAAATTATACTGCCACCGGAATTCATGAACTAAGTTAAATTAAAAGAAATTTTAAATTTTAAGGTTAAAAAAACCGGCCTTTTCTTATATGTTATAAACGTAAATTTTTGCTAAAAAATTTCCGGGATGAAGTTTTGCAGCTGGATCTTAAATTTTGCGTCCTCGCAGCGAGGACAGCGCGCGTTAAGGGGTTAAGTATATAAAAAGAAACAAGAAGACAAGATCAAGTTAAATTAAAAAAGTCGTTTGAGACCTTGACAGGCGCTATGTATATAGCAATTTTCATATAATTCGATCAATAAATATGTTTTTTATGTGAATTTTAAATGTTTCAATCATTAACTACATATATTAGAATAGACCACGGACTAGTAACCTATTTGTTCTCGAACATCACATACGCACCAATCCACCAATTCATTCACCAAACCAATACAGTCGGCAGCAAAAGTATCTGAGCATTAGCAAAAATTCCTATGCAAAAAAAAGTACACTTAATGCTGTTTTGTTAAAGATATCCTTGTCGAATCCTGTTTTTAGTTAGTTTAAGAACAGGATTCGACAAGGATTTATTTAACAAAACAGTATTAAGTGTACTTTTCTTACATAGGAATTTTGGCTAATGCTCGGATACTTTTGCTGCCGACTGTATTCCACTTCCACCAAGCAGGCTTCCTGTTTCCTTCATTTCCCTCTGCCACAGAATTTTTGTAATGCGTGCTCTGAATTTGACAGTGACACGTTTAAAGAATTTTTTCAGCGTTTTATACTCCCTTCCGTGGAGGATCAAAATTGTGATGGCATGTCTCCGGACCACCTCTAGGGGTGTGTCCCAGACCGTCGCCAATTGCCCATCTGCGCAGCATTAGTGCGACGTAAAACCCAATCACCAATCACCAGCGTTTTATATTAAATTTTTATTGTAATTTCCTAATACGAGACTTTTTTCTTGGTGTTTTGGTGGTACGAGAGACAAATCGTTTAAAACATGCAAAATTCCAAGAGCCAGTTACCAAGAAAGCGATTACCGCCAAAAGATTTTATCCATTCAGCGAAAAACCGTAGTGATGTACCAACACCCCCTGTAATAATGCATCCGCGCTGAGTTTTACGTCACGGAAGATCGGTCGATTACATCCAATCCCCACGATCCAACATACGTTACAGTAAGTGTTCATTGGATAAAATCGGCCGATTTTCCATGACATAAAGTTAATCTCGGAGGCATTATTACAGGAGGTGTTGGATGTACGCGGAATTTTCCTCCACAGCCAGTACAGGGAATCCGTTCTCTGCTTCCTATCAGTATTCAATGGCTCCAAATGACCACCCTTTTGAAACAAGATGGCGGATGAGATTGATCAATAAACTTAGACAAAATCTTGATATGGATTATATATATACAGAGTTTTAAGCAAATCTTTTGATTTAATATTGCATATGTAAATTTAGCAAGATATTGCTTCTTTTTAACAAGCAAACGCATTTGTTGCTCTTAAAAAAAACAAAAAAAAAACATAAGTATTCAAAAAATTATAAATTTACTGTGAAGTGTGATATTATATTCATGCGAAGTCAAATGGTAGTGAATTTAACACTTTTTAAACGGGAAACAAAAATAATGAATTTTTTTTTTAATTTTTTTACCGTGATTTACAGTCTGTAACAAAAGTCTCCGAACACTAGCAAAAATTCCTATGTAAAAAAAGTACACTTAATACAGTTTTGTTAAATAAATCCTTGTCGAATCCTGTTTTTAGACTGACTAAGAACAGGATTCGAGAAGGATTTATTTAACAAAACTGTATTAAGTGTACTTTTTTTGCACAAAATTTTTTGCTAGTGTTCGGAGACTTTTGTTACCGAGTGTACTTTTGATTAATTTCTTCCACAACAGTGCACTGTCAATTCAGAACAATTCTGCAGCACTTTCTCGGGACTAGCGAAGCAATTTAAAGCAAACAGCCAATTTTTCTCTCACAACAAGTGATGCTTCTTCATGATAACACCCATTCACACATCTTCCGTGAAATCCAGACGATCATACACCAATTCTGTTCAGACATATTGGAGCACTTAACATACAGAGTTCAGATTTTTACCTCTATGACTATATACATATATAGATTGATAACATAGTCTGCGAAAACATGCTTTTCATTTTTTAATTTTTTTGTTGGTCACTGCTTTGAGTGTTTCTAATGTTGTTTGATACGCTGAATTCAGAATTGCTTGTTTTTTCCATTATCACGTAAGGATTTTTCACAAAGCAAGGATAAAGCTCTGAAGATTTTATTCAATCTTTATAGCAGGATCGAAACACTTTATGCATAAAATAGTTTAAAATAGGCTATTAGTTACACTTTATATTTTAAATATCTCTGTTTCTTTTCACCGAAGTTCCGTTTAGAATTTTCCACTTGTGGACTTTTCCACTTGTGTGTTGGCTTGAGGACATTTTATTTCTCTATATATACTCTATAACAAAAAAAGTGGCGCATCAAGAAGGAGTAATGCAAACTGGACACAAATTGATATGCATACAGGTTTCGATGGAATCAAGCACCAATTCATCGTTATCGTCGATCCAACGTGCAACTGGTACTCCAGTGACTTCAAATACTTTTAATAGGCGGCTCAGTGAAATGGGGTTGAGCTCAGTCCCCGGATCTCTCTTCCATTGAGGACGTTTAGAGCATCATAAAAAGGGTCCTACAACCAGATCGGTATATTACCAATCTAACGCAACAATTGGACAGAATTTAGCACGATACTTCACAGGAGCGCATCTGCCAAGTCTATCAATTAATACCAAGCCGAATAACTGCGTACACAAGGGCCAGAAGGGGACAAACGCATTATTGACTTGTTTACTTTGTGAGTCCCTTTCTCTTGATTAAATCATTCGAATTTTCTGAAACTGTAATCAATTGTTTTTCTGCGCATGTACATCACATCTACCAATTTTTGTCCCATTCGGACCACCCATTCTCCCTCATATGCTAATTTTTGTCCCCACTTCTTCTTGGTGCGTCTTTTTTTTTTTTTTTTTTTTTTTTTGTTATAGAGTGTATTTACCAGCTGTTGTGACTGTTCTTCGCACGGAAATGTAATTGTTATTCTCATTATACTATAAAAAAATATTTATATTTGTTGAAGCTTACTTTGCTGATGAAGATGGAGAATGGATTATTACAGGCAATAAGTACAATTTGTAAATTTTTACTCATATATATAAATATATATATATATATATATTAATTTGCATACTTTTTTGTTCACAGATTTGAACGTAAATGTTTCCGACGCCCAAAAGACATAATTTCTATTGCCATTTACGTTAAAAAAAAAAAAAAAAATAGGTACAAAAGCTAGTACTCAAATGAATATATATTAAAATGTTTAAGCTGTATCTATTTCATTTAAAAATTTGTTTTTTGCTTTTATTCGCATGGTCTGTTTCAGGTAAAATAGAGTAAAGTTATACTTACTTTACAGTTACTTACAGAAAATTCGATAAAATATGTTGCGATAAAATATGTTTTATATTAAAACAACTTAACTTTTAAAAGAAACTAAAAATTTTAAAAAGAACGTAAAATCATGCGATATGAATTGATTATTAACACTTTCGAACTGCATCGATTAACCTTCAATATTTTTTGTCTACGTTATCCTACGACGGACAGTCAGAAGCACAGAAAGGTCGACAGATGAACTAATTGAATTTATTATTACTTTTAAAGATTGTTGGAAAGTGTTAAAAAAAGCTTAACACAAACGTAAATGCTATTCCAGTCATTTAAAACAGCATCCCGTAATGTTTCTGAATATTTTAGTGCAGCCTGGTAAACCTGTAAGCTAAGCATATCTTATTTTGTACCAAACATTATTTTAGCGTATTAACAATAAATGTCAATTTCATTACGAATTTTACAGTAGAAAGTTATTTAAATGTGATTTATAAAAATGACTTTCCTAAAACGCAATGCATTAGAATTTTTTGGGTGTTCCTCTGCACACACCAGTCGTACAAAGTCTATTATTGCTCTTTTGAATAGGAACCATGGTGAACTTGAATAACATAGTATAATATAAAGAAATTTTGAAAATATTTACAGGACAGATAGACAAACGAACAGTCAGACATATAGATTCAGTAATTCAAATTATATTCGCACTTAAAAATTGTTAGAAAGTGTTACAACCGATTAATGTAAATGAAAATGCTATTGCAGCAAATTTCCAATAATAGCACTAAATTTAACAAAATATTTTTGTGTGGCCCTGTAAGTTTAATGCTAATTCTCTCTATAGAAAACATTATTTTACAAACTCTATCTCTATAGAAAACATTATTTTGTGTATATAAATAACATATTTCAGTTTTACAAATATTTGTGTACAGTAAAGGTATGAAAATATGGTTTATAGAAATACCTCTCAAAGAACGCAACGCTTTGGAATGCTTTCGGGTATCCCTGTACACAAATCAGTGGTGGTGTTTACTAAATTTTCAACAGGGAACATCCGAAAATGAGCTTGTATAACATATTTCAATTTCATTAAGATTTGTGTAAAGGCATTAAAATATGGTTTTCAGAAATGCCTCTCATAGAAAACAATGTTTTAGAATTCTTTCGTGTGTCCTTGTACACAAACCAGTAGTGGTATTCACTCCATTTTCAATAGGGAACATACAATACAGAAGTTGAATAACACGCAGTTTCAAGAAATTCCATGAATATTTACAGAGTTAGAGCAGGGGCAGACAGACAGATAGATACACTGATAGTGAAACATGCAGATACAGTAATTCAAATCATATTCACACTTAAGAATTGTTAGAAAGTGTTAAAAATGCTTAATGTAAACAAAAATGCAATTGCATCAAATTTCCCATAATAGTCCTTAATGCAACTGAATATTTTTGAGTGGTCCTGTAAATCTTAATGTTAATCATAGTATGTTCCATAGTAAGCATTCTTTTGTGCATATAAATACTATATTTCAATTTTGTTAACATTTGTGCAAAGTAAAATTATTAAAATAGGGTTCATAGAAACCCCTCTCTTAGAACGCAATGCTTTGGAATACTTTTGGGTGTCCCTGTACATAAATCAGTGAACGCGTTTACTTAATTTTCAATAAGGAACATCCGATAACGATTTTAAAGAACATATTTTGATTCCATTAAGATTTGTGTAAAATAAAGGTATTAAAATATGGTTTATAGGAACACCTCTCAAAGAAAGCAATGCTTTGGAATACTTTAGGGTGTCCCTGTACGCAAAGCAGTAGTGATATTTACTGCATTTTCAATAGGAAACACCCGATAGTGAACTTGAATAACATATATCAGTTGAAAGAAATTTCATGGATATTATTTTGTAAATCTAATCAAAATTTTGAAATGGGCGATAGATATAATTTTAAGTTGGATACAGGATACAGTCCTAGAACCCTGCCATGTACAACTTCGATATACACCCACAAGGATTTTTGGCGCCGTTTTGAACGATAACGATGTCATTCTGGACTATTTACGATATAATATGGCAGCCTATATGTTGTTTATTTTAGATTTGTGATTTTATATTTTATGATTTATGATTTAGATTATGATTTTATCATTTATAATTCATGATTTATGATTTTTAGATTTATGATTTAGCCATAATCGCCAACAAAAAATCGCCAAATATCGTTGTGGGCGTATATCGAAGTTGTTCCCCCTGCCAAGTGTTGTTAAATCCCGTCCAGTCGTTGTCATGTGATACCTGGACAAAAATAGTGTTACAGACATACAGAAAGAACGCCTCCCCCCCCCTCCACACACACAGAAAAAAAAATTTCCTGTAGTGATATTTTGGCTTCCACGAAAAGTGGAACGTGAAGCTATCTCGATTTTTTTTTTATTTCCAAAAATTTACAGATAAAAGTGTTTTTATTAATACTAGCAAACCCGTGCGAAATATTCGCATTTTATTTCTTTTCTTATTTACCTTTAAAATTTGAAACTCATAAAAATTATACAAATTTCACCACCTAATTAAAATTTTAATTTACCAGAAGCCAAATTGGTAATAAAACCAAATTAATATTGCATAATAGTGAAACCAAAATCACTCAAAGAAAGGTTTCCAAGTAAAAATCATGATTCATGATCCAATTTTCATACTTCCACAGGCAGTACAATTTTAATACAGGACTCCCACGACGCCTTTTAAGTATTTGTCGTCATGTTGGCGATGACTTTTTATTAATTTTGCCTTTTTTTTAATTAATTAATTAAATAAATAAATTAAAATAAAATAAAATAATTCCTATTTTGATTATATTTTTTATTATTGTGTTTTTTAGTCAATTTATGACACAAAAGTTCATATTCTGTATATATCTTTAAAATATTGCTAGTTTCAAAATGACGCTTGCAAAGATTCTGAAGAAACAACTTTCAAAAATATATTTTTTTTTCGTAAAATAATCTCATCAGGCAAATGTCGTCATTTTTTCTTATTTGTCCATTGAGCTAAGTCCGCGTGCTTAAATATTGTTCATGTATAAATATTATTTTTTTATCCTCGCGTATCGTATCGTTTCGGCAAAAAATAATTGAAACTGGTTCACGTTAGAGAAATATTATATAATAGATTTATTTTATAAAAATATTAATAATTAATGTTTGTTAACATAGCATAAAATATACAACCGAATACAATAAAATATTGTTTGACTCAAACTCTGAATATAAGAATATTTTTAAAGAAACATATATACTCATCTTCTGATTTATTTATTTCAGATATTGTTTAGATATATTATTTCTTTATAGATTTTCCATAACCACTTTCTGTGTTTCAATAAGACATTTTTTTTCTTATTCCCTGATATATTACATGCTAAAATGATAAAGAAAAATTTTTACCTTCCAGTTTTTTTCTTTCGTACGTATAACTTTTTTAGCCGAAGACAAAAATATTTACCGCGAAATGCTTGAGAATACGAGTAAATCCTTTAATACACATCGTAATAAGCAAAACAGTTTTATCCACTTCAAAACCACAGCTTCAGAGATTGCTTCACGTTAATTATTTGCATCGTTGTCCCAGAATAAATTTATCTAGTAAGTGCTTTTATCTATAAAGGTATTCCGAGATTAAAGATGGGGAATATTACGGTCGGTAGAGTTAAAGGACACGAGTTAAGGGGAATAGTTTCGACAAAGTATAGTTTTACACAAACGACTTTGCATTCTTTATAAATGTTTAAAAGTCGCTTTAATTAAAAAGAAGAACGCAACAAACTAACTAAGTTATAATGCAATATTTTATGAATTCGTTAAATTGAATTTTTTTTTTTTCGCTCATCATTCTTAAAGCTTTAAAAGAACTGTATGACTAAACGAATTGAATGACAGGATATTTTAAAATTTAAGAAAAATATAATTAAAGCATAGCCTAGTTAACTAGATGCCTGTCGCGTAGCTCGGAAACTAGGCAACAGTTGAAACGGTAGACAGCGCCACCTGGTACAGCTAGCGCGACTTTTTTATTCAACTGCCACCAAAATTTTTTAAAAGTGGGATATGATGCATATAAAAGGCGAATAGAATCGAAGAAACGTTGATTATATATCATATATCACTTCTTTAAATTATTGGTGACAGTTGAATAAAAAAGTCGCATAATCTGTACTAGGTGGCGCTGTCTACCGCTTCAACTGTTGCCTAGTTTCCGAGCTACGCGACAGGCATCTAGTTGAAGAGGCTATGATTAAAGGCAGTTTAAATTGACACTATATATTTACTTTCTTTAGAGAACGACAAATATTGACAGATTGATTTAGATACGTAGGTGCCAAGTCTCCGTTATTTTAAACGGACACTTCATACAGGAAAGCTTTTACAAATGTTTTCAGTGAGTTTAATATTATTTATTCGTCGAAAATATGTATAACAGATTCTTTTTTAAAAATACTGGTGATAAACTAGAAATCTGATTTAAAAATTACAAATGTTGGCAGCTAAGTATCTATGTATATAAAGCCAATTATAAACATAATGGTATTGAAATTTGATTTGATAAATCCAGAAATTTATGATAAAATTTATGATGATATGTTAGATAGAAATGCAAATAAAAGATAATGATTTTTAAAATTAATTTGAAACTTTTCTTTTAAAGATGGGTTTTTAGGCTGACTTTTTCTTCTTCTTCTTTTTTTTTTAAACATATCTCTGTTATAATAAATGTATAAGGAGAAGAGTTATAGAATATTTTGTAAATTGTTCCAAAGTATTTTCTTGTATAAAGAATATGTTTGAATTAATGTGTCATGGAAGGAGATAAATGAGGAAAAACTAAAGAAATTTTTAAGCAATTGAATCGATGCAATATTATATCTCGTGTAGAATCGAAATGTATTTTGTATAGAATTTAACTCACAAGGCGATCAGTTTGTTATGTATCTTTTTCCCAAATACGATTATTTTATTAAATATTATAAAAATAATATTTTATTAGATATAGAAAATTATTTTATTATATTATTTAATTATTTTATTGTATATAGAAAAAATCACTGGAGTGATTTAATTTGCTGGGAATTTGTGTAATTTTGTTAAAAGTGGATAGTATAAAATATATTACTTGTAAAAATAATCTTTGGTGGAGTGGGATTGGCTTAGCTCTTGTGCTACATTATGGCGAATTGGCGAAGGTTTGGAACACCCCTAAGTGTTGTCTGGAGACATGGCATCCCAATATTAATTCTCCATGAGAGGAAATGGCTTCTCCGTTTCGATGACCCTCATAGGTATAAATTGGGATGGACTTGGTTGGGTTAAATATCGTACTAGTGCTGCGCTATGGACAATTGACGACATTCTGGGACTCACCCCTAAGGATGGTCTGGAGAAATGCCACTCTAATTTTGATCCTTCACGAAGGGGATTAATTTGGTATGAGTACATGGAGGGCATTGTGGACGCGACAGATTTTATGTGCACCAGCCACTATTAACGTGAACTACGGGCTTTGAATATTGAACCCGCAATTTTCCAATATTAAGAGGAAGGTGCTCTACCGACCAGGTAGAAAAATTTGGCTTTATACCTTCGTTGGGGGAGAGGCGAGGTTCCTACATACACATTTTTTCCCCCCAGTTGACAATCTTCATCACAAATAATTCTTTTAAATTTCATAATGATTATTGAAAAATAATTCTCTTTATGCACATTTATACAAAATTTTGTCCTATACCACCATGTTAAAAATTTAGAAAAAGCGATGGCAACGCAAGCTGTTATACAAGTTTTACCAAAATTTGATAGGCACTAATTTATGCCAATGTGTAACTACATACCAATCTACATATACATACCCAAGTAGCACGAGAACGTTCTGTGAACGTCTAATAACGGTTACAGTCGTTCAAACACCGTGTTTCGTGTCAAGAGAACGTTTGATTAGACGTTCAAAAATAGTATTACTTAGAACGTTCTGAAAAGGCTTGCTTTGTACCATCTATAAAACGTACAATTCTAGTTCTATGAAAAACGTTCAAGTGTATCACCGTCGTCACACGTTCTGTAACAGTGTGATTATAACAAATGTGACAAAATGCTTTTTTTTTTTTTTCAGTTTTGTTTCCTTATTTTCAGTTTCAGATTTTGGTGGCATGCCAGTATAGAATAATTATTGAAATGTAATAGAGATGATTTTTAGGGAAAAAATTACAAAATTTTAAACTTTAATTACATGTTATAACCATCATAATTATTTATAATTTTATTTAAGTTTTATATTGTTGAATTCTGTCAAACACATTAATCCAGATTACTTTTGCAGATATTCATTATTATTTGCTGCTTAAAATGTTAATAAATTAAGTTATGAAAAAGTAATTTATTTTATTTATTTATTTTGTATATACCAAGAAAAATGTGTTGGATAATTGGGAATTTTTTATCTCCGGTTTTTTATAGGTTTATACACTCTTGAGATGTCCAGAACACAATTCAACCATTCTTTGAAAATGCCAGTCTGTCTATCTTTTTGTGTGTGTGTTATCAAAGTTTTGTGGACTCTGATTCTCACAAACCAATGGACGGAATTTAACCAAACTTTATGTTAGACGTTAAACTAATTTGCTAAATATCAGGAATATTTAATTAGGTATTGACCTAAATATCAGCTTTGGTGCTCATTAGCCTTTGGAGTGTATCACCAGATAGGGGTCGCTTCTATGCTGTAAATTCCCCCTTTTATGGGGAGATTATATCTCAGCTTCTACAGTGCACAAATGCACCAAACTTAATATGTGAAACAGATATTATATAAAACTACGCTGATTTAATACATGTGCGTATACTGATCAACTGGGGGCGCTGCTCTCCTGCAATTTAATCCCGTTAACGTAATGGTAATAATTCAGTTTTTGTAATATAAATAATTATAAATACACTAAACTTGGTATGTGAAAATAATATCATATAAAACTTTGCTGAATCAGTTTGCGTGCTTATCTGACAAGTGGAGGCATTGGTATGCTGCAATTTAATTCCATTCAAGGGAACGCAATAGCTCATGTTCTATGATTTATAAATGCTCTAAAATTGGTACGTGAAATAGATATTACGTAAATTTTACTGATTGACTTGAGTGCATATCAAATGACAGGTGACACTGCTACGTTTCGTTTCAGCTTAAGGGAAGGCTATACCTCATCTTCTATAATACGAATATTTATCGAAACTTGTATATGAGATATATATATAATGTCAAAATGTGCTGCTTCAATTTCGGTATATATCCACCGACGGATGGTGCTGCTATTACTTTCTGCGATTTTCCAGATATCTGTATTTCAGCATCTTTTGGTGAAGAATGTAAATTTCATATATAAAAATATTAATTATAAGAACTTGCGTTGATTAATTTTATATGATTAAATTAATAAATTTTAAAATTTTATGGATGCTGTATCTCACGAACTATTAAACGTAATTTATTCAAACTTGGCTTACTTGGACTGTGACCTAAACTGGTGGCGATTATATTTGTTAATAAATCGTTCAATAGGTGGCGCTGTCATATCATTATTTTCAGAATTTTTAATATGGCAGAATAGGGCAAAATTTCGTATAAATGTACATAAGTGAGCATTGTTTTTAACTTTTCCATGGAAAATTAAATATGTATATATATATAAATTTATATTAGTAATATTTAATTTTAAAAAAGTATGGGCGATTTGTACAGCACAGTGCTTTCGCTATTGTTTTAAAATTTTCAATATTCTTGTGGGAAAGGTCGTCTATGCTTTTAAAACGAAAGGGTGAACCCTAAATCTGTGATAATTGAAAACAAAGTTATGGATTTTTTACATTTTCCATTATGTAAAATACATTTCTTAAGATATATATTTTGAATACTATAAAATTTATTTTTTGGATATTTAGCGTTATACTTATTTGAGATGAAAATCTTATACCTTTGCCATGGAAAATAATTTTGATAGATTATTTTAGCAAATAATATTTACGGCATCCACCTGTGCAGGAAAATATAGAAGAAAGTTTTATGAATGCTTCAATATACCAATTTTTAAAAAGTTTAAGTTTTGAATAGTATGAAAATTCTGTATTAAAAACGGGTGTTATTGAATAAATCGTGTTTTGCTTAATGAACAGAAATTTTTCCCACCAGTAAACGGCCATCTGCCGTTCCGTTACACCGGAAGTTCGTATTCGTATGCAATCCAAAGTCCACAGCTTCTGCCTGCTTACTCAGTGTATTTTGATTTTGTATTCATTTCTTAAGTTATTCGCATTTGGATACGAGCTCTTACAGATAAGTTTTTCTCTTTTGTAAAATTTTGCATATGCATTGAAGTCTTAAAAATTTAGTTTATTAAAATGAAACTCATATATGTTATATCGAATTCCCCATCTGATTAAAATTTTAATTTACAAGAAACCAAATTATTATTAGTACCAAATTAATAAGTGCAATAGTGAGACTAAGATCATTCAAAGAAAGGTTTCAAAATAAAATTCATTGTTGAAGAGCCAGTTTCATGTTTTCGCAGGCAGTACAGTTATAGTATAGGATTTTCATGATTCCTTTTAAATTTTTGTCGCGATGTTGGTAATGACTTTTTATTTATTTTGGTATAATATTTTGTTAAAAATAATAATAATAATAATAATTCTTATTTTGATTATATTTTTATGTTTATGATTTTTAGTCAATTTATGACAATTATTCATATTCTGTATAATCTTTAAAGTATTTCTATGCTTAAAATGATGCTTATAAAGATTGAAGAAGCAATTTTTAAAAATACAGTTTTCCATAAAATAATGTAAGCAGTCAAATTTCGTAATTTTTTCTTACTAGTTCATTAAGTTGAGTCCGCATGCTTAAATATTGTTCATTTTTAAATATTATTTTTTATGCTTGCGTATTTCAATAATTGCACTACTATATCGTTTCTGCAAAAATTAATTGCAACTGATCCACGTTAAAGAAATATATAAAGGATTTGATCATGCATGATTTGACATTACATTTTACATTACACTGTAGAAATGTAAAAGCAGGGAGAAGTATTAAAAAAGAAATAGTTACTAAGGTGAATCTTAATATTGCTGAATATTTTAAATTTTGAAGTTTATTTA
This sequence comes from Salticus scenicus, assembly GCA_963930645.1. NCBI lineage: Eukaryota > Metazoa > Arthropoda > Arachnida > Araneae > Salticidae > Salticus > Salticus scenicus. Next base: position 372,959,618 of record OZ005649.1, on the reverse strand, counting down.
TTTTATTTTTATTTATTTATTTGTTTACAGAATAAACTTTTAGTTAATTATTTATTTTTCAAAATGTTTCACCACATTTTATACTGTTATATTTCACTGCATGTGTATGTAAAATTTATAAACTCAAAATCAATAATTTAAATAAATTTCGCATACGCATGATTTGAAATATGACAATATTAAGTAAATTTCACGTAATCTATTTAAATAAAAAAACAAAATAATAATAATAATTTTTATTTTTTATATTTTTAAACGTATTTAAAATACACCGCTGTTCAAAATTAAAGAAACAAACCTGCTTTCCCATTTTCTTCTTTTATGCATAACTTTTAAACAAATAAACACATGGACATAAAATTTGGATATCATGTTCGTTATCATATCATTAATCGAATTTTACATAACTTTAGAATAAGTAATAATTTTAAACTAATAATTATTCATTTTTCTCTAAAGTAAGCTTTGGAAAAAATTAAAAATTTCAACAATTTTAGCAAAGAAAACTTAATGAAAAATTGTGTTAATGATGCATTATAGACAAGCGAAGACGCACATTCCTCAAATGCTAAACAAAATCCTCGTTTTACTTTCTATGTTCACTTTTCTTTTACTTTAATAACGGAATTTTTGAAAATAATAATAATAATAATAATAATTGCTAATTTGTATAAACTGTGATCATCACCAGAATAATAAAAACGTCGATAAATAATTTAATAATGAACGCCTTATACGATTTTCATATTTCTATGTAAAATTAAAAAAAAAAAAAAAAAATATTCACACGCGATAAAATGAAGAAAAAAGAAGAAAAAAAAAATTGACGACATGAAGAAATATACGGTTTTAATCAAACGCATTTCTAAAATTGCTGAAATTTTTCATTTTTTCAATGTTTACTTTTGAGAAAAATTTACTGATATTTAGTTTAACAATTATTACTTATGCTAAAGTTATATAAAATTCGATTTATGGTATTTTAAAAAACCTACTATCCAAATTTTATACTTATGTGTTTATTTGTTTAAGAATTATGTGGAAAAAAAACAGAAAACGAGAAAACAGTTTATTGTTTAAATTTTGTACACTTGTGTACTTGTTTTAACTAATTTTTATTTTTTGTTTTTCATTGATTGTGCATTATTATAGTTTAAAAATAGAATACGTAACATATCTGGGCATTAATTTGAGATTTCATTGATAATTTAAAAATTAATAAAATACTTTTGTGTTTGAATGCTAAAAGTTTGCAGTAAGTTCCAAAATTTAGACATAAATATTTTTAAATTTTTTGCTTAAGGGCCGTCTTCACTCACCGCCGCTGGAAGCCGAACTAATGTTATTCAATGGGAATTTTTTCTTTGCAAATAACTTATTAAGTAATACATATTTTTAAATTCTGTTTTCACATTATGAAAATTCCCAGCTGTTCAATGGACGGACCATTTTAAAAAAATTATTTTTTTAATTTTTTATATTTTACTTCGAAGCTGCAAAATACGAATTTTCAATATGTGAATTTTTTTCATTTTGCAATTTCAAAATAAAATATTAAAAATTAAAAAAAATATTTTTTCAAAAAAGGTCCGTCAATTTAACAGTTGGAAATTTTCTGAATGTGAAAACAGAATTTAAAATTATGTATTAGTTAATAAGTTATTTGTAAAGAAAATTTTCCCATAGAATAACATTGGCTCGGGCTACCGGCGACGGTAAGTGAAGAGGGCCGTTAACTTATTAAAATTAATTTCCAAATATGGTTATATTCCATTGTTAAATTATAATGATGCAAAATCTAGGAGGGAATAATAATTAATTTCCAGGGGGCATATTATCTTAAAATTTTTCAAAATATTCCAGAACTTGAATTTATTTTTTTATTTGTTTTTGAATTCAAATATTTATCTGGAATATTCAAAATACTTGATCTTTTGTTATACCATATTTCAATGCATCTATGTAAAATTTTATTATACCAAGACAATTATATATGAAAAAAAAAATATAATAAAAAGATAAAAGAAAAACTACACAAAAAGAAAAAAAGAAAAGAAAAGATAAAAAAGAAAGGAAAAAAAAAAAGAAAAGAAAAAATAAGTAAATAACAGACACTATAAAATTCAAGAACTCGAAGCAATTGTTCCGGGTCGAGAAAAGACACAACCCTTCATCAACCGAACAAAGTAGGCACGAGTGCCGCAAAAAATCTGCAACGTAGCTCTTGTATTTGCAGCACTCGTGCCCAGTATGTTCGTCTGACGAAGGTTCGTGTCTTCTTTCGACCCGAAACAATTGTTGCGAGTTCTTCCATTTTATTATACATAAAATACATTTTTAGCACGTTCAAAGAACGTTCAAAAATTGTTTACATAACGTTGTGAGAACGTGTGTATAGAACGTTTTCAGAACGTTTCTACACTATTTTAGAACGTTTACAGTACGTTTTCTAGAACGTTCTGAAAATGTGTATAACGTTTTGAAAACGTTCTAAAAACGTTTAGAACGTTCTGAGACCGTATACATAGAACGTTCTCTGGACGCTTCTATAACACCGATGGTGATAGCTACACGTTCATTGAACGTTCCCTGAACCGTACTATTGTACGTCTTCAAGATGGACAAATAGACGTCTATAACACGTTCAAAGGGAACGTTCTTAGAACGTGTCTGCAGAACTATTTTTGAACGTTCAGAGAACGTTTCGGTGCTGCTTGGGTACCCTACATACACATTTTTTCCCCCAGTTGACAATCTTTATTACAAATAATTCTTTTAAATTTCATAATGATTATTGAAAAATAATTCTCTTTATGCACATTTATACAAAATTTTGTCCTATACCACCATGTTAAAAATTTAGAAAAAGCGGGATAGCAACGCAAGCTGTTATACAATTTTTACCAAAAGTTGATAGGCACTAATTTATGTCAATGTGTAACTACATACCAATCTGTATGAAATTCTGTGCTGTAGTACCTGAGATACAGTCGCCACAAAATTTTGTCACACATACACAGACAGACAGACATTTTCTAAAAATGGTCAAATCATGTTCTAAGGCTCTCGAAACGTGTAAATCCATCAAAAAGCCGAGGTCGAAAATTTTTAGGAATCCAATACTTTCTTCTATTGAATATAGAAGAAAGTAAAAATCAGAAATTCGTTCACGACGATAGCTTTTGAGACACGCCTTAGAGCTAAGCTGATTAGATGAAAGGAAAAGCCTCCCGTATCGCGTCACGCGACGTCAATAGACGTGCGTCAAAATTAGCACCAAAAGCTGATTGGAACAAATTTACGTGAAGGTGCGTCTACTTATAAATTTGTATGCAATTCTGTGCAGAATTTCCTGAGATGCGATCGTCACAAAACTTTTGTTATACTCAGACAGACGGTCAGACAAGCATTTTCTAAAAAATGATCAAATAGTGTTCTGAATCTCTCAAAATGTGTAAATTCATCGAAAACCGGAAGTCGGAAATTTTTACGAATACAATATATAATTCTATATAATATAGATGAAATAAAAATTGCGTTGAGAAATTTGCGAGTAAAATTAATCGAAAAAGTAAATGAAAAACGAAAATAGGCTTCTATCATTTCATTCTTCATAAAACAGTGCAGTGCAGCCACTTATCCGAAAACTAGCAGTGAGGACGCGTCGAAAATGTTGGAGGGATGCCAGCTTGTCCAACAGTTTGAAATTTTGAAAACATCCAGCTCTGTTATTGCTCATTTTCCGTGAGTCAGATGACCGTCACCCCTATTTTAGCAATGGACTCGTTGAGTTAGCACTTGCGTAGATGCTTCCATGGTTTCATCAAATTTGGTCGATGAATAAACTATATACGCACAACAGTAAACATACACACACATACACAACAGTGAACATACACACACATACACACACACACATATATATATATGTATTGTGACGTACTAATTTTAAATCTGTATAACATCAAAAATTTTCTTAATTTTCTTCCTATTGTATTAATTAAATTATATATGCCTTAGTGTATAACAATTTTATATTTTCTATCATTTAAAAAAAATGCATACGTTCGATTATTTAGAAATTTGCTTATCCATGATGAGGCATTTCTCAACCATCTCGGCTGATCGAGAGTCAACTGTATAAATATTACACTCATAAAATTCTAAACATGTCGTACGAAGATGACCTATATCTTACATACCAAATTTTACTTCAATCGAAGAAAACGCTATGTTACGTTAAATAATATAAATTCAACAGACATAATGATGCAGAATTTTTTGTTTTGTACCTGTAAAATTATTAACGGTTCTTCATTCATCAATATTAGAACAGGCCGTGCGACAACGACCTATACCATATCTACCAACTTTTAGCTGAATCAGATAAGGACTTTGACGCTATGGCAGTTTTAACAATTTGAGTCCAAAAGCCATAATGATAAAGAAATTTTCTTTGTATCTCTATGAAAGTATAAAAGCATGAGCCCTATACTCATCAAAATTTGTATTGGTCGGGCGACGAAGACCTATAGCATATCTCCCAACTTTCAGCTTAATTCAAAAAAAGCGTTTAGATTTTATAACGCTCACTCACACACACACATACGTACATGTAATACACATACACACATGCATACACATCATCGTAAAAATAGCAAAAACGAATTCAGGAAACCTCAAAAGGTGTAGATTCCCCAAAACTTCATAGTTATATTTTTCATGATTACAGTACTTTTCTTATATAGTATGTGTTCGAAAATTTAAAAAATAAATAAATAAATAAATAAAATAAGTTACAGAAAAACAAAGAAATATCTCTAAATTAACGTAAAATTATTTATCATAGAATCGCGTCTTTTTTTATCAAGCTGTGTTATTTATTGAAAAGACTTTTAAAACTTTTAATGGCATGAAAATTTTTTTAAGTAACATAAAAACAGAAAGCACTACCAAAGCACATTAAGAAATCCTTAAACAGTAAGGGGAAAAAAAAAAATACAAAATGATGGGTTAAAAAAAATCGATAATTTTCCTGTAATTTTCTTTTTATGAAATGATTCGAATATATAAGTTTTAATTTTAAATCTCAAAAAAGCGTCTAATAGATTGAATAATATTTCTAAGGGGATGTTAATGTGCATAACATTTCATAGTGTAATATACAAGTAACATCTTTTGAAACATTATATTGTCAAAGTCCATTTTACGCAACTAGTGTGCTGTAGCCCTCATAATTTTTTTTCTATAGGATTCTATGTAACTGCGCCACCTATCACTGAACGAGCATAGAAATTTAACCTTCCTACCCTGTATGGGTCGTTTCGACCCATTTTTTAAAAAGATTTTGTGATATCCCACAAATATTTTAATTCTGAACAGTAAATGGTAATAATACACATAAAAAAAAATTGTGTGGAAAAATTTCTTGCGGTCTAAATAACCATATTACTACCTGGGTCGATTAGATCCATGCAGGTAAAACGTAACATTTTTTCAACAGGGTAGGAAGGTTAATCAATACAGCTTTTGGTAATAAATATTTTGTATAGAAAGCTACGAGCAGTTTTAACTAATAGCTGCTGAGATATACTTTCGCGAGCAAAATATAGCAAAGTATAGGAGCAATGCTTTATCAAACAATTTTTAAAGTTTTGATTAAATTTAGAGTTTGAAAGTTTGATAAAATTTAGAGATATGTAAAAAAAAAAAAAAAGAACTGTGCGCATGGACAACGGAGCATTTGAGATATTTTTGCGTTTCAGGCATCAAAGAAGTCAAAAGTGCCTTCAGAATGTTGTGTGTAGCATATAGGGGCGGGAGAGGGAGTTGTATGTTGGTAACTCTTATTTTTATTTATTTATTTATTTATTTGAGTATCATTTTATAATATCTGGACGGAGAATAATGGGAATTGCTATAAGTTTTGACTTTTACTCAATTTAAAATTGTATCCAAGGCTTGTACCTTACTTAAAATTTTATCTATAGACAATTTCAAATAGGTGCCTTAATTTCAAAGTTTTGATTATGTTTAAAGATATGGGCAGAAAACGAGCATGCTTGCGCAGCAAGACTTTTAATTTGTAAATAATACATAATCGAAAATTTTGCAGTACGATTCGTTACGATTCAAACGCCAAACAAGCAAAAAAAAAAAAAAAAAAAAAAAGCCTTCAAAAGACAAAAAAAAAAAAAAAAAAAAAAAAAAAGCTACAGGTCTATTTTTAAGAAGATAAATTTTGTCAAATAAATTTTGTAATTTTTTTTAATTCCTCAATAAATTTTTAAATTCAGTTTCAGGGGGTAAATTTATCAGTTAATTTATTATCGATTGATAAAACCTTTCTAATACGAATTCTCAGAAAAACAATATTTTAACAAAGCTTCTTTTCTTTTTTTATAACTGTATTCAGTAGTGTTAAAAAATTTGGTACTTTTCCATTATATGATTGATGTTTGGCGATTTGGCCAATGTCTTATTTTATGGCCTTTGCAATAAATAGCCAAATTCTGTTGAAAAAAAAAAATAATAATACAGGCAACCTTAGAAAATAATTACAATGATTTTAATGCATTAAAATAAAAATAATTTAATACTATAAAGAACAGTTGCATGTTTTATTCGTTCTTCGCACGGAAAATTAACTATATCATTTAAAATAATATTCACATTATATTAATATATATATGATATATATATATTAATATAATGTGATAGATATGATATATATATATGATATTATGATACTTGATTTTGAATTAGATATTTAACGGTTAGTTTTTATTACCATTATCTTTCAATCTTCGTGGAAAATTACAATCATAGATGGCAGCACTATTCAAATATCTATATTGAATATCTGAATCCAAAACAAAAAAAATTATTTTTAGCTTGAATATGTTTATGTCTTCTTTACCTTTGATCCATGCTTCCTGGCCATTTTGTACAGACATTATATGTATTTTATTTCTTTTTATTTTATTATTAATTCATTTTATTTATTTATTTATTTATTTATTTAATTTTTTTTCATTATTTTCATAGCATTACTGTAGATGGCAGCACTATTCATGTTACTATAATTATAATGAATCCTAATTTACGTAAGGATTCAACCTGTTTAGGTTTATGAATTCTCTGTTTTACCCCATGTTCACTGCTAATTTTGAGCTGACTAACTGTGCTTTTAACTAATATCTGCTTGTTAAATTTCACATGTGTCTCGTTTTTCTTAAACTATGAGTTGCCTCTTTCTGAATAATAATTTTTTAAGTAAGTTTTGGATTAATATTTGTAGTGGTGAGTTTATTTTGATCTACGTTTTTAAATGGTTATTGGATTATCATTTGTAGTGATGAGTTGTATTTTGATCTTCGTTTTTTCTGGTTTTATTTACAATGGGTGTTTCGGGCCTGAGAACAAAGAAATTCTTAGCTTTTGCTTTCTTTGTGACAGAAAAACATCCATTTTTTAGCATATTTGCATTCTACCTGGCCTTTGATAACGTTAGAATGCAAATAATGCTTTTTTCTCATTTGAATTTGCTATAATTCATTTAGATTTTACTTTATTTCTTTTCTGGTTTGATTTGGGTGGTGTTCGTTTTTGATCAGAATAATTGTTTGAATACTGAAATTAAATCATCTTTAAATTTCAGATGTTTGCACTGATAATATTATATTACTATATATATATTCAATAACAGTTGCAGTTTATCACACTAATTAATACAAAGAAGTAATTATTAAAAGTGATATATATATGTATATATATAGATAGATATACGAGTTAATAATTTTATTTAATTAGCCTTGTTTTTTTTTTTTTTTTTTTTTTTTCAGGCATTGTAATTGAACGGGGATATTGAGGGTGTGGTAATCGCCTTAGACAGAATTATATGCGAAATAAAACTGTTCCTAAACTTAATTTACATCTTTTTTGAAGTAGATTGAACTTATATTAAGTTGCCTTTTTCATCTTATGTTTTAATATGCAATCTGTCTTTATAGTACTGAAATGCAGGGTAAGGGAAAGTCGAGTGAGTGGCATACCAGATTATTTTGTATGTGTTTAATTTAATTATCTAAAAGATTTAAGCAAACAGAAACAAAGCACTATATTTTCAAGAATTCCTGTATATCTGGTTTTTCTATTATTTAAGAGCACCTCGGAAAAAGCAATTAATATCTTCTAATTGTTTCATATTTAAATAAAAATTAAAAGAAAAACATTAATTGATAGATTTATTTCTTTCTTTATTTTTTAAAGTCTTTTATTGTTTACTTGTACAAATTCATTTATGTCTCAGGGCTTTTCATTAAGCTTAATATGCTTTTTCGGTTCGTAATTATTTTAGTTAATTATTATGTAAAATAGAATGCCAGCATATGAATCTAGGATAAAAGTAATTGCTATTAAACAAAGGTTTTAATTTATTAAAGTATGTCTGCCACGATCTTTTGTTTAATTTTATGGAAATAACACATTGAGTTTTACTTTATGGTCGAATCTGTGGTGACATTTAAATTAGCAAGTGGCTAATTATTTAGAGGGAACAAACTAATCTCAATTAATTTTAATTTTAAAACAAATTTTTTAATTGACATTAATGTATTTAATTAGTTTTTTCGTTTTAACCAGGCGATTAAAAAGAGTGTGTGAAGATGGCAATAAATCAGAAAGTGTGTGTATGTGCGTGCGCGTGAGATTGAAGACTGATTGTTGCTTAGGTCTGTAAAGGATATATGCCGGGGATGTTTTTAAACCTCTAGCTCGCTCTAACGATTAAATTAAAACTAATTTTTAGATTTTTAGAATTAATATTTCAGCGTAAAGGTTACTTACAACAAGGTGTATATAACTACGTAATGTATAAAACAATTTTTATTTTTTTTGGTACAATTGACCCCAAACCGTTACAAAAAAACCTTCTTACAAAAAAAAAAAAAAAAAAAAAAAAAAACGAAAAAGTGCAGCATACGTAATAATAAAAAAAAAAGAGTCAAACACCGACTTTTTTAATTTACACTTTTGCCGAATTAGCTCCAGAAACCTAAATGTTCTCTTGCCCACCTCTAAGTCATGACTGGCTTGGTTTGCTCTTAGCACCTCAGAGATATATATACAAGTCCTGGAAATAAACAGTAGACGGATTTCAAAGATCAGGCAGTTCGTGATATTATGACAGATGCTTGTGGGAGGTGGCATTTGGTGGTTTGTTTTTCCAGATAGAAGAACGCAAGACAGGTTTTTTCCATGATATCGCTAGAATGTACTCGTGCGAGTTTCGATGAAAATTACAGAAAATTTTAAATGGCTACACTGATAAGGGGGACCTATATTTGAACTACACTGAAAAATAAAAATCTAAAATAGGTAAATATTTTTAAGATATTTGGGTAAAGCAATGCTCCAAATTGGAAAGTTCTGTTTATAACCCAAAATGGGTCAGAAAATCTATCTATTTTGAGTTTAAAAACTTGTTATGTATGGTTCACTATCTTATTTTATATTTCTGTCTATAATAAATAAAGACGTTGCAGAAAATATTGTATCCCTCACCTCTTATATAAAAATATCTAACCTTCTTTAGATGAACTAAACAAAATGTACACATTTCGTGTGTATACGTATGTACACTGCAAAAAGTAAGTTTCAAAACAATTCTATCCAAAACTGGTCTCGTATCCAATTTAGGTTGAAATTTTGGGTTATAAACAGAACTTTCCAATTTGGAACATTACTTTACCCAAATATCTTACAATTTTTTACCTATTTTAGAAATTTGTTTTTACAGTGAGGCACCCAGGGATGGAACACGGGCGCAGAATTCATACCGGAATCCGTTTAAGAAATTTCTCTACTTATAATATCGTTGATTTAAGAAGTAGAAAATTTTCTTACATCGATAGTGGTATGAATTCTGCGCCCGTGTTCCATCCCTGGGCACCTCTTGTCAATGAATTTTAAGAGCAGAATCTAAAATAGATAGGAAAAAGAAAAATATAGTTCAGACAGCCGAACTTCAAAGAATATTGTTGGAGAATACTTATTTTTAATGAATGGATAAATATTCATGAACAAATCATCAGGGTAAATATTTGGCAGAATTGTTTCATATGAAAACAAATGATTGCTGCAAGGTAGAATTTGGATGCTACATCGAAGTATTTGTAGGAAAGTGCACTGAAACACCGGTGTTGTATAATGATGAATAAAAAATTTATAAGCAAACATTATATATTGTAATAATAATAGTAATAATAACAAAATAAATATATAAGTAAAAATAAAAAATAAAAAATGAAAATTAATTAATAAATAAAATAACATAAAACAACAAATAAAACAATGATTTAGGATCATAATAAGTAAGGATAATTCTTCCTCGGGCGAAATAAACAATGCATATTAATTTGCTAATGTAGAGCGTGTTGAAACGGCAATACTTTCTTGCTATTTTTCACCAGATGAAAGATTGTGCTGATTCAGTTAGATTTGAAATAATTGTGTTTTTTGTAATTCACGGTGTTTTCTTAAAAAGATTGGGCTTACTATTGGAGCACTTTTCATTTGGCTTTGAATTGTTTGTGTTTGTGGCGATTAAGGCCAACTGGCTGCACAAAGCTCATAGGCAGACGAGTATGCCTTGCGTGGGGGGGTCTTTCTAACAAATCTTAGCCCGTATTTACACGAGTTTCTGAAAATACCACGGGAAAACTTCGAACGGTTACGCCGACGAGCGTTACCTGGGATCGAACTCAGCACCTCCCCTTTGAGAACAAAATCTCTTGGCTTCTGGCGGGGTCGGTCTTGAATTGGAAATATTGTCTTCAGTACTAAATATTTACTAAAACTATTATTCTACCATTCAGCAACCTTTTGTTTAACTTTGTATTTGTAATAATATATATTATTTTAATATTTTAATCTAGGAGCAATTTAGGATAAATTATTTGTACCTAAATTAAAAAAGAAAGGAAATGTTTAATTGTAGGCTTATCCTATTTATTTTTTCGGTATAGTGCATTCGGTATAATTCTATTAAATGTCATATGTTTCTGAATGAATATAATAATTTAAATCTTTTAATGGATATGCATAAGCTATCTTATTAATAGAATAAGGAAATAAATATAACTTTTTAAAAGAAACTTAAATATTCGAATTCGTCAGCAGACATTAATTTACAAACTCCGTGTCAAATAAATAATTCAGTGTACTGAATTTCAGCTATGACATTCGTAATTCTCCACTTCATTTTATCATTTTAATGATGTAAAATATTAAAAGACTAGTATTTTGATGAGAGAGTACTTGGGTTAGGAAAAGTGAATTTAATGCTTTAGAATTCAGTGCTCAAGAGCTATCTTCAGATTTTGGAATCTAAAATTTAATGAGTTATTTGTTAATGTAATGGCGCTTATAATTACCTAATAGAAAATACGTTTTCTCTTGATGCAACAAGATCAGATACACAATTATTTTATTTATAGCAAAATGTTTTTGCTATGTTTTATTAAAAAAAATTAAAATTAAAAATAAACTTTTATTAAAAATTTTTTGCGTTTTACTCACAAGAAAAATAAAATTCATTGTGGAAACGAATATCTACCTAGAGGAAACTTTTGGCACCACAGTCAGGAATTGAAAAAAAAATCAATTAATTGCTTATGAATTTATGAATTTTGAGGCTTCAGTTTACCACGTCAAAAACAGCCTACTCTAGAATATTTGACATTCAGTTATGAGGTACAATTGGTTAAATCACATTATTTAAAGTCAATCCATGTGTAAAAATTAACCTGACGGCTTATAAACCAACCAATGCATCGGACTTTCCTCCACTTTTCTAGTAGAAGTCTTCTTTATTTAAATTGCAGAAACATCTAAATCATCATTTTCATCATCATCACGTGAACTTTGGGAGTAACCCGCAGTGGTTGAGACCACCGCTTACCTCCATCTAAAGATGTAAAAAGCCTGGAGAGGGGTTACATAATACATAAGCTCGGATCTGTGATCTAAGCGAGCTCCCTAGAACTAATCCGATGCAATGATATAATGACAAACGATCCGATGTAATGATATAATGAACAGCCATGAAGTGGATGCAGGATTGTTCTTAAGAAAAAAAAAAAAAAGGAACTTAACAAGGAACTTAATTCTGAAGATTCGTAAACAGATAAACGAGATTAATGTTGTATTAATACACAAAATATGGTAAGAGTGTACTTGGACTTGGAAACCTCTGAGCGGTCCCCACCTACCTGTCTTAACCCTTTCAGTCACAGTGTTCCCGCTGATGGAACACCTAATTTTAATTCTCAAGTGCAAAAACTCATCCCGGAAATTTTTTAGCAAAATTTTACATTTATAACATAGCAGAAAAGACCCTTTTTTTAACGTGAAAATTTAAAATTTCTTCTATTTTAATTATGTTCGTAAATTCCGGTGGAAGTGTAATTTAAATGATCCGAATTACCTTGCGCCGCAAAGGGTTAAAATACTCCGGAATAAATTGAAATGTTGGGATCTATGCAACTTTTACGAATTTCTGTTGTCGATAATGTTTACTTATAAAATGATTTATTTATTAAATTAAATATTATTTGAATTTAATAAGGTTTACTTACAGATGTTTCAAACCGAAAATTTCTCGAAAAGGAACAATACTATTTTTTTTTTTTTTTTTTTTTTTAATATTTATGATCAGCTATGTGTCTAAAAGCCATTTTTAAAATTAGTTTAGTAATCTTTAAAATTAATTAAGTAGTGAACGTTAAAGGGTTAACCAAGTCTATGTGTTTTGGTATCGCTCAAAGAGATGGATATTCGCCAGAGCATCGCATAGTGACTGCCTTTTATTCACCTAAGAATCCCAGAGAGATATATTCAGACTTACAATGTTTGTTATTCTTGACAAATCGTCAAATTAATGTTAATTAATTACAGGGGCTTGCCACTATATACATAAGGGAATAATTTCACCTTTTTGACGAATAATTAATTTAATAATTAGGAAAATAGAAAGTTTTGAGTCTAAGGGGGGGGGGGGGGTAATTGAAGAAAAAACATAAAGCTATTTGAAAATAGTTATGCACAACGAAAATTAGGACCAAATCTTGACTAGTTACCATTCTAATTTAGAACTCCCACTGGGGAAATGTTTCCTCCATTTTGATATCCTGATGAACTAACTCTTCATGACCGCAACGACATCCTAAATGTATAGAAATTTTTTTTATAAGGATATGAATAGCTTTATATGATCAAAATTCTTAAGTAGAAGTAAATTTTAAATGCTGAAAAAACGAAATATCCCGATTATTTTTAAATTTGTATTAAAATTTTCTGTTGCAGAAAAAATAAAAAGCGCAATTATAGATTTTTTTAAATTAAATTATTTGCTTTTGTTATCTTAATAAGATCTTAAATATATTTCAACAAGTCGAGAATTTAATTAGAAAAAAATAATGGCTTATCTTTGATATGTGCTTCAGATATCTAAAATTTAAGTTTAAATCTGTTAGTTTACCTGTATAATTTACATATACAAGCCAAATTAAACAAAATGATAAATTTTAAAGTTATTACTTGTGTTTATATTTTTACTATGTTCAAAAACAAGCGGCAAAACGTAATACTAAAAAATGTCAGCAGTGCCAATTGCCTTCAGCGGTCGGGCGGCAGAAAAGTAACCATTTATGCGATTACTTATTTAAAATGCGATCACTTATATTTCGGCAATAATTGTTAGGTGTTTTCGGCATTATGGAAAGCTATTACCCTGCTATGTTTTAGTTCCTTCTAAGTTGACAAAAATGTACTTTTTCCTCCTCCATAAGCCCTTCCGTGGAGGATCAAAATTGTGATGACATGTCTCCGGACCACCTCTAGGGGTGTGTCCCAGACTGTCGCCAATTACCCATCTGCGCAGCACTAGTGCGACGTAAAATACAACCATCTACCCCTCCTCCATAAGTGTCACAAACTGTAGAAAATGTACCTAATTCAGTTGCAGTTCACCTTTAACCCTTTATCTACTGCATTATGATACAGACAAAAATTGTGTTTGAAACATATATTTTTAGTTAGTAAAGTGCATTACTTAAAGATATATAGGTTAAAATTTATGCATATCACCTCATCATAATAATTAATGAGAATTTTGTGAGGTTGTACTTTAGTGTACCACTGGTACATAGAGGTCGAAAAAATTATTTTGACATGAAAAAAGTGTAGAGAAATATTTACTCTTTATGTTCCTCACAATTTTTCTAAAACTAGTGGGATATACTTGAAATAATATAGGAATTAATTATAACACACATGAAGATCGGGAAAAATATCAAGCAAAAACAGCGAGGGCACTCCATAAAATCCCTTATGGAACAAAAATGGCTATATGTATCGTATAGCTATATCGTATCCTTTGTAGTGAGATTAAAGGGAGGTACATCTGTTCCCTTCTAATAAATATCTTTCACATTTCTTCTATAAATTCGATTTTATACTCTTTTTAAAGTAATGGTACTTTAAAGTACCGTCAGTAGATAAAGGGTTAAATTTGCAATCCACTCTGCGCACATAGGATAATTTACCATATTCCCACTTTGGATTTGAGGCTACAAGAATATCAGCTGGTTAGGCAAACAATCCTCAACTCTACCATAGCAAAGCATTGTGGCTTGCAAATTTTTATCTTGCAATATTATTTATAAGAGTTACAGATTATATGAAATTGAAGTAAGAATGATATAGTGATACCTTTGTTTTGTTTTTAATCCAGTTTTAGTAATATACTTTAATATTAATCAACATATGTAATATTAAAACTTGCCATGTGAACTGTGGCGATGTTAACAAATTTAAATGGATGTTCCATTTAATAAATTCCTTTATTAAAGTGATTGAAATTATAATTATTTAAGCTTTGATGTCTATATATATATGTGTGTGCATAAAATGTTCTTATTAATCTTTTATTCATTATATATATATGTGTGTGTGTGTGTGTGTGTGTGTGTGTGTGTGTGTATACATAAAATGTACTGCAATTTTACGATATGGAATAGTCTTAACTTTATCATTCGATTCAGTTGTTTACATTTCTCTTTTGTTCTTGTTTGAACAGATATCTGATTATTAAGTTTCACTGGAGAAATATTTAGGAAAATGTTATGCGTAACAATAAAATGGCATCCTGAATCTAATTTGTTTACAAAATATCGGCCACGTGTTCGGCGATTTTACCTACTGTGACGTCACAGGAATATTGTCCATACCTTTAGCTTATCCTCTTTGAATGATTCATTTGAACGTATAAATGATTACTCTTTTCAGGATTTATGATGTTGACTTGTATTTCACAATTGCTAATTTCTTTTCATTAAATATAAATCTTGAATTTTTTATTAACTTATAGCAATTCAACTCGATCAGTAGTATGACAGTAAAATAATATTTAAAATGACTTTTTCCATTTTTTTAAGTTACATGTTTTACGCTATATAAATATATATCGTATATTTTCGTAAATATATGTATATTTTGGTTTTATACTTATATTCCTTTTGTATAAGAATGACTTAATCAAAATTGTTTTATGTGTGTATGTGTTTATGCATAATTTAAGAAGCTGTAACAAGCTGTATGAAGTAAGCATTGAAAAAAACACATCTTTAATTTTCTTTAATCAAACAAACTTCTACGCTTGTGTAAAGAAATGCAATGCCAAAAAAAACACTAATTTCTCTTTTCTCAAAATAATTCATTTCTTACGATTTCTAATGCTTTCAGACCTCTGGGGATCACCGAAGCGGGAGAGCCATCCCTTCCGTGGAGGACCAAAATTGTGATGGCATGTCTCCTGACCACCTCTAGGGGTGCGTCCCAGACCGTTGCCAATTGCCCATCTGCGCAGCACTAGTGGGGCGTAAAACCTAATCATCCATCCATCTAATGCTTTCAGGATTAAAAAAACATTCCTCATCTTTAATCTCGAAACATTTTTACTCCTGAAATCATTCGCAAAATATATTTATCTTATAGCTATAGCACATATAACATATTTGATAGAATCTCAAATGTATAGTTTTCATTTAATTAAAACCGACTCGGATACTATGCCCATATGGGACTCAAGTCTTGAATAATTTTAAACAATTTTTATTTTGTGTATTTGAAAAAAAAAAAAAAAAAAAAAAAAAAAAAAAAGAATGCTTCTTTTAAGGAAGTAGAGATTAACTATTGATTAAAGTGTTTATTGTCTTTCAAAACTATATAAAAAAATAATATTTTCAGCTGATTGAAAACAAAAGTTATCGTAATTGCCAGACAACTTTTTTCCAATAAAGGTTTTTCATTTTGAAAAAAAAAAAAATAAAAAATTAAAAAGCTTTTAAAACCCAAATTCTTAATGTATCGTATCACATAAATCTTTTCAAAGTTAGAATAAAATTTAATTTGAAAAAAAAAAAAATAAAATAAAATAAAACCTTTTTTGTTTATTAACCAAAAATTGATGAAATTTGAAATGCAAGTTGGTCTTGTGGGGTACAGGCTGTATATTACATTTTTGTGTTCGTGAGAGTAAATTAAAAAAAATTTGAAAACTGCAATTTTTAATAACACTTCAAAAGCATGTGACTTAATGTGAAGCAGATTTTCTTTTATTTCTCCTAACGGTTTCCATACAATCTTCTGCTGTTGCCACCTAAAATTCATACTTTAGTTCATTTTTAAAAATCTAATTGTCCGATCGATAAGCTGTTTAATCCATCGGGATCACAAAAATTATCCCTTTCATTTGGTACCTTATTTGTAACGATACGACTCATATTTCTAATTTATTTTCTAATTTATTTTCCTCATTTTAAATACATGTACTTTTTATTTATTTTATTTTTTATTATGTCAAAAGAAAAAAAAATTGGCAACAATTAAATTGTGGATAAAATTTAAATGGCTAATTTATCAGAAATTAGAAGGTTATTATTTTCCCATTTTAATTAATTAAGAAAAAACTAATAAAAAATTCTGCAAAAATTAACACGCCGAATCTTTGGGATATCGAACGCTCGACCAACGCGTTACTAACATGGCGCTCTAACCACATTAGCTACGAAGACAAACGAAAAAGTTTATATTTACCTTAAAATGGAGGCGTATTTTTCATTAGCTTGAGATTCACAAGCATACCGTAGTGAATGACAGTAAGATTTGGGGGGGGGGGGGGTGGAGATAGAGGGAGTATTTATCTTGCTTAGAATAGAGTTGATTTGTTTAGTTAAACAAGACGAAATAAGATACAAACAGTTGGATAATGTTAAAGAAGCACTTAAGGTGTTTCTTGTTTTCTAAACCATATTACAATATATGTGTACATATAAAAACTACAATTACAAAGTTACGTTGAATACCAAAACTGTTCGTTTTTGAAAATCGACTACACAGGGAACGCAGCGGTTCTATACTTTTACGTGCGTGTGCGTTTTATTATTTTGATAATATATATATATATATTTATTGAATGTTTTTAATGCTATAATAATACTTAAAATATTACTTCTCTAAAATTGTGGTGACATTATAATATATCGTACGTAAAAAAAAAAAAAAAAAAAAAAAAAGATTTTGGCCATTAATATGAACTACCATCATAGAGATTGCAAAGGAAGCTAATGATAGAGTCAGTAATGATGTTGCTATGAAAGTTAAAAAAAGGAAATTAAAGAGGACTGACGTGCAAGTTGTACCTGACGGGACTAAAGTGAAAGTTGTACCTCAAGGGACTAATGTGAAAGTTGTACCTCACGGGACTAATGTGCAAGTTGCACCGAACGAACAAACTATTTCTTTCAACGAAAATGCCTACTAACCCTGGACGATATGTCTAATATATCGTATCATATTATATATCGTATTTATCGTAATATAACTCAATACTTATTTCGCTTATGTCCAACTATCGAAAACGACAACGCAAAAATCCCAGATTGAGACTAATAGGCCCTCAGTCCTAAAAAAAAAAAAAAAAAAAGACCGCTTTGTCAGCTGTCAGTCCTATATTTCTAGAGGCGCTTTATTATTTTGTTTCCAGTATTAAGTTTTATATTTTCTTGATGACTTTAACGCTGTAATAGTACTATAAAAGTTACTTTTCTAAATTTAAGTTACATTAGGGGAAAAAAACGTACATAAAAATATAGGTTTACTACAATCCTGGTATGTACTTAGTGCATCAAAAGTATATGAACATTTTAGAATTGTTTAGATAAGCAACGTTTGTGCAGTTTTTAATTCTTGGTTGCGGTATATTTATTTTCAATTAACATTTTCTTTTGTTCTAATATTGATTTCATTTGTTTCTTTGTAATAAGCGAATGTGCGATTTAAGATATGTTTAGTATCACCTTTTATTTTGAATGGTAATTAATTAGAGATTTTCATTGATAGATGCACAAAAACGCGCGAAATTTGTGATTTATTTAATTTTACATCATTTGTATAAAATTGTGATGCTTGTTACAGTTGAAAAACATTTTCATTTGTATGATAATTAAAAAGTCTTTTCATATAATTCCTTTCTTTTTCACATGAATATTATGGCAGCTACACAAATAAGGAAGCAAGAAGTTCGTTAAAAATTATTACAGTTGCTTTATTTAAAATGATGTTTAAAAATATCGTCATTATTTTTAAATTTCATTTACATGTTAAGTAATCCTGAATTTAGATGAAAACTAAATAATTATTTTAGTCTGACATACAATATAGGCAAATTTAAAATGATTTTATCGATACAATTAATAAGTTCAAAACTTTGAATAAATACCAATGTTTTGTACTTATTACTTTTAGTCGCCAGTTCTGTCATGCTTTTTTTTTATAACGATAGAATTAGTTATATTTCAACTGCTTTCAAACAGAAGAGAAGTGATAAGGGGTTTTATCGCTATTTTATTCTGAATTTACGTATTCTCGTTAGCTGATTCAAAATAATTGTCATGCATAAAACGCTTTATCATTTTGTTTCTGTTTGAGAATACTTGAAATTTCACTCATTCTATTAAAGATATTATTCTGAATTTTTATAATGTGCGATTGGGATATTTTTTTTTCAAAGAAATCTTACTGATTTGCTTAATAAATTATGCCAAAAAAAAAAAAAAAAAAAAAAAAAGTTAACGCTTGCGTATGCACAACTGAAATTTAGTATTTAAAAACGCTCATATTTCAGGATATATTTAATATTTCTACATTCTGATGATAAAATATTGTGTCTGTTGTAATTTGTCATATTTTCTCAAAATGACACTACATTCATTTGAAAACTCTGCACATAAACAAAATTTTTTTAAAAATGCGCAATGTCGTTAAAGAAACTTTTCCACCTTATACAGGGTGACCATAATTAAACTTGGCCTATTCAGAGCACTCTGCAGCTGAAACTAAAATGCGGATTCAGTCGAAAATTTGTATATAGACATTTCAAATGTTCTGAAAAATAAATAAATAAATAAATAATAATAATAATTAAAAATTTCCGCTTTGAGGGGACATACATCATTACAGTCAATACAAGCAAGCATTGCAATCAAAATGCTTCAAAAGTTATGTAATAAATAACAGTGGTCTATTTTAACATTTTCAAACCATACAACATTTAAAAATGTTATTCTTACATTTTGGAAAGGTTTTTGCTGCAAAATTTTATAGATGACTGAGTGATTACCCGTTCATTTTCCACTCCTTGGCCGGCCCATTCCCTCCGATATTAATCTGTGGGATTTTTAGTTATGGGATCATTTAAAAAGAATTTTGTTTTTAAAAGAAATGTTGTAACTTTGGCTGACTTGAAGGATCGTATAACGTTGAATGTGCAGAATCTCTGGCGACCAGCTGAAATCAGCTGTTGAACACACTGTTCATATGCTGCAGATTTTACAACTTAATGATGGGACCCACATAGCGATGCCAAAAACCCGGGAATTTAAAACCAAGGGAAAAAACCCGGGAGTTTTGGGGAAAAAACTAGGGAATTTGGGATTTTTGCGGGGAAAAACAAATAAGAAATCTCTAAAGCAAATAATAAGTTGTTTACTTAATATAAATGGCAATGTTAAGGACTTTGATATACTGATAAACTTATAACATTATTTTAATTTATCATTTTATTTTCGATTTATCAGAACTGTAGCCAAATCATAATTTGAAAAGAAACTTAAGCTTTCTTTATTAAATTAGCACTTACGATAAATGTATCGGTACAATGTTGGATACAATTTCCATATTATACAAGCTAAAGAATTAAGGAAACCAATGTACATAATCCTGTAATAGTTTGAGAAGAGAAATAATTAAGGTTTGAAAACTTCTTTAAAAATTTCTATTTTAAAAGAATTATTTAAATAAATGAAGTGGTTTTTAAAAAGAAGGGATGACATTTTATGTAATTATTTACAGTGGTATATTTTCTTTTACAAGTTATTTTCATAAACATTTCTAATTAGAGATTGTAAAAAATTGATGTTAAATTTCCTACAATGAAAATTTTTCGATGAAAATGTATACACATATTGTTTTCCTAATTTTTATGCATAAAAAAAAAAGTTTCTGCATTTCTAACACAACAAGTGGGGAAAATTTTCGAATTACTTATATATTTCCCTAAAACAGATTAAATTTAAGAATTCTTCTTCTTATTATTATTTGTAATTGAAAAGAAAAAAAAAGAAGAAGAAGAGAAACAATTTAAAAATTATTAGGTAACAAACAAATTTCTTAAATAAATCGCCCTTGATAGATTAGCCATTTTGAGTCTAAAATATATCAAAGATATTCATTATTGTAATACATAATACATCATTCAAAAGATATTTTAAAATATTTTTATCGTAGGCTATTAAAATGATATAAGCCGTTCAAATTCTGTACGAAACTTTCGGAAAAAACTACGGAAAAACCAGAAAATTTTTATTCTTTTATATTTTACAGAGTTTCAAATTCAGATTTTCGCTCACATTTTGTACTAATAATTTTTAACGGTATGTAGCCCGGAATCAAGCAAGTTTTGGAGAAAACCACAGATAAATCAGACACAAATCTTTTAAAAGAATTTTTGTATTATCTTTGTATTTCAGCTTCTAATTAGTATAATTTCATTTTTATATTATCGAAAGTGGAATTCGAGATTTCACCTGATTTACACGTTTTAAGGTGTCCTGATTAGGTTTTCTTTTGTATCTCAGCTACTAATTAAAATAATTTCATAAGTAATACATCATTTGAGAGCTGTCAGAAATTTGAAAGATCATAAGATGGTGAGCGAACAGGCTGTTTCAGATATTGAAATGGGAAGAGGGCGCCGAAGGCGCTACCGCACGGGAGTTTACTGCGATTTCAATAAGCTATTTTCACGATAGATCAATAAGCTGTTATTAGACCTAAAACGGGAAAAAGGCGTCGCTGGCGCCACCGAGCGGGAGTTTCGTAAAGTCGGATTTTTCAGGGATCGCGAACCAGCTGGTCGCCGAAGGCGGCTAGTTATGATTAAAAAAAAAAAGAATTATGTTATTGATTCTCATTAAGAATGGAAAGGATATCTCAAGAACATAACAAAATTATATTAATGAATAATGACAGAAACTTACTGTTAGTGTTAGCACCACATTAATTATAATTAATTATTTTCTTCGTTTTCAGAATAAACATCGAAGATGCTCGAATTAGCGGGAAAGGGAAACGAAAAGGAAATCTATGCAGGAATTTAAGTTAAAGTTAATTTAAAGATAAGACGACTAAGTAATTAACAAAAGTTATAAAAATATTCATAATTTCAAAATTCCCAGTTTTGGGGAAATTTCAAAATTTCCAATTTTGTTTTAAATTCCCAGGAAAAAAAAATCTTTTTTTTTTTTTTTTTTTTTTTTTTTTTTTTCCCGGGAAAAAACCGGGTGTTTTGAAAGCCTTGCATCTCTAGACGGTCTAGACTAGACCCACATAGAACAATGTGGTTTACATCGGATAAACAGTCTGTGACTTGTAAGAAATAACCATTAAATCTGTAATAAATAAAGTTGTTTGCATTAAAATTTGTAGCTTGTTTGTATTTTGATGTATGTTCCCTCAAAGCGAAAATTTCTAAAATTTTATTTTTATTTATTTATTTACTTTGCAGAACATTTGAGCGCATCCTATGAAATGTTTATATACAATTTTTCGACTCGATCCCCATTTTAATTACAGCTACAGAGGGCTCTGAATAGGAGAAGTTCAATTGTTGCTACCCTGCATATATACGTACTATCGACGTACAAATGAATACAAATAATTGCAAAAGTCATTCCTGAAATACATGCAATATAACATGCTGCGAAGTTCCAAGAGAAACTGAAGCATTTCTCTAGATATTCGACAACAAAATTCGAAAGTGTCATAATATTTTGTCACACATGTGTGTTATACCCACAATAAAATTCTAAATATAATTCTTAAAGAGCATTCTTCATAAATAGCTTGTCTAAGGATTTTAGGAAATTCATTTATTACGCTTCTATTTAAAATGAACCCAGAAGAAATAATGAAACATTTAGGTGTTAGAAATTATATCCATGAATAAGAAACAAATAGTACTTTTTTAAATAACAAATACATTATGCATTTTTTATTTTATTCATAGCAAAAATATTTGCAAATTATTAAAGAACAATTGCTTTTTTCATTATATCATAGTACTTCTTCAAAAATGCCTTGATAATTGTATTTTATATTTTATTTGTAAGCACTATTAACAGTACAATTTATTTTATAATAAAGTGTCTTCTTTAATTAAGAAAGACAGACTATAAACAATAGCGTAAAAACTATTATAAACTGCATTTTCAATGTGGGGATTTCGATAAACTCCGAACAATAGTTTCTTTTTCGAACATTCAATTATCTTGGGCTTAACAAAATAATTAATTTTTCTGCAAGTTGTTGAAATTTCTTTTTTGAGAGTCAATTTAATTATTTTAGCGCCAAACATTACTTTTCTTCAAAAGAATATCTTAGATAATTACTTTCAATATGTCTTTTTTTTTTTTTTTTTTTTTTTTAATTCTAAGTTACACTAATGCCTGTATACCATTCAAAAACAAAATGAGATAGAACTCCATTTATTCTAAACTTGTTAATTTCAAAATATGAAAGAAACACTATAAATATATATATTAATTTGTCTGTAGAATTTAAAATTTCATTCTTCATATTTTATAATAACATACAACGCGAAAAATAACATTGTAAGTTTTTTAAAAGTAGTGGTATAATTAATTTTAACCGATAGAAATAATTTGGCGTCGAATTCACATTCCTTTCGTTTACCTTACGTTACTATCAATTTATTTCTTACAGTTTAAAGTGCAAGATATGAAGCACTAAATTTGAACATATCTGAACAAACAATTCAGAGTAGTTTTAAAAACAGTTTTAAATGAAATACATTTCTATGTAAGAGGAGGACACCACCCTATCAAACACCAACTTGAATATTGTAGCTACACTCATAAAATAAATAAATAAATAAATAAAGGCTGTTGTTAAATTTAAAGGATTATTTCAAAGGTAAAGTTAACCCATACCCACACTTTGGAACTTCGGTTACAATTGGGCTGTATGGTATATTATTACTTTCACTGTCGAAAGACGATATATCGTAGTTCACAACATTAAAAAAAAAAAAAAAAAAAAAACTAATGACGATACAGTAAAATTTGCGATTAACCGCGAGCAGATAATTCGTGTTGCAGATTTATTCGTAATGTGGGAACCTCACTGTGCTATTTTTTAACACAATACAGTTGGCCGATTTTGTGTAGAACAGAGTAATAAAACATGAACCGTCTTTACAACATTTCGACAGATTAGTACGGCACTTAGAGGAGCAAGCTGGTGACGCACAATTGGCTGAAAAATTATGCTCTCAAAAATACAATCAAGATTCAAGTAGTGTTTTACAGTGCTCCTTAATTTTGTGCATAAATTAGCTTAACTTAGCTTCATCGTAAGTATACTTTTTGTTCATTCTTTTTACATCTTCAGCCATTCTATTTTGCGTGCATTGTCGTCAGTAAACAGAAAGTCTGAACATACCACACCCCTAAAAAAGATGAGCATGATGCAGAATAACCTCTCTACAATTCCTCTGTTATGTAACGGTATGGACGATTGGCGTTGATGCTTTGTATTAATAGTGTTACGAATTTGTAAATAATTCGTAGTTATTTTTATGTAAATTTATTCAAAGAGGCTTAGTCAAATGATAAAATGTTAATTTTTAACATTTCTAGCTTGTTTTTGCATTAAAATAGCTCATTTCCCGTTAAAAACACGCTAAAAAGCCTCATTTAGGGAGGTAATGGCTTTGGCGCCAATTTTGACGAGTTTTCGCTCCTTGGCGATTTTTGGCGACATTGGCGAGAAAATCCTTATTATTGATATACCAAATATGGAAGCTCTAACTTCATTGGCTGACAAGTTTCTGAAATTTTCCACATTTTCTACGCGGGTATTTAAGAAGTTGCTTTACGCCAAATGGGTCAGTCTCAGTTGAGTTTTCGCCAATGCTTTCACTGCTACTGAAAGAGCTCTGAGCCTCTTTGGAATGCGGTCGATTGTTGTACGTTAATGCTCTGATGCAGTTTGTTCTCTGAATTTGCTGTTGACAGCTGTTATTTAAGCTGTGTTTACTGGTGAAAGTGAAGTTTATACTGGGTTTATAGACCTGTAATCTTCTCGAATTTTCTGTAAATAATATTTCCAGCCTCTGCAAGGTTCGCCTTTAATTCTCGGACAACTTACGAAACTCCAAGTACGCAACATTTCTTGTGTCAGGAGTGGGATTGTCTGTGAATGGTAATAACTAGAGGTATGGAGCAAGAAATGAAGAAAACTTCTAGCAAGATTAACTGCCCAGATAAGTGAAATAAAAACAGGACAGGAAAAGATGGAAACCGGATTGATCGAAAAAACGAAAGAAGGGCAAAGAGAGTTGAAAGAGATGAAAGACAGTTTGGGTGAAGAAATCAATTCAAGAAAAAGTTGAATTAAATCAAGATGAGATGAAGGGAGAACTTTCAATAGTGAAAGAAGTAATAGAGAGTAAATTGACAGTAATGGAAAGCAGAATAGATGGAGTGGAAGATAAAGTTATGAAAATAGAAGATAAAGTTATGAAAATAGAAAATAATATTACGAAGGTTGAAGATAGTATTATGAAGATAGAAAAGAGCTTTGAAGAGAAAATTATGAAGATAGAAGAGAATTTTGAAAAGAAAGTTAAAGAAAATTTTTATCAAGAGCTGAAAGGAAAGTTTTTCAGAGATAGAAACAAAATTAAAGAGAATAGAGGAAGATCTTGAGAGAATAGTAGAAGAAAAGTTAGCATCGATGGCTCAAAAAGGTAAAAGAAAAGATTAAAGAATACCGAATCGAGAAGCAATACAGATTCCCGCATTATGACGGCTGATCATCCTGGCTAGCATTCAAGAACCAGTTTTCTGTCTGTCGTCGCTCATGTTAACGGTTGGGACAATATTGCCAAGACTGACACCTGGTAGCATCGTTACGGGGCGATGCAGCTGATATCCTGGAAACTCTTCCAAAGGAACCGCGAAATGACTTCGAGGCTTTGACCAGAGCACTGGAGCTGCGTTTTGGAGGAAAATGCTCTAAGGAATATAGCCTATTGCAGTTAAAGAGAAAGTTTACAAGAACTGGCATCAAATATTCAATGGCTATCAACCTTAGCTTTCTTGGACTCTCACTCTGAAACTAGTAATGATTTGGTCCTAGAATACTTTATCGATGCCGTGGGAGATCCAGAGATTCAAAAAGCACTTACACTGTTAAAAAAATGCAGAAAAAATACAGAAATTCTCTGTAATTTCAGAAAAAAAGTCGTAAAATACGTTTTGTCTACGTAATTTTTCCGTAATTTACGCCTGTTTTTCTGAAATTACAGAGAATTTCTGTATTTTTTCTGCATTTTTTTAACAGTGTAGACTCTCCAATGTCAATGATGTTGAATCAGCTTTAGTATATGCCCTGAAGATTGATGCAGCCCAACAAGCCTCCCGTAAAGACCGCCCGGGCAGCATAGCAGTCACTTTGAATGACTCTCAAGATAACCTTAAAATGGTCAAGAGAAATCTGGCAGAGTTTACTAGGAGATTGCGCAGTCTTGAGAGTAGGAAAGAAGTGAAGAACCCGACGACTAAATCTGGGACTGTGGAAGAGACGGGCATATGAAACCAAGCTGCCCAGTAAGACAATCTACGGAAATTACCCAGAAGACCTTTGAAATACGTCATCGGGAAGGAGCTCCACATCGAAATCCAGATGCCTTGTTGAGGGATTCTCACTCTGAAGATCGCAAGCACTGCTCTAAGGCCGAAGAGAAACACCAGCTGATAAAGCTAGTTGCTCGCCAACTTACAGTTTTACTGCCATCGAAACCGGACCCGTGAAGTTATCAGGAAATTAGACAAGCCCAGTTGGAAGATCCTGACATAAAGCCGATATTTCGAATTCAAGGAGTTGACCAGCAACAGACCTAACTGGTAGGACATTTGCACATTTAGTCTCATCACGAAATGTTACTGGCCACTCTGGGAAATGGCGTACTGTACAGAATATGAATGTCTAACGATGGAAGAAGTTTCAGATGGCACATTTTACTACCTTGATCGAAGCCTCCAAACGTTCTAGAGAATCTACGTAATAGCCTTACAGGAGGCCATTTTAAAGTGATAAAGACTCTACAGAAGTTCGAGAACGCTTCTACTGGTGCAAAGCAAGGGAGGACGTGGAGAAATGGTGCAAAACTTGCGATGCTTGTGATGCTTGTTAAGGTTCGAAGAAGCGAAGCCTAGGAAGACTACACCGGTATAACGTGGGATCACCATTTGAGCGGATCGCACTCGACATCTTAAGTTCTTTGCCACGGATTTCCCAAGGAAATAAGTACATCCTTGTTGTGATGGACTATTTCACTAAGTGGCCTGAGGCGTATTCCATTCCTGATCAAGAGACATGCACAGTTGCAGAGGTTCTAGTGCAGAAATGGGTGTCAAGGTACGACACAACCACTACAGCTTCACACCGATCAAGGAATGAACTTTATATCTGCTGTAAGGACTGTGTCAGTTCTGTTCAAAGGACTGTGTGTCAGCTACTCGGCATAGACAACGCAGACAACACCCCTACATCCCCAGTTGGACGGCATGATCGAGAGGTTTAACCACACCGTCTTGAATAACCTCTCCCTTCTAGTATCAAGGAACCAACAAGATTGGGACTTGAAGTTGCCGTTGTTCCTGCTGGCTTATCGAAGTGCTGTTCATGAAACCACCGGCTATACTCCAGCTCAGATGCTGTTTGGACGCCAGCTTTGTCTCCCATGTGATTTCCTATTTGGTTGTCCATCAGATGCGCCTTCATCGCCCGAGGAGTACATCCAAGATCTCCAGGCACGATTTAAAGACGTACACAACTTTGTTCGAGAGCGGATTTACATGGCGACGGAGAAAATGAAGACAAGGTATGATCTAAAGGCTACACAAGACGAATTTAAGGAAGGAGACAAGTTCCGTTGAGGAACCCTGTTTGACGAGAAGGATTCTCTCCTAAGCTACAATGTAACTGGGACGGTCCCTACACAGTCTTAATAGAGATTGAATGACGTCGTAGTAAGAATTACTAAAACACCTTCATCAAAACCGAATGTAGTTCATTGTGATCGGTTAGCCCTATAGCACAGTTAACCGTAATGTTTAAATCTGAAATGTAAATATTTGTTAAATTTGTGTATGTGTAAAGTAAATATTTGTATATAAATATTTGTATTTATTTGTAAATTTTATAAATATTTCTCACCTAATTTTGCAATCTGTAATTATTATTTTATTGTTATATACAACTTAGTTTTTGTATTTTAGATTGTATAGTTTGCTTAGTTTCGCCTCCTGGCCAAGGGTTGTACTGCCCGAGACGTGCAGTCCTTGAGCGGGGGCAGTGTTACGAATTTGTAAATAATTCGTTGTTATTTTTATGTAAATTCATTAAAAGAGGCTTAGTCAGGTGATAAAATGTTAATTTTTCTAATTTCTTTTCGCATCAAAATAGCTCATTTCCCGTTAAAAACACGTTAAAAAACCTCATTAAGGCAGGTAATGGCTTTGGCGCTAAATTTGACGAGTTTTTCGCTCCTTGGCGACTTTTTTGGTGACATTGGCGAAAAAAATCCTTACTATCGTCATTTTTCTATATAAATAAAGCAAAGAGTTTGTCAGTGGAACACATCCGTGTGGACCACTTCTATTATTGATTGGTCTAGAGTTAACTAGTTTGGTGATGAAAGTCGGCCACTTTTTTAGTAAGAACTGATGAATTTTAGAAGTATTTAAGAAGAATGTATTTAAGAATGTATTTAAGAAGTTGCTTTACGCCAAATGGGTCAGTCTCAGTTGAGTTTTCGCCAATGCTTTCACTGCTACTGAAAGAGCTCTGAACCTCTTTGGAATGCGGTCGATTGTTGTACGTTAATGCTCTGATGCAGTTTGTTCTGTGAATTTGTTCTTGACAGCTGTTATTTAATTAATACTTGGTTTATAGTCCTGTAATCTTCACAAATTTTCTGTAAATAAAGCTTCCAGCCTCTGCAAGATTCGCCTTTCATTCTAGGATAACTTATGAACCCCTCGTATGCAACAATATACATTCAAATAAATAAATAAATCAACATTTAACAAAAGAAAATTCATATTTACAAAGTATTTATATTTTAATTACATAGAAATGAATATATAACGCTGCATAAAGCATAAAAGAGAAATTCCGACTAAAATATATGGAATTCCAATTAAGTAAGGCTCCAATTAATTAATTAGAAATCCAATTAATTAAAAAATAATTAGAATTACAATTAATTAAAGTTGAAAGTTGAGTAGTTTTTAGTTCACAGTTCATGCCTCGCAACGGTAGCTCGCTCAAAGATGCGAAGTGATGTTTTGCCATTATGCATAATGCCTCCTCCTGCTCGAAGACTTGACTACGATTACGCTTAAAAATATTCTGCGGTACATAACATGTTCTCTATCTCCATACTAACTGTCGCCATATTCACTTGTCACAGTGAAGTGGGGTTCGGCGGCGAATATCACTCTCTAGACCATTCCCCTGACTTTAACTAATATATTTTTTTAAACCAACACAATCTATCGACGGTGGCGTGAGTGAAATGAGATGAAGTGAACAAGTTTCCATTTATACAAAACAGCTAATTTAATCATCGAGAGATGGTTCTGGCATATACACGTGTAATACAAGTGGTTACAATATCTGGAGCTATTTGACTGGGAGTGAAATTTCTGTTACTTTTCACCAGTAGTGGGGCGACTACCAACTGCACTCGCTTATTTTCCCCCCACTTAAAAAAAATACCAACTGCACTCGGACATGCAAACGCCTCCTGCTACCTGAAACCCCCATTATGAATTTCGATCCTTCCACTGTAAGTAATGAAACGAAAGACGTAATGGGAAACCAAAAAAACATCACTGGACACCCCTATCTTGCTGTGCATGAATCTGAGACCGCCTTAACTCAGTTCCGTGGCAATCACTACCACGCACGTAAAAACTAAAAAAAAAATCCCTGGACACCCCTACCTCGCTGTGCATAAATCTGAGAATGCCCGTAACTCGGTTCCGCGGCAATCACTACCACGCACGTAAAAACCAATAAAACATCACTGGACATCCCTACCTCGCTGTGCATGAATCTGAGAACGCCCGTAACTCGGTTCCGCGGCAATCACTACCACATACGTGAAAAAAAAAATCACTGGACACCCTTATCTCGCTGTGCATGAATCTGAAAACTCACGTAACTCGGTTAAATTGCAAATAAAATTATAAACTTCCAGCTTGGGCACTTAGTATAATTTCACCAACAAACTTTTGGGTTCCTCCTATTAAGAGCGAAAGGATGGTGAGATAGAAACTAGCAAGAGAGTAAGTGAAAGGGGGAGGGTTAAGACTAACGACTGCAGTTGGTATATTTCGAGTGCAATTGGATAACACTCCAGTAATGCCATATATAAGCGCAAGGTGACACATTGAAAGAAAACGCCTTTTGCATTTGTTTAAATGCTACATTTTTAGTTGCCATTTTTTGAAAAATTATATCACAAATTGTGCAAAATGCTTTGCACTAAATCCTGCTCAAAATATTTCACATGCCCCACGCTAGAATAAAATACTTGATTTATTTACTGACTTATTTAAAGAACAAACCTTTTATATACTTATAAAATGTTTTTGTGATATTTTGAAAGAAACATTTTTTTAATTGTCCGCCAAAAATTAAATCCAGTTACATTTTGTTAACTAATACTGAATATTTTATAAATTCCACATTAATTTAATAATCATAAATAATAATAATTAATTTAAATTTAGTTAAGAGAAATATTTTATTTCATGTAAAAAAAATATCAACCACATACGAGAAGGAAAATTTGTTTTCTACTAATCCTTAACATTGTCAGAAAAAGTTAATACATCTCGAAAGATTCATTAAGCTCCTGCTGTTTATCTGTGGAGAAAAACGGTGAACAGATACTTTCTTATAAAAAGGCTGCTTATACAAGGCCGTCTTATTTTTAACTCTAGAACTATCTTTTTAAAATGTTACTTTATAAAAGAAAACGATGCATGTATTTTTCCTTAAAACGAGAAAAAGATAACTAACTCGAAATAAATTAAAAAATGATATATTATATATATATATATATATATATATATATTTAATTTAATATGATTTACTTAGTAATTAAGACAAGTAAATGAGATACTATGAAATACATCTAATTGTATTATAATTTTATTTCCTATGAAGCCATCACAATTTTGATCCTTCGAGCAGGGGATTGTACCTCTGCATCGATAATCCTACAAAGATATCATTTAATGGAAAATTATCAATTATGGATACTTTTATTACGGGTGTATGTTATAAGAAGACTTAATTTCACTAGAGTCAATGAAGAATTTCAGCATCCCAGCTTTAACATATCCATGTTAAAATACTTTAAGCATTTAAAGCATTCCTTACAATCCGAGAGCACAGAGCTCGTAATTGGAAGATTGCAGGTTCGATACTCGAGCCGAACAAAGACAAGTCCTTACAATCTGGTGCTTTTTGGGAATGGCTGGATAAGATACAAAAAGATTAATTAAACATTTGTACAATGTGGTACTCGCGAATGGAATTGAAATCCATTTAGAAGTGGAAAATATCCAGTATTTTCTAGACAATTTTGATTTAGTCTTGTTAGTTTATATGTAACTAGCAAGCTTTGCCCGCTTCACTGGTCTCTAAATTTAAGTGAAGTAAAAAACAGAATCACTCTTTCTTCTATGGTTTTATAAGCAAAAACTAAAAAGAAAATCCATTGAAATTGCTCGAAATCTCACTTCTTATCCCCGCTGCTATCGGCAGCATTTTTCTCAACCACAATATTGCGGGTCCTTGTTCCCATCGGCTGCGACAACGACTTGCTCGTGGACTTTAATTTGGGTGCTTATTGAATGACGGTTTTCAAACGGACAGTATCGAAAAAAATCAAAGTAGCATTTTATATTTAAATCGAAATCACATATACTAAACGTATTATAGATAGTATTTATCGTCACATTATTTCATGTCTTTTATTTGATACATCCTGTCGACCATAAAATGACAGCAATTTCACACCAGATATAGTATTACAATGTGCTATGAGTGGTAGTTGAACCGTGTTTTTGACAACTAATATAATTGTGGTTATATATCTTTCCCATTCTAAATATTTTGATTTATATTTATTTAAATGTTAATTCGGTTTGATAAAATATTCGTGCTCGCCAACGTGCAAATGCACGGATATCTCGGAGTTATACATCGCAGATAATTTATTTGTATGTTAAATTAGCGTGGGTACTTAGAAAAATAAATAAGTAAATTAACTTAATCACAGTATAGCTCTGTTATAGATATCCATCGCCGACTTTTGAATTTTTGTCGTCATTTTAGCGATTATTATTATTGTTATTATTAGTTTGTATAGTTTCTTGTGTAAAAAAGAAGGGAATTTTTTCAGAGCCTATTTTGCTGATACTTTTATCGGTTGCACTTTTTGTTAATTTATAAGTATCCTTCATTTTCTGTTTACATTTTTAACGTACAGCTAGGTTTAAAATAGTGCCTGTGGAAATAAATTTTCTATTTTTAAATGGGCATTTTTTCTATAAAATGATTTATTCACACAAAAATAAATCATTTATGTGACTTTTATTAAAGTTTCATTTTTAATATTTTGTAATTTATTTATATTTTGGATGAACTACTTGGCTTAAAATGACTGTTGCGATATTAAAGTTCTTGGTGAAAAATGTCCGGTCTATACTTCAGCGCCAAAATTTAAAAACTCCCCAAAAAGGATCTGTAAATAAAGCTTATAAAATAAAAGTTTTGATCCATAGAGTTCAGAATAGTAAAGAAACGCTATTCAACTGAATGTAAGATCATTGACAGTTTTTTTGATCAAGAATTTGACAGTAAAAATGTAAAAATGTAAAAAAAAAAAAAAATGTAAAATCGGAAAAAATTAATTTTAATGAAATTAATCTTTTTACAGCTACATGCTTTAGCATCATGCTCTATATGACATATATTAGCCCTTATAGTACATGATAGTATATTAGCCCTTTTTCAATATGAAAGAAATAATATTAAAATAATAAAAAAATTTTAAAGTTATATTTTTTAAAGTTATAATTTTTAAAGTTATAATATAATTTTGGATATACATAATTTAATTTTTAATAATTTTTGTTGTTCATGTTTAATTAAATATATTTCTTCTTTTGGCAACAGATTAATATGCATTAAAACTAGTTTTAAAGCTTATATAAGGTTATTATTACCATACTTTAATTAATTTGTAAAAATCTAATGAAAAATTCGAAAATCGGGCTTCGAGGTGCACTAGGGTGCCTCCGGGGTATCTTCGTTTCGAATCACATGACTGTCCGAACTACCATCTTTGCGCTACGCTGTCTACAGACACATAAAGATTACAATGCTCATAAAATATAATCGCCTACTGTCTTTTGGTTAAATATTTTTAAGATACCTTGCAGAATTATTATTTGTATTCACTAATCATTAAACTCGGACGTTCTTAATAAATTTTTAATGTATAATTAAAAAAAAAGGAAAAGGAAACACTACTTATGTTTAAGAAGATTAAATATTTTCTAATAATTCGAAGTTAAAATTAGGAATTTATTAAAAGAAATCACTTGTGTAATTATTTTGCAAAATCCCCAAAATATTTCACGTAAAAACATTTAATGTGTTCTTCAAAAAATATATTTAATTTACTTTAAAAGTGAAATCTCTTTCAGAGTTCATCCTGTCAGCCTCATTTATTTTTAACTTTTTTCAACTTTCTGTTTTTGCAAGAAAAAGTTTTGTCAATGCAGAAATTTTAATGAGTTTTCTAGAATAAACCAAACTAATTTAAATGTAGCGAGTTGATCTGTCTTTCCATCTACCTAAAAACAATTTTTTTTACAAAGGTAATGTTACATTTGTACATAGATATGATTAAATTAATATTTGCATTCTGTTTAAAACCCACAATAATTTTTATCTTTACAAAATATGTTAAATTTAAAATATATGTCGCATTATTGGGGTATCCATCAGTGGTGGCTCGTGAACCGAAAATAGGTGAAGAGCTCAAAATTAATATTTAAGTATTTTTAATGCATAATTTTTATTAAGCATGGTCTTAACTAAAATTAACTAAAAATACTTATTTAAATGTAAATTTATATTCTATAAATGAATACAGTGTAAAATAGAGTGTGCCTCTTCACCTATTTTCGGTGCACGAGCCGCCACTGGTATCCATATAAAATATATGTTAAATTTATGTCTGTTATACATTTAACGTTCATTCGTTTCCCATTGAAACTAAACATTTAAAAATTTCTCTGCAGTAATTTTTTAACATTTTTTCTTTTTCTTTCTTTCTTTCTTTCTTTTTTTTTTTAATTAATTTTTCAAACTTTTGGTTCTTCTGTATTTGGTAGTCAGTAGCTCTTCTTCAAAATTTAACAAGGGCTGCTTCAGAGGAAACCGAATGCAGAAGCAGGATTCACAGCGTTCCTAAAATTCTACGTTATTTTATTATATTGTCACCATTATATTAAGACAATGCTTTTTAAGGCTTTTTGCTATCTTTATATCAAGGCAATTTTTTACATAGTATTTACACACGTTTTAGCACTAAAACATTTAAGAAAAATTTCTTATTAACCATAGTTGTTGTTGTTGCTGTCGTATGCCACTCGGAAATTCCGAGCCCCGGTAGTGGAACTAACCGGAATTATTTTAAGGCATGAGGGGTGCGTCTTCCGTTAATTAGGAGCGCCTCATAGGGAGGAAGTACGACTTTAGCTCCAGAAGCTGGTGAAAGATGGCAGCACCAGCCAAACAACAGGAACTCGAATTTTGATTCGGATCAGAGCGAGTTAAACCCATGATCCGGTACCCCCAGAGGTATAATTATTGATGGGAACTTGGAGGACTTTGCGACCACGGAATTTAATGTGCACCAAGTCGCCATTAGCGTACACGACGGTCTTCGGCCGGCTCGAGGACCGAACCCGCAATCTTTCGATCACGAACTCGCTGCTCTTACCGACAAGGCTACCGCGGCCGATTAACGACAGTGGTGACATTATAATAAAATGTGCGTAAAATTTTCGGGATGATGCGAGTTCTGCAGAAGTGACTTTAAGTTTATTAGTAAGCTCTACGTGCGTAGTTGCTGCTATGAATACACTCATGCCTAGTTTTTTTCACTTACTATTATTTTGACTTGAAACAATTACTGATGATTATTCGCCTGATTCGCTTGAAACTATTCGCCTGATGAAGGGTCGTGTGTTTTTTCGACCCGAAACAATTGTTGCGTGTTTATTGCATTTTATTTGGTGTTTTTTCAAAGTTTGTAAGTAATAATTTTTACAACGCCAGTTTTGTGGTGCTTTTTTATTAATTACTGTGAGTTTTTTAAAATTTATAGTGTTTAATTAAAAAGTACTAATTTTTTAAGTAAACACTATAAATTTTAAAAAACTCACAGTAGTTGTTTCAGATCAAATAAATAAATTTATTAAATATTAAAAAAATATTAAAATAATTGGTATAAATAAATTTATACCAATTAAGTAAATTTATTAAATTAAATTAATAATTAATAAAAATTATTAATAATAAATAAAATAAATTTGTTAAATTATTTGAATTTAATCAGGTTAACATATAGATGTTTCTAACCAAAAACGTCTCCATAATTCTAAACTTTTCTTTTTAAATATTTATCGTAAACTATGCGTCTAATTTCAGTCTATTGTCTACTGTCTGTCTGTGTCTATTTTTGAGATTAATTTAGCAGTTTTTCAAGGAAAATAAGGATTGCAAGTCTGAATAATAAATGTATATTAAGTAGCATTAATCAGTTTTAAACTTCACTGTTTTCGTTACTAATAATAATGGTGACCTTTCAAACGTCTAAGAAAATATTTTATACTGTGTTAAGTGAAGAAATTAAATGTTTTCAACGCACACAAAAAAATTGAATTATGAATATGTTTGAAGCAATAGGAGTAAGGTTTGCAAGGTTTGCAAGGTTTTTGCCTAATTATTGAGCATATTTAGTATAACATATTAGTCAGTATTCAAGCCAAAAAAAAAAAAAAAAAAAAAGAAAAAAAATGCATCCGTATAGGAATGGCGTTGTTAAAAATGCTAGGATTTTTTATACGATATAAAAATTATTCAAGTAAAAAAATTGTCATACTAGATTTTTAAAATTCTGAATTTTATGAAAACGATTGAGATCCAACTAAAAGAGGAAAAATATTCAGTAATTTTATGTGAACTAGGGGACTCTACCCCTTTCTCGCTCCGCTCACTAACCACCGAGGGAGGCTTCGCTTTCCCCCGACTCGTTCCTTTATTAATCCTTGCGTGGCCTTGCCCGCCTACTCGCTGCTTTACCTTTTACTGAATAGGAATATAAATGTGCATAAAACAAGACAAAGGCAGAAAAGTGCTATAGAAATCCCGATATTCAATGTCAAATTAAAATACGTAATATTTGAAACCACATGTTTTTTAATGAAATATTATGTTAAAAATCAGTAATTTTTTTCAGAGTAGAAAGAAGTTCGTAATATCTAGACCATTTTGCGTTACAGCTTTACTATATGACCCTCTTGGTGACTTTTTAATTTTTGTCATTATTTCGTGATGAATTTTTTGGTATAATTATAATTATTATTATTATTTTAAAGATCTAGTACCTATTTTTTTTAATGCCTACACTTCTTACTTTTGAATGTTTTAGTATAAATAGGGCAATATGTAATACTCTAATTATATTTCTAATGTAGAGGTAGTTAATAATTTTACTCATTCGAAAATATCTGAAAAAAAAAAAAAAAATGTCGATTATCATTATTATTATTATTTTAATTTGGAAAACTTTCCTACAGCTTCAATTTTTAATTCTCTCCTCTCTACTTCTTAAAATAACGAAGGATAAAATGTAATAGATTCTGTATGAATTTTAGGTGAGGAATTTTATTCTGCCATAATTAAAAATATGAAATATATCATAGAAATGTCTAATTCTGTAAAGTTTAAAATTTATCATTGCTAAATTAGAAGATGCTGTCATTTATAAATGAGTTTGAATTTGAATCTAAAACATCTTTTAACGCCAAAATATATTTGAAGTATATGAAAATGGGGTTTTAAATAAAAAAGATAAATACATTTTAAAAACAAAAAGGAATGCAGTTAATTATACAGACACGACATTACTTCATTATTCCCACATGCACACACAAAGAACATATAAAACAAAATAATAATAATAATAAACAACATGAGAAATCACCAGTAAGAAAATTAATTTTATCTACAGACGACATATGACAAACGATCTGCAGATGACAAATTACAATCCTATATTAGTTTTTTCATTGAAAATATCTAAGATAACTCTTTTTATTTATTTGCAGATGACAAAGTTCTTTGTTACCAATAACATCATTGATTTTTTCTTTTCATACCATGGATGATATTTTATATTCCCTGGTAATTGTGATGTCATAAGACTAAGAAGAACGATTTGGAGAAAGTATTTGGATGTTGGCAAATAGAATATCTTTATTAAGCTGACGTATTTAATTAATAATTAAGATGATAAAAATTTCTAACCGACTGAAACGTCTTTCTTGGTGTATTCGGTACACATTGATGCCTCCCATGACGCGGAGGACACTGCTATTCGCGAGGAGATGTGGTCAAAGACAAAAAAAAAAAAAAAAAAGCCAGCAACAGTAACTTTTTTTCTTTTTTTAATGTACAAAGATTTTATTTCGATATAATATTTTTTATTCTTCTAAACACTACCATTTATTCATTTTTATTTTTAGAATTTGTACAGAATTCCTATAAAAAAAAAAAAATCTATGTTGATATTAGATTTCATTAAAAAAGAATCACTCATGCAATTATTTTGTAAAATTCCAAAAACATTTCATTTAAAAACAGTTAATTTGTTATTTAAAAAGTACATCAAATTTACTTTCGTAATGAAATCTCTAGCAGGATTCCCCTTGTAAGCCTCATTTATTTTTTGACTTTTTCCCGGCATTCTGCCTCTGCCAGGAAAAGTTTTATCAATTCAGAAATTTTAATGAGTTTTCTAGAGTAAACCAAGCAAATTTGAATTGAGTGAGGCGCACTATCTCTTAGTCTACCTAAAAATATATTTTAATTTTATTTATTTGTATTTTTAAAGGAATATAAAGCTACATTTGAATATGAAAAAAAGTAATTATTTTCATTCTTTTTCATACCTGGTATAATTTTTATCGTTTCAAAATATGTTCATTGAAAATGTATCTTATATACCTGGGAATTTAATTTTATAGAATATTTCTTGTTTATTGCATTATTCATTTTTCAAATTACAGTGCTTGTATTTACGTTGCTAACATAAGCATCTTAACAATAAAAGTCCAAGCTTCCCTCGGATAATGATAGCTACAAAAATGTATTGAAATGTAGAAAATTAGAAAATAATTTCTTATTCTTGGTTTGGAGGAATGAATAAAATAATGAAAAAAAAAAAAATGACTTAACAGTAAAAAAAAAAAAAAAAAAAAAAAAAAAAAAAGCCACAACTGCAACAATGTATTGAGAAAATATACATTTTAGCCGTGATTTAAAACAAATCAAATAAGGGTAAAAGATAAGAGTAAAAAAATAATAAATTTGGGGGTGTTTAGGTATATACCATTCCTTCGACAATTAAACTAGCGACGATTTTGATGAATTTACCCTGAAGTTAATTTCCATAAATAATTAAATTTAACTTACATTTCATTACTTGAAGTCCACTGTCATGATTAAAAAAAAAAAAAAAAAAAAAAAACAGTGAAATGTTCAATAATTGTTTCGTCATTATTGGCTACTAGGCTTTGCCCACTTCGCTGGTCGCTATATTTAAATGAATAGTAATAATGAAAAAGAATCAATATTTTCACTTTATAAATAAAAACTTAAAAAAAAAAAAAAAAAAAGAAAGAAAGAAATCCATTGAAATTGCTCGAAAATTTGCTTCGGGTCTTCATCACCCACCGTATCTGGGGTCCGTGTCCCCATTGCCTGAGGCAACCAACATCTTACTCTTGAACTTTAATCTGGATGTTTATCGGATTACTGTTTCGAAAGGGACGATAAAAAAAAAGAAATAATTAAAAAGAAAAAGAAAAAACTGGTGTGAAACAACCACACTACTTCCATTACACATTATTACACGTATCATGAAATTTTTGGAGATGTGATCAGAAGATATTTAATTAACCTAAGAAAGTAGAAACCTAAAATATTTCCGGTAAGAGAAATTTAATAAGCGTGTAAAGACATATAAAACAAAGTTTAAATAGCAAGTTTAAATAATAATAATAACAATAATAAAAATGGTAGAGATATTTTTTGTAACATCAATTTCTGAGATGCAAATCTGGCCTACTTAAGCAGGATGACTGTTAATTTTCCTGTAATAACCACGTAATAAATGAGAGAGGATATCTAAAGTGGATTTATGTAACAATTTTCAAGAAAATCGTTAGAGCCGTTTTTGAGATACCAACTTTTACCAAAACTTTGTATACTCAAATATCGACCGGAAAACAATAATTACATGCAAAAGGATATATAAAAGAGAGTTAATATGGCGAGTTTTCTCGCTAGAACACTAAACGTCAATAAATAAGGATAGGCTTTAAATTTAAAACTATCAGAAGAATTGTTTAAGTTAATATATTTTACTGTCAGTTGTCTATATTAATTTAGAAGTGAAATAATCAGCTAATAATATTTTGCAAAATTATTTCGGGCGTTAATGGGTTAATTAATAACTTTCTTCCGACTTAAAAATTTGAAAATCCAGCTTAGAGGGTGCACACGCAGATGTCATGTCACAGTTTATCTGTGTGCCAAACATCATGTCTGTGAGTGCGATAGATTTTTCTGGAGACAACTGACAGACAGACAGAGGGGAAAGACGGATGCCATTTTATTAATAAGATTTATCACGACATTTAGCCATATTTTTTTGGATTTTTCAAGCATGTAAATTTGAAAGTAGGTTCATTTGGAATTATCGACCGGTAGGCGGGTAAAGACCGAAAAGTTAATAATAATGAGATGTTTTCAGATATTTAAATTTTTACTTTTTATTTCCTCTGACTCTAATATAGTATACATTGTCTCTTTAACGGGATGAATATTTGAGACTAAACTTTTGGTATAATAACACTCCAAATCCGAAAATCAGGTCTGTCAGTAAATCTCTGTGTGTGACTGCCACCAGTATAACTTAAAACAGAAATTAGCTGGAAGTCGAAATTCGATTTATTTTAATTATATGTGAACAAGAAAAGAAAAACCAATAACGGCTTAAATGTTTAAAGAAACAATGATTTTCCTAAAATAAATAAAGTCGGCTTACTGTTATAGTTGCTTATATGTTATTCAAATAGAATTAGTTTAATGTTTGGAACCAATCACGAATGTAGGAGTTCGACGCTTCTTTATTTGAACAAATGGATTCAATTTTCGCACGTTATTTACTTTGGTCATACCAGACTGAATAATCCTTGCGTGGCGATCTCCAGTTCATCCTGCTTGACCATGGTGGAGGTGCAGATCTCATTGCCATCGGTTCCGAAAATTTTCGATGGTACTATGCTGCACCAAGTTTCGTGCTGTTCCAAAACGCAGGGATTTACATGATATTGAGGATGATCAGGAGGCCCTTATTATTGCGGGTGATTCGTTGTTGGTTTTGTTTGATGTGACCTGTTGACATCTTTCTAAAATTCTCTAAGGTTCGTGGGAACCCTGATGGTGTCGAATGAGATTCCTCACCATCCTCTTGGTAGGAGGCTGAGGTTGAAAGGACTTGGCCATAGAAAGGATATTGATCTTTTAAATTATCATTAAAAAATGTCATTAATCTTTGAACTATCATCAATATTATGCTATGTAATATCTATACGAACTGACATCATACATAAGTTTGCAAACTAGCCCCGCATACATATCCAAAACAAGATGGCTACCACATAATCCCAAACATTAGAAATTAAATATTATGGTAAATGTATATAAATACAAAGAACCACTTTTTCAAAAACCTCAATCAGCAGTGCTTAGATTCGATCTATAAGTTCATCAGACCAAAATAATTTACGACGAAAAATTTTTACA
The DNA here is from genome assembly GCA_963930645.1 of Salticus scenicus. Lineage (NCBI taxonomy): Eukaryota > Metazoa > Arthropoda > Arachnida > Araneae > Salticidae > Salticus > Salticus scenicus. Next base: position 372,918,659 of record OZ005649.1, on the reverse strand, counting down.
TCAGTCAAAAAACGATGAGAAAGAGATCCTTCTTTCTTGATCTTTCCATGCAGACAGAAGTTAAAGTGGACGGTACACATCATTTTTATACACAATCAGTTAGTAGGATGGCAGCGCTCTAACTTGGTGGCAGTAAATATAAGTTTGGGCTAACTACTATCTTGTGCCAACTAAGATTATCTCTCCTATTAAAATAAAAACCAATATTGTATTAACAATTTTTAAGATTTTTATTCTAGCAACTTATTAATGAAATATGAATATGTATTTTCTTAGATTTTAATAAATTTCGTAGATTTTACATCTGTAAAGTACAAAATATCTTATTAGCGAAGTAAAAATCTGTAAAATTCCCATAGAAAGCTAAAGAAATTTCAAACAAAAAACATGACCGAAAGCATAAAATGGGGTACAATTTTTCCTAAATGCACCCGTGGTGTAGCTGCTTGAAAAGTGTATCTTGTTTTTATAAAAACAAACAAAAACGGTTTTTGAAAATATGCATATGAAGAACTAGCCATACAGTATAAATATTGGCGTGGAAAATTAGAGTAACTACCTGTTTTCTCATTCCCTTTCCACCATAAATTTTTATAACAAATAAACAGATGAATGTATAATGTCTAGGGCATATTTGTTCTCAAATAATTAACCGAATTTCATATCAATTTAATTTAAGCAATAATTTTAAAATAGATCATATTTCAGTTTTTATCAGAAGTAAGCATTTAGAGAAAGAAAATTTATTTATTTATTTTTATTTATTTATTTTTTATTTTTTAAGAAAGTTAAATTAAAGGGAGTTAAGAATGCAATATAGATAGGTAAAGATATATATTAAAACCCGAATAAACTACTACGTCAGAAACGCCAAAGAAAAATATTTGAGATGCATACAGCTGTTTCGGTAGCATTAAGCGTACCGTCTTCAGTGCAAAAAGAATCAATTTTTTTGCACTGCAGACGGTACGCTTAATGCTACCGAAACAGCTGTATGCATCTCAAATATTTTTCTTTGGCGTTTCTGACGTAGTAGTTTATTCGGGTTTTAATATTCCAACGCCAAGTCTCCTGTTATTAAAGATATATATGCCTTCATATGTTAAAATAAAACCTGTTTTTTCATCTTGCATTCACTTTTTTTTTCATCCATAACGAACTTTTTGAAAAAATGTAATTATTAATTTGTCAACTATGAACGCCAGAATAAGGAAAATGTCTATAAATAATTTTATAATGAACATATCACACAGTTTTCATGTTCGTATGCAGATTTGTTACAAAGTTATTCAAATAATAAATGATTAAAAAAAAAAAAAAAGAAAGAAACAGAAAAGCGAACACAAGAAGCAAAATCTGATTTTATTTTAATATTTGGAGACATGTTTTTCTTCATCCATTCGTAGAACTTCCTATACACCATTTTGAATTTTGAAATTTTTATCTAAAATTGTGTATATTTTCCAAAAGTTTGGAAAAAATCGATATAATATCAATTTAAAAATTATTAATAACGTTAAATTGATATAAAATTCGATTAAGTATTCGATGACAGCAAATATGTACGTTCTTATCTTCATTTCTCTATGTTTAAAAAAAAGTTACTGTCACTGGTGTCAAATTTTTTTGTCTGCGACAGCATCTTCTAGCGGAGGTCTGGGTCCTTCGCGTCATGAGAGGTATCAATGCGTTCCGAATACTCCAAGGAAGACATTTCAGCTGCTTAGAAATTTCTATCATTTTAATTAAAGAAGTTATTAACTAAAAACGACAAGTTTATGAAGGTACTCTATTTGCCATTTTGAAGAAAGTTTCTCTCAGTGACGTTGTTCTTCTGTCACGAAGTAATTTTACACGGAAAAATTAAAATATGATCCATGGTGTACGTAGGTAGGTAGGTAGGTTCGATTTAACGTCGCATCAGTACTGCGCTATGGGTAATAGGCGACGGTCTGGGACACACCCCTAGAGATGTTCCGGTCACTTGCCATCACAATTTCGATCCTTCCCGGAAGGGATATCCCCCCCCCCCCCCGCTTTGGCGATCCCCAGAGGTATAGTGTGGGTGGGAACATGGAGAACTTTGCGGTCACGACAGATTTTATGTGCACCAGCCACGATTAGTGTACACGATGGTCTTTGGCCGGCTCAAGCATCGAATCGGCAATCTTCCAATTACGTGCTCAGCGCTTTACAAACTAGGGCGCCGCGGCCCGAAACCATGGTTGTAAAAAAGAAAGAAAATAAATATCAACTTTTTTTCTCTACTTTTAGAAAATTAATTTTCTTACACGGGAAAATTAAAATATGATCCATGGTTGTAGGTAGGTAAATAATTAGGTACGTTGAGTTTGACGTCGCACCATTACTGCGCTATGGATAATTGGCGACGGTCTGGGACGCACCCCTACGGATGTTCCGGAGACATTCCACCACAATTTTGGTCCTACACGAAGGAGATGGTCCCCCGATTCAGCGCCCTGCCAAAGGTATAATTTTGATGGGAACATGGAGGATATTGCGGCCACGATATATTTTACGTGCACCAGCCACCATTAGTGTACACGACGGTATTTAGCCGGCTCGAGAACCGAACTCGCAATCTTCCAATTACAATGGGGTACCGCGGTCCGGATCTAAAGTTGTAAAAAATAAATAAAAAGGGTCATATACTAAAGCTGTAATGCAAAATTGTCTAGACATTATGAATTTCTTTCTATTAAAAAAATATATAAATATTACATATTTCAATTTGACATTGAATATGAGGATTTCCATAATAATTTTCTGCTTTTGTCTTGTAATATGCACTATTAATATTCCTTTTCAGTGAAAGAAAACAACTAATAGGCGGGCAGAGCTCTGCATGTGTTAATAAGTAAAGTGAGTCGGGGGGGGGGGGGGGTGGCGAAGCCTCCCTTGGGGGTTGGTGAGCGGAGCGAGCAGGGGGCAGAGCCCCCTAGTGTTTAAAAATTATATGCGAAAGAATGAAGATGTGGTTTAGTTTTGGATTCCAGTATAGTTGTAGACATATTCCCCATTAAAGTATAATGAACTCTTTTATAAAATTGTTTTATAACTTTCCTTTTTCAAAGTGAAGTTTTTAAATATTCATCCATTCATTGGTATTTATTCATTTAATTATTTAATTAAATGTTTGTATTTAAATTTCGGCAATTTCTTTCTACAACTAGTTATTAAATTTACATATATTTAAGAGTAGAAAATTTTAACATCCAAATAGTTTTATTTAACTTTATTTTAAAAATCTTTTCTAAGTTCCTTTATCTTAAAGGATAACTTTAAGTCTGTAATGATTTTAAGAAATTATAAAGTTTTTTTTACGCAACATATCTTGCGCAACACTCTTATTTTGAGTTTCCTTTAATAAACACATTAAAAGTTATAAAATAACTTCTAGGTATAAACAGGAAATATTACTTTTAGAAAAGCATCATTCTTTATAAAAAGCTTTAAAGTTTACCTTTGAAAGAATCTTCTTATCTTTTTCTTTTTTTCTCCAGCCAGCACTCTCTTAACTTTGTAAATATCAGGTTGAGATAAAAACAAAATTTTAGAAGGTAAAGTTTTCACGTTTATCACCTTATCATGATACTTTGTTTAGAAATTTTATTCTTAGCCACATTAGCATCAGTTTAAGAAATCAAATGGATTTGAAGCAGTTAAAATTTGCTAAAGTTTGTAAAAGAATATAATATAATTACATCCAAAATTATTAGACCTACTTCTGCAAAACTATTTGTGGGCTATTAATTTATACAAATACTATATGTAGTCAATTGTCCTTAATCCCAAATTCCTTCCTTCATACGTAATATTATGGGATTTTTGTTCTTTGTATTATGAGGATATCACATCCATAAAAGTTTTTCGAATTCTATTTTTGTATTTCCACTATTTGAACATGTCGTCTTTTATTTCAGTCAGCAGTTTTTTTTTTTTTTTTTTTTTTTTTTTTTTTTTTTTTTGGCAAAATAAATTTAAATATTTTATTTTATTAAGTATTCTCACGGATGTAATTTTTAATCTCAAAAACAAATATTTAAATTAAGATATATATACATAGGGGAGACTGGGGCACACTGGACCACCCCTATTTAAATCTCTTAATATTTAACTCTTTTAGTTTATATTGAGACTCATATATGGCAGCATGGTACTACTTGTATACATCCAAAAAACCCCATGGTAAATGCTAAGGTAGCCATTTTATACTATTTTTATGTTTTGAGCTGCTCAAAGTAATTTTTCAAGTTTGAAGTTTTTTTTTAATTTTATCAGGACTGAACTATTGACTACAAGTATTGGGTAGTTGTTAAGAAAAGGTGAGATACTTTTGTTTTTAAATTTATAAAAATTATTAGCATATTTATAGTCTATTTATAATTTTAATATTATTATTTGTTTTGTCTGGACATGGGGCACAGTGGACCGCCTTCCTGTGTGCCTAAAAGTTCAAATTATATTTAATACCTTCTTTATTTTAGTTAAATTTACATATACAAATATAATGTGACTCAAAATAATTAATAAAAAAAAATAATAATCTTAATGTTATAATAAAATAAATTTCTGAAAAGGGAAAATAGTTGAATAGTTGTATAATAAATATGAATATCTAAATTTAATAACTATTTGAATTGTTTAATATTAAAAAATAAATAAAAAGATTTTGTGATATAATAAATAGTAGGTTATATAAATTTATTGTTGTTGTTTTTAGAAATAACATGTAAAAGATGAAAGTAGAATAATTTTAGTTAAACGCATCTCACAAATATAATGTAAAATATTAATATCTCAAAATAATGAATAAAAATGTTTGAATAGCAATAAAATGTTTAATTATGTATTTTATAATTTTTATAACTATGTAACATTAATAAACAAATTAAAAATATATCTTATTGTTTTTAGTGATGGCACGTAAAAGACAAAGGAAATCTGATATAGGATTCTTCCTCTAATTTGATTTCTTATTTATTTTGATTTCCTTTAAATTTTGGTAATTTTATTTCATGAAAATGTTCTAATTATGTTATTTAGACTAGAATTGCATAAGAAACTAATTTTAGAAAAAAAAAAGAGTAATTTATATTAATTGAACATGAACAACAGTGGTTGGTCCATTGTACCCCGGGTTGTGGACCATTTTGCCCCAGTGATGGGGCACAGTGGTCCATTTTGTGAGTGCACACAATTTATTTTTTTATTCGTAATGTATTAGAAGTATTGTTATATATATAAAAAATAGGACATGTCAAGAAAGGTTTAAAGAATGTTTGCTAATTTTTTCAAGTACCTTGTTTTTTTATTTTTGGTGAAAAAAAAAACTTAAAAGTGTAAAAGTGGTCCACTGTGCCCCGGTCTCCCCTAATTGCTCATTAAAATAAAAGGCGATGTGTTCAAAGAGTAAGGAAAACAAAAAATATATATAAAAACATTTCTGAATGAGATATTTTCATTATAAGAAGCAACAAAACCATCATATTGTTACATGGAAAAGCAAAAAGAGTAATTCTGACAGGTATGCAGCTTTAATAGGATTGGTTGAGAAAATCTTAATTCAGGCAAAAAATTCTTAATATTGAGTGGTTTTATTTATTCGAACTTACATTATTTGTTTATATAGCTTTCTATCAATTATGAATATTAGTTTGTTAGAATTTTGAAAACTTTTTAGCAATATATATATATATATACATATAATTTTTTTTTTTTTTTAAATCAAGAACGTACTGAACAAACTGCGTAGCTTAACACCATTCTTGAACATAGAAAAGATGTCGGCATTTATATACTTTCACCGACGTTTTCTAGCAGAAAAAAATAATAAATATCATTTAATTATTAATATTATCTATGTTTAATACTTTTATTTTGCCATTTGAACATTGTTCATTTTGAAGACTGTGTATTTAAATGTATCAGATGATTAATGTGATATGGCGCAAAATAACGTTTTTAAAGCTTGAACTCTAAGTACGCCCATTTAAAAGATGAAATCTTATTACTCGCTTACGAAAGTAATAGAGATTAACCTCATTTATATGGTGAACATTTCAAGCCAAGGAAAAAATAATATTTTTTGCTTTTACAAAATAAGATCCCCAAAGAGAAGTATGTAAAATTATAAATGACCTTTTAATGAAATTGAATTAGTATTTAGTCCTATGGGGAAATATTTAGAATCGGCAAAAAGGCGCCAAAATTTTAGAGAATTTGCAGTGAATTTGCAATGACTCTTCGAATTTAGTAGTTATTGCAGAAAACAATTATTTGTCATAGATAAAGGATTACCTGTATTGAAAACTTTAACATAGTTCACTCAATATGTAAATTTACAGATTAAAAATAATAAAGAGCATTTAATTATTAATAATAGCTATGTTTAGTACTTTTATTTTGCCATTTGAACATTGCTAATTTTGAAGACATTGTATTTAAATGTATCGGCTAATTAATGATAAGGCACGAAATAACATTTTTAAAGCTTGAACTCTAAGTACTCCCGTTCAGAAGATGAAGTCTTATTACTCACTTATAAAAGTCATAGAGATTAATCTCATTTATATGGTAAACATTTCAAGCCCAGGAAAAAGTAACATTTTTTGCTTTTACAAAATAGATCCCTAAAGAGAAGTATGTAAAATTATAAATGACCTTTTAATGAAATTGAATTAGTATTTAGTCCTATGGGGAAATATTTGAAATCGGCAAAATGTCGCCAAAATTTTACATAGATTTCAGTGAATCTGCATCGAGTCTTCGAATTTAGTAGCTATTGCAGAAAACAATTATTTGTCATAGATAATGGATTACCTGTATTGAAAACTTTAACATAGTTCAGGAAATATGTAAATTTACAGATTAAAAATTGTTAAAAATAAATGACTCAGGAAACGGTCAAACATTATTTATTTTCTGTGAATAAATAATTTATACAACATGAGGGAACATAAAAATACAGCACATTGTTTACAAATAGATTATATTTTGTTTTTAGTATTTACATATATACTCGTTTGATAAAAAATACAATCTGTACAGTTTGAGATTTGTCTACTACAGCTTCACAAAAATATATTCCATATAAGACATTAAAATTTTCCCTTTTTACCATTGAGATACAGACAAGTGCATTAACATTCAGAATAATGGTATTTATACGATGAAATATACAGTTTTGGTTTACACGGCTTTGTATAAACAATAAAAATATTGCAGTTTTTAAATTACTAAAAATGAAATTATAAAGTGGAAATAATGAACAGTGTGCAATTATTTCGACCTTACGACGAGAGTTCTCGTTTAATTCTTTTAATTATCATAAGGTAGGGGAAGGTTGCCTGAAATGGTCCTAACGGGTAAAACGATTCATATATGTTTTCTTCCAGACAGATAGCACTACCTACAGGGGTAACACAGAAATTAGTTGCTCCAAGTCAATAAGAAGAAAAGCCAGTATTCAAGCGATCGCAGTATTACGCGAGTGAATACAATTCTTTGAAAAAATGTGTTTTATAACATCTGACATAAGGTAATCACTTATTTATTTAGATATAAATTCTTCCGTGTACAGAAATATCACCTGATTTACTTATTTTATTTCATTATGTATTGTCATATGACTTTCATATCCTTTTATTTTGCTGATAAAAAACGATTTACACTTATTTGTAAATGAAAGATCATTTTGCCCTTTTGTGAGGGTAAAATGATCCTTTGGATACTTTTTCAAAAATCTTTTTTTTTTTACATTACTCAGTTTAAGTTTAAAATATGGTTAATGCAAAATATACTAGCAAATGGCCAAAATTTTGTTTAAACAGTTATGTCTAAACAAACAAGAAAAAACTTGGTTACACAAGTTTCTCCTTAAGGGGATTATTTAAGGCCACCTTCTCTTAATTATTTATACAAAACTTTATTTTACCAAAATAAAAAAAAAAAAAAAAAAAAAAAACGAAGTGAATTGACCTGACTTCTTTGTGGGAAAATTATTAGAATAATTATGAGTTATTATTATTGCTATTATTATTATTTTATTATTTTTTTTCAATGCATCCGATAAAAAAAAAAAAAAAAAAAAAAAAAAAAAAAAAGTTTACTTTACTCTTTGATGTTATTTAGTTTTCATTCTATAAGAATAATTTAGAGAATATTTTTTAACCTTTTCAAACAAAATTTAAAACTGTTTATGACTTCAGTTTGTCTGTTCGCTTTTTTCATTTCATAATTATTTTTAGAAATTCATAAAACTCTTTCTAAAATTCTTTACTCTTCAAGTTATAAATATTTTACATCAATAGAAAGAGTTAAACATCAATAGAAAGAGTTAAAAATGCATCAACAACTGAAAATGCAACTTCATTAATTATTCGTAATGAGTCCTAATATTTTTATATAAATGAATTATTAGCGTTGAATCTTAAAAAGAAAAAAAAAATGTATGTCGATTTTGTATAATTAGTACAGCATAAAAAAGCTCAAATGTGCTCATAAAAAATTCCTTTTACATGTGATGTATCTGAATTATTTTGTTAATCCTTGTGTACAAATTAGTCGTGCTGCGTTTTCGATATTTATTGGGAGGTATTCATTCTATTGTATACTTGAAGAACTTGACTAATATAGATCAAATTTAAGGAATTCTAAAAATATTTATACAAATGAAACTAGTATGTTGTGGCCACCACAAGACTTTCTTCTATATTTACCTATACATATTCAATCAGTAACAATATTAAAAAAAAAAAAAAAAAAAAAAAAAAAAGTACGATTTTTTTTTTCTAAGTTTTTTTTTTTTTTTTTTTTTTTTTTTTGTTAAAAGTGAAAAATATCGATAACTTTGTTTTAAATTATCACAGATTCATAGTTCAACCATTCGTTTTAAAGGTATTGACGAGACCTTTCGAAAGATACCCATCTTGAAAATTTATCCCCCCGGGGGGGTACTTCCCCCCCAGGGGGGGAAGCGATGCCCCCCCATGCAGAAATTTTTTTTCCTAGTTACATACTACTATTATCAATAATTCATATTAATTTTACAATCACAAGTTTAAAATAACTCTTATTATGCACATTTATACGAATTTTTGTCCTATGCTGCCATGTTAAAAATATAGATAAAATGCTATCACAGCGCCACCTGTTGAGCTATTGATCCCCAAACATAATCAGCACCAGTTTATGTCGGGGACCGACCAACTAAATACCAAGTTTGGTTAAATTTCGTTAAAAAAAAAATTTGCGATATTTTTCTGTTTTTTTTTGTTAAAAGTTAAAAAAATCGATAACTTTGGTTTAAATTATCACAGATTTATCGTTCAACCATTCGTTTTAAAGGTATTGACGAGATCTTTCGAAAGATACCCATCTTGAAACTTTGCCCCTCCGGGTGGGAACTTCCCCCCCCGGTGGGGGGGCAACCGATGCCCCCACATGCACAAAAATTTTTTCCTAGTTAACTACTACTATTATCAACCTGATCTTTCGAAAGATACCCAATGTGAAAATTTACCCCCCCTGGGGGGGTATTTCCCTCCTAGGGGGGGGAAGCGATGCCCCCCCATGCAAAAATTTTTTTTCCTAGTTACATACTACTATTATTAATAATTCATATTAATTTTACAATCACAAGTTTAAAACAACTCTAATTATGCACATTTATACGAATTTTTGTCCTATGCTGCCATGTTAAAAATTTAGATAAAATGCTATCACAGCGCCACCTGTTGAGCTATTGATCCCCAAACATAATCAGCACCAGTTTATGTCGGGGACCAACTAAATACCAAGTTTGGTTAAATTTCGTTAAAAAAAAAAAAAAAAAAATTGCGATATTTTTCTAAGTTTTTTTTTGTTAAAAGTTAAAAAAATCGATAACTTTGGTTTAAATTATCACAGATTTATCGTTCAACCATTCGTTTTAAAGGTATTGACGAGATCTTTCGAAAGATACCCATCTTGAAACTTTGCCCCCCCCGGTTGGGAACTTCCCCCCCCCGGTGGGGGGGGCAACCGATGCCCCCACATGCACAAAATTTTTTTCCAAGTTAACTATTACTATTATCAACGAGACCTTTCGAAAGATACCCATCTTGAAAATTTACTTCCCCGGGGGGGGGAACCGATGCCCCCCCATGCACAAAATTTTTTTCCTAGCTAACTACTACTATTATCAATAATTCATATTAATTTTACAATCACAAGTGTAAAATAACTCTCTTTATGCCCATTTATACGGAATTTTGTCCTATGCTGCCATGTTAAAAATTTGCATAAAATGCGATCACAACGCCACCTATTGAGCGATTGATCCCAAAATCTAATCAGCACCAGTTTATGTCAGGGTGCAACTAAATACCAAGTTTGGTTAAATTTCATTCATTGGTTCGTGAGATACAGCGTCCACAAAAAAAATGATACAGACAGACAGACAGACATTTTCTAAAAACTATTGATTCGTGTTCTCCACATCCCAAAACATGTAAATCCATCAAAAAGCGGACTTCGAAAATTTTCGCGAATCCAATACTTTCTCTATATTACATATAGAAGAAAGTAAAAATCAGAGGCGGATGTACAACTCTCGAGGTCCGACGTGAAAGTCGGAGCACCCCACCCTCTAACAAGATGCCCCTTGAACTTCTTCACTTAAACTAGTAACCATAAACAAAAAACATTAAAATCAGTTTTAAAATTGAAAAGTCCAACCCAACGTGATATCCAGGGGCCATTGTCCCTGTTTGCTCTGCCTACGGCTTAAAGTGACTGTTTCAGAACAAAATAACGGTACAACAACTTCGCCAGATACAAACACTTAAAACTTAAGTTTCTTCAAAAACCAACTGCAACCTCCTTCCCACCCTTCCCCCAAACCCCTGTGCTCCACTGATGAAAACATGTAGAAACAGGCAAAATCACAAAAAAGTTGGAAAGTTTTAAATATATCCTCAAATATTTCTTAAACAATGAAAGATACTTTCTAAGATTAAGCGAAATTATCTTTGGTGAATTACGGCATGCGTGGAAGAAAAATAATGAAATTATAAAATTAGAAATTCTCAATTATTCCAACAATTTTCACGTCTATATTTGCACTATACGATACGATGTGAAGGAAAAGTCATAACTCCCAACTTCAATCCCTTAAATGCTGTTCTTATGCAAAAGGAATTACACCGAAGATATATATATATATAATTTTTTATTTTATGAAGTCAGCTAAAATTTTGAGGGGATTCAGTTTGAAGAATTGCAAAATTTAAATATTTGTAAGCTTTCCCCCAACCCTAATAACAATAATTCTTATGAGTGAGTTTAAATATTTATGAGCTGTCCCCCACCCCCATAAGAGTAATTCTTATGAGTACGAAATCTTTTAATAATAAAGTGATTCATAGAATTTCAGCTTTGTACCATAAGGAGTCTTCGAAATATTGCATGTCAATGAAAAAAAAAAAAAAAAAAAAAAAAAAACAGAAATAGGCATCAACCACATTTTAAAGTCTCTCTTTCTCACTTTCTTCTTATGTAATATAGAGAAAGTATTGGATTCGCGAAAATTTTCGACCTCCGTTTTTTGATGGATTTACATGTTTTGGGATGTCCAGAACACGAATTAATAGTTTTTAGAAAATGTCTGTCTGTCTGTATCATTTTTTTTGTGGACGCTGTATCTCACGAACCAATGAATGAAATTTAACCAAACTTGGTATTTAGTTGCACCCTGACATGAAATGGTGCTGATTAGATTTGGGGATCAATAGCTGAACAGGTGGCGCTGTGATCGCATTTTATGCAAATTTTTAACATGGTAGCATAGGACAAAATTTCGTATAAATGGGCATAATGAGAGTTATTTTAAACTTGTGATTGTAAAATTAATATGAATTATTGATAATAGTAGTAGGTCTATGGAAAAAAATTTTGTGCATGTGGTGGCATCGGTTCCCCCCCTGGGAAGTAAATTTTCAAGATGGGTAGCTTTCGAAAGGTCTCGTTGATAATAGCAATAGTTAACTGGGAAAAAAATTTTGTGCATGTGAGGGCATCGGTTCCTCCTCCCCCCCCCTCCGGGGTGCAAAGTTTCAAGATGGGTGTATTTAGAAAGGTCAATACCTTTAAAACGAATGCTTGAACCATAAATCTGTGATAATTTAAAACAAAGTTATCGATTTTTACTTTCTTCTATATGTAATATAGAGAAAGTATTGGATTCGCGAAAATTTTCGACCTCCGTTTTTTGACGGATCCACACGTTTTGGGATGTCCTGAACACGAATTGATAGTTTTTAGAAAATGTCTGTCTGTGGGTCTGTCTGTCTGTATCATTTTTTTGTGGACGCTGTATCTCACGAACAAATGAATGAAATTTAACCAAACTTGGTATTTAGTTGCACCCTGACATGAACTGGTGCCCATTAGATTTGGGGATCAATAGCTCAACAGGTGGCGCTGTGATCGTATTTTATGCAAATTTTTAACATGGCAGCATAGGACAAAATTCTGTATAAATGTGCATAATGAGAGTTATTTTAAACTTGTGATTGTAAAATTAATATGAATTATTGATAATAGTATTAGTTAACTAAGAAAAAAAATTTGTGCATGGGGGGCATCGCTTCCTCCCTGGGGGGAAGTACTCCCCGTGGGGGGTAAATTATGAAGATGGGTTTCATTCGAAAGATCTCGTCAATACCTTTAAAACGAATGGTTGAACTATAAATCTGTGATAATTTAAAACAAAGTTATCGATTTTTTTTTACTTTTAACCAAAAAAAAAAAAAAAAAAAACTTAGAAAAAAAAAAATTCATTTTTTTTTTTTTATATTGTTAGTGATTGAATATGTATTAATTTTTACAAAAAAAAAAAAAAAAAAAAAAAAAAAAAAGAAAAAAAAATCGTATTTTTTTTTTTTTTTTTTTTTAATATTGTTACTGATTGAATATGTATAGGAAAATATAGAAGAAAGTCTTGTGGTGACCACAACATACTAGTTTTTTTTTACTTTTAACGAAAAAAAACTTAAAAAAAATCGTATTTATTTATGTATTTATTTTTTTTTTTTTAACGAAATTTAACCAAACTTGGTATTTAGTTGGTCCCCGACACAAACTGGTGCTGATTACATTTGGTGATCAAAAGCTCAACAGATCGCATTTTATCTAAATTTTTAACATGGCAGTATAGGACAAAATTTCGTATAAATGTGCATAATAAGAGTTATTTTAAACTTGTGATTGTAAAATTAATATGAATTATTGATAATAGTGGTATTTAACTAGGAAAAAAATTTTGTGCATGGGGGGCATCGTTCCCCCCCCCTGGTGATGAAGTACCACCCCCGGGGGAGTAAATTTTCACAATGGGTATCTTTCGAAAGACCTCGTTGTTGATAGTAGTAGTTAACTAGGAAAAAAATTTTGTGCATGTGGGGGCATCGGTCCCCCCCCCCGGGGTGCAAAGTTTCAAGATGGGTATCTTTCGAAAGGTCTCGTCAATACCTTAAAACCGAATGGTTGAACCATAATTCTGCGATAATTTAAAACAAAGTTATCGATTTGTTTTACTTTTAACGAAAAACGAAAAAATAAAAAAAAAACTTAGACAAAAAATCGTATTTTTTTTTTTTCTTTTTTTTTCACGAAATTTAACCAAACTTGTTATTTAGTTGGCTCCTGACATAAACTGGTGCTTATTACATTTGGGGATCAATCGCTCAACAGGTGGCGCTGTGATCTCATGTTTTCTAAATTTTTAACATGGCAGTATGGGACAAAATTTTGTATAAATGTACATAATGAGAGTTATCTTTAACTTGTGATTGTAAAATTAATATGAGCTATTGATAATAGTAAAAGTTAACTAGGAAAAAATTTCTGCGCATGTGCGGTCATCGCTACCCCCCGGGGGGTAAATTTTGAAGATGGGTATCTTTCGAAAGATCTCGTCAATACCTTTAAAATGAATGGTTGAATTATAAATCTGTTATAATTTAAAACAAAGTTATCGATTTTTTTTTTACTTAAAAAAAAAAAAAAAAAAAAAAAAACCTTGGAAAAAAATCGTAATTTTTTTTTTTTAATATTGTTACTGATTGAATATGTATAGGAAAATATAGAAGAAAGTCTTGTGGTGGCCACAACATACTAGTTTTTTTTTTAAGAGAGATACTTGAAAGTAATGCACATGTCACGAGAGGAAAAGATGATAATGCAAAAATAAACATATTTACAATTTACCCTTTATCTACCGAGGTGACGAGACGAAGTTATAATAAGAAGCGCATAAAATCGAAAATAGGGAAGTAAAATCAAAGGTAACTTATACGAAATGTATGTATCTCACTTTAATATATGGTCTTAAGCTCTACATAAAGCCGCTTTTATCTAGGAAAAGATTTTGTAGTGGGATGCCGTTTTTTTTTTTTTTTTTTCTGCGTTCCCTTTTTTAGAATCCTTAACCGTGTCATGATTAATTCATATATAGCCTCAAAAGTCTTAGTAAAAATTTAAAGGGTTATAAAAAATATATGTTCTTTTGCATTTTTTCAATGCCTTCTTTTTTTAAAGACCTCTGTATACTAAAGTACTCCCTCATTAAAATCTCATTAAGTATTAAGATGAAGTTGCATGCATAATTTTTGTGGCTTATATACCTTAAAAATTTAATCGTAAGTAAATAAAAAAAATAAATATTTGAAATATATTTTGTTTCTTTCATAATGTACTAAATAAAGAGTTAATTTGTGACAAATCTGTTAAAAACTTATATATATATATATATATATATATTTTTTTTTTTACATATTTCGACTACATTTTTACTTTCTTCTATATGTAATATAGATAAAGTATTGGATTCGTGAAAATTTTCGACATCCGTTTTTTGATGGATTTGCACGTTTTGGTATGTCCGATACACGAATTGATAGTTTTTAGAAAATGTCTGTCTCTGTGTGTGTGTGTGTATCACGAATTTTGTGTCCACTGTATCTCACAAACCAATGAATGAAATTTAACCAAACTTGTTATTTAATTGCACCCTGACATAAACTGGTGCTGATTAGATTTGGGGATCGCTTTTAACAGGTGGCGCTGTGATCGCATTTCTTTTCGAAACTTTTAACATGGCAGTATAGGACAAAATTTCGTATAAATGTATTGTACATAATGAGAGTTATTTTAAACTTGTGATTGTAAAATTAATATGAATTATTGATAATAGTAATAGTTAACTAGGGGAAAAAATTGTACATGTGGGGGCAGCGCTTCCCCCCTGGTGGAGAAGTACCCCCCCGGGGGGGCGGATAAACTTTCAAGATGGGTATCTTTCGAAAGGTCTCGTCAATACCTTTAAAACGAATGGTTGAACTATAAATTTGTGATAATTTAAAACAAAGTTATCGATTTTTTTTTTTTTTTTTTTTTTTTTTTTACTTTTAACAAAAAAAAAAAAAAGATTAGAAAAAAAAATCGTATTTATTTATTTATTTATTTTTAATATTGTTATTGAGTGAACTTGAACTTGTATAGGAAAATACAGAAGAAAGTCTTGTGGTGGCCACAACACTAGTTTGATAGAGTGTTAAAATGTTTTAGATTCTTTAATTAGGGTATGGGACACATTTATAGAATATTTGTTTAAGAGTTATTTCGTTTAATATTTGTTAAATATTGTTAATAATTAATTAGAAATTAATTAACAATTAATATTTGTTTCGCACAAATATTTGAGATTTATAATTTTTGAAGTTTATATCTCTAAAATTTTGGGTCAATATAAAAAAAAAAAAATTGTACCACATATATATATATATATATATATAGCGTGCATATCTTTACAATTTGTTATATGTGTCTAAGACCAATAATTAAAGGAGTTAAAGCTCAGGCTAAGATTTTGCGAACACACTGTACATGTAAAACGTCATCATGCATGTTTTGAATTCTTCACAAAAACCAAATCAACAGTAGGTTCTAAAACTGGATTGCTTTTTCTCAAGTTATTATCTGTTCGAAGTAAAACATTTATTTCAAAAACATTTATATTTTGAAACATGGAATGCATCTGCGATAACTATACAACCATTTACACATGTTGTTTAATGTGTGCTGTTTAATATATACATATATATATATTCACATGAACACAACGAAATTTCAAAAGATTGAACTAGATTTCCTTAATAAATATTTATACAATCTATGTAAAAAACATTTATTCTAAATAATATGTGCATAAGGAATTGTTTTGCAAGTTCATGGTAATTTTTTTTTCTCTATACCCAGAAGTTGTATTTTAAAATTTTGATATACAGTTTTCGCCGCTTATTAAAATCACATTCGTTCTGAGCCAAAATGATTTTATTAAGCGGCTGAGTTTTATATCCGGCGAACGTTCCTGCACTTAAGAGAAAGCTATTGCTTCCCTGAATTTAGAAAGAAACTTCAAATGGTAACGAATAATGGAATTAGTAAATAATATTAATTAATTAATTGTTCTTTCGATATAAGTAATAAACGCATTCCAAGTTCTCATGCGCTCTCCTTTAGAGGAAAATCATCATTACTTTACCAAAAGTTCGCGCTGTTCTTATAAATTTAAAATCTTTTCGTTTAAACCTCATGAATGATAGTATTTCAAAATAAGAACTAGAAATTGTCTTTTAATAATTAGAAAAAAAAAAAAAAAAAAAAAAAAAAACTTTTCAAATCAAATTTGCAATTCATTACTGCGCCTTGAAGAATAGCTTCTTGAAATTGTTAGGGAGATAAGTTATGGGGCGTGTTTAATTTGGAACTGTTCTGCAAGTGTGAAATCTCCGACAATCAGCGATAACGGAGGGTTTGTCTTTAATTTCTTTTTCTATTAAAAAAAAAAAAAAATCATACTGCAAATAAAAAATATTTTTAGTGTGCAGAAATGATATTTTTGATTTTATTAACCGGCGATTTTGATTATATTAAGCGACGGCTTTAAAAGTAGTTTGCATTCATTTGATTCAGGTCCTGGCAATTTGATCAGATTAAGCGGCTGATTTTATAAACCAGTGATTTTATTAAGCGGCGGTTACTGTACTCTGTAGTTGTGTTAGAGTACCGTCAGTACAGTTTTAGCATAAAAGAAGGACTTTATTTTAGGAAAATTCAATATTGTTTGTTGCATTCAAAACCTAATGCAGGAAATATAACACTTTTTCTTTCGATTTACACATCTTATTGTTTAGTTTTTCTTGCTATTAAATTTTATTATAAAAAATATTAAATTTCATCGTTACATTATTTTTGAAAATTCTGTCAGAATAATTTCAAATATTTAGAAGTGTTTTAAATAAATGAATGCGAGAATCGGAATAATATGATAATTTGAATAAATATTAAAAAAAAAAAAAATAGGCACATTTTTCAGTGTAATAAATATAATTATTCAAAATATTCAAAGGTATATGAATTTCATAAATGATAATTTTGTAATTTAATCATTTATGACTGTGTTCACATAAGTATTACAAAATATAAATGCATAATTCTAGTTACTATTCCTAGACTCTCTGATTAGCAACTCATTTAATTTGACTGTTTTTTTTTTTTTTTTTTTTTTTTTCATCGAGGAATCTGCTTTTGAAAACAAATAATATAAATCAATCAACATAGAAGAAAATAACCACTATCGTTTAAAATTTTCTAAAAGTACATTGCATGTTTAATAATCGTTTTTCGAAAACAAATAATATAAATCAATCAACACAGAAGAAAATAACCACTATCGTTTAAAATTTTCTAAAAGCACATTGCATGTTTAATAATCGTTTTTCGAAAACAAATAATATAAATCAATCAACACAGAAGAAAATAACCATTATCATTAAAAATTTTCTAAAAGCACATTGCATGTTTAATAATCGTTTATCGAAAACAAATAATATAAATCAATCAACACAGAAGAAAATAACCACTATCGTTTAAAATTTTCTAAAAGCACATTGTATGTTTAATAATCGTTTTCCAACATAATTTTTTCACATTAAATGTAAATGCTTTCACATACATCTTATTTTACCTATGCATTATTACCTATGCATTAACATGCTTCATAAAAAATTTGCATGAACTTGGAAGACATCCCAACAATGCATTAAAAATTAAAACTATACTTTTAAAAGAGGTTAAGATATATCATCTTTGTATACCATGGTAGAAAATAATAAAAAAACACAAATGCACTTTTAAGCACATATAGAACATCAAGTCTAAATAAGGTCACGAGTGTAGCGCCAAATCTATTTCAGTTCAAGAGCAAAAATAAATGGCGGTTTTAAAGGATATTGAAGTTACATATTTAAAAAAAAAAAAAAAAAAAAAAAAAAAAAAAAAAAAAACATGTACGGTTTTATATATTTACAAGATGGATGTTGATTTTTATTGGCTTGGGAAAAAAAATTACAACATTTATTAATCTAACACTGTTCACGAGTCCTCCAATTTAATTTAATTTAAATTAATTAACTTGTGAGATTATTCGGAAATTTTATGCAATGTTTCTGAAAAGAAAAATATTGCTCCTAAAATTTCCCCTATTCGACTTTATAAATGGCATTATACAAGACCCATTCAAAACAATATTTTTTATTAAAAAGTACACCTGGTAGATAGTAAAGTTTTTAGAAAATAGATTTTTGTTTTATTAACTAATGTGTTGATTTTTTAAGAAGAAATTTTTGTAGAAAATAGATGTATTTGTTGTGCCATATGAGCATTTTCATACAAAACACCAAAACTATCAAAAATTGTTATAAAAAAAAATTGCAAAATGTACCAAAATTATTAAAAAAAATTTTAACGTAGGGGAGACCAGGGTTAATTGTCATAAGGGGACTAATTGGCACTCAGGTTCTATTTCCTACCACAGTGAAAACCGAGCTTCGTCATTTTGCTAATGGGAAGTGTACGTATAAATACACCATTCACCAATGCTTGGAAGCGTCATGAAGGAAGCGCGTTTTCTCATTTTTCTGACTGATGAGTAAATTTTTTCATCTTACGTTCTTTTGGTCTGGTGAATCTCTATATCAAATTGGCACACTTATAACGGTGGTTTTCAAAAGAGTGGTTAACTGTGGTTACATACATATATCATAATCTTTAGTTTATGATGTTTGCGATTCTGCGGTACTATCTTTTGTTGGGTATCCCTGTGGGGCTAGTTGGCATAGTTAGGCATGGGGTCAGTTGGTATAACTGTAAAATAACTATAGTATAGCTTCACTTTCCTTAATGATAGTTCAAAGGCTGAAGTACCACTCCAAGATGAAGAGTTTAACCCTCAGCGTGCTGCCACAACGATTGTGAGGAATTGACGACTTGACCTTCTGTCGTCATTCGACGTCATGGTGAAATTTAACCTATAGGAGTCTTAATTTACCCCACAAATAAAGGACTATAGCCAATCATAGCGCAGCTTTTCCCCACAAACAAAAGGTAACTCCGCCTCGTTCTAGTCGTCCATTCCATTCTACATTTCCTACGAATCCCGGAGAACCTCAAAAAGGTGCCAAAAGGTCATGTAAAAGTAGATCAAAAACGAATCTTTCATAAAATAAAGGGCTTCATAAGCACCCTGAATATAAAATAAATGACTTTGTTTTGGTGAAATACAGATCGCACTATTGCCTTAGGAAAATTTACGAAACGGATGGTAATGAGATTCACATATCCACCATTGTCAAAAAGGTGAAAAAGTGGAAATAGACGAGACTGTTTCACGATAAAAGTAAAATTGTGAAAAAATTGAACCCACCTATTAAAATAAACGAGTTCACAACTCCTTCATTCGTGGTTGATTTCAAACACTGAGTTAATTCTATTTGAATAACTACAGGTAGTTATAATACGAGTACTGAGCAGAATTTATTTTACTTGATGAATTCGTTATTTGCTAATGCATTTAAACGGAAATGACAACTAGCCTCAGTCTCTCCTAATTAAAAATTTATGGATAATCCTCGAGAATATGTGTTTCAGCTTTATTTAATTTTTTAATCTGGGGTTTAAAATCATTCTAGAAACAAATATACATACTTATTTATATCCTTCTAAGGATTACTTATCCCCTTTAGTTTAGGTATGTTATAAGATTTTTCTTTAAAAATAGAAAACTTAAGATTCAAATTTATTCCAAATCAACATTTTTGTATTAGAAAGATGAAATATTTGTGGTTTATATGTTTTAACCTGGAAAATTTTCCATATGAACCATACAAATATGCTTAGAATAGCCATTTGTCACTCCCATCTTCTAGTAAAATTAGTGGTTAGATTAGATTACTATCACTAGTTAAGTCACATGCAAACCAAATTAGTTTACAGATAATCTAAATTAATCCACGCGTTTGCCAACATTGATTGTGAAAGAAATTGGACTACGTGAATTATTTACGTCTGCAATACTTTAATGTCAGCGATAGCGTAAACTTACAATTTGCCCTTTTTATATTGTTTTTGTAAAAGAATGGAGAAAAGAAATGAAGATGGGTACGGCCGGGGATTAACATGGTAAAGGTAAAAGTACAAGAAGCACTATATGAACAATTGATCGAGGCAAACAGAGCCATCTGAGGGGGAAAAATATTTCATTTTGTTAAATCAAACAATTCAGCGTAAAAAGCATTGTAGGTGAAGCCACACTCTTGTAAATTCCTTTATTGATTTTATAATAAAGTTTAAAATGTGTCAGAGACTTTGGACCAACCTGTATAGATATATCTTTCCTTTTATGCAAATTTTATAAAATGAGATTTATAGACCGAGTTTGAATTCACTTTAAACTGAAGACAATGAAACCGTAAAAATTATATAAATGATATATTAAAATAGGTAATAAACGTTTTAAATATTTTATTGAGAAGAGTAGTTCATAATTAAATTTTTCGAAGCGCAAAGTATTTGATGAAATCCAATTTGTGTCTGTGCAATACTCAACAAATCTGTTTCATGGTTGAATATAAAAAAATTATTTTTCTTTCACAAGGAAAAAATAAAAAATAAATAAAATAGGCATAAAATGAATATTTCTGACGAACTCATAGTAAATGGTTTAACCATGCAATAAGAAATCTATCGGAAACTACTTTGTCAGTTTTCACATTTTATTCAACTTCCAAAATGTTGATTTCAATTTATTTGTTTGTATTTATTTTTCTTTTTATACTCGAAAATTTATTAGCAGTATTAAATATAGCTCGCATCAAAATTATGAGAGCTTTTGTAACATGAATTTGAAAATAGTTACAGCCTTCTTGCTGGGTGAGTAATGACTATTAACCGTTTCAAAAAAAAAAAAAAAAAAATCGGGAATAGGATACATTTAGACTACCGGAGTACAGAATAGTATTGAAGAAATAAAATTTATTGAAGTCCGGAAAGAATAACCAGCTGGTGAGGGTTTGAAACATCGTTTAGGTCAGAAGTTTAGTCGTTTAGGTCAGCCTAGTATTCAAGAAACGTTTTTGTGCGCTTGTTTTTCAAAACTACAATCTGAAGAAGAAGAAGTAAACTAGAAAGCGAAAGGGATAACTAAATAAAAAAAAGAGTTTAAATATTTTTTTTTATGTCATTCAGTTTTGGATTTCAAATAACTAAATTTTGATTTAATAAGATACCATTTTATAAATCATTTAAAGCACCAAATACCGACAATTTTTCTTTCAAATTTATGGTTGTAGATAGTACGACATTATAATATGGTTCAATCCAGCATCGTAGTTTTAATATATATATATATATATATACAGTGAAACTTGAATAATTCGAACTTGTTTAATTCGAAATTCTGGATAATTCGAATTTTTTACTCGGCCCCTTGAATTTTGTATTAAAATAAGGTTAAAAAATCGTGGATAATTCGAATTCTATTTTGGATAATTCGAATTTTTCATACGATTACCTTTAAAATATTACTGTAAAATTTGTTCCCGAGATTTTTCTCACCTAATATATTTTAACAGTCTTTCAAAAGAAGGATAAGGAAATACAAAAGAAGTCCCTAGCTAGTGCATCAGAAGATATGGTGTATATACATGAACTTCGGGGTTTTTTTGAATTGAATATCGTGTCTAATGAAGAAGGTTCGATTTTTGTATCAAGTCATATGCTATTACACAAAAATTGTACTTAAAGAAGAAATAAAAAATGTCTGACAATTTTTAAAAAAGTGTTGAATAATTACGCTCGTAAAAAATATTGATTTAATGGGAGGGAATTGTAGAAGTATGCTTAGATATAAAGTTCATATGTTAAACCTCTGATCGTAGAGTTTTAATTTTTTAATTTATCTATTTTTTTTTTTTTTTAACAAAATAGTATATGTAATTCGAATTTTTGGATATTTCGAATTTTTCTCTGGTCCCTTCAACTTCGAATTATCCAAGTTCTACTGTATAACATTATTACAAATTATTAATCAATTAATTTTCATGAAAAAGCAATAATTAAAATTTTAATATATCTTTTAGTCTGACAAAATAGTAAATTTCACGAAATAAATAAAAACAAAATTGACAAAATTATCAGTCACCGTCTACATACAACTATATGCATATTAGCTGTCGCATATTTCTTGAATCGATGTAAAACAGGTCAAAAGCTGTTTAAATATCAAATCTGTTAAGTTTTTATGAAGTAGTAGAAGTTATATTTATTATACTGTTTCAAAAATCCCGTGAGTAATCTGTTAGAAATATTTGTATTTTACTAATTATAAAAAGTTAATAAATTTATGTGATAAACTTTTAAAAATATGGCTTGTTCAGAATAATTTTTTTGCTTATAAAAAGTAACATCAATAAAAAGTGGAAACATAAAATCCATCCAAATGAGGATCTTATGTAATACTTTTAATATTATGAAAAAATGTTTAGAGCTTAAAGAGAGAAGCTTCTTTTCAAAAATCGTGAAAGCTACATATTTAATTTCTGTTATTTACTCTCATATGAAATATTAAAACAATAGTTTTTCAATTGTTTCACTGCAACAATTTCTCATATTTTTCCAAATAAAGATTTTTGTACTGTGTCAGTCAAAAACTTTGGTTAAAATCAACGAGATATAAAAATTAGAGTGCTGATGCAATGGATGAAGGATTAGCTTTCCGGTGTTCAAGATGAATCACGTGACATGCTCCAATAGGTTGATGTGTTTGGTCTTTTATCGCTATTTTGGCATTTAAAATATCAGTCCGACAAATTATCAATATTATTAGGTAACACGACAGTCCTAAGACCGAAATAAAATGTTTTAAAAATAATTTTACACATATTTCACATAAATAATAAAATACATTTTTTTTAATCGTTTCCCAACAAAGTTTAAAAGTGTTTATAAAAGAAAAGTTAAACTTTTAAAGAACTAAATTTAACAACAAATAATAATTTTTCACCTATTTTTAAGCATTTTGTCGGTTAAAGTTCAACTACACAAATAAAAAAGAAGTAAAATCAAAATCAAAATGATTTAGAACAAAAGAATATTAAATCACGTAAGTAAACAAAAAACATTCGCGGTTATGACTTATACAAAGAACAATCTCCAAACCGTTGCCATAGAAATTCACTGAAAATAAGCTGTTGCCAAGGGAACCACCGAATACGCAGGTGGAAGGAGAGCATGTCACATGACTCATCTTGGACCTTCTCAAGGGTTACCATTTATCACTGTACTTTATATATCTAGTTGGTTAAAATTTTTCTCTGTATGGAAGGATGTCATTCAGTGCAAAGTTTTTATCATATGAATTCCTGATCCTAATAAAGACCTTGCAGACATTATGTGAATTTTTTGAGCTCAAGTCGAAAATGCCATCCTAAGAATGGCAACATTGAAACATTTAAATCAACAACATTATCAAGTCATTGCTTTTAAACAGTCAAGTAATAAATAAACTTTGTTTTATGTAAAAGAAAAAGTTCACTGCTGGGTTCTTTGATCAGAACCCTCTAGGCAGCTTTTTGCTAGATATTTAGAAATCAGTACCTTCAGATAGAAATCATTAACTTTTATCACATCAGGATACAAGTTTACATGCTCTTTTCAGCTCAGTCCAAAGTGACATCTTAGAGATAACATGTAATTGAACAGCAGCATCAAGTGATTTCTCAGAAACACTCGAATAATAAATAAATTTTAGTCATGATTCAGCGCAAAAAGTTCACTGCTGGGTTCTTTCATCAGAACTCTTCAGAGAACTTTTTGCTAGATCTCGTCAGGAAATCACTCCCTTCAAATCGAGATCAATCACATTTCTCATATCAGGATACGAGTGGCTACTTCCACCAGCATCAGTCATTCTTCTCTCTCTTAGTCTATTTTTCTTCCGACTAGGATGAGGAGTTTCTGAAAGAATTCGATGTAGTTTGTGTCTAGGAGGAGCCATGGGAGTTGTTGCAGATGCCAATCGCCTCTGTGGGCTCGGGACGCTGAGACTTGAACCCAGTCCTTTTTTTCTGGCTCTTACTAAACCATACACTACAGCAGCTAGACTCTTATGTACACTTGGATGGCGACCCATTGACATCTGTCGTCCAACTATCTTCCGGCGGCCTACCACATAAAATGTTTCCATTTCACCTTTTCCTTTCACAGCAACTAAACCCCTGAGCTGTACGAGATACCCGTGAGCTTCTAATATCTGAGCAGTAGCTTTTGGCACCTAAAAGAAAAAAAGAAAAACGAAATCTCTTTCTAGTAATTAAACATACATATATATTTCATGATTAAAAAAAAAAAAAAATGATTAATCGTAATTTACAGAGACTGAATCCTCACAAGTATAATAAAAATTATAATGCCATGGGAATCACTTTGAAAAGTTATTTATGGGGGTTTAAGTAATTTTTGTTTTTTGTGTGTGAAAAAAATAAGAATTGTTTTCTACGCAGAGGTGACGTAATATTTAGATTGTCACTAAAAAAGTATTGTTATAGAAACTTAATTTTCATTCGTTATTTTTAAGATTTTTATGCATAGTCACATCCCTAGTTATACTTTTCTCACAACGTTTCATGACTTTGTGAAGGTAATCAATGCAGAAATTAGCAGATTGCGTCAAAAACGGGGTTACTTTAATGTACGGCTTCCTAAGCGAACAATGGATCATTCTTAGGAGTACGTTCCAGACTGTCGCCATTATTACCCACAGCGCAGTACTAGTGCGACGTTAAACCCAAACAACCAACTAACCTAAACGAATAAACAAAAATAGATGTAAGTTATAATTTACACCATTACGTTCATAAAGATAAATTAATATAAAAAGCAGATTTTTTCGAGGCGTCTCAGTTACGTCTTAATAATAATCCAAACTTTACGATATCACCTTGTCATTAGAAGACCAGTCAGAAACCAATAATTTAAAAATTAATTGCAATTAAAAATAATTTTGAATTAAAAAAATTTATTTCTGTGAAATTTTGTGACAACACAGATCATCTGAATAAATTAAAAAATTTTGGGTTACATTTATTGACTTTTTTTGGGACACTTATAATTAAATATATAAGTTTTTTTTACTGAAAGTATGGGTTTGTGGAAAGTTACAACTACATCAAGTGATTATAAAATGTAATTTGTAGGTTTTTTTATTCTATTCTACAACAAAATTGCCTTTAGAAACATGCATTTTAGATAATACTTAAAAGAAAAAAAAAAAAAAAAAAAAAGATACTTAATGTAAATCTCAGAATTCATTTTTCCTCAATTACTACTCATAATAATTAATATTATAATTATATAAGAGGTGATGTTATTTCCATTTAGAAATTTTCAATTTTACATTTTAAAAATATCTTGTATTATTTTAAAAAAAATATATATATACTTGTTAAAAAATAATTTTTTTTGCTGCAATTTCATAAGAATATCACATTTTCTGTAGGTGCACGTTGTAAAAAGAAATCCCGTAAGATTACGGGGAAAGCCCGGCAGCAGGGATTCCAGACAAAACCCGTAAAAAAAAAAAAAAAAAAAAATGGTTTTACGGGAAAAATGTTTTTTTTACAGGCATGTAACGTAATTTAAGGTTTTTATATACTTTTACGGTCTAAGCGTTTCTTTTTACGGGCTTTGTCTGGAATCTCTACTGCCGGGCTTTCCGCGTAATCTTACAGGATTTTTTTTTTTACAGTGCAATTTATTATGATTATTTGTAGCGTTTATAAAACTTATTTTCAATAGTATTCTTTAGTTATCTACAATTGGGGAGTGGGGGTGGTAAATAAGATGAAGATTACTAATTGTAAATAATAGTATAAAAATTATTTACAATGCTCAATAAGACGGCGCTTATGTCTTTCACTTAACCCGTTAGTTGTCGCTAGTTGGTCGATTTGCCGCCCATACTTAAGTGTTGACAGATTTTTTTATTCGATAGCCACCAAAAATTTTTAGAAGTGGCATTTGATATACGTAAAACGCGAATAAACTCGAAGAAAAGTCGATCACATCACTTTTTAAAATTATTGGTGACAGTTAAATAAAAAGTGCGCATTCTGTAATAGGTGGCGCTGTTTGTAGCGACTACTAACGGGTTAAAAATTATTATTAAAAAAGAATAATAAACTAAAAGTAAATGAACAATTTTCTACAAAAAAGAAAAATATATGCGAAAAACTTATTTAGATAATAAAAGATTTTCCAACGCTAGCAATGTAATAAAGCACTACCTGAATTTTGTCGAAAGTTCCTGTGGAATCCATGCGACTTGCTTCGTTGACGGTGTTGCCCCATATGTCATATACCGGTTTTTTAGCACCTATGACACCACCAACCAAAGGTCCGTGGCTGATACCTGAAATTTAAATAAATTTCTCTCTTAAAAAGACCTCATACATTGTAGCACATTTTTATGTTTCGTATAATTTTAATAATAGTCGCAAGAATTTATACATAACTACTTATTTTTTCATCAAACGAAGAAGATCAAATTAGTTTTAAATACTATGAGAAGTTTTAATACTTTTTTTAGACATGATTTAAAAAAAGTTTTTTCATTTTATAACATCGACATATTATTTATATAAAACGTGTTTCTTTAGTACTCGCCGAAAGAAATCGGTAATTTGTAGAACTCATGTTATTTTACACCTACAAAGCTACATTTTATTTTTTTTTATCAATTAAATACAAATATTAAAACCAATGTAACATTTAAAATGAGATAATGAATGCAATAATTTTTAAAACTTTAAAAATAAATTTTAATTAAAAACATTAAAATAAACGACAGACGTTTCGGCTAGAACACTAGCCCTCCTCAGTGTGAAACGTACAAGCACAACATTTACAAAAAATTCATAACACATCATAACAAGATTATATATTCAGGAGGAATAAATAGCTTTAGCCTCGTTCAAGGCAGAATGTTGTCTTTTGGTGAAAGCGCCCTCTAGAAAAATACGGGATTCATATAAATTTACATTAGAGGCTAGAATTTTAAAGTTGTCAAAATCAGGAATAGGATCACTATTGAGTGAATGGATTACGAAATTTCGCATTCATCGTAAATTAAAGCAGTGATAGTTGTTAGTAGTTGAAAGTCAGTACTTGATTTCCGATTTCATTAATTTACATTTGTCATTTCAAATTTTGTCTTTCGTTTTCTTTTGTTGCTAATTATACAGTTTATAGTGTATTCAAAAATAAATTTATAACGTGGTAAAATGTATCTGGTTGTCAGTTTTAAAGTTTATGTAAAATAGAGTTTTTTTTTTTTTTTTTGTCGCAATTTGACTTCTTCAGGGAATGTTTATGACAAATATCACGATTACATGAAATTAAATTTACGTTGGAAAATATATTAACAAATATGGAAATAATTTCATAAAAATGTCCCGGAAGATTTTTGCTACACATATGATGTACTAAATATTTTTATTAATTAAAAACCTTACTGCTAATAAAAGAAATATGAAACTGAAAATTGATTTGAGCGTATTTTACGTTGAACTAGAGCTATGGTATGAGAAATTTCGAGATATTTGATTTAATTTGTAATATTTTAATATTACGCGACTTTTACAGAGAACAAATTACGATTGGAGCTGCAGGCGCCCGAGAGCATGTTTTTTTTGGTACAAATTTTCATGGTTCTCTGACCAGCTAGCTGATGAAACCAGCTAGTATTCTTTATTCTAACAGTGTTCGTAAATTCTAGTGACTTTTTATTTTAAATGAGTAAAATTTACTTGCCCTTGAAAAGGGTTAATGTTAGTAAAACTCAATTTCTGATACACATTTTTAAAGACTTATACTATGCTTGGTACTAAAATATCATTAATAACAGTAATAAAACCAACAATATTAAAAGCCAATTGTAATGAAAATTTAATAACAGTTTAAAAATATAACACACATTGTCAAAATATTTTAAGACATTTCTGCGCATGGAAATCTGTTATTATTACTTACCTATTCGTAATTTGAAATTGTTAAAGGAATGCTTGTTCAGCTCATCCAATGCCTCTCGCATCGCAAAGGCAAAATCTACTAAAGCAGTCAAATGACCCCATTCATCTGGACCCTGATATAAAAAAAGAAACTTCATAAAACAAGCATTGGGAATACGTATGTACAGAAGTCGGCACAAGCAATTTTTTCGGTACTACATTTTTTTAATAGAAAAATTTATTTAAACTTTGCAGTGGTTAACTTCGATTGGATAAAACGCAGACTGCTTTATAAAATAAAGGGTATTGAAAAAAGTCCGAATAAAACCCGAATAAACTACTACGTCAGAAACGCCAAAGAAAAATATTTGAGATGCACACAGCTGTTTCGGTAGCATTAAGCGTACCGTCTTCAGTGCAAAAAGAAAGAAATTTCTGATGTAGTAGTTTATTCGGGTTTTAATATTCCAACGCCAAGTCTCCTGTTATTATTGAAAAAAGTGACTGCGCCGACTCCTCTATGTACACAGAAGAACTTTTAAAATTTTAAACAAGGCTTATTACTTTCTAAATACTGTTATATAATAATTATCACTGTTTATTACACATTATCCAAATAATTACTCACGCATAAAAATTGACAAAAAATATTACCAAAAGCGAAATTTAAAAAATAATGACATAGAAAATATAATGAATTGCATGTATTTTTTTTTTTTTTTTTTCAGTTCATTTAACTTATAACCGACTGGTTATGCCATGATAAAATTATTTACTTTGACAGTGCCAGTTATATGATTATAGGAATTTAATTTAAACAGTCATGTTAGTTTAATTATAGTAAGTAGAAAAAAATTCTAAAGAGTTTCCTATCTTTATTTATTTATTTATTTGCTATACATTTTTATGCCATTAGACTACTTTTTTAATTCTTGGAAAATTATTTCTCAAATTATCTGTTAAAAATCAATAAAACAAAAAGTACACAGAAATATTGTATTTGAAATTAAAAACATATTTTAAAATACTTCGGATATATTTTGGCGTAAAAAATATTTTATAGTCAGATTCAAACTCATTTATAAATGACAGCATTTTCATTTCGTAGGAAAGTTTTCCAAATTAGAATAATAATAATAATAATTTTTTTTTCTTTTGAGATGTTTTGAATGTGTAAAATTATTACCAGCATTAAAAAAATATATAGAGAGTATTATACTACTCTAAATTAACTAAAAAATTCAATGGTAAAAGGTGTAGTAATTACATATTTCATTATTCACACACACACACACACAAAAAAAAAAAAAAAAAAAAAAACGGATAAACATAAGAAGTTGCCAGTAAGAAATTCAGTTATCTTAAAATAGAAAAAAAAAAGTATCTACAGACGATTAATTCCAATTCTGAATTAATTTTTTCATTGAAAATATATAAGATAAATGCTTTTTATTTATTTGCAGACGATAAATTTCTTTGTTACCTATAGGAACTGGAACGCAGACATCTATTTTATTTTATTTTAAACCATTGGCATCATTTTAATTTCCCTGTGGAAAATAGCGTCATTGACAGAAGAAAGAACGCAATAAGAGAAACTATTTGCAAGTTGGCAAATAGAGTGCCTTTGCTAACGGGGTTTTTTAAAATTAATAACTTCGTTAATTGAGGTTATAGAAATTTCCAACCAACAAAAATGCGTCCTTGGAGTATTCAGCAAACATTCATACCTTTCATGACGCGGAGAACACTTCCGTTTGCGAGGAGATGCGGACGCAAACAAAAAACAAAACAAAAAAAAAATAAATAAATAAATAATAACGTCAGTGGCACGTGGCATTAACTTTTTTTTAATATAGGGAGAATTATTATACATTTTTCCTTTTTGTTCAAGCTTTGCTGAATTAAAAAAAGAATAATAATGAATGTACTATTTTCTTACGGAGTGCATTGTATTTGGCAACTGATTAATAAAGGGAAATATACTGCCAGCGACTTAATAACGGGTGAAAAAAAGTGAAAGCAATTTCAATATTTATTTGAATACATTACACTTTGTGTATTTCTTGATGCATTCCTTTTCTGATAATTTCACGGTGTTTTATTTATATATTAGAAGTTTTATATACCTGGCGGTTGTATTCCCAGCTAAAAAATAAAAAAAAAAATCTGCAGAAAAACTAAAAAATACGATTAAAGCACTTTAAAAAAACATGTATAAAATAAATTTATTAAGAAGATTAAAATCATCCTATATTATCCTACCTTTATAATAAATTTATTTTACATGTTTTTTTTTTTTTGTTTTTTTTAAGTGTTTTTAATCATATTATCAAAATGACACGTGTTTACGACTTAATTTTCTGTTTGAGATTATTTAGTAAAAAAAAAAAAAAAATAAATAAATGAAATAAAATAAAATATCGACAATCTGAAGGTATTTGGAACAAAAATCATAAAATCTTCAGAATAATTGAAGTTTGGAAGCAAAAAAATTGAAGATATCTTTTTTTCCCCCCTCCCTTAAACTTATTATTGTTCCAAATACCTTCAGATTATCTGCAGTGTTTCGCAGTTTTTCTTCATTTTTTATAGTCTTTTTGAAGATTTCTTTTAGCTGGGATTAACCTGTTCAGACCCACGTAGATCCTATTGCAGCAGGCCAATTTCTTGAAAACTCGGTATATGCATTGTAGGGACCACGAGGAAAATAAGATTGCAAAAAAAAAAAAAAAAAAAAAAAAAAAAATGTATATATATATATTTCCCATATCGACCGATCGATGGTGTTTTCATGCAGTGTAAAAAGACGTTATGCAAATTAAATTTAGATCATTTTAAAAAGTCAGTAGTTAATGTCGTAAAATTATAATTCGCTGTGCTATTATAGGAGAAAGATCGATTCTTAGTGATCAAATTGTTTTATCAGGACGGTAGTAATTTTTCAACTGTACTGCGAGAATATCGAAGCTTTAAAGGCTTACGAAAATATACTTTGTGAAGACAGGGTTTGAGAAAGATGATTATTAAATTTGAAGAGACTGGAGAGTTGAATATATTGCGAGGAAGATGACGGAAAATAATTGCAAATGAAACTGTGGAAGAAGTCATATTGCCGTGGTTGAAAGACATCCGGCATAATTTTCGACAAGTCTCTTGTGTTACATCGCGCACGTCATTTGTTTCTCCTTTTATCTACAGTGCAACAATTTTTGTAATCTATTGTAAAGTGGCGTTCGTATAAGGTCCACACTAGGTAGCCGAAAAAAAAAAAAAAAAGCATTATTTTGGTCAACATAGCTGCTGGTTACGATTTCTTTGTAGCTTTTTATGATACAGAGTAATCCAAAAAAGTTTGTTTTTCTATAATTTGTGGTTGGTCCCTTATTGTACTTGTGACTAAATAGTTACTGGAAAGCGTGAGTTTATGAATGTCCTTTGAAAGCATAAAAATCGAGGAAATTTCGTTCAATATTTCTTTAGAGGGAAAAAAATCTAATATTTTGATCACGCACTGTACATTATACACTGTAAAAAAAACTATGAAAAGTACAGGAAAAACGGTTTACGGAAATTTCGCCCCCAGCACCTCGCCCCCGGCATTTCGCCCCCAGCATTTCGCCCCCGGGAAATCTCGCACCCGGGAAATTTCGCCCCCGGAAATTTCGTCCCCGGAAATTTCGCCCCCGAACAGTGGATTTCGGAAATTTCGCCCCCAGCGTCTCGCCCCCGAGTTGTGGAAAATATATATGTAATGACAAATGAAAATATAAATATACATGTAATAATTCTCGATATACATCTGTTTAATTCACACTATTTTCCCTTTTAATTTCAATATAAAACATATGAATTAAAATAAGGTTTTCGAATGCAAAAATTAATTAAATAATTAATTTTTTTATCGCTGATAATTAAAAGAAAGTTCAAATGTATAGTAATATTATTTATTTATTTATTAAATTTTTAGTGCAAACATAATAATTTTATTAATTTATGAAATATTATTTTACTTTGCTCTATTTATTAATGCATTTGATCATTATTGATAAATAAGGAAACAAGATTACAGAAGCAAGAAATTTTCATTACCCTACTACTGTAGGGTAATGAATTTATGCTAGGGGAATCGTATTAACTCCCGACGACATATTGAGCGCCCCAGCCGATCCGTTACCGCTCTTCGAGGTCTTTTTCTAGTCAGTTTTGTCCTTTTATCATTTCCGGTGTTAGCATTTCTTTTTTCTTTTTTTTTTTCACACTTGACATTGTGAGGTTTTTTTTTTTTTTTCATCCCAAGCTTTTTTCTATGGAATTTTGACTCAATTGCCCCCTGTTTCTATGAATTTTTAGCCTTTTCTCCTCGTTTTCTACATTCTAAGGCGAGGTCCGAAAGTTTGATATCGAGTTTTCACCTGATTTATACATTTTAAGGCCTCCTGAGTCCAGAAAAGGAGTTTCTGACAGCTGGTCAGAGTGTGTGTGTGTATGTATGTGCGGAATCTTCTGGGTATCATATCTCTGAAGCTAACAAAAATAGAACTACGAAACTACAGAACTGAGACAGGTCTCGTAAAGATAAATTATTCAAATTTTGGGGGAAATTGGAAAAAAGGAAATGGGAGAGCGGAAAACGGAAGTGGTCCGTAAGTCCGTATCTCAAAAACGGCTCTACCAATTTTCTTCAAAGTTGCTATATAAACACTCTATTAGATGACCTTTCAAATAATATAGTTGGTTAGTTCAGGAAAATTTATAGGCGTCCGGTAAAAATAGCGCAATTCCAGGCTTCGCAAGGGCTTTCCTTTAAAAACAGCTGCACGGATTTTTTTTTTTTTTAAACTCGTTATTTTAACTTCTTTTTAAAGCTCTTTTTATGTAATTATTTTTTCCAGTCAATAATTGTGTTTGCCAAGTTTTGATAAAAGTTAGTATCTGAAAGACGGCTCCAACGATTTTCGTGAAAGTTATTACATAAATCCATTTTAGATAACCTTTCTCATGTATTACGTGGTTATAAGAGAAAAATTAACAGTCATCCTATTTAAGTAGGTCTGTTTTAGATCTCGGAAATTGGTGTTTAAAAAAATGAGTTTACCATTTTTACTTCCTTATACAATGTATAAGGAAGTTAGTAATTCGGATGTGCGAAACTGATTTTGTATTCTGCATAGCTCAGAAAATGAATGATCGTAGAATGTTGCAAATTTATATGCATAACTGTTATAATGTCTAGTTGTACACTTGCAACTTTGGTTTCAATACGAGTTCCCATTTAAGAGATATCGACGATTTTGCATGAATTTTCGGGACGTCAAGTATGTAAGTACGTGTGTGTGTGTGTGGGGGGGGGGGTTATGTATCTCGCATATTCAAAGACTGTTAGACGTAGAACGTTGAAAATTAATATATTGGTCTGTTATAACATCTAGTTGTGCACCTCTATTTATATGATTTTTATGATTTTTCGTTTTGGAGATATTTAGGAAAATTATGTTCATAATGACCGAAAATACAAAGATTTTGGCCATTATATATGACTTATCATCAGAGAGATTTCAAAAAAAGCTAATGATAGAGCCAGTAATGATATTGTTTTGAAACTTGAAGACTTTTTACGTGTAGAAAGTTATGCTTAAAGACCTAAGCACGTTCTTGTAAATGAATGCATTTTTTTTTTTTTAAATGAATATTTATCCCGTAGCCTGTAACGTATCTCGCATAGTTCAATAACGGTTCGACATAGAACATTGCAAATTGGCATAAGGGATTCTTTTAACATGTCAGTTGTGCACCGCTCTTTTTGGACTTTATATAATTTTCCGTTTTGGTGATATTTAGGAGATTTATATTCATAATGACCAAGAATACGAAGGTTTTGGCAATTAAATATGACCTACCATCATAGAGATTTCAATAGAAGCAGTAATGATATTAATGATATTAATAAGAATTAATATCATTAATGATATTAATAGCTAGTAATGATATTATTATGAAAGTTGAAGACATTTTTGCGTGTATAAGGTAATATGTAAAGACATAAGCAGGTTCTTGTCGACAAATCACTTTATTTAATGAATATTCAGCCCATAAACAAAGCCTGTAATTTTATTGTTGAGAAAGTTGTCGACATTTTAGCGTTTCGAATTTGATTCTTTAAGACAGAATTATGTTCTAGTCGACAAATGGAGTTTATTTATGAATATTCAGCCCGTAGATAAGGCCTGCAATGATATTGATAAAAGACGAATTGTTTACGAATTGCGAAACAAACGAAAACATACTTAGTAAGCCAGCATTATTTATTTTGGCTTAATGTAATTTAATTAATTATATGCTCCATTACTAATAAATAGTGTAAAATAATAAATGTAAACCCATAATAAAACTTTCTATGCTCGATTAGAGTTAACAGTTACTTTTGAAAATGTACTTTATTTGAAAACTACCTCAGTTTCGATTCTCAATTCTTAAGGAGCAGAGTTGGTTGGTTGGTTGGTTGGGATTTTACATCGCACTAGTGCTGTGCAATGGGCAATTGGCGACGCCTGCGTCTCGTCCCTAAAGGTGTTCCGAAGACATGACATAACATCTTTGACCTCCACGGATGGGATTGAGGATCAGAGTAATTTTGCTTATTGAAAGTTAAAAATGACCAAAATTTATGAACGATGTTAGAAGAGAAATAGTAAACCTTTTTTAGCGTGAATGAATATATTCAATATTCATTCACGCATACTTTTATCGCTATGCTGTTTGTGAACCCTTGTTATGACCAAAATCAAAACATATATCAATATTGAAAAAAAATTCATATTTTTATACAACAAATTATTACAAGATAAAAAGAAAGAACTTTTTATGTAACATGTTTTTAAAATTTCTGTTGAATCATATGAACGCTATCGAAGGTAGCGGGAACCCGAAGTATTTGGCTAAAAGTAACGAAAAAATGCAATGTTACAGTGTTCTGAGCTATTCTGAAACTTTCAAATGTCTAGCTAGTCGGGAAGTAACATGTTTGTTGAATCATATAACACTGCCGAAGGTAGCGGGAGCTCGAAAAAGTTGGTTAAAAGTATTAAAAAACTCATAGTCATCGTGTTATAAGCTTTTATAAAAGTTTCGAATTTCTTGCTAGTCGGAAAATTATACAATTGTTGATTCCTATATGCTAACGAAGGCGGCAGGGACCTGAAACAATCGGCAAAACGTATTAAAAAAATGCATTGTTATCATGTCTTTTGAGCTATTATAATATAAAAGTTTCAAATGGCTAGCTAGTCGAGAAGTTAGTAAAATAAATTTTCTGTTGAATTATATAAGCTCTACCAAAGGCAGCAGGGACCTGAAACAGTTGTCTAAAAGTATTTAAAAAATGCATTGCCACCATGTTCTGAACTATTCTGAAAGTTTCAAATGTCTAACTAGGCGGTAAGTTAATTAAACAAATTTTCTGTTGAATCATATAAACGCTGCTAAAGGCAGCAGGGACCCGAAACAGTTGGCTAAAAATATTTAAAAAATGCATTGTCACTGTGTTCTGAGCTTTCCTGAAAGTTTCAAATGTCTAGCTAGTCGAGAAATTGGTTAAAAGTCAATTGCAAGGTTTTTACTGGTAACGCTACCGAAGACAGCAGGGACACGGAACAGTTGGCTAAAAGTATTAAAAAAATACACTGTCACCGTGTTCTGAACTATTCTGAAAATATCAAATGTCTAGCTAGTCGGGAAGTTAGTTAAATAAATTTTCTGTTGAACCACATAAATGCTGCCGAAGCCAGAAGGAACCCGAAGCAGTTAGCTAAAAGTAAAAAAAAAAAAAAAAAAAATGCATTGTCACCGTGTTCTGAACTATTCTGAAAGTTTCAAATGTCTAGCTAGTCGGGAAGTTAGTTAAATAATTATTTGTTGAATCACAAACGCTGCCGAAGGCAGCAGGGACCCAAAACAGTTAGCTAAAAGTATTTAAAAAATTGCATTGTCACCGTGTTCTGAACTATTCGGAGAGTTTTAAGTGTCTAGCTAGTCGGGAAGTTGATTAAAAATAGATTTCAATATTTGTACTGGACACACAAACAAACAAAGGCGAATCGAAGTTCATAAAATCATGGTAATATTTTGGAAAATACCACATGTATGTTTATATTTTATTTGTAATTACATTTATATTTTACATCACTCGGGGGCGAAATTTCCGGGGGCGAAATATCCCGGGGGCGAAATTTCCGGGGTACGAAATTTCCCGGGGGCGAAATGCTGGGGGCGAAATGCCGGGGGCGAGATGCTGGGGGCGAAAATTCCGGATCCCAGGAAAAACCTGGCAGCTGGGGTGCCAGTATTTTTCCGTCAAATATACAGGAGAAAACTGTACTTTTAACAAAAAAAAAAAAAAAAAAAAAAAAACTGTTTGATTTACAGGATTCCTGTGTAAAATATATGTCAGTGATACAATTTTACGGTTTTAAACTGTATATTTGACGGAGAAATACTGGCACTCCAGCTGCCAGATTTTCCCTGTACTTTTAAGTCTTTTTTTTTTTTTTTTTTTTTTTTTTTTTTGCAGTGTATGGTGTGTTTAAAAAGTTTAGACGATGTGTAGGACTGTACAAAATCAATATTTTTAATGCTTTAACTTTAGAAATAAAGCCATAAAGATGTTTCTGTGAAACTCTCTACTGCACAGATAAAATAAAATATAAATTTGTAGGCTTGATATCTTTAGACAATGTATTATAAAGAAAAAAATACGCGAGGGCTATACAAAAACAAACTGTTATATGATTTAAAATAAATAAATAAATAAAAAGGCATAAAAATAGTATTTATATGTTTTTTCTTTTCTAATAAAAAACAAAAGGTTTTTAAGTTGTCATCATGAAGACAAATTCATTGAACGTTAAAGAATGCAACTGGTATTACGGTTGGAAAGTGTTAATCTTGTATGCGAACCGTATGATTTTTCGATCTTGTTTTTTATGCATACTTTATTTTATTATTTTAGACTTTGTTATCTTTATTATCATTCCTTTATTTAGATTTCAATTTTATATACGTACGTGGTTTAAAAAAAGGGAGGGGAGGAGAGGCTGGAAATAAATAAGTTTTTTTTTTTTTTTTTTTTGATAAAAATATTTTATTAAGATGTACATATTTCCTTTAATTTTTATTAAAATGTAACAATTTTACTGTTTTTCATTATTAATTTATGTTTATGTACTGTATCTAATTTATTCTATAAAATGAGATTAAAGATATTTTTTTGTATTGGAAAAAAAAATATTTAGTAGAAACTAATAATAATTAGAAAAAAAAAAAAAAAACTTTCTGATCTCATTTACCATTTTTCCTAGAACGTCTTAATAGTTAAGCGATAATTTAAATTAAAATGCACAAATTTATGAAAAAAAAAAATTTTTTCTTCATCATCAAGTTACGAAATTTAATAAATGCATTTTAATTTTAGCTTCATTGATTCTTATTAATATGTGTAGTGCGACATTTTTTCACATATAAAAACAAAACATGATTGAAAAATTGGTAATTGATTAAATATGAAGTAATGAATTATACAAAATGATAAATTAATGGTTTAAATCCTTTTAGATATTTTATAAAAGTTATGAAACATTTGTATTTGAGTATAAAACTTTTTATCAGAGAAATTCTATTAAAGTATTTTTCTAAATAATATTACTGAATGTTTAATGCGAGTATTATGTATTGTGAAACAACTAGAACCAGAAATAATCTGTTGTTTTTAGAATTCGCTGTTTATCCCACAAAATACAATTAACTAGAATTAGAAGAGAAGAACATTTTTTTCTCTTCAATCTCTATTATATTTAGAATTCGTTGTTTATCCCTCAAAATTCATTGAACTAGAACCAGAAGAAAAGCACGTTTCTTCTCTTCAGTCTCTATTGTTCTTAGAATTCGTTATTTATCCTTCAAAATTCAGTTAACTAGAACTAGGAAAAAAAAAAAAAAAAAAAAAAAAAAGACATTTCTTCTCTTTAATCTTTATTGTTTTTAGAATTCGTTGTTTAACCTTCAAAATTCATTGAACTAGAACCAGAAGAAAAGAACGTTTCTTCTCTTCAGTCTCTATTGTTTTTAGATTTCGTTATTTATCCTTCAAAATTCAGTTAACTAGAACTAGAAAAAAAAAAAAAAAAAGAACATTTTTTCTCTTCAATCTCTACTGTTTTTAGAATTCGTTGCTTAACCCTCAAAATTCAGTGAACTAGAACTGGAAGAGAACATTTCTTCTTTTCAATTTCCATTGTTTTTAGAATTTGTTGTTTATACCTCAAAATTCAACTAACTAGAACTAGAAGAGAAGAGAAGAACATTTCTCCTCTTCAGTACGTATTGTTTTTAAAATTCGTTGTTTATCCTTCAAAATTCAATTAATTAGAACCAGAAGTAAAGAACGATTCTTCGCTTCAATCTCTGTTGTTTTTAGAATTCGTTGTTTATCCATCAAAACTCTTACATTTATTCTGTTACGTGAAAACTTCCTGGGATTTAGAAAACTCTAGTTGTAGAACAAGGAAAATTCTTTTTGGAATATATTTTTTTGAGCCACTAAAGAAGTTTTTTTTTTTTTTTTTCAAATTTAAGACACATGGGTGAGGGTGAATAAAGCTAA
This sequence comes from Salticus scenicus, assembly GCA_963930645.1. NCBI lineage: Eukaryota > Metazoa > Arthropoda > Arachnida > Araneae > Salticidae > Salticus > Salticus scenicus. Next base: position 372,879,536 of record OZ005649.1, on the reverse strand, counting down.
CATGCAACTCTCGTTTTTGATATGACAATAAAATTTACTCTGTTTTATCTAAGTCTTCGAGATCTTTTTCTATGTTACTCAAATCAGTGTCCTTTATTTATTTTATTAATTTATTTATTTAAAGAAAAGCACACTACAGAAACAATCCAATTACAGTGTTTTTTGAATAAAACTATAATACATTACATCAAACATAGACAAAAAAAAAAAAAAAAAATACATGTTATGAATTTAAAAGTTCAAAATACCTAGACTTAAAAACAGTGAAAGACATGTAAAAAATATCCAAATTCACAGAAAACTCATTATAAATTTTATAAAAATTTTTTGGAAAAATTTATATAATGAAAAATTACCAATATAATCATATTTTACAAATGGAGTGAAAAATAAATGATTATTTCTAAGAGACTTGATTGACACATTAATTTGAATACAGTTAAGAATATCATTGCAATCAATCCTATTATTGATAACTTTATAAAATAAATAATAAACAAAAAAGGTCACGGCGAGAATTTAAATTAGGCGAGAATTTAAAAATACTTCGCAGATACGAGTAAGGAATAATCTGAGTATGAATAGGATTACTTTTAAAATATAAATAACGTGGAAATTTAGTTTGAACTTGCTCTCGAATTTTGATTTTATTATCATAAAAAAGATCCCAAAGCAGTTTTCAATACTCCAGATTGGAGCGAACCATACTGAAATATAGGACTGTTAACGGAAGATGATTGAAAAAATCTTTAGTTTTACGCTTAAGAAACCCAAGTTTTTTTTATATGCTTTAGAAATAATATTATTGATGTGGAGTGAAAAGTCAAGTTTGACATCAAAAGTAACACCCAAATCAACTACAGAATCAGATCGAAATAAAGGAAGATTATTAATTTGATAAAAATACATTAAAGCTTGAGAATTACGAGAATAACTCAGGATACTACATTTCTTAATATTCAGGTATAATTTGTAGACAACTTGTTATCATACACACTTTGTAAATTTTATGGATAAAAATTTGGATTTAGATCTTAGGGCTATGTACTACATATCTCAGTGATGGAATGAACGAAAATATAAGATCCTATTAGAATTTCTTTTAATGATTTGAGGAGGGCTTATCGCGATGAAATTTGAAAAAAGAAAATCTTGTGTTCATATTTACAATAAAAATATCGAATTGTGTAATCAAAGGAATATCCACGAGTACATAAAATATGACTGTTAGTTTTTAAGAACATGTAATATTATCAAAAATAGAAAAACACATAACTTATCATATTCCTCTATCCTTCATTCTTACAACAGTTATATAGGTTATAAGTAAATTTTTAGTGTGCCATTTTTCTACAAAATTCATTTAACTCTGAATTTTTGTCTTGCTATTCACAACCTCTTTTACGATTTTTATGCAGCTAGATTTATGACTCTGTAAAGAAATACATTATTTTTGTGATAAAAATACATATCCCCCCCCCTCCTCACCAGCATATATACAACAAAAAGTGATTTTTACTTTTCTGCTAGGATTTAAACCAGATGCGGCCATATATGTGCTGCTAATTGTCTTGATCTTTTCTATTGGTCTGAAACGCTCGTCATCTAAAAGCTGAAACAAAAGAAACATTTAGGAAGTAAATATTTATACAATTAATAATTAGAAAATTAAGTAAATAATTGGCATGTTAAATATGTTTCTTAACTGTAAATAAACAGTATGTTATTAGTTGGACTGTAATAAAGCTATTTATGTGAAAGCATTGAAAGAACCGACTCCAAAAAGTAAATACTATTCAAACAACTGAAAAAAAAAAAAGGTATGAAATGAAAGTGTAAATTGCGCCTAAAAGTATAAAATAATTTCCTTCGCCAAACAACCTATAACACTACAATTAATCATAACTTTTGAACTCTTGAAAATTAAAAAAAAAATAATAATTAGTTTTTAAAGGTTTGTTTTTTAGATCGGTAGCATCAAATGCTGTTGTCTCGAATGATCCATTCATGTTTCCTTTATTATTTTAACTGTATACAGTTGGTCCATTAGTAGCATCTACATAGAAGAGTGAACATTATTCACAATGCCATATTTATGTTTCTACGACGTTAGACTTTTCTTTGCAAACTTGGTATAACTTTGATAACTATCATGTGGCTTTTGGATTTGGCGATCAAAACGTAATGCAAAAATATACACGCAAGATGTATATTTTCATAATATATATTGCACGAAGTATTGTTTCATATTCTTGATTACTCTCTTAATATACCTTATCAAAATAATCATGATATCTCAAATAAATTAAATATGTTTGCCAGATAATTTTGCGATCTTTCTTTCACCAAGGACGTCAGATACCAGCATCTTCGGCAACATTTGCTGCTTACGAAATCTTATTTGTTTTCTTGAATCAAAATAGTTTTCGGCTGCGTTTTGAAAGTGACAATGTGAGATGAGTATTTTGAATAGGATTTGATTTTTGTATTGAATAAAGGTATCAATTTTTATTTAATTTTGCGCCGACTTCAAAAGTTATGATTAATTGTAGTGTTATAGGTTGTTTGGTGAGGGAAATTATTTTATACTTTTAGGCGGAATTTACAGTTTCATTTCATACCAATTTTTTTTTTTTTTTTACTTCCTTCTATATTCAATAGAAGAAAGTATTGGATTCGTAAAAATTTTCGACCTCGGGTTTTTGATGGATTCACACGTTTTGAGAGCTGTAGAAGACGATTTGACCATTTTTAGAAAATGTCTGTCTGTGTGTGTTGTGGCAACTGCATCTCAGGAACTACTGCACAGAATTTCATACAAATTGGTATGTAGTTGCAGCTTGACATAAATTAGTGCCTATCAACTTTTGGTAAAAATTGTCTTACAGGTTGCGTTGCCATCCCGCTTTTTCTAAATTTTTAACATGGTGATATAGGACAAAATTTTCTATAAATGTGCATAAAGAGAATTTTTTTTTATTAATCATTATGAATTTTACAAGAATTATTTATAATAGAGATAGTGAACTGGGAACTTTTTTTTGTATGTGTAGGAACCTCGTCAACCCCCTGGGGGGAAGTCCACTCCCGAGGGGAGTAAATTTTCAAGATGGGTATCTTTCGAAAGGTCTCGTCAATAACTTTAAAACGAATGTTTGAACTATAAATCTGTGATAATTTAAAAGAAAGTTATCGATATTTCTTACTTTTTACGAAAAAAAACCTTAGAAAAAAAGTAATTTTTTAAATTTTTTTTTAAACGAAATTCAACTTAACTTGATAAATAGTTGGCCCCTGACATAAACTGGTGCTGATTAGATTTGGGGATCAATCGCTCAACAGGAGGCGCAGTGATCGTATTTTTTCTAAATTGTTAACAGGGCAGTATAGGACGAAATTTCGTATAAGTGTACATAATGAGAGTTATTCTTAACCTGTGATTGTAAAATTTATATGAATTATTGATAATAGTAGTAGTTAATTAGGAAAAACTTTTTCTATGTGTAGGCACCTCGTCAACCCCCCTGGGGGGGAGTCCACCCCCGAGGGGAGTAAATTTTCAAGATGGGTATCTTTCGAAAGATCTCGTCAATACCTATAAAACGAATGGTTGAAATATAAATATATGATAATTTAAAACAAAGTTATCGATTTTTTTTTTACTTTTAACAAAAAACAAAACAAAAAAAAAAAATAAATAAATAAATAAGGTGGGGAATATATATATATATTTTTTTTAATATTGTTACTGAGTGAATTTGTGTAGGAAAATATAGAAGAAAGTCTTGTGGTGGCCACAACATACCAGTTTTTTTTTTGTTGTTTGAATTGTAGTTATTTTTGGAGTAGGTGCTATTTTTTTACAAAAAGGTTTTTATTTTTCTCTTTTCAGTGAAAACTTATTCATATAGCAGAACATCAGAAGACGTTCGAGGGCAGTTTCACAAATCAAAACTTTCAAAAAAAGTGACATAACTCAAAAAATGGTTTATGTCACTGAAAAATACAAGAAATGCACCGAATGTGAACAATAAAGTTACATCTCCATCTAGAACGTTATCCACTCGAGAGAGAGTTGTGCCAGTTTTATTCTAGTCAAGTTATTTTTAAGTTGATTTTTCTCAAATGCTGCATTTTTAAGTTGTGTCACTTTTCTTGCCTTTATCGGATATGAGCAAAAAACTATCTATTAAATGAACACACGTTAAATTAAAAAGTCTTTAGAAATGTAAAGAACGGATACGCTGTATTCGTAACCGAAAATTCTGTTAGGCATATATATTGAACTTTACAGTGAATACGTGTCACCCGCTGCGCTGGAAATTGCGCAGCGTAAAGTTCAAACAAAGAGCAAAATAGGCATTGCAGCTGACGGACAGAAGTTTCAACATCGATACTTACATACTGCTTTTACCAGTGTAGCAGCATGCGTTCAGCAGTTAGAGTGAAAACAGACTTTTGTGAGTATCCTGTAATTTGTTTATATCTTAATGAAATCATAATGAAACCTATTTCAGGCCAAGATCATTACGACAACAAAAAGGTACTAAAAATAAATCATCTCTTACGATTTTTAAAGTAACAAATTTTAACAACAACAACGAGAAACATGGTTTGTATTGAGAACCTCTTCCTTTCTGAAGTCGGTTTAAAACGTTTATGCGTTAATTGATGTGACCGCTTACAATAACCATACTTTAAATGTTACATAGCATAAATGTCACCCGCTACGCTACAACATATGCAATGTCGTTCAAGTCAGCACACAATAGGAAATTGTGAACAAACAAATGCACATTTTAAGCGTTCTGTTTTTAGAATTAATGTCTAAACTATCTTTTCGTACTAAATCGATGATACTTTGCAATTTCATAATTCAGTTTTCTCCCCTATCTTGAACCGTTTCCGAGATAGGAACGCTAACTCCACTGTTTTCCACCAAGTGGCGCTGTAGGCGGTTGAATCGCGTAGCACATGTCCACTTTATTATACCTACATACCACTTTTATGACTATAGTTGCAGCTGTTCTGCAGTTAAAAGAGTCGGGACTGCCTTTTTTTGGCACCCTGTATTTTCATTTGATCGTAAAGATATTACAATGGGACCTATTTCACACCAAGACCTTTACAATAAAACAAAAAGTATCAAAATCGGATAATCCATTCAGAAGTTATGAGCTAACAAACAAAAGCAAAAATAAAAAAAACATACGCTTTGAATTGAGAACATTCTCCTTTTTGAAGTCGGCAAATTAGAGCATCTCTTACGAAGTTATAAGCTTACAAACACCAACAACAACACATAGCTCGAATTAAGAACACCCTCTTTTCTGAAGTTGGTTGAAAACGACTTTGCGCTAATCGACATGACTGCTTACAGTAACAGTACTTTGAACCACAGAGTATACGTGTCATCCCCTACACTGCAAAGTATGCACAGTGTAGGAAATTGTGAACAAACAACTGCACGTTTTAAGCGTTATATTTTTAGCAATAATGTCTAAAAACTGTCTTTTCGTAGTAAATCGATGATGCTGTACAACTTCGTAATTAACTTTTCTCCCATCTTGAACCATTTTTGAGATAGGAGGGCTAATTCCGCTGTTTTTCATCAGATGGCGCTTTATTTTTCTTAGATTGTAAAGATATTACAATGGGACCTACTTCAGACCAAGATCTTTACAACAAAACAAAAAGTATCAAGTAACCGTATATTGAACTATATAGCGTATGTCTCACCAACTACGCTACAACGTGTGCAGTGTAGCTCAAGTGTGCATAGTGTAAGAAATTGCGAACAAACAAATGCACTTTTTAGCATTGTATTTTTAGCATCAATGTCTAATCTTTCTTTTCGTACTAAATCGATGATGCTCTGCAATGTTATAATTCACTTTTTCCCCATAGAAAACCATTTCCGAGATAGAAACGCTAGCATGAATGTCTAAACTGTGTTTTTGCACTAAATCGATGATACTCTTCAACTTTGTAATTCACTTTTTTCTCTAGAACCGTTTTCGAGAGAGGAACACAAACTCCGCTATTTTCTACCAGGAGGCGCTGAAAGCGGTTTAACCTTATACTGCATGGTCACTTTGCTATATTTACATACCATTTTTATCACTATAGCTGCTGCCATTTAGCAGCTAAAAGAGTTGGGACTAACTTCTTTGGGCACCCTGTATTTTCTTTAAATAGTAAAGATATTACAATGGGAACTATTTCAGACCAAGACCTCTTCAACAAAACAAAAAGTATCAAAATCGGAGCATCCGTTCAGAAGTTATGAGGTAACAACCAAACAAACAAACAAAAAAAAAAAAAAAAAAAAAAAAAAAAAAAAAAACATACGGTTTGAATTGAGAACCTTCCTCCTTTTTTGAAGTCGGTTAAAAAGACGGTAAGAACATGGTAAGTGACAGGGAATTCTAATAAAATTGTATCAACACATTTATATTTTTTATGCAGTAAGTTAAAAATTCTGTGTAGTGTGTATTTGATTTTGTCCTGTGCCATTTTCTTTAAAACTGTCACGCATTGATTTCTGCCATATTTGGTTATACAGGCGGAAATTAATCGAAACTGGATGAAATAACAGTTTAAATAAATTTAACCAATCCCTCAATAAAGAACGAAATATTAAATATTATATATATATATATATATATATATACACACAGGGTCCTCCAAAACACCGCCTCCTGTCTCTGAAAATGAGTCTGAATTTTGAAAAATGCTGAAACACGTGTTCAATGAACTCGAGGTGCAGCTTTTTTGGGGAAAATATTTGGGCCAGGGGGAATTATGGGGGCCGCTAGGGAGGGCAACTTTAAAATTTCAAATGACTAGATTTGTCTTGTGATACCTCTTTTGAAACAGCTCTTCAAGATAATGAATTTGACATAAGTAATTTTTTGCTGCTATGATTATCAAAGGAGATACATGAGTATAAAATCCTCATTTAAAAACTCGAAGAACTCATGTATCACCTTTAATAATTATTGCAGGACAAAACTATTTATATCAAAAATTCATTGTCTTTATAAGATATTTCCAGAAATGTATCACGAGATATACCTTAATAGTTGAAATTTTAAAGACCTCCCCCATAGGCCCCCTATCCTCCGGGACCAAATGTTTTCTGCAAAAGAGGGTACCCCTTGAACTCATTGAACACGAGTTTCACCATTTTTCGAAATTCGAACGCATTTCCGAGATGGGGCATGGGACTTTTTTCAAGTTTCGAAATGTGGACTTTATACTGATCTATCTCCTTTAATAATCATCGAAGGATAAAATTATTTATATCAAATTCATTGTCGTGAAGAGACGTTTTCGGGGATGTATCACAATACGCCTTTCGTTTTAAATTTTAAAGTTGCCCTCCTTAGCGTCCGTCCCCCCCCCCGAAGCTCAAAATCTTGTCACTGAAAGAAGTTCCCCTCGAATTTATTGAACACGTGTTTCGCCATTTTTCAAAATTTTGACGCATTTCCGAGGTAGGAGGGGGTGTGGAAGTTTTGGCGGATCCTGTGTGTATATAAAACATTTGAAATTTTGAAATTAAATAATCTGGCAAATTTATGTCAAATAAGAAGTAAAACATTGTGCTTTTTAAAAATGTTTACATTTGTTAACTGTTTCAGGTAAATTATTATTATTATTATTATTATCACTATTATATTATTATTATTATTATTATTATCACTATTATTATTATTATTATTATTATTATTATTATTATTATTAACACTATATTATTATTATTATTACTATTTTTTCTTTGGAACAAAGTGAAACGTTTGTAAGGACAAGTATAATTACAATTATAAGGTAGGTTGTATTAAATAAATAAATAAAATAAATTTTTTTTTTTGGTATAAAATTGAATTTCTAAATTAATGTTCCCTAAACAAACAAACAAACAATAATAATAATAATAAAACGTTAAAAGAGAATTTATTTAAATTAAGAGTATTATAGAAATTATTTACATAAAAATCATCCTCAAAATAAATAAAATGAATTGTCATCAAAACAGCCCAGCATATTCAGTTGGGATCACACATGATTTGTTATGTTAAAATTCACAACGAACAAACGTTTGGAGCTGATTTTCGACGAACAAATCATGTATGATCTAGGATGCCAGGCACCCTAGTATTAGAGTGTCTAAATTAGTAGACACCCTACCAACTCTAGGCAACCTACCTAGTATGATTCAACTGAAAATATGGTCCTGTTTTGATGTTATGGAACATATGAAATTGTGTACTTGTCTTTCACTACATATTTTAACATTGATGACTGGCTAATGGAATCAGCCCGTAACGTCAGTTTGTTGTGAATTTTAATCTGCTTTATTGATTTTTTTTTTTTTTTTTTTTGCATGAATAAATGTCTTTTTTAAACTTTTTTTTTTTTTAAAGTGAGCTTTAACTTTGCTGAGAATAGCTACATTTTGAACATATTAGTCCCTCATTCATTTGTTTACATAAAATTTTTTAAACTTAAGTAGAGAAAAAAAAAAAAGTAGAGATGTTTTTCTTTTTTATTGAGAATTAGAAAGAGCAATTATTTACCTGGTCAAAGTCGAATATTATTTCGTTCAGAAGTCTTATGCACTCAACTCCATTGTTGATATCTTCAGAGTAGAACGAAGCGAAATTCGGAATGGAGGCAAAAAGTACACCGCAACAGCTGTAGGACTGAGCATATAATTCCTGCGAATGAAACAAAAAATATATGTTACTTTAAATGATTTTTCTAGATAACATTAGTGTTAATAACAGCAAGATTAAAATTACAATTGATATACCGGGTGATCCAAAAGTCAGGACAAACTTTAAAAAAGAATGATTCGAAAACGAATCAAGATACAAAGGTACGGTTTGCACCAAACGGATGAAAAAGAAACCGGGTTTTGTGTGGCAAAGAAAAAAAAAATAGCTCTGTTGGCGACCAACAGATGGCGCTATAGTGTTTTATTTCACCAAAAGATGATTTACAAATGAAATAAAATGTTGCCAACTTACAAATCAGCTTAATTACAGTTAATTAGTAACACTACAATAACTGTTCAATGCCCATCATTCAGAAGTACAGATGTGAGACAATTCACCACATCGTTCACAGCATTTAGTAGCATTTCTTGCATTATGGCAGACACATTTTGGCGGATGGCTGCTAGTGATGCCGGTTGGTCGCGGTACACTTTTGACTTTAAGAATCCCCACAGGTAAAAGTCACATGGTGTCAGATCGGGAGATCTTGGAGGCCATGCGTGATTAAAGTAGCGACTGAGAATGCGATATTTCGATGCATATAAGCTTCGACTACCATTACCTGCTGTAGTTGTTCATTTTTATATCGTTTGTTCCTTTGCATAATCCTACATCAGAAATCAGACAGAGCCATCTGTTGGTCGCCAACAGAACTATTTTTTTTTTCGTAGCCACACAAAACCCGGCTTCTTTTTCATCCGTTTCGTGCAAACCGTATCTTTGTATCTTGATTCGTTTTCGAATTATTCATTTTTAAAGTTTGTCCTGACTTTTGGATCACCCGGTATATATATATATATATATATATATATATTAAGCAACATATTTTAGATTGAAAAAGAAAATTAATATTAAAATTATAATTAATTCGTCTTTTCTTACTGTAATAAGTTATTTACATTTGGTCGAAATTATAACTATTAATTATTCATATTGTCATCGAGATTAAGGTAAATCCATTTGTCAGACTGCATTATTATTTAATAGATAAATAGTTCCATCATTGAAAGGAGTTATTAGTAGCAGATAGATGACGCATTTTTGAATACCATTATTTAAGCATAATTTTCTTTGTCTTATTTATCTGAAGAATTTTAGTTTCAAATTTCCCACTAAAATAGCTTTATTCAAAATGTATAAACGCTCGTAACTATATACAGTATACTAGGGTGGTAAAATTCAGATTAGATTTCCGTCCTGGTTCATTTTAGTTCCTATTACAATTAATTTGACCCTTTTCATCTATTAATTATAGATTTTCCTTTTTGATAAGCATCTGAATTGCAATTCAAACGGGAAATCATTAAATTCGTCTAAGAATCATACCAATTTGCACCATGCCTCTGCTGGCCCTTGAGAACAGGAACGATTATCTCTCTGCGTCCTGTGGCTATAAATTAATTTAGCTTTAAAAATAAATAGCTCATATTAAAATTAACCGGCAATCATTAGCAATATTATTAGATTATATGTTTTCTTAGACGGCTGATATTATCATAATAGATCACATGAATCTTCATATACTATCGTCAATTCAATTACCTAATGATGTATGCGTATACAATAATATTACTTTATTGCAAATTTACTAATGTACGCTATATAAATAATAATAATAATAATAATAAAAACAAAATGAAATTCCTTCAAATTATAAGATTTTCTCGGCATTTGTACGGCCGGTAAATTCCATGAGAATTATTGTTATTCTTTTGTCAAATAAAATCTTTTTGTAAAAAAACAGAACCGACTCCAAAAAGGAGCTACTATTCAAACAACCAAAAATGAAAGAAAATTGGCAGAAAATGGAACTGTAAATTGCGCCTAAAAGTATAAAATAATTTTCCTTCGCCAAACAACCTATAACACTACAATTAATCATAACTTTTGAAGTCGGCGCAAAATTAAATAAAATTAAATTAGATTTTTAAAGTTTTGTCTTTAGATCGGTAGCAACAAATGCTGTTGTTTCGAATGATCCATTTTCATAAAGAAGCATCACAAAACTGGCGTTGTAAAATTATTACTTACAAACTTTGAATAAACACCATAAAATGCAATAAACTCGCAACAATTGTTTCGGGTCGAAAAACACACGACCCTTCATCAGGCGAACAAAGTAAGCACGAGTGCTGCAGTCAGAGCGGCAACGCACAAAATCGTTTAAAATGAAAAGAAAAAGTTTATAAAGTGGAAAGTAAATATAGCTACTGGTGTGAGTACAATTGTACGAAAAAACAAGAAAATAAATAAATGAGTGAGATTAAACATATAACAATCTAAGGATAACAAATTTAAACTAAAATCTAAGTTACGTGAGTAATTTCCAAGCATCAGAGAAGAAAGGAGTGGAAGAAATATCATTAACAAGATTTTTCGAATTTTTAAATATGTAAAATGCTTCATGAATATCCAAATGGGAGGAACAGACAGGAGATGAAATTATGTTAGTTTTGGAAAAATCAAAACGATGACCTAGAGACCAGCAGTGGGAAGCAATAGAAGATTTGTTAATCTCTTCATTACGAACATTCCGACGGTGCTCATTTATTCTGTATTTCAAACGCCTCCTAGTTTGACCAATATAACCTAAGTTGCAGGACGAACACGGAATTAAATAAATTCCAGAACGGTTTTCGGTGGGAATGGGATCCTTAAGAGAAGATAATTTAATTTTATTGACGGGTTTGTAAATAACTTTGAAACCAAACGGTGAAAGAATTTTAGAGATTTTAAAAGAGAGTGAAGAATAAAACGGCAAAACAACTGGGATGAGACTGTGATCGTTTAATTTGGGAGCAGAACGTTTAGGATTCTTGAATTTATATAGAGCTTTATCGATGATAGATGGGTTATAGCCACGAGAGAGAGCAAGAGATTTTAAATAATTAATTTCTTTCGAAAGATTAGACGGGTCAGAACAAATATGTAAGGCACGGTAAACATAAGTGTAAAAAGCAGACATTTTTTGTTGAGGGGCGTGGTTAGAGAGAGCATGCGGTGGCAAAGAGACTGAGAAAGGTTTTCTAAAAACAGTAGTTGAGAAACAATCCTTTTCTTTATTCACAAGAACGTCAAGGAAAGGTAAAGAGCAATCCTGTTCAACCTCAAAAGTGAATTGAATGCATGGGTCAATCGAATTGACCAAAGAAAGTAAATTGGACAAATCGACGTCAGGGGAGACAAGAACGAAAGTGTCATCCACATACCTAAACCAGTGAGGAAATTTATATACACCGAAGAGTTTTTCTTCAAAATAGTGCATATAAATGTCGCAAAGTAAAGGAGAGAGAGGACTACCCATGGCCATACCATCATTTTGGGAATAATAAGTACCATTAAAAATGAAGGCAGTTTGCCTGATACACAAATGAACTAAATTTACAAGCTCCTCAATTTCGATAGAAGAATAATGGAATTCACGTAGTCTTCTCTCTAAACAAACCAGAGCACCTTGAACCGGAACATTTGTAAAAAGTGACTTTACATCTAAAGAAATCATAGTATAGTTAGACGGAGAGATGCATTTAATTTTGTCCACAAAATCATACGAGTTTCTTACAGTATGAAGATTAGTAGAAGTTAGATGAGAAAGAGAGTTTGAAAGAAATCGAGCAAGATTATAAGAAGCCGTGCCAATATTAGACACAATAGGTCGAAAGCAGAGAGTGGGTTTATGAATTTTCGGAAGGGCATAAAAACGAGCACAATTAGCAGCAGAAGGAATAACCCTGCGTTTGGTATAAGCATTAAGAATAACGGAATTTTTAACGTGGTGTTTGACTTGATCAAGATGATCATTAGAAGGATCTTTTTTAAGTTTCGAATATGGACCTGAAGTAAGCAAGGACTCAACATGGGAAATATAATCCGATTTGTTGAGTAGAACAGTTTGTCCCCCTTTATCAGATCTTGTGACAATTAAATCGGGGGCGGAGTTTAATTCAGAGAGGGCGGATTTTTGAGAAGGAGTAAGGTTAGACTTTTGTGGATGATTATTGGTGGAAATAATGTTAGATAAAATAAAACGAAGAGATTCTAACTGGCCTGGAGAAATTTTACTATTTTTAAAGGAATTTTCAATCGGAGCGATCAAATCCGGAATGGAGGGTTTCGAAGTACGCGCAAAATTCAGACCCAAACTGAGCACGTCGCGTTGAGTATTTGTCAGAATGTGCGAAGAGAGATTAACAACAGTATTCTGAGCAAGAGGAGAAACGGGAGAAGAAAAGGCATTACTTTTAAGAAGATAATTAAATTTCTTATTTAAGTTAGTTTGATGCCTAGAAGACTGAAACGCAACGTATGCGAAATTTCTTTTTTCAAAAGAAGAGAAATCATGAACAGAATTGCTAAGAGACAGATGTAAAGTATATAATTCAGACTCAATAGACGAGAGAGACTGTCGTATATCCTGAATAATAGCCCTAAGAATGGCAAACTTACTTCTATTTAAAGCATTTTTAATGCGAAGAGAAGCAGGAAGATTGTACTTAATGTCTATGAACTTAGGAATTATCCGAACACGCTTACATCTAAGAAGAAAATTTAAATGATTGAGATAGCGAGAACGTTTCAAACGACTTTGTTCGCCTGATGAAGGGTCGTGTGTTTTTCGACCCGAAACAATTGTTGCGAGTTTATTGCATTTTATGGTGTTTATTCAAAGTTTGTAAGTAATGATCCATTTTCATGTTTCATTTATTATTTTATCAATGTATACAATTGGTCCATTAGTAGTATCTACATAGAACAGTGAACATTCTTCACAATGCGGTATTTATGTTTCTGCGAAGTTAAAATTTCCTTTGCAAATTTGGTATAACTTTGATAACTGTCATCTTTGATGGCTTTTGGATTTGGCGATCAAAACGTAAGGCAAAAATATACAAGCAAGATGTATATTTTCATAATATATATTGCACGATGTGTTGTTTCATATTCTTGATTACTCTCTTGATATGACTTATCAAAATAAGCATGATATCCCAAAGAAATTAAATATGTTTGCCAGATAATTTTGTGATTTTTCTTTAACCAAGGACGTCAGATACTAGCATATTCGCCAACTTTTACTGCTTACGAAATTTTATTTCTTTTCTTGAATCAAAGTAATTTTCGACTGCATTTTGCAGGTAACAATGTGAGATGTGTATTTTGAATAGGATTTGATTTTTGTATTGAATAAAGGTATCAATTTTTATTTAATTTTGCGCCGACTTCAAAAGTTATGATTAATTGTAGTGTTATAGGTTGTTTGGCGAAGGAAAATTATTTTATACTTTTAGGCGCAATTTACAGTTCCATTTTCTGCCAATTTTCTTTCATTTTTAGTTGTTTGAATAGTAGTTCCTTTTTGGAGTCGGTTCTGTTTTTTTACAAAAAGATTTTATTTTTCAGTGAAAACTTATTTATTATATAGCAGAGCATCAGAAGACGTTTAACGGAAGTTTAACAAATCACAACTTCCAAGAAATGTGACATTACACAAAAAAGGGTTTGTGTCACTGAAAAATACATGAAATGCACCCAATGTGAACAAAAATGTTACATCTCCATCTAGAAAGTTATCCACTCGAGAGACAGTTGTGCCAGTTTTATTCTAGTCAAGTTATTTTTAAGTTGATTTTTCTCAAATGCTGCATTTTTAAGTTGTGTCACTTTTCTTGCGTTTATCGGATATGAGCTAAAAACTATCTATTGAACGAAGACGAACATACGTTAAATTAAAAAGTCTTTAGAAATGTAAAGAACGGATACGCTGCATTCGTAACCGAAAATTCTGTTAGGCATATATATTGAACTTTACAGTGAATACGTGTCACCCGCTGCGCTGGAAATTGCGCAGCGTAAAGTTCAAACAAAGAGCAAAATATGCATTGCAGCTGACGGACAGAAGTTTCAACATCGATACTTACATATTGCTTTTACCAGTGTAGCTGCATGCGTTCAGCAGTTAGAGTGAGAACAGACTTTTGTGAGTATCCTGTAATTTGTTTATATTTTAATGAAATCATAATGGAACCTATTTCAGGTCAAGATCATTACGACAACAAAAAATTTATTAAAATTAAATCATCTCTTACGAAGTTATAAGCTAACAAATTTCAACAACAACAACGAAAAACATGGTTTGTATTGAGAACCTCTTCCTTTATGAAGTCGGTTTAAAAAGTCTATGAGTTAATCGATGTGACCGCTTACAATAACCATACTTTGAATTTTACATAGCATAAATGTCACCCGCTACGCTACAACATATGCAATGTCGTTCAAGTGTACACAAAATAGGAAATTGTGAACAAACAAATGCACGTTTTAAGCGTTCTGTTTTTAGTATTAATGTCTAAACTATCTTTGCGTACTACATCGATGATACTCTGCAATTTTATAATTCATTTTTTTTCCCCTGTCTTGAAACGTTTCCGAGATAGGATCGCTAACTCCACTCTTTTCCGCCAGGTGGGGCTTTAAGCGGTTGAATCGCGTAGCACATGTCAATTTTACTATACCTACATACCACTTTTATGACTATATATAGTCATAAAAGTGGTATGTAGGGTAAAAAGTCAGTCCCGACTCTTTTAACTGCTGAACAGCTGCAGCTATAGCTGCAGCTGTTCAGCAGTTAAAAGAGTCGGGACTGACTTTTTTGATACCCGGTATTTTCTTTTGATCGTAAAGATCTTACAATGGGACCTATTTCAGACCAAGACCTTTACAATAAAACAAAAAGTATCAAAATCGGGTCAGCCGTTCAAGTTATGAGCTAACAAACAAAAACGGAAACGAAAAAACATACGCTTTGAATTGAGAACCTCCTTCTCTTTGAAGTCGGTTAATTAGAGCATCTCTTACGAAGTTATAAGCTTACAAACACGAACGACAACACATAGCTCGAATTAAGAACACCCTCCTTTCTGAAGTTGGTTGAAAACGACTTTGCGCTAATCGATGTGACCGCTTACAGTAACAGTACTTTGAACCACAGAGTATACGTGTCATCCACTATGCTGCAAAGTGTGCAACGTAGTTCAAGTGTGCACAGTGTAGGAAATTGCGAAGAAACAACTGCACGTTTTAAGCGTTCTATTTTTAGCAATAATGTCTAAAAACTATCTTTTCGTTAAAAATCGATGATGCTTTATAACTTCGTAATTAACTTTTCTCCCATCTTGAACCGTTTTTGAGATAGGAGCGCTAATTCCGCTGTATTTCACCAGATGGCGCTTTATTTTCTTTAGATTGTAAAGATGTTATAATGGGACCTACTTCAGACCAAAATCTCTACAACAAAACAAAAAGTATCAAGTAACCGTATTTTGAACTATACAGCGTATGTCTCACCAGCTACGCTACAACGTGAGCAATGTAGCTCAAGTGTGTATAGTGTAAGAAATTACGAACAAAAAAATGCACGTTTTTAGCCTTGTATTTTTAGCATCATTGTCAAAACTATCTTTTCGTACTAAATCGATGATACTCTGCAATTTTATAATTCACTTTTTACACCTGCCTTGAACCGTTTCCGAGATAGGAACGTTAGCATGAATGTCTAAACTATCTTTTTGTACTAAATCGGCGATACTCTTCAGCTTTGTAATTCACTTTTCTTTAGAACCGTTTTCGAGATAGGAACACTAACTCCGCTATTTTCCACCAGGTGGCGCTGCAAGCGGTTTAACCTTGTACTGCATGGCCACTTTGCTATACATACATACCGTTTTTATCACTATAGCTGCAGCCGTTTAGCAGTTAAAAGAGTTGGGTATGATTTTTATGGCCATCCTGTATTTTCTTTAGATCGTAAAGATATTACAATGGGACCTATTTCAGACCAAGACCTTTTCAACAAAACAAAAAGTATCAAAAACGGAGCATCTGTTCAGAAGTTATGAGCTAACAAACATAAAAATAACATACGGTTTGAATTGAGAACCTTCCTTCTTTTTTGAAGTCGGTTAAAAAGGATTTTTCTGTAAGTTTCAAGAGAAAATCCCGTTGAAAAATTTGTACACCTTAAATTAACGGGCTTTGGTCTTTAAAATAGAAAAACTATAATTTTAGTAAAAAATTTAACAGTGTATGTGCTATACAAATGTCACGTTAGCAATCAAAATTTCTCAGTATCCTTTTTTGATATTGAAAATTTGTTGAATTTATAAAAGACAATATGTTTAATTGAAAGAAATTTTTCGCCCGTGCAGATTCTTATCAGTGTGAATTCTATAGCATATGTGTGATTGCTCAAAAATTGATGTTTTAGAAACAAAAATTCTTACTGCATATTAAGAAACAGTAAAAAATACAGCGAAATATATGTATTTAAATTGTGTCACGTGTAAGTTAAAAAGTTTCAGTGGATGAAGTAAGAAATTTCTACCTCGTAGTTTCTGTCTTGATGAAGAAAAAATGAAGCCACGTGATCAGGTAGAATGTTCTTTAGTAGTTGCTGATTGTGCTGTCTTAATTCACGCATTTCTTGTAGCTCCTTCTGAGCTTGCAGTTTCCACAAAAAATCCAGCCGGGAAGTAATTTCAATCTAACAAAAATAAATTTATTTATAATAGATGAATTATTTAAATTGATTGATGTAAAGGAAACAGTATTTTAATTAAATTTCAATATTGCCCTTCCACAGCATTACCTTTTTCTTTCCGTTCAATATAGAGTACGTAAACATTGAGTTTTAAATTTTGAAATCTATTTAGGTTTTCTAAACTTCTCGAAAATCTTCCATGCTGAATAATGATAGCTAATATTTTGTCAATCGCTCTTAAGAACGTATATCACGTCATATAATATATTTCTATACAAATTCACTGAATACAAGTTATTTATAAAAATTATTATTAAAAAAAATGTTTTTCCATGATGAATGAAGGCGATTTTCATCTCAGAAAAGTATAACACAAAATGTTTAAAATATGTCAGTTTTGTTACGTTTGGAGACTACATCTGAAAATATGCCTAATAAGAAACAAAATCAATAATTTTATTTTTTATTATCACAGATATATGGTGCAACCATTCGTTTTAAAGGTATTGACGATATCTTTTGAAAAATACCCATGCTGAAAATTTACATACCCTAAAGGATTTTACTTCCATCCAGGAGGGCGGAGTGATACACCTACCTACATAGATATTACACATAAATATATATATATATTTAATGGCTGCCTGTTACTGTCATAAACACATATATATTTTTAACTTCTCAGTGAAAAGTTAAATTTAATTATCATTATGTACGTTTAGATGAAATTTTGTTCTATACTTCCACGTTAAAATTTACGAAAAAATGGGATGACAGTGCCACGAGCGATTTATTTTCAAATGTAATCCATATAAATTTACGTTAAGTTGCAACTATATTCAAATGTAGTTAAATTTCCTCCATTTATTCGTGATATACAGCGTCTAGAAAACTTTTAATGCACAAACAGATAGACTGATAGACATTTTCTAAAAATGCTAAAATAGGGTTCAGAACTTTTCAAAACGTTTAAAAGCATTGAAAACCGGAGGTCTAAAAATTTCATGAATTTCTTATTATATATAGGTAGAAGAATTTTTGTATATTGTGAAGGTAACAACATATTCAAGCAGTAGTGCGTACTAGTCAAACATTTTTAGAAAAATGCCTTTAAAATTTAAGTAATTGCTTTCGTTTAAGTTATTTTGGAAAATGAATCAACGCTATAGCGGTATATTTGGTAGCATGCTCAGCTAGTGACTGGAGTATCTCTGTTCGATACACTGTAAAAAAAAAAAAAAAAAAAAAAAAAAAATTGTAAAATCATGATATTTGACCGTATAATTTTAGGGGAAATGACCGTTTTGCTACCTAAATGGTCATAATTCGTAAAGTAATGTTTTGAAAGAATAATTTTTTGAATTTTTAGGAGAAAAAGCCGTTAATCTGCGCAAATTGCTCTTATGTTTCACCAAACCTTCAAATGCTATCATTTCAGTGACATCAAGAGATAATTCCATTTTCTTCTATTTTCAAACTGAAACTATGATTGTTATTTATACTAATTGAATGTGTTTAATTATGCACGCATGACGCATAGAAACATCCATTGGTTTTAATAAGCTATTGTTTTCTTAATTTAATTCAAAAAATTTCCATTTGACTGAAATTGAATAATTGATATTGATGAAATTGATTTTCTTTGTCTATTAACACGCGAAAACATAAAAAAAATTAAAGCTAAAATGGTTTTTTCTAAAACTAATGGCCAGATTTCTAAAACACAAACTACAACCTAATAATTGTTTTATCACTAAACGCATTTTTTTTTTTTTTTTTTTTTTTTTTTTTTTAAGCATACAGCATTCTAATTGCTCTTAACCCTTTAGTTAAGAATTAGAAAACGGAAAATTTTAATGTTGTTTCCACAATGCATTTTTTTACAATATGCTAAAATAAAGTTTATTTCAATATGAAATGAATATGTAATTAACCATTTTAAGGTAAGTCTTATGATTATTATATATGATCTTCACTGTTAAAAACAAAGCTGTTTTATCTGAATATGACCATCAGATGTGTACATTACATAATATATAGCAGGTTCTGCTCTCGAAATACTTCAGTCCTTTCTTCATTCAATGGATTTGGAATTCGAGAATAAGGCCGATTGACTGCTATAGGTCTTAGGCCAGAGGGGGAGTGCCCTCCGTGGGGGACTTTCTAAAGGGTCCTAGCCCGTATTTACTCAAATTTCGAAGAAAAACACAGAAAACTTCGAACAGCTAGGCCGACGAGCGTGACCTGGGATCGAACCCGGCACCTTATGCCTACCAGCTTTGAGCGCAGAACCGCTCGGCCGGTGGTGAGCTCCTTTCAATGGAATACAGCTTTTTTTTTAAAAAAAAAAAAAAAAAAAAAAAAAAAAACTATTCTGCTATTCTAAAAGGTGCAAATACGCCTAACACTTCATAAACACAGTTTGAAATCGGCCTTATAATGAAAACCTGTTTGGATGAATAAGAATTAGGCTCTAGTTATTTCTTCTTTTCACCCACTACTGAAACCATAAAGATCAAAAACCATGAAAAAAATCGTATTAATTGGAGATACAAATTCTCTGTATTTATGTAAAAGATTTATTATTATTATTCAAAGTTTATTCTGCGTCTCGATTAGTTTTCGGAGATCTCACATAGTTTTCAAAAGTTTCATTTTGTTTTTGAAAAACGGTGAGAAATTCTCACCCATTATTTACCTCTAATGAGAAACTTGAAATAAGACTACCCCTTTAGTGCTAGTGTTTACGAATAAAAAAGGCCCACCAGCGGCCGAGCGGTTCTGCGCTCAAAGCTGGTAGACGTGAGGTGCCGGACTCGATTACAGGTCACGCTCGTCGGCCTAGCCGTTCAGAGTTTTCCGTGGTTTCCTCCGAAACTTGTGTAAATAGGGGCTAGGACCCCTCAGAAAGACTCCTCGGAGGGCACTTCCCCTCAGGCCTAGGATCTGCAGCAGTCAATGGACCTTATTCCCAAATAATTTTCGTTTAAAACTCTGTATATTATAAATAAAGAACATGCTGATGATTTTTGAAATTTTAAAATAAATGCATATATCTATATTATTTAACTTGCTATTGTCACACAAATTCATCCAGAAATGGTACTGGATCCATATTAACATATCCTAACGTTACAGATCATTTCGTTCACTTAACGATACAGAGTAATCCCAAACATTATAGTTTTCCTCAATTTGTTCCCGGCTCCTAAATCTTGTCTTAAACCAATCTTCCATGAAAAACACGAAGAAGACCCAGTTCTTTAAATACCCAATGTTTGAAAACATTTCATCAAGAGATAAGTTTTTAAATAATAATAAAGTTAATAATAATAATAATAAAAACGGATCGTTTGCAAATCTTATTACACGTTTGAGCAGGAGTGTATTTTTACAAAACATTGTAAAAAATAACGAAAAAAGTAAAAAATAATATGCCTTTATACTATAAAATTAAATAAATAACATGCATTTAAAGGGAAAAATTTGCAAGTGGCACAGAAAAAATAACTGTGGAAATCGGCATGAGGTGAAAATTATAAAATAGCAAATAGTTTTGGAGATGTTAACAAACATACTTTTTTCTTTGGCATTTACTTCTTCATGTGTGCGAAATAAATAAGCAGAGTAAACGCTAAACAGAAAGTTCAAATCAACATTAAAATAGCACACCTGCTATATCTTTTTCACACTTCTGTCTATATTACCTATTTTAATTTTCTTGCTTTATTATTATTATTATTATTGCATTTTCTTTGTCTATTTATTGAATTATTTAATGTTTTCTATTTTAATGATGCAGATGAATGACAGTAAGGGTGGGTAGTCGCAAAATTTAATCTTCTGAATGAACAAATACAAAATTAAAAAATTTATTAAATAATAATTATTTACTTTCGTAAGTAAAATATATGTGTGTATTATAGTTTACTGTGTGTTTTTCTGTTTGTGAAATTTATAATTTTCTGTATAAAAAAATAAATTTTAGATTTGTTTTATTTAAACAATAAAGTAAATTAAAATAAAATGTTTATATAAATATATAATTAAATATTACAACGATTAAATGGCTATATAAATTATAAAATTATTTTTAACATTTTTACGCTAGTTAATTTTTTTTTCACATGCTAATTGGAGCATATGTAAACTTATATTGTGAATGTTTTTCAATTAAAAAAATAAAATAAAATAAAATAATAATACTTTTACAATTTTTCTTAGTCTTTACAGACTTCAGAATAGACTCTTTTTAATAAAAAATATATTTCTTTATGATAAAAGTTCCAGAAACAGATAAATTGATAAACATGCTAGAATGGTATTACTTTTTTCTAACCATGATATACCTCACACTGATAGTTAAAAATCCAATGTCAGATCTAAAATGAAGTAGCGAATGATGGATAAAGGGTTTTTAAATATTTTTGTGACATATTATTCACTATAAAACACTGCATGTACATATTTTATAATTAGAGAATGATACAAAGTAATAAATGGAATATTAAAGGATATACCAAGCATTCGGACCTTTCAGCATATTCACAAATTTACAAAAACAATATGAACTACTATAGTATTTGAAATCTCGAAATAATTGCTTTGTATTTCTTCCTTTAAATCTAAAATTTTTACAGGAAATAAAAAGTTATTAAATTTTAGAAAATAAAGACAGTATTGAAAAAAAAATATTATGTGTATATTACATTTAATGAGTCATCAAGCATAAATTAGCTCCATGCTAACGAACAAGTACAGTCCGTTAAGAAATTATAAGACCACTTTAATTTTGTAAATTATAAGAAAAATAAAGATTCTAATCATAATTTAAATACATAAAATAACATATTGCTCAATATTTTTTTTATAATTAGTTTGCAATAACTTGGTATAATGCAACAAATGTTTAATTAAAATATATGTTAGAAAAAAGTGAAAAATAACCTGTTAAGAAATTATAAGACCACTTGTCAAAAAACAAAATTGTATTAAAAATTAATATGATATTGGTCCTCCATTTTTCCTGATGACTTCAGACACTCTGTTTTTCATTGAATTAACCAGGTGGTTAAGTTCAGTCATAGAAATATTGCACCATTCTTTTACAATGGTTACTTCCAGTTCATTGGCAGATGAAAAGGCCATGGCAAAACATTAAATTTTTTTTTTTTTTTTTTTTTTAAACCACTCCTGTGTGGATTGAGATGTACGACAAGCAGCATTGTCCTGTTGAAACATCCAGTTAGCACCACCTAATAAAGGTCCAGACGGTATCATATGATCATATAGCATAGACTGATATTGTGTAGAGTTCATATGACCCGAAATCCGCTGTAAATCACACAACCCCTCATAACTGAAAGCTCCCCAAATCCTTACTGATCCTCCACCAATTTGTCGACTGAAGCATTCTTTTGGTTCCTTCCTCAAGTCATGCCAATAGTGTTTGAAACCATCGGGACCATCAAGGCTAAATTTCTTTTCATCAGAAAATATAATTTGTTTCCACTCATCATCCATGACATGACATTTTTAGCCCATTTTAATATTTCTTATCGATAGCATTTCAATAACTTTGGTTTTTTCTTCAGTTTCATAAATTTCGTATTAATATTTAATTTAAGACTCTTCCAGACTGTTACATGTGAAGTTTTCTTGCTGAAACGTTTCGAAATTTTACGAGTTGAAAGACCTTTTTTAGTTGACAGTCGAAAAATTTGTCTATTATCACGTGCTGTCAAAATATTTTTTCTACCAGATCGTTTTATTTTGTTTGAATAATCTTTCTAATTATGGCATTATGAATGGCAGTTTTAGAACGGTTCATTAACCTCGCAATATCTCTTTCAGATTTACCAGAATCTTTATAAAATAAAATTTTTCTTACTTCGCACTCCGATAATTATTTACCTCGAGGCATCGTCAAATTAATCGTAGATAACACATTCAAAACCTAAGCCTTTGCTTCTTAGGTAATGCTTTTACGAAATACGGACGCATGTGCTTTATATTGAGTTTGACGTCATGTATAATATGCTAATTTTCCCAGGTGATCTTATAATTTCTTAACAGTCACAGACTTTAATTTTTAGAAAAATGAATAAGTTTTAATGAAATTTAATTTAATTTTAAAAGTTGGAATTAGTATAGGATGTGTTTTCCTATCAATTTTAAATACGAAACTAAAATTTGCATATTATGCTCTCTTCTTCAGAAATGCACCAATACGCTTGTGGCCTTATAATTTCTTAACGCACTGTATATTTGTCATGATGCTTTTAAAAAATCAAAATTTGAATTCCTAACTCCACACTAACTATACGTTCGAAACTAATTGTTGCACGCGTAAAAAAAAAAAAAAAAAGTACAATTTATATGTATGATGTTATTTTTGAATTTTCTAAGATAATAATAATAATAATAATAATAATAATAAAGGAATCTGAAAAATTTTTATACTACTTCTTTTCAATTTATTCACATAATAACTCCTATTAATAACTTACCAATCGACAGTGGTAGCTCACCATGTAGAAAAATACTATTAATAGTACTAGGGCTCTAATTTTCAAAGGAACAGCTGTTGTTCTGGAAAAGAAAGAAAAATGAATAAATAGCAGGCTACATATATATGTCTGGTGAAAATATTGCAGCATTTTAATAAATTATTTTACTAATTTACATTTTAAAAAAATTATTTGTGTTCCTTATTAGTTTGAGAGCAATGAAAAATGTTTTATATAAAATTTAAAACGTCATATATATATTGTCATACGATGTAAAGTAAGGCGTCAATCTGTGTGTCTGTATGGGTCCTGGAGCATAGACAGTTGTTGATTCCTGGGCTACAAAATTCGGCGGAGAAAGGTAGCTCAACCATAAGGGAGGCACATCATAGACCTGTTTTCAATTTTTTTAATTTTAACTTTTTGAATTATATTTTTATATTTTTCTTCCTTTTTTAGATATAACTTTCGAATGAAAAATAGTAGCTTTTTAATGTTACAGGGCGACATAAAATAACAGAGACAATGTTTAACACATCCTCACACGAAATAATTGTAACGTATACAAATAAAAGTTGTTCTGTTGAAATACCCATGCATTTTTTTTTTCAGTATATGCATTTATGACTGTGAGCTCACATATTTCCTTTTCCTTTTAGAATGTCAAACGTATTGCAATTTTGGAGCTGTTTCGTCAAGGAAAGCGCCAGTGTGAAATTGTTCGTTTACTCAATGTGCTGCGACAGACTGTATCCAAGGCCATCAAACGTTTTAAGGAGTTTGGTCATGAAGGCGACCATCCTGGAAGAGGACGAAAACGTACCGCCAATACGCCCAAGAACCACAAGGTCATCCAGAATCGAGTCAAGCGAAATCCGAGAGTCTCCATCCGAAAAACCGCCCGTGAGACAGAATCAATCGCGAAGCAGCGAGGCGAATAGCCAAAAATGTACTCCATCTCAAGCCGTATAAGTTCCAAAAAGTTCATCGGCTCACGGAAGACAACAAGCGGGTACGACTCCAAAAAATCCGGCAACTAAAGCGTCGGTTTGCAGCTCAACGATGGGAGAGCCTCCTCTTCACGGACAAAAAGCTGCTCACCTTGCAGCAGGCGCGCAACTCCCAAAACGACAGATATTGACCCTCCGACGCTTCCGGTAGATCGGCAATCGTGAAACACCGACAAAAACCTCAGTCTGTCATGGTGTAGGGCGGCATTTGCGCCAGAGGCAAGACCCCTCTCGTTTTCATTGAAGAAGGGGTCAAAATCAAACAAAATGTGTACCAGCGTGACATCCTTGAGGCTGTGATACTTCCGTGGGCCCAGCAGCACTTCCAGAATGGGTTTTGGACGTTTCAGCAAGACTCCGCCCCAGCCCACAGGGCGAAGTTGACCCAGGAGTGGTGCAGAACCCACTTTCCCGATTTCATTGCTTCTACGGAATGGACACCCTACTCGCCGGATTAAAACCCTATGGACTACAGCGTGTGGTCGATTTTGGAGGCGAGGGCATGTGCCAAATGTCACAGCAGTTTGAATTCGCTGAAGCAATCACTGCTTCGTGAGTTGGACAGATTGTTGCCCGAGGACTTGCGGCCAATTGCCGAAAACTTCAAGACCCGTTTGCAGCTGTGTATCGTCGCTTATGGTGGCCACTTTGAAACCAACTGAATATGTTATAACCTGACAAGGAACATCACCCAAGTGTCCGCCTGCGACTTTAATAAAATTTTATTTTCTGATAGAGGGAATGTACCAAATATTTTTTATCATAGAAACTTTTGCTATTGTCCGTGTTTTCTATATTTATTGAATTTTTAAAAAGTTAAAAACCACATCAGCCACATATCAACAGTAAGCTCCGCCTTTGGGCGTGACTTAAAAATACTAAATGATTTAGAAAAATGATTTTGCGCTTTCATATTTCAGTTACAAATGAAAATTTTTAGTACTGAAAACTATTTCAACTGAATTATTCATTTGAGTATTCACTTGCTGTATAAATACAAATTTTTCGCATATTTTTGTGTAAAATTTGATAGCATATCAAATTTGAAAGAAATGCCTCTAGGCGGAATTAATTTCAATGGTAATTACAGGTGACTCTTGTAGTATTTAATTTATTACAAATTGCAATTTATTAATTTATTTTAAACCACAAAATCATAGAAAGTGTATATGCCCATCAGGTATGAATTTTAATAAACAATAATGAAATTATAAGAAATACCTTTTAAATTACTACAAAAACATCAAGTAATATTGCAGGAAATGTTGCACAAATAATAATAAAAATATGAAATGGCAAACAAGAACTTACGGTAACATCAAAGAAACTGCAGTAATTTAAGAAAAGCAGCAAATGGGCGTAATGAGAATATTTCCAACAAAGTTTTAATAATGCATTCATATTTCATATAAAGAGATTCTACTCGATATAAGCAGTACAATAGTGATAATCAATGAAAAAATCTCGAAAACAAATATACTTTTTGCACCATGAACATAAAATGAAAACGCCTGGCAAAGAACACAATTCACAAACAGTGGCAAGCAGATTGAAGCAAAATTCAACAGGGTGTTGGAAATTCGGAGGTCGATCTTCAACGTATCCGGATTTAAACCAAGAATAAACGATGAAGTTTTGGAATCTTGGAGATGAGAGTTGATTATGTACAAGTGATTGCATTTTTAAGACATTGTTTCTCTGATGAAGTTGGATGTTCAGGTTATCAAGCAAGACTCGATCAGAAAATTTTCGAACAAAGTTCTTCCACATTCTGAAGAAATAAACATCTGCTGGTTGGATAATACCTGTTGTCTTTGGAGGGATACGTAAGATTTTTACATTCATATTTGATGGTTTTTTTGCTGTAATTGTGGCTTCATCATTATAAATGGTCCAAGAATCAACAAACAGTACAGAATCATTTGAAGCATTAGGGAAGTAAACCATTTCAAAGCATTCTAACAAATGCTGTTTTTCCATCTTCCCACTGCTGGAAGCTGCAATGTATAGGTTATCAGATGTAAACAAAGATTCCAAAACCCTTGGACTAAATTTCCATCCGCTTTCCGGTAATACGATGTAAAGCGGATTCATTAGTTTTCCAGCAACTGAAATAGTGGGTATAACTGTATATTAATGAGTTGTTGATGATATTGATTGGACAACTGCTTCTGTTATTTTGATTCCTATTACATCCAATGATCTTCCGGAATGTAATTCCAGATTAAATCCACTTTGATCACTGTTATAAATTTGTGAACATTGGTATCTTTCGAAATACTGTTTACTCGATGACAGAAAATCCCACGCAATTTGATTTACATCTTTACTTTCTGCAGAATAACCATGGGTGATAAATCTGGTTATTTTTCTTGATCTGATTCTATGCCTTTGTTTAAATTTCCAAATACAATTATGTGACGCCGAAAATTTTTTCACATTGACTTCTGCTTGCTTCAAAAGTGCCCATCGCTTCAAATCATAATCATGTACGATTAGTTTTTTAGATGTTGCTTTGACAAATTCATCAAAGGTATGTTGATCTATTTCTTTTAATTTGTCAAATCGATTTCCAGACTTTGCAACTTCTTTTTTAAATCGTCTCAATTGTCTTTCACTATTAACAACGACATAGCGCGATGAAACTGTTCTCCAGTGTAAACTGCTCTTTTTTCCACTTTCCCAATATTAAACAATTTCCTTTTTTTCAAAGGATAAATTATTTCGTAACTATTTTGCAGGACTTGCATAGGATAGTATTTCGTCCTCTAGTTGCGAATCATTACTACTACTATTATACCACAGTTGTCCACCATCTTCAATTTCAGGTTTTATTTCATCGAAATCCAAATTCGTACAATTATCGATGAACAATGTACTCCAAGATACGCACTCGCCAATAATTTGCACCAGTTGTGATTTTAATTCAGTCTCATGGGCATTTATTGGAGTCTCATGAGCTGTATCCTTGAACTCCTCGTAGATCATTTTTACAACATTGAAGGGGTTTATTTTTGCCATTTTTCCCTATAGCTAATACAGACTTTCGTTCGTCTTGGATAATTCTTCCTTGATATTTGTGTAAATAAATTTGTGGTTTTTAATTAAATTTTAAAATTCTTTTTTGTTGTTTGAAATATGTAACTAAATATCAACCTTTAAAAACCCATTATATTTAGAAAACATGAGCCATAGCAAAAATTTCATTCATAAAACGTATTAAATGCATGTTCGCAATCAGAAAAAAAAAAAAAAAATCATTAAAATCTGAGCCGGACACTTGGGTGATGTTCCTTGTGAGGTCCATATTATTGTTTGCAATTGTTACAAATGTTGATTTCTTTTCTTTTAATAAAATATGGATAATAAACATTGTCTCCGTTATTTTATGTCACCCTGTATTATTACTACATGTCAATAGGTAGGAGATGTGGCACACTTTTCAAAATATTTTGTCGAGAACTTTTACAATTTTTAATTACGTTTTAAAAACTTTTGAACGCGGTGTCATTCATGAAATTTTTTCGGTACTATTCAAGTGATATTTTGAGTATACTTTAGTTAGAATTTTCTGTAGTGCATATTTTTATTAAATAAAAAAATAGGTAAAATTTTCACGCTTTTGAATCTGTCATATCAAAGCAGTTTAATATTGGATTTTAGATCCTATTGGGAGTTGTTACTTCATGCGCTTAATTTATTAGACTTCGGCAAAATAAATAAATAAATAAACTCGAACAATTTATTTATTTCATTTTCAAAATTGTATTTCACGTTACTTATGCAAAAGTCTCCCCTCCCTTATTCTTTAAACTTCAGAAATAAAAATAAAAATTAATAATAATAATAAAAAAAATCATGTTTTTATTTAAAGATTTTATGTTTAGGTTTCAATAACCTATTATTCCAAAAGCTTATTACGTTTAATAACTTTTTTTTTTTTAAATACTATCCATAAAAAGATTAATTATGGAGTTTTTATTTCAATAATTTATGCAAATCTTCTATTTTCTGAAACATTAATCCTATTATTTCGATTTAAAGGGATTATTGTTTTCTTCCCTTAGAACTGTTTTTCATTGTATTTATTTCTATTTTATGTAAATTCAAAGAATCATTTTCAATTAGTAGCATCGTTGTAATTTTCTTTAACTTATTTTTTATAGAAATCGTGTTTGCTCCCGCTAAAAAAGTGTTTACCAATTATTTAATGAAAAAAAAAAAAAAAAAAAAAAAAAAAAAAAATTAGATCGATCTCTGTTTTTGTTGTATGAATAAACATAAAATTATGTTAAGCAAATGATCATATAAACTTACTCTGAAGAAAAAATGTATGATTTTAGTAAGAAAAGTTTTATAAAGTATGTGAAAAAGTACATAAGAAAAATAAAACATAATTTACATAATTTTTATAAAAGCATGTACATAAAAAAGTATGTACATAAGCATGTCATGCATAATTTTTATGTAAGAAAAAATGTATAATTTTTTTTTAATGAAAGCTTCTTAGGCGCATTGCGCATAAGAAGCTTTCATTAAAAAAATTATCATAAAACGTCAGCCAAATACTTTTTGAAAATTGGATAACATCTCAAAAATTTAGTAGAAATGGTTACAACTACAAAAGTGAAAAAATAAATTCCTTTTAAATTTAAATATATTTTAAGTCTTATTAATAAATATTTTAAACATAAATAAAATTTATTAGTGTTGAGAGTTTGCTTAAAGGTGATTAGTCAACGTTGTGTAGCCTTTGATACTGCAGATGATTTCATGACTGAAAAAACAGTTTGCTAGAAAGCATATATGATATAATATATGTATTTTATAATTCAATAAATTGTAAGACCTTTCAGAAATTCAAAATAAAACTACTTTTTAAACTTTAGAACAGCTACAATAGCATTTAAATGCATAACACATTAATATAAAACTTAAAGAATCAATTTATGGTCATATTACACAATTGGGTAACGCATCTATTTATACATATGCATAGATTCCTAGGCTCAGTTTTAATACATATGCATAGGTACCAAGTCTCCGTTTTTGTGCGTATGCACAGGTGCCAAGTTTCCGTTTTTGTATATATGCATAGATGCAAAGTCTCCGTTTTTTTTTTTTTTTTTTTTCAACGGAGACGTCATACCAGAAAGTTTTTATAAATTTTTTCAGTTTATTTAATTTTGTTTGTTCGTCAAAAATATCCGTGGCAGATTCCTTTATAAACATACTAGCTGATAAATCTAATTTAAAAGTTAACAATGTTGGCAGTTATGCATATATATCGACATTTTTAAATATTCTTCCAATTATTTATCTTTATAGTAGCTGAATTTTAATATGTCTGTATTTATAAACAATTTTTTTTTTAACTTTATGATTAGACATTGAATGTTGTATATCCAATTTATTCTCTGTTATTACGTGTATATGTTGAAAAAAAAAATTCGTATTCTCTGCTCTGTTCTCAAATGTAGATGTAAGCTAGCTAGAAACAACAGCAACATTAATTGCAATGATAATAACATTAATATGAATCAAAATTTCATTAAAAGTATCAAATTTTTATATGAAAAATTGCATCCCATGAAAAAAATGTATTCTAACACATTACTAAAAAGAGTAGAGAATAAGAATCGGTATCAACTTACATGTTACCTACAAACTTGTTTGGGAAAACCAACAGCATAATTAGCAGATATAAAGCGAGCATCACGCACAGCAGCCCGAGCTTTAATAAATAATGCACTTTCAGGAAGGAAACGCACGCGACCATCGTCAGAATCCAACTGAGAATGAAATACTGCGGAATAGAAGGAAAAGCAATTACCCTTTTGATACCAGCATTAATAAAAGTACATGATAAATATTTCATTAACTGGCATTTCGAATCACACTTACTGACATAATAAAAGACAGAAATTACTAAAAAATAGAGTACGCATAGAAAGTATTGCGCATCTACATTATCTTTTCGAAATTCGATTAATGAAATTATACATTTTCAAGTTTATCTTTTAATCAGGAGGGAATTATGTATTTTAAATATTTAATCTCTCGAAAGATATTGCGTAATGAAATTACTTTTAATTTACAACAGTTAAAAATACTTAGATATTTACCAGTTTATAGCTTTGACCAAATATAACACGTAAGTTTAGATGGAGAAGCAGAATTGATTTCCGCAAGACCAAAAAGTTACAAGCTCGGATACAAATATTCTGAGACATTCGCATGTCGATCGGGAATCGGGTTTAGTTGGTAGAGCTTTAGCAAGCTATGCCAATGTTCTTGTTTGAATCTTGACCTCATCACTCTTTGCTCTTGTGAAAATTAATTTGGCTTTTTCATAGGAACTTCAGTGTTAATTATTTATTCTGTAATTGCGTTATCACGCAGACATATAAAATTTTATGTAAAATATAACCCATAAGTTTCATAAATATTTTTAAAATTTATAAAAGATGAAGGAACGGGTGTACTATAATGCACATAGTTACCAACTGTCCCGGTCTTTCGATACCGACTCCTTATAGAAATAATTTTACCTTATTTAATCATAGTAAACTACTATAAAAACCTATAAAAAATTTCTGTAGTAAAGCATTCGTATCGAACAATCGAAACAGTTGGCAGCTATGAATGCGGTTTGCGAAAATTCATTCAAACAAAGGGGATTCACTTAAGGTAAAAATATTTCTTTTTCTATTTACTTCAATTAACCGAATACCGTAGGTAATGGAATTCGAATTTTTACCCGACTTACACGTTTTGATGCGTCATGGCGCTGTAATATTTTAAATTTTCAATATTTCAGATTCTAATTACTTAAGGTAAAAATATTTCTTTTTCTATTTACTCCCATTAACCGACTACCGTAGGTAATGGAATTCGAATTTTCATCTGACTTACACGTTTTGAGGTGTCATGGCGCTGTAATATTTTAAAATTTAAATATTTCAGATTCTAATTATGATTAAATTCTTTTTAATGCGTCATTCGAAAGATATTTTAAAGTACTTTTATATTATCCAAAGTGAAATTCGACATTTCACCTGACTTACACGTTTTGAGGTGTCCTGATTAGGTTTTTGGGATTCGAGATTTCACCTTATTTACACGTTTTGAGGTGTCTGATTAGGTTTTCTTTTGTATCTCAGCTACTAACTAAAATATTTTCATAAGTAAGACATCATTTGAAAGCTTTGTTGATTTGGAATTGAGCAATAGATCACGGAAATTTCTACCGACAGACGGCGCTGTAATATTTTAAAATTTCAATATTTCAGATTCTAATTATGATTACATTCTTTTTAATGCGTCATTCGAAACATATTTTAAAGTACTTTTATATTATCTAGAGTGGAATTCGATATTTCACCTGATTTACACGTTTTGAGGTCTCCTGAATCGGTTTTCTTTTGCATCTCAGCTAATTGAGTTAGACCGTTCAAAATTGGTATATGTAGATTAATTAGGAGGGGCTGGAAGGTTGGGGAAGGAATAGACGTGTGCAGCGCAGTCGTCATATACAGTCGCACATATACGTGTGCAGCGCAGTCCCGTGCGCACTGCGCGTGCACAAGACTGCACTGTCGAAGGCAGTGGGGACCCGGTCCGACTTTTTACTTGATCATAAAGGAATTTTTTCAATTTTCTTTTCTGAAGAATAAAAGTTTTACTTGAGAAGGAATATGTGCGCGCAGCACGCATGGGTCTGCGCTGCCGAAGGCAGTGGGGACCCGGTTTGAGTTTTTACCCGATGCTAAATGCTTTTTTTTTAAATGGACAGTATTCCTGTGACGTCATAGTAGGTAAAATTAAGACTACTATATGTAGTAGTCTTAGGTAAAATCGACGAATGGTAAAATAGGCCGATGTTTTGTAAACAAATTAGATATAAGATGCCGTTTTATTGTTACGCTTAACATTTTCCAGTCTAAATTTTTCTCCAGTGACATTTAATAATCAGATATCTATTCAAACAAGAACAAAAGAGAAATATAAACAACTGAATCGAATGGTATTAAATTAAAGATTACAAACAAATCACATTACAAATTAATAAATAGAAAAAATATTCCACTGATTACATTGGATATAGACATCAAAGCTTAAATAATTAGAATTTCAATCACTTTAATAAAGGAATTTATTAAAGGGAACATCTATTTAAATTTGTTAACATCGCCACAGTTCACATGGCAACTTTTAATATTACATATGTTGATTAATATTAAAGTAAATTACAAAAACTGGATTAAAAACAAAACAAAGGTATCACTATATCACTCTTACTTCAATTTCATATAATCTGTAACTCTTATAAATAATACTGCAAAATAAAAATTTGCAGGCCACAATGCTTTGCTATGGTAGAATTGAGGATTGTTTTCCAAAAAACACCTGATTTCCTATAGTCTCGAACCCAAAGGAGGAATATTGTCCATTCCTTTTCTTAAGAATGAATGTTTATTAGTAATAACATGGAATTTTGAGAAATCACAAGGATGGTGAAGGAATACGCCCGCACAGCGCACGGGTCTACGCTGTCGAAGGCAGTGGGGATCCAATGTGAGTTTTTATACGATGCTAAATTATTATTTTTTAAATTCCTTTTCTTAAGAATGAAAGTTTATGAGTAATAATATGGAATTTTGAGAAATCATAAGGATGGTGAAGGAATACGCGTGCGCAGCGCACGGGTCTACGCTGCCGAAGGCAGTGGGGACCCGGTGTGAGTTTTTTCCCGATCACAATTGATTTTTTTTTTTTTTTGTTTTTTTAAGAGTAATGTTAATGAGTGATAAGATGCAATTTTGAGAATTCATTCATTATAGTGATTCATTTAAAAATACTGACCCGCTAGTGGGCGAATCTCGCTAGCATTATTATTATCGTCTGAAAAAGATGATCATGTTGTCCTTATATAGTCCTGTTGACCCTTATATAGTCATTCTGTAGTAAAATACAGTCAGCAAAAAAAGTTTTATATAAAGAATTTAAAAACTGAATTATTATTATTATTATTATTATTATTATTTTAAGCAGAGAAATAATAACCAGAGAGAAGGGAGTGACAAGAGACAGAAGAATGACATTTCTTAGACTTAAAAAAACTTTTTTTTTTACTCATTATATGAACAAAAGAACATATGATTGAAATCGTATTCTGTTTGTCTCATTTTTTTTATAAAAGTTTATGTTTGTTATTTTTGAAGATCACATAAAAAAGCCGCCTTTTACAAAAAATGGCCGTTATATGTATGCAGTTAAAAAGATATTTTCTTCTACTGTAAATCTTAACATAATGCAACATTAATTTTTCTTATTCTTCCCTCCTCCTTCAAAAGAAAAAAAAAAAAAAAAGAAAGAAAAGAAAATCTTGTAATTATAAATTTTGTGCTCTGTTCATGTTAAAGCATCATTTATTTAAATGCTTGTGTTATTTTATCCATTAAGGCTCATATTATATTAAGCTTTTATTGTAACTATTTTAAAATAAATATTTGTAACGTATATCTTATTGAATATTTAAACATGAATTTTCCGCATAGTTGATATTTGCTATTATGATATAATGCGTTTAAATCATTTTGTGCTTTTAATGAAATTTTGCGGATTTAGATGTAGGCTCTTCATATTATTCAATTAATAACAGCGACAGAGATTATATATGAGTTAGATAGGATCTCATAAAATTAATATATGATACTCTATTTCAGTTTACATTCTTCATTTTTTTTTTATGTATTATCAAATATAACTGAGTCAATAGCTTTAAAAATGGAAGTCTATATAATATCATAATTATACAAGGAAAACAGCATGAACTGTGTAAAAGTGAAAAATTATAACAACAATAACTATACAAAAAAATTATTAGTGGTATTTAAAATCTGATACGTAAATATTTAAATTTGTATATGGCAAATTTTTTCTCAAGATAGGTGTTTAAAGATTTTTGTAAACCTCTAACATCGTGGTACACTTTATTATTTTCAAAATTAAATATATATTATACATACATATTGCATTTAAGATAAATGCGTTAAATATTTTGTTTAGTATCACAAACAATGAACAGGAAATTGGGGGAAAAACGTATATATAGCTATCTATTTCTAAAGTATTTTTCAAGACTAGGTCTTTGTTGTCTGTATCTTTGAGCATTTCACCTCAGGGATTCAACAGTTTCAGCATAAAGCTATTAAAAACTTTTGTGAGGTTGAGATTAGAGAACGTCTCTACAGTTGTTTGAAATTAAGCTGGATCAAGCAAAGTATAAAGTTGGGACGGTTAAATCACTTCGTCGCCAGTGACTCGGCGAAAGTCTTGGTCGGATTAGTTTCGTGTCGACATGGTGCTGCAACGAACAAATTAGGTTCGGAGAGTTAGATGAATTGGAAGTGATTTTGAAAGCTTGATTGAAATGAAGAGAAAGGAAGTTGTTAGGAAGTAGTATAAGATGGAGATGGTTTTAGAGTACAGGGTGGTGGATTGGAGTGGATGGTGGTGTATATTATAGGAGATTGTGGTGTAGATTGTAAAGATTCTTGTTTTGGCGAGTATTGAGGTGTGAAGTAGTGGAGATTTAGTTGTGTGAAGATTAAGTAGTGATGAGTGTTAGTGTGCGTATCTACTAGCATTCGTGAAGGTAATGTTGGATCAGTCGGGAATCTGCTAATCCACAGTGAAGTCACAGTAGCGGAGTTAAAGAGTGCATCCGTCTCTACACCTTCAACTGTTGCCGGGTGAGATATTTAGAATTATCTAATTTAAATTCTGATACATATATTTTGATAAATTAAATACGCTGACTGAGCTATCTTGATTGCCAGACCGCCCTCCTTTTAATCTGATCAATTTAAGTATATTCAAGTCTCGTGCTCTCTTTACTTATCCATTTATACATCTAAGTAATTAATTAAGATGGAGTTTGCATCAACGCAAACCTCACACTTTATGCTAAAACTAGAACTTCCAAATTTGAGGTATGGGAATTTTGTAAGATGAGCTTTGAAACGTGCATTGTCTATATACTTTATCATGTATTAACAGATACTAGCAAACCACTGAAAAAATTTCGAATTGTATTTCTTTTTTTATTTACCTTTAAAATTCAAAACTCATAAATATTATGCCAATATCACAACCTGACTAAACTTTTAATTTATCAGAAGCCAAATCATTATTAGAACCAAATTAATACTGTGCAATAGTGAAAACAACCAAAATCATTCAAAGAAAGGTTCCAAAATAAAATTCACGGTTGACGACTCAGTTTTCATACTTTTGCAGGCAGTACAGTTTGATATAGGATTCCCATGACGAATTTTAAATTTTTGTCGCCATGTTGGCGATGGCTTTTTATTTATTTATTTTAGCATAATTTTTTTGTTAATAAAAAAAAAAAAAAAAAAAAACATAAAATCGTATTTTGATTATATCTTTTATGGAGTATTTTAGTCACTTTGTGACAATAATTCATATTCTGTATAATTTTTAAAGTATTGCTAGCTTTAAAATGACGCTTGCAAAGATTATGAAGATTCAACTTTTAAAAATACATTTTTTCTTAAAATAATCTCATCAGACAAATGTCGTTACTGTTTCATTTTAGATCATTGAGCTGAGTCCGTTAAATATTGTCTATTTATAAATAGGGGAGAGTGGGGATGAATGGGATATTTTGCATGTTTTTATTGATAACGTTGGCCGTATGTATTTCAGAATTTTGTAACATGGCTCATAAAGTACACTTCAGTAATCAGTTACATATAAACATACTAACTTAAGTTATAATTTTTAATTAATATATATATATATATATATATATATATTTACATGCATGTGCATTGTCCCATTCATCTCCACCTATGGGGATGAATGGGACAGAACTTGAGTTAACAACGAAAAGAAAACAAAATGGAAAGTAAATAATTTTTTAAAGTTAAATTGGTTTATGTGATTTTATTACGCACTATGAATTTACTGAAATTAACATAAACGGATGTATTGACTCAAATAAACATCAAAAGGCAAAAATCCTTTGGTTCGCACAGTTCCTAGTGCTATAGACTTTGGTAATTTAATCTAATAAGACCTAATCTAAAAATAAATAAATAAATAACACACTAGAAATAGATAAATCATTATAACAGAGTACGAATAATCCAGATAAATTTTTGTTTCCGACTGATCGGGAAAATCAGCGTTCTATTCTGTATTATATTAATAATCACCTGGATTTATTTAATTAGCTTGATTGAAATTGTGATTTTAATCAAATTATTATTATTATTAGTTTATTTATTCAAAAATCAGAACAATTAATTTCAATTTTTTTTTCTAAGTCCACAAACTTAAGAATTCTGATAATCAATATGGCTAATTTACGTTTTAATATAATTCTTGTGTAAAATTTTAAATTAGTACACAGAGGGGAATGTCCCATTCATCCCCATTTAAACTGTCCCATTCATCCCAACCATCACATGATCATATAAAACAGGAAATAGGCTTAATGAACAATTGTCAATATTCTTCTTGAATATCATAAATACAATAAAAGGTTATGCCTTTTCACCATATACGAGCTATATTAACTTTAAGCAAATAGTTAATATGTTAACTACTACCTAATTGAATCAACAAAATCTTACTTTGCCAGCTGAAAAAGACACTTTAATTTTTTTCTGCCCTCCTATGGATAGCACAATTCTGAATCTACACTTGATGAATGATCTCAGTGCTGCCATATATCAGAAAAAATGTGAAGTTTCTGGTGCTTGCAAAACATAAAAATCTAGTTATTGTCCCATTCATCCTGCGTCCCATTCAACCCCACTCTCCCTTATTATTTTTTATCCTCGCGTATTTTATTAATTACATCACTATCGTATCGTTTCAACAAAATTCAATCGTAACTGGTCCACGTTAGAGATATATTATAAAGATCATCATTCTGAAGCGCAAAGATCTAATTATATATATATATACCCAAAATAACGAACAATAAAGTAGTTTTTCTGACCGAATTAATTTACAAAAAATCTTATAGACTGAAAACATTTACATAAAGCAATAAATTGTTTTAATTTGCAATACGATAGTGTTTATCTATGTATTTCGGCTCTTTATTTATGAAAGTAACAATTTCAAAATTGTTCAAAGGAGATCTCTTCAATGCATTTTGTCAACCGTAAAATCCGTTAGTTCGTGAAAGTTTGAAAAACACAAATTTTGTTTAATGTATTTTTGAAAATTCAGTTTTCACTATCAGAAAGCTCACATACTATACTAATAAAGTGATTTTTTTTTATTTATTTTCATACAGTATCTTATAATAAAGAAATTTATTTTCATTTTATAAAATATCATTTTTTCCCCCTTTAATTTTATTGTAATCGATTGAAACGAAGCTTTAATGGGCTTCTCTTCTTGTATCGATGCCACTGCGGCGAAGAAAATCGCACAAAAGAAAATGGCTAAAAAAATTATTTTCTAACTATCGATAAGTTTTATCTGAAAACAGAAATAAAGTGCTTTTTATTTAATTTTAATTAGTAAAATCAGTTTTTATACCCTTTTAAAATAATTTTTAATTAAAATATTTCCCCGTTCTTTTCAAATAAATTTAATAACTAATAAGATATTTTAGAAACAGGAACATTACATCATTCCTCAAGTGGTGTCTTACTTAATAAAAAGCATATACTTTAAATAAAAATGCAAAATGTTTTAAATTTTATATTGAAAATTTGACTAAAGGAACAAAATTTAATTTTAATAATAATTTCAATTATAAATATTTAATAATTTCTTAATGTTTTCTTATCTGTATACCTAGCCAATTGGTTATTTTTGTTTAAATTTTCTTTAAGAAATATGAATAAAAATGTTTCACAACATCTGATAATGAATAACTATTATATACTCTAACGAAAATTGTAAAATAAAATAGAAAGTGGTTGTATAAATAACAATAGATAATAATTTCTATAATTTCTTCTTTCTTTTGTTTAGTTGTCTGCCATAAATAAATTTCATTATCGAATATCGCGTATATACTAACATGATAATTTACACATAATTAAAAAGAAAAATTACATGGAAATTTTACGAATAGCTATACATAATCCAATGTAGGTTAATAAAACAAATAAAAGTAGACCATAAAATTATACAGAAGCAAAATCCTGTAAAAAACGTATTAATCGGCCATTTTAAATAAATTTTAAAAAGACAAATATCTATGATTTTGCAAAATTTTATTGTTCGTTAAACTTTCTTTTAAAATGAAGTACGCATATTCCGAACATGCTATTTCTGATAAAGGAAATTAAATTGAGTTTTTAAAATAATAATTTTGGCATGAATAACCCCAATTTTAGTTTTTCCTTTATACAGTACTTTATTACTTGTAAATGAAGAACATATTCTTTTGTAAACGATTTCATAAAAAAATTTTCTGAAAAACTTTAGAAATAATAAGTAGAATAAGTAGAAATAAAAGATTAAAGTAATTGAGGAATAATAAGCTTTTACAACCTCTGGATGTCTGCATGGTGATGATTCATTTTCCAGAGATGTTTCATTTGAGCTTCCATTGTGAATTAGGACTGGATCACAAGCAAACTTAAAAAGACAATAAACAACGTATTACCATTTTGGTATAAACATTTACATTTTAATTTACTATAATATAAAACCTGGTTTTGAAGAAGATAACGCTAAAATGAAATGGTGTAATTTCGAATTCACGATAAACTTTTCCTATGAAATATTATTTATAGACTATTCAGAAGCTTTACAATAAAATGTAATAGATTATTCAAGAAATATTTACAAAATTCTCTTTTGCAAGAAATTTTTGACAATGTAAAAGTCATTTTGAGACTATCAACACATTTTCACAATTTATGTTACATTTCTAATGTAGTATTAATTAAATATAACGCTTAGTGCCGCTTTCGTCTATGCATTTACGACGAAATTTTGAAAACTTATAGGTACTTTCGTGTCACATCTAATCCCATTAACTTATTAAATATTTATAAATTTCTGTTGCATTCTAGTTTAAATAACAAAAGAATTTTTTTATGCATCAGTGTTGAAGAATTTGTGGATTGCAGATATAGTCAACTTCTTAAGACAAATCTACGCTTAAAATTAAATAAAAAATCTGTCATTAGTTATGGTTAAAACTAGACAGGAATAAAATTAAATGCGTACTAAATATGGATTCTACAATTTTTTAATACCTACGTTTAAATTGTGTTTCAACATTTACTACCTTATTTGCAATTTAACCCTTAAATGCATCGTGCAGCATATCTGCAATATGTAAGAAAATTGTGTCTCAGCGGGCCTTGGTCCATTAACTAATATCGGTTTTATTATTTCTACATTATGATTTTAGATGATTTGTTGCATCTTTACTCGAATAGATGACAGTGTTTATTATTTTTTATTTATTTATTTATTTATTTTTTTTTTGAGAGTAATATATACAAGGCACTTCGACGCTAGATTGTCATCAGTGACTGACAAAATGGGCACCAGCCACTGACCGTAAGAAATATAGTTACGGCCATTAAAGGTACGAACTTTGTTCTCCTAGAAGAGAAGTCACCATTTAATAAACAATCAACCTCTGAATTTTACAGAAATTAGTTACAAATACGGGTACAAGACATTTTACTCGATGAAGGGAATTGGCAATATAATTTAATAATCAACTTTCCGAATTTTATTAAAATTTCTAATAGCATAGTACATCAAATGTTTAGAATTCACTTTTTTTCATATGGTTTAACTCGTACTTAAAGATAAATTAATTGTAAAATAAAAACTCGTCTACTTAAATAAGATATGTATAATCATTATTTAACAAAATAATTACTCATTTTTCATTTTTTTTACTTATATCAGTAGTTTTGAATTGTGTTGAAGATCTGCTAGATCAAGCAAATAATGCTTTATTATGGAATTCTTTTTATTTTAAAGAAATGTTAAACCAATGTTAAGTATAATAAGAAAGCACCACAGAACTGGCGTTAAAAAGTGATATTTACCAAACTTTGAATAAAAACCATAAGATGCAATAAACTCTCAACAGTCGTTCTGGGTCGAAATAACACACAACCCTTCGTCAGGCGAACAAAGTAGGCACGAGTGCTGCAGTCAAAGCGGCAACGCAACAATCAACCAATGTTAAGCACCATTTTCCACAATATAAAATAAACAAATATCACAAATGAGGTTTGGGTTGTATACTTTTTGTCTTTAGTTTTACATAAGGATTTGAAACATATAACGGTAAAGAAACCAGTTCCGAGTCGCATTTACCTAACAGAATAGATCTTGATGCAAGTTCAAATGTTGTTGTTAGACTTACAAGGTAAACCCAAAACCCACTTCAATAATTATTACATGTCAGATCTATTACTTGTGCACTTAAAAAAAAAAAATAATAATAATAATAAAAATAAATAAATGAGAGGGCATTCATTGGGAATGCAGGAGATGAAATTCCTAATTTTAAGCTTCCTGCAAAGAATAAAGAACTGAAGAAATTTCGCTAAGTTTTTTTTTTTTTTTTTTTTTTTTCAATGAATTTTTTAGCAAATGTCGATGATGTTGTATTATGTATAACTAGAAAAGCCGCGGTTCGTTAACGAACTAATTCCGAATCCGGGATATATTTCAAAATCAAACTCGAAATGTACAAAACTCAGTGTGATACTGTTTGCGTGTTAACTCTATAAAAAACAGAAATTAAAATCTAAAATAAACTATTTAGATTTAAATAAAAACCATTTTTAAGCTCTGGCCTTCGACTGGGATCGAATTCACGGCCTTTGAATTCTTAGCCCTGCACTTTGCCTCACAACCACTGCGTTCGCAGGTGAAACGACTTTCGTTACGTTTCTCCCCGGTGCGGAATACTCGGTGCGCCCGTACACAGAGTCCAAGGAAATCGCATAGTCATTTATATACACTGCTCGACATTGAAAATGCAACACCAAGAAGGAATGATAATAACGGAATGAAATTTGTTGGACACATACATTATAGTAGGAAGAACAATTGATTAAAATTTCAGGAATTTTGGAGTAATATGTACTGACAAAACAGTACATAAAGCAGCGACCTCTGTGAGAAATAACAGCACATATCTGCCAAGGCATTGAATCGAACAGCGATTGGATGACATGTACGGGTAGAGCACTTCATGAAGTTTTAACACGATGCCACAATTCATCGATCGAAGTTACTGGTGAGTGGTGGGGGGCCAGTCGCTTTTCAACGATTAACCCTTTGCGGCGCAAGAC
Source organism: Salticus scenicus (assembly GCA_963930645.1). Taxonomy (NCBI): domain Eukaryota; kingdom Metazoa; phylum Arthropoda; class Arachnida; order Araneae; family Salticidae; genus Salticus; species Salticus scenicus. The sequence continues at coordinate 372,837,353 of OZ005649.1, read as the reverse complement.
AATTCGGATCATTTAAATTATACTTCCACCGGAATTCATGAACTAAATTAAACTAAAAGAAATTTTAAATTTTCAGGTTAAAAAAACCGGCCATTTCTAATATGTTAAAAACGTAAGTTTTTTCTAAAAAAATTCTGGGATGAATTTTTGCAGTTGGGAAATGAAATTAGGTGGTATAAAATATATCCCACCGCTCCTGAAAGGGTTAAACAGTCATTTTCATTGGTGCTAGATCAGAAGAACGCGCTGTCCAGAGCAACAGTCGAACACATTCGGCATCAATGAAGCTCCAGATAATATGGACAACTTGCGGTCGTGCATTGTCCTGCTTAAATGTTGCGCTTCGGAGGCCTTGAACATAGGGCAGAGCTATGGGCCTTAACTCGTCAGAAATGTAATGTCTGGTATTCAGAGTGGCGAGAATGAAAACAAGAGGTGACCGGGACGTGTATCCAATGGTACAACATACCATCAATCCAGGTAGTGACTCAGTAGGCAGCTACCAAAATTCTGATTACCCTCAAAACTGCATCACTGATATGGACGCCATTAATGTGTGATCAACGATGAACCTGGACGCAGGAATGGCGTGAAGTCACTTTTCAGACAAATCACAATCCTGTTTACAGCATCAAGATTGCCTTATCCGTATTTAACGGCATTCTGAATAATGCACATTGCCATCTGGGATTCGACATCATCCTACTGTCCATCATTTTCAATGATGTTATGGGTTCCCATTGGATACACGTCTCGATTACTTCAAGTTTGTATTCCTGGCACTCTGAATAGCGGCAATTAAATTTCTGATGAGTTAAGGCCCGCCCGTCTGCCCTGTATTCGAGGCCTCCGTAGCGCAAAATTTAAGCAAGATAATGCACGACCGCAAGTGTTTTGTATTGTCCGGACCTTCGTTGATACAAAATGTGTTCGACTGTTGCTCTGGCCAGCGCGTTCTCCTGATCTCGCACCAATGAAAATGACTGTTTAATCATTGAAAAGCGACTGGCCCCCCACCACTCACCAGTAACTTCGATCGATGAATTGTGGCATCGTGTTGAAGCTTCATGAAGTGCTCTACTCGTACATGTCAGTCAATCGCTGTTCGATTCAATGCTTAGGCAGATATGTGCTGTTATTGCTCACAGAGGTCGCTGCTTTATGTACTGTTTTTTCAGTACATATTACTCCAAATTTCCTGAAATTTTAATCAATTGTTCTTCCTACTATAATGTATGTGTCCAACAAATTTCATTCCGTTATTATCATTCCTTCTTGGTGTTGGATTTTCAATGTCGAGCAGTGTATATAGGCATTTTAAATTAATATCAAGTTATAATCCATAAAGATTCCACTATTTATTGCTATCTCAGTTAATGTAACAGTTATACCACAATATAAAAAAATCTATTCTTCCAGTGTTCTAAATAATATATCAAAAGTAGTCTGACATCTTTACGATGAAAATATCTCTCAAAATTGACGTTTATGTGAAATTTTCCCCTATAATGTTAATTTCTCCCCATGTTAAGAAATTCGTAAATTTCCAATAACTTGCGAAATTTTCAAAGTAGCATATTTATAGTTACTGATGTTCATTCCGGCATCAAAACTGATATTTTAAAACTGGTCCGACATTTTTACAATAAAAAGTTTCCATTTAATTCACGTTTAAGTGAAATTTTGTCCTATTCTCCCATGTGAAGAAACTCGTAAATTTCTAATAACTTACGAAGTTTTTTAATTCGAATGTTACAAATGAATAGGGTTCTTGCCAGTATCGAAAGTAATATTTTAAAACTGATCTGACCTCTCTGCGATCATTTGTTCGTGAGATATCGTGTTAACAGACTAACAAACTAACGGACTAACACACTAACGGACTGACACACTAACGGACTGACACACTGACACACTAACAGGCACCCTACAGACAGACACCATACAAATTTTGTCATTTTCGGATTCCTCACACCTGAAAACGTATAAAAATGTCAAAAAACCGAGGTCGAAATTTTTCACGATTACCTAAGTTAACCGAGGTCGAAATTTTTCACGATTACCTAAGTTCCCTATACCTATAGTATGATGGGGAACTAAAAAGAAAGTAATGTGTATTTGCAATCTAGGAAAAGTTACCCCAAAAAAAAAAAAAAATCTACAATAAAGATGTTATAATCTATGATAAGCATATGAATAAGGACGACTCATTGGATAATATAGGTCGTATTACAACAACACATAAAAAGCTGAAAGTTGATATGTCAAGTTTTTTTAGTTCCCCATCATACTATAGGTATGGGGAACTTAGGTAATCGTGAAAAATTTCGACCTCGGTTTTTTGACTTTTTTATATGTTTTCAGGTGTGAGGAATCCGAAAATGACAAAATTTGTATGGTGTCTGTCTATAGGGTGTCTGTTAGTGTGTCAGTCCGTTAGTGTGTTAGTCCGTTAGTTTGTTAGTCTGTTTACACGATATCTCACGAACAAATGATCGCAAAGAGGTCAGATGAGTTTTAAAATATTACTTTCGATACTGGCAAGAACCCTATTCATTTGCAACATTTGAATTAAAAAACTTCTTAAGTTATTAGAAATTTACGAGTTTCTTCACATGGGAGAATAGGACAAAAATTCACTTAAACGTGCATTAAATGGAAACTTTTTACTGAAAAAATGTCGAACCAGTTTTAAAATATCAGTTTTGATGCCGGAATGAACATCATTTACTATAAATATGCTACTTTGAAATTTTGGCAAGTTATTGGAAATTTACGAATTTTTTAACATGGCAGTATAGGGCAAAATTTCACATAAACGTCAATTTTGAGAGATATTTTCATCGTAAAGATCTCAGACTACTTTTGAAATATTATTTAGAACACTGTCATAAATATTAATGACTATGAATTTTCCAATATAAAAATTTCGTAAGTTATTGGAAACTTACGAATTTCTTAACATGGCAGAATAGAGCAAAATTTCACGTAAACGTCAATCTTGAGGGATATTTTCATAGTAAAGATGTCAAACCACATTTTAAATATTATTTTGGATACTGGCATGAATATCATAGACTATGACTTTTCCAATTAAAAAAATTCGTAAGTTATTTGGAATTTACGATTTACTTAACATTTCAGAATAAGGCAAAATTGAGCATAACCTCCGTTTTCAGGATTATAAATACATTAGACAACTTCAAAATTACATTTATGATATTTGTTTGAACGCGATTGAATACAAATATTATAATAGGAAAGTTTCATAAATTATTCGTAATTTACGATTTTATCAACATAGCGAAATTGTAAATTTTTCATATAAATATGAATTTTGAGGACTATTACATTGGAAATAGTAGCATGAAAACTAAACAACAGAATTGACCCTGATAAAATAAATTAATAGATTAGAATGAGATAAATAAATCAAAGTGAACGGTGGATAGCCTAGTAGGCGGGGATTTCATTCTGTCAGTGTATCAAGCTTTGGTCAAATTCATTTCTTTTAACATGATTATAATATGTCTCGCAGTAGAAATTTATGATAACATAAATATGATGAGGAGCTGATGTTACATCCATGCCAACTAGTTTTTTTAGTTCCCCATGATACTATAGGTATGGGGAACTTAGGTAATCGTGAAAATTTTCGACCTCGGTTTTTTGACTTTTTTACATGTTTTCAGGTGTGAGGAATCCGAAAATGACAAAATTTGTATGGTGTCTGTCTGTAGGGTTTCTGTTAGTGTGTCAGTCCGTTAGTGTGTTAGTCCGGTAGTTTGTTAGTCTGTTTACACGATATCTCACGAACAAATGATCGCAGAGAGGTTAGATCAGTTTTAAAATATTACATTTGATACTGGCAAGAACCGTATTCATTTGCAACAATCGAATTAAAAAACTTCGTAAGTTATTAGAAATTTACGATTTTCTTAACATGGGAGAATAGGACAAAAATTCATTTAAACGTGCATTAAATGGAAACCTTTTACTGTAAAAATGTCAGACCAGTTTTAAATATCAGTTTTGATGCCGGAATGAACATCTGTAACTATAAATATGCTACTTTGAAAATTTTTCAAGTTATTGGAAATTTACGAATTTCTTGACATGGCAGTATAGGGAAAAATTTCACATAAACGTCAATTTTGAGAGGTATTTTCACCGAGAGAGGACTTTTCCAATTTAAAAAATTCGTAAGTTTCTTTGGAATTTACGATTTATTTAACATGTCAGAATAAGGCAAAATTGAGCCTAACTTCCATTTTCAGGATCATAAGTACATTAGACAACTTCAAAATTACATTTATGATATTTGTTTGAACACGATTGAATACAAATATTATAATAGGAAAGTTTCGTAAATTCTTTGTAATTTACGATTTTATCAACATAGCGAAACTGTACATTTTTCATATAAATATGAATTTTTAGGATTATTGCATTGGAAATAGTAGCATGAAATCTAAACAACAGAATTGACCCTGATAAAATAAAATAATAGATTAGACTAAGATAAATATATCGAAGTGAACGGTGGATAGCCTATTAGGCGGGGATTTCATTCTGTCACTGTATCAAGCTTTGATTAAATTCATTTCTTTTAACATGATTATAATATGTCACGCACTAGAAATTTATAAAAATATAAATATAAGGGGGAACTGAGCAGAGTCCACCTATGCCAACTAGTTTTTTTTTTTTTTTTAACATTTAGTTGATATAACAATAGTAAATCCTTGGATGTTATATAACAAGCTGATTTTTAAAAAGCAATTTATCCTAAAATTAAAATTTAGAATCAAAAGCGTTTCAGAATTGTAATTACATAGACTTTTTTTGAAAATGGGAAAAGGCGGTGCCTAAAGAGAGAAATGTCAATGGCTGGAATACAAGGGAAACTAGAAGAAACATTAAAAGAAATTTGCTCAAGGGTCGTGGTACCATCAAAAGATTTCAGAAAGGTCACAGTTGATTACAATTGACCAAACTGGAATGCAAAAACAAATAGATGAAAAATTCTTAGTTCCAATGGATTCACTCATATATCACGAACAAATTGCCTTGTATTTATATGCTTAAAAAAAAAAAAAAAGAAAAAAGTTACAATTTTTGCTTCCAAAGTAAATTCGCATAGTTTACATTGCTATTTATTATAGAATATACTTATATTGAAAAATGAATATCTATTACTTAATAAATATCTTTGTAATATGTTTTTTAAGAATTGGTAAAACATAAGGAGCAGATATGCACCATACAAAAAAAAAAAAAAAAAAATTCATGATGCAAAAAATGAGGCTCTAATTATTTCATTATTTTTCTTATGTAATAAACTTTCCGTCGAGTTTAGCACCATAATTTTGGAAGAAAATAAAAAATCATGCATTTAAAGGTTAAAAATTAAAAATCAAAATACATTTATCAATTCAATGAACAACGAATTATATATGCACTTTTGTAAATAATAAGAATGACAATTATTATTACTATTATTACTTTCTTCTATATTCAATAGAAGAAAGTACTAGATTCGTAAAAATTTTCGATTTCGGGTTTTTGATGGATTTACACGTTTTGAGAGCTGTAGAACACGATTTGACCATTTTTAGAAAATGTCTGTCTGTCTGTGTATGTGTGTATGACAAAATTTTGTGGCGACTGTATCTCAGGTACTACTGCACAGAATTTCATACAAATTGGTATGTAGTTACATATTGACATTAATTAGTGCTTATTAACTTTTGGCAAAAGTTTCCAACGTTGCCATCCCGCTTTTTCTAAATTTTTAACATGTGGTATAGGACAAAATTTTGTATAAATGTGCATAAAGAGAAATATTTTTTAATAATCATTATGAAATTTAAAAGAATTATTTGTAATAGAGATAGTCAACTGGGAAAAAATGTGTATATAGGAGCCTCGCCTCCCCCTCTGGGGGGGGGGGGAATCTCCCCTCGAGGGGGAGTAAATTTTCATGATGGGCATCTTTCGAAAGAGCTCGCCAATACCTTTAAAAAAAAAATGGTTGAACCATCGATCTGCGATAATTTAAAATAAAGTTATCAATTTTTTTTCATTTTTAACAAAAAAAAAAAAAAAAAAAAAATGTAATATTGAAAATAAAATTGACTTTTTTTTTATATTTAGTGTTATACTACTTCTGTAACATGGAAATCGTCTGCACTATCATGGAAGATAATTTTTTTAAATAATAATTTTAATAAGTTATTTTTACTGAGTGAATTTTTATAGGAAAATATAGAAGAAGGTCATGTGAAAATATAGAAGAAAGCCAAGTCCACGACATACTAGTTGTTTTTATTGTTTTGGAAAAATGATTAAATCTTAAATAGAATTATTCAGCGTCTGTAGAAATAGGTATAACATCTTTCGTGTTTTATGCAATTTACTGTAACTTTTGATATTTGATACTTTATTTCAGAATGACGAAATAGTGCTTACCAAATTAGCAGTAGCACCAAGCACAATGGCGGCAACTATAGCACAGAAAATGGCATTTCTCAGAGGTCTTCTGTTGTCTAGAGCGGAACCCAGTACACGAGCCCATCCAGCTGATGGTGCTAGAGCTGTGGATGCTGATATAGCCGCAAAAGTGGCGATAAGGAAGAGAGTGACAGTGGGGAATACCGAAACAACTACCAAAGACCTGAAAAATTACATGTGAGAAATCTTCTGAAATAAATATTAGATATAGTCACAAAAATAATATGATACATTGTATCAATTTTGTTTAGAATTTTAAAATTATAAGCACCTAATGAAAACATTGTAATTTTTATTGTGTCATTCATAATTTGGGTGATTCTCAGCAGATAAGTAAAAATTATGAAAATGTAGAATATTTTAATTTTTTAAATACAGAAATTTGAAAAATATTTGCTCAGAATATAATATACGTAGAGTTTTATTATATCAACTTGAAGTATTTAAAAAAATAATAAAAATAATATTAATTTTGTAATTTTAAACCCATGAAATATCATTTCCATACTAGCCAAATGTTGCCAAATTTAGGGATGTTTTCATTCAATAATCACCAATATTTTGAGGACTGATATATGATATACATTATAGACGATTAAGCTTCGAATTGATTAGACAACTTTTACAATTTAAATTTAATAGTAAATATTGAGTAAAAACATCCCTAAATTTCGCAACTCTGCTTACATGCTATCCTTATCATCCAAAAATGCAAAAATATTATTTCTTTCTGAAATACTTACACATTGCTTATCTAACTTTTGTCTTTAAAAATGAACACTTAAAGTGTTATATTTTTATGTGTGATATTATTATTATTATTATTATTACTCTCTTGCTGTTGTTATTGCTGTTATTGTTATTATTATTGTTGTCTCCGCAAGCAATTTTTCTTTGGCAAAAAACTTTTCAACTCATATTTCAAATCATTTTATAACTCATTAATGATTCAAACTATTTCATATAGGGATCACTACAATACAGGTAGAAACCAAAATAAATTCCAAACAGATTGGGCAAGTGTTAAGATGAAATTATCAATCCCTCATTAAAATGTATAAAGATAAATTATCACCTACAAGCAGTACCATGCTTGGGAGGGGAAGGGTAAACTGGACAACCGCCAAGGGCTTCTAACATTTAGGATCGCTAAAAGTTATTGGTGAACTATGATAGATTATAAATAGCAGTTAAATCACGCATAGTTTTTATAGCTCTTTATTTATTAGTGTCTATTGTAAGTCATTCTTTATGATAAAGTTTTCAGTTTAAGAAAGTACATTATAAATATCTATCATACACAGGAAGTCGTTAAATCCCGATGTATAGGCGTTTCTAAAACTAGCCTCCTTTTACACTTGTCCACGTTTTGGTATTATTTTTAGCTACCAAGTTTTTTTTTTTTTTTTTAATTTATCAGCAGAAATGTACATTAAAAAACAATATAAAAAAGTTGCTTATTGAATCAATAGATTGTTGAAACTGAGTTAACATGTAGAGCTAGCACGGAATGTTTTTTTTTAATTTGAGGGTGGAGGGGAAGGAGACATATTTTGCTCACTTTCGCGGCTAAAACTTAAGACCCACCCTTTCCTAAAAGTGTATTATTTTAGAAGATAGTAATGTGAATTCTAACAGCCCCCCTCCCCCCTTTCTTGATGGAGAACATGAGAGAACGATTTTAAAGTTTCTAATGGAAATAAAAATAACAAAACAAAGAAAAAATAAAACCGATAAAACTAAAAATTCATGCCATAACAACAAAAATAATAAAAATAATAAAAATAATAATAGTCGAATTGATAATAAATTCTTTCTGACTGCGCTTGCCTTGTATATTGTCTAAAGGCAGCAAAGCTACAAAAGTATCCTTTATTACTTTCTTCTATACATATAAGAAGAAAGTATTGGATTCATAAAAATTTTCGAACTCCAATTTTCGACGGATTTGCACGTTTTGAGATGTTCTGAACATGATTTAACTGTTTTTAGAAAATGCCTGTCTGTCTGTGTGTGGGCATCACAAATTTCATGGGTGCTGTATCTCACTAACCAATGAAAGAAATTTAACCAAACTTGGTACTTAGTTGGACCCTGACCTAAACTGGTGCTGATTACATTTGGAGATCAATCGCTGAACAGGTTGCACTCTCATCCTATTTTTCTGAATTTAATGATGGGGCCTACATTCAATAATATGATCTCCATCGATAAACAGTCTGTAACTTGTAACAAATAACAATTAAATCTGTAATAAATAAAGTTGTTTGCATTAAAATTTGTAGTTTGTTTATATTTTGATGTATGTCCCTTCAGAACGGAAATTTTTAAAATTTTATTTATATTTATATTTATTTATTTATTTATTTATTTATTTTTGCAGAACCTTTGAGTGCATCCTTTGAAATGTTTATATACAAATTTTCGACTCAATCCGCATTTTAGTTACAGCTGCAGAGCGCTCTGAATAGGCTAAGTTTAATTATGGCCACCCTGTAGTGGAAGTACGATTTCATTTCGAGAAACTGACGACAGGTGGCAGCACTACTAAACACGAGTTCAAATTTTCATCCAGATCAGATAATCTCTTGATCCATTGGGGGATCACCGAAGCGGGGGAGCCATCCCCTCGGTGGAGGATCAAAATTGTGATGGCATGTCTCCGGAACACCTCTAGGGTAGAGTGACCATGTTTTTTTCATTGAATTTAGGGACAAAGATGGCGGTGTCCTCGAATTTCGAGGACAAAAAAAATAATTAAATCACCTTAAATTGTAAAATTTTTGTGATTTTATGTATAAAGCACCTAAAAGAACTTTTTTCAGCTTATTTATTATATATATAATAAATTACTATAATAAAACATTAATAACTTTATAACCGGCGTCCCCAAATGTATTATAATTTTTTGGGGACGAAGGTAGTTTTGTTCTCGAGATTCGGGGACTGTCCTCGAGATTCGAGGACATATGGTCAGCCTACTCTAGGGGTGGGTCCCAGACCGTCGCCAATTGCCCATTGCACAGCACTAGTGCGACGTAAAACCTAACCAATCAACCAACCCTTGATCCATTACCCCCAGTGGTATAATTTTGGTGGGAATTTGGAGGACATTGCGAGTATGACAAATATAACTTGTAGCAGCCGCCATTAGCGTACACAACGGTCTTCTGCCCGAGTATCGAACCCGCAATATTCCAATTAGAAGCTCGGTGCTCTACCGAACAGGCTACCACTACAAATATATGATGGGGCACTGAGCAGAGTCCACTTTTAACATATTGTTTTATTAATACTTTCCAATAAATTTCAAAGTATTAATGAATTCCGTTTACTTACCTGTCTGTACGTGCTGTTACTTCGTAAATAAATAAATATTTATTTATTTTTATTTTAATATTTTAAAAAATTATTTAAAAAAATGGAAAGTGACAGCAATGGTGAAAAACACAAAAATTAATGAGCAAAATTAGTATAGTGCAGTTTCGGTAACATTAAACATACCGTCATAAATTCAAAATAGCCAGACGGTTTTGTGCTGTTTAGTAAGTAAAAGAAACAGATTAAAGAGACGAATTAACTACAATTCTATTGACTGTTAATTTATAATACCAGAACTAAAGTATTCTTATTTTGTTTGTTATTTTTAGTGTTTTCAAGCTTATTCCAAAGTACTTTTCTGTTTTAAGTATTCAGTTAACACTTTTAGAAGGTGTTGAAACTGATATATGTTATTTAGTTTCTTGAAAGCAGGTTATTTTTAATGGTATAAATATATCTAATGGTTTATGTGCAGGATTTCGCAAAAGAATTTTGGTACATTTCAATCTATGACAATTACTTCGCTAAAACTTATTTTAATATTTTTATCCTGCACAAACAAATTGAAATTAACGTACATATTATTCAGACGCACAAAAGCATATTTTCTGTAGATAAGTGAATGATTAGCATTTTTAATTAGTTTAAAAGATCAATATTAAAATGTGATATTTGATATAGGTGGTAATTGCTCGAAAGGCGTTTTTAGATAAGGTATTTTTGTTGTCATTATTGTATAATGGGCATAATGTATTCACCTCTACAAATGTCAAATTTGATGTCGTAGATGTCGGATTTTTCTTGAATAAAATGTTTAGAAACAATTTAAGTTTAAACTAGTACATTTTTTTTATACTCATTTACATTCTTCACAACATTGTGCATGTCATATATTGGAAAGTATTTCTTTACTTATGTGAAAAATGATTTTTCTTTATTATTTTATAGAAAACATTCAATTGTATATTCTATATACAGTTCCTGCCGCTTATTAAAATCACATTCGTTCTGAGCCAAAGTGATTTTATTAAGCGGCTGATTTTTATATCCGGCGAACTTTGATGCACTTAAGGAAAAGGTATTACTTCCCTGAATTTGGAAAGAAACTTCAAATGGTGACGAATAATGGAATTAGTAAACAATATTAGTTTTTAATAGATAATTAATTAATTGTTTCTTCGATATAAATAAATTAAACGCATGTCAAGTTCTCATGGACTGTCGTTTGAGGAAAATCATTATTTTACGAAAAAGTTCACGTTGTTCTTACAAATTTAAAACCTTTTCGTTTAAACCGCACGAATTATAGTAATTTAATAACTAGAAATTCCCTTTTAATGATTAGAAATTAAAAAATATATATATCATTTCAAATCAGATTTGTAACTTATTATTGCATTTTGAAGAATACGTTGCTTGAAATTGTTACGGGGATAAGAGATGAGGCGTGTTTAATTTGTAACTGTGCTGCAAGTGTAAAATCTTCGACAATGAGCGATAACGGAGGGATTGTTGTGCTTTAATTTCTTTTCTTATTAAAAAAAAAAAATAGTGTGCATAAATGATATTTTTGGCTGCTGAGGAGATATTTTTGAGTTTATTAACCGACGATGTTGATTTTATTAAGCAGCGCTTTAAAAGTAATTTGTATTGATTTGATTCCGGTTATGGCAATTTGATCAGATTAAGCAGCTTATTTTATTAACCAGCGAATTTATAAAGCGGCGGTTACTGTAATTCACCTCAGAAAACTGCAGCCTGATTTAAAATACTGATTACTTATTAAATTGCAACTGAAGAGAACGTCGCAGTTAATCTTTACTTGAAATTCTTGGAGGCATAATATTTCATATAATTATGAATTAGCATGATTTTAATAATTCTATCTGCGTAGAATATCATTAAGTTCTATCAGCATATTTCACATAATCCCTAATGAGCTAATTATCTATAATCTCGCTTTGCCTGTCATCTTTATTTACTTGCGAATATTTACGTTTTTCGTGCATTTAGTGAGAGGCTTTATAAAACTGATCTTATATAGCAGATCGTAAGCCCTATTAGAGGAATAATTACTTCCATAATATACTTTCCTGTAGTTAGAATTCATTATTAATGTATGCTAATTTTCACCCACAGGCTATTCTGTCTAGTAAGTCATCCGGTGTAATTGCTTTAATGAAACCTCTGATTAATATCGAAGATTGTTTATGAAATATAATACATACTACGCATATGCCATATTTCAGTTTTTCTTTTAATATGAAGACACTATAACAAAAACTGTTTTTTAAATTTTTAACTTTTAGAAATGAAAATTGCATGCCAAATTAAATTGTGGAAAACATTTAGCAGGATCTCATAGAAAAGGGGAGTAATCAATGCACGACAAATTTGAAAATATCCAGCCGGGACGCGACAAAGATACTAAATTGTCAACTTAAAGAAGTTAACCTTTTTCCGGTCCTATTTAATTTCACTCCTCTGCTCAGTGTTGCTAAATTTAGGGACTTTTTTATTCGATAGCCACCATTAAATTTTAACTGTATTGGGAGTTGGGCAACACGTCAAAATTTGGATTGGCAAAAATTTGTTAATTCGGAAATTTGGGTTACTCAATCTAATGCAGGGCTGTGGTTGCAATACGTATTACCTATACATTACAAAATCTATGCAAGTGGTGGGATAAAAAAAATAAAAAGGGTTATTTGTAATAATAATAATAATAATAATAAAAAGACAAATTAATGTTTTACTTACTGTGCTGTATTTTCTTTAATTTTATAAATTAAATTTAATATTAAATTTAATATTTTTACATACATAATTCAATATACTGTCCCGTAGAAGTATTGATCGTGGTTATGCTTTCACATTTTAATGGATTTTTTTCATTTTATTCTACTTATATGGATTTTTATTTATTTCAATATAGTAGGCTATAGGTTTATATAAATAAATTATCTATTTCAAGGTTTATTTAATTTAAATCACGAAAGAATTTTTAAATAACTCTTTTTATTTTATCCCATCACTTAACACATTTTGTACATTTCAGATTTCACGATGCGCTCGTGCCAAAGTTTTTCGCCTGGAGAAGAGTCGTGTTTAATTATTTCGTTCGAAAAAAACTGTCATGTGTTTTTCTGTGTATGTTGTTAGCTTATAAAATTTTCCTACATCATGATTTTTTGTTTTCTCGGCAAAACATAATTCCATCGAATGGTTAATTTATTGAAATAAATTCCCTGCTTTGATACTTCCACGCGATATATTGACAAGGAAAACACACCACATTCCCTGGTACTTTAGCAGACCAGTAGATAGAGTCATAACCCTCGCAAGCACTGATCACAGTCAGCGTAGCTTCATTTTGGTGTTATAATAGGAACCAAGCTCAGTTAGTTGAATGAAACTTTTGTGTTTATTAAACGATTAAATGAAAATAATATTTTCTCATAATTCTCATTATTATACAAATGAGATTTAGATGGTGTGAAATTGTTCATATTTTAAAGAAAATAACTGACTACTAACTTCGGAGTCATGATGATTTGAGTGAGAGCAACGCAGATCCACACTACAAAGGCACATGATGTGTTAGAACGAAAAACACGATCTCGGATCTGGTGGAACTAGAAAAAAAAAAAAGTAATTTTTAGTTCTGTAACAAAATGAAGTTTTAAAATAAGATAGAAAAATAGGCACGAATTCAGACAAAGAAGAGAAAAAAAATGTAAGGAGAATTTGCAAAATTCTACAAAATATTTCTTTTTTTTGTCATGACATGTTTTTAAGCTATGTCTCAGTATAGGTTCATTTGATCTGTTATTTTATTTTCGAAAAACTCTTTTGACGAACAAAATATGAAATTAATATTTGAATAAAATCATCCATGAAATGATATCAATTTACACGCTGTTATATTTTTATAATTTTTATTAATGTATTTTAACATGCATCATTTCATTTTGCATAAGTTTTTCAAAATGACTTATATCACCAGTGCATTTTCAATATTAGAAGGTTATTGGCATAATAACCCGAATAAACTACTACGTCAGAAACGCCAAAAGAAAAATATTTGCGATGCATACAGCTGTTACGGTAGCACTTAAGCGTACCGTCTTCAGTGCAAAAAGAATTGACGTAGTAGTTTATTCGGGTTTTAATATTCCAATGCCAAGTCTCCTGTTATTATTGGCATAATAGTTTAATGCCTACTTTACTATTTCAACAAAGTTTGTGTTAACGCCCGAATTATTTTTGCAAAATATTATTAGCTGATTTTTTCACTTCTAAATTAATATAGACAATTGACAGTAAAATATATTAATTTAAACAGTTCTTCTGATAGTTTTAAATTTAAAGCCTGTCCTCATTTGTTTAGTGTTCTAGCGAGAAAACTTCGAGATAGAAAAACTTTGAGATAACAGATTAATTTCCTATTATATGTTGACAAAGATCTCGAAAGTAAAGTATTATAATATATATTATTATTCAACTTGATTTAAGTTAGTATACCTGCGCAAAAAGCAATTATATGTGCGACCAATGAAAAATCCTAAAATGACTATCCAAATTATGAAATAATATTTAATAGTAGGCACATAAAACTTTCAGGGATCATTTCAAGAAACCACAAAAAATATACGTGCCATTTTATTGGCTGTCCTCAAATGAGGACACTGGACTCTAACGGGTTAGAGCGATTATATTATACTTAATCAAACAGCTTGGTTCAGTGCATGCAATTATAAGAAGAAGAAAGATTATGCACAAGTGCCTATACTGTCAAAAAAAAAAAAAAGTCCTGTTTGCTGCCAGAAATTTTCTGTAATTCAGAAAAATACGTTCTCTCAACGGAATTTCTGGCAGCAAACAGGACTTTTTTAACAGTGTACGATTCCTCCTGTATGTGAAAATTACTAGTGTGAACACTATAATTGTGTTCTATCTCAATTGACTAAAAAAGTTGATTTTCAAGAATTCAGTTTGCTTTTTATTTTTTGATTTAGCTCGAAAATAAATCTTGAACTACCTATTAAAATAACATTTCGTTTTCATTTTTTATATTTTTAGCTACAGGAGTCTAATTTTAATTAGTAAAATACATTTTAGATTGCTTTTATATTATATTTGTCAAGAATTTCGCTAAAAATGAAAGTACTCAGGTGTACAAGCGATTTATCATTACAGTATAAATACCACATTTAAATGTTAAGATGACAATTACGATTTTTGTTTCGATTTCAGTTCAGAATTTCGGGTACATTTAATTTTTTTTAAATTAAAGCTTTATATATTTTAGTTTTCTCGAACTTATTATCACGAAGTTAATTTTTTAAGGACTACTATACTTAAACATTTTTAAACGCATATTTTTCTGACAGTTTACATGCTTTGCTGGTATTTCAGAGCATACCTTCGTTTCGGCATCTGCAGATTTGAAGGTGAGACTAAACCAGTGCAGGTGATCCTTCCTCATCTTCTTGTTGGACTCGATCTCAATGGACTGTTGAATGAGCTCATCCACTTCCTCGGAGACTGTCGGCGACAAAGGGCGGTGAGTGGAGGCTTTCCGTATCGATGTTCCCTTGATCTCATTTTTAAGATTCGGGCCATCCTCATCCACGGAATCTCTTACACAGTCTAACTGTTAAAAATGAAATAAAAAAGAAATAAAAGTTGAGTTCTGCCAACTCAGTTATTGGTAATTAAAAGAGAAACAATCATTAAAAAAAAAAAAAAAATCTCACGTGGCAATTGCACTGCTATTTCTTATTGTACTTTACTGTAAGCATATTATTATAGTATAGGTAGAACCACGGCCTATATCGAGTTCGGCCGTGGTAGAACATAAGCAATATACTACATTTTCAACAGTTCAAAATAGTTTTCAAAACAATTATATTTGACGTATATTTCTGTGTGAGGGGCACCGTCCCTCTCAACCTCAGTTTGAATATCGTAACTACGGTAATAAAACATTTAAAATCATACTAAAAAATATTAAAAAATTTTCTGAGAATTTTTACCTATATCATTTGTTGAAACTTATTCGATTAGTTTCACGTAATCTACTATATTATCTATTAATTTAATACGCACTAACCAAAAACTGTTTTTACTTTCTTCTATATTCAATAGAAGAAAGTATTGGATTCGTAAAATTTTTGACTTCCGGTTTGCTGCGGACTTATACGTTTTAAAGGTCTAGAACACGATTTGACCATTTTTCTGACTGTCCGTCTGTCTAAAATTTTGTGGCGACTATATCTCCGGAAATACTGCTCAAAATTTTATATAAATTTATATGTAGTTGCACCTTGACTTAGATTAGTGCCTATCAACTTTTGATGTCAACTGCTCAACAGGTGGCGCTGCTATACAGTGATTTCCACAGTTTAAGGGGAGGCTGTATGTCTGGTTCTATTGCGTACAATCAAACAAAACCTGATACGTGAGAAGGCCATTATGAGACGTTTTGCTGATTCAATTTGGATGCTTATAGGTCAATAGGTGGTGCTGCCATACTGCGATTTTCCTCGATAATGGGTAGGCTATACCTCAACTTCTACGGCATATAACCGTTCGAAACCTGATATGTGAGATAACCATTATAAAAACGCATTTTTAAGATGCTGTTTATAGATATTAAAACTGTCTTTCTTTGGATATTAAGTGTTAGTTTTCTCTAAGATGAAAATCATTTGCATTTATCATGTTACATAATTTTAATAAATTATTTGCACTTAGTGAATTAATTTAGGGAAATATAGAAGAAAGTGTTGTTGTGGCCACAACATACTAGTTTTATTTAGTATTTATTTATTAAACAGCAAGTCCATTTGGCGTTGCCTGGGGTACAGTAATGTTTATAGAATCTTATTAACAATAAAAATCCATGTTTCCCAGAGACAACGCTGAAAACTGATGTCATACATAATAAATCTTAATTTCATTATGGTTTGGCAAAAATAATGGTATTAAAATATTGTTTATAGAAATACCTCCCACAAAATGCTTTGGAATTCTTTTGTGTGTCTCCGTTCACAAACCAGTGGTGATATTTACCCATTTCCAATAAAGAATACTCCATAGTGAACTTAAGAACGTATCAATTTCAAGAAACTTCATATTTATGGAAGTTAGAGTTCAGACATAAAATCCGAAGTCATAGACAGTTTCCAACTTAATTGGAACATGTTAAAAACGAATTTGATTGTAAAATCAGACTTTAAGCATTGATTGAAATGTTAAAAACTATTTGATTTCTAAATTATTTTTTCTTATTTGTAAAGTAGGTTAGCGTAAAAAAATAATTTTCTTGCAAAGATCAACCTGTCAGATTAATTTGAATGAACAAAAAAATCTTTTATTATTATTATTATTTTATTTTTAATAATCAAAGTTATCCACTGTCTGCCTCTTTTGCACTTTATATTTTTCTCCGTGGCAAAGAATAAGGGAACCAGTAATTTTTTTTTTTTGGATATTACAACTGGGCACATTGATTTCTAATCCTCCAAAACACTACATCCTTGATTTGAATCAAAATTATCAAAAATATTTTTGAAAACTTTTTTTTTTTTTTTTTTAACTGTAACGTCCGCTCTTCCTCGGTAAAAATGGAGTTATAATCTAAAACTGTTTTTCTTGGAGACAGATCGATTTTACAGCCTGTAAAATCGATTTCTTTATACAGAAATGTACCTAGTTTTTGAATTTCAAATAAATGGTCGAAACATTCTAGAAGCCCAGATGTTCTGCTTTCAAAGCTAGTAGACAGAAGGTTCCAATTTTAAACCCAGGTTTCCCTCATTGGGTTAGTCATTTAGAGTTTCCCGTCGTTTCCTTCGAAACTCGAGGGAAAAAAAAAAAAAAAAAAAAAACGAAGTAGGACTCATGCTGAAGGATTTTTCAAGAAGGGGTTTATATCCAGGATTAGGACCCTCACGTAAACAATTGACCTAACCTAAGGCTCCTATATATACGAGCTGGCGCATCAGGCATTTTGTTGCCTTAGGGTTGCCCCATGTACCCAGCGCATTTCTCTTATAAACAAACGACAAACATTTTTTTTATCGTCTTACGTTACATTAGAGTAACTTGTTTTATTATATTTCATAATTTTAGCTAATTAAACTATGATGTGGAAGTTTGTTTAGCGATAAACTGCTGTGATCATTCAAGAAGTGAATATAAAGTGTTCACAGACCTTCTATTGCTGTGTATTTGAGTTTTGGCGACATTTTGTAAAAGACACAGAAACCGCCCTAACAACACATCTTACCCCAGTACATCCATAGGATATCCTCAGAATAAAATGACATCCCGAGAATGTACTGTGATAAAAATGTGTTTTTAGGAATATTATTGTTGCTTATTGCTCTTATCTTGACCGGATTAGCTTCAGATCAAGATTTCTTAAAATCATTAGGGAAGCGATAAGGACGCCAAGCGGGAATGCTGTCCTCTTCGGAGGCAAAAAAAGGGCGGTGATGCGCCGGCCTATTATTTTATTTAGGGGTTCTAACCTAACCTACAAACCATGTTACCATTACACCCAGAAATAGTCCAAGCCGTTTTCATTTTGGGATATTTAGGTTGAGTTTTAGACTGTCGTCAATTGTCGATAATGTAATACAAGAGCTACGTAAAATATCACTCAACTCACTCCATAATATTTAGCTTACAACAAGATAACAACACTGACTTATTCAAATAAGACATTATCATCGAATAAATAAGTAAATAAATAATATTTCTTATTATTCAGTAACTTTTCAAATGATAGATAAGTCAGGAAAATTAAATTAATTAAATTGACTCTTTTTTTTTTTTCTAAAATAATGTGTACTTAATATTTTTTCGAAGTTAATTCTCATAATTAATTATGTTCATACTTCTGCCGAAACACTAGGTATTATTTATTGAAATTGATTAGTAACATTTTAAACAAAAGTCTGATGTACGGTTACACAGATCAAACTATTTTCCTATGAAATATTTATGCATCTCAAAAGTAGAATAATATAACGGTTTGTTTAAGTTCTAGCACTCGTGAAAGAACATTTTCGACATATTTGATAAGTTATGATTAGAATGAAGCCATATAGCAAAAGATATTGTTGCTAAGTAACAACACGCCAATCTGTGAACAGAAAAATATTTACATGATTGATTTCCGAATCATTGAGCGTATTTGAGTATGTAGATTTTATCGGGAAACTTGAAATACTCTTTTAGCGAAGCCAATAAGAGTGTTTATAGAAAATGAAACACATCGATATTAAGTAGCACAACTATTCTGACAGCTTTTGAATGGCATTAAAAAATACTAATTCTTTCTTATTTTTGAAAATATTTCATTGTGGATCAGATCAGTAATATTTGCATTGTTTATTACAGTACAAATATACAACGTAATTAAAAGTACATACGTACAATAAGTTTTTTCTTTAAAGAAAAACTGTTTAAAGCAAACAGCAATTTTAAATTGAAAAATTATTCTTATTAAAATTTTTAAACATGATTTTAATTTATTATTATTATTATGCCATAATTCTATCATATATATAATATATCAAATAGTATATGTAATTGACAGAATAGTAAGTTTCAATTTTTTCCCTTATGTTTTCAAATTAATCTCTTTAATCGGAAATTTTAAGTATTTAATAAACAAGAAAATGACAATGACGATTACTAGCAAGAAATAATATAATTCAACACAGGAAACGATGATGATTAAATTCAGTATAACTAATATAGGATAATTTTTTATAGAATAGGCTACTTGCCAACAAAGAAAAATACGGAAACAACATGATGTGCTTAGAGATCTGGTATCAAGGGTACATTTAAAGCTCAATACTACGAAAATATATTTATTTTAAAAAATACAAATGATAAATAAATAGAACTTACGTTGATTAATATCGCACTAGCGATATTAATAACGATCAACCTCCGTCTAAACACTCAGTCCCTTAGATGGTTAGTTGAAAGACGGTCATTCTTCCAGATAATGGGATTAGAAATATACGGAATTTTTTTAACTTAAAAAGTAATACTTTAACGCAGTTGAAGAATCGACGAGATATTAGAGTAGACCCCAGACTAGTAACCTTTTTGCTTCCGAAGATCACATCCCCAACATTCCACCATTTCATTCGCCAAAGCGATTTTTCTACCGTCAAACCAATATTGCACTTCCACCGAAGCAAGTTTCCTCCATGGCTGTTTTATATTTCGATTGGGCATAAATTAAACACAAACCATAACCTACACTACCGGAAATGAAAAGCAAGTAATCTAATCCTTGTTATAGCTTGAAAGCTGTTGTGTTTCACTTTTATATGAAGTTTTGGTGGTAAGAGGAACAAACCATTTAAAATATGTAAAATCCCTATAACCAGTTGCCAAAAAGGTGATTATCGCCAAAAGAAGTGCAAAAACCGCAGTGATGTTCCGGCAGTCTTTCTCTATAGCTACAGTCGGTAACAAATGTGTCCGAACACTAGCAAAAATTCCTATGTAAAAAAAATACACTTCATACGGTTTTGTTAAATAAATCCTTATCGAATCATGTTCTTAGACTAACTAAGAACAGGATTCGACAAGGATTTATTTAACAAAACCGTATGAAGTGTATTATTTTTACACAGGAATTTTTGCTAGTGTTCGGACACTTTTGTTACCGACTGTAGTATAGGAATCCGTACTCTACTAGTATATCTGATCGAGGAGTTGAACAGATTATATGTGAAATCTATGCTGAAATGGTGAAAAGTCGTCACCTGTAATGATTCTGTTATGGTTATATTGAACACTTGTTAAAGTAAATCTACAAGGTTGGTTGTTTTCGGTGGTTTGGTTTTACGTCTCACTAGTGCTGCGGCAATTGGCGATAGTCTGGAATTCACACCTGGAGGTTGTTCGGAGACATGCTATCATAATTTTGATCCTTCACGGAGGAGATGGCTCCTCCGCTTTGGTTTCAATGGGGCTTTTTTACGTCGCACTAGTGCTACGCATTGGGTAATTAGCGACGGTCTGGGATTCAGCCCTAGAGGTGGTTCCGAAACATACCATCACAATTTTGATCCTCCACGGAATGGATGGCTCCCGCTTCGGTGACCCCCAGAGGTATAATTTTTGATAGGAATATGGATGACATTGCGGCCAAGACTGATTTTATGTGCACCAGCCACCATTAGTGTACACGATGGTCTTTGTCCGGCACGAGTACCGAAACCGCAATCTTCCAATTACGAGCCCGGCGCTATACCGACTGGGTTACCGCGGTACTCCGCTTTGGTGACACAGAGGTACAGTCGGCAGCAATATTATTTTATCACTAGCAAAAATTTCTATATAAAAAAGTACACTTAATATTGTTTTGTTAAATGAATTCTTGTCGAATCATGTTCTTAGATTAGACTGACTAAGAACATGATCCGACAAAGATTTATTTAACAAAACAGTATTAAGTGTACTTTTTTTTTTTACACAGGAACTATTGCTAGCGCTCGAACAATTTTGGTGCCGGCTGTATAATTTGGTTGGTAACAAAGGCTACAAAGCGATCCAAAAGTCACAGGAAAAATTTTAAAACACCAATTCTAAAATGAAAATAATAATAATGATAATAAAAATAGAAGAAAAGACTAGGATCTATCGGATGGTGAAGAAGACAAATTATTACGGATATTAGTTTGAATTCAATTTTACATAATGAAATTGTATTAACAAAATTTTTTTACTTTCTGACAAAATAATTACATATACTTAATTAAATATATTAAACTTAAGTTATGTAAACTTTTAACAGTGAAATTAGGGTTAAGACCCTCGTGTATCGACCTTACCATCTACACGCAATACACTATCAACAAAGAATTTCCCAAAATGTGCAACAATGCATAATTTTACTTCTGCTCTCTTGAGTCTTACTCGAAATTATGATAATAAGAGCAATTTGGGAAACAAATTACTCAAGAGGACTGTGTTACTAATTAATTATGAGTTAATATATTAAAACAGGTATTAACTTGGGTTTAGCATACAACTAGAGGTTTAAAAATCTCAATGAAGGGCCAAACATTTAAGATTAAAAAAAAAATGAAGTACAACTAATATTCATGATTATCAATATCAAATATGTTATCAAAATTATTCATTTTATGAGGGTGAAAAATCTTTCGTTTTATTTCTGTGTCGACTGAATTTGGTAGAATATGATTTATATTTTATTCGTGAATGTAAAGATCTGGAAAAGTATTCATTCTGTAGAGACTTAATCCAAGTTGTTTAGCTTAAGTCTAACGGCTGAGAAAATTCGAAAGCGTTTAAGATCAGGCTGCAACTTCCAAGAAAAATTTAGCACGCTGCTTTTGCAATTAAGGGACTTTTTTTTAAATACTGTGAGATTTGTTAATCTAAGAAAAAAAATCTCAGAATAAAAATGTCTCTAGATGGTAGAATTAGCGGGCCAAATTTTACTGGAAAGTTTGCACCCTGTCTTTAAAAGCTTGAATGATTTTCGCGTTCAATCTAGAGTCAAAGTTAATTAATAATAATAATGACCATCTTCTGTCAGGAACGATTCCGGTTTAGACCGCTTCAAAACAGAGACTTTTGGTAGCCTTTTTTTCCCCCTTACATAGAAATGCTATGTATTTTTATTTTTATTTATTTATTTATTTATTAATCTGCATGAATGTTACATCATTAGAAAGATCTTTCAAAACTGAACATTTTTTTGTGCTTGCACTTTTCCCTTAATCTCAATATGTAAAAGGATTTCAACGAAAGTTTATAACTGCCGTTGCAATTCTAAAATACCCATGGAGGATAAAATTAAAATGTAATATAAAATTCAATCATAAAAATTATGGGCTAATAGTTATTACATCATTTTTTTGCAATCATGATAATGTACTTATCTGATATAAACAAACAGTTGATTGTGGCGTCATATTTATCAAATTAGTTTAAAAAAAATAAAGTACCTAAGGTTGCTTCGTTACAAATAGGGTACCTTTAATTTGGTACCTTATTTGTAACGAAGTTTTGATTAGATATTTTAGAATTAATTAAAATATGAAAATAATTTCAAAATTGGACATTTAAATTTATGATTGTTGCCAAAACAATCTACCAGTTATTGTTATATATACATACATTTTTTTTATGGGGGGGGGGGCATGCATATAAAAAATACTTATTAAAACGACTCGAAGAAGGAAGCGAAGTAAGTACTGAGTTATATTACGATATACAATATCATACGTTATATTAGACCTGTCGTCCTGGGTTTGTAGGTATTTTCGTTAAAAGAAATAGTTTGTTCGTTCGGTGCAACTTGCACATTAGTCCCATCAGGTACAACTTGCATATTAGTCCCCTTTAAATATAGTGTCTAGCGTTGATTCACTCAGTCAAGTCATTCGTTGATTCACTACCTTATTTGATTTCACATTCCGTCATTTTTGACGGTGTTATATACTAGTAATGAATATATTGTCGTTAGTTATCAATTTGGCACTATGTCGTAAAAAGTTTAGTGCTTTTTTTTTCCGGGGAGGGGGGGGGGGGTATTTTCTTGTATAATGAAAGTATAAGTGACACCAAATTTACAAATATACATAGAAATTAAAGAAATATTGTTATAGAACATCAGATTAAAAAAAGTTATTTTTTAAAAAAAATAATAAAAATAAAAAACATGCGGTACAAACTGACACATTTTTAACATAACTAAATATCTTACATTTTCAAAAGGAATTTCTGGGTTCCAATCGACATCGTCTTCGCTGCGACTGTCTTGACGACACATAGCCTTCTTGAGACCACGGAATGATTGACAAAACTAAAAAAAAAAAAAAAAATCCAGAATTCTAATTATTGATGAAAAATATCGTTCAATGGCTCTGAAAGAAATAGAATATTACATTATATAACTGAAATATATTTATAAGTAATGTATATCTATATTAAAAAAAATCTTAGAAAGATATGCAGGGGACAAATTTTAATGTAGCATAGATTTTACTGTCATTGCAGACCTAAAATTTTGTATTGCCTACTTGAGCATGGTGGTTAATTAGCATTTATTTTTATAAGTATATTTTTTAATGTTCATATACTATAACAACAAATGTTATGACAAGTTCAGCTCCTTGTAGCTCCGTTGCATAAAAATGTAAGCGAAGCTACATTTTTACGCAAAGACCCATGTATTTATTGCATTTGGTAGATTTTAAATTGCTGTGTACCTTTGATATAATGTTTAACTTAAGAATTAGGGGAAAACATCTAATATGCTTTATCGGTATTGAATTTGAAGTTATAAAATGTAATTATGAAAAAATATAAAAATATTTTGTTATTAAAACGATAAATAATTAAAACGAGAATGAAAAATCATGTGGTCTACATAGATTATAAATACTTTTCTGTCATTTCATTGCGTAACATTTAACATATCTTTCCTCCACGATAATCCCTTAAGGGATATTTTGTTTTTAATTAAGAGGCAGTATTTAGCAACAAGTCTCACGAAAGCACTTTTATAGCTTTTTTACTTTTTTCTATATTCAATAGAAGAAAGTACTGGATTCGTAAGAATTTTCGACTTCCGGTTTTCGATGGGTTTACACGTTGTGAGAGGTCTAGAACACGATATGTACATTTTTAGAAACTGTCTGTCTGTCTGTGTGTGAATGTAACAAAATTGTGTAGCAACAGTATCTCAGGAATTACTGCACAGAATTACCTATAGATTTATATGTTGATGCACCTTAACCTATATCAACTTTTGATGTCAACCGCTCAATTGGTGACGTTGCTATACAGTGATTTCCACGATTTAACGCAAGACTATACCTCAATAACTGCTGCATACAATTTCATATACATTTATATGTAAATGGACCTTGACATAAATTAGTACCTATCAACTATTGATATCAATCGCTCAACAGGTGGAGGTGATATATAGCAATTTATGCCATTCAATAGAAGGCTATACCTCAAGTGCTATTGAGTATAATGAAACAAAACTTGATATGTGAAATGGCCATTATGAATCATCATACTGATTAAATGTGGATGCATAACAGCCAATAGGTGGCGCTGCTATACTTCAATTATTTCCGAGAACGAGAAGGCTATAATATCTCAACCTCTATGACATATAGCTGTACGGAAATTGATATGTGAGATAACATTATTCAAAGCATTTTTAAAGATGTTATTTATAGAGAATAAAACTGTTTTCTTTGGATATTTAGTGTTAGTTTTCACTAAGATGAAAATCGTCTGCATTCATCATGGTAGATAAATTTAATAAATTATTTGTATTGAACGAATTTATATAGGAAAATATAGAAGAAAGTCTTGTGTATTCCAGAACATACTTGTTTTTCTAAAAAGAAAGCATTGGAAAGTTTGCTTTTGTACAGCCGTATATTGCATATACAATGCACCATAAGTTGTTAGAAAATAATCCTGACGATACGATACTGTAAATTTACATTAAACTATTTCCACTTATATATTTTTATGAATCAGAAAAACTCAGTGGGAACCTGTAAGCCAATAAATTATATTAATCATGAGTTATTTTACAGGAAAAATAGTTTTGTGTATCTTAATAACAAATATCAATATCAGTATTTTGCATGTAGTGTAACTATACCAAAATATGCCTCATACAGAGTGTAACACTAGGAAATATTTTTGCCAGTTCCTGTACTTAAACCAGTTGAAATATTTATATCATTTTTAATACAAAATATGTCCTTCAATAACACTGATTGGTTTCAAGGCATTCTATAAATATTAATGGAAGTTAGAGCATGGTCAGACACACGGACAGAAAGACAGATGGACTAGTTGAAAGGAATAAACACTTTTATATATTGTTGTAAAATGAAAATAACGCTTAACGTATCAAACATACATTTATAGCAATTTCTACTTATAGCCAATAATGTATCTGATTTTTTCTTTTTTTTATGTGACCATGAAAATTTTAATGCAAATCTTATTCTATAATACAAACTATATTTTATAGAAAACAAGATTTTCTCCATATGAATAATAAATCAATTTTAATATAATTTCTCCATTACAAAGCCTTTAAAATATGCTTTAAAGAAATACCGTTCATTAACGCAATACATTAGGATTCTTTTGGGTGTCTCTGCACATGAACCAGTTGTACTATTTATAAAGTTTTCAATAGAGAAGATAGCTTTGTGAACTTGAACAACATATATCAGTTTCAAGATATTCTAAAGAATATATTCTTAAGTAATATATTCTTAAGTCAGGGATATTCTTAAGTAATATCCCTGTTCAATTTAATATTTCTTATATATATAAATATAACAAGCGTATATAAATAATATTTATTTTTAAATTAGTGTAAATATTTTTAAAAATAGCTGTGAAAGTCATTTAACTAAGATGATTTCTTTTTTCAATTTTCGTTATTCTATTTCTTGAAATTAAAATACTTTTATTGTATGAATATCCAATTATCTCGAAGCAAAAATATATGAAACTGAAAAACGAAATAAAATACTTTTTAAAGAAAATCTAATAGTAACGCAGTCTCATAATCTTTTTGCAACAAGATATTTTTTAGAGTATTTTATTTCGAATTCTTCTTTTTTTTTTTTTTTTTCAATTGAAATGAAACATAATATCAATTTTAAAGTAAAATATAACAGAAAAAAAAAAAAAAAAATTGCATCAAAAGACAAGTATTCAACGCCATTTTTATTTCTTTCTGAAATTAAAGCGTATTCTCTCTATATATTCTTTTATATATTCATGGATTTTTGAGAAATCTTACAAAGATACAGAGAATAGTTTCCTCCAATGAAAAGATAATGAATGCAACGATTATATTTAAAAGTCTATTTTAATATTACTTTGAAGTTTAAATTTTTTACATATAATCCGAAATAACAAAATTACAGCCGAATTATTTATGTAAATCTCTTCTTTTTGAAGAATTTTATCATTGATAAGAAAAAAAAAAAATACTTCATATGTGTTAACTAGTATTATTATATTACTCCAGTTAACTTTTCTAATTTAAAAACTACTAGCAGGCTTCGCTCGCTTCGCTGGGAACTATATTTAAAGGATTTCTTTTTAATTGAATAATTGAAACGTTTATATATTTTCTTCACAGTTTTAGTATGGGATCTCCTTGACAATATCAAACATTTTTTTAACTTCAACGTAAAATACACTCAAATCAATGAAAATCAAATAAACCAATCAAATCTCTCGTAATTTCTCATAACGTAGCTCTATTTCAATGTAAAATACTCTCAAATCAATGAAAATCAAATAATCCAATCAGATCTCTTAATTCCTCATAACGTAGCTCTAGTTCAATGTAAAATACACTCAAATCAATGAAAATCAAATAAACCAATAAAATCTCTCGAAGGATTCTCCATTCTGCGTCGTCATAGTAATGGGAAGTTTTATTTTCATATTTTTATTAATTAAAAGAAAACTAATCAAAAATTCGAAAATCTAACTTCGATGACCCTTCGGAGGGCACCTTTGAGTTAAATCACGTGACTGTCCGAGCTACCGTTTTCGAGAACAGTGAAATATACACATATATATATATACAAATATTGCTCACTTAATAGTATAAAATATATAAGGAGCTAGGGAAATCATAGAACTATTAGAGGAGATGAACCTTTGATGGAGAAACAGAAGGATGATTCTTCCTAATTAAGAATGTCTCAACTCCGTGCGTCCTAAGGTAAGAGTCTCTCGTTTCACCATGGCCTGGATCCACTTCATATGCATCGCCTAGGTAATCAAGAGTGGCCTTTGATATGTGGACCTTCCTAAATAAGAAATAATAAGAAGACAGGTTTCATTAATATGCCTAAAGTCTAGGGTGGTCACCGTCTATCTTTCTCTGATTACAAAAAATTATTTTATGTAAATATATAAATTGGTATAGGAGTTGCTTTTGATAAATTGTAATAATGCTTTTAATAATACAATTTACGTCAGTAAATTTCAGCGTGAACACCCAATTTTGAATTGAGAATTTGCAAGGGCATTCGCACTCACAGAATAGTTTTCATTAATTAAAGAGTTATTAACAGAAATATATCAAATTAAAAATCATTGAAATAAACTCCGTTCGTACTCTTTCAGTAACGCCAATAAAAACCAAATAATTAATTAACGGGGACCCATCATCACACTAAAAATAAGTAATAGCAAAATTTAAAAGATTTTTTTATATATATATAAATAAGCTATCTTTAATTATTTGGTTATAACAACCTTATTTTTTTTTATTATTAAATTGCATTTGCGATATTCTTATGATAATGTAAGCATTTGTATTATTTTATATTACATTTTTTTGCTTTGAATTTATAAAATAAATAATCTTTGATCATTATTCTAGAATTATATTTGTGTTTTTCAAAAAATTAATATTAGTGATGCATGGTAATTTAAATTAAGTGTTTAGTAGTCCAAGAAATGGAAAAAATTAGAGATATCTGATTTAGATATATAGGAAAGAATTTTTTACCCTGCTATTCCTCCTGACTCCATATGATTGGCAAGAGTAACATCGTTTGACCATACATCGAACTGCCATTTGTAGAGACCTAATACACCACATAAGACGCTTCCGGAATGTATTCCTATCCTCATGTTCAAGTCAACTTTAGTCTTCTCGCGAACAAGCCTGAAAAAGAACACAAAAGCATTTGAAGAGTTATATATATAAATTATAATTGAATATGTAATATTAAATATACATGGAGATGAATAGAAGTAAGGAAATTAATAGGGATTAACAGGGAGGAAGGGTCGCTCACCACTCCAGGAGTGGTGTCGAGCGATTCTAGCTATGCTAGCCCCCTCCTCCGGAACGTTTATTTAAAAAACTTAAGGGGAAAAAAATACAAGGGCCGCTGGAGACAGATCTCCCACGCGACAAGGAGCAGCGGTAAAGAAATCGTATCTCAATTTAATACTGAACTCATCACGAAAACGGGCACCAATGCAGAGCAGAAATTGGTTAAGGTAGTGTCGGGCATAACCCTTCGCGACAAGGGGCACTTGGTCAGGATGTTGTTGAATTTCAGGCAAAGATTTACTGAAATTGCTTATGGTAAAATTGTGATACGTGCATTGAGCCAGCAGTAATTGAAAATCAGTAGAGTAGTAGAAACATAAGCAGTACTTAACTGACTTAGTCTATTAAGTTTGAAATTTCCATAAGAAGAGAAAAAATTTTCAACAAGTGATATTTTTTAAAGAGATAATTAGGATAAAAACTAGACTTTAACGACTAATTCGCAGGAAGTAGTCAATGGTCTTTAAACATGGTCTTTAAACTCAGTAACCGCTAGCGCGGATCTTATACAGAGGCGGTTCGCACATTTTTTAGACGATTTTATTTCGCAGTAAGAAAAAATCGTTTGCATGGAGAATTTTATTTTCACAACAGTTATATTTTTGGAAGTTTTATTTATCTTCTGATATTTAGAATTTTTGTTTAGATGCAAAAATGCGCTTCTCCGCTCTTTCAAAAGTGAGTTTTTAGTGAAATCTTTATGAAAAGCATTTATCAGGAGAAAAATGGAAAAATGTCGCAACAGTAGATGAATCTTGGGTATATTTAAGTGGTTGCAATAAAAAAAGATCAATTTATTATCATAAAAGTGAAGAATTTTTTTTTTCTACATGGTTCAATGAATCAAAAGAAAGTTTTTCTAAAGGATTTATGATTGTCACTGGTTTTTCATGTAAGCGCAAGACAAAAGCAAAAGAAATGTGACAAAAATGTCAAAATCAGCTCTAAATACTATCAAGAACCTATTTTAATTCCAATTTTTAAAAATGAAAATCCAGATCTTTATCCACAATGCTATCAATCGGTTGAACTGTATCAAGACAAAACAAGCAGCCACACATCACAATCCGCAATTGCTTTTCTAGAAAAAAATGGAACAAAAAACGGGAATTAAAACCATACCCTTCACTGATATTCCTGCTAAATCTCCTGATGTATCACTGTTGGATTTTTGTGTTTTTCGACTCTTAAAATCAGCATTATCCAAACACCGACCTACAACGCTTTGTGGACTTTGGAAAGCCGTTTAAGAGGAGTAGAAAAATATACCTCTTCCGACATTATAAAAAGCATTATTATCATAGAAATTACGGTGTAGAATGATAGTTAAGAACGCTATCAAACTGAACAAATAAAACACGAAATATGAGTGAAATTGTTTCAGTACACTCCATCAAAATCGTCTAAAAAATGTGCGAACAGCCTCTGTACATACAAGAAGTATCTGAAATGTTTCAACAAATATAGAGGGATGATTGTATTCATCAAAACTGTGAAAAATTGCAATGGAACAGGGGGTCGCAAATGGCGTTTAATAGGCGAAAATCGCAAAAATGTGCAAGCATCAAAACTTAACGTGTTTCTTTCTTTCTTTCTTTTATTTTCTTTTCTTTTTTTTTTTTTTTTTTTAAGAAATGGCTCGCAGCATGAAAATTATTTCCCCACAACGTTTTAGGTAGAGCTCCTCCAATACAGGCTGGCTCGTCAGGCATTTTGTTTCCCACTCAGCGATTGATGCCCACGCG
Organism: Salticus scenicus; assembly: GCA_963930645.1. NCBI lineage: Eukaryota > Metazoa > Arthropoda > Arachnida > Araneae > Salticidae > Salticus > Salticus scenicus. The sequence continues at coordinate 372,806,834 of OZ005649.1, read as the reverse complement.
GTCCGAATTTCAAGTGTTATCAAATCATATAAAATGGAGGTTTTGCAGCCGGAAATTGCTCAAATCATACCAGAACTGCTTTTAGAACGTTTAGATTTCCAACAGATGAAGAAAGGTGAAAGAAATGGGCTATTAATTGTCCAAAGGAAAATTGTGCGCTTAGCTTTCAATCACAAATATGAAGTGTAATTATATGTTTTCTTGCATTTTTTGTATCAATTATTTCTTTTTATTGCTGTTTGATTATCTAAATGTTGTATTTTACAACCTACACTACTTTTCAACGTGTATAAATATTTAAAATTAACTAATATAACAGCAACAGTGATGGTTACTTTTTACAAGAGTTATAAGAAAATTTCGCCAAATATTACCGCCAAACTTATCAAGTACAAATAATAATTCGCTCTTCTGTTTAGGCAAACTCGCCATTTTAGGCGATAAAGACGCCGAGTAATACGTCTGCAACTAAACGTTGCAGCAACTAAACGTGCCAAGCTATATTTCTGCTGGGCAACAATGATCAGCTGTGAGTCAGCTCGTATTATAGGAGTCTTAATTTTAGGTATCCGGGTAGAAAAAAATAGCAAAAACCACAGAAGAGGGCCAACCAAACTAGTGAACAAGAAACTACGGACGCGAAAATTTGTCACTTCCTCAGAAACGGACCAATAAACGCAACTCAGCAACATGCATGCGTCGTTGTAGATGGACTGCGAAAGACGATAGGCAGTATGATTCTGAGTGATAGCATGTTCTTTGTTGTTGCATTAGGAATTGTTGGTTGCCTATTCAAATAAAGAAATGGCAGTGTAATGGTGAAGCTGTAAGAAATAACTACTTACAGACAGCAGCAAAATTGCTGAAGCACTGGCACTAGCAATAATTCCTACTTAAAAAATGTGTGGAAACTTGTATGTTGCTAAAGAGTTATAAACTAATTTTTATTCTAATTCCCTAATTCAATTTTATTCAAATTATAAAGCTATAAATTTTACTAACTGTGTTATGATATCGACCTGTGTTATAATATCTAGATGTTGCTATGGATTTAATATGCAGATTAAAATAATTTTACTCAAAATATTTTTTTTTTTTTAATTTTAATAAAAATTTTAGAATTTATTAGTATTTTATTAAAAGAGTTACGCAAAAAAAAAAAAAAAAAAAGATGGAAAATACACATTTTTGAATGATACATTGATATCGAATGATACAGAATGATACCGAATAAATCTTTAAATTTATTGTTTAATTATTTTATTATCAATGTTTTAAATCCTTTATAGAGTACTAACAGATGACTAACGAGCATGTTTGCTGAGGGACATTTGACCCCACTGACCCATTTTATCATTGAGGAATAGTGTTACAAATTTATTGTAACACAGTTTTTTAAATGTATTTGTAAAAGCATAAAAAAATTCGACTACTACGCTTCCAAAGACATGGAAAAATTAGCATTGTCCTTCAGCAAAGTACGGTTGCTAAGAAGAAAGTCACGTGCTTGTTAGAACTCTATATATGTTTTATCAAATACAAAAGTTTAATTTAGGCAATAATATCAGTAGAGAATAAATTCGATAGTCAGTTTATGTTATTTGCTTACAAAATTTTTATTTTTTACATGTTGTAGGATTTTTTGCGAAGGCTTTAATTATACAATGAAATAAATGAAAGCAGTAATCACAGAAATTATTATTTGCTTAAAGAAGCATTTTAGCATGTCGTATTATAATTAATGTCTATTATAATTGTTGCTTTTCTACTTAAATCCAAAAACTTTGTTAAAATCCCAAAGACACACTATTAGAAAAAAGAAAATTAATATTTTTTTATATAGTTTTTAAATTATTAGAAAAATAATCTGGTGTGTCACTCACACTACTTTCTCTTACTTTGAAATTTAATACTATAAATACAGGTTGGAGATTAAGAGGTAAGATAACGAGTACTGTTATGATAACCTATGTTAAACAATTCAAATTAGGCTTAGGAAGAGTTTTATATGATAATTAGTTCTGTGTGAGGGGTCTACCGTCCCCCCCTCAACCCCCCGTTTCATTTATGTAGAAAATCAAGCGATGAATATTTAGCTTAAAACATACATTATTTACCATATCTCTATAAGGAATTTATTTCAATTCCCGAACAGTTTTCCTGGAAATGGTAAAATATTATTAGTAAAGCACATCCACTAACAACAAATAACTAGTGTGTTGTGGCCGCCACACGACTTTCTTCTATATTTTCCAAATTCACTCAGTAAAAATAATTTATTAAAATTATTTATTAAAATTATTATTTAAAAAAATTATCCTCCATGATAATGCAGACGGTTTCCATATTGAAGAAGTAGTATAACACTAAATATTACCGAAAAAAAAAAAAAAAAAAAAAAAAAAAAATTGTTAAAAATGAAAAAAATCGATAACTTTATTTTAAATTATCACAGATCGATGGTTCAACCATTCGTTTTAAAGATATTGGTGAGCTCTTTTGAAAGATACCCATCATGAAAATTTACTCCCTTCGAGGAGGGACTTCCCCCCTAGGGGGGTAGGCGAGGGTCCTACATACACATTTTTTTTTTTCCCAGTTGACTATCTCTATTACACAAATTATGTATTCGTTTCATTTGGTTTAGTGCAGTCTATAGATCTTAAACTCTACTTACCTGTAATTTGCCCCATAGACGTAATGTATTTGAATAATTTTGAGTGTCCCTGTACACGAACCATTTGCTTTATTTCAACGAAAAGCTTAGTGTATGATACCCTATATGATACACATTTAGAATACCGAGTTTGGAATTTCTGCTACTATTCGTTCTTGCGATATGCTGATAACAGACACACACACAGACAGTCAGACAGACCATTCTTTAAAAACATGATTTTCGTATTCAGGGGACTTCGGAACATGTAAATATAACAAAAACTCACGTTCGAAAATTTGACCCTAAAACAATACTTTCTCGACCCTATGGGTAAGAGAAAGTAATTATATATATAATAAAATTATTTATGCTTAAGCACCACGGTGAAAAAAAAAATGTCTTCTTTGTAGTGGGTAATGGATTTCAATTATTGACATAGGACAATCTTTTTTAAATGAGGCAATTTATACTATTAATCTAAGTAAATAAGAAGTGAAAACACATGACGCAAGTATTTTTAATAGAAATTTCACCGAGATAAGCCTTTTATTAAATATTCAACACTATCTTACATAACAAAATGGAAGACTAAGTAATTTACGCTAATGCAATCAACAGAGAAGTGGGTTGGATAATCGCTATGTGTATTTATTAACTAAAATAGTAAATCCCCACAGAAAACTCTCTGATAATATTGCTCATCGATAATACTGCTATTAGAAAATATTCCAAACACGAGATAAATTTCCTGATACTTCGTTTACAGTGTCTCAGCCAATTACCTCTTCAGCGGAATAATGCTAATTATTAACTGTAATGCTTCGATCAAAGGAGGTAAAAAGTGAAGATAGTTATATTTTTTTGTAATATTTATCAATTTTTTGTACAACGCGCTGTAAAATAAGCAAAATAAATATTTTTAAATATATTTTTTCAATTACTTACGTGCAATTTTTAAAGGTATAAGGAATAAAAACCATGCACATTACATCATCACAGTAATGGATGAGTATTTAGTTAAGCGGTACTTAGTGTAGCACTGCTACACAGAGGTTTAAAAAAAAAAAAAAAAAAGTTTTTATATTTTTTATATTTTCCTTAAGTCTGATGGCAGAATTTCAAGTAATATATAAATAAATTATTACACTGGTAAAGACTCTGAAAAATTCCAATCAAAAGCAGCGAAATTTCCAGCCAATATCTGGACGCAACATTTCCGGTGCGAGGGATTGGCCCACGCTGGATTCATCCAGTGGTCACCTCGTTCAACAGATTTGTCACCCTCTTAATATTTTTTTTCTTTCGGTTACATAAAAACTCCATTTTATAAAACCTTGTGGATTTGGAGTGATCGTTACTGCATGTGGGAGCCGCGGTAGCCCAGTCGGTAGAGCGCCGACCTCGTAATTGAAAGATTGCGGTTTCGGTACTCGAGCCGGCCGAAGACCGTCGTGTACACTAATGGTGGCTGGTGCAAGTAAAATCTGTCGTGGTGGCAATGTCTTGCATGTTCCCATCAAAAATTATACCTCTGGGGGTCACCGAAGCGGGAGAGCCATCCCTTCCGTGGAGGATGAAAATTGCGATGGCATGTCTCCGGACCATCTCTAGGGGTGAGTCCCAGACCGTCGCCAATTGCCCAGCTCCGCAGCTTTAGTGCGACGTAAAACACAACCAACGTTACTGCCTGTGGAGTTATTACCGATACACCAGGTCTCCCCGCGAACGTTCTCGATCGATGCGTCATCGTTGTGAGGCGTGTATTACAACTGCAGTCCGCGACTTCGAATTCCTCTGCTTCAAAGCTTTCTTTCGCATTGATCTTTGTATAATAAATTATCACAATTTGCTACCCCTCTCACATCTTTCAGGCTCTGAGTTTCGGGCATCTACATTGTTAAAAACAATAGTCCAACTTTCCACCAAAAGATAAGCATTTTTATCTGCAACCAGTATTCTGGTGATAAGTTTCACCATTTCAATAGTACTTATAGCAATGGCACCACTCAATTAATGAAGCATTGCACCAAAATACTGGTTGAAGCTTATTGAAATCGTTTTTCTGGTGAAATGTAGGATTTTATTTTTAACAGCGTTGCGCATCTGAATTGCGTTTGTGACCAAATTATTCCTATATGATTCTTGCTTGTTATCGTCTTCTTGACATACATATAGATTTTTGAGCAATAGTTCTGAATCATCCTGTATATATATATCTGTATATATAAGAATATACAATTTTAGAACGAGCAGTTTTTAAATCAACTATTTAAATGAAATCTGAAGTAATAAAGAATTTACTTTTTCAAATGATTTTACGTGAGATATATGCTTTCGCCACCCACGTGCGGTTAACGTCTCTGACTTCCACAAGAAAGGCGCGATTCGAATCCCGGAAAAGGTATGGATGCGATGTCTCTTTTAGGGGTAGCGATGATCGCTGATTGAGTGCTCTTTAAAAAAAATGGCCATCATTTCGGAGATGCTTAATCGCAAGTGCCGCGCCATTGTCAAAAATTAAAGATAATATATATGTATTTTTTTTTTTTTTTTTTTTTAAATTTTAATATGAAAGTTTTTTTTTCTTTTACAATGTTTAATATCTTATGAAATTAATCATATTTAATTATAATTATAACCATAATTAATTATTATGAAAGTTTTATAAACATTCTGTTGGAAGTCATCAAACAATTTAATATAGTTGCCAAAATAAGATATTTACTTAAAAATTCTTTTTTCTAGAGGTTGTTTAAATTATGACAAACATATTAACTTAAAAAAGAAATAATGATAAAAATCATTAATTCGTAAAAAAAAAAAAAAAAAAAAAAAAAAAGATTAAATTATAATAAATGGTATTTTAAATTTCCCTTTTTAAAGTCTAAAGTATTGTTCCTTCAATAATGACAACTAAACGATTTAATGACATTTTCTCAAAAATAGCCATGATTTATTTCAATAAATTCTAAAATTCTAAAAACAATTACAATGTTATTATTGATTATTTAATCACAATGGTGACAAAATAACTTATTCTTTTTTAAAATAAATTATGAATTTATGTTGTTGACATTAGATAATCTCTATTAAATAATGCTATTTATATTATTAATATGAGTTAATAAAAAGTGACAACACAATGGAACGCAATTACATTTAACGCCAGTTAATAAAAGTTGCACCGAGACAAGACATTTATTGAATAGTCAATAAACAATAAGAGTAGTCAACAACGTTCCACATTTTCTTGCGCAACATAATGGAGGCGTAAGCAATTTATGCTAATGTAATGAACGAGGAAATAGTCTGGATAATCACTAATAATGAATGTGTATTTATGAACTAAAATCGAAATTCTCCACGGCAAATTATCTAATATCACAGTTGAGAGCTAATGCTATTATTAGAAAGTTTTCCAAACAAAAGATAAATTGCGAGATATTTCGTTCATAGTAATGTTCCAATCAATTATTTCTTCAGCAATAGAGTGCTAATTATTAGTGTATGCCTCTATCACAGATGAAAATAATCAAATGAGAAAAATATAAACAATGAATGAATGAGTTATTCTTTATCGATAGAAATGTGGAATTAGTTTTGAATTAAACCTTTACCTAATGATTAGTTTAAAGTCGTATTAGAGTCAAGGGCTTATGAAATGGAATTTATGGAAGAAATGTCAAAGGTATTATAAAGATCGAATACATATATTGCATTCCAAAATCATTCTGTAGCACTAAACGCTATACGCGACTGTTTCTGTTTAAGAAAATATTTTATTAGCCTAACACCGCTGTTATTGATGATCATTTTGTATAATCTTCACTTGTGGTATAATGGATTTATATATTACCAAGAATCTGCCGTCTATTTTACAAAAATCTGGTGTGTAACAGCCACACGACTTCCATTACCCAGTACTACACACATTATAAACATTTTATATACATTTTTGATAGAACGCCTATCAGTTTTCCTGAACTAACCAACTATATCATTCGAAAGGACATCTAATAGAGTGTTTATATATCAAGTTTGAAGAAAATCGTTAGAGCTGTTTTTGAGATACGGACTTATGGTCCCACTTCCGGTTAAACTCAATTATTGACAGGAAAACAATAATTACATACAAAAGCATATTTAAACGTGAGTTAAAATGGCGAGTTTGAAAAAAATCCGTACAGCTGTTTTTAAAGAAACGCCCTTGAAAGACCTGAAATTGAGCTATTTATACAGGACGCCTATCAATTTTCCTGAACTAACCAACTATATCATTCGAAAGGACATCTCATAGATTGTTTTTTAGCAAATTTGAAGAAAATCGTTAGAGCCGTTTTTGAGATACAGACTTACGGTCCCACTTCCGGTTAAACTCAATTATTGACAGGAAAATAATAATTACATGCAAAAGCATATTTAAAAGTGAGTTAAAATGGCAAGTTTGAAAAAAATCCGTACAACCGTTTTTAAAGGAACGCCTTTGCGAGGCCTGAAATTGAGCTATTTATACAGAACGCCTATCAATTTTCCTGAACTAACCAACTATATCATTCGAAATGACATCAGAGTGTTTATATAGCAAGTTTGAAGAAAATCGTTAGAGCCGTTTTTGAGATACGGACTTACGGTCCCACTTCCGGTTTCCGATGTCCCACTTCCAGTTTTTCAATTTTCACCAAAATTTGGAAATTTCATCTGTACACCAGACGTATTTCAATTCTAAAGTTTCGTAGCTCTATCTTTATTAGTTTCTGAGCTATAATAGCCAGAAGATTCTCCACACACACACACACACACAGAGACACACACACAGACATACACACAGACCATTTGCTAAAAACATGATTTTCGTATTCAGGGGACCTCAAAACATGTAAATATAACAAAATCTCGCATTCGAAAATTTGACCCAAACACAATACTTTCTCTACCTTATGGGTAAGAGAAAGTAAAAAAATATATATAGAAATAAATAAATAAATAAAATAAAACAATTAAAAAAAATCTGTTTCAGATAAATTTATAATTCCTAAACAAATTCACGCAATACAAACTACTTATCAAAATTAATTTCCACAATGAATGGAGACAACTTTCATATCAGGGAAGTACAATACTAAATTTAAATAATAATAATAATAATAATAATAATAATAATAATAATAGAAATTTTATGTTCTACATTCAATATTGTAGGAAGTGTTTCTTTCTTTCTTTTTTTTTTTTTTTTTTTTTAATAAAAAAAAAAAAAAAAATCTTGATAACTTTGTTTGAAATTATTGAAGATACATGGTTCAACTATTAGTTTTAAAGGAATTAACAAGTTCTCTTAAAAAAATATTTATATTGAAAGTTTACAACATTCGGGAGGATTTTCCTCCAAAGGAGCAGAGATGCCTCTATATGTACCAATTTTTCCTATAAGTGTTTCGGCCCACCAGCGGCCGAGCGGTTCTGCGCTCAAAGCTGGTAGACGTGAGGTGTCGAGTTCAATCCCTGGTCGCACTCGTCGGCCTAGCCGTTCGAAGTTTTCCGTGGTTTTCTCTGAAATTGCGTAAATACCGGCTAGGAACTCTTAGAAAGACCCCCCACGGAGGGCATTCCTCTCAGGCCTAGGACCCAAGTGCAGTCCCCCACAACTCAACCCAACCTATAAGCATTTCTTTTTATTTCACGATGATTCGTCAAAAGTAATTGTAATTGTGCTTATTTATACAAAATTTTCTCCAATACTGCCATATTAATAATTATTATAAAACGTTATGGTATCTCCACCTGTTGGCGATTTTCACCAAAAGTTGAAGGACATTTAAATCAAGAAGCAATTTAAACTTTTTTGAAATTCTGTTCATTAGTTACTGAGATACAGATAGCCGAAAATTTTGTCTTTCACACACACATATATTGACATTTTCTAAAAATGATCAAATCATGTTTGTACCTTTCAAAACTTGTAAATTCATCGAAAACCAGAAATAAAAAATCTTTACGAATCCAAGACGTTTTTCTATCGAATTCAGAAGAAAGAGAAAAATAAATAACAATGAAAAACAAAAATTTAAAAATTAATATCTTTTAACAAGTGGCGTTGCCATTCCTCTTTTCATAATTTTTAATGTGCCCGTATAGGACAAAGTTTCAAATAAATGAGAATAAATTTTAATGAATTATTATAAAATTAAGAAAGAATTATTCATAACAGTACAGACAATCAGGATAACAGCCAACCTTGCGTGTGTAGGTGTGTAGATTTTCAATATGGATATCTTTTAAAAGAACTCGTCAATACCTTTAAAACGAATGGTTGAGTGACGATCTGTGATAATTTAAAACAAAGTTATTGTTATTATTTTCATTTGGAGAAAGTGTCCTCCGTGGGGGTCATTTTACGGGGTCCTAGCCCTATATTTAAAAAAAAAAAAAAAAAAAAGGAAAAAACAAGGAGAACTCCGAAAGGATAGGTTAACATGTATCACCTAGTATCGAACCAGGCACCTAATGTCTTTGGGAGCGGAAACTTTCGAGCACTGGGGAGAGACTTTCGTGATTTTTAAAGAATTTTTACGTAATTTCTATCATTTCTAAAGAAATATTTAATTTTTTTTAGAAATATTACAAAAATTTAAAAGAAAGGAATTGACGCTTTTTAAAACCTCTGTTTGACACTTTTGTTTTAAATCTATTATTTACAGTTGCTAATTTTCTGGAGGATCTACCATGTAAAAATTTCATCATTTTTTGTCATTGTATAATTATTCAAAAGAATGTTACACGCTGTTTTTATACATTCATTAATTAACTGAGTTAGTGATTTAGCACAATTACAAATTCTTTTAAATTCTAATCCGTCATCCATTAGTTTTTCAAACAATTCACATAATAGAAAACGTTGATTTTCAGATTTCAAAAAATGTTTCTCATATTCTGAAGTAATACAATGTAAATGAAAATTAACTCAATTGATGTATATTAAATGATGGAATCTAAAAATTCCTTCATGAAAAATGTAATTTAAATGTATATGAGGTGAGGACAAACATTGTTTGCTACAAGCATTCCAAATTCCAAGCAGAAGATGAGATAGCAAAGCACAGTAAACGGATCCAATGGACATGAGTTTCTCACAGATAAGGGACCCGGGTTGTGACGTCACACGCTGTCCGAAGTGATACCTTCAGGCTTGATAGTAGATCTAGGAAGCTTTGACACTGCCCATTGGATATAACCTGTAAGGCCAGTATCCACTTGGGCTCAAGATCAACGCTCAAAATGTCATTAATCACGCTTCCGACACAAAGAGCCAAATGTCTTGTCATCAGTTGTAGCCCTTTTTTATCAGATTGGGCAGTTACCTCAAAGGAAAGCATGCAAAATTGACAAAGATATCTACCCCCAGCCCCGCAATTATCTCAGCAGGGGACCCCGTTCCAGGGTTTTGAGCTGGAGTGAGCTAGAGTGAGCTTTCGTGGCCACATCAAAGGATTCTGAATAGAAAGCGCCCAATGAGCCCAAGTGGAAACCGGACTTTAAACCTCCCCCTTTTTTTCGTTCATTAACTATTTTTTATTTTTTTTTTCGTCCATTTCTTCTATTCCCAAGAGATGGACAAGTGTGTGAGGGAACATGCTGGACAGTTCGTTTCACAATTCCAAGTGTTTGGGGAACGGGAAGGACCACTATGGACCACATGGTCCATATTACACATACGTTCGTGTAATATGGACCACCGATACGTAAATAAAATAATTATTTTCTGCAATTATTTATAGTTCCCAGAGTACTTTACCAAGTTTAAACTATGTAACTATGCAATTGTAATGAGCAGCCACCAAATTAAATATTTTTATTTTAATAATTTAAATTTTATGAGCATTCTTGCTTAGGGGGTCCATAATACACGGTTCTCCCCTATGTAATGAGTAATTGTGCATGACGAATTTTATTCAATAAAGGGTTAAGCTGCCGGCGATACCTTTAACAGTTCAAATATATGTTGTTCAAGAACTTATCAAAATATTTTTAACAATCACATTTTACATGTAAACAAATAAGAATTTCAACAATGATTCCATTTTTAAGAATATCCAAACACTCTATTGTTGTAAATATTTTATTTATCTATTGTTGAAAAATCACTCTCATTCACAATTATCAAAGTCTAAACGACATTTGCTTATATATGCTTTAAGTTATTGTATTGTAAAGCGAATATTTTGTGAATAGAGAGAGAAATAAAGAGTTTTTATATTACTTTCTTAAGTTGAGTTTGTTTTAATTTCTGATTTATATAAGAAACAAACAACAAAATGTCTTGCTTTGGTCAACGCAGAAGACGTGTAAGTACATTTGGATTACGTATAAGCGTTTGAAGTAATTTTCATTCTCTTTAAATGTAATGTATGTACTATGGAGTGGTTGGTTGGGTTTTACGTCGCGCTAGTGTTGCGCAGATGGGCAATTGGCGACGGTCTGGGACACACCCCTAGAGGTGGTCCGTATGTACTATGGGATCGAAATTTTAGAATACATTTTTGAACGTATATAATTTTTATATAAGTTTATTTAAGTTTTAGAACACAAAAGAGATTCATAGTCAATTTCAGCTATGAATGTCGTATGCAATATTGATAAAAATTAATACTTTCCGAATTTCTATACGAAATGAAAAACCTTAATGAAAATAATGTAAAATTCAAATATGACATGACACAAACCTATGAATTTTCCGAAAAAATGCAATCGTAATCATAAAGTTTTATAATAGATACATTCTATAACAAAAATTGCTTTTCATAAAAATTTGGTACTTTTCCGTTTCCAAACGAAAAATCGCCAATTTTATTATCGCGATATTTTTCTTCAGAGTGGTGTACTAAAACTTTTATGCAAATAAATTGTAAAATTAGTAAATAATTGGTGGATTTACATATATATATATATATATATATATATATATATATATATATTAAGATGATGAAGCATCTTTATTTATTTATTGAAAATTAATTTAAATTACCTAACACTAAGTTCTTAAAGTGAGAAACATGGTATTTTTATAATATGTCACCCACATTACATTACTCATGACTTTCTAAATTTCAATATAACTTTTTACAGATTGGTTAAGAATTATTTTATTTATTTTTAGTAAGTCGTGTACTTCTTTATAATTGCCATTGTCATCTATTCTCTGTAATTTTCCATTTTATTTTACTTTCATAACCCTTTTTTCAAGTGACATTAAGTTCGCCCCGCAAACGGAAAAGTACCAAAATTTTTTACCACAAAATAATAATTCATTTGCCAATATTTTTATAAACCTAAAATTATATAGCTGTCTGGATCAATTTAGGTGTTTTTAAAAATTTCATATTATTCATGTAAAGGATGAAATGAGAAGAAAGTTTGGGTATAACTTTGATACTTGTCATCCTTGGCAGGTTTTGGATTTGGCGATTAAAAATATAATACTACATGCCAGTTGTATATTTTTGTAATATTGTTTCATATTCTTGATTGCTCTCTTAATATACATTATTAAAATAACCATGATTTTTAAAATGAATTAAATATGTTCACCAAATAATTTGGCAATCTCTTTTTTCCCAAGAATAACAGATACCAAAACTTCTAAGTTTGATACTATATTAATTATTTCAACTTTAGCTGTTTTCAACATATATGCTTACTGTACTGAGAAAAAATTCTGTAACTGACATCTAGAATCTAAGTTGTGCCTCTAGAAAAAATAGTTCTATGTCATCCTTATCAGTTCTAGTCCCCTTTTAAAGCGAGTTCTAGAAACCTCTATTAGAATTCCAGAGAGTTTGTGTATATTATCGAGGTGAAACCTATTCGAAAACATCTCCAAATAAATGCGGACACAAGAGGCGAATTTCAGCAACTATAATCTTGGTTTCAAACCCGATTCTAGGTAATCAAGCGAGAATTTCTCCCCATACAAAAGATTCAGACTATTGTTTTACCATCCAGAAATGTGTAGGCTAGAAATTCTCGATCATTTCGTGTATTCAGTTTATTGGCATGCCTTATGCGCATAGCTCGGAAATCTATATTTCTAGTTAAGGGATTTAGAAAATGGACACATTATTCATTCTAGATGAAGGCGGTATATTTTTTTTTTCTCAGTGTGATCATAAAATTAATACTTTGCAAAGCATAAATAAGAAAACTTGATATTGTATACTATAGATCACAGGTGGCCAAGCTACGGCTTGTCGTGTAGTATTTAATAGCCTGCGATGGAATTTCAGAGATTTATAACCTGATTATTTTTACAAAGAAAATTTTAATAAGTCTATTCCGATTCTTTTCATTGAAAAGAACTCAGTCGTGATAATTAAAGAAACAAATATTGCATCGGTTACTCTTAACAAAATATTATTAAATTGTTTTATTGATTCTTATTATGATAATTTATGCATATACCTAAATTTCTGTCTGTTCTATTATTAATTGATGAATAAAAGTAACTTTAACATTAATGTATTCAGATTCAGAATTTTACCTCTCCCCCATCTATATACACACACATACATAAGCACTCATACACACGGTGCGACTCACCAGAATAAAATTCGCAAAATAATTCGAAATACGAAAATACGAAAATAATTCGCAATTTCTTTCTTTTCTTTTCTTTTTTTTTTTCTTTCTTTTTTTCTTTCTTTTTTTTTTTTTTTTTTTTTTTTTTGGAGGGGGGGGGGGGGGGGTTGAACAGGCCTGATATAGATATGTATTAATCTTTGTAGAAAATCAAGTTGTTTTTCAAAATTTAGATCAGAATATGCATAATGTGAAAACCATTCCTTTCTTATTGTACAGTTCTTTTAAAGCGATATTTTTTAAATGCATGACATAGATTTTATCCAATATCAGGTGTTCTGGAAAATGAATTAAAACTTTATATTTTCTCACAAGTTAAATTTTATTTACATTAGAAATAAAACTTTTTTTAAGGTCCCCCCCCCCCCTCACTTTCGAAAGATTATTACATTAGATTTAAAAATTCTTACTTTTGTTCTTTTATTTCTGAATTTTTGCCTTTAAAAGGATAACTGTTACTTGTTTTGGAATGTCATGCAACAAGTTTTATATCATTCTGAATGAGCATTCGTTATAATAGATTACAATTTTGGCTAGGATGATATTTGAAAATCTACTTTATAATTAATATGTAAAAATTATTTTTGCTCATTCAATTCACATTCTTCGGTCCACAAAGTATACTACAGGTCAACTTGTCACGTTACAAACATTATTGATTACAAACCATCACTCGTTGTTTATTTCTTTCTTAAAAATTTAACCTAGAACATTGGTTGTAGATCGATTAATATAAAATGTATGTTTACCGATGATATAAATTACATAAGTTTTTGCTGTATGATGTAGTTTTTTATGATGCTATTTACAAGGTTAATACGAACTCCGTAGTATTATTCATAATCGAGTCGATTAAATATGTACAGCACTAGAAAAGTCTCCAAAAAAGCGAAAGTAAAAAAAAAAAAAAAAAAAAAAAAAGTTAGTTTCTGATAGATACTCCTTTCAGGTTCAGTGCGAAATCTGTAAATAATAACAAAATTAATTTCATTAGAGCATTTTGCATCAAATGCATTTTCTTTGTTTTAAACAGAAGCATTAAATAGGCAGAAACATATCTCTAATACAGTACGTATGCGATAAATTCAGAAACGAAAGTTTGCAGAAGATAAAGATAAGTATTTTTGATCTTTTACATCACACTTTATCTCACTCACACACACATATATTTATACATAGGGGAGAACCCCCTATGGACCCCCTAAGCAAGTAATATGGACCCCCTAAGCAAGAATGCTCATAAAACTTAAATTATTAAAATAAAAAGATTTAATTTGGTGGCTGCTCATTACAATTGCATAGTTACATAGTTTAAACTTGGTAAAGTACTCTGGGAACTATTAATAATTGCAGAAAATAATTATTTTATTTACGTATCGGTGGTCCATATTACACGAACGCATGTGTAAATATGGACCAAGTGTTCCTTCCCGTTCCACAACAGTTGACACACTTGGAATTGTGAAACGAACTGCCCAGCATGTTCCTTCACATACTTGTACATCTCTTGGGAATAGTAGAAATAGACAAAAAAAAAATAGTTAATGGACGAAAAAAAAAAAAGGGGAGGTCTAAAGGTTATATCCAATGGGTAGTGTGCGAAAGAAGTGATAATTTGATTACCTCTGCTTCCCTGGCCTATTCTATAGCCTCAAGATTTTGAGTATGCGACATATGTACGCCGAGAATTAACAAAATCTCTCTGTTTTTATTATGGACCACTGGTCCATATTACACAACACGGCATGGTACATATTACATGCGTAAACAGAGCAACGTGGTTTCCAATCAAAAATCGCTATGCAAATTGATGCCCATGAAACGCCTGTCCAAATTGTTTATAAAATAAGTACATTTGCTACTATCAACGCAAAAATTATATTACAATTACCTAACAGCAGAAAGTAATACTTCCATTTTAACATACTTGTTACATCAATGATCATATAAACCGAAAACTCAATTTCGTAATCGTCCAAATACAGGTATGCATGTACAAGTCACTCCAACGGTTAGTGTAACAATAATATTCTCTAAAGGCAATGAGATGATTTCACCATCTAGAGTTGAACATACAAATTTCCTCATGGTCCGTATTACACGATGTTCATATTAAACGGTTTTCCCCTATAGATGTGATAAGATGTAGAAGATGTTATATATATATTAAGAGAGTAACAGATTTAAGAGATAATAGATGAAATATATAGGCGAATATCTCCTGTTCGGTTATGGGCACCCAAGCATATCTTTTAACAAAAAGCAAGCATGGTGGATTTGAGTACTGTCAAAAACATGTATTGTGACAGTACGCGGTTTTTGTGCTAACACTGAAGTAAATAGATGCATTTTGTTAGTAAATACAAGCATCGAAAAAAAAATTGAGAAAAGCAACACAAAAGTGATTTGTGAATATTTTCAGAATGCAATAAATCGAAGTGAATGAATTGAAAAATGTAAATGCAAAGTATGCAGAACATTTCTTATATTTTGTGTTGCAATATCGAATTCCGCCAAAATGTGGACCGAAAATTGCTTTTTCTGCCATTATAAAAATGGCTGCCATTCCCGGTTGTGGTCACTTTCATGTAACCGGTTGTGGGCACACTTGTTTTTTTCATTTAAAACATGTGTGAACTTATAAACTGTCAAATAGGGTCGTTTATGCCAAAATAACATATTTTATTAGTGTTTTTATATATGTTTAGGCTTTTTTAGCAATGTGAACCCCGAAAAAGTCAACCGATCCAAAAGAAATGGATTTTAATGCGCTGCCTAAAGCCATTTAGGAGTGCTTAGTGGATAAGAAATCTCTAAAATCGACTTCTCGAGAATATAGACTTCCTTTCAGCATCTGAGTCCCTCCAGAAGAAGCCTGGAGAAAGTAAGGCAACTCCACCATTCGAAATGCTGGCTAAATGCACTAAAATTAGGAGTCTCAACAATCTTATGATGTCGACTTTCTTGTCATCTGTTTAAAGCACCTGCAACTATGCCTGACCAGAGCTCAATCAAATGTAACGCGTGTGATCGGCTGATGCATTTGAAGTGTGCCACTATACATGCAAATTATTTTACTTGCAAGTATTGCACTTCTGATTCGGAGGACGAAGAAGATGACGAGACGAATATAATTGGGAAAATGCCATTTTCTGTTATTATTTCGGCCACTCAATCCTTACAAAATGAATAAATTTTGTTATTTTCTATATTTATGGTGGTTTTTCTTATTGTTTTCCCATTTTTAGCGGATTTTTCAAGTGTGCCACAATCGGGTACAAACTTGTTTTTTATTGAAAAAAAAAATGACCACTTCAGAAAATTGGTAACAATTCTTTTCTGGTTGACGGAATCAACGCACTTACTTTATCAAAGTTAGCTAAGGGTTCTAGCTTTCCATTAGTATTCATGTGTTTGCATAATATCTACTATATCAAAAGCTATAAGCTAAAATTAAAGCTGTGTCCACAACCGGAGACATTCCCTTATATATATATGTATATATATATGTGTGTGTGTGTATATTAATTTCAAAATAAATGGCAAAAAGTACTACATAGTTTTTTTAATAGCTGTGTTCCCAATATATATATATTTATAATATTTCATTACAACAATGCAAAGTAACCAGAAAACAGAACATGATAAAAATAATTAAAGAATTAAAATACAACTATTACAACCGAAGATTAGATAATAAAAAATATATAATTTATCCTAAAGGTGGAAAAAATTTAAAAATTCATGTATATATATGTATCTTGAAACACTTTTAACCATAAGATCTAAAGTTCAAACTTACAACAAATAAAAAGATAATCTTATTTAACTAACAAACTTAAAGGAATAAAAATATAAACTATTAGAAAATTCAAGATAAAAAATTCAAAGAAAAAAAAAAAAAAGAGACAGGGGACAAAATTTTTGACTTAACTGTGGGGTTGAACTAGTTTTATGCCGGCAACACTCTGCGATTATATATAGATACATATATAATGTATTTAAGTAACAAATTTAAAGGAATAAAAAACACAAACTGTAAAAAAAATTAACATAAAAAAATTCAAGAAAAAGAGGCAGTGTCGGCAAGATTTGTGATTTGCCTGTAGGGTTTAACTAGTTTTCCGTCGGCAATACTCCCGAATTATATATATGTATATATAAATCAGAACAAAAACCCTTAACGGTTTAAAAGTTTGTGAGGCAGCACTTTATTTCGATATGAATTGGAAATATGGGTCTTAAAAATAATGATATCAAATTTTGAGTGACGCTTTGCTATTAATTGAAATATACATAGATTTTTCTTATTTCATAATTTGCTTTTTTCTTCTTTTTATATTTACATCACAGTGCATTCATAATATTTTCAACTTCAACGTGAAAAAATATATAGAATTTACTCACTGATGCTTTTTCATTTGCATCTCGTGAATTCAAAATATGAGTTTTAAAAGAAATGATATAATTTCAGTGACGCCTGAGTGTTATTTTAAAAAGATTTCTTTTTAGATTTCATAAGAATCACTTTTGTTTTGTTGAATAAAGTGTATTTACATATTGAAATAATGGTTTTAATTTTCAAATATACTGTCAAATAATCAAACTTTTACTGAATTTACATTATAAATTGAAGTTATCTAGTTCAATAAATTGATTTGTCTATTACGTCACGCTATCCAAAACTGCAAGTAAAATTTCTGGAAATGTTTTCTTTTTGCATCACACAATCTCTTTGCACACATTTTCACTGTTAATACTATGATATAAAGTAACATTTTCAGAAATTTTACTTGCAGTTTTGGATAGCGTGAAGCAATAGACAAATCAATTTATTGAACTAGATAACTTCAATTTATAATGTAAATTCAGTGAAAGTTTGATTATTTGACAGTACATTTGAAAATTAAAACCATTATTTCAATATGTAAATACACTTTATTCAACAAAACAAAAGTGATATATAAATTCAGTTTCATATTTAATCTATTTTCTGTATGTAACATTCCATGTTATTTACAAACTGTAGAAAATTGTATTTTGTAACACATTTTCAAATAATAGTGCAATAATAACTACTTGGAACAAACTGTTTCTTTGTTAAAAAAAAAAATAAAATAAAATAAATAAATAAATAATAATTTTTAAAAGGAATATCTTTTATATTTTCTAACATGTAATTTTCCTTTGCAGAAATATAATCCTCTGCATGCTGACAGTCGCACTCTTTCTTCGAAAGTCATTGGTGCTTTCCTTGCTTGTTTTGGATTTAAAGATCGCAAACCTGTTGAAGATCGTAACATCAGGGAAATTTTCTCCGAAGTATTGGACAGTTATTATGTAAATAAAGCGGGGCCAAGGTAATATATATCGGGAATTTGGAAAAAAAAATATTTTTTTCATTTGTTTTCTCAATAGATAATTCTTTTTCAGTTGTTGTGAGTAATTTAAAAATAAAATACAGGGTGTGCAAAAAGTCCGTAAATACTTTAAAAAATTCATAAACCCGAAAAGATAACCGAAATAAAAAACGGTCTGCAGATTTACGATCGATAAGTCACAAGATCTTTTTTAAGATAAGAAAAAAAAAACAGCCGATAGGTGGCGTTTCGTACATAAGTGAAAGGAAAGACACCCAAATAACCAAAATAATGTTACCAAATCATTTATTATAGCAATATGTGTTCCCCATGTCCGCCACCACAGGTGATAACACATTGCAGACATGTCATAAATTCATCAACGGCAGAGTGCAACATGTCCAGTTGTATACGTGACAGCTCTCGGCGGATTGCATCTTTCAATTCCGACAGATTGGATGGGCGGGATCGATACACCCAGGATTTTAACCCATTCATGGTCACGCCATTTTTAATTTTTTCGTTTCAAAGCCATTTTAGTGGGATGTGTTTTATATATTTTTAAGTCATTAAGTACTAATAATATAACAAATTTATCAGGAATACTGAGAAACTGATTGTTTTCTATTTACCAAATTCGAAGCAATGAATAAATGATTTAGAAGTAAAAAATATCTCCATAGCCGGATCAAGAGCGTAAGCATTTATAATCGCCTGTCTCATTTACATATTTTCAACTAAGTCATTCGTACCAGCGCCATCTGCCGGCTGTTTTTGAATTTTTTTTTTCTCATATAAAAAAAAATTCCGTAACCTATCAATGCTAAACCTGCGAGCCGTTTTTTATTTCGGTTATTTTTTCGGGTTTTGTGAGATTTTAAAGTATTTACGGCCATTTTGCCCACCCTGTATAACATTATTGCAGATTTTACTAGAAATTTTACATTTGTTATATTATTGCTATTTATCTAGGGAAATATTATAATGTAAAGTTTCAGATGATATTTCATTATATTGCTTTTAAATGACTTTTATCGTACAAGACATAAGATTTTATGATAAAATTATTTAGATAAATTGTTAAAGCATACAAGAAATAAACTGATAAGGAGATCTTCAGACTTTTAAAAATATGCATTCAGTTGTTTACATGTTTGGGATATGAATCAAAAATTTTACTTCTAAATGTGTGTAAAACACTATTAAAAAGCAAATTGTCAAAAATTAGGCTTATCTTTTTTTATAACATTTTAAAACATTATAATGCGTTTTTCTTAAAATATTACCGAATTGTTTAAGAATTCAGAGAAGTTTGAATGGAACTGCAGTTTATTACTTTCAGTAAAACGCATTTTTTTTCAGTTTTAATATCCTCTATACTTTTCCTAAAATGCATTTTTTATATCAAAATCGAAAAAACAATGTTTTAAAAGTGATAATGTTAACTTTAATTTATGAAAGTTTAGTGAGCTTGATACATCTTTAAATTCTACAAATAAAGCACTTATCAATGATAATTTTTATTTGACAAGGCAATAGAATATTTAAGCTTCCATGAAATTGTGAAATTATTCTCTGAAACGAATTGTGTTTGTATTTGTCATTCTTTACAAGCAGCCTGAACTTGACATATATTTACTTTCCGAACATACGAAAGGAACATACGTAAGGAAAGTATTGTAATCATATCAAAAATTCGAATTTGAGATTTGGATGTTTCTATACGTTTTGAGGTCCCCTGAGTCCTTTTTCACTATTTTTACGATGATGTGTGTATGTATGTGTGTGTGTATGTATGTGTGTATGTCTGTGAGTGAACACGCTAGCGTCTAAACGCTTTGTTCGAATGAGATGAAAGTTGGTACGTATATTTATCATAGCACAAACCCTATTGATTTTGGTGAATCTAGCACTTATAATTTTTTTACAGGGACACCACGAAAAATTCTTTATCATTATGGCCTATGGAGCCAAATTTTTAAAAGTGTGATAGCGTCTAAATGCCTTATTCAATTGAGCAAAAAAGTTTGTACACATGTTATAGGTCACAGTTGCACCAACTGTATAGATTTTGGTGCATTTAGCACTTACAGTTTTTTTACAGGGGCACAAAGAAAAATTCTTATGGCCTATGGGGCCAAACTTTTAAAAGTGTAATAGCATCCAAACGCCTTATTAATCTGAGCAAAAAATTTGTACACATATTATAGGTCACAGTTGCACGAACTGTATAGATTTTCGTGAATTTAGCACTTACAGTTTTTTTACAGGGACACAAAGAAAAATTCTTTATCATTATGGGCAACGGGATCAAATGTTTAAAAGTGCGATAGCGTCTAAACGCCTTATTCAATTGAGCTGAAAATTTATATGAATATTATAAGTCACTGTTGCACTAAATATAATCCTTTTGGTGAATCTAGCATTTATAGGTTTTTACAGGGATACAACGAAAAATTCTTTATCATTATGATCGTTCTATGGGCTCAAAGTTCAGTAGCGTTAAATGAAACATCGTGTACTATATGGAGAAAATACTCAGACACTCTATTATGATTTTCTCTGCTTTGTTTATTTAAAAACTCCTCTTTCTCTACTTTTTCTGCAAAACTGTTAATTACTTAATGTTCGGAAAGTCGAGTGGAGCCACTCCAGATCTTTTTCCTTAACGTCTTGTAATAAATATTGCATCGGCATATTAGTGGAAAATGACTAATACGCCTCTTTCTTTTAGAAAATTGCGCATAATGAAAACTAGATAAAGAAATGCAGAAAAATCTAATTCAATAGAGTGCATTGTGTTATGTGAGAGAAACTCTTTATAAAAGTTTAATTAACAATAGATATTAAGATTTTTAACACAATGATAAGTAGAAAGAAATATGTTATATTTATTTTATTTGTAATATTTAAGTGTATCGTTATTTAACTCATGTGTAATGCAGTTTTCTTATATTATTAATACATATAAAACATCTTTATTGACAGTTCTAGCGATCGCCTGCTAGAAGAAATGATTGATCGATATCTTTTTGTCAACAAAAACAAAACATGGCAAGAGAAAACTGAGAAAAAGAACATCAAAAAATATGTCAACGAAAACATGTAAGTATTATTAATTAAAATTTTATGTTTACCATAATAACTAAAAAAAAAAAAAATAAATAAATAAAAATAATAATAATAATAATATATATATATATATATATTAGAGGTGGGAATTGATTAACAGTTTTAACTGGGTTAATTGTAGTTCATTAATCGATTAATCGGCCGATTAATCGAATTTTTAATCGATTTTCCTTTTTCTTTATATAATTTTATTTAAATGATGAATAAAATTCTCCTATGTGATTTTTTCCCCTCCATAGATAGTACACAACAAACCATAAAAATGATATAGATGTCAATATAGCTTGTTCCTTAAACAATAAGTAATAACAATAATAATAAACACGCAAATAGATAATGAAACTAGTTGGCATAGGTAGACTCTGCTCAGTTTGTGAGGTTGAGACGTCAGAACGTCACCACAGTTGTTTTAATTAAGCTGGATCCAGCAAAGTAGGAAGTGGGGACGGTTAAAATCACTCCGTCGCCAGTGGCTCGGTGACGGTTGAGGTCGAGATAGTTTTGTGTCGGCAGGGTGCTGCATTAAAAGACTTAGATTTTGAATATTAGTTAAATTAGAAGTGATTTCTAAAAGTACGGATTGAAATGTAGTGAAAGGAGGGTGTAGGAAGAAGTATAAAATAGAGATGGTTTTTGTAGATGGTGTGGATGTTGGAAGATCGTATGGTGGATGTTGGAAGATCGTATGGTGGATGTTGGAGGATCGATAGTGGATGTTGGAGGATATTATAGCGAATGTGATGATTCTTATTTTGGTGAATATCGAAAGTAGAGTAGAGGAGATTTAGTTGTGTGAGGTTAAGTAGTGTTGAGCGTTGGTGAGTGTCTACTAGTTTTCGGAAGTTCAAGCTGGGATAGAAGGGAATCCTCTGTCCCATAGTGAAGCCGTAGTATTGAAGTAAGAGTACGACCGTCTCTACACCTTCGACTATCGGCTGTGGTGAGATATTTAAGATTATCTACTTAAATTGTTGATTCATATATTTTGATTAAGTAAAACGCTGGCTGAGCTATATAAATTTACCAGGCCGCCCTCCCATTAATCTGCTCAAATAAACTTTAGTTATTGTTATTTAAAGTCTTGTGTTCTCTTAGTAATCTAATTTAAGTATTTAAATTAAGATGGAGTTTGCAGGAGCGCAAACTCCACAAGTTCCCCATCATATTTATGCTCTCATAAATTTCTAGTGCGAGACATATTGTAATCGTGTTAAAAGAAATGAATTTGACCAAAGCTTGATACAGTGACAGAATGAAATGCCCGCCTAATAGGCTATCCACCGTTCACGTACATATATTTATCTTATTCTAATCTATTAATTTATTTTATCGGGGTCAATTCCGTTGTTTAGTTTTCATGCTACTATTTCCAATGCAATAATCCTCAAAATTCATATTTATATGAAAAATTTACAATTTCGCTATGTTGATAAAATCGTAAATTACGAATAATTTACAAAATTTTCCTATTAGAATATTTGTATTCAATCATGTTCAACCAAATATCATAAACGTAATTTTGAAGTTGTCTAATGTATTTAGGATCCTCAAAATGGAAGTTTATGCTCAATTTTGCCTTATTCTGACATGTTAAGTAAATCGTAAATTCCAAATAACTTACGAATTTTTTAAATTGGAAAAATCATAGTCTATGATATTCATGCCAGTATCCTAAATAATATTTCGAAAGTGGTTTGACATCTTTACGACGAAAATATCCCTCAAGATTGACGTTTATGTGAAATTTTGAAGTTGTCTAATGTATTTAGGATCCTCAAAATGGAAGTTTATGCTCAATTTTACCTTATTCTGACATGTTAAGTAAATCGTAAATTCCAAATAACTTACGAATTATTTAAATTGGAAAAATTATAGTCTATGATATTCATGCCAGTATCCTAAATAATATTTCGAAAGTGGTTTGACATCTTTACGACAAAAATATCCCTCAAGATTGACGTTTATGTGAAATTTTGCTCTATTCTTCCATATTAAGAAATTCGTAAATTTCCAGTTACTTACGAAATTTTAATATTGGAAAATTCGTAGTCATTAATATTCATGCCAGTGTCCTAAATAATACTTCAAAAGTAGTCTGACATCTTTACGATGAATATATCTCTCAAAATTGACGTTTATGTGAAATTTTGCCCTATACTGCCATGTTAAGAAATTCGTAAATTTCCAATAACTTGCCAAATTTTCAAAGTAGCATATTTATAGTTACTGATGTTCATTCCGGCATCAAAACTGATATTTTAAAACTGGTCTGACATTTTTACAGTAAAAAGTTTCCGTTTAATGCACGTTTAAGTGAATTTTTGTCCTATTCTCTCATGTTAAGAAAATCGTAAATTTCTAATAACTTACGAAGTTTTTAAATTCGAATGTTGCAAATGAATAGGGTTTTTGCCAGTGTCGAAAGTAATATTTTAAAACTGATCTGATCTCTCTGCGACAATTTGTTCTTGAGATATCGTGTACACAGACTAACAAACTAACGGACTAACACACTAACAGACTAACACACTAACACACTAACAGACACCCTACAGACAGACACCATACAAATTTTGTCATTTTCGGATTCCTCACACCTGAAAACGTGTAGAAACGTCAAAAAACCGAGGTCAAAAATTTTCACGATTACCTAAGTTCCCCATACCTATAGTATGATTGGGAACTAAAAACACATTCCTAATATATTTCCAAATAAAATTTTTATTCGGGAGTACAGATGAGAAATAACATATATTCATCTTACTTTCATTATTACTTTTATATTTTAAAAAATAAATTCTCCATATTACTATTTTATTCATATGTTTGACTGAAAAAAAAAAAAAAAAAAAAAAGTAATAATGGATTATATCCGTTTTATAGCTAACATTTATATCAATTTTCAGAGTAATAGTTGTTGACTTTAAGTGTTAATTTTATATAAATATTTTCGTTTATTTAATTATTATTTTAATAAATTCAATTTCAATTTGAAAGAAAAATTAGATGAATTTACATATACTTTCATTTTATACTAGCTGGCTTTGTCCACCTTGCTTGCCACTATTTTTAAATGAATTCTCAAAATCCCACATTATCATTATAAAAAAATCTCAAATTCTTCATTGTTTATATTTCAACTCTTCTTCGTCATTTCAGAATAGAAAAGAGAATGTTATTTTCTGTTTCTGCTTCAATAGTTATTATCAGCAATTCTGAACGGACAATAACTGCTCGAAGGACACCTTTCCCATCAAAGGGATAGTGGACATCACAATTATTTTCTTTATATTAAGCATTTCCGTTTTTTGGAAGCTTCTTGTTTCTGTGAAACGTATTTCTCCAGCACGGGCTTAAACCGGCATTTTGTTTAAGAACCGTCTTCCCTCTTTTCTCTACCAACAAAAGGATAATAATTTCTTTATTTCTTTTAAGAGTTTTTTTTTTTTTTTTCCTTTCTTTTTCATTATTGGATGGACGCTTTTTAGAATGTTTGTTAGCAATGTGAGAAAAAAATAATTTGTAGGTAGAACAGTATTTTAAATTTTTACTTTAATTCGTAGTTAGAAAACTTTAATCGGATTTTAAAAAAATTCAATCGAATTAATCCAGCTGATTAACTCGATTAAAAAAATTGATCTGGACTAAGCATTGATCGATTAACCGAACCGATTAATCAATTAATCTTCATAGCCCTAATATATATATATTAATTTATATGTAATTTAAACTGCATTCGAGACAGAAATTATTTCCAAATAATTTTCAAATAAACGTATTTCACTTGGCCGCCATTTTGAAATGTATTAGAGGATCAAGTTCATCAATAAACTTTATTGAGACCCTGATATGGCTACACACACACACACACACATATATATATATATATATCAGATTTTAAGCAAATTCCTTCTAAAATAAGTTTTCTGATTTGTAAGTTGAAATTTTTAAAGTAGCTGCCACTACGAAATGAATATATTCATGTTTAAGCTACTGTACAACTATGGTTCGCCGCTTAGGCAGTATTTTGAAAGTTATGTTCATGACAAATATTCCAACACATACACGCATAATATCTATCTCTCTCTCTCTCTCTCTCTCTCTCTCTCTCTCTCTTCTCTCTCTCTAAATATATATATATATATATATATAGAGAGAGAGAGAGATAGCTAGATACTTAGATAAACTAAGTGATTGCAATAGATCGCTTTCTAATGAACTTTTAAAATAAAACTAGATTTATTATTGATTTTTTAAATTTCTGTTGTCTGCAGCGAAAGTATCTTTGAAGAATTCAGAAATAGGCCCCGTGTTGACACCTCAGATATTGATGATGTTGGATATGAAATGAAAGTCAGTATTTTGTGCTATGACAAAAGTTATGAGGAATATAGAATAGAGGAGCTATGCGTAAGTGTATAATGTTGTAACTTATATAGATTCATTATTTTTATTAATCTGCTATTGAACAGGAAACAACTTTTTAATAATAAAAGCCCAAATTTTTCGACACCTTGAAAATGAGGTTATAGCAAAAACAATGTATTGGAATAAAGAAAATAAACGTTTATCCACGATTTTCATGCAGGAATTTCAACTGGATGAAGTTATGGAAAACTTCAATAAAAGACGCTACAATGTACTGAGTTAAAGAAAATAAAATTGTTTCCATGGTTTCTATAATTTCGAAAGATTCGTTCATTGATTTAAATCAGGAATGGGCTCTTCCCACCTGACGTCAGAGGTCACATGATAGAGGAAAAACAAATAGCAGACGAAGTCTTGTTTATCTAGAGCGATTGCTGAAATAACATTATTTCTATTCTTATTTTTGATCAATCGTATTTAATCTGTGTTATTTTTACTTTCTTCTATCTTCAATAGAAGAAAGTATTGGATTCGTAAAAATTTTCGATTTCGGGTTTTTGATGGATTTACACGTTTTGAGAGATGTAGAACACGATTTTACCATTTTTAGAAAATGTCTGTCTGTCTGTCTGTCTGTCTGTCTGTCTGTCTGTCTGTGTGTGTGTGTGTGACAAAATTTTGTGGCAACTGTATCTCTGGAACTACTGCACAGAATTTCATACAAATTGGTATGTATAGTTGCACCTTGACATAAATTAGTGCCTATCAACTTTTGGTAGAAATCGTCTTACAGGTTGCGTTGCCATCTCGCTTTTTCTAAATTTTCAACAGGGTGATAAAGGCAAAAATTTTCAAGATGGGTATCTTTCGAAAGGTCTCGTCAGTACCTTTAAAACGAATGGTTGAACTATAAATCTGTGATAATTTAAAACAAAGTTATCGATTTTTTTTACTTTTTACGAAAAAAAAACTTAGAAAAAAATTCTTTTTTTTTTTTTCTCTCTCCCCTTAATTTTATCAAACTCCCACGGTTTCCGTGTTCTGACAAACTTAAACTAATTTTTGCTTTTTTCCCCTAATTTTGCCAAAGTCCTACGGTTTCCGTGTCTTGACAAACTTTAACATATTTTTGCATTTTTCCCCTAATTTTGTCAAAGTTCCACGGTTTCCGTGTTTTGACAAACTTTGACAAACTTTTGGGTAAAATGTGAAAATTATTCTAAATTTGTCAAAACACGGAAACCGTGGGACTTTGACAAAATTGGGGGGAAAATGCAAAAATTTGTTTAAGTTTGTCAGAACACGGAAACCGTGGGAGTTTGATAGAATTAAGGGGAGAGGAAAAAAAAAAAAAAAAGTGGGACTTTGACAATATTTTGAGTAAAATGTGAAAATTTGTTAAAGTCCCACTTTTTTTTTTCCCTCTCCCCTTAATTCTATCAAACTCCCACGGTTTCCGTGATCTGACAAACTTAAACTAATTTTTACTTTTTTCCCCTAATTTTGTCAAAGTCCCACAGTTTCCGTGTTTTGACAAACTTAGAATAATTTTCATATTTTACCCAAAATTTTGTCAAAGTCCCACTTTTTTTTTTTTTTTTTTTTTTTAAATTATTGTTGCTGAGTGAATTTGTATAGGAAAAGATAGAAGAAAGTCATGTGGTGGCCACAACATACTAGTTTTATACATCATCATTTTTAATCCATTTTATATCATTTTTCATCATCTTTTGTTTGCTGTATACATTTACAATCATCATTTAGTTTATATTTGTTATTGATGTTCATGAAGAACATGTTAAATACTCTGATTTTTGGTACTTAAATCAGCGACAGTGCAATATCGTAGTGCGTAAATCCATTTAGACCAGTAACTAAGTTAATTAATTTGTTGAAACACCTTTATAAAATTAAATTAAATGAAAACATTTTAAAATTCAAATTATAATCCATAAACATTCCACAAGAACAAGCTATTATTTATTGCTAGATCAGTTAATGTAACAGTTACACAAAAACATACAAAAATCGATTCTTACAGGTGAAAATAAATAAACACATAAAGTGTAGAAATATTTATTCCTGAATTCATCAACCGTGATTATTAATTTTAAGTAAATTGGAGTGTAAAGATTGATATTTTTATTTACCAACTATGTGAAAAATACCAGAGCCGGGAATCGAACCCGGGCACCTCCGCTTAACGCACGGATGCTCTACCACTGAGCTACCTGGCTGACAACCAGCTAGGCTGTGTGAGAAATGCCTAGCTGATTGTCAGCCAGGGTAGCTCAGTGGTAGAGCATCCGTGCGTTAAGCGGAGGTGCCCGGGTTCGATTCCCGGCTCTGGTATTTTTCACATAGTTGGTAAATAAAAATATCAACCTTTACACTCCAATTTACTTAAAATGAAAAACACATAAAGTGTTTTTAAAAAATTATTAAATTTACAAATACAACTATTCTACAGTTTACAAATGCGCAATATTACTTTTATTTTATTTTATATTGAATATTAACATTTTTGTTCTTAAGAACAATATTTAATTGAACTCGATTCTCAGAATACGATAATTCGTTTTCCTCTGTCACGTGATTGAGCAGACGACGGTGGGAAGAGCCCATTAAAAATAAGAAATTCATTGACTCATTTACAGAGATTTATTTTAAGATTAAATTATTACTGTTGTTTTTTTGGAATTTTAATATGTCAGGAAAAATAATATTGATAAATTAAATCTGTAAAACTCAACTATGTCACGAGAAATTAATAATATAAATAAATAAACAAGTGGTTAAAAATTTGAATTAAAGGACTGCTATGCCATTTTTATTTTCTTGGAGAAATTCGGACTTGAGATATGTAAATATCAAAATATAAAAAATTGAAGGCAGTTAATTTAAATGTCACGCAAACCAATGTTTAGCAATTTGAAATGACAAGGAGAAATAAATTTAGAAATGTATATGTAAATAATCTGGTGTGTCACTCACACGACTTTCTCTTACCCTAAAATTTAATGCTATAAATACGGGTTGGAGATTAAGAGGTAAGATAACGATGTTATGTAAACCTATGTTAAACAATTCAAATTAGGCTTCGGAAGAGTTTTATATGATAATTCTGTGTGAGGGGTGGCTACCGCCCCCTCAACCCCCCGTTTCATTAAGGCACTTAGATTTATGTAAAATTTAATTCGGTTCGTATGTAAAAAAAGATTTATGTAAAATTTAATTCGTAAAAAAAATACGATTTTTTTTTTCTAAGTTTTTTTTTTTTTTTTTTTTTTTTTTTTTTCTTTTTTGTTAAAAGTAAAAAAAAAATCTATAACTTTGTTGTAAATTATCACAGATTTATAGTTCAACCATTCGTTTTAAAGGTATTGGTGAGCTCTTTTGAATGATACCCATCATGAAAATTTACTGCCCTCGAGGGGGGACTCCCCCCCAAGGGAGGAGGCGAGGCTCCTACATACACAAAACAATTTTCTCAGTTAACTATCTCTATTACAAAAAATATATATTCGTTTCATTTGGTTTAGTGCAGTCTATAGACGTTAAACTCTACTTACCTGCAATTTCCCCCATAGACGTAATGTATTAGAATTCTCCTGATTGTCCCTGTACACGAACCATTTGCTTGATCTTAACGAAAAGCTTACTGTAGCATCTAAATATGATACACATTTAGAATACCAAGTCTGGAATGTCTGCTACTATTTGTTCTTGAGATATGCTGATAACAGACAGACACACACACAGACACACATACAGACACACAGACACAAACACAGACCATTTGCTAAAAACATGATTTTCGTATTCAGGTGACATCAAAACATATAAACATAACGAAATCCCGCGTTCGGAAATTTGACCCCAAAACAATACTTTCTCTACCTTATGGGTAAGAGAAAGTAATAAGAGAAAGTAAAAATTGAGCACATCGACTAGTTGCCGAAACGTCAGTGGAGAATCAAACAGATTTTGGGTTCTGTCTCCTTGTGTGTCTGTTTTAAGACAGCTTGCGTAAAAAACACCCTACTGACTTCTAAACTGATACGCATGTTTATGATCCACACGAAATTAGGTTTTCGGGCTGTATTCTGTTTGTGATTCGTGTACAGGGACACAGAAAAGTTTTTCTTATGACCATGGCCTGTTAATAGAATTCCTCTCTACCGTGATAGCGGCCTAAAAAATCTCCCAATTCAAATGCAAACTGATATACGTATTCACGCCCCATACAGAAATAACTATACAGGTTTTGATGAGGAGTATATTGTTTATTTTCATATACATGGGCACACCAAAATATTTCTTATCATTACATATGGACAAAATATCATTTAAATGTACCTTATTATGGTTACTCTGAATTTGACAAAATGAAATTAACATACATTACTGAGATGATTGAATGCATATTCACTGTAAAAAAACTGTATGACTTAATCTATTATTAATAAAATCAGACTTTTGTCTGTAAATTTGTCAGAATCGAAAATGTTTGCGATATCTTCACGTTTCACACACCATGAAAGCCGAAAATGACTTCAGAAAATTTTGCCTGTGTGTGTGCGTGTGTCATCGTGTCTGTATGTCGTTTATTTTGTACGGGCATCACTTGAGAACGGCTGACCGGAATTCAACGGCGCTTCGCAGAAACTTAGATCTTAACCTAACTTAAAATTATATCTATCATTTTTCAGAAATTCCCCCACGTTCTTCCCTGGGGGGGGGGGCAAAAGACAAAAACATGTTTGTCCGGGTATCACTTGCGAACGGCTGGACTGAATTCAATGGCGCTTCGCAGGAATTTAGGTCTTTACCCAACTTAAAATTATATTTATCAACTTTTCAGAAATTCCCCCACGTTCCCCCTGGGGGGCAAAAGACAACAGCATGTTTCTCCGGGTATCACATGAGAACGGCTGGACGGAATTCAACGGCGCTTCGCAGGAATTTAGGTCTTTACCCAACTTAAAATTATATCTATCAACTTTTCTGAAATTACTCCCCTTTTCCCTCTGGGGAAGGTAAAAGACAGAAACACATTTGTAAGTATAACTCGGCTCCTAATTACTTCACAGTAAAGAAATTGCACATGGGGAGACTAGATATGAGGTACAAATAATACATTATCTGCATTTAGGAATTTTCGATTTTTAAGGGAAGGGAGGTGGGAAATATTGAAAATTCCTGATTTTTGAGTAGATCTCTACCAAAAATGGAACAAATATATTGAAAAAAGGCTATGCGACTTTCTTAGGATATTTCCAAAAACACATTTTTTTTTGGGGGGGGGGACTCGAGACACCCCTTTTAACGCTAAATTTGTCCTGAGAAATCTATGGGATCTGCAGGCACGAAATTTGGTGCGTAAATTGTTTACATGCATCCGACCCTTATTGTAACGGGATTTTACGAAATCCCTCCCTTACCCCCTTCATGTCGAGAGGGCTATAAACACGTATAAAAACACGTTTTCCCGTTTGAATTTGCTTTAAATTACCTTAGATTGGCAAACTTTGGTGTGTGGACGTTTATTAGGTGTACACATTATGTACTTTGTCGAGATTTCGCAAAACTTCGAACTTAGCCACTGGGGAGGGGGGAGTAAGAAACGGGTAATATGCTCAAAGAATATCTACTACTCGTAGTAGATATTCTTTGATATGCTGCCGAAGGTTGTGGGAACACGGACTCCTCACGTTGCGAGCGAGAAAAATCTCTACCGAACACAGCGGAAACTTTAACTCAGGTTAATTAATAATGATATGGGATTTTGACAACTCATTTCAGTATTGTGTCCAGCGAAGCGGGCAAAGGCAGCTAGTAATTAATATAATTACAAAAATGTCACGTAATCACATAAATTTTTGTCACATTTTAAACCATTTTTCCACTTTCCATAGAAAAAGTTGTATAGTTTTTACTGGTGTGATAATGATTACGGATTCTCTATAAGAACACATAAAAGAATTTCGTGACTTCAGAGCCTATGAACAGTTTTCTGCTTAAGCTCGTTTTAACACGTTTATATTGTGTCTAACATTATAGAATCAACATATATTATTAATATACTTAAGAGTATGTTTTCTCTAGGAAACAAATATGCATAGTACAGATAATTTATTTATAGGACCCAAAAAATAATTCCAGTGACATTCTGTAATTATCCAGATGATGTCAAATTTTGCTTAAATATTAATGTGTTACAATGAATTGTTTTTATACTTTTTATTGTTGTATAATTGCTGTGGCTCGTGTACAGGGACGTACAAAAGAATTTCTTACCATTACTTTCTATAGACAGTATTTCTTAGAAGAGAATTTTAATCCATATCGTACAAGCATTGAAAAAAATAGTTTTTTTCTTTATAAAATCTTAAATATATGTTTATTTAAGCCTATGTACACACACAAAATCAAAAAAACTTACAAAACTTTCATTAGCTTAATCTGTACAGGCTGTTCTGAAAATAAGACAATCGTTTAGGACAGTATATTAGGATATATAAGGAAAACAAACCATCTATATTTTTTTTTTATATATATAATTGATCTACCAGTACAAAAGTGTAGGATATTACTTCAAGAAATTTATATGTCCGTTATTCTTGAACGTAAAACCTTTGTAAGTAATAATGTGTTGAAAATGTAATGAATAAATCTTCAAGAATCGTCATTTAAAAAAAAAAATATATATATATATAGATATATAGGGTAGGTGCTCTAGTGATTAGCATGCTCCAGTAATTGACACCTATCCTGAAAAAATTAATAAATAAGAAAAATAATAAAATCATGTATTTTACATATAATAATTTTAACATTTTATGTCAAACACTGGAGCATAGGGTGCTAATAACTGGTAAAATGAATAACTAGCAGCGTCAAACACTGGAACATAGGGTGTTAATTACTGATAAAATGAAAAACCTGGCAGTGTCAATTACTGGAACATTGAGTGGGTGTCAAATAAAAATTAATAAAAAAATAATTGTTATCAAATGTATATATTTTAATATATATGTGGTTCTAAATGTCTTTCATACCCTATGTACTAACTTAAGATTTCTGAAAATACTTTCTGATGACTAGAACATTAAAAACATCAGAGATTGCTCTAAAAGTGTCAATCACTGGTGCACTTACCCTATATATATATATTTAAATTATCAAAAGACAGTTTCTAGTTCTTATTTTGAAACAACTATGAAGCAAGAGGTTTAAACAAAAAGGATTTTAAATTTTAAAGAAAAGCGAGAAGTTTTGGCAAAGCAATGATGATTTTTCTCAAAAGAAAGTGCATCGAAACTTAGAAATGCGTTTAATTTACTTATATTGAAGAAACAATTATTTATCGGTCAAATATTAATTAATATTGTTCATTAATTCCATTATTCGTTACTTAGACTTATACTGGACCAACTTAGACTTTGACTGGAACAAAAATGAGTGGATGTAGACCAGGAGGAAATTTCAACGACAAAGGTGTTTAATTCATTTAGAATTATGCATAACTTTGGACTCATTTTAAAATTTTAAAACAATGTGCTAAAAATCGCATAATTGGGCTATTAATTTGATTAGGCATTTATGAAATTATGTTAGCAAGCCTATAAAAAAGAGAGAGAAAATAGAGAGGGGGGAGAGAGAGAGGAAGAAAAAGTAGAGAGCATCTACGCTTCGTATAACTGCCATTCGAGACACGGGAGGTCCAAGCATTGAATTATGCTTATAATTAAAGTAACTAGCCCACTTTTTAAATCTTTTTTACTTTCCGAACAAACCATGTAAGGAATGCATGGTAATCCTGTTTCGCAAAATGGATTTGACATCGTTCACAGCTCAAAATCGAATGGTCGTGCAAGGTTACAAATTTATATTTGGGACTGTTATGGCGGCTAGTTATACACCTCTAACTCTGACTTCGATCCAAGTTCCCTTTTTAGAGATGTCTACGATTTTATACGATTTTTCGTGATGCATGTATGTGTGTGGACATGCAAGGATCTAAACGCTTCGTTTGAATGAGCTGAAAGTAGGTACGCATGCTATAGGTCACCGTCGCACGAACTGTATAGCTTTTCGTGAATCTGGCACCTATAGTTTTTCGAAAGGGATACAACGAAAAATTATTCTACATTATGACCTATGGGCTCTAATAATTTGAAGTGAAATAGCTTTAAACGCCTCATTCGATTGAGCTGATTGTGATTTCAGACTTCGCCTACTTTAAAATATTTTAACAACCGCTCATTATTTAATGTTCGAAACGTCAAGTAGAGTCACTCCAGATTTTTTTTAATTTGTAGAATCCTTATTAAACTTTGTAATATTTAAAACTCTTGTTTACCTAGATACTGATTTCCGGTGCTTTTTCAAGTATTCTATTTTACAATTTTTCGTAATAAATCTGGTAAAGCTTTTCCCTCTTTTGAAATTACATTCTTCCTTTGCTAAGTTTTGTTTGTAACTTTTTTTTCTTTTTTTTTATGCCCAATAAAACGCGATAAATTTAAAATAATAATGAAAAATTACATTTGAGGCAAATTTTGATAAGACACATTAAACAAATTTGCAAAGTACATATAAATGCAGGGAAATAAAACAATACTTAATTTAAAAGTTTTTCATTTATGAGTTAAAAAAGGTCTTTTATATTTGGAGTCTCCAACAGTGGATCACAAAAACACAAAACTACTGAGTTTTCTTTTTTACAATCATTCCTAGAAGATTCCAGTTATTGTATTAATATATTTTATTTTATTTATTTACTTTTATTTTATTTATTTTATTTTATTTTATTTTATTTTGATAATTTAGATATTTTTTAAAGTTCGCAAAAAACAGATATGATATGGGAAACATTTAAACAACTCTGAGGGTTTTTTTTTTTTTTTTTTTTTTTTTTTTTTAATAAAGAAAAGTTTTGTAATACTTGACGCGTTTCATTTATTATATATATATATATATTTAAATAACAAAAATGATTAAAAAAAAAAAAAACTTGCAATGTTTCTCTAAAATTATGGCAAAATCAAATTTTAAATTAAGAAAATGGTATGCAAAATTCATAGCAGTATGCTTTCTTGTACAATTACGTATCATATTATCACGTCCAAAGCTATCTTTTGAACGCTTTCAAGTGATTCTGATTTGTCATCCAGGTGTGCATTAAAAGCTATATTAATGTTATTTAACAAGGAATTATCAAAATATGTTTTTTTATGCTTTGTCAAAAAACACACCGTATTAATGTATCTTTTTTTTTCTTTTCTTATTTCATTACAGATTGTCGAAGATATTCGTGAATCAGAAAGGTGTCAAAGCTCCGACATCTTTTATTAGAAAGTAATATTATAAAGAAATTTCAAGCTTACCGAATGGATACAAAGTCTTTATTAACAATAGCCTGGTTCTTGTATTTATGGAAAAAGCAATAGAGCGCATCAAACAATACCCTGATTTACAATATCCTCGTTTAAGCCTGCTGGATATGGAGTTTTTCAAAATTCATAGACTGTACAGTATAAAGGACTCAAAAATACTTTTTTCAAAATTCCCCTCAGACAAACTGACGTATATCGTCCTTCATATATGTATATAATCATGTGGCCCCAATAAACTCCATATTCCAGCCCAACTGCTGTCTTGCTTCTTTGTGTATCGTGATAATTTTTATTCTTTACAGTTATGGACGTTTTAACAATGGTAGGTCAATGACAGTAGCGTTAAAAATATGTACACATTTATTGATTTTGAAAACAAACCATTGAACTACACAATAATATACGTCTTATATAATAATATTATAATGCCATAAGTTATTAACTCATGCTACTAGGATCTTAGTTACGCATTTAAATGAACATACAGTATGAATCTAGGTTCGAGATTTACAAATAATATGCGGTTAAGTTTCTTTCTGAATTTCTCTGAGGAAAGCCGAATGACTCGGAAGCTGTAAAAATCTCCGATGTAAAAATCTCTTTCTTTAATGTTTTTTTAAGAATTCCAACTGTTATGCAATCAAGCATTACCCTTTTTAATTTTATTCACTCAGCCAACCATCCATTTGAAGGTTAGTGGAGTTTTGACCTGCGGCCCGTAAAGTATGGATACACTTGACGCATCTGAGTTAAAGAGTTTATTAAAACCCGAATAAACTACTGCGTCAGAAACGCTTTGGCGTTTCTGACGTAGTAGTTTATTCGGGTTTTAATATTCCAACGCCAAGTCTCCTGTTATTAAAGAATTTATTCTTTTTATTTTATTGTTTTAATAAAATATACATACATGCGCTTATATGTATGTAGTATCTCACCTGTATATACTCATTTCTGGTGTTTATAACAATAATTAAAGAGTAAATAATTATAAGAGAAAATTACTGTTTCAAGAGTCACCAGTCGCACATCACACCCCACACTCAGATTTTATCGAGGGTCAATTGCATTACGAACCAAATTCCAAATGTGAGAAATATTTCAAAATCAAACTCGAAATGTACAAAATTCGGCCTGATGCTGCCTGCGTGCCAATAGATCAAAGTTTGTTAACGAAACCATTTTTTAATTCATGAAATCAATTAAGGTAGTGAATCAACGAAGGTTTTTCTCGCTTCGCTGGACACTACATTTAAAGAAAACTCTTTTCTATATAGCTTTACAAAAATAATAATAATAATAATAAGAAATAAAGAAATAAAGAAATAAAGAAATCATGAAATTGTTTTAAAGCCCGCTTTGGTTCCCCGTTGCCTTCGGCAGTGACCCACTCATTCTCAGGCTCTCGGGTGTCTGTCCCTATTGCCTGTGACAGTAGCTTACCAGTGGGCTTCCATTTGGGTGCTTATCAGATGACAGTTTCGAAACAGACAGTATCGAAAAAATTGAAGTAGCCATTTTATATTTGAATCCCAGTTACATATGAATAACACTATACGTGGTGTTCATAATATTTTCTTTCACGTTATTTTCTATATTTATTTGATTTATTCGATCAACCATAAAATGACAACAATTTCACACCAATTATAATATTACAATGTGCTATGATCGGCTACATCTATCGCGTGAGACAATTAATTTTTGTGGCTATAATAGCAGTTGAGTTAGTTAATAGTAGTTGGTATATAGAAAAATAAATAATGAAATATGTAAACCTGATCATGGTGCAGCCTTAATGTAGCTCCCCTTGGCGACTTTTGATTTTTTATCGCCACTTTAGACAAAAATACATACTTTATGTGATTATTTTTTCTGTTTTTTTCTTTTCTTTTCGTTTTCCTTTCCTTTTCTTTCTTTTCTGTTTTTCAACATTTTATAATTTATTTATATTTTTTATGCGCTACTTGTCTTAAAGTGGCTTTTACGAAAGTGGAGTCTGTCGAAAAATGTCCGATCTATTTCAGCAACAAAATTTTAAAAATTACCCAGGATTATCAATAAGTAAAGCTCTTTAATGTAATGCTGAATTAGCCTTCATGCCTAGCGCGATTCATCAATTTAACATACTATTTAAACAAAAGGGAGAAAAAAATCAAAATTGAGGTACTATATTATTTATTTTTTTTTTTCTTTACTCCATTTTTATATTTTCATTTTTTCATGTGCAGGAGCAAATTTAATTTTTTTTTTCTATTTCCGCGTGAAGCATATAGAGTTCTAACCAACGAGATATATAAATTAGAGTGCTGATTCAATGAATAAAGGATTAGCTTTCCGTGGTTGAAGATGAATCACGTGACATGCTCCAATAGGTTGCTGTGTTTGGCCCTTTATCGCTATTTTGGCATTTAAAATATCAGTTCGACAAATTATCATTATTATTAGGTAACATGACAGTCCTATGACCGAAATAAATTGTTTTTAAAATAATTTTACACATATTTCACATTTTAATAAATAATAAAATACCTTTTTTTTCATCGTTTCCCAACAAAGTTTAAAACTGTTTATAAAAGAAAATTTAAACTTTTAAAGAGCTAAATTTAACAACAAATAATAATTGTTCAACTATTTTTAAGCATTTTGTCGGTTAAAGTTCAACTACACGGAATAAAAAAGAAGTAAAATCTAAATCAAAATGATTTAGAACAAAAGAATATTAAACTACGTAAGTAAACAAAAACATTGGCGATTATGACTTATACGAAGAACAATTTCCAAACCATTGCCACAGAAATTTACTGAAAATAAGCTGTTACCAAGGGAACCACCCAATACGCTGGTGCAAGGAGAGCATGTCACATGACTCATCTTGTACCTTCTCAAGGGTTACCATTTATTACTCTACTTTATATATCTCGTTGGTTCTAACAGATGACGTCACGAGCATGTTTGCTGAGGGACAGTTGACCTCACTGACCCATTTTATCAATGCGGAATAGTGTTACAAATTTATTATAACACAGTGTTGTAAATGTATTTGCAACAGCATAAAAAAATTCGACTACTACGCTTCCAAAAACATGGAAAAATTAGCGTTGTCCTTCAGCAAAGTACGGTTGCTAAGAAGAAAGTCACGTGGTTGTTAGAACTCTATTTTATTTTATGTTGGAAGGGGGGAAAAAAAGATTTTTTTTTTTGAGTGGGGGGGGGGGACAATTAAAAATTTAAATATTAGATTTTTTTTTTAATTAACTAAAGTATGAAAAGCTGGTGGCAACAACACACAGACAAAGAGAAAAAGATCTCTCTTAGCCAATCAACTTGCGTCCAGCAACTGACAAACAGGAAAAAAACTGTCTTAGCCATTTATATATAGAGAGATTTGTTGTTTTTAACACTATATTTAATATTGAAAAGTTTAAAATTTACTTATTTATTTTAATATTTAAAAATTATTTATTTCTATAAATATTTATTTTCTGAAGAGTTAAAAAAAGAGAGAGAGAGAGAGAGATTGTGAAAGTAAAATCAATTTGTTAAAAAGCATTTTGAAGGTAAATGAATAAATTCTTTAATTTTTTTTCCCCAAATATTTTCATTATTATTTTTATTTTTATTGTTATTGATAAGTATAAATAAAAGAGCAGAGTTTCTGTTTATTTATAAAAATATTTTTTTCGAATATTTAATATTAATGCAATATATGATAACCATCTTATAGAGGTTCGTGAATATGCCAGTAAGCAGCTCCAGTGCAACTTTCAAACCAACCCAAGAATCAGCATAATATAATTTGAGTTTGCGAACAAAAATCTCTTTAGATATTCTATTAATTAGGTATTATTTATTAATACTTAATAATCATCTGTACTTCTAACTATAATGCAGAACATCAATTTGGAATAAATTTCATGTAGGTAGTTATTAAGAAATAACTACAAAGTCCTCTACGTTTCACCAAATCGTTCCGAAGAAAGTGCACTAGATATTATTGCTCCTGTACCAATAATGAATGCATTATCATGTTACCGTGCATACATTTTTCCATGTATTTGTGCATTCAAAATTGCACTTTAATACATATTTCGTAGATTAAAAAAAAAAAAAAAAAGACTTATAATTTTAGGTAGATTCCTTATAGAAAATCTAGCTATTGCAATGGTCCTCATGACATGACTTCTGGAAATTTTCTTCATATCTTCACCGATCAGGACCCCTAGAACCCAAAACCACCTTCCGTTCAAAAGTTTATATATATATATATATATATATATATATATACTAGCTGGCTTTGCCCGCTTGGCTGGAGACTATACTTAAATAAGTTGTCAAAATCGCATATAATTATTAATAACTTAAGTTAAAGTTTCCGCTGTGTTCTTTACATGTTTTTCCGCACGCAACGTGAGGAGTCCGGGTTTCCACTGCCTTCGGCAGAACTTACTTGCTTCTTACCTCCCCTTCCCCAGCGGTAGGTCCGAAATTTTGCGAAATCCCACCATAGTATATCATGCGTACACTTAATCAACATCCACACACCAAAATTTGAAATTCTAAGATAATTTAAGGCGAATTCAAGTAGGAAAACGTGTTTTTACACGTGTTTATTGTCCTCGACCCCAAGGGGGTTTAGGGGGGGGGATTTCGTAATATCCCGTTGCAATAAGTGTCGGATACATATAAACAATTTACGCATCAAATTGCGTGACCGTATATCCCATAGATTTCCCAAGACAAATTTAGCGCTAAAAAGGGATCTCGGTCTACGCCCCCTCCCCCCCCCCTCAAAAAAAATAAAAATAAAAAATCATACACACACACACACAAAAAAAAAAAAAAAAAAAAAAAAGAAAGAAAGAAAGAAAGAAAATGTGTTTTGGAAGTATTCTAAAGACGTCACATGGCTGTTTTCAATATCTTTGTA
This sequence comes from Salticus scenicus, assembly GCA_963930645.1. Taxonomy (NCBI): domain Eukaryota; kingdom Metazoa; phylum Arthropoda; class Arachnida; order Araneae; family Salticidae; genus Salticus; species Salticus scenicus. The sequence goes on along the minus strand of OZ005649.1, from coordinate 372,766,358 downwards.
ACATTTTTAGTAGAGCTCCACTCAAAATTTCTCAGATTTCTCCCCGAAGAACGATTTTTCCCCCTCACTCCTTTTAGAATGAAGAATTCTAAAAACGTACATAATGCTTTATTTATACTCAAATCTAGTCTTCTCTTGTACAATTTCTTCACTGTGAGGTAATTTGGGGCCGAGTTATGCTTACAATAATTTTTTGCCTCCTGCCCCCAGGGGGAATTCGGTAAATCCCGTTATTTTAGGTTTTGGATACATATAAAAAATTCAAGCACCAAACTTCGTGACCGCAGCTCTCATAAAGTTCTCAAGACAAATTTAGTGCTTAAAAGTAGCAAATTTCCGCTAAATCTGTTTGGGGCAATCTGTCTCGAATTTGCCTTTCGTAACACATACTTCCCTCCCTCCTCCGCCGAAAAAAAAAAAAAAATGTATTTTGGAAATATCCTAAGGAAGAGAAATGGCTGTTTTCAACATGTTTGTTCCATTTTTGGTAGAGTTCTACTCAAAAATCTGGAATTTTCAAAATCTCCCGCCAAAAATTGATTTCCCTCCCCCCTATTCTTAAAAATTAAAACTCTCTAAATCGCAGATAATGTTTTATTTCTACTCATGTGTAGTTGCCCCATGTGTAATTTCTTTACTGTGAAGTAATTTGAAGCCGAGTTATGCTTGCAAAAATGTTTTTGCCTTCTGGGGTTTTGCGAGGGTAATTTTGATAAATCCCGTTACTTTAGGTGTTTAATACATATAAACTATCCAAGCACCAAAATTCCTGAACGCATCTCCCATAGATTTCCCAGGACAAATTTCGCGCTAAAAGGTATGTCTCGATGTTGCCCCCTAATATCCCCCCCCCCCCAAAGAAAAAAAAAAATTGCAAATCACAAAACGCCAAAAATGTGTTTTTGGAAATATCCGAAGGAAGTCGCATAGCTTTTTTTTCAACATCTATGTTCCATTTTTGGTAGAGTTCTACTCAAAAATTCAGAATTTGCGAAATTTCCCACCCAAAATCGATTTTTCTCCTTTCTCCCCTTAAAAATAGAAAAATCTTAAATCGCAGGTATCTTTTTAGTTTTACTTATGTCTAGTCTCCTTTACTGTTCTTTACTGTGAAGTAATTTAGAGCCGAGTTAAGCTTACAAACGTGTTTTGAATTTTATCTATCCCCCATTAATCCCAATCCAATCTCAATGCGCTTTTATAGCATAATTGGTGATTTTTTTTCTGGCATTCAAACTTTTAATTAATTTTTGGAATTTTTAAAATTTATAAATTGATCACGAATTAAATTATTTAAAACAAAAATCCTAAAATCAATACAAAAATTCTTTTAATTTTGATAAATTATAAAACCTCTTTGAGGAAAACAAAAATATTAATCCAATTTATCAAGTTTGCTTTATATTAGAAAAAAGAAAAGAAAAGAAGAAAGAAAGAAAATTATTCTTTACTATGTTCAGTTACAGATACATCTAAAATAAAACATAATATAACATAACAATACATTTAATTTTCTTTCATCATTACAGCTTATTTTTTACAAAGCCAAAAAATCGCAATGTGGATATCCACTAGACTACTAGAGGGAATATTATAGGATTTGGAGGGGAAAAGAAGAGAGCAATCACACAGGCGTTTAGTGTTCGTCTTTGAACATAGCTGAAACTGACCATTAAATATTTCAGCATCAAAATGGCGTTCGACCTACTTCAAACAGGAAATGCTGTCAAGACTTATCTCACTAATGATCTTTGGACCAAACGGGCTATCACCAAAGCTTCCTAGATCTACTATCAAGCCTGAAGGTTCCCTTAGTGACGTCACAACCGGGGTCCTTCCGCATCGGTTACTTTCGCTTGGAATCTCTTAAGATCTTCTCTAAAAGCTTCATTTCTTCTTCATAAAAACTGATTTCTCATTTATATCCCGTTAAAAAATAATATTTGAATTTTATCTACCCTTTTCATTATATATATATATTTTTTTTTTTTTTTTTTTTTCCCCATAATTTCAGCTAATTTATTTTAGCTAAAATAGATACATTTTTCATTTCATATATGTGTTTACATAATTAAGCATTTTTAAAAATCAAATATTTGGTGTTATAAAAATAAGTTAGTACATGTTATTTTAATAAATGAGGGAAATTCACCGAATTCCATTGGAATAATTTATTCTAAAAATATTACACCAAGGAAATTACAATATTTAAAAAATAATAAATTTTGGCACACGTTCTTTGATTTTGAATTTCCAAATTTTAGCATATAAAGATTTTATTTCAGTTAAAACAACAAAAATGATATTTAATATTGCACATTTAATAATTAATTTAAATAAAAATATTTATTATACATATTTTACCAAATATTTATTTTATTTTTAATTATATTCACATATATAATTGCATTTTAAAATCAAATATATAATGCAATAAATCAAGCTCTGCATATTTTTACATTATTATAAAAAATATTATGATATATTCAGAATTAAATTAACCCTTTGAACTGAAATGACGAGTCCAGCTCGTCATGAACTTTCTTGAGCAAACTGATCATGACGAGCTGCACTCGTGATGTGTGAAACAGTAAATGTGTGAAACAAATATTATTTTTAATAATAAAAAATTATTTGAGCAACAAAACCGTAAGTTTCTATATGAATCCCTCCTATTAAAACTAAGAAAATTAAATTGTCTACATGAGCAGTGCTGACTGAAAATAAATTGCAGTTCAAGGGGTTAATATCACTTAACTTCAAAGTTTTGTACAAAGAGTATTAAATTAATATTTAAAAAATAAGTATTAATAATTTTTAGATATACATGCATTCACACTTTCTAAATTTCCATACTGTGACTTATAAAAATTGAAATATGAATCTAAATTCAATCTTTAAAATTAACAAAAAATATTTTTAAATTCTCTAATTTTGGCTATGTAACATATTTGAAAATGTTAAGTATGCATATTTTTCATACATGAATTTTAAAAGTTATTTTCTGAAATGTAGATACAACAACTCTTTTGTAAATGCTGATTTGTAAATTTTGAAACCAATTTCGAGTTATAAATACTAGATGTTTGAATTAATATTTCGAATTAGTCTGTATTGGGCAAAATTAAAATCATTTAGTTTATAGGTAATATCGAATAAATTTGAAATAATGTTCGCCAAAAGAATAAGGAATTTTTGACATGCATACATACATTCACTACTTTTAAATTCCCAATTTTTAACACATGAAGATCGAAATTGGAATGTTCAAGTTATATTTTAAGAACAATAAAAATTTATATTTAAAATTATTCCCTCTTTGCAAAACATTTTATTCTTTTTTTTTTTTTTTTTTTTTTTCATACATATTTTACAAAATTTTTATTCATGGCTTTCGAAGATTACTTTATAAAGCATAAATATATCATTTGAGTTATTATAATTGTTTTGTAAACATTTAAAGTAAACAATTTGAAGTCATATATATATAAGATGTTTAAAAAATATTTCAGATTAATATATAAGAAAATTTTAGATCATTCAACTTAAAATTACATGAGCCGAAAAAAAAAAAAAAATCTGGTGTGTCACTCACACGACTTTCTCTTACCCTGAAAATTGATACTATAAATACAGGTTGGAGTTTAAGAGGTAAGATAACGAGTACTGCCATGCAAACCTATATTAAACAATTCAAATGAGGCTTCGTCAGAGTTTTATATGCTAATTAGTTCTGTGTGAGGGGGGCTACCGCCCCCTCAACCCCCCGTTTCATTAATGCACCTACATTTATATAGAATTTAATTCGGTTATTAAAAATAATTCTGTTTTTAAAAAATAATTTATTAAAATTATTATTTTAAAAAATTATCTTTTATGATAATGCAGACGATTTCCATATTAGAGAGGTAGTATAACAGCAAATATCCAAAAAAAGTCCATTTTATTCTCAATAAAAATAAAAAAATAAAACGATTTTTTTTGTAAGTTTTTTTTTTTTTTTTTCGTTAAAAGTAAAAAAAATCGATAAATGTGTTTTAAATTATCGCAGATCGATGGTTAAACCATTCGTTTTAAAGGTATTGGCGAGCTCTTTTGAAAGATACCCATCATGAAAATTTACTCCCCTCGAGGGGGGACTTCCCCCCCAGGGGGGAGGCGAGGCTCCTACATGCATAATTTTTTTTTCCCCAGTTAACTATCTCTATTACAAAAAATATATATTCGTTTCATTTGGTTTAGTGCAGTCTATAGACGTTAAACTCTACTCACCTGCAATTTCCCCCATAGACGTAATGTATTAGAATTCTCTTGATTGTCCCTGTACACGAACCATTTGCTTGATCTTAACGAAAAGCTTACTGTAGCATCCGTATATGATACACATTTAGAATACCAAGTTTGAACTTTCTGCCATAATTTGTTTTTGAGATATGCTGATAACAGACACACACACACACACATTCATACACACACACTGACCAATTGCCAAAAAACACTTTTTTGAACTCAGGGGACCTTAAAATGTGTAAATCAGGTGAAAACCTGGTATCGAATTTTCAGGCCGAATACAATACTTCCATTACCTATGGTAGTAGGGTAATGGAAGTAAAAAATATAGAATTATGAAAAAAAAAAAAAAAAAAAAAAAAAAAAAAAACATTCTTTTTCGACCTTAAATGACTAATGGTAAATTAAAGCTTCACATCCTTAAAGCTTCACTAATAATTCTGATAAGGGGCAATGGACAATTTTTATCGTTATATTTTCCAAATTCCTCTTAAATAATTAAGAAAGTACAATTTAAATAGGGTAGGTGCTTCAGTGATTGACATGTTCCAGTAATTGGCATCTATCCCGAAATACTTAATAAATAAGAAAAATAATAAAATCATATATTTTACATTCAAGAATTTTAACATTTTATGTCAAACACTGGAGCATGGGGTGCCAATAACTGGTAAAATGAATAACTAGCAGTGTCAAACACTGGAACATAGGGGTCCAATTACTGATAAAATGGAAAACTGGCAGTGTCAATTACTGGAACATTGAGTGTGTGTCAGATAAAAATTCACAAATAATAATAATAATAATTGTTATTAAATGTATATATTTTAACATATATGTGGTTCTGGATGTATTTTATACCATAACTTAAGATTTAAGAACTTAAGATTCTTAAAAATATTTTCTGATGACTAGAATATTAAAAACATCAGAGATTGCTCTAAAAGTGCCAATCACTGCTGCATTTATCCTACATCTTTTGTGTGTTTCACAACGTGGTAAATAGAGGATTAAAAACATTTAATTAAGATATAATACTAAATACTCAAAATTAAATTATTTTAAACGGGAAAAAAGTCCCATACAGACATGATAAATTTTAATTAAAAATATAAATTTTCATTTTCATTTAAATTTTCTTATTAACATTTTATTTAATACTAAAATTATAAATATTTATAAAATAAAATAATATAATATAATTATCAAATATTATATTATATTTTATAATTATAAAATATTTAGTAATAAATATTTGGAAACTATTAAACAATCTAATTCAATAGTCGGTTTATCTACTTCCATTAATCCGTAAATATACCCTGATACTAGGATGTTGCTGTTCATTTTAATTTTGTACATTTTAATTTTATTTTATTCAAGATGAACTTTTTTGCAATTTAAATAAAGTTGAAAAGTATTTATGATTTCAGTTTGTCTCTCTGTCTGTCCGCACTCCGTAAACTTTTATAGAACGCCTTGAAATTGATTTCTGTTATTAAAATTCACCATGGAGTGTTCCCTATTAAAAATAGGGGATATATACTACCAGAGGTTTGTGTACTGAGGCACGCGATAGAATTCCAAATCATTGAGTCCTGTGAGAGAGATTTCTTTAAACCACATTTTAATACCTTTATTTTGCGAAAATAATAGGGACATTGGCATTTATTATTCATATAAAAAATATATATGTATAGGTATATTAAGAGCTACAATTGGAAACAGCTAGAATTGAGTTTCCGTTTGTCAAATGATTTTTAACATTTTACAATAATGTTTAAGCGTGCTTTTGAATTCAGTTAGTCTATCTGTCACTTTTTTATTTTCATATAAAATTTGGAATAATTTATTTTTTTATTTTTAAATTAAAATATTAATGCAAAACATGAAATACTAAAAAATACATGGATTTTGATTTTGATTTTTTTTTTTTTTAATCGATGTCAAATTTTTATTTTTTTATTTTTATCCTATAAAATTTAAATATTTCACGCATGGAAGTTTTTACCTTCTTCTATGCATATATAAGAAGAAAGTATTGGAGTCTTCAAAAAATTTCCAACTCCAGTTTTTGAAGGATTTACATGTTTTGAGATATCCTAAATACTGTTTGACTGTTATTGGAAAATGTCCTGTCTGTGTGTATCACAAATTTTGTGGACATTGTATCTCAAGAACCAATAAATGAAATTCAACCAAACTTTGTATTTAGTTGAACCCTGACCTAAACTGGTGATCGTGACATTTGTGGATCAATCGTTCAACAGGTGACGCTGTAATCACATTTTGTTTACAAATTCAAGCTGGCAGTATAGGACAAATATTCGTACAAATGTACATAATGAGACTTATTTTTAACGCATGATTGTAAAATTAACATGGATTATAGATAATAGTAGTAGTAAACTAGGGGAAAAAATGTATGCATGTAGGAGCATCGTTTCCATTTGGTGTATCCTCTGGGGAGTGTTAAATTTCAATGGTCGATATCTTTCGAAAAAAATCGTTATTATCTTTAAAACGAATTGTTCAACCATAGATCTGTGGTAATTTGAAACAAAGTTATTGATTTTATTTTTTACTTTTAACAACATAAATAAATATAAGTAAAACCAGAAAAAAAAAAAAAATCGCATTTCTTCTGATGTTGGCACGAAATTGAATTTTTTTCGGCATTTACAAGGAGAGGTCACGAAATGGAAAATTCAGATCGGGACGAAATTGTGTATAATTGGAGCATACAATGGAAGTAACAACATATTAAAGCAGTAGCGCGCACTAGCCAAACAATTTTGAGAAAAATGCTTTAAAGTTTCAGTAATCTTTAAGTACAAGTTATTTTGTAAACGATTCCACGCTCTAGTAGCGTACTTGGTAGAGTAAACAAAACAGTTGTCACTGAGACGACCTGGGTTCGTGGCTACATATGGGAATTTTTTTTCTCTATTTTTTTCTTTAATCTCAACTTTTTCTTTTCTTTTTCTTTTCTTTTATAATTCAATTCAAAATTTGAAAATTTTAATAATAATTATTTAATTCTCTTGGGAAAAAAAAAAAAAAAAAAAATATATATATATAGGTTCAGAATTTTTCTATTTGTAATTTTCTGTAGCACAAAAAATAAATTTTAGCTTTGTTTTAACTATAAAATAAAGTAAAAATAAAGGAAACATTTATTTATTTATTTATTTATTTTTTTTAATTGACGACATGACTCTTTGACGCCATTCGACGTCATGATGACGAATTTCTTTCATTTAACCTAAAAAAGTCTTAATTTAGCCCACAAATAGTGGAATATAGCCAATCATAGCGCAGCTTTTTCCCACAAACATTGGAAGCTCCGCCTCGTTCTAGTCGTCCATTATTTATCTAAACATTTTATTTTATTTTTACTTTATTTTATAAATAAAACAAAGCTATGCTGTCACGCTTCACCATAAGATTTCGTAAGAGCCCCTCCCAAAAGGATATATGTTATAGAAAAATATAAATATTACAAATAGAAAAATATAACTAGATAACCTACATATTTTTTTTAATCACAAAAATTCAATAATTATTATTTATTAATTTTTTAAAATTGTGGATTTAATTATTCAAATGATTAAATTTTGCAGTAATCCATCCTTATAATCTTTCAACTGCAGATTTAATAGCAAAATAAGTAAATAAATAATATAATCACATAAAAATAAATAAAATGAATATGCAAACAAAACCCTGAATAACAAAAATAAAAAGACTTTTCTGTCTTTTTATTTTTGTTATTCAGACAAAAAATTTAAATAATTAGAAAATAAACTGAAGTGTCCTTAAGCTCAAACCAAGAATTAAGTTAACAGGTGTACTTAAATCTTGGTTTGAGCTTCCGGAGTTGGTTTTAATATGTATAAATCACGTAACCGACTTTAGCTTGCTACTATTAGTGGGTAGATGAAATTTTATTTTGTGGACAGAAGGATAGAAAACAAGTCGTTGGCAAAGAAAAACGTATATTGATTAACATATAAAATCGACATTTAAAGATATCGCATATTTGGAACATTTGTTTGCCTGTAATGATTTAATACCATCGGAATCCTGTACTATAATTTTTCAAGAATCTGTATTGGTTGGAGAAGTAATTATTTAATTTGTTTGGACAGCAACTGTATATGCAATTAAAAGCATTATTTCGCTGTAATATGTTATTATTTTCTGTAATTTAAAAAAAAAAATTTAGTATTGTTTTAAATATATCTAAAATAAAATAAATGTTTAGATAAATAATTAAAAATAAGTTTATTTATTTTTTATCTTATTTTATAGTTAAAACAAAGCTATAAAATTAATTTTTTAAGTTAGTTATAAATCTTATAAATAGAAAAATGCATTTATTTTTTATTCAAGAAAATTAAATAATTATTTATTAAAATTTTCAAATTTTGAATTAAGTTATAAAAGAAAGTAAAAATAAGAAGTTTAAAATAAATAAAAAAATCCGTACGTAGCATCGAACCCAGATCGTCTGCGTGACAGCTGCTTGCTCTACCAAGTACACCACTCAAGCATTATTTCGTTTGCGAAATAAATTGTACTTAGAGATTTCTCAAATTTTAAAGACTTTCTTTTTTAAAAATCGCGTGGCTAGTGCGCGCCACTGCTTTAACATGTTATTACCTTCATAGTCTACTGCAATTCTGCGCAATTTCGTCCCGATCTGAATTTGCCACGTCATGATTTATCCTTATAAGTGCAGGGATGGAACACGGGCGCAGAATTCATACCGAAATCCGTTTAAGAAATTTCTCTACTTATAATATCGTTGATTTAAGAAGTAGAAAATTTTCTTACATCGATAGTGGTATGAATTCTGTGCCCGTGTTCCATCCCTGTAAGTGTTATATTTCTGTGAGATAAAAATCGTCTGCACTCATCATGGAAAATAGTTTTAATTATTAAAAAATTAATAAATAATTTGTACTTCTTGAATTTGTATAAGATTATATAAAAGAAAGTCATGTGGTAGCCACAACCTATTAATTTTAATTTAAATATGAAAATTTCCTTAAGATAATTATCGGTTTTGAATCATTCTAATTCAACAGTTAATTTATATTACTTGCTTAAAAAATTCTTATTTATTACATGTTGTGGTATTTGTCACGAAGATAACAATTATGCTATGGAATAAAAAGAACAGTATACCTATAAATCGTTGTTTGTTATATATATATATATATATATAGAAAAATCTTTAGCATAAAATATTATAACTGATATTTTCTACGAAAGCTTCAGTTTTTCTTAAATAAAATATTTTGTACACGTTACAAAGACAAACAACAAATTACAACAACAGTATCGATTTTTTAAACTCCAAGATGACAAAACCCTTCTGTTTATACTTTGTAATAAATAACGAATTTTAAATATTTACATAAGATAATCTTTATTAAATGATGTTATTTATATCCCTTATCAAAGTAAACAAGAAGTGCAAACACAATACAGCGCAAGTACCTTTAACGTCAATTAATAGAAATTTCTCTGAGATAAACCTTTTATTAAATATTAACAACGTCCAAAAATGTCTTACGTAATAAAATGGAAGCGCAAGCAATTTATGCTAATGCAATAAACACAGAAGTTAGTCTAGATAATCGCTAATAATAGATGTGCATTTATGAACTAAAATCGAAAGTCCCACAGAAATCTCTCTGATAAAGCAGCTCAACGATAATGCTATTATTACAAAATTTTCCAAACAAGAGATAAATTTCCAGATATTTCGTTTACAGTGTCTCAATCAATTACTTCTCAAGCGAAGAAGTGCTAATTATTAGTTTAACGCTTCACTAAAGAAAGAAAAAAAAATGTTTCTTAAAAGAAATATTGTTTCTATGAATTATTCTTTATAAATAAAAATGGAATCAAATTTGAATTAAAACATTTGTGTTTCACCAAAAATAAATAAATAAATAAATAAATAAAACAAATATGCAGTATCGGTTTCTTTAAACAACACAAACACACACACACACACATTCCTATAATGCATATGGTACATTTACACACATTCCTATAATGCATAGGAATATGCTTTATTCCTATGATGCATATTCCTATAATGAATATAGTCATGTACTATATAAATATAATATTAATGTAAAAGATTTATTTTTTTCTCTTGTGATTTAAAATTAATTATCAAATGCGAAAATTTAATTGCGATACTAACCAGCAGGTAATTATGAAATGTTCTGATTCAAAAGTAAATTTATCTAATTCAATTTATAAAATAACACTCGCTATAATAAATGGATGTGTACATATATATAGGATAGAGCTTGATATGATCATATTACACATGATGCCAACATTTTAATATAAAGTTTAGAATTACGCAATTTCGGTTTAAAATATTTACTGGAAAACTGATGAAGAGAAACAGAAAATTGAGTTTCAAGCGGTTGAAATATAGAATAAATGAGGCTTCATATTCATGAAGCATTTTACACATTTAAAAATTCGAAAAATCTTGCGAATGATATTTCTTGCACTCCATTCTTGCCTGCTGCTTGAAAGTTATTCACGTAACTTAAGCTTTGTTTAGTTTTGAGTTTCTTTTCTATTTTATTAAGATTTTTCTATTTTATTAAGATTTTTCTATTTTACTTAAATTTTAAATTTTATTTATTTTCTTCATTCCTTTTTATAATTCTGCTGACACCAGTATTTATATGTACATTCGACTTTATGTGTTTTTACTTTTCATCTAAGTAAGTCTTGTGCGTTTCCGCTTCATTTACAGCATTCGTGCCTATTTTGTTCGCCTAACGAAGGGTCGTTCTTCTTTCTATCCGAATTAATTGTTGCGAGTTTGCATTTTAGGGTGTTTATTCATAGTTTTGCACTTATTACATGAAAAATGTTGTTTATAACGGGCAGATTGTGAGTCCGGCCGACTTGTAGCCAAGCATCACACGTCACGTTCATAGCATCAGCACAGATAGCTTTCAATATGTTGTAAAATCTGTCGTTTTGCGCTTGAACAAAATGGAGTGTATATCGAGGGACTTATGCGTTAATCATTCGCAAGGTGTTTATTTCATGAAGCTTCCCTTTCTATTTTGTCACTATTACTGATTTTGCTGTAAACACGTGTTATTGTCTTTTAACAAATAAACTTTTCATAAACCTTTGGAGTCTATTGTTTCCTTTTGTCTAACAACATTACTGTGTTTAGTGAATTCATTTGGGTCCTTTCTCCGACATTAGAAATCCTTTAGTAAACCAGAGATGAGACAAGAGTTTAGTGCGCTTGCGCAGTGGACGGAAAAAAATGGCGGGCTGATTAAATTTCGTCCAAACTATGGCAACCTGGATTCCTAACCTTGGCGCATAAGCGCAGTATGGGCTATTTATTTGTATGTTTCATAAGTGGTTTTGTTTGAAGGTGTTCTAGTGCAGTGGTCGCCAAGTCTATGTTGGCGCTGCAGCCTTCCTTCAGGCGGTCGAAAGTAGCTTTGGACGAATCAGGATTCATTGCCAGCATTGTCGCATCTCTAGTTTACTGAAGGATTTCTATCCGACATTATCTGACAGTGCCATCTATTGACACCTTTTGGAACTTTTTTTCCCCTTCACCAAATAAAATTTCATTGCCTCACGATTATTCTGTTAAAATATCAAGCAATTATGACCGATAATTTTAAAGTTAAAGCGTTTTGAAATCACAATTTTAAGTATAAACACCCTGTATATTGAAAAAAAAAAAAAACATGGAAATTAAGTTATTGAAAGCCAAACGGCTATGTAAAATAACTAGATATATAGAAGGAATTTCTTTCTATTTATGGTAATGTAATTCAGTAACATATCGAATAATTTCACTTGATTTTTGATAGCTTATAATCATTAACATGAAGTTTAAATAATTACAGTCAATATTTCGCAATATAATCAAATCTTTTGGATGTATATGAGAAATAAATATTAACGGTATGATACATCCATCAATTTCAATAATAATAAATAAAAGCAGTATCAAGTAAAGTAATATGTCAATAACATGTCTTTATGTTTAAATTTTATAACAGCAATTTTCCGTCATTTTTGACGGTAGTGTATGGCAGTAGGTAAAAGCTGCATGAATAATAAACCATTGCCATCATCACGCCGTAAAATTTCAAACTATCAAATATGCATGAAAGATATCAGTTTTAACAGATTTATTTCTAGTAAATATTTATCTCACTTTTGTTGATTATTCACGTGTAAATAAATATGCCATGTCTTGATATTTAAATATCTCCCGTTATCTTCATGCACACGTCCTGTTAAATGTAAAACTATTTTAGAAAAGTATATGCTTTTCACACCTTATGTCGGTGAGAAGAGCAGTTTTAATGTCACTCAACTTCTTTGGTTTATCGAGAATCAGACTTTTTGGAGGTAAGTAGTAAAAACCTAGTGTAATTTCTAGTAGGAGATTTGGGTTAATTCGAAGTCTGATTCTCTACCTTAAACTTATTTCTTCCAACATACAGTTGAGGTTGAATTATTCTCCAGGATGGCTATTATGATAATATGGAATACCAACTATTGCATATTATTTGCAATTCTTATAAAATTTGGTCCAAAGTTAGATTTTCAGGTTCAAAGTTGCATTTATCTCATGGTTAGTTACCGCTTTTCACACTATTTAATTTCCTTTAAATTTGGACTGTTGAATTATTCAACGAACTCAAAATAAAATAATCGTATTATAAAATTTACGCTTTTGATATTTTTTTCGTATAGTCTGATTGATATTTGTTTAATTAATGAACGTAATAATAACAAATAAGTAAATTCTTTTTAAGTTAAAATTTTAAAGAGTCTGGCATACTTCAAGTTAAACAATTTAAAAATTATCTTGCTACCTTATTTTCAGTTAGAATAAAACAGAAAACATTGTATTATTTCGGTAAATATTAAAATTCTAGTCTATAATGATGTATTCATATTCATTTAAATTAATAGTGACCTACGTAATCTAAAGGGAAATTTCTGATTTTTCGGCTAAAATAATTGTTTAAATATTACTATCAGATATGTTAAAAGTCTATTAGAGAAGGTGTTATGCCGTAGCGAAGGATGGTGGTCCTCTATGTTTTCCGGAAAAAACCATAAAAAGATGAAATAGATTGCTGATCAATTTTAAGATGATTTTCGACTTATTATGACCTTTAATTCTTCAATTCTTGTATATAGAATTTATGTACATACCCTTAATTTTATTTCAAATTAATGTAGTAATTAAAATCTTTAACGTAATTAATAGCTTATATTTTTTTCAAAATTACGGTGTTTTTGGACAGTTTTCTTTGAAAGGTATTTCCATAGATATGGTAAAAGTTTATTAGAGAATAAAATAAAAATATTCAACATTGAAGAACCTGGATAAGTAAAGCAATCTAAATATTAATTAAAATTTATTTTGTTTAAAGTTAAAGAAAAGTCAGTATACAGAAAATGGCGACAACTTCTTTAATTTTAATTTTAGTTTAAATATTTAATACATGTGTAAACTGTGCTCATGCGTTTAGTTAGTTAGTTAACTGTATTTGCTTTTCTTTTAATTTGATATCATAAATTCCATAAGGTATTAATGTATAATTTCCGTGAGGATAATATTTTGCTACTGCAACGTAAATAAAGTTTATATCTGGTACTGAACTTTTAAGCTCAATTTATAATTGTAATTTTCAGATAAACATTACAATTTAGAGAAATTTTAATATAAAGATTTTTTACCTCCTTTTGTAAAGGTAAAAATTAAAATACAAACCGTTATCAATAAGAAAATAAATAAACAATTCTCACATCTCGAAGCATTATATTATATGAAAATTAATATAATGTGCATATTAATTTAAGGAGTCTAAACTGCAGACATGTTAGTTAAGACAATTTAAGCACGCTATGATACTTGATTTCACCGAATTTTCAATATAACCTTATTCAATATTTGCATTAATCATTTTGAAGAAACAAATTAATAGCATGTTCAGGAAATACGTCCTGGTAAAAACATAATTAAATCTAATTCAATTAAGTAATTAATGAATACAATGATTTGGAGAAGTTATTAATTTGTATATTCAAAGAACTATATTAATGGTCCAAATTACAGATAGTCAATGAAAATTATTAGAATTAAATAAGTGCAAATAATGATACCAGAATGATAATTAAATGAAGACTGAGAATCACAGAATCGGGGTTATTTTATTTTATATTGGCAATAGGTAGTTAAAAAAAAAAAAAAAAAATCAAAACATAAAGTTTTTTTTTTTGAGAAAATCCTTTAAATTCATTTTTTTTTTCTGATTGCGTATTATATTGAAAAACTAATTTAATCATGCATACGAATTTTTTTATTCTTTCAATTGGAAAATAGCGAGTTTTCAAAGTTCAGCAAGGAAGCTCACCAGAAAAGTTCTTCAGAAACTTTGAATCAGACGTGCAATATAAAATTTTATTTAATTAGTATTTATGTATTCGGTTATTTTGGGCCGATTTTTTTTCCGTTTCTTTTATTTCTAGTTATATAGTTTTTAGTGACTTTTTAATATGATTATTTCGGTGTATGATGGAAGTAAACCTTTCTTAACAGTTTCAAGCATGATCTTGTATCTTTACAGACTGAATCCAGGTTTCCTTAAACACCCCTTCTAAACGTATAATTTAAATTACGTTTTCGACATTTAATTTTTTTTTTCTGCATCTTATATAATTTTAACTTGCATACTGATGAAAACAAAATTTTAAAAAGTAAAAGATTTGCATTGAAAAATTTATAATAACATATATGTTTTTTGTGTGTAAAAAAAAAAAAAAAAAAAAAAAAAAAATCAAGATTATCATTTTTGTTTTATTTCACTTTTTTTTTTTTCTTTTGAGCAATATTAGGTTTTTGAAAAATCAATTCTTGATTGATTTTTCTTACCTAGAATTTTATTTTCACAAAACGCTAATAAAGTTTAACTAATGATAAAAAAAAAAAAAAAAAAGCTGTTTATGTTTTTTTTTATAAATACATTTTAAAATTGTTTCTTTGATATTATAATTAAATTAAAATATCGATACATGCGTTTTCCATGCATTAAATCTGTATCATTCAAACCTTTGATCTGATAAAATAATATTTTTATCTCAAAATTTTAATAATGTTATAATAATAGTAATAATAATAATAAATTGCAGTTTAAAATTACTAAATAATTTAAAGTAATTCTTTTTAATTTTGCTCTACTTTGCTATCAAACAACGTAAAAAGTTTTTTATATTTCTAAATTAACTTTGCGTACTTATTGATTGAAAAATTATAATATACAATATATACAGAATATAGTGATACATTTTATTTATAATTTTCGCGATATAGTGTAACGATAAGCAATTTTTCCACAAATGCGGAGGAAAAATTTCCCAGGCCTTTCTACTATCAAAATTGCTTAGACATAGATTTAGGTAAACGATTCCGTGTTTGCAGTCACGAACCAGTAAAAAAAAAAAAAAAAAAAAAAAAAAAAAAAAAACTTCAATTAGTGGTTAAAATACCTTACGGCAAATGTCAGCGAAGCATTAGGTTAACCTATGGAAAAATAACCCTATTAATAGGTACAAAACTTTGAATAAACACCATAAAATACAAGAACTTGAAACAATTGCTTCGGGTGCATTGCTGCTTTGTTTGCAGTACTCGTGCCTACTTTGTTCACTTGACAAGGGTCGTGTCTTCTTTCGAACCGTAACAATTGTTACAAGCTCTTTCATTTTATGGTGTTTATTCAAAAATTTGTACTTATTACTTTAAAACGCCAGTTCTGTGGTGATTTTTATAACCAAATTACACTGCTCTGCACGAAAATTGGCCCCAACACTATTTTTGCAAATTCTTATGTAAAATGTCCTCCTGAATCCGAATATGACGTCCATTTTGTATCACTTTCCGGTAATTTATGGCTATAAATTTGATTTGAAGGGGGGAAAGGGGATTATTTTAACTATTAAATATCTTCTGAGGGTCTACAGAGTTGGGAAATTCTAAAACATAAACAATTTCAGCAAGGGAAAAATTTAGGGGGGATTTGCCAACGAAATTGTATATTACATTTATTATGCTTTATTAATCAATTATTATTATTATTTATTATACATTATTTATATTTATATATATATATATATATATATACACAGTGAATCCCCGATCTATCGTTCCCGCATCCATCGTTTTCCCGCATGTTCATAGTTGTAAATTTTTTCTTCTGACCGAAATGAAATTGAAAATCAAACGATTCCGTATGACATTCAAACTGGAATTACTTCTTTTATCTTAAAATAACTCTTTTCCTCCTCCACGGAGGATCAAAATTGTGATGGTATGACTCCGGACCACCCTCAAAGGTGAGTTCCAGACCGTCGCCGTTTGCCCATATGGTAGCACTAGTGTGGTTGAATAAAACCCAACCAATCTCAACTACTCAACCTTTTTGCTAGTGTTCGGAGACTTTTGTTACCGACTGTAGGTGAAGAACAGAGATTGTGCAGATATTGTAACATGTGTCTATGAATTACTGAATACGGATCTTTTGTTGTTGGTTGGAGAATAAGTTATTCTACTTTGTGTAAAGAGGAGAATAGATGCATCCAGTATGGCATTCAGCTTGCGCCTGTGCCAAGTGTGTCTGACGAAATTACGGCATTTGAAAATGCACGTTTACTATTATTTTTTTTTATACACATGAAATTATAGAAAAAGACCAGAAAATGTTGTAAATCTGGAAAATCCCCGTTTAATTTATGAAATGAACAAAAAATCCAACATAAACTTTTTAATTTTTAAAAATAAGTATCATTTAATGTTCTACAACTTTGATTCATTTCTTTGACAGTTTGGAGAGTAACAAATTAGTTTTTATTAGTAGTATACTATATATATTGCGTGTATTATTTCATAGATATTGCTTTCTTCGTGTTTTGACTTTAACCCGCATTCATCGTTTTTTTTCACGCACCCCATGATAAACGATGGATCGGAGTTCTACTGTATATTGTTTTTAAGTGTTAAAATAATTATTTTCCATTCTCAAATCAAATTCATGGTCATAAAATTATCGAACAGTGGTAGAAATTGGGGAAGGGGTAGCGTTACGAGAAAACGGTGGTGATTGGGCAAAATGGGTGTCACATTCGGATTTAGGAAGTCATTTTACATATGAATCAGCAAGAATAATATCGGGGCTCGAATTTTTTTTTTTTTTTTTTTTTTTTTTTTTTCAGCGCAGTGTTGTTATACATTACATAATACACATTTATAAATTCCTTTTCACATTCGGGGAATTACCGATTGTTAAATTGGTTTTCAAAAAACACTTTTTATTTTATTTATTTATTATTGCAGATTTATTTAGAAATTGTAAAATGAATTCTTAAAATAAATTAGGAAATGTAAATTCTTTATCATAAGAACAATAAATATCAATTTCATAATGATTTGTGATATACAAAGTTACTTAAATAAAATTTATAAAACGCCTCTGATGAAAGGCAATGCATTGGCATAATTTTGAATGTCCCTGTATACAAACCAGTCATGCTACGTATATCATTTTTGAAATAGAGATTAGGCCATAGTGACCTTGAATAACATATATAATTTTGAAGAAATTCTGGTACGGATTCTAGAGGCGGACAGACGGATAGGTAGACTGACAGGCAGTTAAAGGGACAGGAAGAAAGACTAATTCAAATCATAATCATTGTTAAATACTCTTGCCTCTTGGACAGTGTTAAACACGCTTAACATAACTAAAAATTCAATTATAGTAATTTACATTAACAGCCCTTAATGCAGCTGAATATATTTGTGTAGCTCTGTAAACATTAATCAGAATCGTACCATATTCTTAAAAAAAAAAAAAAAAAAAAAAAAAAAAAAGTATTTTCTGTATAAGAAAAATAAATGCCAATTTGAGTAAAGTAAAGGCATTAAAATATGGTTTATAGAAATACCTCTCATAGAACACAATGCTTTGGAATTCTTTCGGGTTTCCCTGTACACAGACTAAAGAGGTTATTTACATCATTTTCAATAAAGAACATACCTAAGAGAACTTGAATAGCCTACATCAGTTTCAAGAAACTCCATGAATATTGACGGGAGTTAGAACGTAGACAGACAAGCATATAGAGAGACAAAATCGAAGTCATAAAAACTTTTATATTTGTTAGAAAGTAATAGTATTAATAATTATAATAATAATAATTTTTAGAAAACATGGACTGATTTACAATCGTAAATTTTCTGAATGTGAAAACAGAATTTAAAAATACATACTTTGAAATGAATAATAATTTAATGTTATTATTTATTACAAACGTTATTTGAGATTATTTCCCAATATTGGGTTTAGCTGACATTGAAACGTTGTGATGCAACATTTTTAGTCTTCAAATAGTATGCGTTTTTAAATCGTAATAATATTAAAAACTAGCCTTTCCCGTGCAGAACATCTGCGTGATAGTACCTATATACCTAACATGATTTTGAGAAAAATTTCATAAATATAATCACTGGAATGTTCCAGTTTTTTCTTTATTTTTCTTTTCCTTTTCCTTTCAATAAATGCGATTTAAATCTTTCATATTTGCATTATAATTTCAATTTTAGAAAACAGTTTTTTTTTTTTTTTTTTTTTCGCTACTAAATAAAAAATTCTTAGAATTAAATTATTGTTAAACTAAAAATCAAAAACTTCATAAAATTTGACGTAATTAACCCTTTGCCGGCCCTAACGCTCTAAGGTGCTCTAAACAGTTTTGTGAAACTTAGGGGCTCTTTTATTCAACTATCACCATAGTTTTGAGGAGTGATATTTTATGTACATAATGAACGAATAACTATCGAAGTAATTAGGAAACCGTTACAGTTGAAATTTAGTAATAAAAATATACCTAAATTTGGCAACATTGCCCAGAGGAGTGAAAGTATTCTTGACCGGCAAAGGGTTAAATTACCATATTACTATACATAAGGGAAATTCCATAATTAACAAATGTATCTACAAAATGAATAAATAAACAAATAAACAGAATTAAAGTTCATTCTACGAATGAAAATTCTAAAATATATATATAATTTTGGCTTTAAAGAATTTGTATGTTATAAGATGACTTTGATTTCGATCAATAGACGGCCCCAACACCACTCTTCCGAAAAGTCAACCATGACCGCAAGGCTTAACTGGCTTTAAATTGTTCAATCTAAACTTCTAAATGTGAGATTTTGAGTACAAGTTTCAGCACAAAGAGTTTTTTTATTTTTTATTTTTTTTAATTTCTTTAAGAAAAGTGCCTTTCAAGTGTATTAGATTAAATTTGTGTAGATGAAGTCGTAGCCGAATTTTGTAATTTTATTTATGCTTTGAACATTCTAATCTGGGTTGACTATTCAGATAACACCTCATGTCACTATCGTATCCTTTCTACAAAATTTAATCGTAACTGATCCACGTTGAAGAAATAGCATATAGGTTAGACAGATTTGATATTTTACATGTTTAATAATAATGATTTTACTTTAAATGCATTTACTGTATTAATGATCATTAAAAGATGTTTTTTTTTTTTTTTGTCTCATTAAACATATCTCTAAATAATATCAGTTTATTAAACTTATTCAATAAAGTAAAAATAAGGAAAAACCCTTTTTACATTAGTTTAATTAATAAAATTTAAATTTCAGTTGAGTATAATATTTTTCTTACTGGTATTAGATTTTGTCTATAGAAGCAAAGGTCGTCAAATAAGTGTATTTTAACATTAATTAAAAAAATTATTTTACAATTGAAAAAGAAAATGCATAAAATATATATTGTACAGATAATTATTAGGATGTATTTTGCGAAAGAGTAATTAATCTAATGGTAAAGACTGTACAAGAATAGTTAGACTATATTAATTGAATCATTTTTTTTCCTAGAGTAGATGCAATGACACTTAAGCTGAAGAACTGTGCACATATTTCCATTTACTCAATTTATTCAAATAATGTTTAGCAATTCGATATGACATAAAATTCTCTTGAGGATACATATTATATAGCAAAGCAGAAATTATCGTAATTGTGAAATTAACTATTACAGTCTGAATTTTTTTAAACAGTTCTTAATTTCTAGTAATTTTTATCTAGAAAATATTACAAATATTACATTGCATTTTAAAAAATATCTTTTGTGCGTGAGCGAAATATTTGTGAGATATTTAAGATTTCAAGTTAAATATAATGACCTACGTTTTCTTTCTTTCATTTCTTTCATTTCTTATTTTTCTTTTTTTTTTTTTTTTTTTTTTTTTTACTGTTTTACTCTGCATCTATATAGTGACAAAAAAAAAAAAAAAAAAGTCATTACTACCACCTACTAGAAAGAAAAATATCGAGATTCACTTTGATTGAAAATGACATTTAAATGGATTCGAAGATAGGTTAACAATTTCCGAACGTTACGCGAAGTGAACTAGAATAGAGATATGAAAAAATTAGAAATTAAATAAACTTTTTGGAGAACATTGTTCCTAGAGTGAAAAACGGTACTGAAAAATGAAAAAAAAAAAAAAAAAAAATTAAAGTTATGGAAGAGAAAATAAACACACACGCATAAAAACAAAATAAATCTATCTTGTATTTTTTCTAATGTACAACATAAAAAATTTAAACACTGACATAAATTTAAATTTGGTACTGTAACTTTAAAATCAATAAGTAAATTATTCAAAAAAAGAAAAAATAAATAAATAAATAAATAAAGGGAAAAAATAAAAAATGTAATTAATCTATCGACATTCTTTATGCTCCTGATGTGAAAATAAAAGTGTTTGCTGTTTAATTTTACAAAGAATTATTTTATCATTTACAAATCAGCAAATAAGGTAGAATTAAGAAAAATTTCCTTTACTGTATCTTTGCAATTTTTTAATCACCGTTATTATGACTGCTTTCAAGTAGCAGTACAGCAGATGCCGGCCTGACTTCTATGATAATTCGAATAGCGGATTAAGAAAAATTAAAAAATGCAAAAAGAAATAAATTACAAGGCTAAATATTGCCGACTAGATACACTTCTTCTTGTGTTTATAAGGAAAGTCGATGTTATGGAAAACTCAGTTAAAATATACTTAGAAGAGAGACTGAGAGAGAGAGAATACGGAAAATTCACTTAATGTATCTATTCAAAAATCCTAGATTTTAAATTATCTACAATATCGAACCTAATTATTGAAATTAAAAGTCAAAATAATATTTTCCCCAATATTTTATTTGTTCGTAGTTACAAGGATAATCAAAACTTTGTTATTTATTTCACTCAATAGTGAACGAATTCAGATTCCTCTGCAAATTTGTTAGGAGCTAAATCAGATTCAGATATAATATTCAAATTTCTACCTAACGGACGCTAATAAAAACACATTGAGGAAAAGGACTTATTTTCAATGGAAATTTGCTTTATATTGCATGAAAGGTAAACGACAATTCATCGTGCGAATTTTAAGGATTTTTTTATTCAATATCTGCCATTAATTTTTAATTGCCCCAATTGAGGCGGTAGATGAAAATTGTCCCGATTGAGGCGGTGGGGGTGAAAAGGATTGTTGGCTATTCCCGTTTAAGGCGGTGATTCTTATACTTGGCAATTTGGCGCATTTATTACTATACTTGTCAAACTTGAAAATAAATTTGTAGTAGGCTCTTAACCGCGTTTATACCGCACTTCCAGGGAACATCAAGAGGAGGTGGCCTACTTTAGCTCTCCAAAAAAGTTGCGGAGAAAAATTTGTCCTTGTTAATTTAGCAGAGAAATAACTTTTTGTCGAATTAGTAGCAAAATAACTCTTTAAAACTTCATGTGATAACTTAATTTTTTTTAGACAGTCTTGAATGTTTATGCTGCCAGACGTATATTGACCTACAGTTTTCCTTATGGCTTCATCCGCTTCACACGAACGCTTTGGCATCTTCTGTGGAGGAAAACTTAGCTCTAATCTAGCTCTTATTACATCATAATAGGCAGCATCTTCTTTTAAACGAAGCATAATTTCTAAGATATTTGGGTGATTTTTCCCAATTGCTTTGTTTGTTTTATTATGCCAATCCTGGAGAGCATCTGTTGTCCTGTGTCGCTCTCGATAGAAGTTCCACATTAGGCCAACAGTCTCATTATCGATCCATTGTTCCACCATATAATCTATGAATTTTGTTAGAGCATCATTAGGTGATGCATTTGCCATAAAGGCGAGCCATCCATTATCTACAGATTCCGGCGGGAGATATGCAAGAGCATAACGAAAGATCTAATTTCCTCGTTATCTTTGTATTGGCGGATTAGGACTTAATGTTGTACTTTCCTAACTATACTTTGATTAAAGTGGAAATTACATCCTTTAAGCTCAACAGAAGGAAAACATTTCTTTGCAGCGTTGATTACAGCCACCTCGTAATGAATTCTGAGTTTATTCGGTGACCACAAAGGTATTTTTTCTTTCAAGATAAAAAAAAAAAAAATCTTTCATAAGTAATTTGTTTTTTATCTGGAAGAAACGCATATATGCAAGGGACAATATTTGTTGCTTCTGAACTGCTGCCAATATCGAGGTGCAAGCTATAAACTTGGGCAAATTGCCTTGGACGGCACTTAAACGTGCCATCACCGAAAAATTCAGTTCCTTCTTCAAAGCATTTTAAACCTTTCTCAGAACCAAATATAATAATTCTGCCGTCTTCACCATAATAACTATCAGCCAACAGAAAACCATTAGTGTATTTCTCACATAGAATGAGATCCCTTTTGCTCGCAGACGGCAACGGATCTCCAAGAGCCTTGCTGCGTTTTCTGTACATGGTTATTTTATCGATGTTAATTTCGGCACTTCTGCCACTAAATATAAGCCTTGATCAAGAGCTACAGCGAACGTCTCCCTGTATATCGTTGACATAGGTGTTAGCTCTTCACGACATCTTTTCAGTGCTTGACATTTCATCTTTTCCACATCAATCTTTGCATCGTGCAGGGTACAGGAATGACCTTGTTCTTTCAATATTATATTTTCATCTAAAGATGTAATCAAACTTCCATTGCATCGTCTGGATCGGCACAACCATCGCTTATTTCCGTTTTTGTATTTTTCTTTAAAGCGGAATGATCTTCTACCAAAAACTAGGGCTTTCCGACCCCGTTTTGTCTCAATATATTCCATTTCAATCAGAATACGAAAATATGTAACAAATATGAAAGTAGATTGTGAGATTCAGCTTCCGCAGAAAAAAGCAGTCTGCGTCAGAACAAGATGGTTGCAGATCAAAAAATGATATTGCACAGAGAAAACATAAGATATAGGCCTTCTTCATGCGCATGCGCAAAGACTTGCGGAAAGTACCAATAGGAAAGTGCAGGTGGGGGAAAAGAGCCAATAGGACGGATCGTCTAGCCAGACGGGCGTTTGTAAGCCAATTGTGGTAACCGGAAAACCGGCTACCAGTGCTCCCCCCTCCCCCCGCCTCAACTGGGACACTTTTCTATTACCGCCTCAATTGGGATCGCCTGAATTGATACCAAATCAAAAATTCATGCATTTGCTAAAAACTTAAATGTTCAATGGAAAACCATAACTAAGGGGGATGAGAGTCATTATAGAGTAAAAAAATGGATTAAGAATTATGTTTTGAATAAGAAACATTTTAATCTTATATATATATATATATATATATATATATATATACATATTAATGTGATCTCAGGTAAAAGAAAGACATCAAATGGAACAGCTGTTTTAAAGTCGGAACTTCCATGGTCTGGGAAGCAATTTCTGCTAGCGGCTAAACTTACTTATTAGTTATGTGTACTAATAGAGTTGCCAAGTTTTTAATTTATTCTGGAGCATTGTTAATATTGTCTTTTTTTTTCACACCACTCTTTTGTACAGTAATTTTCTCTAATATGCAATTACGGCTAAATAAGAAGAAAATTACTCTATATTTGTTATATATACATAAAAAAACAACAACAACAACAACAACAACAAAAAACAAGGCATTTACTAACAATGCTGCGAAGTGAGTTGTAAAGTTGCCCTCTCTGGTAATAATATGAACACAGGATAATACTACGAATATTATAACGAATTTCTTAAAAGATACATAAATATTTTTTAAACTAATTTCCCAGGCCAAAACATTATTAAAAGTATGAGAGTTAACTGGTTAGAAAAGTATATATGCAATTATAAGACAGTATAAGTAATTTGAGAAACTTGAAACAATCTATGTAGCAAAGAATGATATTGATCATGTGTAGTAAAAAAAAAAAAAAAAAAAGAACGAAAGAAAGAAAGAAAAGAAAAAAAAAATTCAAGTATGACAGATAGATTTGTATGGTTTATTATCTTACTATGAAAAGAGCACTATCTGAAATTGGTTTTAAACTAAACATGTTTAACGCTTGAAAACTTCACCCACCAAATGTTCCAATTAATTTAAAACTTTTATTTATTTATTTATTTAATGTTTATGTGTGCTGCTCAGAATTTTTAAAATATACGGATATTTTTTTTTAATTTTGGTGTTTTATAATTAAAAAATAATAATAATAATTAATTAATTTAAAAAAAAATGAAACAAATCTCAAATCTTATAGCCCAGACTTTCTTTTTCAGAGAAAAATGTGAATCAATAATAATAATATTAAATGTTATTTGTGTAAGAAAAATAATTAAAACTGAAATTTAATATACCTCTCAAATTCTGAAAATATATTTAATTAAAAATATTTGTTTCATTTCTAAAATGACGAAAAAGAAAAAGAAATAAAAAGTCTAAATATAAATAAATAAATATTTCTAAAATGAAAATTTATTATCATTAATCATAGAGCGCAGAATATTCACTGTATTTCAGAAGGAAAGAGAGGGAAAAAGTATGAGAGGAAATCAATAAGAAAATATTGATGTGACTTAAAATTGCAGATGTAAAAAGATAATTTTTTATTTAAATATGACTTTTATTGGTATCTTAAAATAAAATAATATTTTAAGAAAATCAATTATATGCATTATTTTTTCCCTGCCAATCCATTTCATAGTTATTTTGAAGAAGAAAAAATATTCTGAATACTGTAAAGAACAAATTGCAGTGTTTATTTAAGTATTTTTTAAATGTATGAAAAGTTAAGTAAATACGAACAACAATGCTTGTAAGGTACTTGATGTTCTAATAAAAAAAGAAGAAAATGATAATGTATAAAAAGGAATAATAGCAGAAAAAGCAGGAACGTTAAAGTTGTGTCCTGTAAATACTTTTATAGCACTTAAAAATACGACGAAGTAAGTAACAGATGTAAAAAGAAGAAAGAAGGAAAAAAACTTGTAAGATAAGATAAAAGTATTACACTTGAGAAAAATTTCATTTAACAAAGCGGTTTCATTTAATAAAAATTAATTATTTGTTTAAAAGAAATTAATGTAATTTTTCAATCAAAAAAGAAAAAAAAAAAAAAAGTTTTGAAAATATCTTTCACATAAGCCTAGTACAATTAAGTGATATTTATCTTTGCCGAAAGCTAAAACCCCTGTTATTCTAAGAGAAGATTGTCAGAATTCTCATCATCTAATGTAATTGTTTTTTAATTCTGTTTTCCTTTCAAAAAATAAATAAATGTTAAATTTGCTCTTGTTTGCGAACATTTTTTTACATTCTGAATAATATTTTTTTATAATATGAATATTTCAATTTGTAGTTATAAAGGGCGAAAAATGAACTAAAACTTATTTTGCGCACCTTATAACTTCAAAATGGGATAATATATAAATAAAAATAAGAAATAAATGAATTCTTCGAAAACTAAAACAAAATTAAGATTTGTGTGTTTTCTGAATGTGTAAATGGAGTTTATCAATATACATTAGGTAATGAGCAATTTTAACAACAAATTAACCCATGGAACTGCATGGGATTTGGTGGCCAGAGATGGGAAAATTTTAAGAGGTAAAAATGAGTCTTAATTATTCTTATAGAGGTTTCTAATATGACAATCTATTTTATTTGTACAAAAATGTATCCCTTTACAGAGGATTAATGTATATTACATATCGCAAAATATATTATTTATTTATTTTTAGATCAAGGTTTCATAAACAAGTTCAACCACGCGATATTGCTAACAAATTCCGGGGATGTATATAATTTTGTGTAGGCTTAAAATAATAATAATAATAATAATAATAGTTCAAGCGGGGTTTTTCATTTGAAATTCGTTGTCTCGCAGATCAATAACAGCTGTTTCGTTGTACTCTCAATAGTACAACGACATAATATTTTAACCTGTTATTATACTGTTTAAAATGTTATATGTTGTTGTACCAGTTTTGTTACTATAAAGAATAAAAGTTGTTTTCTATGTCTCTAAAAGGAAAAGTAGATATTTCAAATACTATTTCAATGCAGAATATGTTGTAGAGGAAGAAAGATAAAAAAAAATCGACTTAATTACCTAAATAGCCCTAGTTATTGTTGAAATTAATAAATAAAGTATATTTATTAAATTTTATGGCATGCATAAATTGAGGAAGATACGCTAGTGTTCTGTTTTATTCACAGTCGTGAAACAGAAACTACAGCATGCCTTCAAGAATTTAAAAACCCTGTTATAGTGCACACATTATTTGTAAAAACAATTGATGTAAACTTTTAATCTTCAAATTTAAAACGATTTTGTTCATGAAACGAACCTAATCTAAATATAATTCAATTTTTTCTTTTTTTTTCTCATTCTCACTCACAGTCTCATAAGCAGCATTACTTACTTTATCACATGAATCATGTGCAAGCCCATCTCTACGCAGCAGTGCGCATGATCAGATCTGGGTTCTGGTAATCCACTAACACAGTAATAGCAGTCCCCAAGGAGCTTAATACGCAAACAATGCTGCTCCTGAAAATAATAAATGAAAATGAAGAAGTATTTTCACTAAGTTTCAAAATTAATAAATGAATATATATTTTTTAAATTAATTAATCAATTAATATTATTTATAAAAGCCAAACAGAAAAACTGCTGGAGAAATTTCAAAATTTCTATAATACAAAAAAATATGCTTCATGAAAATTACTACTCATATTATCATATTCGTTATTGCTACCTTTAGTTATACTTTTTAAATAAATAAAATGATACTTTTAAAAAATTAAAAAACACGCTTTTATAGAAATGTGAACTAAAAAGCACAAAATATCTATCTTAGCATTAAAATGCAGGGTAAGAGAAAATCGCGTGAGTGACACACAATAATATTTACATACACTTAAATCTTTAATTAAATAATTTAGAATTAAACAAAAACCATTTTTAAAAAATCTCCCCTGACTGGGCTCGAACGTTAGACCTTTAGGTTCGTAGCCCGGAGCTTTACCTCACAGCCACGTCGTTCACGTAGGGAAAGTCTTTTCTACAATACAAATTTTTTGTTTGCTCCCAAAGCGGTTACAAACATACATACAGGTGAAGCTAATAAAAGCGTGTTAAAAAGTGCAATACATTAATTTTTTTAAAAAAGCAACGTATAATTTAAATGTGTGTTAACTAACACTGTATAATATGAGAAAAAATTTATACATTATTATTTATTTATTTTTCATTTGAGAAGAAAATTAAAGTTATTATGCTTTGCTTCTTAAACGCATCAGTGTTTTATATTGGATTTTGATTTTTATGCATATAAATCGAAATTATATGTGATAAAATTCGATGCTATATTTTGCTGTCAGTGTGAGTTTAAAAGAAAAAAAAAGTGAATATTTTATATGGTGTTTAAAGTCCCTTTTTTCTATTTAAACTGAAACGTGTTTTAAACAAAATACGAAATTTATATCCATAAATGATAATGTACAGTATTAATTTAATTAATGATATATTGAGAAATTTCAAATGTGGAAGAAAAGAAATGGGGAAAGAATAACTACTACTACTACTACTACTACTAATAATAATAATAATAATAATAAAATAGTTTTTTATTTAAATATCATATAATATTAATTATAGTAAAAAAGAACCCTCTTGTATAAATCTAGCTTTGTTCTGCGTCTTTCATAACTCAATTTGTTATGAAGATTCGAAATTGCTTTTATTATATACACACATATACACATATAAATATGGGTATGTATGTGTGTGTGTCAAACTAGCTGTCTTTGACTGCTTTACTGATCACTGTATTTAAAGGAATCTTTTTTATAATAATGAGTCTCATTTTTTTAAATTACTGTATTATTAATAAACATCAAAAACACGAACAATTATTGTTTGCTGCAAAGGAATTATTTCATTTGTAAACCATAACCCTGCAATGAGTACACTGCTAAAAAAATATTGTTGTTCTAGATTTTTTTTTTTTTTTTGTTTAAATGCCGAATGAATAAAATATTTATCTATAGCATGCAAAAGTTTTCTGACATTACATTATAATTTGAAATTAAGATTACTATTTCTTACTACTTATTTTGTCACCAGTAAATAAAATTATCAGACCATCATAGTAAAACATAGCAGTTTTCTCTATTAAAATGCACGTTTCTCATGGAATGATTTTTAAGAAATGACGCCATTTTCAAATACCACAGTACTTCATTTTAGAAAATTTTCTGAAAGTAGTATCATTCCAACATGTTATAAGAATTGTTTTCATTTTAATTGTATTAAAACGCTGTGCCATTTTGATGTATTCACATTAAAATACTTAAATTACATGCATGAAATGTTAACGAAATCGTAATTTCAGACCATTTTTTAATCATTTCACCGCTTTTTTATTTCGAACTTTTATAAACCTCTTCTTGGGAAGAAGCCTACATATAAAATTTTAAGTTTCTAGCTATTTTACGATTAATATGGATATCATACAAAAATTTGACATTCGAGAGGGTTTTCCGCCACTTCTTCCCATTGTATACATGCTGATGATATTAAACAGCACAGTATTTAAACTTTGATATTAAGCAGTAAACATGACTGCCAACTTTTAAAAAATTTATTCCGGAATATTGTTAGCACCCCCTTTTTTTTCACATCGTGCTCTTTGTAGAAAAAATTTCTTTAATATATATAATTACGATTAAATATGAAGAAAATTACTCTAAAAAGATTACGGTGTGAAAAAGGGACGGGACTAACAACATTCTGGAATAAATTTAAAATGTTGGCAGGTATGAGTAAGCGTTACAAGTTCAGTTGAAATCGGGTTCGTGATTTGGGAGGAGATATAAGACATACATACCCTCATACATACATATATAGGTATATACAATAATTTTTAGTTATATAATGATCAGTCAAAAAAGGATTATTTACCATTGTTTAAAATATTAAATAATATTATATTACACTGCAAAAAATAAAACTATTAAAAGTACAAGAAAAATCTGGCAGCTGGGGTGCCAGTAGTTCTCCGTCAAATATACAGTTTAAAACCGTAAAATTGTGTCACTGACATATATTTTACACAGGAATCCTGTAAATCAAATAGGATAATTGTTAAAAGTACAGTTTTGTCCTGTATATTTGACGGAGAAATATTGTCACCCCAGCTGCCAGATTTTTCCTGTACTTTTAACAGTTTTTTTTTTTACAGTGATAGGACTAATGAACAATGTAGATTAGTTACGTTTGCTAATCTGTCAAATCTAGCAAACAGATCATTTAGGACTTGTACTAATTCTTGAGCAGAACATCTGGAGGCCAAAGCTGTAAACCCTTGAATATCAGCAAATAAGATACTAAAAAAGAAAAAATCAAAATCAAAATTAATATTTTTATTTGATACTCATGGCTTAAGTTCGTTTAAAAAATTTGAGATTAAAATTTATATAATTTAATTTACAGTGTAAAATGCCGTGTGTCAGAAATCATGTGTAAATCATGCGTCATATTAAAAGAAACGTGTGAGCTATGTAGTGCCGAGGATAACCCAGTGGCAGAGTACGAACACATTAAGCCATAGATTCGGATCCTGACACGGACACATTTTGCTCTAAATGAAATTTTTAAACCTTAAATTTATTAATAATTTAGTTGAAGTGAAAAATCTAATTCTTAATTTCTTTAGTATGATTTTTTAAAATAGATTCACATTGAATAACATGCATTAATACAGAATTAGAATCTATACATTTTACCTGACATGGTCGTAGCAGTGTATGTAGATCCTGTGAAACTGTTGGGCTGAAAGTATCTTCCTGTTATGGTATTCATCGTCTTCGTCTGATGCCATGTCACGAATCATCTCCAAAACGACGAAGCGGGGAAGAACACTTAGCAACAGTCTCTCCTTCAAAGGAATATAAAAAAGTATAGAACGAAAACATATTCCAAAAACATATTAACTCTTTATTATCTCGGTATTTCCCTACTGTGAACAGTAAGCCCGCCTTAAGGCATTTCTCTATAAATAAAAGATATATAATTTTACTACTAAATATATTCAAATTCTGTTTAAAGAAAGAAAACCTAATTCTTTATCAAAAGAGTACGTAACTACTATTATTCTCATGGAAAAACATCTTAAAGTAGAAAATGACAAGATTCAAATGACACCTTAAGAAAATACTACTGTAATTTTACTTTTAATTCTGTACAAATATTGATACATTTCTAGAATGAAAATTAGGTATATTTTTGTTGACTCATAAAGAAAAAAAAAATTAACTGATTCTATATTTTATCTTTCTCCAAAAATTAATTTAAGGCAATTTTAGTCATTTCAAATTCTTTATCTCTAAAAACTTTAAGGGTTACGTGTAAGCGAAAAGTGCTTAAAATAATGAAATACACATTTACATGACGTAAAGGAAGTCTTAAAACGGATACATTTACATGAGAGAAATACAAGAATTTTATAATTTATTTATAAAAAACTTTCTACGATTTATTTATGAATGACATTTTCCTAATTTATTTATAAAAACATCATTATTATGCATATTTATAAAATTTATAAAAAATACCATTATCTGTGATTTCGCGATAACCAATCTGTCTAATTGGGGGAATAACATAAAATCCACATTTTGTTACACTGTCAAAAATTTCGTAGCGCTATTTTATATATCAGAACCGTTCCTGGTTTTTCTAAGTTTTGAGAAGGTTCCTAATAATAACAGTTTCTCACCATGAAATGTTTCTGATTTCGATAACTAAGTAGTTATTTTAACTGATATATTTGATGGTTATCGATATATTTAAAGGACATTACTGGTAAATATCGGGCAGCTATTTTCTCAAAGCTTTCCTAGGAACGTTCCGAAAATTTCCCTTAAAAAAAAAAAGTTCATGATTACATTGTGAGATATAAATAGTGAATTTGGACTTATGCGCAGCCTTAAGATATATATTCTCCATTGTAATCACATTCTTTCATGATTGTCAAAAATTTGTCAAAGTGCATGAAAGCAGCATTCATATTTTTGATTGTCAAAATTTTGACTATTTTATCGGATTCTTTCTACTTTTATCGTGTATTTAAATTTTATTCTCCCAATTAAATATTCATTTGACAGAAATGCTGAATGAGATTCACTCAATTAATTATCGTTTTAATGGCTGATGCAAACATTTAATTCATTCTTTTGGCTAATTATTCCATATGTGATAATTTCCCGTGCATTATTCAGAATCAATAAAACCCCTCCTTATTCTTCAGCATTATTATTATTTTTTTTTATTTTTTAGATAAATTTTCGCATGAGTCCACGAGCTTGCAATATTGTTTATCGTGCTTTATGTACTGGAGCACATAATAACAATTTTTACACTATATAAAACAAAAATTAAAAAATTATTATTATTATTATTATTATTATTATTATTATTATTAGATATATGAAGTAGCGATTTGTGTGAAAGTCAAACTGCAAATTACGAGAGGAGCAAATAACTAAAGAAAATAAAATGCCTTGTATAAAGTTTCTACAGGAAAAATATTTTAACATTTTAGGTATGACTGCTATTTAATTGCACCAACACACTTTCTTACCTGTTTATCGTTTTCTTTTGCTGTCTTATGACGTGTTTCTATAGCTCTACGCGTCTCTAGAAAAGCATTTCTTTGCGCTTTGTCAGTCAAATATTTTGTATACATGCTTACTATGTTGATGCAAGTGTAAAGTATACAATTGGTAAGCACCTGTAAAATAAGTTTTTATAAATATGAAAGACATTTCAATTATCATAGATATTTTAATGAAATGTACGAAATAAGTGATAATGTTCCAAGTAAATATAATGTCAATAAACGAATATTAAAAATATTTCAATTATCATTGATATTTTAAAGAAATGTACGAAATACTTTGAGGAAAGTTATTTTCCTTCTTACTGGTCATTCTACTGAGCGGCATCGGAACATCATGGGTATCAGTTCATATCCTATTTGTCGTGGTTGTTGTCCAGAAAAGGAGACTGCTTAGCATATTTTATGTGACTGTAAAGCCTCTTTCGCGCAAATCACATAAGCTCACAGGCCTTTTCTGCAACTTAGTCGGCATCTCATTGAGTCTCGGGAATGCAGGCTATTTCTGACAGGTGTCTGCTGAACTTTGCTCCAGTTACGAAACTTTTGTCGTATGGCCATATCACACGAGAGACTTTCGTTCAGCATTTTACTAAACACGGCATTATACCCAACATACTCAGCCTGATTTTGTTCAAGGACAGCAAGTTTTCGGATGATCAACTTTTACGAAACCGTTTAGAAAAAGCTGAGTATGTTGAGCGTGCTGATCAAAATTGACCAATAGGAGGAATAAACAGGATTTTTTCCTGGAATACCTTTAGAGAAGGGAATACATCACGCTATCAATTCGGGGGAACCCTACGGACAGCTGACCGGTTTCTCATTCGTTCAGCATAGTCAACATATTGAGTATAATGTTGTGTTGAGTATATATGCTCCCGTGTTATATGGCCTTAAGGGATGCTTTTGGGGTAGGGTAAAATAGACCTCTGGTCGATGTGCCTATCTCTCACTGTTTTGCTGAGGCCTGCGATCCTCATAAGTGATAAGTTAAAAGGTTAAGATTATACCAGTCTGTTGTTTTTCAAGAGTTGAATTTTTATTTAGAAATAGCTAAATACTAATTTGTATCCTTGATAAAATATAGCCTTACATGCAACAAATATAAAGGCAAAGTTTATTATATTTTTTTCCCCTAAAAGGCTACAAAATAAATAAAAGTAAACAAAAAAAGATGAGCACAAGAAACTTTTCGTGAATTTGGTATCAGAATAGCAAAAAATATCCACAATCCAAATAAATTTTACAAACAATTTCTTTTTTACCTGAATTAAGTAATATTATAAGTTAAGATCACATAAATAGTTTGTAGGCAACATTATTGTATATAAATGCTTACTTTTCCAAATATTTTAAATAAAAAAAATTATCAACATTATTTTTAAAGAAAATAAAAAGTAAAAATTTTTATTTTTCAGCCTAGTCCTGTTTTGATCAGGCATTTCCTCTATACATATTTGTAAACAATTCAATTCAGGAGTAGACTACTTCTTATAATAAAAAAATAGAGATGGTATACGCAAATGATGACTCCTCCCTCCATCCTTAAACATCGTCGGACAGAAATAGGACTCAGATATTATTATTATTATTATTATTATTATTTTTTTTTTTTTTTTGTCGTGTCTATGACGTAGTCGAATTAGATTAAACCGTGGATCTTTATAACTGCATCTGCGATTTGTTGGACGTTGTCGTCATATAGGTCTATCAGTGACGGCAATACTCCAATTTCTCTCAAGTTCGCATCTATTGCCGGACACTCAAAGATATGGCAAGGTGTAAACTGTGTATCTGGGCAATTGTTACAGTTTCTATAATAATATAATAATAATAATAGATAATAGTAATAATATAACATTTTCTCCCAGATAACGCAAAATCTATATTGATTCCAGCATGAGAAAAATAAATTCTTCTTCTTATATATATATATACCTGGAGATGCGCAATTTCAGATTAAAGCTTAGAATTAAATCTCAGAGTTTATTAAATTAAATTTATGTAAAATAAAAACTCAATTCAGCTAGAAAAGATGAAAAATATTAAATTCTAAAGATTGATTCTTTTATTTATTTATCTTTTTTTAAATTCCTAGTACTTCTTAAAAGGAATATTTTTATCAGAAATGAATAACATATATTACCTTTTTGGATCAGGCTTAAAATTTTGTTTTTCAATCATACTATTCAATTTCTTTAAAGGCGAAGGGGGAAAAAAATCGTTTAATGTGTTTCAGAGTTTTTGAGAAACATACTCCGTGCAATTTGATATTGCCAATGGCTAAACAAAATATCAATTTCGTCCAAAAAAATTGAATTCCAAAACGAAGATGTTTGTTCAGCAAAAGCAAATATCGCGAGAGAACGTTGAAATCACAAACAACTGCTTGAGTAATCGAATACAAGCTATCTCTAAGAATGAGCCTTATTACTGAATACTATTTTACGTTTCAATGGTAAAATGTAATCCGATTTTGAAAAACATTTTATTATAAAATTAATCTTGAATATTTCTAGTATCATCAGGTAAAAATAGATTATTTTGTTTAATTTATTTTTCACTTAATATTTTTCAGAAGAAACTATAATATAGGAATATTCATATTTATTTATGTTCGGGAAATTTTTTAGAGAATGGCATCTTCACACATTTTCAAATCATTATTTTCTCTATAGTTTCACTAATTCATAAAATATGAATACGTAAGGTATCTTAGCAAAACCTAGATTGATGGGGCAATTTAGTCAGACATACAGTGGAGGATTTCACAGCATCCGTTTACCGCACGTATTGTTTACACATAACCAAATCAAACATAAAAAATCGGTTCCTAAGTAATTAAAAGAAGAGTAACCATTAGAAACGTGTTTTATTCCAGCTAAAAAAATCAGAAAAACTTTAAAAAGAAAAAAAAAAAAAAAAAAATAGATATACACAAAACTGCAGGTAATCTGAAGGTATTTGGAACAATAAATAGTTTAAGGTGGAAAAATTACTTGTTTTCAAACTGCAAATGTTTCGTTTTTAAACTGCAGTTATTCTGGAGATTTCATTATTTTTGGTCCAAATACCTTCAGATGATCTGCAGATTTTTTTTAACTGAGATGCCTCCCGCTCCCCGCATCCAATCAGGAAAAAAAAGCAGAATTTCTGAAAATTCCGTCACAGGAGATTTTGCATGCGCATAACCAATTCACGGACTAAAATTTATAACCACAGCTCCTTTGGATTCTCCAGAACAAATTTAATGCAAAAGGGGAGCTCTCGAATTTGCACCCTTATGTTCCCGTATCTCTAAAATTAAAAATCGCATAAAACACAAAAGGTACTTTTGTAAATATCCTCCAAAATTATGCACATTGATTTTCAAACTCTTTCAGCAAATTTTGTTCTTCTTAAAATTCCTGATTTTGCGAGATTTCCTACAACAATCGATTTTCCTCTTCCTTCCTTTAAAATCAAAAATTTCAAAATAGCTACAGTAATATTTTATATTATTACATTTTAAAATTCAAATGTAGTTTCACCATGTGCAATTTCTTCCTCGAGAAATAGTTTGGAGCCGAGACATGTTTGCAAACGTGTTTTCGCCATCTGCTTCGTCAGGAAAAAAAGCAGAGGAATTTCGCCAAACTTAGTCTTAGTGGGGTTCAAGACGCCAAAACAACCTTCAAACGAAACAACATTTCAATTCTTGAAATCTCCTATAGAATTGCCATGGCCGCCCAAGTAGCACATGAACGTTCTATGAACGTCTAATAACGGTTACACTGGTTCAAACACCGTGTTTCGTGTCAAAAGAACGTTCTACTCGACGTTCAAAAGCAGTATTATTCAGAACGTTCTAAAAAGGTGTGTTTTGTACCATTCATAAAACGTGCAATTTCAGTTTTATAAAAAACGTTAAGGGAAACACCGTCGTAACACGTTCTGTTTCAGTACAATTATAACGAAAATGACAAAGTGCTCTATTTTCCGTTATAATGTATAAAATTTTTGAAAACAAGGCAGAACTTGATTTTGTTGATACAATTTATAATAATATTCATTGGGAAATAAAAGTGAAGAGGTGGTTTTGTTTTTTAACATAATTTTAAATTATAATTATCTGATATTTGCAATTGAATTTCTCTTCGCGAAAACTCTAATTAAAATGAACGCATAATCATGTAATTTTGTTGACTTACTCTATTTAAAATTATTATTTGATTATTATATTAGTTTGCTGTATTGGAAAATATTTTGTAATAAAATGGAATTATTTAATTCGATCAAGTATTTCGATATTACACTTTTGCCTAATTTATATGTTTTTAGAGTACAAAGAAATGGTTTTTGCAATTCGTCAGTGTATATGTGTATGCACGCGATTTAAATGCCCTTCCGTATGTATTAGTAAGTTAGTTAAAAAAATAAAAATAAAAAATTATAAGCCTTCTATATGAATATGGAAATTTTAAACCTCGCAAGTGCGTAAATATGATTCCACGGATTTTCTTCAAACTCGCCATTTTACCTTTCATCTAGATGTACATTCGTATGTAATTTAAGGTTTACGGTGAAAAGGTTAATTTGTAGAAAATCGTAAGTGAGAATATATATAATTCTATCAAAAAGGGCTCGAACGATTTTTTTCAAATTTGCTACATAAACCCTTTTTAGATGTCTTTCCACGTATATTACTTAATTACTACAAGAAAATTGACAGGCATCCTAATTAAGTAGCTCGGAAATTGGTGTTTCAAAAAAAGGTTTTATGTATATATATTTTAACTTGCTATGTAAAATCCTTTTTATGTGTTTTTCACGACGCATGCATTAGGTTTTTTACAAGAAAATTGTTATATGTTTAATATGTTAAATCCAATTTATGTATTCTGATCGCACTATATCTGAAAAGAGTATATAATATGTATAGTAGTGAATTATGGAAGTCATATTGTTACAAATTAAAAAATATATATTTTTTAAAAATTTTACACTATTCGTGATTTTTTTTTTTCAAATTTCACTTCATTATTTTGTTTAAAAAAATCGTAAAAAATATTTTAATATAATAATATACACATATTATATATTTGATGATAAAAATTCTTTGATTTAGAAGTTATTCAAATATTGAAATTAGTTATTCAAATATTTAGAAGTTATTCAAATATTCAACTACTTACATACTGAATGTTATAATATTACTTGAATCTACAAATTCATTATTTTTATATCAATCTACCTTTTAGAAAATATTTAAAAAAATAATATACTTTGAAATAATAAAATAAATTTGAATTATATATATATATGAAATATATTAAAGGATTAATTTTTGAATGTAAAATTCTAGCTATTAGAAACGTTAGAGCTGAAACCGGAAACTCATAATTATTTGCATTCGCAAAAACATCTGCTCTGGTACAGAGACGGTTGGTAATTTATGCGCGTATTTCGCTTGTTGGCGATTTTCTCACTTGATATTTTTCCCTTTTGCTTTTAAATAGCAAATGGTCAATTTTAAAAGCGAAAAGTTTTTACTAGAGATAGGGCAGTAAATATAAAACTGTAATCTTTAATAATGTTTAAATTATAAACTTTTATTTTTATTAATCTGACATTAGTTTTCACTTATTAATAACAAAAAATATATAAAAATATGCAACGCAATTCTCAGTGCAAAAAGGTATTTTTATTTAGTTATTTCTAATTAATTAAATAATGAAGTTTTTTTTTATGTATAAGTTTTATATATTACATATTTAAAATTTTTTTTTCTTTATAAAGAAGTAAAAATTCTTTTTTCTACATCATTCTTAAGAAAAAGAATACCGATTATCAGAATATAGATTAATATCTTTTGAAGAATTACTTAAAACGTATAACTTCAGCAATGAATAAAACTTGATACAAGGTATTCCCACTTTCATTACTTTCTATATCTTCACTCGCAGTTATTAAGCAAATTTAATGCATTTCTGTAAAAATGTTTGTTTTGCACTTGGAAAAATAAAAAAATAAAAAAATAGATTTTCAAAACAATCTGTAGAATTTTAATCTTCTTGCTATTAATTTGATTTGATATCAAACATCAGCTTAAAAATAACAACTTCATAAACAGCTAATCGTACACTTTTTACGATTCCATGTGCTGCTATTCATTTTTTCAAACGGTAATGGATTAAAGAAGGATTTTTTTTTTTTTTTTTTTTCATAATAACTGGTTATTTAACTGGTCATTTAAAACGCATAAGACTATGAAAATGCGCATCAACAAATTTTCAATCATATCGAATATTTTTAAGGCCCTTTAAATCAATTACAGTTAATCAACCTTGGTTTAATTTATTTCATCAGAATTATGTATGTTAGTTTCTTTATGATTATTGCAGCGTAGTATTTTAGAATTTAACTAGTAAAAATATCTCTTTTAGACCAATATTTATTCGAATTATTTTTTTATACTTTTACATAAATTACTCGTACCACATGCAAGATAACTAATAAGGAATTTTCTAATAAAACTAAATACCTGATCGACACATATTAATTTCAATGAATTCTAAAACTATTTATGGAAATGAGAACGCAGGCAGATTGATACACCATTCTACAGACAAACAAAAGTTATTAATTCTTTTCAATTTTATTTGAAAATTTTAAAAACGCATAACTGATAACTCAACAGAAATGCACTTCGATCAAATTCCATTCATATTCAGGATATTACAGCGAAATTTTCAGGATGTTTTAGAAAATATTCGTCATAGAACGCAATATATCCTAATTCTTTCGTAAATCCTTGTATAAAATCTAGTCGTATTTTTATACTATTTTCAATAAAGAACATGCCATAATCAGCTGAATAATAATGTATCAGTATATCAGATTAAACTTATTCTAAAAATAATCAAGGAAAGGAAAGAGTAGTTAGACAGATGAACCGAAATCTTAAATGCTGTTCAGTTTTCTTGGAAAGTGTTAAAAAAGATAGAGCGTTAATTGTGTTGAATAATACTTGCGCTGTGCGATCCCAGATATGTGTTTGTGTGTGTTTATTTAGCAATACACAAGCCATTATTATTTTTATTTTTCAACATTTCCCAGCAAAGTTGACAAGCTTATATGATACCAGTTTTTCTATCTCTTGATCTGCTTCTTCGCGCTTTAATTTTATAAATATTTTTAGCATACTCCAAAACCTATATATATATATATATATATATATATATATTTCAATTTAACTATGTCTTGCTCTTGACTGAAAATGGTATAAATAGCACTAGTGCTTTAGATGCGGTGATGCCTGAAAAGAACACTGATATATTATGGTCTACCAGAGATATTTCAGTAAAACTTATTTTATTATATTTTTATACAGCGTAAAACATAAGAAAACATATATTACATACACACGTTCACTTATATTACATAATTTATGTAATTCATATGCCTAAATACATGCTTTGTATAAAATGTGGCATGATTAGCATAATATTCACTTTGCGACAAATAAAATATTAAGGTGCATTGGGGGATATATGTGAGAATTTCTGAGTTCATATTTAGTTCTTTTATGCTTTTCAACAATCTAACAAGATCAAAAAGCGTTTGTGATTTGGGTTTGTTTGTCTATCTGTATTTTTGCTCATTTATTCAGTAAATAATTTTAGAATATTATATTTTTGATATGTTGTTCAGGTTTACTTTGGCTCTATTTTTATTGAGAATAATAAAAATAGTACTGTTTTATGCACAGAAACTCAGAAAACAATTCCGACACATTAGGATCTATGGGAGGTCTTTCCTTAAAGCATATTTTAAAAGTTGTATATTTTGCACAAAATAACAGAATTAGCATACATTATTCTGCTGTAAAATGAAGTGTTTCCTGTAGAATATGATTAGCAAAATTAATAAGTTTATAGGGCTTTACAATCGTTTTCAGATACATTATGAGATATAAGTCGAAATTGCGCATGTAAACTTTCAGTGTTGTAAAGTTTTTTTCGCCCTTTCTTTTTTCTTTGGTATTGTATGTAGAACGTATGGAAACTTTAAACAATATACAAGCTTATAAAAAAATAATGATCCACTTCATGCTTTCCCTTTCGTAATAATAATAATAATAATAATAATAATAGTAATAATAATAATAAAGGTATAAAGCAAGCTTTTATGAGATTTCTTTCTCCGTAATTAAAAACACTATACAGTTTAAGGCATCATCATTGAGGTAAATTTCACTTCAGATTGAACGATATAACGGACAAAGTGTACTTGGAAAGAGTTTTCTAATTTATACGAACTGCAAAACTTTTCTCTTTTATTAATTAATAAATTGGTAAAACATGTGTGATTGCTGCAATAATTGAATAAAATTATTATTATTGTTTTCAAATTACATAATACAATAGTTATGTTTCATACCGTTTAAACAGATTTTTCTATTAACCCATTATTTGCCAAACTAATTTTCAAATTTTTTCTTAATTAGTGAGTTTTATAAGTTTTAGTAAAAACTATTTAAGAATTATAACAAATTTCAAGAAATTAAGCATACTACCGCAGATCGTCTTATTTCTGGGACAGTGGCAGAATACATTATCTAAAACTATATTTCCATTATCACATTGTCTAAAACTATTAAAAAAAAAGTAACATCCCAAAAAAAGTAATAAAAACAAAACACAACAGCAAGAATAAATATAAATTTTTAAATATTCCATATGAATTTAAAATATTCAGTCTGGAACAAATAAAAAAGCTAACAATTTTATTGTGTTTCTTTCTTTATGATTATAGTTTTTCTATGCAATTTTTATTAATTTTCATTAACAGTTTTCTTTCATAAAAATAACAGTGCGTGTAATTCATTTAACCAAACGAATTAAACAGGCATTTAGTATTTTAACTACGATCAATTTAAAAAAAATTATTAAAAATTTTTGAAAAAAAAAAAAAAAATACATAGACTAAAAATAAATTAATTCCTTTTTAATAATAAAATTAAAATAATAATAGTGTGTTTTGTTAAATCTCGCCAAACGCCAAATCGCTGTCGCCAAACTTCCTCTAGGTTGCCAGCCTATGTTGCGAGCCAAAGTGCAAAGTCAATGGCATAGGCATATGGCAATTGGCAATGAGTGTTTAACATCACATCACCCGACACGTTGAAAAAAGAGAACTACAGAACACAGATAAGTTTTTCATTTTACATTATATATATACATCAAAATTTAACAATTCTATTAAGTATGTAAAAAATTCTCGAAAACTGTTTAAATTTAAAGCCAAATTAACCTAATATATATATATTTCAAAATTTTAAAA
Organism: Salticus scenicus; assembly: GCA_963930645.1. Classification (NCBI taxonomy): domain Eukaryota; kingdom Metazoa; phylum Arthropoda; class Arachnida; order Araneae; family Salticidae; genus Salticus; species Salticus scenicus. The sequence goes on along the minus strand of OZ005649.1, from coordinate 372,724,595 downwards.
TGTTCCATTTTAGTTCTTTTATTTTTTTCCGTTAATTTTATATTATTATAGTTTAACGATAAATATATTTGAGTATTAATTTGTAGTAGAGTGATAAGTAAGATACTTCTTAAAAATATTTTTGTGTTTGAGTGCTGAAATTTAATTTTTAGCATTTAAGCATAAAAATATTTTTAGAACATTAACTTATTAATGAATCCACAAAAAAATTAAAATAATAAAAATAATAAAAATCAGATATGTTTAGATGTTATTATTACATTATAGTAATGCAAAATCAAGGGATAATATTAAAAATTAGTTGGCAGGAAGTTCTTAAAAAAAAAAAAAAGAGTACGTTTCTGGAATTTAAAATTTTATTTTGTTTTATTTCAGCGCATATAGATGGAAAATTTATAATTTCGTAAGTCAATAATTTAAATAAAATTTTCATACATATGCATTAAAATATAATTTTGTTAAGTATATTAAAATTTCTCGAAATCTATTTAAATTTACAATAGCAAATTTTTTTTAAATTTTAGTCTTTTGAAAATATTTTAGATGTACCTCTTGACAAATGTTTGTTTTAGTTTTCCATCTGTTGCGCATTATAATAATTTCGAAATAGAATCTACACACGTTTAGGTAAATTTATTCATAAGTTAATGTTTTAAAAATATTTTTATATTTAAATGCTGAAACTTGGGAATAAATTTCATCATTCAAAAAAAAAAAAATATTTTTTAAATTTTATCTATGAATGATTAATTAATAGTCAGAAATATCTAAATTATGTAACTAAACGTTAATAATGCACAATCGATGGAAAAATAAAATAAAACTTTGATAAGAGGAATCTTAAAATCTTAACAGTGTCTTTAAATGTTAACAGTGTGTTTTAACAATGTCTTTGTTAAAATATACATTTAAAGTATTAAAAAAACTTTGAAATTAAAAAAAATATTGTTATTGTCAATTTAAATAGATTTCGAGAAATTGCTTTCTATGTAATAATATTATACTTCAATGCATTTATGTAAAATTGCATAATACTATGACAGTAATTTACAAAAACAAACAAACACACACACACAAAAAAAAAAAGAAGAAAAAAGAAAGAAAGAAAGAAAGTAAAGGAAAAGAAAAAAAAATAAATAAATAAAGTACACACGTCACACAATTTTAAGGGAACATACGACCCTTAGAACTTCAAAAAACATCGATTTAATTATAGTCTTTTTTTAAGTAAATCATTGTTAACTAAGCTTTATTGGGTATGTCTAATTGTTACCTATAAGATTATTATGTATTTTGGAATATAATTTAAATTCTGTGGTGAATTATTTAATAATTTATGTGTTAATAATAAATGTTTTTTTTTTTCACCTTGCACGCAGGATACCTGTAAAACTATTTAATATTTTTTCTTGAAATTTTCACAGATTATGTAACATATCAGATCCTTCAAACTGAACCTAAATTTTTTCCAGTTTAGGTTAAAAAAAAAAAAAAAAAGTTCAAAGATAATTTATTTTTTAATAAAATCTGAAGTATCACCTGTATAAAAAAATATGGGGGGGGGATACAAATTTAGATTCAGTTTGAAGGATCTGATATTTTACATAATCTGTGAAAATTTCAAGAAAAAATATTAAATAGTTTCAGAGATATCTTGCGCGTAAGGTGGAAAAAAAACGCATTTATTATTAACACATAAATTATTAAATAATTCACCACAGAATTTAAATTATATTCCAAAATACATAATAAACTTATATGTAACAATTAGACATGTTCAATAAAGCGTAGTTAACAATGATTTACTTTAAAAAAGACTATAATTAAATCGATGTTCTAAGGGTCGTATGTCCCCTTAAAACGTACAAAGAACGTTCGAAGAACGATTCAAAGAACGTTTTAAAACGTTCAAAGAACGATTTTAAAACGTTCAAACAACGTTCAGGACGTTGCAAAAACGTGCATGAAGAACGTTCTGAGAACGTGTCTATAGAAACAATGGTGATGTTTACACGTGTGCAGAACGTGTTTTGTACCGTACTATTCGACGTCTTCAAGATGGACAAATAGACGTCTATAAAACGTTCAAGCTGAACGTTCATAGAACGTGTTAGTAGAACTATTTTTAAACGTTCAGAGAACGTTTCCGTGCTGCTTGGGCGTGTTGAGTCAGTCAGTCAGTGAGTGGATGTATATATTATATATATATATATATAAATTTATATATATATAATATAAATTATGTATATATATATATAAATTACTTAATTGTTTCCTTGTAAAACTCTAAAATTGAAACAAGTCTTTATTTTTTTATTCACTTGCTACTGAATACTCAATAATTATTCAAATATTTTTTTTATATACCACGCTTTTAAAATGGGCTAAACAAATGCAATTTAATGCAAGTAATTTATGAGTAAACAAGACGTCCATGCACCACTGTTCGTATTCAAAATGGGCACAATGGCAGTGTACAGGATCCTTCCCATCAGACTCCAAATTTGAAATTTTTGAAGGATCAGATCGTAAGTTTTGGAGGAACTGCGAACCATGGAAGGGGGTAGGGACATCAGATTCTAGGATCCCTGGGGGAAGGAGGGGGGGGAGATCAGAGATCCATCCTATGGAAACACTGCAGTCTTTATCATGTAGCCCCTCAATCAAGACCAAATTAAAAATTTCTTAAAGATCGGACCGTAGCTTTCCGAGATACTTGGCAACGTCAAACATTTTGTCATTTAAACATTCAGCCGAGTCCAAATTTTAAATTTCGTAAGTATCGAACGGTAACATTTCAAGGTACTGGGAAACGTACGGGGGCCCCACCTCCCTTATTCGAAACAAGAAAGAAAAATATTGCATTGCGATCTAGTTTTTAACTATGTTTAAACTTTCAAGTCTCTAGCTCATCGATATGTTAGTTTAAATCGATTTCAAAATTCTTATCGAGCAGAGAAATAGACAGAGGGGAAAGAGAAATAATAACAACGTGGCAAAAAAGTGAATGTCACTACTAAACAACGTTATCATTGAACATATGCAAATTATATGAAAAAAAAATAGACATCCCTTTTATGCCAGATCATCGGCAATCAAGATAAATCAATGTTCACTTTCCTGTAAGTCGCACTTGATTTTAAAATGATGAATGCACTAATATTACTTCCACAGTCAATGATATATACATTAAGAATTGATATAAGCTTAAATCGATCTAATGAAACAGATTTAAAATCGATATTACCAAGAATCAGTGTAAGCTTAAGTCGATTTAGTCATGTAGATGTAAAATCAGTAATAACAAGAATCGGATTAAGTTTAAATCGATTTTTATGGATAAGTCGATACATAGCAGAGTCCTAATTTAGAGTCGCTACTAGGACGTGCTTATGAAGAAGAGCAGAATCCATGTCATAAAACTAACATTCTTTTGTGTGTGTATGAACTTACTACTGTTGTTTCCTTATTTTTACTTTCAGATGTACATCTTATGATGACTTCGGAGACGACTAGCAGCTGAAGGGCAGACGAAGGGTAGGTACAACCTGTGTGGATGATGTTTTTTTTCCTCAAGAGATCCTTTCTCCTATGAGACAAAAGAGGAATCTCTTTGATTCTTCCCCACCAAGGAAGCCCGGATTAATTTTAAGCTACTGGGATTTTTCTCTACGCAGAGTGCAGTAAAGATAAGCTGACCAAACGTTCCCATTTATGGGGACAACCTTATTTTTAAGGCACTTTTAAAAACGATGGTAAATTATTTATCATTGGTGTTTTATTTTTTGTCCTTTTTTAGTAAGAATGACAAAATGAATCCGTAATTGGATAATTGTAGCAATTTTTAACGCTTCTCTGAAATTAAGATATCTGATCTGGTTGCTGTATGTAAAGATGAAACCACGATGGAACACGAACGCTCAGATGCTGTATTAGCAGAACTACTTTTATCAATTCTTCTTTAAATCCTATAAATCATTGTAAATAACATAATCACTTCCGTATGTAGTTTTTTTGTGTATCAATACGTACATTTAGAATTACCGAATTCTTGCCAATTACTGAAAACGTGTCATTTCATTTTCGATAATATTTCATTTGTTTTTGGTAAATGTGCTAAATTTCAACTAACGAATGAAATAATGAGGTTTTGATTAATGAATTTATAAACAGTGTTTATCATGATTTCGGGAGATAAACTATAGTTTTTTACGAATTCTAAATCTCAAACTACAATTAATCAGACTGTATATTATTAGTTTTATGTACTTGTTACCTGTGTTTTAAAAGTTATTCTGAATGAATAGAAAGATCTACCATTAACTATTATTTACGAAAAAATTAAAATAAAATTGAATGTATTTAAAACTTGGGTACAGCAACAAAGTCATTTCATTTTACTTTTTTTTATTTGTTTCATTCAGAATATGAGAAATACAGCGGAAATGAATAGTTACAGTATCTAATTGCTTAATATTAAAAAATATATATAAGGTTATTTAAGCACATAAATTAATCACTGTTGGTTTATTATAAATCAATTTTTAACAAACTTCTTCTTAGTGTGAAAAGATTGAATGATGTAAACTGTGAAAAGACTGAAAGTTTTGTCATGTCAAAATTTTGTCAGCACTTTTTCATTATATCGAGACAAGTTACATACACAAGAAGTTATTGTTTAATGAGATTTTATGTTACTGGATGTGAAGAATCAGGACCAGTAAAATTACAGATGACATAATAATAATAAAATAAAAACCTCAAACTTACATCAAGAAAATTCAATCCAAGTTATATTTCTAGGCTTAATGTTTTACTATGATAAACAATGCTGTGATTACTATGCCAAACGAGATGACATGTTAAATAAATAGAAATTTATGTGCCGGATTATGAAGAACACAAGTTAAGGCCTTAAATTAAAAATTATATGAAAAATTTAAATTTAGAGAATTAAATGCAAAAGCTAAACTTAGGGTTTTAGTTCCTTTAAGCTTTTCTATTTTTGCAAAAATAGGGTTGAACTTGAATTCGAAATCTTTTACAGAATTACAGCATGTTTCATTTGATGTGATATTTATATAAGAGAGGCATACTATTGTAACAATCGCAGCTATCGTAGATCACACGTCGGATCGTACACTCCGCAGCAAAAGTGTCCGAGCACTAGCAATAATACCTGTCTAAAAAAAGTACACTTAATTCTGCTTTGTTAAATAAATCCTTGTCGAATTGTGTCCTTAGACAGACTAAGAACATGACTCAACAAGGATTGATTTAACAAAGCAGTATTAAGTGTACTTTTTTAAGACGGGGATTATTACTAGTGCTCGGATACTTTTGCTGCGGAGTGTACGATCCGATTTGTGATCTACGATAGCTGCGATTGTTACAATAGTATGCCTCCCTAAGTTTCGAACCACCTAGATATAAAATAAAACCTTATTAAAAAATAAAAGTTCTAAATTAACTTAGACATTTACCTTCCTAATAAAGTCGTAATCATGCTTGGACGTATAGCAGCTTAAGATGACAATGTGCGCTATTGAAGAGAGTGTACCGCACATTAGACACCACCTGAGAGACAGAGGAAGCATTGAATAAGTAACAAACACTACAAAGATTATGCGGTACGGACCGGCCAGTTCGAGGCTGCCTTCTCTTAGAACAACACGGCCCTTTGTAAAATCAACTTTTAAACTGGCTAGAAAAAGAAAGAAAAATATTATAACTAAAATGAACACAAGTATAAACTTGGTGAAAAATTTTAAAACCAGAAAGTAATCGATGACTAACAGTTTAGTAAATTAATTAATGCATCATTAAACAAGCGTTACTAATTTAGGCTCTCACTGTATTTCCTATATAAATTTTTAGGTTCAAATTCTCAACCTTATACATTATTTTGTAATAAAAAACTGATTATTTTATTGATTTATGCTATTAAAATGTTTGTTTCTTATATAAGATTGTACCTTTAACACGCTTTTATTAGCTTTACCTGAATGTATGTTTGTATGTATGTTTGTATGTATAATGTATGTTTCTAACCGCTCTGGGAGCAAACAAAAAATCTATATTGTAAAAAAAGACTTTTCCTGCGTGCACGCTGTGGCTGTGAGGTAAAGCTCCACGCTACGAACCTAAAGGTCTAGCGTTCGAGCCGAGTTAGGGAAGATTTTTTTAAAATGGTTTTTGTTTAATTCTAAATTCTTTTAATTAAAGATTTAAATGTAAATACTATGGCGTGTCACTCACACGATTTTCTCTTACCCTGCATTTTAATGCTAAGATAGATATTTTGTGCTTTTTAGTTCACATTTCTATAAAAGCGTGTTCTTTAATTTTTTAAAACTATAATATTATTATCTTTTAATTTGTTTTTGTATTAAAATAGTTTGATTCTGCTATGCATAAAGCAAAACAATAAACTTAAATTGTCATTATTTTTAAAATATTTATTAATTTTGAGAAAACAAATCATTCGTTAATGGATGTGTTACTGAAAAATCTCTCTCTTTCATGACATTTGTTTTAATTGTTTGTCAATACTGACAGTGAACTTGACGATGCTTTTACTTACACAACGTAGATAACGGAGTTTTTCTATGACTTGTCTGTTAAAATTACACAGAATAAATCACTCACTGTAAATTAATTTGAAGAATACTCCTAATTTTAATTTAAGTAAACTTTTCCTCATAATTTGTCCGACAATGTGTTATTCTAATTTATGGTTGGTTGGCTTTGGTAGGATGATTGAATTAATGTGGAACTAAAGCTCCATAGTGTACTAATGGCCAGGATAAAGGGGTGACACCTAAGGCCATTCAGAAGACCATTTCGGTATTACTTTTAGGATTACTATAGATAAAGTTGACTAAGGCTGAGTTTATTTTCTAACAGTACGGTATTTTACAGTCGGCAGCATAATGTTTCGAGCACTAGCCAATAATTCCTATATTAAAAAAGTACACTTAAGACTGTTTTGTTAAATAAATCCTTGTCGAATCATGTTCTTAGACTGACTAAGAACATGACTCGATAAGGATTTATTTAACAAAGCAGTATTAAGTGTACTTTTTTTAGACAGGGATTATTGCTAGTGCTCGAAGAATTTTGCAGCCGACTGTACATTCATCAGGATACAAAAAATATCTTTAATTCTGTCGTTAATTACGTTATTAATCACGCGTACATTAATTTCAATGAAATGAAATCATAACAGGGAGTGTCTCAAAAATAAGCTCATACATCATTTTTGAGAAGAGGTTGTATGCAAAAATAATAATACAAGTTATTCAAATCTAAATCACCTTTATTCGGAGCTGTTCATAGTTCATCATGATGTGTTTGAAAAACATTATTTTGTCTAAATGTAAGAAGCCATGTTTACACAATGATATTAATGTAAGAAAGTGCAAAGAGTATGCCTTATTTAAAATTTAAGACAAAATTATTTAATGTATTGAATTTTTTTTTTTTTTTTTTCAATTACAAAAAATATGGTACACTTATCCTTTCGATATGAAATTAAAACCGAATTTGTTTGTATTGCTATGTTGTTACTATTAACTAAATTTACTGAATAATGTTAATGTTAAAGGTATATGTTGAAAAAAAATATAAGTTCCCGCCGCTTATTAAAATCACATTCGTTCTGAGTCAAAGTGATTTTATTAAGCGGCTGATTTTTATATCCGGCGAACGTTCCTGCCCTTAAGAAAAAGGTATTACTTCCCTGAATTTCGAAAGAAACTTCAGAAGGTAACGAATAATATAATTAGTAAACAATATTAATTAATTTTTGGTAGATAATTAACTAATTGTTTCTTCGATATAAGTAAATTAAACGCATTGTAAGTTCCCGTGCATTTTTGTTAGAGGAATCAGCAAAACGCCTCATAACGGCCTTTTCACGTATCAAGTTTTGTTTGATTATACACAATAGAACTTGTAGCAGCGCCACCTGTTGAGCGGTTGACACCAAAAGTTGATAGGAACTAACTTATGTGAAGGTGAATCTCCATATAAATTTATATACAATTCTGTGCAGTAGTTCCTGAGATATAGCCTTCTCTTAAATTGCAAAAATCGCTGTATAGCAGCGCAACCTACTGGCCGATAAGTATTCAAATTAAATCAGCATAATGTCTCATAATGACCTTCTTACATATCAAATTTTGTTTGATTATACTCAATAGAACCTGAGATATAGCCTCCCCTTAAATTGCGGAAATTTCTGTATAGCAGCGCCACCTGTTGAGCGGTTGACATCAAACGTTGATAGGCACTAATTTCGATCAACGGTGCATCTACACATAAATTTAAATGCAATTCTTGACCAGTAGTTCCGGAGATACAGTTGCCACAAAATTTTGTCGCACACACACATACACACAGACAGACAGACATTTTTTAAAAATGATAAAATCGTGTTCTAGACATGTGAAAACGTGTAAATCCGTCGAAAATTTTTACGAATCCAATACTTTCTTTTATTGAATATAGAAGAAAGTAATAACAAACACTTCACTACGAATTATTTTTTTTTTAAACTTTAAATTGATTTCAGTGTGGGATTTCTTTTATTTTCTTTTTTACATTTTTTTTTTTTTTTTTGTGAAATTGTGCATTAATTTTCCGTATGCCTCTAAATAAATAAATGAGTTTACATAAATATTTTCCAGATACTCAATCTTTATATATATAAAAAAAAAAAAAAAAAAAAAAAATCCCAAGGCATACCTGCAAATAAAAAGCTGCAGTGTTATATATATATATATATATATAAGAAAATATTTGGGTTGAAGAAAAATTGCTGGATTTTCAATTGTCAATTCAAAATTCTCGTGTTCTAATTCTCTTGACATGGTGTCGATTTATGGAATGAAATTTAGCAGGAATATTCTTTGGGGAGTGAAATAGAAAACCGAGTTTACTGAAATAACAGGAAATAGAATTTGAATCTTTTCAGAGATTGGTTTTGTTTTCACCTAAGAGGTAAAAAACAAAAACATCCATTTTCACGCATTGAACTTATTGAAATATATGACCTTGTCTTCTTGTCTAGCAGGAAATGTATAAAAATAGATTTTATTTTAAAAGAAATGTTGGCTACAATAGCAATTTAGAATATTTTATATTTCTTCTATTATTTTACATACCAAAGTTAGTTTCATTATTCTTTCAATTTTGCTACTTTTTCACTATGTATTAAAAAATATTACTGCCAATGCTGTTCAATTTCTTTGTCTGCGACCGCATCTCCTTACGAACTACAGATTCCTCAGCGTCGCAAATGGTTTGCTGAATATGCCAAGAAACATGTTTATCTTGATTTGAAATTTCTATTGCCTTAATTGACGTTATCAGTTACAAATGGTTACATAAATCGCTATAAAAAGCGTTAATGAAAGTACTTGCCAACTTGTAAATAGTTTCCTTTATTACGTTGCTTTTTCCGTCTGTGACTTCATAATCTTAAAAAAAAAAAAAAAAAAAGGTAAATAAAAAATGTGTCATCCATGGTGTAAAATAATTTTCTATGTTGCTATTGGTAAACTGTCGATGTTGCCTCTGGTAGCAAAGAAATTTATCGTCTGTGAATAAATAAAAAACTTTGTCTTAGTTATTTTGAATAAAAAAATGAACTTAGGATTGTAATTTATAGTCGTCAGATATCTTTTTTGCTACTTTAAAAAATTAAATGTTTTTCTTTTTCTTTTCTTTCTTCTTTATCTTTTTCTTTTTTAAGGGAAGAGGGAAGGAAGAAAAAAAGAATCTGAAATTTTGGCATCCTTGAGATGCTCGAGAGAAGAAAAAAAAAATATTAGAATAGTGAAAATATTTAAAAATAAACGAAGTGTAATTGTAAAAAAATATAAGCATAAAAAAATATGTTCTAAATTCTTTAAATAATAATAATAATAATAAATAAATAAATAAACAAATAACAGCAACTGCCGTTTTTAAATTTATCGTGTCTTTTCAGCTTTATTTTGTAAAAATTATTTCACACACTGAAAAAAAAAAAAAAAAAAATCCCGTACGATTACGGGGAAAGCCCGGCAGCAAAGATTCCAGACAAAGCCCGTAAAAAGAAACGCTTAGACCGTAAATTAAATATGTAATAAACTTAAATTAATCACATACCTGTAAAAAAACATTTTGCCCGAAAACCAATATATATATATATATATATATATTTTTTTTTTTTTTTTACGGGCTTTGTCTGGAATCTCTGCTGCCGGGCTTTCCCCGTACCCGTACGGGATTTTTTTTTACAGTGCATAAAAACATGAAATTAGACAGTTGTGTACATGATAAACATATGAAAAAAATCGTTAAAAAGCATTATTTTAGGAGATATTTAATGTTGAAGTAGGGCAAAGTAATTTCAGTTATAAAAGTTTTATAGACTAAAAAACTATTTATGGCAACTTCATCATATTTTGGTAAGATATACTGCAGCTAATTGTAGTGTGCAGTACATTTTCCGTTTTTTTTTTTTTTTTTTTTTTTTTTCCTTTTCTTTCTTTGACAAATGTTTATATTTATTTCGATTTTTACTTCCATTACCCTATTACCGTAGGTAATCGAAGTATTGTATTCGATCCAAAAATTTGATGTCGAGTTTTCACCTGATTTACACGTTTTAAGGCCTCCTGGGTCCAAAAAAGTAGTTTTTGGCAAATGGTCAGTGTGTGTGTATGTGTAATCTTCTGGCTATCATATCTCATAAACTAATAAAGGTAGAACTATGAAACTTCAGAATTGATACAGGACTGGTGTACAGATAAAGTTCCTAAATTTTGATGAAATTTGGAAAACCGGAAGTGGGACCGTAAGTCCGTAACTCAAAAACGGCTCTAACAATTTTCTTCAACATTGCTGTATAGACACTCTATTAGACGTCCTTTCGAATGATATGGTTGATTAGTTTAGGAAAATTGATAAGCGTCCATTATAAATAGCTCAATTTCAGGTCTTGCAAGTGAGTTCCTTTAAAAATGGCTGTACGAATCTTTTTCAAACTCACCATATTAACTCCTTTTTAGATATCCGTTTGTATGTAATTATTGTTTTTCGGTCAATAATTGGGTTTACCAAGTTTTAGTAAAAGTTGGCGTCTCAAAAAAAGGCTCTAACGATTTTCTTGAAAATTGTTACATAAATCCATTTTAGATATCCTTTTTCATGTATTATGCAGTTATTACAGAAAATAATAACGGTCATTCTGGTTAGATAGTTCAGTTTTAGATCTTGGAAAATGGTGTTTAAAAACTAATTCTATGATACATATATATTTTTTTCTTATTTTTTAACTCTATGTGTAAACTCTGTTTAATATGTCTTTACACGTGTATTAAGCTTCTCGTACTGGGAAATTTCAAAAAAATGCATATAATACGTGTAATAGTCGTGTAATAGTCGTGTGGTTATTTCACACCATATTTTGTTTTATGTATTATGTGATTTTTGCTTTTTATCCTGACATTTTTCTTTGAGTTGTAATTTCAAGAAGGCGCCAAATAAATAAATAAAAATAAATAACTAAGTAAAATAAAATAATAACTCTTTATTTTATTTATTTATTTATTAACATAAAAAGAAACATTTTCTGACACGTATATAAAAAAAAAAAAAAAGTTAAATTTCTATTATTAAAATTTTTTAACAAAACTGACGTCATAATAGCTTTAAAATTATCATTTTAATTAACTTATTTTATTTAGATACTAGCAGGCTTTTCCCGCTTCGCTGGTCACTAAATTTAAAGGAAACTCTTTTTTCTATATAGCTTTATAAAAATAAAATAATACAAAATACTGAAATTGTTTAAAAGCTCGCTTCAGGTCCCTGCTGCCTTCGGCAGCGATTTGGTCATCCGCTAAAACTCGGGCGCCTGTCCCTATTACCTGCGACAATGCCATACCACTGGGTTTCCATTTAGGTGCTTATTAGATAGCAGTTTCGAAATAGATAGTATAGAAAAAAAATTGAAGTATCCCTTTTATATTTGAATCCCAGTTACATATGAACAACACTATACGTGGTGCACATAATATTTGCTTTTACGTTATTTCCTATGTTTATTTTGTTTATCCGATCAACCATAAAATGACAGCAATTTCACGCCAAGTACTACAATATGCTATGACAGGCTGCGTCTCTCACATGAGACAAATAATTTTTGTGGTTATATATAATTCACGGTTTGTAAACCTGATCACAATACAGCCTTAATATAGTTCTCTTTGGCGAGTTTTAAATTTTTGTCACCATTTTAGACTTAATCCTTTGTAATAATATTCTATGAGCACTATTTCTGCCGTATTTTAGGCAACGAATCTTTTTATGGTTATATATATTTACCATTAAACATATTTTTATTTATTTATTTAAATATTAATTTGATTTAATTAAATATTTCTGTTCGACAGCGCGCAAGTGCAGTCACACACAGAGGCTCATTTATTTGTATGATAAATTAGTATATTGATTAGTATATAAAAAAATAAATAAGTAGGTAAACATTATCGCGCTACACAACTTTATTATGTTGCTCCATTGGCGGCTTTTGAATTTTTGTCGCCATATTAACGGCGGATTTTTTTTTTTTTTAAATATTATTATTATTGTATGAAAAGGGGAAGACTATTTTGCCAATATTTTTACCAGACACCTTTTTGTTTTTATATATAAGAATCCTTTCTATTCTGTTTATATTTTTAATGGCATTTAGTTTTAAAATAGTGCTTACTAAAGTGAATTTGCTATCTTTAAAATTGCATTTTTTCAATAAACTTTCTATAAAAATAAATCATTTTGTGACTACTATTTAGGCTTAATATTTTTTTTCTTTTCGCAATACTTGTATTTTTTTATTTATTTATTTATTTTTTTTTTTTTTTGATGCGCTCTTAGATGAAAATGGCTGTAGCGATATTAAACTCCTTGTCGAAAAACATTCGGTGTACTTCAATACCAAAATTTAAAAAGTCGCCCAGGAGGATCTATTAATGAAACTGATAAAATAAAAATATGGTTCATAGAGTTTAAATAACCTATTTAAAAAAACTTTTAAAACCCAAATTCTTAATATGTCGTATCAAATAAACTCTTTCGAAGTTAGAATAAAATTTAATTTGCAAAAAAATGTAACTTTTTTCTTTATTAACCGAAATTGATGAAATTTGAACTGCCAGTTGGTCTTGTGTTGTACAGGCTGTATATTATATTTTTGTGCTCGGGAAAATTAATAAAAAATTGAAAACTGCAATTTTTAATCCCACTTCAAAAACATGTGACTTAATGAGTGGCAGATTTTTTTTTTCTCCAAACGGTTTCCATACAATCTTCTGCTATTGCCACTAAAATTCATACTTTAGTTAATTTTTGTCCGATCGATAAGCTGTTTAATCCGTCGGAATCACAAAAATCGCCCCTTTCATTTGGGACTTCATTTGTAACGATACGACTGATATCTAATTTATTTTCTAATTTTTCTAATTTATTTTCCTCATTTTATGTAAATGTGCTTTTTTTTTTTTTTTTTTTTTTTTATTCTGTCGAAAAAAATTGGCAACAATTAAATTATGGATAAAATTTAAATGGTTTATTTAGAAGGTTATTATTTTTACATTTTAATTAGTTAAAAAAATAAAAATTATACAGACACGACATTATTTCATTATTTAAAACATGAAAATCTGACATTGACAGATTTTAATTTAGTGCCAGAGGCCTACTGCTGAACTTGTTAATATCGACAAATTCTTCTTTAGTTAATTCGTGACGATCTACATTCCATGATAAAGTTTTCATTAAATCAAACCAACGTGTTTCAGCTGCAGATACTGTAACAAATAACGTTGGAAGTCCAAACTGTCTTACAGCCGCAAAACAACGTTTTTTCTCTTTTTCCCAATGAGGGGGAGGTGTGCCTTGGGGGGGGGACTCATGTCAAAGGTGTGCCTTGGGGGGGACTCATGTCAAAGTTGTACCTTGGGGGGACTCATGTCAAAGTTGGCCCTTGGGGGGGACTCATGTCAAAGTTGGGCCTGGGGGGGGACTCATGTCAAAGTTGGGCCTTGGGGGGACTCATGTCAAAGTTGGGCCTGGGGGGGGACTCATGTCAAAGTTGTGCCTTGGGGGGACTTCATTCAATAAATCCCCATTCAATAAACCGACTGAAATAGGCCCTTAGCACTATTAAGAGTGACGTATAAAAATTCGACAACGCTGTACCGACTGAAATAGGGGTACCTTGGGGGGGACTCATGTCAAAGTTGTGCCTTGGGGGGACTTCATTCGATAAATCCCCATTCAATAACCCGACTGAAATAGGCCTTTAGCACTATTAAGAGTGACGTATAAAAATTCGACAATGCTGTACCGACTGAAATAGGGGTACCTTGGGGGGGACTCATGTCAAAGTTGTGCCTTGGGGGGACTTCATTCAATAAATCCCCATTCAATAAACCGACTGAAATAGGCCCTTAGCACTATTAAGAGTGACGTATAAAAATTCGACAATGCTGTACCGACTGAAATAGGGGTACCTTGGGGGGGACTCATGTCAAAGTTGTGCCTTGGGGGGACTTCATTCAATAAATCCCCATTCAATAAACCGACTGAAATAGGCCCTTAGCACTATTAAGAGTGACGTATAAAAATTCGACAACTGTACCGACTGAAATAGGCCTCTAGCACTAAAAAAGAAAAACTAAACAAAAATTTGAAAATTGGGCTTCGAGGTGCATCAGGAGAGGTCATTACGAACCTGCATGCTAATGTGTGTAGCTCTGCGATTAACCGTTTTCCTAAAAAGCTCTGGATATACACACACAATGACACACAAGCATCTTACTTTATTTTATGTACTAGCAGGCTACGCCCGCTTCGCTGGTCACTATATTTAAATGAATTTTCAAAAGAACTGGATCAATAATTACTTTTTACATCCCATTAAAAAAAAAAAAAATGAAATCGCTCTAGACCTCGTTTCGGGTACCCGCCGCCTTCCGCCCGTACTGCATCGGGTCCAGGTTCCTATTGCCTTTCTCTTTACGGTTTGAATTGAGAACCTCTTTCTTTTTGAAGCAGGTTAAAAAAAAAAAAAAAAATTAAAAAGAATTACAAAAATTTATTTAAAGAAAAAATATTAAAGAAACAGAAAAAAGAATAAGACCAGATAAAGATTGAAAATAACTTTAAGTTACTGAATAGTACGTTTAAATTAAAATTAGTACATTTCCTTTTCGTTTGCTGACCGAATCTCTCGTTGTCTACAGTCGTTGCACTTATGTACATGGTGAAGTTATCATGTAGTTACATGTCACAAGTGAATCTTTTCGATACGGATTGCACATCGTGTGTGCAATGCATTTTCAAGCAAAAAGAGAAAAAATCGGGTAGCACATCATATGTGTAAAACGATGTACGTCTAATCCGCCCAATTTTAAGCCCACAATCCGCCCACCGTTTACTATATATTGAAGTTTTTTCCCCCAAAATCTTCCACAAGAAAATGTTCAAACACAAAATCGAAACTTTTCGTTTTAACTTTAAAATCCTTCCCGTTTATTTAATTTATTTTATTTTACTGGAATAAAATAAATTAATTGAACTGTTTTGAATGGTCCATTAATTGAACGGCTGTGAACTCACAAATATTAGACACAATCCACTTTTCATTTTTTAGACTTTTTTTTTGGGGGGGGGACGGTTATTTGTATGTTTTTCGTTTTTGTTCTCTTTCATTTTTCTTCCATTTAACCTTTCGAAAAAGACTGAAAAAAATTAATGAATTCGAGTCGTCTATCTGTCCGTCTGTCTGTCAGTCTGTGTTTTCATTTCAATAAATACTTTAGAATGGTAATATACGTTATTTAAGACTGCCAGTTTTTTTTTAATCGGGGAAAAAAAAAAAAATATATATATATATATATATCCAACATATGGTGGTTTGTGTACGTGTGCAGAGGCACATAAAATTTATTTATTTATTAAAGGAATTTTTTAATCGTAAATTTTGTGAGATTTGATTTTGCCTAATTAAAATCAAAATATAGTTTAAGGTGCCATGATAGTGGTAAAATATTTTGAAGATTAAGCATGGTAGTAAATTAAGTAGGTTTTAAAAGTGTTTTATAAATAAAGGGGAGCGCGGTATTTTTCTTGCCTACTAATAAATATCTATATTAATGACTTATTTAAAAGGTATTAATCATTGTATTTTAGCGTTTTCCAATCATGCTAGAAAATACTATCTTTTCTATATTGTTAGACGTACTTTTAAGCAAAATTTTCTAATCACAAATATTTTCACTAATTACTGTAACGCCACTTAATTTTAAAAATATTAAAATGCTTAATGAAATTCTAATATGTTATATTTCTCTCTCTAAGCCGCAACTCACAAGAAACTATTTTGAAAGATCAGTGAAGCGTTCATAAAGAATGATTATTACTTAATAAAACTACTTCATAATGAACGTTATTTACAAGATGATTTTGCTGTTGAAGAGATAATTTAATTGAATTTCGCCAGATGTTGAGTTTGATCTTTCTTTCTCATTTTGAAGATGTTGAAAAGCTAAATAATTACCTTAAGTCATTGAATAAAGAGTAAAAATAACATGGAATGATTTAAAAGTTGATTATTTGCAAAAATAATACTGTTCAAAAATAAAAGTTTTAAGAATTGGCATGCTCGAACAATTTGTTGAGAAAAATTATAGTTTTATAAAACTTAAGAAAGAAGTGCTTAAAATGGCTGTTTGAAATATCTCAGATGTAAAAATAGAGTGAAATATGACAATATAATGAATCTTTCTAAAGCTGTTTGCGGAATTGTTTGAAATGTTGGAAAATCTTTTCCTTTCATTTTAAATATAAAATTGAAAAGTGATCATATATATTTTTAAAATTATGAATTTAGTTAAGCAATTAAAAGTGCTGTGTTTCAATTAAATGCTTTTATTATTATTATTATTATTATTATTATTATTATTATGCTAGTTACTAATTTAATTGTAATTATTTTTATTAAAATTATAAACTTTAGATTTAATATTGAAATGTGAAATCATAAATATTTCAATTAGCAATTTAGTTAAGCAATTAAAAATGTTGTGTTTCAATTAAATGTTTTTGTTTTTAGTATTATTATTATTATTATTATTTTGCTAGTTACTAATTTAATTGTAATTATTTTTATTAAAATGATAAACTTTAGATTTTATATTAAAATGTGAAATCATAAAATATTTCAATTAGCAATTTAGTTAAGCAATTAAAAATGTTGAGTTTCAATTAAATGTTTTGTTTATTATTATTATTATTATCATTATTATTTTGCTAGTTATTAATTTAATTGCAATTATTTTTATTAAAATGATAAATTTTAGATTTAATATTAAAATGTGAAATCATAAAATTTTCCAGTTAGCAATTTAGTTAAGCAATTAAAAGGTCTGTGTTTCAATTAGATGTTTTTGTTGATATTATTATTATTTTGCTAGTTATTAATTTAATTGTAATTATTTTTATTCAAATTATAAATTTAAAATATAAAGTTGAAATGTGTTCATAAAATTTTCAATTTAGCAATTTAGTTCAGCAATTAAAAGTGCTTTGTTTCAGTTAGGTGATTTTATTATTATGATTTTTATTTTGCAAGTTATTAATTCAATTGTAATCAATTTTACTTACATAATTTGATATTTATTGCTTTATATTTTTTTCTGAGCTGTATCTATGCATATTAGAAAATATGTTGTGATTAATTTGTAACAAGAAATTTTCTTCAATTAAATTTCTGCTTATAAATAAAAAAAAATTGTAAATAAACACCATAAATTGTAAGAAACTCAAACATTTTCATCGGGTCGAAACTACGACAGGTGTAAAAAAACATCGGAATGATAGGTGTAATAATAATAATAATAATAATATTCCGATGCAATTTAAACTGCTTCATTTCTGTAAATCATTTTTCTAAACATTCAGTTTAGATGTAAATATAACCATTTTTAATATTTTGTATTTTTTTTCACTTTACCACTTAAAAAAAAAAAAAAAAAAAAAAGGTTTAAGTGGAGTTTTTTTTTTATTTACGTACGCGATCTGTCAATAAGTATTTAGCTACTTTCGAATTTAGACGTTTTATCAAATATCTAGAAAATTTCTTTAGGAATCACCTTGAAACTTTGGTAGTGTAAAGAACACGATATTTGTGCAAAAGTTTTGTTTTGAAAAGTAAAGGGGGATAAGTAAAAAATTAAACAAAAATCAAAATGTTTTGAATTACCCTGTAAAAAGTTATGCTTGAAATGCGTTGGGGCTCTAGCATGTGATAGATCCCCATAGACAAGACGGATTTCTCTCATTATCTGCATAGTTTTTTATGAAGCTACCACATATATTCATGGAAATAAAACGGCTCTTTTAAAAAAAACTGAAAAAAAAAAAAAAAAAAAAAAAATCACTTTTTTAATTATAACACGTAGGGTTAAGTGACCCAGTGCAAAGTCATTTTTTGAAAATTTGGAATATTGCATTAGACACAACATATTGCAATCATAATGCAAAAATGTTAAATATCTTGCCAAGTATGAGCATTTTTACTAAATAATTTTTTATTACGCATGCGCTAGCTTTTAACAAATTTCATTTCCATAATTTAATAGTTAAAAGTATTGAGCAACTTATATGAAAAACCCCAAACAAATATCGTGTAAATTCAAAAAGTTATGAGAGATAGAATGGACATAATTTCAGTTCTCTTAAAATAAAAGCTTAACTATAAGGGGCTTTAGTCACATTTTTATTTGGATTCAATCAATGCTCAATGGTAATACAGTGTTCGCGGATTGTAAATAAATATTGATGAAACCCCCTATCATCTTCCCTTTTTTTTTGCTCTTTCTTCTTTCTTTCTTTTTTTCTTTTCTTTTCTTTTTCTTTTCTTTTCTTTTTCTTTTTTTTTTTTTTTTTTCAAATCTGCGTGTAAAATGGATAAATGGGAAAATTTCGGTATTTTTTCGCCCCAGAATTTTAATATTTTGTTTTGTTATTTTGATTATACTAGGAAAAGTGCTTCTTCATTTACAACAAACTGTAAAAATTACATCACACATGATTAAAACTTAAAGTTATTTATTTTATAGCACAGTCATTAAGTAATATTTTTACCGACAAAACACACTGTGGGATTTTTTTTTTTTTTTTTTTTTTTTTGAGTATGCATCAGAAATTTATTTTTCAGAATGCGTGAATGAATTAGTTATGATTTCTAACTCATGGAGTTGAAATATTTGTTTTTATTTAAAAGCTAGTGATCTCTCTGTTTCTCCAGTAAAATAAATCGTAAGGACTATAACATAGAAATGTGTCTCTGTAAGGGATAGCGACGGCTGCCATTGGGTGCCCTTTCACAAATGGACGTCATTTCGGCGCGTCCCCCCGCCCCCGCCAATGCTCAAATAGGAAAGTACTGCGCCATTTAAATAGTAATAATAATAATGATATAGAAATGTTGTTTATCTATTTCTACAGACTTATTTCGTATGCTTCGATAACTACTCTAATTATTTACTGATACCCTGGAGGTAAAAGACACCATGTCCATTTTGTGAAAAAAGTTAGCACCATGTCCTTTATGTGCATTTTTTTTATTTGTATAAAGGCATTAAGCCCTAATATCCAGTTATTATAAAGGGGATAATACAGTGGAAAATAAAACCATGTCCATTTTCTTTATTTATGACGTATGTATTTCATTGCAGCATATCAAAGATATAGTGGTAGTTGTTTTCACAAAATGGACATTGTCGTTCACCTCCGGGGTACTGATTTGTTTCCTGTCATTTCTTTACATTTCGCCCACGATATTGTATTAAAATTTTCTCTATAATAAGTGATCATACGCTTCTCGATGCATGGAGCGCATATCTGCTGGTGGAATGGTTAATCCTCTAGTCTTTTGTTGTCATGTGTTGAGTTTTAGTCTCCGTTCTTGCATGTACACATAGTGGTCCATAAATTACTTTGACCGTAGAGTGACAAAGTGCACCAAACTAAACCGATATATTATGTGTTATTGTGTATTGATCGACTTTTTTTTAAAAGAGAATAAGTGAGATATTATTTTGTGACGTTTCTATATTTTGATGCTTCTAAAAATTCTAATATATTGATACTACTGTTATGATAACAACAAAATGCTTTGCTGTTATCACATAATACATTTAGGAAGCATAATTTCTACTTGCGAATCTTTTTCGATATATTAATAGAGTTTGGTGTATTCTTTGAGAAAAATTACAAATTTTAATTTTTTAAACAATTTATGAAATGAACTGTATTTTTTGGTTGTGCTGCGTCAACTGATTTTATTTCATTCTTATAAATGAAAGTCAAGAAACAGCCGATACTTTGGAAGAACTTTAGATTTTAGTATAATAAATAATTGTCTACATGTGTACCATGTCAGATAGTTTTCTATTCATAGAATTGCAAAGCGAGAAAAATGCAGTTGGGTTACTACTTTGGTTTCCTTTTCAAAAATAATATATATATATATATATATGTATATATGTATGTGTGTGTATGATGTATGGATATACATAATGATCACCTTTTATTCACACATATCTTTGTAATGTACTCTACTTGTATTACCATCGTTTCAGTCTTGACTTAAAATTTGTCTTTACATGCACTTTTTTTTTTTTTTTTTTTAGAATAATTACGTTGGATTCCAAAGATTTTTCTTATTATTTTTTATATAAAACCATTCGAATGCATTAATTATAATGTTTTTGCAAGTTTGAAGTGCTATATCATATGCTATACATAAACCTTTCTAGAATTTAATTTTTTTCCTCATTTTAATAGGCAAATTTTAAACACAATTTGTGACAATGCACGTTAGAAGTAGTCATTAATGCTGAAGATATACCTAAATTCACAGCCAAATCTAAAATTATTTTTGTATCTCGTAGTAGCTAGTTTACTCTTCTTTTTTAATATTAAATAGTTCCTATCATAAACTGAATACAAAATATGAAACATGATTACTGATATTAATTCATTAAATTTTCATATTTCACACTATCTGAAATTAGTCTGAGCTTGAACTTTGAAACTTGACTGAACATTAATAGTTAATTTTAGATTATTTCTGTAGTTTCATGGAAAATTATTTGGTGTATGAGTAATGAACCCTGAATTGTTTCAGCTT
Source organism: Salticus scenicus (assembly GCA_963930645.1). Lineage (NCBI taxonomy): Eukaryota > Metazoa > Arthropoda > Arachnida > Araneae > Salticidae > Salticus > Salticus scenicus. The sequence goes on along the minus strand of OZ005649.1, from coordinate 372,703,342 downwards.
TTATGAATTACTTTATTCGACGTTAGTAATTTTAGTTAGTAATTTTATTCGACATATTCTGAAAGCGCAAATGCATGAAAATCTGTGAGAGATTCATGAAATAATGGAACGGTGCACAATATAACAATATTCCCTACTATATTACTATTAACTACATTTTAAAAGTTATACATCTATTTGTCCGTCATGTTGCTAATAAATTCAATAAATGCTAATAAAAAATGAATACAATTTTAATAAAATGTAAATCATTAATAAAATCTTAAATAAATCAACGAGTATTTTAGCTATTTATTTTTATTTATTGTTTATTATTTATTTTATTTTATGCATTTATTTTTTGTGATTTTCTATGAATGAAATCAGATTTGTAATATCTTGTAAACCAAAACCTTTTCAATAATAGCAACAACAATAGCAATAATAATTAGTAGAATCTTCGTTATCCGAATCTCAATTATCTGACAATCGACTTAATCGAAAGGATTCATTCAGATTTCCAAAGATGGATTTAATAGAATGGCATCTTTCTCTTATATTTTAATACTTAAAATATTATTTTTTATAAAAGAAAAAACTATGATGAAATGTATAATTCTGAATAACGCAAACTTAATATAATATGTAATATCATCGCTCTCAGAACAAACAGGCGTACATCAAAATTTCTAAATTTCAGTTATAAACCATAAATCTCTTATAACTAGGCAACTGATAAAAATTGAGTTACGCCTCTTTTACATATCATAGATACCACGTTTTGGGCTTTTCAAAAAAAAAAAAAAAAAAAAAAAAAAAAAAAGGCTTAACTAAAAATCATGATATTTTTGTGTTATTTAAAATTATTTTTTGAGTTGTGCTTCTTTGTCCCGAGAGAGACGGTGTGTTTAAGGAATGAGAAATTAATATAAAGTATATGACATAAATCTGTACAAGACAACGTCTTTAGATTGGCGCCCAACGTGGGGCTCCAATGTAAAGACGTTGACTTGTTTGCCAACGTCATACTTAATAAAGTAGTGATAGAAAGTAATTCACAGAGACAAATGTAAAACTGAATATTATATTTAATTAAATTTCAGTTCAAGGGAGCATGGGACTACACCATTAAACGACCTTTTGAAATACATTTATTTGCTCAAACTTCCTCGTAAAATTATAGATACTAAATACTTTACTAGCTAGCAAGAATGTAACTTAACTATCATAACATAAATCAATAAACGACACTGTATTACCACTCTTGAAAACATTTGACTACTAGCTCGATGATCTCTCGAACAGCTAGATATCCTAGGCGCATTCGTGGCCAGACTTACGCTTCCAGGCAGGAGCCACTTCCCTACCTACGTCACACCTAACCCACCTGCATCTCCCAGAGCACGATACTTTCATGCTTTTTATACGTTTAGCCAATTTACATCTTTTCCTTTAACCGCGCTTGTACTAAAACTCCCTTGGCGAATCTCATAAAATACGCAAGTTCTTTTTTAATCCTAACTCCTTATTAGAATACTTTAGTAGGGAAAGTAAAACCCTGAAAATAGTTTCGCGACTCGTACTTTGCGAAACTGCCTCCTACCTTATAAACTAACTAAAATCTAATCAGTAGAATGATTAGGAAAAAGGGAATATGTTGGTTTATACGCTTTATACCATTCAGTGATTGTCAATCTTCATTTAATAAAGGGAAAAAATTGAATTAAATATTTTATACCAAAGATTAATGCTAAATTTCTGACTTGAATCTTTTTTTACCAATGGATTTTCTGAAAGACTAAATGACATGGATTTAAATTCTTTATACCAATCGATAGAGAATTTTTTTCTCAGTCTGGCTATGTACTTAACTCAAAATCGACATTTTGGGACTTAAATCCTTTATATTTATCAGTAAAGAAATATAAAGAATAAATGGCAAAAAAAAAAAAAAAAAAAATATAAACAAAAATTGTATATAAAATACTCTGGTTTCTTAACAAAATTAGTTGTCATCTTTTTTTGCTGGACATTTTGGGACCATTTCAAAACTATCTTGTCACAACATTTTTTTAAATAAGAGCACTTTTTAAATGGTGGCATCATCTTGTGCTTCAATATAGCGAGTGTTTCTTCTAAATTTTTTGTAGCTTGCATAACTCGAATGCAGTGTTGAAATTCCCTTTGACTTCATATGTTTGTTTTTCTTTTGCGTGTTCCTCTTCTCTGATTGCGTCTCGGTTATCTGAAAATTTCTATGGAATCTCGATTAACCGAAAATGCTTCAATCTCAAGCTTTTTGGATAACTGGAATTCTGCTTTAATAATAATAGGTTTTTATAACTGGCTCGACATGGCTTAATCCTATTATCTTATACATATTAAAAGTATAAGCTTTTTGTACAAAAAAATTTAATTAGCTTTATTTATGAATAAAAAATAAGTTGGGTTCACGTAAAAATAGCTGTATAGCGAAAGCTGTCTCCAGTTTAAACAAGAATGAAAAATCACGTGGTACGCATTGATTTATTAAATGTTTCCAAATGCACGTGCTAGTTATATCGAATAACTCTCAATATTCTTTGATTGTGTTGTGACACAACGGACAGACAGGAGGAGTGAAAGGCACAAAGATAGACTAATTGATGTCATAATCACTTTTAAAAATCGTTGAAAAATGTTAAAAATGCTTAAAGTAAAAGAAAATGCAGCCCTTAATGTACCTGAATATTTTAGTGTAGCCCTGTAAATCTGAAGGTTAACCATATCATATTCTATACAAAATATTATTTTAGCAGATTAACAAATAATGTCAATTTTTTCTGATTTTTTTTTCAGTAGAAAATTATCTAAGTGTGATTTATAAAAATGTGTCTCCTAAAACGCAATGCGTTGTTATTTGTTTGGGTGTCCCTGTACACAAAACAGTTGTACAGGACCTATTAATGCTATTTTAAATAGTGAACATTCCTTGGTGAAGTTGAATAGCATATATCCTTTTTTAAAAATTCTGAAAATATTTATGGAAGCTAGAGGCGAGAAGATAGATGGATAGACAGAGGGACAATCGGACAGACAGTTCAGAAATTCCAATCATATACGGATTTAAAAATTGTTAGAACGTGTTAAAAAAGCTTTATATAAACGAAAATGCAATTCCAGTAAATTTTCAATAATAGCCCTTAATGTGACTAAATGTTTTTGAATGACCCTGTAAATCTAATGATAATCATACTATGTTGTTTTATAGACAGCTTATATTGTTATACTGACATATTGTTATACATATATATATATATATATATATATTGATATATTGTAGATATATTGTATAGATATACTGTAGATAGATATATTTTATGTATTGTTATATAGAGAGATATACTGTTCTATTTAAAGCATTATTTTGTACATTTGAATAACATTTCAATTTCATTAAGATTTGTGCAAGTAAAGTTATTAAAATTTGTTTTATAGATATACCTATCGTAGAACTTAATGCGTTAGAATACTGTCGGGTGTCCCTGTGCACAAATGATGGATGGTATTTACTCCATTTTTAATGGGGAACTTTAGAAAGTGAAATTGAATAACATATTTCATTTCATTAAGATTTGTTTAAAGTAAAGGTATTAAAATATGGTTTATAACAATACCTCTGATAAAACACAATGCTTTGGAATACTTTCGGGTGTCCCTGTACACAAACCAACAAAGGTATTAACTCCATTTTCAATAGGGAACATGCGATAGTGAACTTGAATAACATGTATCAGTTTAAAAAAAATTCAATGAATATTTACGGCAGTTAAAATCGCGGACAGACAGACATACAAACCGAAGTCATTAACACTTTTCAACCTTGTTGAAAAGTGCTAAAAAAAGAATGACACAAATATCGCACCCATGGTTGACAAATTTGTCACACAAAAAAGTTTTATAAAATTTTATTATTTTTTTGTTTTCTATTTATCTTGAAAAACAAGATGCAAATATATTTTTTTATTTAGGTGGAGAGCCCGGGTTCGATTCCCGGCTCTGATATTTTTCATATAGTTAGTATAAAAAAATCACCTTTTACACTCAAATATTTCTAAATGAATTTTCGTGGTTGATGTATTATTGAATATAATTTCTGAGATGCAAATATATTTTAATAGTTACAAAATGTCGGTAAAAAATAATCCTTTTAGAAATCGAATTCGACGTATTTAAACCACAGTTCTAATTCTAATTTTAGTTGTCTGTTTATTAAAAATCGTGAGTAGCTCAGTAACTGAGTTCAGTGTTATTCTACCTTCAAATCTACATTAGTATTATTTAAAGCTGCTATATTGTATTGGTTCTTGGGTAGATATTTTGCCTACATTTTCTGCTGAGGAAAGCTCATGCTTAATTATTACGGCATGAAACAACTGTTTTATTTTATTTTGTTTCTGGTGTTTGCTTAATTTCTTTATCTTGAATCCCATGTTTTCAGTGTATTTTACTGCAAGAACCCTGTCTTACACAGGTTTCGAAATAGTTATTGAACTTTTTCAAAAAGTTCCATTTTAATTGTTTCGCTAGAACTTTTACAATTAACGTTCTAACATAAAAATAAGACATTTTATCAAAACAACTTTTGGATAGAAAGTTTTCCAAGATCTTATATATGAAAAAAAACTTTTTGATAGATGTTTCGTAAATCTAAATTCTCTTCACAACTTTTTCTATAAAAGTTTTAGTAATACAAGTTCCCACTAGAATAAGCTTTTAGCTATAAAGTCTGACATATAAATACCCTAATTTATAGTTCAGATTTTGACATTTTATCATCGGGGAAAAAACTTGGCAGACAGTGGTTTCAGTGGCGATTTCTTCTAATGTTCAAAGTGTTCAAAAAACACTCAAATAAAATTTCTTTTATTCGTTATTACTTTATTATTACCATTTTAATTTTTTTTCCAGGTGAATGTCTCTGTTATTGCTCCTAATGTACCAAATTTAATTGTAAGACTATTAACCAAGTGTAAGTCAAATCTTAATTTCAATTATTTTCTTACATTTTGCATTGCGATGAAGGGAGGTGGTAATTTTTTGGCTCTTGATTCAAGATTTCTCTAAAATCAGTATTGTTTGACACAAACTTTTCTTAATAAAGTCTTTTGTAGGCACACATTCACACAGAAATAAAACATAATTCCACATTCTTCATATAGTGGGCAGTAATTTTTCATCTTCTTATTTTCTAAAGAGTGAAATAAATCAAAGTATTTTGCATCTTTGCTTTCTATCTCGCACATTTAGAATTAACAGGATGATATCCTAGTACTTCTGTGAAAAAGAACTTGTATATAAACGTACTACCCAAATAGTTTTTATGAGAACTTATATTTCAAAAGTAACTTTAAATGTTTATTGTAAAAGTTATTTTAAAAGTAGAATTTTATAATAAATGGTTTAACACAAAAGTTTTTGAATAAACTGTTTAAAAATAGTTTCCAAGAAAATTTATTAGGCAGTCATTTTCAGAATAGAAATTATTTTTGGAGCACTAGTCTCACATAATTTTTGTGTTTAAATGAGTTATTGAATTAAGCTTTTCTATCTTCGTTGGAATTAAAAGTAATAACAAAAACAGAAGCACATAGACAGTTTGTGTTTAGAATATCTAACAATATTAGAAGATCAGAATATCTTTAGAGAATCAGAATATCTTCAGAATTTTAACAATATCAGAAGTTAGAATATCTTTTTATTGTCCTGTGTATAAACATGTATATGTCTTGTATACTGTTTTACACTTTTCTATTGCTATGTCATAAACTAGATTTTTTTTTTTTTAACAATTACATTTACTTCTGGTGTGAACTCTAAGAAAAGTGATGCTATTTCAAAATAAATAAATAAATAAATAAATAAATAAATAAATAAATAAATAAAAATAAAATAAAATAAATAAATACGTACTATATATTAAAAACTAAAATTTATTCAAGCAAATTAAATAAAAAATAATTGAGGATGAACAAAATAGAATACCTTGTTAAAGAAAACAAATAATTAAATAATCCATAAAATTATTAAAAGTAAACTGATTCAATGAACGATAACTCACCTTGCATATTTAAGAGGAGACAGGTAAGGAGAGCACCCCAATGTAAATAATTCCTGAAGAAGCATTTGCAGTACGCACATAAACACAGCACAATGTTGAGGATAGCGAAAATAAAAAAATTCAGCCATATGTCCGGTTCCAGTATGTATTCCAGTCCTTTAGAGCTTAATACGGAAAACACATACGTGATCTGTAATTACGAAAAAAACTAGTAAGATGTGGCCACCACATGACTTTCTTCTATATAATTTTACACAAAATTCATTCAATACATAGTATTTATTGAATTATTAAATTATTTTCCATTATAAATGCAGACGATTTTTATCTGACAGAGTTATACATATCACTAAATGCCGAAAAAAAGTCATTTTTTTGCGATTATCAGAAGAAATACGATTTTTTTTTCTAAGTTTTTTTTTTCGTTAAAAGTTAAAAAAAATCGATAACTTTGTTTTAAACTATCACAGATCTATAGTTCAACCATTCGTTTTCAAGGTATTGGCGAGATTTTTCGAAAGATACCCATGTTGAAAAATTACTCCCCCCGGGGGTGTACTTCCCCCCGCAGGGGGAGAAGCATTGCTCCCACGTGCAGAAAATTTTTTTCCTGGTTAACTACTACTATTATCAATTATTCATATTGATTTTATAGTATATGTAAACTGTACTTTTAAAGAAAAACCTGTTTGATTTAAAGGATTTCCCCATAAAACATATGTCAGTGATCCAATTTTACGGTTTTAAATTGAACTTTTGATTTATAAATTTTTCCTGTTGAAATTTATAGTATTTTACAGTTAAATCTACGTTTGTTCTTTTTCCCGTATATATATATTCGAATATAAAATGTTAATATCCTTTATTATCCAAAAAAATTAGCATAGAAATAACTTCATCGGTTTTTACCTTAAGTATAATGTCTATGAGATTGACCACTACCAAGGATTTTCTTCTCTGCCTGTGTGAATATTGCTGATAAGCGGATTCCAGAGTAGGATCCCAGAAGGTGTGGCCAAGAAGTGGACATCGTATCCACGACAGACGACGCCGCAGTATGGAAGCTACTGTCGAGGAAGAAGCAGCAGAGGGTCTACCCGTGTCATCCATCTGAAAAATAGGGTAATAGAAATTCCATATTTCAAACTACATTCGGCAGTCAAAAACTCCTGTAAAATTGTCAACAGCAGTAATGTGGTATGCTCCATTATTGTACATTTATTCCAGCTAATATTTTTCAGTAATTTCCACTAAAAATTCTAAATTGGTTGTTATTATTTAACCCTTAACGCTCGGCATATTTTCCTATTTTGAACAGTAAGACACGCCTTATGGCGTTCCTTTAAAACGCCACACGTATAGTTTCCAACTTACTACCTTTTTGCTACCGAAAAATTGTAATATATTGTTTTATTTTACTTCATCATTAAATAAAATAAATCTTTCTGTTAAAATTTTCCGGTAGCCGAAAGGTAGCCTATAGTTACACGTTTTAGAAAAATAACATTTCATTTGCAGAGGATCACCTTAAGGCGTGGCTCGATTTTTTAATGTCCCCTCAGAAGGGACATACGAGCGATAAGGGTTAAAAACTAAATGAGGTGGTACAATTTTCATATGCAGATATAATCTCATGCAAATTTTTTATGCATATTCGGAATGAGTCACTATTCTGAGTCTAACGATACTTATGCTGTAATTTTTCCTGATCAATATGTATCATTGTCTTTAAGGACGAGATTTTATACGGTTAAGAATTTGAATTTCCCAATCAAAGTCACATAAAATGATCTTTATTTGTAAAAGAAAATAAAAGCATCTTTAAAAGATGGGATATAAGAGAGATGGGGGCTGTAGTGGAAGGGGTAAAAGCGAAACGTGTTCGAACGGGCGTTAAGAAGAAAAAGCGAAAGTTTCACATGTAAATGATTGACACACAGAGTTTTAAATATATCATGAAAATATTGTTTAATTTTGAGAAAGTATATGTTTAGTTTAATGAAATAAAATTTGGAAATTTTCATTGTAAACCCCTATTATTTTGAAAAAATAAATAAAAGGGGGGGGGGGGATATATGATGGGCAGACAGGAAGGGAAGTTTTAAAATCAGAATCCTCGAAAGTATTTGACCAAAAAAATTCCATGCAGGAAAAAAAAAAAAAAATGCAGATCTTTGTAAGCACTAAGAGAAAAAAAACAAGGGGTGGAAGAGAAAAACACTTTAATCATTACTAACAGTAAAAATTAGTAAAAATTGTCTTACTTTCTCTATGAGTTCTTGCTCCTTCTTCTTACTCTCCTCCTGGGGTGGGGATTCACCCCTTCCGCTATCGGTGCAAGGTGACGACATGCTTGTAGCATCACATGGTGTCTGATCAGCTACACGTCTAGACGGACGAAAGCAACAATTCCTAAAATTAAATTGGTATAAATGAGAAATGTATGTATGATGTATAAATATATATATATATATATATATATATATATATATATATATATATATATATATATACATACATAAGAGCTTAAAAAATAATAAAAATTATAATTTTGCAGTTCAGAATGTTAAAACATTTTATTGTTTCATCGCTTGACCACTAGATTTCTAAGAAAAGCTTTATTAATTTAGATAAAAATGAATATGTGAAAATTAGAAAAAGGGTTTCATTACTTAATTAGAAAGCTTATATGAATGTATTAAAACAATTTTTTTGTGTCGCACTTTTAATTTCTTTATTATTTGCTTTATTCTGCTATTGCTTCCTCATACAAAGTTTGATTTTTTGTCTTGCATAGCTAAAAATCGAATAGTTGTAGAAAGTTGTAAATTTATATTTGTGACTGCTGTGTCGTCTAGTTGTACACCTGCAAGATTGGTCTTGACACAAGTTTTCTTTTTAATATATCAACGATTTTTCACAATTTTTCGTGGCATATGTATGCGAGCATGCGTGTTGTGAATGTGTGTCTATATTTTGCACAAATATAAAAACAGTTGAACGTATGAATGTTGCAAATTTGTATGTAGGTTTGCCATAACATTTTATTTATTTATTTATTTATTATTATATTTTTTTCTGTGACTTTTCGTTTGAGAGATGTTTATGTTTAATGAAAATTATTGTTTGATTCCAAATTTTTCTAAGCCGGTATTTTGATATAATTGCACACTTTGAGGTTTCTTAAATAAGAAAATCATGTCTTTAATGGTTGATATGCATGCATGCGTTTTATCTATAAAACTTAACAACAAATAATTGCAGGAAATTCAAATTTGGCTTTCAAAGATTAAATAAAGGGAGGAGGGGGGCACTTGAAAAGTTTGATAAGTTTCAAGGAGTGGAGTTGTTTGAATAATTTGGAATGAACATGTAAATTTAATAATAGCCTTGAAATTTAAATAAATGTAAACCGCAAATAGTCTCCCTCATACAGACTTTATGGCGGATTGTCCCCCTCTCACAGTCCTTATGGAAGATAGTCCCCGTCACACAGAATTATTTGAGAAATAAAACTGTTTCTAAAAACCCAATTTGATTCCTTTTTAAAGTAGTTTTATGGTTTATATACAATGTTTTATATACAGTACTTGTTATCTTACCCCTTAATATACAAACTGTCTTTATAGTATTGAAAAGCAGGGTAAGAGTAAGTCGTGTGAGTGTTTCACCAGACTCTTTATTATTTTTATTTATTTATTTATTTTTTACATATAAACTTTAAATTTAATAATAATTTGAATTTTATAATGAATGTAGATACTATATTTAATAAAAAAGGTCTTGAGATGGGCAGTTAGCTTACTTCAAACGGAAATACATGTCAAGTAAAACTATTTTGATTTTCTCATAATATATTCATATTGTACAATACTTTTTATTTTACTTCTACATGTGTAATCTGTCATCATAGTATTATGCAGAATGAGAGAAAATTGTGTGAGTGCTTCATTAGATTTCTGTTGTTTTATTTTTATCTGAAACAAATGCAATGAGAACCTAAAATTTGCATTCTAATCAAAATACTTTGTTTAGGCAATGTGCATACGTAAAAGAATGATAATTAAGAAATTTTACAAAGCATAAGCGATGCTTAACATTTAGAATAACAAAACTTAATAGCATTATTTTTAGATATTATTTTTCGTATTTTTAAAAAACAGCTCATTAGATAGTAATCATCAGAGTAACATTAATAATACATATATACATATATATACTCACTTCTTGAGCTAAAGAATTAGAATACATTCTTTTAAATTAATTATGATAATATCCCATTAAATATTTATGACATAACAAATACAGAATTGAAAAAAAAAAAAAAAAAAAAAAAAAAGTTCATTAAAGCTCTTCAAAGAGTATGAAAATCGAAAGGTAAATGGCTGAAATAATAGTGGGAAAATAACGACATCTGTTCCAGTGCAAATCTGAATCATAGCGAAAAATGAATGAGGGAAATGTATCTTTACTCGATATTTCCTGAAAACTTTTTCCTTATTTACAATAACAACGTTGTGAATGAAATGATGCATTTTTATTTGTATATACACAAAATGATTTTTTTTTCATATTAAATGCCTCTTGCTGTAATATTATGCTACATTATGGATTTATTTTTTCTGTCTTTCTGTTGTTAGGATAATTAGACGTGGATAGTATTAATTTTGCTCGTTGCGTTACTTTGAGCCAGTTTTTAACGTTAAATTTGGTATCATATTTATTTTAACACTATACAATATATTAAAAATATTGTTTTAATTAGCTGTTTATCACGATTAATGTGAAATTTGGATTAAGTAACGATGATATAATGTATCCTAAAGATTTTTTATCTCCTTTGAATGTAATTTATCTTAATTATGTTGATTTGCCCTCTTTTTAGCAAGTATTTAAAATACAAAAAGTAATGAGCACTGATAAATGAAGAAATTTTTAAAACGTCTATTGCTATTGGTTTTATAACTATTGTGTTTATGTTACAATCCTAAAACTAATATTATTTCTTTGTCTTATTTGAATCTCCATGAAGCTTTTAAAAATGAGTTCTTCAAAAATATTTATAATCTTATGTATATAATCTTCTCACTTCCTAATTTGTTTTATATTTTTCGTGGTATGTTATATTTTATTTGTTTGCTAAATTTTTAATTAATTAAATTTTTCTTGTTTAATTTACTCTTTAAGCTGATGAAAGGATTATGCTTAATTATTTTGACTCGAAACACTTTTTGAATGCAATCGCATCTGTTTAATGTCGGGTCGAACATTCAATTATACTGTCTGTTTAGAAAGTAATGAGACTGATTCCGTGAAATTCATTATTTGAAAATAATAACACTTAATATTCTTTAAAATAGCCCCCTCCTGCATTAATACACCGTTTATAAAGGCTCTGCCCCCCATTGATGCCTACTTGGAATTCTAGAACCTGATTTCTGTTCAGAACGGGCGTTACGTTTCTCTGCAAGTTCTTCAGATTGTCAAAACGGTTAAAAACGACCTTAAAATAACCTAAAAATTCGACAGTGACAGATCGGGGATGTACGGTGGTTCGGGCAGAGTTGCGACGCTGTATTTTGCTATGTACTAAATCAGGATCTTGGCACAAATTTTTCACATTTGAAAATTTTCCGTGGCGATTTGATGTGCAATCGATTTTGTAAGGTCCTAATGTCTTTGCAATCATCCGGATACTCATCCGACGACCATAATTCGAACGCGCTTTAATTTTATCCACACTGTCTGAAGTTCGAGAATTTGATGGACGACTAGCGCGTTGTTCGTCATCGACGTTCTCTCTTCCGTCTTTGAAAGCTTTGTGCCCCTTAAACGCTTGAGCCTTGGACAAAGAATACTTCCCATAGGCTTCTTGCAACATGGCAAGTGTGTCAGTAGCCAATTTGTGAAGTTTCACAGAAATATTTATGGCGTATTACAGCTCGATGGCTTCGTTAGCGATTTGTGTGCTATAAAGGTTCACGACCAACTGAATTCCATCAGCCTGACAGACCCCATTACTTGTCCCACCCACAAATTTCGCCCCTTTGGCCTTCTGCTTGATACAAAAATTTCGGTCTCATTACTTTCGGGACAGACCTTGTATTTCTTTTTAATGCGACTGGTATTTGAACAGCATTAAAAACTATTAAAAAGAGACTTGACGTTAGATAAATAACCATAGAAAAATTCTTCGACGTGTATACAGTGCGTTGCATGAATATAAACGCACCTTTTCCAATAACCAGAAACATAATTTTTTAATTTTTTAAAGAAGGAATGTGACCTACAGTTATTGCATATGACTAACAACTGAATAAGGTACTTTGAGCACGTATGTTTAGGCTCATGGAAGCTTATGTAAATGAGTGTTTAAGCATTTTCTTATTTTTCACTGTTTTTCGTTTGTTGCGCGAAATTAAACGCACTCTGTATTTTGCGTTTAAAATTTAACAAAGCCACCAGAATTAAATTAAAACACAGATAGTTGTGTTGCTAAAGTTCTCTAAAAACCGTTTTAATGCTTGAGTGCAAAATTTACGGAGTTTGTTGAGGATAGCAAGAGGCAAAACTTTGGCAGTAGACGAGAGGGCAAAAAACGACTTTATGCGTGGTAAAGGTTTTAGCAATCGTGAAATTGGGCGCCGAATCGGAAGAAGGGAGAGTGTTATTCTAAATTATATACAGAAAGGAGCAAATTACGGGGGAAAAGCGTATAAGAAGAGAACAGGAAAGCTCACCAGTTACGACAAACGTCAAAAATGCAACACTTCAAAGAGTAAGAACATTTCCTGTGCGAAGATAAAGACTCAATACAAGCTAGGTGTTCATCGGACAACCATATGGAGAACTATCAAAGCTGCAACATTCATTAAATTTGAGAAAATGAAGACGAAACCACCCCTCACTCAAAAGCACAAAGATATGCGATTGGAATGGGCAAGAAAATGGATTCTAGATCGACTAAATTGTTAAAAGGTCATCTTCTCAGATGAAAAAGAGTTTATTCTCGATAACCCGGACGGATTTCATAGCTACTGGCATGATTTGAGAACCGAAGAAATGTACTGTTCAAAACGTCAATCTGGAGGTGGGTCTCTCATGGTGTGGGCAGCCATAGGTTTTAAAGGGACTTTCGAATTGGAGTTCGTGCAGAACACTATGAACTCTGTAGATTATGTCCAGATGGTCACAAGGAATCTCCGCCGTCAAGCAGCCAAGAAAGCTGGAAGAAATTATATTTTTCAGCAAAATTGTGCATCTGTACATACAGCACATATCGTGAAAACATGGTTCCGTGACAATAAAATTAAAGTTCTGGATTGGCCCTCAAAACGCCCCGGTTTAAACATAATGGAGAACGTATGAGGTATTCTCGTTCGCTGCGTTTACGTAAACAGAAGGCAGTTTAACACGAAATATGAACTAAAATCGGTCATTCTATTAGCTCTGAAGACAATCAGCTTGGATGACCTCATGCCACTATATCAGTTAATGCCAAAGTGTTTACTGGCTGTTCTAGAAGCCCATGGTGACATTACAAAGTATTAGATGCAGTATTTGTTACTCAGTTATTTATTTTTTACATGTGCGTTTAAATTCATGCAACATGTATTTTTGTCATAAATTCAATAAAATTATTTTCTAAAAAATCATTTCGGTCTTTCATTGTTTTGACTCGTATTTTCATTTCTTGAATCATACACATGCAGTTTGCATCGAGATTGCATACAATTGTAGACAGATTTGCATACAATTGTAGACAGCAATTTCGGTAACACTAGCGTAGCGTCATCAACGCTTAAGGAAACGAGAGGAAAGTGCTCCTATATATAAAAAGAATCGAATTCTAACGACAGATTATCAACCAATAGAATTGGTCGGGAACATTTCCCCTTCCACATTTCTACACGTTAAAAATTTTCCATGTGATTAATATTAAAAGCTAATATATATATCAGAATGGAATTGTTAAATGATAAACTATTATGTTATAATGTAATAATAGTCATTGTCACTGGAACAATTCAGAACTTTACTTTCGCTAAAAAATTCTTTGAATATTATTCACATTTATTCGTATATTAAAATTACAATCTTGAAACAGTGTGTTGTAAAAACTTACATTGTAATACGATTTGAATGACTTGTTGTTCTGATAGAAAAATGCTTCAATATGACGAAACAAATTAGGAACAACTTTTCTTCCAGATATGTAAAAATGGAAAATATTATAAAGAAAAGACGAAAGTCTCAGCATCAATATGAAATCTCACAAAACCTCTGAATAGTCTGAGAAGGTATTTTTAGTTCTATATAAAAATAAAAATTCTCGGACTCTTTTTGTGTTTTGTGTACTCAAGAATATTTTCCTCTCAAAGTAAACAATCAGAACATGTCTGACATATTTGTTTTAACTGAAGTGGGAAGAAAATCTGCTTTCCAGCAAAGATCTTACTGTTATAGTAATAAAACAAGAATATACAGAAGCTTAATAATATTTAGTAAAAAAATACACCGAGAAATCTTTAGGATAAAATAATTCTATTTGATAAAATGTAACAGATTCTTTGCAATTACAAGAACAACTAAATAGTGTTAAATGATGATTAATATAAGTTTTATAAACAAACACTGTGTAAAAATATAACAGAAAATATAACAGACCCTGCACTGCTTTTTCACCTACTTATCAAACTAATCCCATTGAATCCGATTTTGAAAATGCCCGTATAATTTATAGTACTAACAATAGAAACCAAGCACTACTTTATGAATCATTTGAAATTATAAAAAGAAATCTGAAATTTGTAATGATACATTATCCAACACCCCTCCCCCTCCTCCCTTAATTTGGCTTCATTTCTTAGGTTTCAAATAATTTAAGGTAACCCGGTTGTTGTTGTACTGGCAATCCTGAGTTATAATCCTTTGACTTTTGTTTATTAAAGAGCTTTATTTTTCTTATAATGTGCATGATGGTGGTTTATTTAGATGTTCTTAACTTATTTTGAGATGTATATAGAGTGTTTTTATTTAAGTTATGTAATCACGTTTTAATATCTTTATAAATAATATTTGTAATATCAAAGAATGGCTTAATTTGATTTATGTTTATAGTTTATGTACATCATTTCCCTGAAGATGGTTAAAAATTGAATATTAACCGAAACGTCGGAATGTAAAGATATTTTGTAAATAATTTGATATGCTGAAAAGTATGGTTTATTCATATTTTTGTAATTTAATTAACAGCCTATATGGGTGGAATATATTTCATTATTTCTTTATTCCTGAAACACTATGTATTAAATAATACGCAGCAATTTTTTCGAACCGAAATAATCCGATTCTTCAACAGGCAAGAAAAAAAAAAAAAAAAAAAAATGAAGCCACAAGCGCAGCATTGCTGATTTTATGTTCACACTTTTTTACTCAAAGAAGGGTAGTGTTTAACTATTTAAACTCAAAACAATTGTTCTGTCTTTTTTTTTTTTTTTTTTTTTTTTGGCTTAGAAATATTGATGGTGTAAAATTAAATGTATTGATGATATAAGCTAAAAAATTTATGATGTATGTATATAGAAAATTATTATTTATCAATATGTTTTGTACTTATTTTGTTTCCATAAATTATGACTTATCCATCTTATTCTCTTAGAAAGAACAACTATATTGCTGTAGTTATTAGCAATAGAAAATAAGCGGTAATTAAATTTCGTATGTTGAAATTTATCTGTTGCACCTTTTAATTTTTAATATAATTTGTTGTAGTGAAATACCACAAAACATGTATATTTAAATTTAGAGGAAGAAAGTTTTCAAAAAATAAATAAATAAATTAAATTAAATTAAAAATAACATAATTGGATTGTTTTTGTGAAGTCTTGTTTAAAATTTTTAGAGCAAAGCAACAATAAATTTTAAGTTTAATTGTCAAGAAAAAAACTCATATTAACTAACGTTATTACATTACTTTTAAAGAAAAAGCAAAAATAGTTTGCCCTATGGATATTCTAAACTACAAAATTACACCTAAAAAGAAAACAAATTCTGTGAGAAGAATAATCCTATATCAGTTTTATAGTTTTACGTTTAGAGATAATGGATAATTTTTCTTGTATAGCTTTTTATATTGTCTAAAAATTACAACGCTAGATAAAAATATGCTTTGTTTTTAAGTATAAAAAAATCTCTAAACTATCTTTAAATAAATAAATAAATAAATACGTTGCTTTTGTAAGGCCCTTTATATCGTCAAATAATTGGATATATATGTTATAACAACTCTCAACAGTTTTGTTTGGCTTTGTAAAGAAATCATTAATGCTAATGATAGTAAAATCTACTGTAACGTGGTTATGTTCATCTGAATAACATAGGTCAGTTTCATTATTTTCTTACAGTATAAATAAACTCATATATGTTTTTGAAAAAGAGCTTATATAGTAGATTGTAATGTATTTACGTACTTTTGTTAGTTATTTCTTTGCAAAAATTAGTAAAGCTATTTTTGCCATTTTCAATAGAAAATGTGTCACATTAAACCTGAATACGATAAAATGACAGGCCGACTGGCGCTGTTCAGCTCTAAGTAGTGCTTATATATATATATATATATATATATATATATATATATATTTTAATTAAAGAAAGAACAAAGAAAGTGCGAGATGGAAAAAAAAAATAAACATCTTTCAGTTTTATGATATTGTGATTGAAACTTTTAAATAAATGGATTCCAAGCCCGACCCAGGAGATCAATAAAACATGTTGGTGGATCTATAGAACTTCTATGTAAGCAATAACTTTAGTTTTTCCTGAAGGAGCATTTACATAAAGATTGGTATGTAAATGTGTTTTCGACGATGCCGTATAGAAATTTCTATACGACAGAATCCAACACATTATTGACCACGAAAGAAATACATCAGCATCACGTCTACTATCAGCTTAAATTTGAAAATGCCGTTTCTTCCCCGTTCCTTCTAGTCTCCGAAATTCTGTGACCATTTAACATCAGCATGATACTTGGTTTGCGTCCGTTCTTCAGCTTCTTCTCCTCTTCAAACAACATCCCTTTCAACATGTTTTGTAACACCTGGATTGTGCCTAAACCTGAATTGTTGCCCGTTGATCATCTGCACAATACCTGACATATTCGTCGGTTTCTTCTCGTTTTCTAACAGATTGTCTTTCAGCATGTTCCTTACAGAAAAATAAGTTCTTTAAATTCGTCTTGTTTTTTAGCCGCTGTCTGTTGAGCATTTGCACAATACCTATCGTGTCGCTGTTGGTCAGTTTCATCTCGTCTTCTAGCAATTTTCCTTTCTCACTCAGCGAGACATCTCTCTTACAAAACCCAGTCTATGCCTTGTAAAAACGACAGACACTGTTATGGCGATTCCTAGAATGCCTTATTAGAACTTTGGTTTTCTGGGCTGAACACTATCATCAGCTCTTAGCAATAGGTATCATGACTCATCTGTTGTCTTTCCATTCATCTATGGACCAATCCGTATGATCTGGTGCCAAGTGGCGGTTTTGCGCACAATGGGATGTGTTTGGTAAAAGCACTAAAATCGGTCGTCTGTTGCTACACCCTGTCAGCATAATATTTTGTTGAACTATCATAACGGAAAATATGTCGTATTTTCCGCATTGATTGTTGTCGTTATTCGGGTAGTGTTGTTTGTTTGGCAGTATTGTCGCTTTGTCTGCAGCACTCGTGTCTACTTTGTTGGTCTAACGAAGGGTCATGTTTTCTTTCGACCCCAAACAATTGCTGCGATTTTTTTGCATTTTATGATATTTATTTAAAGTTTTTAAGCTATTGTATAGCTTTTATCGCGGGCTTTGAGCGCGGCGACCGAATCAAAAAATTCCGTAACGAAAAAAAACCTAACACAGTTCGGCAGACTTCGGTTGACTTCGGCTGTACGAAGCTTGCACGGATCGAGACGAGCTGCTCTGAAATCGGACGAATACGTAAGCAGCTGTTTGTGAGAAAGTATATAGGTGTATAGGTATCTATCATCTATGTACACAAGTTAATAGCTGTACGCGTAAAATTTGTGTATAAAGTAGATCAGATAAAACTTGAATATCCCCATTCGACTTGCAGGCCTTTAAAACCTATTAAATACCTTTTCTCTATTAAAATTTGTTTTCTTATCGGTCACCACGCTCAAAAAAGGTAACTTGAATTAATATAAAAAAAAAAACTTGAATATCCCCATTCGACGTGCAGGCCTTTAAAACCTATTGAAATACCTTTTCTCTATTAAAATTTGTTTTCTTATCGGTCACCACGCTCAAAAAGTGTAACTTGAATTAATATCAAAGAAAAAACTTGAATATCCCCATTCGACTTGCAGGCCTTTAAAACCTATTAAATACCTTTTCTCTATTAAAATTCGTTTTCTTATCAGTCACCACGCTCAAAAAGTGTAACTTGAATTAATATCAAAGAAAAAACTTGAATATCCCCATTCGACTTGCAGGCCTTTAAAACCTATTAAATACCTTTTCTCTATTAAAATTCGTTTTCTTATCAGTCACCACGCTCAAAAAGTGTAACTTGAATTAATATCAAAGAAAAAACTTGAATATCCCCATTCGACTTCCAGGCCTTTAAAACCTATTAAATACGTTTTCTCTATTAAAATTTGTTTTCTTATCGGTCACCACGCTCAAAAAGTGTAACTTGAATTAATATCAAAGAAAAAACTTGAATATCCCCATTCGACTTGCAGGCCTTTAAAACCTATTAAAATACCTTTTCTCTATTAAAATTTGTTTTCTTATCATTATTCTTATCTTATTCATTAATATCAAAGAAAAACCTTGAATATCCCCATTCGACTTGCAGGCCTTTAAAACCTATTAAATACCTTTTCTCTATTAAAATTTGTTTTATATCGGTCACCACGCTCAAAAAGTGTAACTTGAATTAATATCAAAGAAAAAACTTGAATATCCCCATTCGACTTGCAGGCCTTTAAAACCTATTAAATACCTTTTCTCTATTAAAATTTGTTTTCTTATCGGTCACCACGCTCAAAAAGTGTAACTTGAATTAATATCAAAGAAAAAACTTGAATATCCCCATTCGACTTGCAGGTCTTTAAAACCTATTAAAATACCTTTTCTCTATTAAAATTTTTTTCTTATCATTATTGTTATCTTATTCATTAATATCAAAGAAAAAACTTGAATATTCCCATTCGACTTGCAGGCCTTTAAAACCTATTAAATACCTTTTCTCTATTAAAATTTGTTTTCTTATCATTATTCTTATCTTATTCATTAATATCAAAGAAAAAACTTGAATATCCCCATTCGACTTACAGGCCTTTAAAACCTATTAAATACCTTTTCTCTATCAAAATTTTTTTCTTATCGGTCACCACGCTCAAAAAGTGTAACTTGAAATTATATCAAAGAAAAAACTTGAATATCCCCATTCGACTTGCAGGCCTTTAAAACCTATTAAATACCTTTTCTCTATTAAAATTTGTTTTCTTATCGGTCACCACGCTCAAAAAAGGTAACTTGAATTAATATCAAAAAAAAAACTTGAATATCCCCATTCGACGTGCAGGCCTTTAAAACCTATTGAAATACCTTTTCTCTATTAAAATTTGTTTTCTTATCGGTCACCACGCTCAAAAAGTGTAACTTGAATTAATATCAAAGAAAAAACTTGAATATCCCCATTCGACTTGCAGGCCTTTAAAACCTATTAAATACCTTTTCTCTATTAAAATTCGTTTTCTTATCAGTCACCACGCTCAAAAAGTGTAACTTGAATTAATATCAAAGAAAAAACTTGAATATCCCCATTCGACTTCCAGGCCTTTAAAACCTATTAAATACGTTTTTTCTATTAAAATTTGTTTTCTTATCGGTCACCACGCTCAAAAAGTGTAACTTGAATTAATATCAAAGAAAAAACTTGAATATCCCCATTCGACTTGCAGGCCTTTAAAACCTATTAAAATACCTTTTCTCTATTAAAATTTGTTTTCTTATCATTATTCTTATCTTATTCATTAATATCAAAGAAAAACCTTGAATATCCCCATTCGACTTGCAGGCCTTTAAAACCTATTAAATACCTTTTCTCTATTAAAATTTGTTTTATATCGGTCACCACGCTCAAAAAGTGTAACTTGAATTAATATCAAAGAAAAAACTTGAATATCCCCATTCGACTTGCAGGCCTTTAAAACCTATTAAATACCTTTTCTCTATTAAAATTTGTTTTCTTATTAGTCACCACGCTCAAAAAGTGTAACTTGAATTAATATCAAAGAAAAAACTTGAATATCCCCATTCGACTTGCAGGTCTTTAAAACCTATTAAAATACCTTTTCTCTATTAAAATTTTTTTCTTATCATTATTGTTATCTTATTCATTAATATCAAAGAAAAAACTTGAATATTCCCATTCGACTTGCAGGCCTTTAAAACCTATTAAATACCTTTTCTCTATTAAAATTTGTTTTCTTATCATTATTCTTATCTTATTCATTAATATCAAAGAAAAAACTTGAATATCCCCATTCGACTTACAGGCCTTTAAAACCTATTAAATACCTTTTCTCTATTAAAATTTTTTTCTTATCGGTCACCCCGCTCAAAAAGTGTAACTTGAATTAATATCAAAGAAAAAACTTGAATATCCCCATTCGACTTGCAGGCCTTTAAAACCTATTAAATACCTTTTCTCTATTAAAATTTGTTTTCTTATCGGTCACCACGCTCAAAAAGTGTAACTTGAATTAATATCAAAGAAAAAACTTGAATGTCCCCATTCGACTTGCAGGCCTTTAAAACCTATTAAAATACCTTTTCTCTATTAAAATTTGTTTTCTTATCATTATTCTTATCTTATTCATTAATATCAAAGAAAAAACTTGAATATCCCCATTCGACTTACATGCCTTTAAAACCTATTAAATACCTTTTCTCTATCAAAATTTTTTTCTTATCGGTCACCACGCTCAAAAAGTGTAACTTGAATTAATATCAAAGAAAAAACTTGAATATCCCCATTCGACTTGCAGGCCTTTAAAACCTATTAAATACCTTTTCTCTATTAAAATTTGTTTTCTTATCGGTCACCACGCTCAAAAAGTGTAACTTGAAATTATATCAAAGAAAAAACTTGAATATCCCCATTCGACTTGCAGGCCTTTAAAAACCTATTAAAATACCTTTTCTCAAAAAATAGAGTTAGATCATTCAAATTTGGTACATCGAGGTTTTCGATACCTACAAATCGATTGCGGATATTTTTGATATATTCTCATTGCGGATATATACTCATTTATTCAATAAAAGAAAAAAATTTCTTTTCTTTCGGTCACCACGCTCAAAAAGTGTAACTTGAATTAATATCAAAGAAAAAACTTGAATTAATATCAAAGAAAAAAAAATACTGCATAAATAAAATAAATAAATAATTATAATTGTATAAGTTGATAAAAAATGCTATGCAATAGCTTTACCGCGGCAGTCCTCGAGTGCCACACGTATTTTTTACTTATTACTGATTACTATACTCACAGTCGGTTATTACTGTGCTCAGAGTGGGAAGTAATGCTTGAAATTATATATTTTCGGAGCATTTTTGATACAGTAGATCAAAGGATGTCGAATTATTTGATAATTTCCGAAACAGAATGCTCCATGCGTATAGCTTCATTTTGCATTCCAGTGACAAAGATTGTTCATTCTTATCATGTGGTCAAAATTAAGTGTGAAAAGCTTTCAGATGAAATACATGAGTACAAATGGGAACTCAGCCAGGGTCGAAATTTTGCGGCCCGGGCCAGGCCCGACCCGTATGAAAACTTTGCTTATTCGGCCCCGTCCGTTTATTATTTACCAGAGTATGGACCGGCGCAGCCCGGGCATAAAACGATAAAATCAGGCTCGACCTGGCCCGGCCCGATTCAAAAATATGTAAAATAAAAAAAAAAAAAAAAAAAAAAAGAAAGAAAAAGAAAATGCATGCTTTTTTATGAAAAAGATTTTTAGTATGTGTTTTGCGGAGGTTTTATATAGCCAAGCAATAGAATATTCTTTAACAAAATTGCTGAACTACAAAGACAGACAGAAAATCAAATCGAAAATATTAGCATCCATCAAACACTATAGGAAGGTATTTAAAATGGTTACTACTAGTAAAAATGCCCTTTCAACCATTTCCTCTTATATACCGTAATGTATTCGAATCTTTCATGTGAACCAGTAAACAAAACTTTAGTGGTAATCTAACCATATTCAATAGAAAAGATGCTTTTGCACATGCTAAAAATGATGCTACTATCATTCAGTGCACTGGAGAAAAGAAAAAGGCGCCTTAAAGAAAAAGTTAGAAGAAGAATTAAAGAAGGATTTTTATAGTCTTCATACCACCTAAACTCTGCAGACCATAAGAAACAAGTCTTATATACAGTAATGTATCTAATTTCTTTTGTTGTACATGTGCGCAAACTGGTAGTGGCATGCATACTATTTTGATTAGGAAACCATCTAATATCACTTTAAATAAAATACATTAATTTCGAGACATATGCTAAAAATATTTGCGTAAAATCAGATAGCAAACAGACAGACTGATAGACAATTAAATTGAAAAATGAAATTTTATGTGATATACCAGCCGGTAAAAATATGTTAAATGACTGAAGAAATATTTTATCATTTTCCTTTTTCGTTGATTGACGAGGAAGCTAGAAAAAGATTCAGGCCGACACGGACGGAAAAATTTCCATAACAGGCCCAGCCCGACCCGAGTATATACAAAAAAATTGAGCCCGAGTCCGGCCCGAGAACAAATTAAGAAATTCGGCTCGGGTTCGGGCCGTAAGCCTGGCCAGTGCAGACCTCTAATGCATGGCTCGTTCATGCATTTTTTATCGGAAGCTGCTGCCAAGGATATATGTGTATTGCTAATCCATGACTTAGGCATATACATGCGTTTATTTATTTTATTTTATTTTTATTTGACAACTGTTATGCAAAATAAAGTAATAATGAAGGACATTTAAAGTTTTAACTAATAAATGAATAATTTCATTTCATAAATGATCTGTAAGGGCAAAATAAGTAGATTACTAAAAAACTTCCTATGAAAAAAAAAAAAGTGCTTCATTTCCTTTTATCATTTGAACTTAAAACTATAGCCAGTTTTTAGATATTCTAAATAGAAAATTATACAAATAAATATATAAATAATAAAGATATATAAAAGGTGTATTATTTAAAGACATACGCTCATTAAAAATATTTCTTAGAATAAAATAAGTTTTTTTTTTTTTTTTTCCATTTTTTATTTCGTCCATATTGTACATAAATTTATCCATGTTGAGACTGGGGAAAAAATATTTGTCTTCACGTCGAACAATTGCGAAAAACAATTTTGACTTCATCGAAAAAATATGGTATAAACAAAAGCATCTGGATGTGACAAAAGACGATTTAGAGCTGCGAAATAAATAAAGAAATAGCTATAGACGAAGTCAAAACTGTATTTGTTTAGTATTAATATATATATATATATATATATATATATATATATATATATATATATATATATATTTATGAAAATTAATTTGAACAACTGACAAATAAAATTAATTTGGTAAAATAGATTATAAACAAAATAATTGCATCACTAACGAAATAATAACAGTTCATAAGAACATATTTATATAAAAATCTTGTTTTAACTACGACTTTCAGCTTTTTTTCTTTTGTATTTTTAAGTGCTACTAATTATTTAAAATGCAAAATCTACTATTCACTTTAATTCCTTAATACGAACATGATTGAAATAAATTATAGTTAAAGGAATAATTTATGTAATTTCCGATAAAGAAATATTATGAACAAGGAAGGTTGATTTCTTATTATTTTATGATTCTGGGGAAAAAAAAAAAAAGTTATTGACGAATTTTTTAAACAAGATACATTTTACTTTCTTTTACCCATATATGTGGTAGAAAAAGTATTGTTTTTGGGTCAAATTTTCAAAATTTAGTTTTTGTTATGCTTACACGTTTTGAGATCCCCTAAATCCAAATTCATGTTTTTAGCAGTTGGTCTCTGTGTGTGTGTGTCTGTAAGTATGTGTTTATCTGTGTGCTATCAGCATATTTCAAGAAGAAACGATATGAGAAAGTTCAAACGCGGTATTTTAAATGTGTATCATACAGGAATACTACAGTAAAAGTTTCGTTGAGATCAAGCAAATAGTTCTTGTACAGGAACAACCAAAAGAATTCAAATACATTATATCTATAGAGAAATTTCTAGTACAGTCGGTAACAAAATTCTCAGAACACCAGCAAAAATGCCTATGTAAAAAAAGCACACTTAATACAGTTTTGTTAAATAAATCCTTGTTGAATCCTGTTTTTAGACTGACTAAGAACAGGATTTGACAAGGATTTATTTAACAAAACTGTATTAAATGTACTTTTTGTATATAGGAATTTTTGCTAGTGTTCGGAGACTTTTGGTACCGACTGTATGTGCAGTTTAAAATTTATAAGATGACTTAAACGAAATGGAATGAACAAAATTTATTAAATTTTTAAAAACATGTTTTATGTAGATTTTGGTATGGAAATGAATCATCATTCGGTTACAAGGTTACCCAATGTATATGGATATATTGGGGATATACTTTGAAATTGCAGAAATCGTAATTATATTTGTGTTAGATGTTTTTCAAAAAAGACTTATTTTAAATAAACAGTATTGTTTATAGTGCATGCTGATTATAGACAATATGCATGGCTACCCAGGATTATTCAAAACGTTCTTTTTTGCTTAACCCCTTCAGACCTGAATTTTTTGTCGTTTAGGAAAAAATATTTTTATACTAAAATTAACTTAATTCATATGAATGAAAGCAACAATATACTTTTTACAAAAATATTTACTCATTTATATATAATTTTTAAATGTACATTTTAATGGACATATGGTCCTTATACAAAATTTGTAGCAGAGGAGATCTTGAGTGATATTTGTATGAAAAAAAATTCTCTTACTATATTATAAATAATTTATTATTATATTATAAATAATTGCTTTTGAATAAGCAGTTATATATATATATATATATATAATTATTATTTTCTGTGAAATCTTTCAAAATAATTCCTCTCTTTTACTAAACACAAATGGACACGACATTTGTCACAATAAAAATGTGTCCTTCCTTTGCATAATGGTATCTTGCATCGTGTTGCTTCTTTTTTATCATCGATTTGGGGCATATGGTCCACATTATCGTGTTGAATTTCTCTTATTGGTTTTTTCTCACAGCAACGAAATTTTCTTTTTCTGTCCGGTGTAATTTCTCTTTCACTTTTTGAAGGACGACCACGTTTCTTTACATTTACAAGCTTGTTCTTATAAATTAAACTTTTGGAAACGTGCATACGAAATTCCAGTACATTCGTATGCGTGGGAACTTATTTAAACATCCAATCATAATATGTAATCCAAAAAATGTTTCAATTTCAATAACATTTGTTGGTTTGAATCGAGTTTGTCCTTGTTGAAGTGCGTATATGTTTGTACATTCGGCCATCTGTTCAAAAATTTCATCTGTTATATACTTAGAAAAATACTGCATAGGATCCAATACAATAGAATCGCCAATTTTGTCATTCTCTATCCATTCGAATTTTGGTACATCGGGTGTTTGTTTCCTCCGTCGTACTCTTTTCTTATTTCGAAAACCTTCTGTAGTGGGCTCTGGATTTAAAATTTCATCTTCTCTACTCTCTCCGATTTCCTCAACTTCCCGTTCTCTTCTTACTCTTTCATCTTCACCAACTTCATCTTCACTTTCTTCTATGTCATCAATATCTGAATCATCCCCATTATCGAACAATTCTAATAGTTTATCTACATATTTTTCATTTTCTAAATTAGATTTATTTAGTTCCTCATTCATCTTGAAGGATAAAATAATCTGCAAAAATATTTTCAAGAATTGTATGTCTAACTATTACTCGCAAAAAATTCAAATCGAAAACTTTGTACAGTGTTTCCACTGATTGGGACAGGATGTACATTAGGATGTACATATTTTTTATACAGGTTATAATACGAAGCCAAAGTAAATATCTTTTGTACAATTTCAGTATTACGTAGATCCATACATACTTTAGTGATGTGTATATGTTTTGACACTCATTTGAAAAAATAAGAACGAAAAACTAACAATATTTGGTACTTACTGCTGTCACGGATACTCGAATTTCAAACTACTCACATAAAAATCACTATAACTCAACACACAAAATCAGATGGCGTTATAGACGTTATTCTTTCATGTTAGATGATCACTTGTAGGTACAGTCGGTAACAAAAGTATCCGAACACTAGCAAAAATTCCTATATGAAAAAAGTAGAGTTAATACTGTTTTGTTAAATAAATCCTTGTCGAATCATGTACTTAGACTGACTAAGAACATGATTCGACAAGGATTTATTTAACAAAACCGTACGAAGTGTACTTTTTTTACATAGGAATTTTTGCTAGTGTTCGGACACTTTTGTTACCGACTGTACATTAGGTGTTGAAACGAAGTTTAAACCTATACAGCATAAAATACAGCACGAAAAGTGTTATGTACATTACAATGTGCATGGGGACCGAAGGGGTGTAATTGATGGAAGTGTTTTGCACATTTTACTATGTCGACGAATACTGTAATCATACTCATACTGTAAACAAAGTATTCTTTAAAGTTCTATTTTCAATCTTTTTTTATAATACCACGCCTTGAAGTGTCCTGATTAGGAAAATCTAATTTTTAGAAGTTGATCTGTATTTATATCTCTTATTAGCATAACTTAAAAACAAATAACAGCAGGAAATGCAAATTTGGCATTCTTAATTTCGTATTAGGTTGTCACTTAAGAATTTGATCAAGACTGGCATGTTTGAAAGCAAATTAATAAAAGCCTAGATTTATTTATTTTTTTAATAATTTTATACACTGTAATAGAATGGGTGGTTGAGGGGGCGGTATCCCCCTCCCCCTCATGCAGACACAAATGTAAAATAAAACTGTTGGTAAATCTATTTTAGTTTATTTTAAAAGCACATTAAACTTTATTACCTTATACTATTGATCTTAAGTTTTAATATGCAATATATTATTATAGTACTGAAATGTAGGGTATGAGAGGGTCGTGTGAGTGACACACCACATTATTTCCATTATTTTTTCTAAGAATACAGAGACTGTAAATGGTAAATAAATTATTAAATAAATGCTTTGTATAAATGCAATAATTAAATATATAAATTAAATAAATGCATGTATAAATGCTTTTCATTCCACATTTTATGTTAAACATAATTTTGTATATTTAAAAAATATATGAATTATCTCTAAAAGAGATTGTGTTAAATAACGTGTCATTGATATCTTTAAAACAAAATCTCTCTAAAATCCCGTTTATTAAAATTATGGGCGCATTCGAAAGTATTTCCCGGTCACTTCCCGAGTTGGGATATGACGTCACGCGGGAAGTTCGGGAAATTAGAACTACCATATAGGAGCCATGTTTGTTTATATATTTGTTTCCCGGGAAGATGAGGTGTGTACGGAAGTAGTTATATCTCGGTCATTTTTCGTAAGGCTCCTATATGGTAGTTCTAATTTCCCGAACTCCCCGCGTGACGTCATTTCCCAACTCGGGAAGTGACCGAGAAATACTTTCGAATGCGCCCTATATTAAAAAAAAAAAAAAAAAAAATGTATACATTCAAAGCTTTTCGCTTTCAGAGACAAAGCATCTTCAGGAATTTAATAAATATATTCCTAGCAGTGGAATCCAATGGGACCATGGGATACACGTCTCGATTACTTCTTGTTCGCATTCCCGGCGCTCTGAATAGCGACCATTAAATTTCTGGTGAGTTAAGGCCCGCCCATCTGTTTTACATTCAAGGCCTTCGAAGCACAATATTTAAGCTGGATAATGCACGACCGCAAGTTGTCTGTATTGTCTGGACCTTCCTTGATACAGAATGTGTTCAACCGTTGCTCCGACCAGCGTGTTCTCCTGATCTCACACCAATGAAAATGACTATTTAATCGTTGAAAAGCGAGTGGCCCGCCACCACTCATCAGCAACAACGATCGATGAATTGTGGCATCATGTTGAAGCTTCCCGAAGTGCTGTACCCGAATGTGTCATCCAACTGTAGTTCGATCCAATGCCTAGGCAGATAACTGTAGTTATTGCTAATAGAGGTCGCTGCTTTATGTACGGTTTTCTCAGGATATATTACTCAAAACTTCCTGAAATTTTAATCAATTGTTCTTCCTATTATAATGTATGTGCCCAATAAATATCATTCTTATATTCGCATTCCTTCTTGGAGTCGCAGTTTGCCCAAACATGAGTGTATATTGTTATATTTGACAGTTGACAGTTAAAGAGTCTTTAGTTAATTAAGTAGTAATGAGCATAACGAATGGCAACTTGCGTAGTCTGGCGAAGGTTGTTTCCAAAGATTTACAGTCGCCAGGAAAAGTATCCGAGCACTTGCAATAATTCCTGTCGAAAAAAAGTACACTTAATACTGCTTTTTTAAATAAATCCTTATCAATTCATGTTCTTAGTCAGTCTAAGAACATGATTCGACAAGGATTTATTTAACAAAACAGTATTAAATGTACTTTTTTGAAATCAGAATTACTGGCTAGTGCTCGGGTACTTTTGCTGCCGACTGTACTCTGCGTCAGGAAATCAGGTAGGAAAAAAGAAAGAAGTGGATCTTGTAGGGTTACCAAAGCACTGCATAATATCTATTCCTTTTTGCTTTCCGGTTTGATGTACTATGATTCTTCATTACAAGTATTCTCCTACAATAATTACAGCTCCTACATGCAGTGCTTTGGTAACTCTACAAGATCCACTTCTTCATTTTTTTGCTCCCTGATTTCCTGACGTAAAGTACAGTCGGCAGCAAAAGTATCCGAGCACTAGCAATAATCCCCGTCTAAGAAAAGTACACTTAATACTGCTTTGTTAAATAAATCCTTGTCAAGTCATGTTCTTAGTCAATCGAAGTACATGATTCGACAAGGATTTATTTAACAAAACAGTTTTAAGTGCATCTTTTTGGCATCCGAATTATTGACTAGTGGTCGGATACTTTTGCTGCCGACTGTAAATCTTTGGAAACAACCTTCACCATAATTCGCAAGTTGTCTTTCGTTATGTTCATGTCTCCCCAATTAACTAAAGACTGTTTAACTGTCAACTCATATAACAATATATATAAAAACTGCTAATTAGAAACATATTGATTAAATTCTTGAAGATGATTTGTCTCTCAAAGCGAAAAGCTTTGAATGTATACAATTTTTAAAATGTTTTTAAATAAAATATAATTTAAATAAACGTGATTTTAAAGTTAAGTTATTAAAAAAAATATATGCTAATTTCATTTTTAGTGCACCTTAAAGATATTGAAATGTACCACCGAGAAATTTCGTCCATAGACATAATATTTGAATATTTTTGTATGCTCTTGTACAGGTACAGTTGGTTGGTTGGGTTAGTTGGATTTTACGTCGAACTAGTGCTGCGCAGATGGGCAATTGGCGACGGTCTGGGACACACCCTTAGAGGAGGTCCGGAGACATGCCATCACAATTTTGATCCTCCACGGAAGGGATGGCTCTCCCGCTTCGGTGACCCCCAGAGGTATAATTTTTGATCGGAACGTGGAGGACATTGCGGCCGCGACAGATTTTACGTGCACCAGCCACCATTAGTGTACACGACGGTCTTTGACCGGCACGAGTACCGAACCCGCACTCTTCCAATTACGAGGCCGGCGCGCTCTTGTACAGGATCCATTAATCTCATTAGAGAGTTTCAAGTGATATCCCCACAGTTATACTGACCAAACGTCCCCATTTTCTCGGGACAAATGAGGACGCTCTTTTTTTGAAGGCATTTTTCTAAGTTTTAAAAAATTTTAGATAATTTGATAATTGTAGCAATTTTTAATGCTTCTCTATTATAAGGGTACTTTGATATGGTCAGCCATACCACAGTGCAAATTTAGAGTATCTAAGTTGAATTTCTTGGTAGCATTTTTTTTTTTTTTTTTAGTTTTGCTGATAACAGAGTACGCATTGACATAAATAAACGGACGCATAACCGAATTGCTAAAAATCTATTTTTGAATAGAGTGTCGCACAAAACTTGTAATTACATCAAAAACGCAATTTTTAAAATATGACCCAAAGATATACTGACCAAACGTCCCCATTTTCTGGGGACAAATCGGGACGCACTTTTTTTTTTTTTTTTTTGAAGGCATTTTTCTAAGTTTTAAAAAATTGTAGAAACTAAATTATTAATCAGTAACACTTTATTTTTAGTCCTCATTCATTAGGAATGAAAAAATGCATCCATAATTTGATAATTGTAGCAATTTTTTATGCTAATCTATTATAAAGGTACTTTGATCTGGTCAGCCTACCCAAAGAACCACTTTCTCTACAATATACAGGTAAGAGAAAATGAAAAGCGTGTGAATAAAAATATTTTTATTTCTTTGAACAAGGATATACATTTAATTATATATTATGTTTACGAAAGAATGCCGTAATTGAAAATATTTTCTCCGGAAATTATATGCGATTTTAATATCCGGAAATATTTACGAAGTTATGATTCGGAATGAGAAACGCTGTTTGGAAAAAATATGCAATATTCTTTTCTTCACATGCAAACGGATGCAATTTATTTTACATAATCTCTCCCCATACACATTCATATTCACAAGATGTACTATACCTACTGAAAATATTCATGAAAATCAATCTTAGTATTGTTTAAAATAATTATTATATATATCTATATATCTATATATCTATATATCTATATATATATATATTAATTCCTTTTTATTATTTCACTATTTTTATTTGTGCTTCTGCTTGATTAAAACAGGGAAATTTTACTTGTATTTATTATTATTATTATTATTTTTTTTTTAAGTAATTTTTTATGTAATTGTTTTTTAAACTTATCTTCAAAAGATGTATTTATTTATTTATTTATTTAATTATTTTTTTTTTTTTTTTTTTTTACGAACACATTGAGCAAGCATAAGTTAAAAGAAACGTTTAAAGATTCGATGATGTGATTCAAACTTTCTTCAGTTTCACTTTATTTGCATGTTTATTTTTCATTATTAATTGTTTATTGTTTATCACATGTTATTACATTATTACTTTCGAACAAATACTATGAAATGAAATTATTCAAATAATGAAAAAGTTCGACTACGAGATTTTGGCGTATATAGACGATTTAAGGTACTCTGAATACATTTTTTCTGTTTTTACGATGATATGTATATGTGCGTACTTGTATATATATGTGTATATGTAAACAGGATAATGTCTAAATTTCATTCGATTGAGCTCAAAGCTGGTAAATATGTTACAGGTCCCCGTACTGATATGCAGAGGACTTATAATTATTTAAAACAGACTAAAACTGATGTACGTTTTCGAATTTAGCTATAGAATGGTCGTTATCGAAAATTGCTTGCTTAAAATTTATAGTCTTTCCGAGGGACACACAAGATATTTCGGATGCATTACTGTCTTTTTTACTAATATTCGAATTACATTTGAATGGCTGTAGAACCTAAATTTATTTTTCTGTAACACAAAGAAGAATTCTTTTTCATTAAGGCCCTACGGACACAAAGTATTTAAAGTGTGTTAGCATCCAAATTTTATATTCGATTAAGAACTAATTGGGTAGTCATATCATAGGTCAGTTTCGGAATAACTATGTAGATTTTCATGAGTGTCGTACTTATTATATTATGAAGATTATCATAATTTTTAAAGAAATAAAAAGTAACTTTCTTGAGCATTATGGTCTAAAGGCTCAACTTATTTGAAGTTCGTTTCATTAACATTAAATTGTTTGAAACAGAAAAAAAAAAAAAAAAACGTTAAATTTCTACGCTACACTAAGATAATTATGGAACGTAATGTATGTATTACTTACGGTTGTTTTACAGAGAAGCATATAACAATAACACTGCTCGGCATGAAAATTGCCCAACACCATTTTGGCTAATTTTTATGTAAAATGACCTCCTGAATCCAAATAGGACGTCCAATTTGCCCTATAACCCATCATTTTTTAGGAAAGACCCTATTTTTATTATTTTTAGGTAATTTTATGGCTATAAATTTGATTTTTAGGAGGGAGAAGGATTATTTTAGCTGTTAAATATCTTTTGAGGGGCTACAGAGTTGGAAAATTCTAAAATATCAATATTTTGGGCAAGGGGAAAATTTAGGGGGGGGGGGGATTTGCCACTGAAATTATGTATTACATTTCTTACATTTTTTAAATCTATTATTAATGTTATTTATTAAACATTATATATACATATTTTTGTTTTAAATGTTAAATTAATTCTTTTTCGTTCTCGAAATCAAATTCATGGCCATAAAATTACCGAACAGTGATAAAAATTGGGATGGGGGTGGTGTCCCGAGAAAATGGTGGGTGACTGGGCAAAATGGTAGTCATGTTCGGATTCAGGAGGTCATTTTACATAGGAATCAGCAAGAATAGTAGCAGAGGCTATAAATGGTAGTCATATTCGGATTCAGGAGGTCATTTTACATAGGAATCAGCAAGAATAGTAGCAGAGGCTATAAATGGTAGTCATATTCGGATTCAGGAGGTCATTTTACATAGGAATCAGCAAGAATAGTAGCAGAGGCTATAAATGGTAGTCATATTCGGATTCAGGAGGTCATTTTACATAGGCATCAGCAAGAATAGTAGCAGAGGCTATAAATGGTAGTCATATTCGGATTCAGGAGGTCATTTTACATAGGAATCAGCAAGAATAGTAGCAGAGGCTATAAATGGTAGTCATGTTCGGATTCAGGAGGTCATTTTACATAGGAATCAGCAAGAATAGTAGCAGAGGCTATAAATGGTAGTCATATTCGGATTCAGGAGGTCATTTTACATAGGAATCAGCAAGAATAGTAGCAGAGGCTATAAATGGTAGTCATATTCGGATTCAGGAGGTCATTTTACATAGGCATCAGCAAGAATAGTAGCAGAGCTCTATTTTTTTTTCCAGCGCAGTGTAATTTACACGTATTACCCCCTATCTGGGCCTAATCAACATTTTATGAGACTCGGGGCACACCTACTTTCTTGGGTCTCCGCTACTTAAACAAAATTTTCTGTTGCGATATTTATACATTAAAAGCAGAATTTATTGAATAAAATATATAAAATAAAAATAGATTTTAAGACCTCCTGCTATTCAGGACCTGAGGCACGTACCCCGTGTGCCACTGCGATAATCAGACCTTGCCTCCTATGAGTGGGAAATAATTATGTAATTATTAAATGCATTAAATTATTTAAAAGAAAATGAAACT
Source organism: Salticus scenicus (assembly GCA_963930645.1). NCBI lineage: Eukaryota > Metazoa > Arthropoda > Arachnida > Araneae > Salticidae > Salticus > Salticus scenicus. Next base: position 372,669,751 of record OZ005649.1, on the reverse strand, counting down.
GCTGTATCTTTTAGAATTTTGCTACTGCATGGTCCTTATTAGAAAATATGTGTTTTCTATTTATATACTTTTTACAAGGAAGCACAAAAAGATGCAGTTATTTACAGTCCATTGCATAAGCATGTGTACTTTGGAACAAATATTTAGACACTACATTAAGACTTTTTATTTTGCTTGTTTACTTTGATTTATTCTCCGGTTTAAATTTACTTAAACAACAGTAAGTTATTAAATTCTAGGAAAGTCGAGTGGCGTCACTCCACTTTTCACTTCATAAAGGATTCTTTTTTAATAAAGCGAGACAAATCTATTGCTGTTTATTTTTTAAACTTTTAGTGTTAGTTCACAAATGTATTCTGTTATCATAATATCTATAATAAAATAACAATGTATATCAAATCGAACCGTAGAATAGAAATTTAAGTCATTTAAGTGATAAATTGTTGCCCGCTTTAACACTGAACTCAAGCATTTCATAAAACCAGAATAGTTTTTCATAAACGTATTGCATGCACAAACATTAGATTTCTGCGTTTCACTTTCTCTGATATCCATTAGAAAAATGCATTGCATTCGTAAAAAATTGTGGCTTCCGATTTTTAACGGCTGTACACATTTTAAAAGGTCCTGAATTCATTTTTTGCATTCTTAGAAAGATATCTGAGTGTGTCAAAAAAAAATATATATATATATATATATTGCAGTTCTAGATTAAGAATTAATACAAGGAACTTTATATAAAAAATATATTTGTTTGCATCTTGAAATGAACGGGAGTCTAACAATTTTTGGCGCATATCGCCTGAAAGGTGGTGCTGCTAGGCTGTAATCTCCTACATTCATGGAAACCTTATATCTGAGCTTCTCTAGGATATAAATGCACAAAATTTAATATGTTAGAAAATAATTATAATGAGCTGTGTTGACTTAATTTGATTGCATACTGGGTGTATGAGCAGGGCCCGATTAAGCTTTGAAGCTAGGGGAAGCTCAGTATCATTTCGGGGCCCTCTTTCGTTTCAGAAAATCTTGTTTTCCTGTTACATATTGTAATATAAAAATGCTATAGACCAAAAATTAGTGTGTGTTTATAGTTATTTTTTTTTCATTCATATATCTGGGTGGTTTCTACACACAACATTAAAATCGTATAACTTATTAATTAAGAACATTCAGATTTGTGAGGTTAAATAATAGATTTTTCCCGAAATAGTGAGTATTGTATCTTGCTTTAGGCGAATTTTCTCAGAAAAATTCAATCTCAGAATGAAAATATAAAACAGAAAATTCAAGACCCTGTTTTTAGTCATTTTGGGGGCCCTCTTAAATTTGAGAGGGGAAGCTTGTGCTTCCCGAGCCTTTTGGGTAATCAGGCCCTGTGTATGAGTGGAGTTGTTATGTTGCACTTTTCCTTCTTTACGGAAGTCTCTATTCCAGCTGTTATAGTATATAAATGTACCGGACGATATTTGAGATGTTCATTGTGGGAAAAAAAAATTCTTATTTAAGTTGTGTGTATATCGACTGACAGGTATTTGAATTACCTGCGATTTTCTGTATGGATATATCTCGCTTTTAAAGATTACTATTCTACCAAACTGCATAGATAAAGTCTTAATTGAGAGAAGCACTGTTACTTAAACATTTGTGCTCGCTAGCTAGTTGGTGGCTCTGTTATATGGAATGATATAGAAGGAAGTTTTATGTGACCACAATGTACTAATTTCTTAGTTTCTCTTCCGTTAATTGTATTATCATAAGAATTATAGTGGGTGAGTCGATTTTTCAAAAATCATATGCATAAAGAAATTTTTCCCCCCTTACAGTCACATTTAATTTGCTTATTTACCTATCCTTTATCATTGACCGAGATAACATTTAAGAATATTTTAGTCATGTTCGTGTTGAGTTGTGTGGGTTTAACGTTGCAGCGTAGAAACATAGTGGACGCAATTGGCGATGGTATGGAATTCACCCTTTGGATGGTCCGGGACGTGCCATCACAGTTTTGATGTTTGCGGACAGGACTCGTTATGTTCGGAAGATTTAATCAATTTTAGATTTTATGCGTCTATGCTTACTATCTTATTATTTGTTAAATAAAGCGCTCTTCTAAAGAATATAAAATTCGCCATACATGTTAATTTATTATTATTATTATTATTATTATTATTTAATGCATTCCCTTTCACATTTATTTTGCAGGGGAAAAATACATCATTTTTTTATGTTATTGAAAAAATCTGGAGTGACTCCACTCGACTTTCCGAACATTGAGTAATTAACAGTTTTGTAGATAAAGTAAAGAAAGAGGAGTTGTTAAACAAACAAAAGAGAGAAAACCATAATAGAGTGTTTGAGTATTTTTCTCCATCTATTACACGATGTTTTATTTAACGCTACTGAACTTTGAGTCCATAGATCATAATGATAAAGACTTTTTCGTTGTGTCCCTGTAAAAACCTATAAATGCTAAATTCACCAAAATGCTTATAGTTAGTGCAACAGTGATTTATAATACTCATATAAATTTTCAGCTCAATTCAATAAGGCGTTTAGATGCTATCGTACTTTTAAAAATTTAGTCCCATAGGCCATAATGATAAAGAATTTTTCTTTGTGTCCCTGTAAAAAAACCTTAAGTGCTAGATTCACCAAAGTCTATACAGTTACTTCAACTGTGATCTATAACATGTGTACAAATTTTTTGCTCAGATTAATAAGGCGTTTAGGCGCTATCACACTTTTAAAAATTTGGCCCCATAGGCATAATGATAAAGAATTTTTCTTTGTGTCCCTGTAACAAAACTATAAGTGCTAGATTCTCCAAAATCTATACAGATTGAGTATTTGTGACCTATAATATGTGTATAAATTTTTTGCTCAATTGAATAAGGCGTTTAGATGCTATCGCACTTTTAAGATTTTACTCCCATAGGCCATAATGATAAAGAATTTTTCTTTGTGTCCCTGTAAAAAAACTATAAGTGCTAGATTCACCAAAATCTATAGGGTTCGTACTATGGTGACTTACAATATGCGTACCAACTTTCAGGTTAATTGAACAAAGCGTTTAGACGCTAGCGTGTTCACTCACAGACATACACATATACATACACACATACATACACACATACATACACACACAAATACATACATCATCGTAAAAATAGTGAAAACGGACTCGTTGGACCTCGAAACGTATAGAAACATCAAAATCTCGAATTCGGATTTTTGACATGATTACAATACTTTCCTCACTATAGTGTTCGGAAAGTAAAAATAATGTTAAACGGCAATTTTCTCTGAAATGTAAAGACCATTTAAGAAAATTTATTTTCCTATATCAAATAAATATACATGATTTTGGCAAAACCATGAAATAATTACATACATGACACGAAGCAATTGAACATAATTATTCTTTTAAATTAAAGCATTTTTTTTTTTTTTTTTTTTTAATTTAAAAAATGAATGAAATAAATATAGGAATAGTTAGTTTTAATAAAATAATTTCCGTTCGAAAGTAAAAATTTTTAAAGTATTTAATTTTAAATAAAAAGCTATTTAGTTAATTGAAACAAGTCGCAAATATTTTAATTATATTTATAAACAGTTTTTAAAACATACTAAAAGCTTCGTAAGCATTTTATGAAAGGGATCTCTTGAAAAGGTTTTTCGTTTTTAAAGAATGTTGAGAATGAAATAAAATCGCTATATGAAATATTTTTATATTATATATATTTTTATATTTTTAATATTATTTTATTTGTTAAATTACCTCTTAACAAAATTTGAACAAATTTTACCTTTTTTTTTTAAGTTACGCAGCTATAGGATTCATTGAACAATTTATAATTTTTTTTAATTAATAATAATCTGGTGTGTCACTCACACTACTTTCTCTTACCCTGAAATTTAATACTATAAACACAGGTTGGAGATTAAGAGGTAAGATAACCAGTGCTGTTACGTAAACCTATGTTAAACAATTCAAATTAGGCTTCGGAAGAGTTTTATACAATAATTAGTTCTGTGTGAGGAGGGCTAGAACCCCCATCAACCCCTCGTTTCATTAATGTACACAAAAGAAGCTTAAAACAAATTTAGCTTAAAACATACATTATTTACCATATCTCTATGAGGAATTTATTTTAATTCCCGAACAGCTTTCCTGGAAATGGTAAAATATTATTAGCAAAGCGCATCCACTAACAACAAATAACTAGTGTGTTGTGGCCACCACACGACTTTCTTCTATATTTTCCTATACAAATCCACTCAGTAAAAACAATTTATTAAAATTATTATTTAAAAATTCATCTTCCATGAAAATGCACGTGGTTTCAGTATTAGAGAAGTAGTATAACACTAAATATCCAAAAAATGTTGAATTTATTCTCAATATTACATTTAAAGAATTTTTTATTTTTATTTTTATTATTATTATTATTATTATTATTATTATTTTGTTAAAAAGGAAAAAAAAATCGATAACTGTTAAATTATTGCAGATCGAGGGTTCAACCATGATACCCATCATGAAAATTTACTTCCCTCGAGGAGGGAGGCAAGGCTCCTACATACACAATATTTTTTTTCCAGTTGACTATCTCTATCACACAATATTCGTTTCATTTGGTTTAGTGCAGTCTATAGATGTTAAACTCTACTTACCTGCAATTTCCCCCATAGACGTAATGTAATTGAATACTTTTGAGTGTCCCTGTACACGAACCATTTGCTTCATCTCAACGAAAATCTTAGTGTAGCATCCCTATATGATACATATTTAGAATACCGAGTTTGGAATTTCTGCTACTATTTGTTCTTGAGATATGCTGATAACATACACACAAACAGACAGACAGACAGACACACAGACCATTCGCTAAAAACATGATTTTCGTATTCAGGGGACCTCAGAACATGTAAATATAACAAAATCTCACGTTCGAAAATTTGGCCCTAAAACAATACTTTCTCGAGCCTATGGAGAAGAGAATGTAATAATAATAACATTGAAATAACAATCTTCTTTGTTAAATTACTGGTAAAATGTAAGCATAATTATACTTAATTTCAATATTACCCTTAAAGCTTTATTATAATAAATGTGCAGAAAGTATCTTATTTTAAATTAATTTTTTAAAATTTTTACTTTAAGTATTTTTACTTAGTTTCCTACCTTCTCATACAATATCATACTATAGGTATATGGTACATATATTACACATCGTAACAGGTATTTTGTTGCGAATAACTTTTTAACTGATTTTATGTGCTGAAAAGAAATATGACTGTAGTTTTTGAACATCAGCTTTGGTTAAGTCTTTATGCTACTTTATTGCACATTTAGATTTGTAAAATTCATATCGAAAAATACAGGCGTGAAATTAAAACACTTCTAGCTTAATATTTTGTAAAGCATTTTAATTAATTGAAAATGCACAGCAGCATTCAATTAGATTAACAAATACACAATTATAAATGAAAAATAAGGTTTATAAAATAAAAGCAGGAGGTAAAATTATTGTGATCAACCTGAAAACTTCTTTTGTTTGATATTTTGGAGTGAATATTTGCGCAATTACTTTGCAAATTCCAACAGTAATCTGCCATCATATTAGCATTACATCTGCTCTCGTATCTGCCCTCCAATTGCTTTTTTTTTTTTTTTTTTTTTAACATGCCGGTGAAATCTTTGGCCTTGTTCTTCATTAACATCTGCAAGATCTTCAAGGAAATGATTTAAATGACTATGCATGTAATCAACTTTTTTTCTCACGTTATATACAAGATTTCTGGCATACTTAAGCCTTCTGTTTACTAAATTAACATAGTTTGGACCATTTTAATTTTCCAACAAGTTATTGAGATCCACGCTTCCATCTCTTTCGCCTTCATAGAATTCCCTTCAAACCATTGAAACACCAAATTTTAGGTTTTTTTCTCTCATTTTGTTTCCCTCAGTTTTTTCCTCATTTCCCCCCCTATTATAAGTCTACTGTCGTAGATATTTTATGCAAGTGTTTCAGATAATGTGTGGAGTACAAGTTTTATATAGGTTATGAAGTTTAATGTCAAAGAACAGAAAGAAAGTTTTTAACAAAATCGGTTTTTTTTTTTTCCTGTTTAGAGCCTCTTAAATAAAATATACAGGCCGACGCATCGCCGCCATTTTTTTTTTTTTTTTGCCTCAGAAGAGCATTCCCGCTTGGCGTCCTTATCGTTTTCTTGTGATTTTAAGATATCTTGATCTGAAGCTACGATCGGTCAACAAAAGCTATACACAACGATAACATTCCTAACAACACATTGTTTTCACATTCCATTATCAGGATATCCTGTGGATGTATTGGAAATAAGATGCGTTATTAGGGCTGTTTCTGTTTCTTATATAAAATGTTGCCAAAACGCAAATCCACATACACAGTAATAAAAGATCTTCTTAAATCGATTTATCAATATTAATATAAATAATGCGATTAAAATGACACATTTTTCTGTTGTTTTTTTTTACATTAACACATGTCAGAAATACAAAGGAAAATATAAGTAATCTTGTTTTATTCTTCTTAAATTATCTTATAGAAATCTGAACATTTTATGTTCTTTTGAGTGATTATAGCAGTTTATCGTGAAACAAATCTCATATCGTACTTTATTTAGCTAAAATTATGAAATTTTATAAAAGGAGTTCTCTAAGGTAACACAAGACGATAAAAATAATGACTGTCGTTTATTTATCAATGAAACGCGCTGGTTACATGTGGCAACCCTAAGGCAACAAAATGCTTGATGCGCCAGCTCGTATATATAGGGGCCTAGTCCTGTTTTAGAGCGTACTCTTCATATACGTAGCAAAATGCATCAAGATGATTCATACAATACGTCAACAGATTGTTCATTCTTTATTTTCATTATAGTAAACGTAATTATCTCAAAATCTGTTTAAAAAGTGTCTTAAATGAAAGGTCACGCTTTCACACTTTAAGCGAAAAAGAAAAGAAAAAAAAAAAAAAAAAAAAAAGGGTCTTACTTTTTAAGATACTCTTATGCATCTAAAATTAAGACATTGCAAATGTCTTGAAACACCGTCATGTTAGGTTCAAAAACACCGCCACTTTTAAGGTTTTTTAATAAATAAATACGGCGTGGGAAAAATAAATAAAATAATTTTTAATAAATAAAAGTGGCGTGTGATTCTGTTATTCTGTTAAAAATATATTTTAGAATTTTCTAGAGCATAAATAAAATATCAGTAATTAAAAAAGGAGAAAAAGAAAAATACATTTCTTGTTCCTTGAGTCGAATACACTATCTTCGATGTCGAAGACGAACGCTTCTGCTAATCATGCCACCATGTTACGCAGCTGGCTTGGTTTGCACGATAATATATACTCTAGTATTCGTGAAATAAGTTGTAGTTTTATATTATAATCGGTATGCTTTGTTTTAAAACTATTGAGATTATACCTAAAGCTCAATATGCATTAATTATATTAAATTTCATATGTAGTAGTGAAAAATTTTTTTTAATGTAAAAGAAATATATCAACATCGCAGGCAATAATGTTTTGAAAACGATTTCTTTGTACATACCGATATTTAAAAGAAAAAAAATATATGAACATGAAAACCAGAAAAAATGTTGTTTTACATTTAGGTGCAGGTAAAAATGTAGAAAAAAAGTTTTAAACCGAAAAAAAAAAAAAAAAAAAAAAATAGAAAAAGAAAGGAAAAGGATAAAAAGCAGCTGTGCACAAATTGTTTAAGGCACACTTACTTAGGTATAAGTTATTTTTAAGCTACAAGTTATTCTTAGCTACTCTTTGCTACAAATTTATCTTGATATTTTTTATTTATTTATAAGAGAGAGTTATAAATAAAACGTAACATTTTTTTTTTTTTTAACCAGATAAGTTTCGCGCCTAAATATGCTTTTTATTAAGTTTTTCAAACGTAATTCCATGTATATAAGATACACATCACATATCATTTATGCACTTCTGTTATGCTCAATCTAAAAGTTTTATATTAAGATTATTTAAATTTTATAAATAAACATTTCAAACTAACGCAATTTTCATAATTTATTTCATTTTAAGCATTATATCGACATAAATGTAGATAGCATATTTAATTAAATAATAGTAATAAGAATATTTTCATGGGTTATTTATAGATATTTGACATATTTAATTTTTTTCACTTAATGGAATTGAATAAGTCTTAAACTAAGAATGAAATAAGAGTGACTAGTATTTCTCACCTAATATGATTTTCAGAAAAATCTTATAAATAAAATCACTTTTACTGAAAATTTTCATTTTTTTTTCCCCTTCAATAAAAGATATTTAAATCTTTGATATTTGCGTTATAATTTCAATTTTAGAAAACAATATTTACCAGTACTAAGTTAAAAATTCTTAAAATTAAATGAAATTATTATTATATTAAAATTTTATCTTGATATGATGAAGATGATTTTGATTTCCATTAATAGATGGCGCCACTACCAACTTGCTGAATAGCCAATGATGAAATGGGAAATGTCTCATTTTAAGACATTTTAAAATTTATAAAGCTCACCTTAAATGCCTTATTTTAAGACGTATCACTATATTGACACTTTATATTAGTTCATTTGCACCACTTAGTTTATTAAGACACAAAAGTGTCTACAATTAAGATGTCTATTGTATCTAAGCTCTATATTAAGATATTTACGCGTCTTAAATGCTTTTACAGTCATTTTAATTGTCTTATTTTAAGACACTTTTATTTGCAGTGATTAATATGAGAAGAAGAAAAAAAAATAATTTATGTTTAGTGCAAACACTAGTTATGTCAACGAATACAGCAATTTTTATATTTTATTTGTATGCACAGACAACTGATGACACCACCAATTAGTCAAATATTTTGTAATGTACAATTTCAGGAGATCCAAATGAAGATAACCGTTTTCTCTTTATATGATAAAAAGAAATGTCAATGTTTTAGATGAAGGATTTCAAAAAATATTTATTTGAGCAACACAAAATCTAACAGTCTAGATTGGATAGAGGAAAACTGCTATCATATTTGAAACCAGAAAGCCAAATATAGTAGAAGAAATTTCTTGGAGAGCTGTGTTATATGTATGAATTATCAAGCTCTAGGTATGGGTAACGTAGGTATTTGTAAAAATATTTGAACCCTTTTTAACATTTTCACACGTTTTGAGATGTGAAAAACCCGATAATTCGAAAATCGATATGGCGTCTATCGATACATTAATCGACTTGTTCGTTAGTGTGTTATATAGTTAGTTTCTTAGACTGCGTATTCATTATTGCATGAACAAATGAACGTCTAGAGATCAGAATAGTTTTCAAATGTCGCTTGTGATACTGGCAAGAAGTCTATTTATTTTAAAGTTTGTAATTTGAAAGCTTTGACAGTATTCGAAATTTAAGATTTTCTTAGAAAGAAAAGGTCTGAATTTTGCATCAACTTGCATCATAAAGATATCGCTTTGAAAATACTATGGAATTACATAAAAGCTAAAATACGAAACTTACCATAGTGAAATTAATTACCAAGTAAGATTCCGCTAAATATGTCGAAGCTAAGAGATGGTAGCATAGCGGATGGAGCAAATCATTCGGCAACTATATCAGCCGAATTCATTCCTCTAATTGTGCTCTTATAGTAGAAATTTATGAGAACAGATATTTGGTGGGGAATTGAGCAGTCAACCTATACCAAAAAATTTTTCTTTCACGGTAATTACCGTAATTCAGTGTATATAAGCCGCAGCTTATTAAAATGTTGCTAAAAAACAATGCTCTTACATAAACAGCACCGGAAGTTAAGCCGTGGCTTATGCAAGCATTGTTACAATGGTGTGACAGTTAAATAAGGAAAAAAGATATCAGCCTTCTGACATCTACGCAAGTTAATAAAAATAATTAATTATTAATTATAAATGAAAATAATAAATTATTTAAAAAATAATTCGGTATAAAGACAATAAAATCAAACTGTACCAGTATGCAGATGTAATGCAACAAATATGAGGACACGGGAACAAGATGGTGGAATCCGGACATATATACAAAGTCATAAAAATAATTTATTATAAATGAAAGTAATAAATTATTTTAAAAGGCACTGTATAAAATAAATAAATAAATAAATAAAACAAAATAAAACAAAGCCAGTATACAAATACGATGCAAAAAATCAAAAATAAGGGAACAAGATGGCGAACTCCAGACATATATGTAAATTAATCAAAATAAGAGATTATTAGTTAAAAAATAAGAGATTATAAACATGAAAATTAGAGATTATAAGCATGAATCAGTGTTCCAGAAACTCGAAAACTAAACTTCCGTTTTCGGAGGAGATCGACTGTTTGTTCCAAGAAGTATGGACGACGGAATTTGGCATTATCATTAGATAGCCCGCACAGATAGATAAGTCCTCAAAAATCAATGTTTTTTATGTTTTTTTTTTTTTTAGATAGCCCGCGGTTTATCTTCACTAAAATACGGTATGCAAATTTCGATAAATCCTAAGAATAATGTTTTGAGGGTGTCTTAGAACTTAGATGTAATTTAAATTGAATTTTACTATTTATTTATTAAGAAAAGTTGCACAAAAATTATTTAATGAAATAAATATTTAACAGTTCTTCTTCTTCTTCTTCTTCTTTTTTTTTTTTTTTTTTTTTTTTTTTTTTTGTTCCTAACAAAACGCATTGACAGACTTTGCATTCATTTTTAATTTGATCAAAATCAATTATTTATTTGCCTGCAAATGAAGGAGTACATACCCTAGTGTATCGTTATAAAAAATTATCTTCTTGGAACTGATAATTAATGTACATATTTCTTGATAAGAATTTAACTTTTCAGAGAAGATTAAAATTTTGAAATATTAATAAAAGTTGAATAATCTGTTTCTGGAGTATATCGATCGTCTATTAAAGTTAGCTAATCACAAAATGATAAATGCTTTATTGTTTAAATTGTTCTCTGGGGGTAATTTTCTAATTATAAAAAATAACTCCCTTTTAAAGACTTTGGCATTTATGATTAATTACTAAGAAGATTTAAAAAAAAAAAAAAAAGAAAGAAAGAAAATGAATAGATTATATTAAAAAGTGTTTAATAAAAATAAATAAAATAAAAATATTTACATATATATATCGACTATATATATAAAGACGTTTTCGAAACATATCACAGGAAGAAATGAAATATATTCACATATAAAGGAAAATTTATGAAGGATGAAATTTAATCAAAGGATAATAAGGATTTTTAATTGAATATTTACCTCTTTAATGTTCGTTGTTTTTACATTGCCTACTGACACCAAACATTTACGCACAATTAATATTTTTTTAATACAGCACATTTTCAATTTTCCCCCCTAATTTTAATTGATTTTTTATGCTTTTGTTTCTTCTCTCTGTTCGGTAGATAGCAACACTACTCCAAATTTTAACAAACGATGTATCAGAGGAATTTTTTTTTATTTCTGTATAGAAACGAATGCACCTTGCTGCTTTGGTAATGCACTCGTACCTATTTTTTTTTTCACCTGATGAAGAATCGTGTTATTATTTTGAAATAATTGTTACAATATTTTGCAATTTTAGTGTTTATTTTATTTATTAAATTAATTATTATTTGAATTTCATCCGGTAAACATATAGATATTTCAAACTAAATATTTGTCACATATTAAAAATGCTATTTTTTTCTTTCCACATAATCAGACATTTGTCTAACAGTCATTTTTTAAATTACTATATTAATTTTCAAATGATAACATGTAGTGAATTTCAAAGGGTCAAAACTATTCATTCTTTAGATGTGGAAGGGACAAAAAATGAAAGAAATAAGCAACATATTTTTTATTAATCACATATTTTGCGTAAAAATTTTAAAATATATTCTAATCTCAAAAAATTATCCTACCACGGGGGATCAAAATTGTGACTTTGACCACTCCTAGTCGTTTATTCCATACCGTAGCCAACTGTCAATTGCGTAGAATTAGTGAAACCTTAAATTGGTCCAATCTCAACTTCAATTTATGCCAAAAATCATTGAACTCGTTCAGTTTCAGATGTTTCAAGAATATGTAGTCATCGCACCTTTCGAACACTTTAGTTACAGAAAGAATATGTTTCAATAGAAAAATTTTGGGGAAGATTCAGTTACGAGTATATTTAAGAAAGGAGTGATTTATTTAAAAAAAAAAAAAAAAAGTTATTATCGATTATTTGCAATAGAGAATTATCAGCAATTTTTACATTTTATTTACAAAGAGCAATCTCTTATACAGCAAGACGCACAGTAAAATTGTTGATATTAAAATGATAAAGAAAAAAAATTATAATAATCTGGTGTGTCACTCACACAACTTTCTCTTACCCTGAAATTTAATACCTTTTTGGCCTGATTTTATTATTCATGGAGCTTTTGTTTGAAATAGAATTAGAAAAAGTAGCTGATAGATTAGCATTAGTTTTATTATAAGTCCATTTTTCTCAAAGTATAATTTTAGAAATAGTATCGCTAAGAGATAGCATGAAATGGATGTTCTACCGTACGAAATGAATATTTTTTGTAAATAGTGTTTTTTCTTCATGTAAATATTTTATTTAATAAACTGTATACATTTTCTCGTTTTAAAGAAGAAGCTGTTTTTTCTAGAGAAACAAGTGTCCGTTATTCGTCTTCATTTTTTAACGTCGAAGAATTCTACAGGTAAGAAGAATATTAATGTATCATTTTGAAGATTATTACCAGAAAATTAAAACGATTTGAAAGTATTAAATAATTATTTTGATTAAATGAAAGAGCCTGTAATCCATATTTTACAAAGAGTCGAGAAGACTCGCTTGAAGCCGTTCAGAAGAATGGCGTTTTATAACAATAACTTTATTTTAAATTATACAGGGAAATAATAATAATACAGGGAAATAACAAGAATAATAAAAAAATTGTAGAGGTTTTTTTTTTTTTTTTTTTTTTTTTTTTTTTTGTGAAGTCCACATCCAACACCTAAAATTGACCTACTTTATTAGGCGCCTATAAATTTTTTTGCAGTAACCAATTACTGCATATGAAAGAGCATCGAAAGGGACGTTCAAATCACCTATGTGTTCAAATGAAATGAACTGTGTCCTGGTAATTTCGTTTAGGTTTCTTGAGAGATGACTTGGTGAGTAACCGAAACGTCCTTGTTCTTCTTCGACACAGTCATCGACACCCCGTACACCCTCACCTCTAAGATAGAAATCAGAGAACGAACCTGTAGGAATTTTGAAAACTGCGGACGGCTAGCCGCGGAAAATTTTTAGGCACGAAGAGAAGGGTTTGTAATTTCCGCAATAAGTACAATAAATAAATAAATAATAAATAAACAGCCTAAATGATGATTATTATTATTATTATTATTATTATTATTATTTTTTTTTTTTTTTGTAGAGGGGAAAGGGAATGGGATAATACATTTGCATAATAGGTCTGTGCTGCGCTACTCAAAAATTTTACAGCCTAAGAAAGAGAGGATAAACTGGTATCCCTAACCGGTTTATGCCATATGAGATCACAGAATAAACATATGGAATTTTCAGGAGATGCAAAGTTTATTTTTGAAATGAATTTTGAGTGAAAAGGTTGATTGCCGCCAAAAGAGTGAAAATTACACACGGGAATAGAAGATCGAAAAGGATGTTGGAAAGTGAGAGAACATCACAGTTTAAATCCTCAGGGAGGTGGGAGTCCCCTAAATTGCGAACTACCATATGTACAACTTGACAGTGCAGAACTAGAGCCCCTAAATAAAATAATAGGCCGTCGCATCACCGCCATTTTTTTGCCTCAGAAGAGGACAGAATTCCCGCTTGGCGTCGTTATCGCTTCCCTAATGATTTTAAGAAATCTTGATCTGAAGCTAATCCGGTCAAGATAAGAACAATAAGCAACAATAATATTCCTAAAAACACATTCTTTTCACAGTACATTCTCAGGATGTCATTTTATTCTGAGAATATCGTATGGATATACTGGGGTAAGATGTGTTGTTAGGGCTATTTCTTTTTTTTTTACAAAATGTCGAATTTAAATGTCGAAATTCAAAAACTCAAATACACAGTCTGCGAACACTTTATATTCACTTCTTGAATGATTATAGCAGTTTATCGCTAAACAAACTTCCATATCATAGTTTACTTAGCTAAAATTATGAAATATAATAAAACAAGTTACTCTAAAGTAACGTAAAAGGATTAAAAAAAAATGTTTGTCTTTGTTTATCAGAGAAACGCGCTGGGTACACGGGGCAACCATAAGGCAACAAAATGCCTGATGCGCCAGCTCGTATATATAAGAGCCTTATGCAGAACCGTTTAACAAGAATCACCCACCGCTATACCCTCGATGCTAGTCCCCTTAACGTGACTAGAACGTTACAAAAAATTGGATAGGGTTACTCAATGGCGCTCAGTTGGGAATCACTGTATTATTGGTTAAATAAGTACAATTGAAGCAATTGATGATATGTTTGTGAGGTTTGCGTTGACGCAGACCCCATCTTAACTCAATGATTAACTTTGTTAATTTATCTACTTAAGTATTAGATATGAAATTAGCACAGATATCATATATAAAAATAAAACCAAGAGTTTATTCAACCAGATTAACGGGAGGACGATTTGGAATTGCGGTAGGTCAGTCAGAGTATTTAAATACTTTATCAAGTAAATGTACAATGACTAATTTAGATAATTTGAAAATATCTCACCCCAGAATAGTAGAAGCTATGGACTGATGCACTCCTTTACCTAGATATTGTGACCTTGCAACCGGTTCGTGGATTCCCAGACGAATCAGTTTCCGTTCACAAATTCTCACACTGAAGCTTAACAACACTCTTCAAATTGCTTAACTTAAGCAGCACTTAATCTCAACTGCTGAAATATCTATAATTTCTCCACACTCTACTACTTAGCCATTGTCTTAGACAAACGTCGGACAAGACTCCACTACTCCACACCTTTTAGGAAAACCATCTCCATCTTATACTACTTACTACAATCTTCCTTTCTCTTCATTTCAATGAAACTTTCAAAATTGCTTCCAATTCATCTACCTCTGCAACTTAATTCGTTGATTGCTGCACCATATCGACACAAAACTAATCTGACCTAAACTTTCGCCGAGTCACTGGCGTCGAAGCGATTTAACCATCCCAACTTAATACTTTGCTGGATCCAGTTTAATTTCAAACAAACTGTGGTGACCTTCTGCAGTCTCAACCTCACATGTTATGCTTGTAACGAATTTTGATGATACTGTGATGTCACATTCAGAGATTGTGGTGTTAAGTTCCATTTGTACGCCTCGTTGAAAATATGTCAGGTACTCAAATAAATAAATAATAAATAGATAATTAAATAAATAAATGTTAAGATGAATGTTATTTGAGATGCTTCATTTGTCATCAAAATTTCAATAAAGTTTTATTATCTGCCTTTTCAATGCATTATTTCAAACGCGTTATCACAGTAATTAGCAATCCTCATTTGCGATTATGACATCGTTCATAAAATGAAGAGATTAAAGGCAGAATTTCAACAAATATAATTGAATCTCTGCAGAGCAAATGGTGAATAATAAATTTCTCTCGTAAAAGTCGTAATTCAATATTTCAAAATGAAATTCTAATAAAGCTGAATTATTTTTTAAAAGTAATAAGTATTTTATTATTAAAAAAAACAAGTTATTAAGATAATACGAGAGAATAAATTTTTGATGGAAAAGAAAACTTGTTCTTTATGCATACATTAAGACAAAATATTTCGATAATGTATTTAATTAGAAATATAAGGAAAAATTGATAATGCAATCTTTTTTATTTTATTTTTATTATTGAAGAGGATTACATTGAACTAAAAATCATTAAAAATATTATTGAAAATAATAATAATACATTTCATTTTGTAAAAATTACTTTTAACTATTCCAGACATTAAAATTCCAAAAGATTAATAAATAATTTTAATTCATAAAAGATTTTTATTAGTATTATTTTTTCTTTTGCATTCGACGCAAAAATATCTGCATTTTAATTAACAAAATTTATATGAGGAAAAAAAATCGATTTATGTGGTAAATCATTATTCATAATATATAACTGCCATCTTCTAAGATTTTTTGTTACACGAAATTTTGAATAAAAGTCTTTTATAAATTTTTGTAAGTTTACACTGCTTAAATAAGATAAAAAATTCTAATCAATTTAAGTGGTATTAAAAAAGCATACAAGTTGGTTTGATGAGTACAGGAGATTCATTGCTTGCCTCTAGGGCCGCTTATACCTCGAATAATCCACACCACAAGGGTTTACGAGTTTTTATTACAAGAACAGATACAAGAACACGAACAAGGACAATACATACATCTATGCCTTCTCCGGGATTCGAACCCTGGCCCAACTTACAAGTTGGTAGCTGTCATAATATACTGTTCCGAAGGATTAAACCAATTCTTTACATGCGAAGAATTGTTTCAGAAAAAGTATATTTGCAGTAACAATGTAAAAAAAAAAAAAAAAAAAAAAGGAGTCTATAAACTTACACGAAAGTTTACCTTGGCGATAATTTTGGCGAACAAGCGAAGAATTTGGCGACTTGAGACAAATTTAGTGAAGAATTGTATTTAAAGATTGCTAAAATCTGAAATCCTACTATCAATAGGAGCTGCGTTCTGGAATTTCCCTAAAGAATCCATAGATTTCTGGCCGAAAACTATCCAAAAAGTTCTGCAACCTTCACTCACATTATAAAAGGAAAATTAGTCTCTCTCGACAGTTCAACTGTGTCCAGATATCTGTGTTGTGTAGACTCTTAGAGATACTACTTTGAACTGTTATTTGAGTGATCCAGAATAAGCAAATTGCGCATTGCGCAGCACTAGTGTGATGTAAAAATACCGGTACCAGCCAACCAACCTGAATATTCTTACTCTGCTGTGTGTTTAGCAATGGCTACTTGACTTTAATGACGAGTGTGAGTTTTATTCGATTGCTTCGAGTTTATCTGATACATTGACAGTATTATTGGAATATGTTGGGAATATTTGATGAAGTCACAGTTTTACTAAATTCTGTCACGATTATTTTTTGAACAAAGTGCATTCATCGACTAGAAACTTTTATTTTTACTTGTCACGTATAATGTTAAAATTTTCATAACAATACATAATACGGCGTTTAATTGTATCTTTCATATTTGGTATTGAAACTTTTTTACAGTTATTTACATGTAATAACATAAAGTAAAATATATTTCGGTTTAATATTTTTAAGCCAGACTTTCTGATAATGATACCAGTGATAAAAGAAAAAAGATTTCAACGACATTTCTTAATACAATCTATACTAATATTTTAAATGCGAAAGTCTGGATGGATGTTTGTTACTCAATCACGCCAGAATGGCTAAACGGATCTGGATGAAATTTGGTACAGAGATAGAGAATAGTCTGGAATAGAACATAGGCTACTATTTATACTGGAAATTTCATTAGATTTTTTAAAATTAATTAAAATATGAAAAAATTAAACCGGTAATTGCCATCATATAAGCCATTTAAATTTTTAATTGTTGCCAAAAAAGTTTACAAGGTTTTTATTTATTTATTTATTTTTTCAACATAAAATTAAATATGTTTTCACGCGAAAAATAAAAATTTACTAAATGTTAAACTGATGAATGACGTCTTAATAACTTTAATATAAAATAGTAATAATACAAATCTAGCATGTTTCTTCTGAATTTTATTTCATAGCATTTTTTTATATACCCCAAATTTAGATTTTTTTTAGCACGGATGAATCACGTTTGGCATAAAAGCTAATTCAGAATTATATTAAAGGTATTTACTTATTGATAATTCTGGACAATTTTTCAAATTTAGATGCTGAAATAGATCGGACACTTTTCGCCAAAAAAAGATAGAAAGAAATAGGAACAATAATTGCATAAATTATATTTTGGTCTAAAACGGCGACAAAAATTCAAAAGCCGCCAAGAGGAGATTAAGGCTGTACCATGACCAAGTTTACACATTAATTAATTAATTTATTTTTTTATATACCAACTACTATTAACTAAGCATTAAGTATGTATAACCACAAAAATAACAATAATAATAATAATAATAATAATTGTCTCATGCGATAAACGTAGCCGATCATAGCATTAATAATAATAATGACCCTCATCTGTCATGAACGATTCCGGTTAGACCGCTTCAAAGCAGAAACTTTTGGCAGCCATTTTTTTTCCGTTTGTTCAACTCACTGAGCTGGTTCAGCTTACGGAAACATACATATAATATGTTTTGTATAGCACGTATTCTTATTTATTTCTTCTGAAACCTTGAAAAACTATTCAATTGTAATGTTTAAAGGTCTAAATTAAATATAACGGATCACTGGCTATTATAAACATGAACCTATAAATAGAATTGTGTAACTTGATGATTATAAGCAACGCAATACCAAATCAAAACAAATCAAAACTGTTGCCATTTAGAAAATACAAATTCCAAATGGACAACTCTTTAATTCCGAATGAACGACTCTTTGACTGTTTCTTTAAAAAAAAACAAAAAAACAAAAAAAAAGTTTAAAGTATTTCTAAAACATATTAAAGCCTCAAAACTCTTAAAATATTTGTAAAACATGTTAAAGTCTTTAAATATTTTTATCAAGCTTCATTGTTTGTTTACATTGTAAGGTATGATTGGCGTCGAGTTCAGTATGTAAATGTCGCCAGTTGATTTTAGTTTTGAAATTAGTGTAAAGTTATAGTTGGGATAGAATGTTTGGTTGGGCAAGTAAAGGTCACCAGTTGAAATGAGTATTGAAGGTAGAGTAGTCTCAGGTGATAATGTCGAGTCAAGATAAAATGTTCGGTTGAGAATGAGAAAGTCCCTAGCTGGATCCTGGATATTTTGGCGATGTTGTGGGTATGATAGCTGGGTGGAAGTATCGAGTAGAGGTGAATTTGGTTTAGCATGGAGTGTCTGTAATTATTGGATAGTTAGTTAGAAAATACGCAAGCAAAGTGATGACGTCACTGGGCGTCAGTGGATGCAAGAAAAAGGTTTCCAATGTTAATCGCCCATTAAATTTTTTGTAAAAAATTATTAAAAATTGAGGAAAATTATTTCCCGATTTTAATCCCCATTTTTCGGTATAGATATGTATTAGTGTGCATGCATTAGATTAAGTTGTTTTTGCTGTAAAATTGATAAAATTTAAATTTTAAATTTCAAAACTCTAGAAAAAAAAATGGCAAACTTCCATATTCGATTGAAAACATAAACATTTCATTTCAAAGGATGATATTTACACAATAAATATCCAACTAATATACTAATCAAAAGGAAAATGATAAATATTCTATCATAATTTGAAGTCAAATTTCTTTTCAAATGTCTAATAAAGTGTCTGATATAAGATACTCATATGTTGCAGCGGAATAGATTTAATATATCTGTCATCCTTGGCGGAAAAAAATATATAGCCAAATTATTTGGCGAACATATTTAATTCCTTTCAAAAATCATGGTTATTTTAACAACTTATATTAAGAGAATTATATGAAACAATATTTCGTACAATACATATTACGAAAATAAGCATCTGGCATGTATATTTTCGTAGTATGTTTTTAATCGCCAAATACAAAAATACGCCAAAGATGACACAGTTTTGAAATTTAAAATTTTGTCAGCAAAATAACTCAATCTAACACATGAATACGATAGCATATCTATACCCAAATACGGGTATTAAAATCGGGAAATAATTTTCCTCGATTTTTAATAATTTTTTACAAAAAATCCAATGGATTATTAACATAGGGAATCTTTTTCTTGCATCCACGGACGGTCAGTGACGTCACACTTCGCTTGCATATTTGAAAACAGGATCTTCGATAGTCTTAAAAAAAGATATTTTGGTAAAATGAAGTGAATCGTTATTTACTTCCCCTTACCCATAGGGTCGAGAAAGTATTGTTTTAGGGTCAAATTTTCGAACGTGAATTTTTGTTATACTTACATGTTCTGAGGTCCCCT
This sequence comes from Salticus scenicus, assembly GCA_963930645.1. NCBI lineage: Eukaryota > Metazoa > Arthropoda > Arachnida > Araneae > Salticidae > Salticus > Salticus scenicus. The sequence goes on along the minus strand of OZ005649.1, from coordinate 372,649,587 downwards.
GAATACGAAAATCACGTTTTTAGCGAATGGTTTCTGTTTGTGTCTGTCTGTCTGTCTGTGTGGATGTCTGTGTGTCTGTTATCAGCATATCTCAAGAACAAATAGTAGCAGAAATTCCAAACTCGGTATTCTAAATGTGTATCATATAGGGATGCTACAGTAAGCTTTTCGTTAACATGAAGCAAATGGTTCGTGTACAGGGACATTCAAAAGTATTCAAATACATTGTACGTCTATGGGGGAAATTGCAGGTAAGTAGAGTTTAACATCTATAGACTGCACTAAACCAAATGAAACAGATACATATTTTTTGTGATAGAGATAGTCAACTGAAAAAAATAATGTGTATGCAGGAACCTCGCCTCCCCCAGGGGAATAAATATCCATGATGGGTATCTTTCAAAAGAGCTCGCCAATACCTTTAAAACGAATGGTTGAACCATCGATCTGCGATAATTTAAAAAGTTATCGATTTATTTCATTTTTAACCAAAAAAAAAAAAAAAAAAAAAATTTTACTTTAATATTGAGAACTTTTATTTTGGATATTTAGTGTTATACTACTTCTCTAATATGGAAATCGTCTGTATTATCATACAAGATAACTTTTTTAAATAATAATTTTAATAAATTATTTTTTAAAAACTGAATTATTTTTTAATAACCGAATTAAATTCTATATAAATATAGGTGCATTAATGAACCGGGGGATTGAGGGAGGGCAGAACTAATTATCATATAAAACTCTTTCGAAGCCTAATTTGAATTGTTTAACATAGGTTTACATAACAGTAATCGTTATCTTACCTCTTAATCTCCAACCTGTACTTATAGTATTAAATTTCAGGGTAAGAGAAAGTCGTGTGAGTGACACACCAGATTATTCTTATTATGAGGACTTTAAATGGAGCACTTAACGGAACACTGGGATGTGTTGTTGCTGTTATGTTGCCGGGCCTATATTTTTTGTCAACCAGCAGTTTTTTTTATTGTCATTCATATTTATTGATCGGGTAGAATTTTTTTAATTTCAGAACGAAAATTATAAAATATCGAAACACATTTGATTTATAAACGAAAATTGAAAATACATTTAAATGATCACGTGGTAATCTTCATGAAATACACATTGTTTTCAAGATTTTTCGTTCACATTCCGTCATTTTTGACGGGGATATATACTAGTATTGTAATATTATATTTGGCTTGAAACTGCTGTCATTCTATGGTTGATCGATTAAATCAAATAAATATAGGAAATAACTTGAAAGCAAATATTATTTACATCACGTATAATGTTGTACATTAGTAACTGGGATTCAAATATAAAAGGGCTACTTCATATTTTTCGATACTGTTCCTATCGAAACTGTCATATATGATAAGCACCCATAATGGAAGTCCACGGGTAAGCCATTGTCGCAGGCAATAGGGACAGGCACTGAAGACTGCGAGGACGAACAAGTCGTTGACGAAGGCAGCGGGAACCCAAAGCAAGCCTTTGAGCGATTTCAGTATTATTTTTCCTTTTTTTATAAAGCTATATAGAAAAGAGTTTACTTTAAATATAGTGACCAGCGAAGCGGGCGGAGCCTGCTAGTGTTTTATAAGACTGGAAAAGAAATGTAAAAGAAATAAATTAACATTAATCATTCTGAAACATCTCAAAATAGTCCCGGAAAATTAAGTAATGAACTTCTAAGAGATAAATTGCATTACAAAATTCGAAATTATTTGGAAAATGCATTTTAATACCTACAAATACTGTTTTCGACGATACGTTGATTTTAAATCGAATAAAATGGAGAAAGTATTACAAATTCAAGTCGATGGCAGTGTGTTGATTCGATTATTCGTGTGCTGACAGTTTTAGAAAAGTTAAAATTACAAATAACTAGAATTTAATTTACTAAAATAATCACTTTTTTAATTTCTAGAAGACCATTGACATTTTCAGCAAAAAATAATTTAACTCTACTTTATCTTTTTGCCTCCGTAATAGGGCAGTTCCTTGTTTGTAAACAAACATCTCAACTTTTATGAGTGGTTGGCAAAAAGGCTTGGGAAAAGCATAGCGATGGCGATTACTTGATTACTACCAACGGAAAATCAATGGTGGGCGGGGCGCGGGAAAGTCGAGTGCGCTTTTTTGCCAACCACCAGACGTCACGAGGAAATGCTCTATAATAACTAAAAGAAAATATAATTATAGCTAAGAAAGCAGTTAACTATGCATCCTCTTACTTTTCATTATATTAGGAAATATCTTACAGTGCAAAGAAGAAAAATAACATTTTCATCATTCGCACGTAAAATGGGTAAAGAACTACAGTGCTTGAGATTTATTTTTAACCCCCGAGATGTAATAATTTTATATCTGTTTTTATATCTGTCTATGTATGGGAGCCCGTTTCTCTGTAGCCTTGTAGTTACAAAACAAACAGATCCATTTCAGTTCTTATTTAAGTTCTTTTATCATCATTCTTATTTAAATTTTGAATTTAATAAATATTTTTAAATAAATATATAAGTTTAGAATTCAATACAATTTTTTTTTAAGTACAAAAACATTCATAGTTGGATTTTAGTCGTTTTTTAAAGAAATCCACCCAGGATAGGTGCTCCAGTGATTGGCATGCTCCGGTAATTGACACCTATACCGAAATAATTAATAAATAAGAAAAGATAATAAAATCATATTTTACATATAAGAATTTTAACTTTTTATGTCAAACACTGGAGCACAGGGTGCTAATAACTGGTAAAATGAATAACTAGCAGTGTCAAACACTGGAACATAGGGGGCCAATGACTGATAAAAGGAAAAACTGGCAGTGTCAATTACTGGAACATTGAGTGGGTGTCAAATAAAAATTCATAAAAAAAAATAATTGTTATCAAATGTATATATTTCAACATATTGTTGGTTCTGGATGCCTTTCAGACCATATGTACTCACTTAGGATTTCTAAAAATATTTTCTGATGACTAGAACATTAAAAACATCAGAGATTGCTCTAAAAGTGTCAATCACTGGTGCACTTACCCTACTTCAGCCACTTCATTTATCTATATCTATCTATCTATCAATTAATACATACACACACACACATATATATATATATGTATGTATACATATAATTGAAAATTTGTTATGACGATAATTGCTGAAATAATGAGCCAAATCAAACCATAGTTTGACCGTGGATTTTTTTTACAAATATCTTGGATGAGTCCGTTAACCGAGTTGCTCCGCCAATCATGTATATCACTCACACCAACGCCGCCACAAATTTTATTAATAAACTTTTTCCACCATCTTGTTTCAAAATGGTGGCCGATTGCAGAGAAAAAGAAATCAACCGACTCTTCCGAATAAACCGGAAGCACTTGTTTTTCTTTAAGAAGTTATAAATCCAAATTTTAAATTAATGTATAATATTTTTTTACAATTAAAAAAATTATTGAAATAAAAAATAAAGAACGTTTTTATTTGCCTCTAGAACATCAAGTTTTGCATATATTGCAATATCCGTAATAAATTTAATGCTGTAAAATATTGTTCTTGTTTACCGGTTTTACGATGAATATTTAAAGCAAGGTAAAAATACCACTGAAGGAACATATTAAAATATGTATAACATATTGTATAACATATGGTATAACATATTGTATAACATATGTATAACATATGTATAACATGTTATATGAAAACAGTTCTACGGAAGTAAAATGTTTGATAGGTTATTAAACATAAAATGTTCGTATATTGATTTCGAAATTGCTTTTTTCGTATCATAAAGTTCTAGAGCTCAAAATACTAAGATATTAATATTTTAGATATTCAACCTCGATTTAAAAATTGAATCGATTAAAAAAAATACAGTAGTCTCTTTATATCGCAGGTCCTAGTAGATTGAAAAAAAAAAAAATGCTTTTTAACAGAAGATTTTAAATAATAAAAAAGAAACTACCTAAGATACCAATTTCCATTTCAATTTTCGCAGACAAGTGTTAATATTTCTCTTTGAAAAGTTAATTTAGACTATATTGCAATATTTAAAATAAAATTATACGGCTTATGTTCCTTGATTGGCTGCAAAATACTACTATTTAAACGACTTTAATCTTTTGTACCAAGGTAATTTTTGGATGATTAAATATTTGCTTCTATAAGTATATGCAGCCAGTGCGATTAAGAATGTGCAAATTGCCTTTATGAAATCATCATATTTTACATGTAAAAAATGAACTATTATCAGGCCAAAAAAAAAAAAAAAAAAAGGTGACTTTTCGGATATTTTGCTAAGGTGTTTGAGCTTTTCTAAGTTCTCTTATATAAAAATGTTGGTTATAGTTAGGATAAAGTACGGTCGATTGTTTGCATACTAATCATATCCTTTTTATACTGTCTACATTTTTATCGGTGTACGTTAAAAGATTTTCAGAACAATGATTAAAGTGGATTCCGTTATATATTCTTTGTATGAAGAAGGAGGATTAGAAATACACCCCGCGACAAAAAGATAGGTACAAAGGATTTTTCCTTTGATTTTTCATAAAATAACATTATCTAAATTGTGCTTATCATTTATTATTATCATAATATATAACACTATTCCCGGACTAATTTTTGTTTTAAGACTCATTTAGAAAACTTTTAAGACTAAATTTTTTCCAATTTAAGACAACACTCCGCGACAAAAAGATAGGAACAAAGTTTTTTTTTTTTTTTTTTTCATAAAATAACATTATCTAAATTGTGCTGATCATTTATTATCATAACAAAATATTATCATATCAAAAACATATTAAATACTTGAATCATATTCAAAATATTCATATTCAAAATAATCATATTCAAAAATTAAAAAAAAAGAAAGAAAAAAAAACTTTGTTCCTATCTTTTTGTCGCGATGTGTAATCTTAAATTAGAAAAATTTTAGTCTTAAAACTTTTCTAAATTAGTCTTAAAACAAAAATTAGTCCGGGAATAGTGTTATTTTTTTATAATAATAAATGATAAGCACAATTTAGATAATGTTACTTTATGAAAAATCAAAGAAAAAACCCTTTGTACCTATCTTTTTGTCGCGGGGTGTGTGTATATATACAGGTATATATATATATATGATTTATCAAAGTAAACAGTAAAACACAGTATTTTACGAACTAGTGCTACAAAGAAAGTAGCAACGCAAAGTGCGTTTTCGCTTTGTTTGGAGCGCTCGTATCTACTCTCTCCGCCTGACGAAGTGTCGTGTTTACTTTCGACTCAAAACAATTGGTGTGAATTTTTGCATTTTCTGGTGTTTATATTTATTGTTAGCCAATTCTGTGGTGCTTTTTTATAATAATTGCGAGCATACATAATAAGTAAAAACGCAAATTAACATTATAAAGGCAAAACGTTGAATAAGTTTAATCCAAGTAGTGAAAAGCTTTGTAAATATGAAATTTAACCTGTTTATATTTTTAATCAGTTCAATAACTTGTACTGTTTAAAAGTGCCTTTTTAAATACATATTTAATCCAAATATCTCTGGTTCTACAGGACGTTAAAATTTGAACATTCCTTTTAAAGTAGAAAAAATGTTTTGAAAAAACCATGTTTTCACGTTGAAGTTTCAATATTCAAATGTTGATATCTAGAAAATCGATAAAATTAAATTAGTTGTAAAAATCAAATAGTAAATGCTAGTAATCAATTATTTAAAATATTATTTTCATAAAATAATTAAGAATTACTGAAATAAAATTCCATTGTTGTTTTGTTGTTGCTGTTGTCAGGACTATACGTATCTTATAAATATTAATACTTTCGAAATTTTTGTCAAAAATGTAAGTTTAGCAAGCTATTCTAGTATGTTTATGAGATCAAATTTTCACTATCATGCAAAATTGTGAAGGTGCACATTCGAATGTAAACTCTACAAAATAAGATATATTAGTAAAAATATTAAACTTGTAAAAACTTAACACGTTTTAATGCCAATATGTATGAGAATATAACTCCAAGAGAACTCAAATTTCTAAGTTCATTTACTTTCATATTTAATTTTCGAAAATTTAAAATCTTTTTACTTTTAAAATCTTTTTCTTGAAATAGAATGCGTTTCACGAAGAAAAAACATTTTTACATAATGCATTGACTTGAATAAGTTCCATAGATGCATATTTTTAATCATTTTTGTCATTCTTTTGTAATAAAAATTAGATAACTGAAAATAAAAGCAAAGATGCCATCAGAGGATAAATATAATTGTAAAAATGGAGATGTATGCGAAGAAAGGTGTTAAATTAATTGAAAGTAATTTCATTTCATTATTTTTTTTTCTTTACAAATTAAAGACAAAGTTAAATGAATAATCATTAAACATTATTTGCTGTTTGTTTCGAAAAAGTCCTGAGCTTAAAAGAAGAGCATAAGAGAAGGATTTTGCTTTCAAGTTATTATTTTAAAAACGTTATATGAAAGAATAAATGAGAGATTTAAGCTATATATATACCTGACATATTCTTATATTACTAGTATTTTCCTATATTAATGTATATTACAATTTTTTTAATAATAAGTTATTACTGTAATATGCCATTTAAAACTTATTTATGTAACTTTATTATTATTATAAAAAAAAAATTAAATACTTTTTTTTATATAAGTATATTTTCTTTTCTTCTTAAATTTATCTAAGGCCAGAGTAGCCTGGTTGATATTGTACCAAGGTAATTTAATGATGACGGCTGGTGCACGTAAGATTCATTGCGTTACAATTTCCTCCATGCTCCCAAATAGTATCTCTGGTGATTATCGAAGCGGGGGAGCCATCTCTTCCACAGAGGTGAAAAATTGAGATGGCATGTCTCCGGACCACCCTTAAAAGTGAATCTCAGACCGTCGCCAATTGCCAAATGCGTAGCTTATAATGCAGCATTAAACCTACTACACTCCACTTAAACTTACCTTTTAAATGAACACTGGAACAACTTCCAGATTGGTCCAGAACACTATTTGGCGATTTTCTTTCGGTGATTACGGCGAAATGCGATTTTTGGAAATGTTTGCCAAGTATTCCAAATGTAAACAAAGCGAAAACACGTGTTTCAAAATGGCTTTTGTTTTGTAATGTACATAAATAAATTAAACCTATTTATAATATTAATAAAATAAATATTTAAAATTAACTTACCTCATTTTGCATGAAAAAATAACTACATGAAATTCTATACTGCAAGGATCATCAATATGCATAAATATAAATATATATATATATATATATGCTTCCCGTATACTTGCACCATTTAAATGTTCTACAGTTGCCAGGAAAATACGATTATATAAACCAGATTACTTAACCCACATTTAAAAAAAAAAAAAAAAAAAAAAAATTCCAAAAACATTTCTCTCTCTCTAACAATTCGCTCAAAAAAATTCTAGTACATTCATTTTTTTTCCCGTAATCTTTCCTATCTTTCGTTAAATAAAATAGCAAAAATAAATTAGGATACTGAATGTTTAAACGTCGATCAAGTTATATCTTCATAAATAATAGGAATGCTGGTTGCCATAGTAAAAAAAAAAGAAAAAGAAACAGAAAACAAGTTGCAAAGAATCCAGAACGACATCGGTATCGTTCCATACTGTGCCAAAAGAAAATCGCTAAATAGGGTTGTGGACCAACTTGCAAGTTGTACCTGAACACTTCTGCTGTGTTCATATTACACACACTGTGTTAGGGTTCCAAATGGACCAAAACGTTTCTTATTTCAGTTACTAATAATAGAGTTGCCATCTTTTATAATTTATTCTGGGGCATTGTAAGCAGCACATTCTTTTCATAACATTTTTTTTTCTAAGTGTAAGTTCTCCCTATTTTATCATAGTTACATATTGGAGATAACTACTCTGCAAATAAAGTGGTGTGAAATAAAGAACTTCCAATTCCGTCCTTTTAAGTAATTTTTCAGAAATTTTTCAGCATGTAATTTTGCATTGTCATGCTATAAAATTAGTCTGTACTGTCTATTCATCCATTCTGGTCATTTTTCTCAAACGGATTAATTCTCGTTGATAGTCATCGCCATTCATAGTTTCATTTGATTCCAGCAGTTCATAATGTAACACACTTTTCTGGTTTCAAAAATATAGGACATATGCTTATTACAATGATGATCTGGTTTTGGTTGCGACGGATTAGCTTCACCAGGTTTCGCCCAAACATTTTTTAATTTGAGGTTCTCATAAGAAATCCATTTTTCATCTGTAGTAAGTATTCAATATAAACCTTTCCCTTGTTGCCTTTAAAGCAGCATTTCACAAATGGTTTTTCGAAGTTCTATGTCTATTTCTTTTATTGGATGTGAAATCCAGTTACTCGCTTTTTGAACAATTCACATTTTTTGTAATTATTTTGCAATAGTTGATCAATCAACATTTAATGCTACGGCCAATTTTAATTGTATTTGACAAGAATTTTCAACCAATAATATTTCCAGTTCAGCATCTTCAACTATTTTGGGTATTTTTTCATGTTCTTTGTCTTCAATGCCAAAAGTATTGTTTTTAAAAAGTCGAAATTATTCTGTACAATTTGTATTCAGTGGAGCCAGTGGAGCACACTCTAGGTAAATTTTCACAAGCAAACGATATGTTTCCGCTGCGGTTTTCTTTGCAATAAAATAATATAATAAAAATTCCCTCAAATGATTTTTTTAAATAAATTTCGACATTTTCAAGCTGACATTTCATAGCTGACATCAAATGCTATCGAATTCAAACATCGCTATTTTCTAATATACATAACTGTACTACTTAACCGTACTACTAACGACAACTATTAGGAAAATGTGGAATCATATTTACACACACACAATATTATTGTTAAATCTTGTTATATTTATCAGGTGTATCTTCAATAATAAAAAAATGATAGTAGTAAGTGAAATACAATAAAAAATGGATTATTTTCTATGATTTCAAATTTTATCAATGAAATGCTTATTAGGAGAAATCACATCCTGAAAAGACGCGTGATTAAAAAAAAAAAAAAAAAAAAAAAAATGTAAAATATATATTCAAAGAAATAAATCTTATGCTGGTGTTGGGTTAAGCTCAATTACATATTTCAGTATACTAGGCCTGTGTTGAGATACTTTCAGTGAATGTATTGGGGGGAATATAGCCATTATTTACGTTAGTTTAAACGGAAACACGGATAAATCTTCACAACTGAGCCAACGTGCGGAACTTCGACTTGAACCTCGGTCTTTTATTTTTTGTCTACTAGCTTGGAAACAGTGATGCCAGATGGTCGAAAATTATTTCCCCAAACAGGTCTTCAAATTTCTCCAAATCAGGGGTTTTATTTGAAAAAATCCCCAACTTGATTTATACTAAAAAAGGGAAAATAAAAATTTTTCAAAAAATAATAATAATAATAATAATAATAATAATAATAATAATAATAATAATAATCAAGCAGATTTTTATGATTTAAGCTCATATTTTTCCTCAAATGAAGGCAATTAAAAAAAAAAAAATCCCCAAATAAAAATAAAACTATTGAAATTCTAGAGTCGTAGGGATAAATCATCACGTTGCCAGCATTGACAGAAAGTTGAAGAACTCCCCAGATTTGACCCCAAAAATTTTGGAATTCCCGAAAAAAAGTCCCCACAAGCATTTGGTCCCCAAAACTGTCCCCAGAATCCTCAAAAATCCCCAAAATGGGGACAAAATCCCCAATCTGGCATCACTGCTTGGAAAACAGAAACTCTCAAATACTGGCAGAGAGAAAAAAAAAAATAGGTGTGGCTCAGTTCCATTCGATATTCCAAACATTTAATAGTTAACGAACGTTCAAACAAATTTTCATCAGATAATAATCCAATAAATACACAAAAGTAGAAATTGTATTAGGGTGTTTAAGTATTACTTCTCAAATTCTTGCATTTGTACAATGAACAGTAATGTATTTGAATTAAATCGTGTTTTCCTGTTACAAAAAAAAAAAAAAAAAAAAAACTATAAATGGTGAGCATGCATTTTTTAGAAATGAAAACACTAAAGCAAAATTTTAAATTGTATATCAGTTTCATACTCATTTAAATCATTTCATATTCAGAATGGCCATGATTAAACTGACAGTGCTTACAGTGCTTTGTAGAACGACCTAATTGCAAGAATGACACCGAAGTTTGTAGGAAAATTAAAGAAGACGGGAGATGAAGGAGTCCGAAAAAATAAAAGTTCCAAAATTTACTGCTAGGGGAATATGTGGTGTTGTTTTTCTAAGTAATACTTTTGTCGCAATTCATAATTAATTTGCGATAGTGTTCCTTTTTTGTCCTTATTTTTTATTCTGAATTTGGAGACACCACGCTATTTTGGCCCTACTTTTCCATTTTCTAAAACTCGCTTTTTTATTAAACAGCACCACCTACGTATTCCCTTAATGGTGACTTTTGGAACCTTCTTTTGAGATATCCTACTTCTTGCTTAATCTTCTTACAAACTTCGGTGCCATTCTTGCAATCGGATCACATTTTAGAATGTTGTAATTACTGTCAATTTAATTATGCCCACCCTGTGTATCAGAAAATTAGGTTCCATTAGACGAAATATGTGTGAAATATTTCATGTTTCCCAGAAAAAGAATTATAAGTAATACGCAAATCATTTCCAAAAATAATCGCACATTGTCAAAGGAATGTATGATCCTTATAAGAAAATTGACAATTACACAAAATCCTTAAAAATAAAATACTACATTTCATCATAAAAATGGTTAAAACAAGCTGCAACGAATATTTTGGTGCAATGTTTCACCCTTTTAGTAACAAGAACTACTGAAAAGTTCAAAGTAGCACCAAAATATTGGTTGAAACTAAAATTTCTATTTAGTACCTGTTTAAATCTCGTTCAGTACGTTTCTATATTTCACAATTCTTTTGGGAAAACGTGAAACTATTATTTTTTATAATGCATCAGTTTCTTTTTTTATTTAATTAAAACTTTAAATAATAGCAAAAAGAAATTCAGGAGACCACAAACTGTATAGGTACATTGTAAAAATAAATAAATATACATGTTGTTGAAATTACAAGGGCGCACTTTTTAAAACAGATTCAATAAATTTTTTCAATGAAATAACGACGAAGCACATTCGTTAAGACGTACACAAGTTTAATATAACAAACAATAACATAAACTATTTACAAAAAATTTTTAGTAACAAATTAATTTAAACAGGGGTGTTTGCGTTCTGGGTATTTTATTTTATTTTCCACCAGAAATTACGAATTATAATTTTGGTTATAGTTAATTGCTACAATTTACTAAAAAACTGTGAATAAAATCACTGTTGAAAAATTCTGGTTGCAAAATCCGAGGTCACAAACACTTCTGTTTAAAAACAATTGACATCGCGTTCCATGCTTATTCGTCTATCCACTCTCGTTCTTCTCTCCTTGTTGCCAACTTCAATAATACCAAAAGAAATTTCTTTTAAAATTCTATTCTCATATATGTAATGTTACATTAAAACTTGAGGTAGCAAAAGCATAGACATAGTAATATATATAGATCTATCATCCCCATGTTACCGAGCAAACAATTTTGATGCCGAAAAAAAGTTCTAAAATCAGCCACTAGAGAGTATTGAAAAAAAGAATAAAAAGAAAAATGAATTTGAAACTGTATCTGGAGTTTTTCATTCACCTTTAGTAAATATATTATTCATAAATTTTATTTACTAAATTATCCGTGTGTATTCCTGTGTGTGATTTACTCGGAGAAAGGCAGCCATTAGAGTGGCTTTTCCCGAAAAACAAAGGAATCGTTTTTTCCCTCTCGTTGATCAATCTATGTATTATTACTATATCTATAAGCACAAGCGATTCAAACACTCAGTGTAAAACTAAAGGTATGGTAATGTTATACACAACTTTTGGTGTGATGCTATAGTTAATGTGTAGCATTACATGAAAAGTTGTATAACATTACACTCTATTTGCTTAATGTTACATCAAAATTTTGTGGTAGCAATGCCAGTTTCAATATTTTGATGCAACATTAAATTTTATTTAGTTGTATACAAAATATTACACTATTTTTTGTGATCACAATATATACCCTACATATATGATGAGAAAGGAAAATAATTTATTTCATTCTGCATTATTTTATTAATTTAATGAAATAAATACCTGACGAACACATCTAAGCGTTAAAGCATTTCCAATTCACGAATTTAACAGATATTTTCTAACTGTAATTATCAAACTTTACTTAGAAGTTTCCGTATAAAACTTCAATAAAATTTTGTAGAAATGAATGATTCAGAATTAGAAATATTTCTGTGAAAGTGTGTTTCATTACTAAAAAGTATATTTGTCAAAGTATAGACATGTGCGATTTGTGCACAAAATATAATTTAAATTTTCATGAGAAATTCGTGCCAAGAATCATTAACATTTGTGTCATAATTCTTGACTTTATTTGAATTAGTTTCTATTTAAACATGCAAGTACACTTATTAGGGTGTCCCTTAAATGAGGGGATATTTTTTTTTTTTTTTTTTTTTTTGTAATTCCGATACGCATAACCTTTATTTTTTTCTATTCAATTTTCATGAGAAATTCGTGCCAAGAATCATTAACATTTGTGTCATAATTCTTGACTTTATTTGAATTAGTTTCCATTTAAACATGCAAGTACATATATGTATATTAGGGTGTCCTTAAATGAGGGGATTTTTTTTATATATATATATATAATTCCGATACGCCTTTATTTTTTTCTATTCAATTTTCATGAGAAATTCGTGCCAAGAATCATTAACATTTGTGTCATAATTCTTGACTTTATTTGAATTAGTTTACATTTAAACATGCAAGTACATATATGTATATTAGGGTGTCCCTTAAATGAGGGGATTTTTTTTTTTTTTTATAATTCCGTTACGCATAATCTTTATTTTTTTCTATTCAATTTTCATGAGAAATTCGTACCAAGAATCATTAACATTTGTGTCATAATTCTTGACTTTATTTGAATTTGTTTCCATTTAAACATGCAAGTACATATATGCATATTAGGGTGTCCCTTAAATGAGGGGATTTTTTTTTTTATATATATATATAATTCCGATGCGCATAACCTTTATTTTTTTCTATTCAATTTTCATGAGAAATTCGTGCCAAGATTCATTAACATTTGTGTCATAATTCTTGACTTTATTTGAATTAGTTTCCATTTAAACATGCAAGTACATATATGTATATTAGGGTGTCCCTTAAATGAGGGGATTTTTTTTTTTTTTTATATAATTCCGATACGCCTTTATTTTTTTCTATTCAATTTTCATGAGAAATTCGTGGCAAGAATCATTAACATTTGTGTCATAATTCTTGACTTTATTTGAATTAGTTTCCATTTAAACATGCAAGTACATGTATGTATATTAGGGTGTCCCTTAAATGAGGGGAATTTTTTATTTATTTATTTATTATTTTTTTTTTTTTTTATAATTCCGATACGCATAACCTTTATTTTTTTCGATTAAATTTTCATGAGAAATTCGTGCCAAGAATCATTAACATTTGTGTCATAATTCTTGACTATATTTGAATTAGTTTCCATTTAAACATGCAAGTACATATATGCATATTAGGGTGTCCCTTAAATGAGGGATTTTTTTTTTTTTTTTTTTTTTTTTTTTTTTTTTTTTTAATTCCGATACGCATAACCTTTATTTTTTTCTATTCAATTTTCATGTGAAATTCGTGCCAAGAATCATTAATATTTGTGTCATAATTCTTGACTATATTTGAATTAGTTTCCATTTAAACATGCAAGTACATATATGTATATTAGGGTGTCCCTTAAATGAGGGTTTTTTTTTTTTTTTTTTTTTTTTTTTAAATAATTCCGATACGCATAACCTTTATTTTTTTCTATTCAATTTTCATGAGAAATTCGTGCCAAGAATCATTAACATTTGTGTCATAATTCTTGACTTTATTTGAATTAGTTTCCATTTAAACATGCAAGTACATGTATGTATATTAAGGTGTCCCTTAAATGAGGGGAATTTTATATAATATATATATATATATATAATTCCGATACGCATAACCTTTATTTTTTTCTATTCAATTTTCATGAGAAATTCGTGCCAAGAATCATTAACATTTGTGTCATAATTCTTGACTTTATTTGAATTAGTTTCCATTTGAACATGCACGTACATATATGCATATTAGGGTGTCTCTTAAATGAGGGGATTTTTTTTTTTTTTTTTTTTTTTTTTTTTTTTTTTAATTCCGATACGCATAACCTTTATTTTTTTCTATTCAACTTTCATGAGAATTTCGTGCCAAGAATCATTAACATTTGTGTCATAATTCTTGACTTTATTTGAATTAGCTTCCATTTAAACATGTAAGTACATATATGTATATTAGGGTGTCCCTTAAATGAGGGGATTTTTTTTTTTTTTTTTTTTTTTTTTTTATAATTCCGATACGCATAACCTTTATTTTTTTCTATTCGACCCTAAACACTTTTTAGCAAATATCAACTCTCTGGGATAATGTCAACACGTGCCATTAGGATTTTTCCGTCAATTCGGCACGTGTTATCATTATCCCAGAGAGTGATATTTTACTAAAAAGTGTTTAGGGTCAAATAGAAAAAAAATTAGAAAATATACGTATCGGATTATAAAAAAAAGAAGAAAAAAAAAATTCCCCTCATTTAAAGGACATCCTAATATATATATATATATATTCATTTATTTACAATACATTTATTTAAATAAATAAAACATTCATACAGAAAATAAAAAATCTGATTAAATATATATATATATATACACACATTTTTTTTTTTTTTTTCATTTTTAAAGTAATTATTCAATTACATATTCATGCCTTATTATACAGTTATATAGTACGTTAAATTTAGTTAGGCAAATTAACTTTCTGAGTAAATATTACAACCAATTTGCATTTATCTCTGAAAAAAAAAATAAAGTTTTGTCATATAAATTCTGCTCTAAAAATTAAAAAATAAAATGAGTACTTACTTAAGAAACTAAATGGCTTTATTTATCTTTTATGTAATATTTCATTAAAAAAAAGCATGAACATAAGGCATGAATTGTACACAATTTATTTGATATCTCATTGTGTACAACCAAACTAAATCTATCCTTTGAACTTTAGGAGTTTTTTCAGCCTATGTCTTTAAGGGATGATAGGTATTATAAATCTTTTTTATAAATTGCTGCTTTAGATTTGTAAAAATTCACATAGATATGAAATGAAATGTACCAATATTAAGTAATATTAAAATTTCTGTAAAACTATTTAAATTTAATAAAGTTTTAAACATTTTGTTTTTTTTCTTCCTGCAAACTAGTTATTATTCTCATCGATTATACTTTGATATTTTAGAATAACAACGTCTACTAAGCAAATACTTTGTGGAACCATTGGAAAGTTAATTTATTTAAAGATTTTTTTATGTTTGATTTCTAAGAATTTGCTTTAAATTTAGACTGCATAAAATAATTATTCAGTTGTTCAAAACTAGTATATAATTGAAAAATGCTGAGCACGGAAGAAGGTAGACTAAACACATTCGGCAGTAGAAAAAGGACTGCCATGTTAATTTTTTTTTTTTTTTTTTTTTTTTTTTTTTAACGTGTACAATAAATAAATGAACAAATGATATAATTTTAGCGGAAATAAAATAATAATAATACAAAAACTTTGGGGTTCATAAATTTTAAAATACATTTCCAGGTGTCAAAATTACTCAAACAGTCAAATAAACATAAGATTTTACATCACTAAAACATTCTTTTGGTAATATGCTTTGTTAAGAACAATGTACAGTCGGCTGCAAAATTATTCGAGCACTAGCCAATAATTCCTATATTTAAAAAGTACACTTAAGACTGTTTTGCTAAGTAAATCCTTGTCGAATCATGTTCTTAGACTGATTAAGAACATGACTCGACAAGGATTTATTTAACAAACCTGTATTAAGTGTACTTTTTTTTGGCAAGGATTATTGCTAGTGCTCGAATAATTTTGCAGCCGACTGTATGTATTCGTACTGAGCAACAGAATACAATAGATCTGTCACCAAAGAATATTGAAGAAACAATTAGTGAGAAGTCTTCTACAATCTGAAAACGAAGACCATTATTTAGTTTGTATTCGTTCACACCCTTAGTTAAAGGCACAGCGATGACAGATTATAAGTGTAAAATATATTATCCTCAGAAAGAGAGACTAATTAAAACACGTGTATAATTATATAATTAGTTAAAAGACACTTTGAAAACACGTAGATATAAAATAAATTTAATTAAAAACTTACTTACAACTAAAATCCATTTGTTTTCGAAGCTTTTCACCTTGACTATCAAAGCATCCTCGGGAAAAACATTTTATTTTACAATCGTGTTCTTCAAGTGCAGCTCATATTTTTCACAATAATTTTACAGTTATGCATTCTTTAAGTGTAGTTAAACTGGGTGTAGAAATACTTATTTTTTAAATTTGTGATGACATAAATGTGGAAGAAAGATGAAATTTCAAGAATATTTTAAATTACAACTTTAACTTTTTTATAAATATATAGATTTCATTTTAAACAAAAGAGTTGCCTCTTTTTTTTTTTTTTTTAATTCCATAATCTTTATGTAAATACAAGTCATTGCATGTACGTTTTTGTGTGAGCCTGTACGTGCATAAGTTCGACTTCTCCTCCCAAATCACTGAACAGATTTGAATCAAACTTGACACAGTCATTGCTTATGACGAAGTTTGAAGTACTGTGTGAGTTTTATTTTGCCTAGCTCATGCGCAATGTGAGGAGTGAGGAGAAACCCTCTCAAAAATCATATTTTTGTATGATTTTGTACAGTAATAAGGCGACTATATATATAACCTTTAAATTTGATATGTAGGTTACTTATAATGTACATATTCTTTCTAAATAGAGGTTTATAAAAATTTTAAATTAAAAAACGGTGAAATGATTTAAAAAAAAGTTCTAAAATTACTCTTTTCTCAATATTTTATGCATGCGATTTAAACATTTTACTGTGAATACGTCGAAACGACATAGTGTCGTAATGTAATTAAATTCAAAACAACTTTTATAACCTGTTATTCCTTTACAGGAATTACACTATCGACATTTCAGGCATACACAACACTGCATTAGGTGAAAGATAAGTAAGACTGCAACACGAAAACATCAAAGAGCCTCAGCATACTTTCTTCTCATCCGACAAAATGTCTTGATAATTATTTTGACCAGAAACAATTGTTGCAGAATTTAATAATTTATGGTGATTGTTTATAAAGTTTCTATTGGTCAACATTCAACACCATTTTTTGTATGGGTATTTTACTGCAACATGTATGTGCCATGTGCGTATTGTGGAATGAATTTCCTGCTTCATTTTGTTAGTGTACAAAGTCGTGAAGTCGAAAAACAGAAAATTAAAAATGCTTTTTTTATTTGTACATTTAAATCATAAAACAGAATTATATTTCTCTTAAAAGATTTAGAGCATTGAAAGTAAATAAACATTATTCTTTCGTAGATTTATTGTAATTTGTGACCAACAATCGAATAAATCTTTTAATAAGGAAAATTAACTCTATATTCCAAGACATTTTACAAATTTCAAAGAATGATACTTATTTCCGATACCTAAACAATATGGTAGTGAGATTAAGACATTGTGCGCAAAAGTAATTTTTTTTTTTATTTAGTTTTATTTTAAAGATTATATATAAAGTTCTATTTCCTTCGTGTAAAAACAAATTAGTTAAATAAGTTTAGGCTCGTTAACAATTTAAATTTTCTTAAACCTTATCATGCTTCTGTGCTTTCAGAAAATATTTGATTAAAACTGTAGAATAGAATTGCAGATACATTTATATAAACATGTATTTACATATTAATTTCTTTCGTAATCAGTTAATTTCAGAATTTCGAGCGATTGTATGCAGGAAACAAAACAGCAAACTGTTTTTATTATCATTTTATATTAAAATGTTGGTTCTTTTTTATCATATAAGCCATCAAAATTTAATATAAATTCTTATTTTCTATCCTTATCAAAAATTGTAGAAAAGCAACTGAATAATTCTCTTAATCAAGAAATTTAATACCCTCGATATCCCGAAGGCTTTTAGATTGTTCAAAACTCGTGGAAAAATAATTATTTCTGACATCCAAACAAACAAGATTATCAAATTAAGACAATGTATACAAAATGTAGAAAAAGGGTTTCTTTTTCTTTTATTTTTGATAATGGTAGTAGATAAATTTATATTTGCGTAGCATAAGAATGAAAATATATATATATATATATATATATTTACGCTCATTTTCAATTCAAATTTTAATTTTATCACAATTCTCAGCTCTGGGAAAATACATTGGTATTACAGAAATGAATTTGGGAAAACAGACAATGAATAGTAGAATATAATTCATGAATAATAAGCTTTTTAAAAGTTTCTTAGATTTCTTAAGAGATTATTTTATTTTAAAAACTGAGAATAATCTTTTGATTAATAGCAAGAATAATCACAAAAAATTCACTTAATTTATGGTAAATATTATTATTGTTAAAACAATTTTTATTCAATAAAGATATTTAAAAGAAAAAGCACCTTTTGGTGCTTATAATAACAATAAATAAATAAATGAATGAATAATAATTATTATAATAATACTAAAAACTATATATAACAGTGTCACTTACAGGTCAACATACACAAAATTTAATCAGCTTAGCTTTTTACAACTGGCACTTTGTATGCAGTTTGGTGCAATATTCAACAATAGGTGCTAAAATATAACCATCAGGTAAATTGCAGAGAATAATAGCAGCGGTATCTGTCAGCTGCTATACACTGCAATTGAATCAAGATAACGTTTTATAATATTTATCTCACATACCAAGATTGGCATATTTATATAGCATAGAAGCTGAAATATACCCTCCTATAAACGAAAAATACCTCCTATAAACGAAACGATCTCACATACCAAGATTGGCATATTTATATAGCATAGAAGCTGAAATATACCCTCCTATAAACGAAAAATAGTACAGCATGATAGCGGCACCCAAACTCAATCAGTATAAGTTTACAAAATGTTTAACTTATCAAGTTTTTTGCATTTATAAGCAAAAGAATCTAAGACATAAACTTCCCGTAAGTGGAAGAAATAGTAGGATAACCGCGCCACCAGTTGGGCGATTTGAACCAAAAGTTGATATTTATGTCAAAGCACAACTAAATATACACTTTTATGACATTCTCTACGTTAATTCCTGATCTAGAAATGATGCCAAGTTTTTGTTACATAAATACACACAATCAGAAGATTGTATTTTAAAACATTTCAAATCATATTCTAGACATCTAAAAACGTCCATCAAAAACCGGAAGTTGGAAATTTCTACGACTGTGATATTTTCTACTATCGAATACATAAAAAAATAATAATTCAATACTTTCTTCTACTGAACCTAGAAGAAAACAAATAATTAAAAAATCATAATTGTTCATGAAATCTTTCGTATGAGATGAAATAAAAGTTAAAGCAATAAATGAACACCAGAAATCACCCTGAAACATCTCAAAATAGCTGTGGCAAATTTAAAAGAATCTTCTTCGGAATAAATTGCATTCTACACGTCGAATTTATTTGTAAAATGCATTTTAGAGTTTCATGTTCTGTTTCTGATGAGAAGTTGATTTTAATTAGAATATAATAAATTACTAAAAATTCGTGTCTATATTACTGGCAGATTTAGAAAAGTTAAATTACAAATAATTTATTTTTGAATTTCTAAAATAATCACTTTATTAAATAACCTATTAGCCACAATGAATCCAAGATGAAGGAGCATAAATTTAGATAGTAACCACTTTTAACTTTGTGCATTTATGCACTGTAGAAGCTGAAACACAGCATTTCCTTAAATGGAATACATTTCAGCATTGTAGCACCATTTGTTGGCGATGAATCCCAATGATTATTAAACAGTAATTTAAGCGAATGTTCAACCAGTATCAATTTCGATTCAATTCCACCCATTGGTTTACGTGATACATCGCCCAGAATCTTTGCTAACGCACAAGCCACACACACACACAATTAGACAAAATAACGTTCTCTAAAAATAATCAAAACATGTTGAAGGTATCTCAAATCAAGTAAATTAATGGAAAACCGGAAGTCAACAATTTTTAAGAATCCAATACTTCCTTATT
Source organism: Salticus scenicus (assembly GCA_963930645.1). NCBI lineage: Eukaryota > Metazoa > Arthropoda > Arachnida > Araneae > Salticidae > Salticus > Salticus scenicus. The sequence continues at coordinate 372,629,263 of OZ005649.1, read as the reverse complement.
ATCTGTATAGAAGAATGTTAAACGAAAATATTCTTGGAAGAGTTTTTATTTTATTTGAAGAAAAAAATTATGACATAAACTTTATCTCAATTAGATATATTTCAGCCACGATTTTTCTTTCCCATGTTATATTAATAACGAAACTATGTCATTAAATCTTTTCGAATGAAAGCATATGTATTACTTTATTCATTCGTAACATAATTTTTGAAATCTCTTAAATGAACAAAACTAGTAATTAAAGGACAAAAATGCTTTTATGAATTAATAGATATACAGTTAGTATTATATATTTGTCTTGTATTCAAATGTAATCGTATTTTTTTTCCAATAGCCCCATAAAACAAACATAATTAGGTTTATTATTTATGTTCAATTTAGTTAGGAACATGTTTTTAATCCCCGTATTTTAAGTGATGCGTTTCCTAAATTTTTCAAGTATTTACTAATACACTTACAATAAGATTGTAAAAATAAAATGTTTTTCATTATTTCATTTTAAATTAAATGTTGAAATTGACTGCTTTAAAATTAACATAATTAAAATGTAAGACAAATTTAAAATAAGTTTTAGAGGAAAATATAAAAAGGCAAAAAATGTCTTTATTGTACATTTAAATCATAAAACAAAATTTTATTTGTTTTAAATTAATTACACTATCGGATAATGGAAAAGAATATTTTGTAGACCTATTGTAATTTGGGAAGATCAACAAAAATGCCTTCAATAGACAAAGTTACTCATTAATTCACTCACGATAGCTCAAAGATTTTTAGATTGTGTAAAACAGATTAAGAAATAATTATTCCCAATAACCAAACAGATATAATTATAAAATAAGACATCGTGTACAAGAAGGAAAAACCTTTCTTTCTCCTTTTAATAATATTTCATAAAGTTTCATTCTCTTAGTTATTAATCTGGTGTGGCACTCGTACAATTTTCTTCTATCCTGCACTTCAATTATCTGAAGACAGATTGTCGATATGAAAAAGTAAAATAAGAAGTACTTTTTACGAATCTAATTTAAAAACAGGTCAAAATAGGCTGGGGAATAATTTTATTCGATATATAATTCTTTTTGAAGGGGCTATTTCACCAGCCAAACTGATATTCCAACGTAACACCTACACTACAATGAATTCAAGAGTATTATTAAATTTAAAAGATTAAATTTATATTATTTTAATTTATATTTATATCAATTTAATTTATTTTTAAATTTACATTTAAAAAATCCACTACCCAAATTTGAAAAGAATTGATTCAGTATTAGAAAAGTTATCACGCTGACAAATTTTCAAGTGTCAGCCACTTGGAAATATAATGGCAGAGCAAGTTTCCATAAGAACTTACCCAAGATATTTGAATCGTAAGTTCACTATCCAACTTTGGTTCGAATCACTTTACTAATATTTAAAAGATTATTTAGACAAATTTATTCCTAATACACTTTGAAATTTACCAACCTTGATCCAAAATTCTTCGAGTGGAAACCTCATATGAATTTCAAAATACCAAATTTGAATTTCCTGCAATTATACGATTTTATGTCATATTGATAACAGAGATCAGAACAAATCAACCACTAAAAATTGCTTTCCGTATTCCTTGTGTTTGAAAACGCATAATTATACAAATATTCAGGACTTAAAAAATCTAACTCATAAAAATATTTTGTTTATGTTCTTTGTAAGAGAAATTAATTCATTTCTGACCAGTTTTCGTCGACATGGTAAAATGTAGTAAAATACTTGCCTCAATTACATTCAATAGAAAATAATGCTTTCGCGTAATTTAGGTAGCCCTCTATATTGTTTATAAATTATATACACAACACATCCAAAATCTTAATTTAATTTTATACGAAAAACCAATAAACTTGCCTGAAATGCACTTTCAGAATTTTCCAAGTAAAGCCCCAAGAGATCCAATTTCTTTTGGCTAAGGCCTGTAAACGAATGATAAATGCCTTTTTTTTTTTTTTTTTTTTTTTTTTTTTAATCATAATTTATGCGAAACATGCTTTTATACATATAAAAATATATGTTCATTCCATTTTGTTTAGATTAGGTCTAAAAATGTTAAGCTATATATACCAGAAATTTTGACTATAGATGCAATACATTAGGTATAGTAATAAGTTTTAAAGCGTATTTCGAAAAATTAACACGTAATCAGGAACTAAGAACGCTTTATTCACAAAAATATTTTATCATAATCTAACACCATCAACGATTTATCGGGTAGCTGAAGAATGCCAGCATTCGTCATTTAAACACGATGAAGTCATCTACTCTGTATGAAAGTAATACGTAGACGACAAAGCATTCCTCGAAATCCAACATCTCGTAATAGAGCACACTCTCCATATCCTACCAAATAAATAGATTTTTTTGCGGTGAATGTCTCGTTTCGGCGTCGACATTTTTAAATTGGTAGAATTTATGTAATTTTTTTGTTTTTTGGATTGTCATATTATGTCCATTTTTCATCTCCAGTTTTACAAGAAGGATTTTTTGTGTTGTTTGTTGAGCAGCTCCTCTGCCTCACTGTATGTGGCAAACCAAAGAGAAAAAGGAGAGGAACTTAATATTAATATATACTAGTAGGCTTTGCCCGCTTCGCTGGTCATTATATTGAAATGAATCCCCAAAACAGCATATCATTAATAATAATAAAATATCTTAAAAAAAAAAAATCATTAAAATCCGTCAAAATCTAATTTTAAGTTCCTGCTACTTTCTGTCGCGGTATTCCCGCTCGTCACAGTCGAGTCTGGAGCCCCAATGCCTTCGGCAGTCCCTTACCTGCTTTTTACTCCCCCTCCCTCGCGGTTACAGTTGAAAGTTTTACAAAATCTCATCAAAGTGCATATTTCGCACACTTAATTAACACCCACGCACCAAAATTCGCCATTCTTAGGTAATTTGGACGGATTTAAGCTTCAAAATTTGGTATTTGCCCCTTCCGCCCCAAGAGGAAAATTTCCAAAATTACTTTATATTGCATGTTGCATACACATACCTAACCGACACATCAAAAAATTGAGATCCTGAAATTATTTAAAGCTGAGCTATGCTTTAAAACTTTTTTTTTTTTTTAATCTCTCCCCCCGTTCTTAAAGGAGGGAAGGAGGAGGGAATTTCGCAAAATCTCTTCATACTATGAGTTAGATACATATAATCGTCCCTTACATAAAAAATTTCCAACCTTAGGTAATTTAGTGCAGCGTTACGTATGAATACATGTTTTTGCCCCCCATTCTCCAAAGGGCGGTAGGGTGGAATTTCATAAAATCCCTTTGTAGTGTGTGTTCAGTTCGATTTCCTCGTGTGTTGAGTACCCTTCTTCTAAAACCTTTTCCCTTCCCTCCCCCCTTAAAAATCCAAAATTCCAAAATCGCAGAAAATAATTTTTTTGTACTCAAGTCTGGTCTTTCCATCTGCAATTTCTTCACCGTTAAGTAATTTGGAGCCGAGTTAAGCCTTCTGCCCCCCAAGGGGGACAGGGGGGGGGGTATTTTGCAAAGTTCCGTCTTAGTTGGGGGTCAGGCTCCGAAAACCAACCTGGTCACTAAAATTTGTGACCCTCTTTCCCACAGAATCGTCATGGCAGTGTTGAGTCAGTGAATCAGTGAGTTTACTCTTTTATATGTACAGATTTGTTTATATTTTTATGGACTACTTGGCTTAAGGTTGCTGTCACAAAAATAGAGTTCTTGGCGTAAAATGTCCTATCTACTTCAGTATTAAAATTAAAAATATACCCAGGATTATCAACTAATAAAGCTCTTTAATACAGATCTGAATTAGCTTTCATTTTCTTATTATTTAATTTTGATAATAACGTTATGTTGCCATGTGCCTAAGCAAATTTAATATTTATTATTTTTTTTAATTATTATTCGCGTGAAATATTATCATTATTTCATTTATATTCATAAATATTTCATTAAACCTATTTCCTGTTTTATATGATCATGTGGTGGTTGGGATGAATGGAACAGTTTGAATGGGGAGGAATGGGCCATTCCCCACTATGTGCTAATTTAAAATTGCACACAAGAATTATATTAAAACAATTCTTAAATAGATTTTCAATATTTTTATAACCTGTAGTTCAGTAGTTACAACATGGAATTATAAAAGTAGCATAGATTTAGAGAAAAATAGATTGAAATTGATTGTTCTGATTTTTGTTTATAATAATTATGATTTTAAAAAAAAGTTATAAGTTAGAATATTCAATGCAACTTAAATCAATAATTAAAATAAATAAATAAATAAACTAATAATAATTGGATTAAAATCACAATTTCAATCAACCTAATTAAATAAATCCTGGTGATTATTAATGTAATACAGAATAGAATGTTGATTTTCCTGATTAGTCGGAAACAAAAATTTATCTGGATAATTTGTACTCTATTATAATGATTTATCTCTTTCTAGTGTCTTATTTATTTATTTATTTTTAAATTAGACCTTATTAGATTTAATTACCAAAGCCTAGAGCACTAGGAATTGTGCGAACCAAAGGACTTTTGCCTTTTGCTGCTAATTTGAGACAATAAATCAGTTTATGTTAATTTCAGTAAATTAATAGTGTGTAATAAAATCACATAAACCAATTTAACTTTCAAAATTTATCAGTCCTGTCCCATTCATCCCCAATGTGGGGATGAATGGGACAGTGCACATGCATGTAAAAATATATATATACATATATATTAAATAAAAATGATAACTTTTTATTAAAGTTAGTATGTTTATATGTAACTGATTACTGAAGTGTACTTATGAGCAATGTTACAAAATTCTGAATTACATATCGTAAACGTTATTAGTAAAAACAAGAAAAATGTCTCATTCACCCCCACTCTCCCCTAATTTATAGTAGAATTTTATAGAAATTAAATAGAATCTACCTATGCCAAAACTAGTTACATTACTGTTTTTCTTTTGCATGTTAAAATTAATTGCATTTCGGTATTTCACAGGTATCTTTGAAAATATGATTAATTTTAAACTGAAGTAAATAAAAATTATTAAACAAAATCCCGCGCTATGATAAAAATTTCTCATTTCTAATTAATTTAATAAAATTTCTGTGAAAAATTAAAAAGGTGTTTTAAGAAATAAGGACAAAAGCACTTTAAAAAGGAACTACCATTAGTATTTTTATTAGTATAAGTTTTTGAACAAGATTTTCAAGAAAATTTTAAATATTTAAATAAATAGTGTTATCATTTGTGTTTTTATGTTTTTTGAAATTTAAGTGCTTTAGAGAGTAAGAATAACATTAAAAATTAATTAATTAATTAATTAAAAATAAAAATATCATAATCATTTCATAAACCATTTTTTTTTTTTTTTTTTTTTTTTTTAATGTTTGTGTAAAAATGACTTTATATACTAAATCTTCCAAACGTTGGGCTAATTTTAAATTTGAAAAAGTGAAAATCTTGATTGAAAATTAAATATTATTTAAAAGAATGTCACCATTTTTTTTTTTCTATTCTTAAAATTGATGCAATTTTTACGCTTGTAGAAAATGACGTACTTTTTATTGATTTTAATCCACATAACAGTATATAGGAAATTGCAACTGTTTAGCTTCTTAAAATGAAACCTAGTATATCGTGACCATCATAAAGCTCACTTTAAAACTTCCTTTGTAAATTTACATAGTACAAGTTATTTATAATTTATCAAAACTATTTCCGACAGTGAATGCAGATGATTTTTATGTTAGAAAATTATATTTCTAAATATTGAAAGAAAATCTGTTTTATGCTTTAAAGACGACATCGTAAGAAAGCATTTTTTTTCCTTTCCGTTCTTTTTTTTTAAGGAAAATAATCAATAACTTTTATTCAAATTATCACGTACGCATGGTTTAACCATCCTTTTTAAACATACTGGCGAGTTCTTTTGATTTGCAGTTGAGGTGTTAAGGTGGAATTTATGTTAAGGTGCAATTATGAAATTCTGCGCATTAGATCTAAAGGTAGAGTTAGTAGAATTTTTTGTCACATACACGTGCAGAGACAAATGCTTTCTAAAAATGCTCAAATCACGTTGAGGACACCTTAAAATGTATAAATCCATACATAATCAGGGTATATGTATATATATGTATACATATATATATATATATATATATATATATATATATATATATATATATATATATATATATATATATATATGCATGTATGTATATTTGAATCCAATGCTATTGAACAAATAGGAATATATATATATACATACATACACACATCTTTATGCAATGTAACAGATACGCATTATGTTGCTTCTCTTTTCTATTACATAGTTAATAAATGCAGAACAATTTCTAATAATAGAGTTAATGCGATCAAATACAATTTATCAAGATTTATATTGCTTATCTCATCTTCAAAAGAGCTGCAACAAAACGCAAGTGTTCTTTGTGCAAGCAGTAAAAACTGAATTTTCCCTCTTAATAAAATTCTAATAATAATATTAAAAAAAAAAAAAAAATCACGTTAATTTTAAAATAACTAAATTTTTTCTTAGAGAAGATAAAAAAAAGCAACCCCACCCCTTTTTTTTAATTAAAAGAAAATGGCGACAGCATTACAATTTATCAAATAAACAGACTGTAAAAGAAAACAAGAATTTACTACAGTAATACATTTAAATCTATTTTTAAGCAACACTTTGATAATAGGTAAAAAATAAAAAAATAAAATAAGAAGACGGAAGAAAAAATATAAGAAAGAAAAAAGGAAGAATGGAAGAAAGGAATTTTCTTTTAGTTCACATTTTTATGCTATAATGGAGGAAAATCTAGTTTAATTTAAAAGAGAAATTAAATATGCTCGGAATAATAATAACAGGAGACTTGGCGTTGGAATATTAAAACCCAAATAAACTACTATATCAGAAACGCCAAAGAAAAATATTTGAGATGCATACAGCTGTTTCGGTAGCATTAAGCGTACCGTCTTCAGTGCAAAAAGAATGCACTGAAGACGGTACATTCACTGCACTGAAGATGGTTCTTTTTGCACTGAAGACGGTACGTTTAATGCTACCGAAACAGTTGTATGCATCTCAAATATTTTTCTTTGGCGTTTCTGACGTACTAGTTTATTTGGGTTTTAATATGCTCGGAATACCTTTTTTCTCTCACAAACTTACGTGACTTTTAATACAAACCCTTGCAAATAACAGCAAATTGTTAAGATATGGTTTTGCATTCAGCTCTACATTTTTTATTTGCAGTTTATTTTATCATTGGGATGGGAAATTATTTTGCATACGTATTTGTAAATGATAATATATTCATTCTACACTTTCAAGTCTTTCTAAGTAGTAATGATGAATATTCCTATAAAATGTGCACTTGGACAAAAAATAAATAAATAAATAAATAAATAAATAAACATAACATATATATAGAGAGAGAGAGAGTACACTGAGACGTGTGTATAAAAGATTCGCCAGATATTTGTGCGGTAAATTTTAAGCTTATTGCCAATAAATGTATGTTTGAAATTTTAAGGAGCATTGTAAATGAGCCCATGCCATTTTACACCATAAAGCGCTGTAAATTTACTCAAAAAATATTCACATTAAATAAATTTGTCACATTCCAGTGATAGGGAATTGAACCAGAGCTATGCCCTTAATTGACCAGAACGTTACCAACAGACTACCAACTCACATGCTCTTACTTAATAATTTACAATCATTCTTGAACAAGGTTTGTTATTTTTATCGATAGAATTAGTTAATCAGTGGTCTATTGGTAATGTTCTCACGCTGTAAATTTGATTCCGGGTTGGTTAAACAATTATTATCATTTTTTTTATTTTTTTTATAAACAAATTTACAGTATTTTACGTTGGGAAATTGCATAAGTTTTTATTTATTTATTTATTTATTTTAGTGTTCCTTATAAATTTATTTACGCATATATTTGAAGCAAGCAATAAATTTACAGAAAAAAAGATTTGGCGATTTTTTAATCATACATCGTGTTGCATTAAAACATTTACAATAATAATAATAATTATTATTATTTATTATTAATTATTTATCTAGTGCAGGATTAGATATAACATTCATAACTTTTAAATGGGGAATGTGATTTTAAAAAGAACGTGATATAAGAATTGTTAATTTTCAAAAGAAGAGGATTCATTATGAGCCGTTTATATTCAGCAACTCTATTCACAAACTCGATGTGTTTTTGTATGTACTTCTAAATGATATTCCACATTGGTTCACCTCAAAATTAGTAATTATAAAAGATTCTGATTTGTCCATTCTGTTGCAAGATATGTACATTTATGATCCATTATCATGTTCTCTAAACAATATTTTGTTTGAATGTTTCATTACCACAGTGTTTTAGCTGTAGAAATAATTTCCCTGGGAACAGTTTTAAATAACTTAAATAATCAACTTCATTTTTGTTTATAAACTCAGTTATTAATACAGAAAATATTCATCCTTTTTCTTTCTTTCTTTTATCTCTCCCCCCCCCCCCTCTTTTTTTAAGAAACGGAATAAAGTTTAAAGAAAAGTTTAAACAGGTTTAAGAAAAAGAAATTAGAATTAAATTTAAGTTTTATTGGTAATATATGAGGATTACAAAGTATGAATAAAACATTTATTAAAAATAGTTTGTGATTTAAAATGATGTTATGTAAGATGTTATAAGTAGTTACATATGCTACTTAATAAATAATTATTTTCATTAATTTATTAAAACACATGGTTTTAAAGTGCTTGATTCATAAAAATTGCCTTGTAATTCTCACAGACACACTAAAAAAAGAAAGAAAAAACAGAAAGAAAGAAAAAGTAAAGGTTGATAGACAGAAAAAGAAATCTAGATTCTTATTCAATCAGAATTAAAAATTATGCTCTTCACATATTTATAAGACACATTGAAAGAGTTCTTACACGCATTACATTGTAATCTTAGAAAAATATAGAAAAAAGTTTTTTAAAGCACAACATGCTTATTATATGTATATATATTAATTATTATATAGTTTTTTCTTTTTTTTTAAATTTATTTATTCTCCCTATTTTCCATTTTTTTTTTTTAGTTTCATAAATATCCTTCGTATGCCTCCATTGAGATTATTCTATACATGCAAAGCACCGAAAACAAACATTTTATTAAAATTATGTAAGAAAACACACTAAATTCAAAATAAACTGCAACAGTGTTTCAAATCAAAATACTTGATGACGACACTTCATCAGACAAAATTAACAGCGCATTCAGAAGCTAAGCTTTGTCGCTTTTCTTTTATAATCACGCCTTTTTTTTTTTTTTTTTTTTTTTTTTTTTTTTCTGAGGGAGAAAGGGGGGGGGGTGATGGGCCATATTCCATCAGCACTAGTATTTCGGTACTATTTATTAAATTTTTAATTAAATTTAAAAATATATTTGTGTCCGTTTATTGTATTAAAAGCCTTGGAATATGATTTGTTTATGCTATTTTAATCAAAACTGAAATAAGCACATTATAAGCTTAAATAAGTAATAAATTATGCCTTATTAAAAAAAAAAAAAAAAAAAAAAGATGAAGCTAAGAGCAGACATTTCGTGTTGTCCCATTTGATGTGTTTCCCCATGAATATGCCAGGTTTTTAATTCGCTATACTAAACTGCACCATTCAACTGATCCGTACGAAAATTTGTATTCTTATTAAACAGGAAAAATCTAGTTAACACTGTATTTTTTATTTCAATCGGATAATTAATTCAAAGAAATATTAAATAAAAATTTTAACTTTTGAATTATTAAAAAGGAAAAACAGGTTAATGACAAAATAAATAAATAAAAATAAAAATGCATGCGTTCATTTTTTTTTCCTACGCAAAAGGAAATAGGTTTATTTTTATGTCAGGAAAAAAAAAAAAAAAAGAACGTGTAACAATTTTCTTTTATTTAAATTAGGAGACGAGACATTTTTTTCCCTAACCTTTTTGTATATTTACACCAATTAAAAGATGATTTTCTCTTATTTTCTTTCTTTCTTTTTCTTTTTTTTTCCTTCTCACATCAAATTAAAAACTATATTTAAGATTAAATTGAAAAAAATTCGTGTGAAAGAAATGGAATAGCCTTATTATAGAACCCCCTTGGCATATAGAAAAATAAATAAATAAATATGTAACCTGATCGTGGTACAGACTTACAAAAATTCAAAAGTCACCAACCCAGCTAAAAAAAGGTCTTCAAAAAAAAAAAAAACTATAAAAAATGAAGAAAAACTGCAGATAATGTGAAGGTATTTGGAACAATCCCAGCTTTAAAAAGTCTTCAAAAAAACTGTAAAAATGAAGAGAAAATGCAGAAAACTGCAGAAAAATTTCAGATAAACTGTAGGTATTTGGAACAACAAAAAATTTGCAGGTAACTTCCATAAACATTTTCCCCCTTAAAATTATTATTATTCCAAATTCCTTCAGTTTTCCTGCAGTTTTCTGCATTTTCGCTTCATTTTTAGAGGTTTTTTTTTTTTTTTTTTTTTTTTTTAAGACTTTTTTAAGCTGGGATTGTTCCAAATACTTTTACATTATCTGCAGTTTTTCTTCATTTTTTATAGTTTGTTTTGAAGACTTTTTTAGCTGGGTTGGTGACTTTTGAATTTTTGCCGTCATTTTAAACAAAAATACATAATTTATGAGATTATTGTTTATGTTTCTGTTCCTTTCGTTTTCTTCTTTTAATATTTTATAATTTATTTCTTTATATTTTTTATGAGCTACTTGGCTTAAAGTGGCTGTCACGAAAGTAGAGTCCTTGGCCCAAAAATGTCTTATCTACTTCAGCATCAAAATTAAAAAAGTTGCCCAGGATTATCAATAAGTAAAGCTCTTTAATATAATGCTGGATTTGCTTTCATGCCAAGCGCAATATCCGTGCAAAAAACCAGTTTTCTGTAACACCAAAATAAATTACATATATCAGTCCTATCGTTACAAATTCGGTGCCAAATAAAAAAGGCGATTTTTCTAAATCCAGGGGTGCAAACAGTTTTTCGGCGCAACAATTAAAAATTTTAAAATTAACTAAGGTGTGAAATTTTGATGTGGTAACACTTCATTTTAATTCATTTCAGTCCTTTTATGAAGTACATGGCCCAGTTTTACGGTTAAAAATTGAGATTAAAAATAATTAAAAAGTAAAAATAAAAATTTTTATTGATTGAAATTAATAGTCCTCCGTACTCCTAAATTCTGTTTTTGAAAGAATTTTTACTTTTTTTTTTTTTTTTTTTTTTTTTTAATATATATATATATGTATATATATATTAATTTCAATTAATCAAATAATTAAATGTCCCCCCCCCTTGGTTTTGTGGTCCACAAAAGTAACGTGGACAAAGCTTTAGCATAGAACCCCCTGGGCGATTTTTATGCAGTTTTATTTCTGCAGCATTATTTTTTGTCATTTTGGCGATGATTCATGCCAAGGTCTTTACTTACGCAATTTCAATAATCATTTCAGTTTATCGCTAAAATGATAAAATAAAATAAATAAATAAAAAATGAAATCGCCAAGGAGGTCCCATATTAAAGCTGTGCCGAAAATAGTCTTCAATAAAAATATATTTATTTAAACGTTTAAATTATTCAAAAAAAAAAGAAAAGTTTAAACTGTCGGCATAATAGCTTCATTTATTATCATTATCATTATTTTTATTATTATTATTATTTTATTCGCGTGAAAATATATTTTATTATACGTCAAAAAAAAGAAAAATAATTCGTAAACATTTTTGACAACAATTAAAAATTTAAACAGCTAATTTTAAAGCTATGTAGAAGATATCTACATTATATAGAAGATCCACCCCCTCCCCCTTGGGTACTGAATTTCTAAAATTCCAAAAGTTGGTTTTCAGATATTTGTGTTTGCTATATTTTAAAGCAAAAATCTTATGTGTACCTGTTTTTTGTATTTGAGATAAGAAAGGGGGCAGATAAGTGTAATCACGCTTTGCCCCCTGCGCCCCTCTGGGGATCAAATTTCTAAAATTCAAGGAATTGGTTTTTAGGTATTTATGTTAGCTATATTTTGAAACAAAAATTTTACGGATTTTTTTTTTTTCTTTGTGATATGAAGTACTTTTATGAATTCATTTTTTGCGCATGCGAAACCACATTTTCCTCCCTACACCCTCCTGGACCGAATTTCCAAAATTTCAGAAATTGGTTTTTAAGTATTTGTGTTAGCTATATTTGAAAACAAAAATTTTACGGATATCTGTCTTTTTCTTTGAGCTATGAAGGTTTTCGGGAAATCACGTTCTGCCCTCCCCCCCCCCCTTGGGGGGGGGGCGAATTTTGGGAAATCGCTTCTTAGAGAGTGCTTGTAGTATATGTTCTATAATTTGACCCAGTTTCGAGTCAGTGCCTACAGTAGATTTTGCTGTGCGTTGATGAGTCAGTGAGTCAGTGAATGGAAGTACTGTTTTATATATCCTACTCCTCATCATTAATTTCAGCCTCTATCAATCCACTGCAAGATGAAGGCCTCTCCTAGGTGATTCCAAACTGCCCAGTTTTCTGTAATTAATCTCCATTCTGTTCTTCCAAACTTCACAATTTCATCTCTTTAACGACAATGGTCTCTTCCTCGGTCTTTTCTTATCCCTTGATATCCGAAATAGGACTTTGGTTGTCCATCTATCATCATTTCTTCTCGCAAGGTGCCCAACCCAGATCCATTTTAACCTTTTGACTCTAGAAATAACATTAGTAACTTTGGTTTGCTTCCTAATCCAAATGTTTCGCTTTCTGCCTCTTCGGATGAATCCTAATATGCATGTCTTCATGCTTCTCTGGGTTGTTTGCAGTTTTTGTATAGCTTTGCATGTTAATTTCCAAGTTTCTGAACGGTTCCAAGTTAAAACAGGCAAAATGCACTGATAAAAAAATGTACATATAATATATATATATAGAGAGAGAAGGTATGTGATGGGGAATCTCTTCCAACTAGTTAATAATTTGTTTTAATGCTACTTGATAAAGCTTATTTTATTTCTATATTTCACAGCTTTTCTATAAATGCAAGATTCATCAAAATCTATACAGGTTGTGTGACGGTGACCTATAACATACCTACTAAATTTTAGCTCATTCTAACAAAGCCTTTACGAAATAATAACCCTTTAATAATTTGAGTCCATGGGATGTATTAATAAAGACTTTTTGTTTGTATCCGCGTAAAAAGAAAAAGAAAAACTATTAAAATCTATACAGTTCGTGCAAAAATGACCTATAAAATACATACCAACAACTTTCAGTCTAGTCGAACAAAGCGTTTAGACGTTATCGTGTTCACTCGTATACATACAGCCGTACACACATACATCTCCGCAAAAATTAATTCATGGGACCTTAAAACGTGGAATACGGATACATCGCGTTTTGAAAATCAATTTTTTTTTTTATGATTACTATATTTTCTCTGCATAATGTATGTTCGAAAAGTAAAAATAGATTTTTTATCTTAATAAAAACTTAATAAGGGAATCATTTTATATTAATGTAAAAGTAACTAAATTTTTCTCTAGAGAGAAAAAAAAAAAAAAAAAAAAAAAAAAAAGAAATCCCCACTCTTTTAAATTAAAAGAAAATGTCGAAAGCTTTACAGTTTATCGAATCAACAGACTGTAAGAGAAAACAAGAATGTACCAAAGTAATACATTTAAATCTACTTCCGAACAACTTCTTGATATTACAGGAAAAAAATAAGTGAAATAAAGACATTTTCTTTTAGCTCGTACAACATAAAGAAGAAAAATCGAGTTCAATTTAAAAAAAAAAATAATACGTGTTCTGTGTGCCTTTCATTACTCACAAACTAAGCTTGTCTTTCAATGCAAAAATTTTTAAAAGGCAGCAAATTGTTAAGATTTGTAAGACTTTACATTTAATTTTCAAAACTAGCTTAACCTCCTTTGCTGGTCACTATATGTATTATACTACATATATTAAATTAATTATATTAATTATATTTTTTTAAGCGAATATAAAAGTTATATATTTTTAAATATTCATTTCATAGAAACTGATCTTTAAATTTTCGAGAAACATTTTTTTTTTTTTTTTTTTTTTTTTTTTTTAAAGGAACGTCCTATTCTATTTCTTTTGTTTTCAGCAACGTATTACATATAGACGAACTCCGCGTGGGCAACGAATCTTGGTTAAGATCCCCACAGCGTCGTACCAGTTGAGACAAAAAAATTATAAGATAAAAAATTTTGTTTAAACCATGTTTTTAAATTTTCTGCTGAATCATAGCTATAGAACTAACTACATTAGCACTTTATCACTGCGTACTGTTACGAAATTGTAAATAATTGTATTTATTTTTGTATAAATTCTTTCAAAGAGGCTTAGTAAGTTGATAAAATGTCAATTTTCTGCATTACCAGATCTTTTTCGCGTTAAAATAGCTTAATTTTCCCTTTAAAACGCATTAAAAAACTCCAATAGACAGGTAAGGGATTTGGCGCCAAATTTGGTGACTTTTGGCGAGAAAATCCTTATTATCGATATTCCAAAGGTGGACGTTCTAATGTGATTGGTTAAAGAGTTACGAGAAATTTGGATAAAAAAAAAAGTTGGTTTTAAAAATAAAATATTAATCCTTTCAGAACAACACATATTTGCATCATGAACTACATTAGCACTTTATCAATGTGTAGAAAATCTTTAAAGTGATAATGACGTCAGTTTTTGCCAGATGCGTAATTTAACTTTTTTACAATTTTTTAACGCTCACATTTAATTCAATGTATTTATTTTTATATCGAAAGAAAATGAACTCGTAATTTCTTTTTTTTTTTTTTTTTTTTTTGGCAACAATTAAATTATAGCTAATATTTTAATGACTATTTTTATTGCTATTAGGAGCTTGTTATCTTCATATTTTAATTAATTAAAAGAAAACTATTCGAAAATTCGAAAATCTGACTTTGAGGTATTGTGTTGTGACCGGGTTCTGAGCTACTGTGAAAGTTTCAAATGTCTAGCTAGTAGGGAAGTTAGTTAAAAATAGATTGCAAGATTTGTACCGGACAAACAAACAAGAATAGAAGTTAATAAAAACATGGTAACATATTCGTAAACGAAGTCCGGATACACTACCGTAGGCAGTGAGAATAAATTAAAAATTCTGTTACAGTTTCTGGGATCAAAATATTTGACCATGACTTGTAAGGCAAAACAAATTGTGCCTGCAGCAGGAAAGCTTATATTACGCTCGTTACATATTATTTTCGCCTGACGAAGGGTCATTCTTATTTCTATCGACTCAAAGAATTTATGTTTTTTAATTCATAAGTGCCAAGTCTCCCGTTTTTCAAGGGAGACTTCAAACTGGAAAAATTTTATAACTGTTTTCGGTAATATTAATCGTCGAAAATCTATATAACATTTTCCATTTTAAAAATACTGGTATCAATTCTGATTTAAAAGTTTAAAATGTTGGCCGCTATGTTAATTACAAATTTCATTCATATTGGTCGAACATTGGTGTTTATTTGTATTTTGGTGCTTTTCATTGCAAATATCTTATAAATAATGTAAAGAATATTTGTTTCCGCTTATTATCTTAATAGCTTCTGAATAAACTTTATTTATACTACTTAATCATAACTGAATTAAACACGCAGTAAGCTTTAATAAATGACAGATTATTAATTTTCAAACTATAAAGAAATGGAAATTGAAAATCCCGTACATGCAGCATCAAAAATTATACCTCTTGTGGTCCCCGAAGCGGGAGAGCTATCCCTTCCGTGGAGGATCAAAATTGTGATGGCATGTCTCCGGACCACCTCTAGGGGTGTGTCCCAGACCGTCGCCAATTGCCCATCTGCGCAGCACTTGTGCGACGTAAAACCCAACCCTCCTCCTCCCGTACATGCAGCATTTAAGAAGTTTATAAATGCTTGCATTCTCTCCCTAGAGAACAGTGTACAATAAGAAGTTGCAATTAAATGAAATCTTAGTTATCTAAAAATTCTTGAAGCCAATTATCATACGGAAGTTAAAATTTTATTATATTTATTCAGTGAAAAAAGAAAAAAAAAATCTTTATATTTTAATTCACTTTTATTTATTTGTAATTGCAAATTATGATTTAAGTTTATAGTAAACTAAATGGAAGGAAGCTATTCATTATTTGGAGGTAAATAGTATTTCGTGCATTATATTTAACTCGCTCAAGACAAGAGACATCTTAAACTATTCACGTGACTGGCAGACTCTTCCGATCAATCAAACAAATTGATCGAAATGAATATTTACCGAAGAATCTAGACAAACGGAAAATATTTGTCGCTCAAACATTCTCAGAAGGGATTTTAATAAATTTAATGATGTTGTGAAGAATTTTTGAGGATCTAATCTAGAAGTAATACATAAGAAAAATTTTATTCTGAAAAAAATTGCTGCAAAGTATTAAATTCAATCCGCGATTGTAATGAAATGCTCGCCCTCTGGTGGGCTAAGGTGAAATTACGATTAAAATGAATAGCTTTCGGTTTTCGTCGTGGCGCCATTGCTTGCCGATGTTTAGTTTCACATATATTTATTCAATAAAAATGAATAAATCCTGTAAAAAAGATAACACATACTGTTGTGTACTACAGTGTAACTCCAAAGGATCAAGAAATCCAGAATTAAGTTTCCATTTATTTCCAAATGACAAATTTAAAATTTCAGTTGCTGTGGCTAATGGAAGTAAAGAATTAATCAGATGATTTGAAACTAATATTTGTTCAGCTTCAGTTAAAAATCTACTCCCGATCGAACTTTGAATAAACTGAAATATTTTTTTCCAAAAGCAATCAACTTTCTATGATGTAATGGCGGAGAAATTATAGCACGAATATTAAGTAGTAACACAAATAGAACAATAATAAATACACGTGGATATTATATTCACTAAAAACAAAAGCTGAAAAAGCGCCATCTATCGATCATTGCAAACGCGGATCTCAAATTTCAAAATCACATGCATCACTTTCTTTTAGACATAAATGCAGAGTTGCCAATATTATAATTTTGGGGAATCTCCACCTCCTTTCTTAAAATATGGTACTCAACAATAATAGAAAAAATATTAACTTACGGGGCTGGCATTTGGGGGGGTAACCTGTCGGTTGCTGCTCAGACAAACTTAAACTCAATCCAGAGGAACTTCCTCCTCCAGTTATCAAGAGGATATAGAACAATCTCCACTGACGCCCTCACTGCTGTTACGGGCATTCCCCACGTCCATCTTCAGCTTCAACAGACGTACTTAAAAACAAACATTCTTCAATTAAAAAATTTTTCTTTGGCAAAAACCCTTTTTCCAAACACAGAAATACAACCCACAGTCAATAGTTGGAATATTCATCCCGGCAAAGATGTTGCTTCACAAATAGTAAATTGTAACAAAAATAGCTTTTCTCCTTCTGCTCCTGTGGCTATCTACACTGATGGCTCCAAAACGGACCACGGTGTGGGTGCGGCCTTTTGTGTGATGACCGATGGTTCGGTTGTCCATCAGTGGGCGGGCAGACTGGCCAACTATAACTCTGTTTTCCAAGCGGAATTATTCGCGATCCAAATGGCCATAGACTGGGTTATGACTAATATTAATAACTATCCCTCCCATAATATTTTCAGTGACAGTCTGTCAGGTCTTCTAGCCATTGCTCGCCACAGGAGTAAACATCCACAGGTTATCTCAATTAAATCAAAACTTATTAATCTGGCTAAACATCTTTCCCTGGCACATGTTTCTGCCCACAGGGGAGTTCTCGGCAATGAACTTGCTGATTCACTGGCCAAGGCAGCCACCGAAAACAACTCAATAGATTTTTCTTCCCTGCCCCTCCCTCATACGTTAAACAAGTATTAAAACAACAATTACTTAGAGATTGGCAGAAACTGTGGGATACTTCTCCAAAGGGAAGATACACCTTTAATCTCATCCCACTCGTAAACTTAAATTCTTGGTGTCTTTCCCCCCCCGTGACTGCTTTTCTAACAGGTCATGGCCCATTTCCATCCTATTTATACAGATTTCATTGCCGACGCTCTCCTCTGCGTCCTTGCGGGGAGGAGGGAACTCCTAATCACTATTATTACTACTGTAGTTTAACTTCTGCCTTTCACTTAAGAAATCCCACTCCCAGGCCAGCCGATTGGCTGTTTAATATCCTCAATAGAAAAAGCCTGCTTTCTAAATAATATATTTGAATTCCTTATGAATATGACTAATCTCACAGATTAATCTCACATCTGCTTGCTCTTGCTTTAAGCCACTTGCTCTGCTTGCTCTGCCTTGCTCTACTTGCTTGTCACTTTTACAAGCCTTAAGACACTTGTCACTTTTCCACCAGCATAGAACATGCCGCTCCTTGTCGTGTGGGAGACCTGTCTCTAGCGGCTTTTGTAATTTTTTTTTTTTTTTTTTTTTTTTTTAGAGTTTAAATAAACTCCGGAAGAGGGGCCTAGCATAGCTGGAATCGCTCGACACTGCTCCTAGAGCGGTGAGCGGCACCTCTTCCCTGTTAATATTATAATTTATTCCGCAACAATTTTAGCCTCACTTTTATTTCATACCACTTACTTTTTAAGAGTAATTTTTTTTTCTTATTTTATCGAAAGTTATATATTGGATGAAATTTTTCTATAAATAAAGTGAGAGGAAATAAAGAAGAAGCTAAAAATAATCCGTCATAAATTAAAATATCGACAATTATGATAAATGGGAGAAAAAGTTGTTTGCGGTTCGCATATTAAAAATTAATATTTTGAGGTGCCCAAATTACGAAAATCAGACTTTTAGCGGCTGATGTGTATGTTTCTATGTTTATTTCATCAACATAACTCGAGAACAAATCTGTACTGATAAGTATAAAGGATTTAAGTCCATATTCTTGATTTTTCAGGAGACGAAAAATAAAGTTAAACTATCTAAAAACAAAGTAGAAGAATCGATTTGAAAAAATGGATTTCGTTGACTTATACCCTTTATACCATTCAGTGGTTGTCAACCTTCATTTAATAACGGGAAAAAATTGAATTAAATATTTTATACCATGCATGAATGGTAAATTTCTGACTTGAACCTTTTTTTATCAATGGATTTTCTCAAAGTCTAAATGACATAGACTTTATACCAATCGATTGAGAATTTTTTTTCTTAGTCTCACTATGTACTTAACTCAAAATCGACATTTTCGGACTTAAATCCTTTATACTTATCAGTACAGAAATAACAGCAGGAACTCCAAACTCGGTATTTACAATCTGTATCGTATGGTCAAGTTAATTGAAATATTTATTGAGATTAGAAAAATAGTTCGTGTGCAAGTGTTTACAAAAGTATTCAAATATATTACGTCTGTGGTTGAAAATTCTCATCGGTACAGTTCAACATCTTTAGACTTCACTAAATAAAAAGAAAATTAACATGCACGGCCCACCAGACGTCCCACGCCTCATTCCTATCTCGGAAATGTGTCGTAATTTCGAAAAATGGCGGAATACACGTTCAATGGATTCGAGGGAGACCTCTTTTGGGGAAAATATTTTGGGCCCGGGGGGTAGGGAAGCCGCTAGGGGCTGCTTGGGAGAGCAACATTAAAATTTCAAATGGGGAGATATGTCTTGAGATACATCCCTGGAAGCGTCTCTTCAACTAAATGAATTTGATGTAAATAATTTTGTCCTGCGATAGATATTAAGGGAGAGGCTTGAGTTTTTAGAGTTTTGAAATGTGAATTTTATACATATGTATCTTCTTTAATAATTATCACAGGACAAAACTATTTATGTAAAATTCATAGTTTTAAATCCAGGGATGTATCACAAGACATACCTTGTGATATTGAGACTGTAGAAGGTCGCCACAGTTTGCTTGAAATTATGCTGTATCCAGCAAAGTATTAAGTTGGGATGGTTAAATCGCTTCGACGCCAGTGACTCGGCGAAAGCTTGTGTCGACATGGTGCTGAAACGAAGGTATTAGGTTGCGAGAGGTAGATGAATTTGAAGCGATTTTAAAAGTTTGATTGAAATGAAGAGAAAGGAAGTTGGTAGAAAGTAGTATAAGATGAAGATGGTTTTCGTAAAAGGTGTGGAGTAGTGGAGTCTTGTCCGACGTTTGTCTAAGACAACAGTTAAGTAGTAGAGTGTGGAAAAAGTTATATTTCAGTAGTTGAGATTAAGTGATGCTTAAGTTAAGCAGTTTGAAGAGTGTTGTTATGCTTCAGTGTGAGAATTTGTGAACGGAAACTGATTCGTCTGGGAATCCACGAACCGGTTGCAAGGTCACAATATCTACGTAAAGGAGTGCATCCGTCCATAGCTTCTACTATTCTAGGGTGATATATTTTCAAATTATCTAAATTAGTCATTGCACATTTAATTGATAAAGTATTTAAATACACTGACTGAGTTACCGCAATTCCAGATCGCCCTCCCATTAATCTGGTTGAATAAACTCTTGGTTTTATTTTTATATATGAGTCTCTGTGCTAATTTCATATCTAAGACTTAAGTAGTTAGATTAACTAAGTTAATCATTGAGTTAAGATGGGGTCTGCGTCAACGCAAACCTCACAACCTTTCTATTTAAAATTTTAAAGTTGCCCTCCATAGCGGCCACCCTAGCCCCCTGGGCCCAAAACTTTTTCATAAAAAGAGGTCTCCTTCAAATTCATTAAACACATGTTTCGCCATTTTTCGAAATTCTCGCGCATTTCCGAGATAGGAGAAGGGTGTTGGACTTTTGGCGGACCCTTTATATGTTTTATGTGCGCTAAATTGTTTACAGAGCCTCACAAAAAAGACTTTTATGTATTAGGACTGAAGTTAGAAATAGCTAGATATGTATCTAAATTTGTCTTATGAAATTTTTGCTATCTCAGATTTAAATACAGTATGTGGCACTTTACAATTTGTAATTAATATACGCGACTATCCACAATTAAATTGGTTGAGGAATTTTCAAGATGATGTGGGGTAAAATTCTCTGAATAATTTTAAATAAATGCAATAACTATTTAAAAGAAATTTAATAACTTTTTTTAAATGGAGGTTTGAAGAGGCAAAAGTAGATGAACACAGAAATATTTGTTAATTAAAATTCACACAGAAAAATTTGTAAAAAAAAAAAAAAAAAAAAAAAAAAAATTCTAAACCTTTTTGGGACTGGTTTTAAAGATCAATAGAAATGTTAAAATACAGTACCTCATCTACCTCATCTTACCGTAACACCATAAACCGTGATCATAATATATGGTAATCTAATGTAAGAAAAAGTAGCGTAAAAGCTATAGTAGATTATTAAAAAAAGTTTTTTTTTTTTTTTTTTTTTTTTTTTTGGGGGGGGGGGGGGGAATATAATTTTGTCTACAAAAGATAATTCTAATTCTATGAAACAGCAAATTGATCTTTTTTTCACTATTGTTTTTAAAAGACAAAATTCTTTTTTTTTTTTTTTATGTATAAAATTTATCTTTTATATAAGAGTCAATTATGTTTTTTTTTTTTTTTTTTTTTTTTTAAATAGTTTACTAATGTTACTTTGCATCAACTCCTTTGTAGATGATAATAACTACAAAGTAAAAGCTGTTATTTTTAATCTCTTCCTTCAATAATAATGTTGCAAAATTATAAATGAATCTGAAATTTCAAAGCTCTATTTATTTATCTTTTTTTATAGATACGTGAAAGAACTTTTTTAATGACGGGAATGCACATACATATTGGTTTCCCATCAAAACTGCACAGCCAGAATCTTCGTTTTTAATAGATGCAAAATGCCGAAAGAACTATACTTTTGTTACTTACAGTTTCATAGAAAAATGCGAAAACAAAAATATACCTTTTTATCTTCTACAAAGAAGAAAAAAACTTCATTGGAAACATCAACATCGGTATTTGCATTTGCTCAAATAAAAAGCTATTCAAAATGTTCACCCTGTATATTAAGGTGTGCATACGAGCGCCATGGTAAAGCTGACTGCACACGTTGCATCAGCATGGTGTCTCCAAGTACACCTAGAATGAAGACACGCAACAAACCCCTTCCTATAATAACTGGGTTTTGACAGATTAATTACTCCAGATCATCCTATAGTAGAAATCCATAGGCATCAGATCTGGCAATCGTTCCGTCATAAAACCGGACTACCCCACGTTAGAGCCCCTAAATAAAATAATAGGTCGGCGCATCACCGCCATTTTTTTGCTTTCGAAGAGGACAGCATTCCCGCTTGGCGTCCTTATCGCTTCCCTAATGATTTTAAGAAATCTTGATCTGTAGCTAATCCGGTCAAGATAAGAGCAATAAACAACAATAATATTCCTAAAAACACATTTTTTTCACAGTACATTCTCAGAATGTCATTTTATTCTGAGGATATCCAATGGATGTACTGGAGTAAGATGTGTTGTTAGGGCGGTTTCTGTTTCTTTCACAAAATGTCGCCAAAACTCAAATATACAGTCGGCGAACACTTTATATTTACTTCTTGAATGATTATAGCAGTTTATAGCTAAACAAACTCTCATATCATAGTTTACTTAGCTAAAATTATGAAATATAATGAAACAAGTTACTTTAAAGTAACGTAAGACGATAAAAAAAAATGTTTGTCCTTTGTTTATCAGAGAAACTCGCTGGGTACACGTGGCAACCCTAAGGCAACAAAATGCCTGATGCGCCAGTTCGTATATATAGGAGCCTTACCCCACGTCTAATAGAGCGGCCTCAGGGCATCAGTATAACATATCAACATTCACATAGGAGCTATGAGTCGTATTAGGTATAGCTAGAGCTCCTCCAATACAGGCTGACTCATCAGGCATTTTGTTTCCCACTCAGCGATTGCTGCCCACGCCGTCCGAATTTCAAGTGTTATCAAATCACATAAAATGTAGGTTTTGCAGCCGAAAGTTGCTCAAATCATACCAGAACTGCTTTTAGAACGTTTAGATTTCCAACAGATGAAGAAAGGTGAAAGAGATGGGCTATTAATTGTCCAAAAGAAAATTGTACGCTTAGCTTTCAATCACAAATAAGAAATGTAATTATGATGTGTTTTCTTGCATTTTTTGTATCAATTATTTGTTTTTATTGCTGTTTGATTATCTAAATGTTGTATTTTACAACCTACACTACTTTTTAACGTGTATAAATATTTAAAATTAACTAATTTAACAGCAACAGTGATGGCTACTTTTTACAAGGGTTATAAGAAAATTTCGCCAAATATTACCGCCAAACTTATCAAGTACAAACAATAATTTGCTCTTCTGTTTAGGCAAACTCGCCATTTTAGGTGATAACGACGCCGAGTAATACGTGTGCAACTAAACGTCGCCAAGCTATATTTCCGCTGGGCAACAATGATCAGCTGTGAGTCACCTCGTATTATAAGAGTCTTAGGCATAGCTCTTGCGACAATTTTTATGTATTCCAAGCGAGGACTAGGGTTGTGCAGAGTTTAGACGATCTTGATGGATCATATTCTATAAAAATACATAATTATTTGATTTCAAATTAAATCATAGTTTCAGTTAAACAAATCTGCCAACAACGTGACTGTTTCCATGATGATTTACATGTACAAAAAATTTATAAGAAAAATATATATTGGACATTACTTATTAGCAAATAATTTAATATTTCTTTAGAATGTAAACGAATGTAAAATTAACCGATCTTTAATTAAAGTTACGTATTTTAAAACAGTAATACTGTTATTACATCGTATTGGGCAAAAACGTTTCTAAAAGTTTGCTTGAATATGGATTACGAATTAAAATTAGCATAAGAAAACCGATGCCACATGTCAGTTACATCCTCCTCTTTATTAGAAAAGTAGTTTTATTATTATTATTATTAATATTTTATTATTCAATTTCGAAAAATGCATTTTAAAGATGCAAAATAACTGAAATTACGTGAAAAAGGGGCGAACAGATTTTCCCCCCTTCTTTTTCTAAATATGAATTATTGTTTACATAAGAAAGTTAATTGTATATGTTGGTGATATTTTTTCCCTTTTATAGCGAAAAGTATAGTTTCTTTCTTTCTTTCTTTCTTTTTTTTTTTTTTCGTTTTTTAATGAGATTTCACCAAAGAAAGTTAAAAATTGTGTAAGAAACTAAAATTATGTGAAAAAGAATGAACAGAACTTTTGCATTTCTATTTACTTTCAATGAAGAGAAACGGAAAATCGCAATAAAATAAGGTAAAGTGAGACTTTTTTTTTTTCTTTCTTTTAAGTTTTTCCAGTGCAAATTCATTTTTACTTTCTCTTACCATAAGGTAGCGAAAGTATTGTATTTTGGTCAAATTTTCGAACGCGAGATTTTGTTATATTTACACGTTTTGAGGTCCCCTGAATACGAAAATCATGTTTTTAGCAAATGGTCTGTGTGTATGTCTGTGTGTCTGTGGGTGTGTCTGTGGGTGTGTCTGTCTGTTATCAGCATATCTCAAGAACAAATAGTAGCAGACATTCCAAACTTGGTATTCTAAATGTGTATCATATGTAGATGCTACAGTAAGCTTTTCGTTAAGATCAAACAAATGGTTCGTGTACAGGGACAATCAAGAGAATTCTAATACATTACGTCTAAGGGGGAAATTGCAGGTAAGTAGAGTTTAACATCTATAGACTGCACTAAACCAAATGAAACGAATATATATATATTGTAATAGAGATAGTCAACTGGGAAAATTTTTTTGTGCATGTAGGAGTCTCTCCTCCCCCCCCCCCCAGGGGGGGGGAAATCCTCCCTCGAGGAGAGTAAATTTTCATGATGCGTATCTTTCAAAAGAGCTCGCCAATACCTTTAAAACGAATGGTTGAACCATCGATCTGCGATAATGTAAAACAAAGTTATCGATTTTTTTTACTTTTAACGAAAAAAAAAAAAAAAAAAAAAACGTTATTTCTTTTTTTT
Source organism: Salticus scenicus (assembly GCA_963930645.1). Classification (NCBI taxonomy): domain Eukaryota; kingdom Metazoa; phylum Arthropoda; class Arachnida; order Araneae; family Salticidae; genus Salticus; species Salticus scenicus. Next base: position 372,604,245 of record OZ005649.1, on the reverse strand, counting down.
TTTTTTTTTTTTTTTTTACTGAGAATAAAATGGACTTTTTTGGATATTTAGTGTTATACTACTTCTCTAATATGGAAATTGTCTGCATTATCATAAAAGATAATTTTTTTATATAATAATTTTAATAAACTATTTTTTAAAAACAGATATATTTTTTAATAACCGAATTAAATTTTATATAAATCTAGGTGCATTAATGAAACGGGGAGTTGAGGGGGGCGGTAGCCCCCCTCACATTTAATTAATTATCATATAAAACTCTTCCGAAGCCTAATTTGAATTGTTTAACATAGATTTACATAACATCGTATTCTTACCTCTTAATCTCCAACCTGTATTTATAGTATTAAATTTCAGGGTAAGAGAAAGTCGTGTGAGTGACACACCAGATTATTTTTATTTCATTTTTGCTCAAGTTTAAATGAAGCATAATTTTTATCCAGAAATAATAGTGTGCTTATTTTTCATTTTTTTTTTTTTTTTTTTTTTATATAATAGTAATAAAATAATATAGAATTTGTATTTTTTAAATATTTATTTATTTTTTCCGATTTCAGAACGAACTTTACATTTTTAGATGTTTTGATTACGAATTTAACATTTTTAGACTGCTATCTGACTGTCATTTTTTTTTTTTTTTTTTTAATAGATAAACTTTGTATACACTTTAATTTAGGATTTCTGAATTCTGAAAATTTGGTATTTGCATTGAGAGATACAAATTTAGTTGATTAAATTTATATTTTAAATTTACTAGTAGACAATCTTTCTTATTTAAAAAAATTATATATCATTTTGAACATGAGAAGTTGTGGTATCATCGATATATACATATAACAATATGAGTAAATGCAATAAATGCAATAGTTATTTTGAATTAGTAAGGTAGTATTATAAATTGTTAAATTATAAAGCGTTTATTTAAAAAAGAAAAAAAAAAATCTAGACACTATCTTAATGTAGTAAAAAGTACTTTGTTTCCATTAAAGCTGTGTTTCGACATTTAAAACATTTTTATGTTAGCATCTAGACGACCTACTAATATTAAATAATAGAATCCTTGAAATAGTCTGTGTTATTTATAATAAATTATTAACAGTTTAGAGTTTTAGAAAATTCAATGGGAATCTGATGTAAAAAAGTTTTTGTTACTGCGATTGTCAAGGCTGTACAAATAGTGTTAATTTAAAAAGCTTTTTATTTATTTATTTTTTTTTTTAATTTTTTTTAAGTATAAAGAGTAATTGATTATTCTTAAATGTATTTATGAAATCCAAGTTTTGTCACCATGTTAACGTGAATAAAAGTTTTAAAAAATGTAGTCTAAGATAAATTGGATAAAACAAAATATTTAGATAAAACATGTATAGACTAAACTTGTTCATTTACTTTATTACAATAAACTACTTAACACTTTTTAAGAGTCAAAATATATATACATTATTTTAAGAGAGCCTATAATTTTTTAATTTAAGTATCATTGATTTTTTTTATTTTTTTATTTTTTTAATTTTTTAAGTTCATTTACCTAAAGGTTTAATTTTCTAAAACCTGATATATCCTTTTTAGTTTTAAACACTTTTCTTGGAATGGAGTTCATTTTGTGAAAATAAAAAGATTTTTCTTAATTAAATGAAAAAAAAATGCATATTTTTAATCCATTTTGTCACGCTTTGTTAAAAAGAACTAAATTACAGAAAATAAAAGCAAAATGCAACTAGAGAATAAAAATACATGAAAATAAAAAGTTACAGGTGTCTGCTAAGCGAGATGTTAAAATAATTGAATGTAATTTCATTAGATGTTCTTTGATAAATTAAAGACAATGTTAAATGAATAATCGTTGAACATTATTTGCTACTGAACACAAAAGCGTTAGAAAAGGACATTATTCAGATAATTTCATATTTAAAATGTTGCATCAAAAGCAATATAAGGCTAAATAAAATTGACGCGAGTCACAAGTTTTACACTGAAATTTGCTGGATAAAAATGGTTATATCTAAAATTTTGCAATTTATAATTTTTTATATTCCGGTTATAGTTAGGTAAATACTTTTATTATTATTTTCAATATTTGTAAGACTGGAGTATTACATCAAGTAATTTTTTATTTGATATATTTACATGCTCATGTTTTAAAACTAGTTATATGCATGATCTCTTCTCAGTTCCTTATCATGCATTTGTTATCATTAATTTCTGCTAAATATTATTCTGTATTCATGATAAGTGATATTAATTGACGGCCATGCACAGACAACGGCTGAAATTCGTCGCCCACTAGGCTACCCTTTCTTCAGCTCTTGGTTCAATATTTTATAGCTCTGATTCTTTATTACAGTTTTCGTGTAATTTTAAGTTATTTCCAATGCGACAATCCTTATTATCCTAGCTTATGCGAAATGGTGTCCAATTCAGCTACGTTACGGATAAACTTTATTTTGAAATAATTTTCGAAATTTTTAAAATAGAAAATTGATTTCTAATAATGTTCATGTCAGTGTCTTTAAATGATACTTTAAATAAAATTATAGTTTTAAAAAATTAAAGAAAACGCTTTTATTGAAATGTGAACAAAAAAGCACAAAATATCTATCCTTATAGTATTAAAATGGAGGGTAAGAGAAAATCAAGTGAGTGACACACCATAATATTTACATCTTTAATAAAAAAAATTAATTGATTAATTGTTGCCACTCAGCGTTATACAAATACGGCCAAATCCTGTGCCCCCCATGATAGAGTTTTATATATAAGATTTTTTTTTTTTTTTTTTTTTTTTTTTTTTTTTTTTTTGCCCCTAGAACCTGCCCCTGATAGGATAGGAGCCTGGAAACACTTATATATAATATTGTCATCAACTATGAAGTCGTTTGAAAAATTTGAAGTCAATCGAACGAACAGAAAGGGTCGAAAATTTAATTGCAAGATTCCGTTACATACATTCACAGTTACATCATGTCAAGTGAATAAAAGCATATTAAAAACAAAACAAAACAAAATAATTTAAAATTAAACAAAAACCATTTTTAAAAAATCTTCCCTGACTAGGCTCGAACGTTAGACCTTTAGGTTCGTAGCCCGGAGCTTTACCTCACAGCCACAGCGTTCACGTAGGGAAAGTTGTGTTTGCTCCCAGAGCGGTTACAAACATACATACAAACATACATACAGGTGAAGCTAATAAAAGCGTGTTAAAAAGTAGTCGGATTTTTTTTTTTTTTTTTTACAAATATCTTTTTGTTAATACATGTTTATGCGAAAATTTTCACCATTTTTCCATATTCAGAAATTCTTAAATTGCAAATAACTTACACAGTATTCGAAATAGAATGTTATAATGTTGGAATATTGAAATTGAATAATATTTGGATCAGAACTTTAAATCATAATTTAAAAACTGACCTGACTTATTTACGCTTATTGGTTTTTGAGATAATACCTGCACAGACTAAAAAATAATTTAGCAGAAATAAATGTAAAACTAGCTTCATAAATAAATAAATAAATAAATAAATAAAAATGACCTTGAATTTAAAACAATATTATTTTTCTATGAAATGTGTAATTTTCAGATGAATGAACACTAGCACGCAGAAAAAAAAAAAAAAAAAGGCAACGCAAGAATTGAATTAAATTTAATTTGTCTTTAACATGCCATTTTCAACCGAATTTAGCGATTCTTGAACTGTCAACTCATATTTAATACTTACAGCCAATTTTTATTTATTGCAAAATCGGTTAAAAATTTGCGAATTATTTTTAAGTAGCTTCTTTACTATTTAATCTATATATATATAATCGTTCTTTCTGACTGAGTGAGTGAGGGGGTGATTCATCATCGCGCAGACCAAACCCCTAGACCTAGAAGCTTGAAATTTTGTGACAATGTTCTTTCTATGACGTTGACATCCACTAAGAAGCGATTTTACAAAATTCGCCCCCACAAGGGGGGGAGGGGGGCAAAACGTGATTTCACAAAATCCTTCATATCTCAAAAAAAAAAAAAAAAAAAAAAAAAAAAACAGATATCCGTAAATTTTTTACTGTTACATCTGCGTTTGCAGATGACCTTGCCAACGGTTATTAAGGGAGAAATGTCGAGCTTATTATTAGCCAGGGTGGCTAATAATTTTTTTAGTTACACGATTGCAATACATAAATTAGTCCTGTCGTACTAAATTAAATTCTGTCAAAGACAGAATTTTTCTTTTCTTTTCTTTTTCCTTTATTTAGTGTAACCGAAATTCAATCCATTCTACCCACGATAACTTTTGAATTTTTACGATATTTGCTTGGTGTTTTCATAGAAAAGATAATAAATTTGGCTAATAAATAAAATTTTATTAACACTTTTGCATGGGCAGTTCTACGTTGTATAGTAAAAAAGTCCATATTTCATTATATAGGGTAAGTGCACCAGTAACTGGCACTTTTAGAGCAATCTCTGATGTTTTTAATGTTCCAGTCATCAGAAAATATTTTTAGAAATCTTAAGTTAGTACATATGGTATGAAAGATATTCAGAACCACATATATGTTAAAATATATACATTTGATAACAATTATTTTTTTATGAATTTTTATTTGACACCCACTCAATGTTCCAGTCATTGACACTGCCAGTTTTTCATTTCATCAGTAATTGGCCCCCTATGTTTCAGTGTTTGATACTGCTAGTTATTCATTTTACCAGATATTAGCACTCTATGCTCCAGTGTGTGACATAAAATGTTAAAATTCTCATATGTAAAATATATGATTTTATGATTTTTATGATTTTATTTATTTATTAATTATTTCGGGATAGATGCCAATTACTGAAGCATGCCAATCACTGGAGCACCTACCCTACTTAATATTTTTATATTCTGATTGCAGTAAGCTGAGCCTATTGAAGTGTGACACGCTTGCTAAAAATGGTTTTACATTGGCATGTTATAATCAAAAAATAAGCTTTATTTTTCTTTTTCCAGATTTTGAAGAAACATTATCTCCAAGAATGCATGTTCTAGTCTCAAACAAATGAATAAAGATAATTAGAAGTAGCTGCATAATCACCTGCTATAGCTAGAATATATTACAAGCATAAATTTTTGTAAGGCGAATCCAAACATTTTGTTGTTTCTTTAATATTTTACTCATCCCTTTAGCTTTATGGGCAAAATATTTCCTGAAATAAATGAAGTATAACATTTTCTAAACGCTTATGCATTTTTTAGATAATTCGCCAAGTACATTTAGAGAAACAAAATAAAAATAAAAAAGTTTGAAATCGAAAGTGTCCTGTTATTTATGAAAAAGCTGTGTATTTTAGAATTCTTTCGACTTCATTAAGAGGATTCCTTTTAGATGATATCTACACACAATATAACAAAGTATAACAAGCTAAATAACAAACAAACTAATTAACTAACAAACTGTAAATCCTATAGATAGACAACGCATGGATTTTAGGATTTTTCCTCATATTTTAAGACGTATAAATACGTCAAATACTGAATAGAAAATTTCAACAAAAAGGGATGAAAATATGCATACTAAATTTTTATTTCCATTACTTGATAAGTTTCACGAAATAAACTCCTCACAATGTGAAATCACACTCAACGTGAAAACTTTTATAAATTTCTAATTTAGTAGACGTTTTCTAACTGTAATTAACGAAACTTTTACAGATATTTACTATAAGCAACTTTTGTACAATTTTGTAGAAATAAACATCTATCTGCAAAAGTTCGTTTCATTAGAGGGAGATATTGGGTTAAGAACAGAGATATATACATTTTCTGGCCAAAATTCATTCTTCGTGGGAAAATATTGTCAAATATATGAATGTCATCGATAATATTTTCTAAATTTCATTAGTAAAAGGCCTATTCATCCTTATTTTTAACACGCCTTTATTAGCTTCACCTGTATGTATGTTTGTATGTTTGTAACCGCTCTGGGAGCAAACAAAAAATCTATATTGTAAAAAAAGACTTTCCCTACGTGAACGCTGTGGCTGTGAGGTAAAGCTCCGCGCTACGAACCTAAAGGTCTAGCGTTCGAGCCCAGTCAGGGGAGATTTTTTTAAAATGGTTTTTGTTTAATTCTAAATTATTTTAATTCAGGATTTAAATGTATGTAAATATTATGGTGTGTCACTCACACGATTTTCTCTTACCCTGCATTTTAATACTAAGATAGATATTTTGTGCTTTTTAGTTCACATTTCTATAAAAGCGTGTTCTTTAATTTTTTAAAACTATTATTAATAGTGTGGTAACATTAGATAGTGAGTAACAGTATACAGTAATGAAGTAATTCTCTAAAAGGGACTTTAACCCTTTGCCGGCCATAACGTTCCAAACATAGTTGCCAAATTTAGAGACTCTTTTATTCGACTAACACCAATAATTTTGAGGAGTGATATTTGATAAACTACATAATATACAAATAACCTTCGAAGTGATTAGACAACAGTTACAGTTAAAATTTAGTTGGGGATTTTGAATAAAAAAAGTCTCTAAATTTGGCAACAATGAACAGAGGAGTGAAATTTAATAGGATTGGCGAAGGGTTATTTCGCATCCATATTTTTTATAAGTGATTTTTTTAATTTTTTTCATTTTACCCAATTAGATTCAATACATTACCGGTTTAGAGTTTTTATCTTATTTGAAAAAGTGATTCAATGATAATAATAAATAATATTAGATTTTTTTTTTCTTAAGGATTAATTTATATTTTATAACGGTCAGTGATGCATCTATTTCAAAGCATTTAAACATGATATAAATATGCATTTTTAATATCTTTTATAAATGAAACTTAAACCATCAGGATAAAAATAATATCCTATAAATTTCCTATATAAATAAATTACAATAGGAAATACGACGGTGGTTTGCTAATATTTCATTTTAATAACAAATATTCTTTTCAAAGTTTAAAAAGGTTATATATATATATTTATATATATTTAGTAGTGTATTTTTTAAATGACTTTTCTTTTAGAAAATATAATTATTAAGAAAGAAAAAAAAAAAAAGGTATATATATTTCATAAAACTTCATATAAAATCTAAAAATGCCAAAGAAGGAAGTAGTATGGTAGCGGTAAGATAATCAAAATTACGATAAAATAAATTATAATTGGTAATATTTTTTCTTTATGTTTTTTCGTTTGTTTTCCAACTATACATTATTTCAAGGATCCCACGCTACACAAAATATTTGCATGAAAAAATTAAAAAAGAAATGTAAGTAATTTACCATAAGACATTAATACAAATTAAAAATGTCTGTACATTTGAAAATTATACTTCTTATTGTCGAGATTACTGAAATAGTCAAATAAACATCAAGTTTCCAATCGCCGAAACATTGACAAGACGTCTTCGTAGCCACTTCACCGGCCATCCCGAGATAACTCCGGGGGAGGGGGGGTTCCACATACTACAGTGGCCGGTGAAGTAGTCTGAGAACGAACACCATTTTTTCCACTTTCATCATTTTCAGTCTTTAATTATTACGCACCGTTATTACACATTTGAAGTTTAGTTAAATTAAGTTGAGAAATACTTTTCTTTTCTTTTCTTTCTTTTTTTTTTTTCTTTTTTTTTTTTTATTTATCATTTTTTAAAATACGAAAGAAAGGTGAAATTTTTAATATTATAAATTTAATCACAATTATCTTAAAAGAATTACTTTAACCAGCTTACATTTAATTTTCTTATTTTACTCATAAAACAAAATATATGCATCTGGAAATTTAATGTAGACGAATTAATGCGTATAATTTTACAACTTATTATCCTTTAATACTTTTTGGCTATAATAGAATTTTTTTTTTATATAGTTCTGTATAGGGATGGAAGACTGGCGCAGAACTCATACTGGTATTTCTTTAAGAAATTTCTCTACCTATAATATCGTTAAATTATGAATTATAAAATGTTCTTTCATTCATAGTGATATGAGTTCTGAGCCAGTGTTCCATCCTTGTCTGTAACAGTTTTCACTGATTAAATAAAAATATAAATTTCTATTAAAAATTTTCAGTAGAAAAAAAGTTCTAAATCTGGCCCCTATATACATAATGTTTGGAATTTTTTTCATCAAGAATAAATGAATTAAAAAAAAATTGTCAAAAATTAATTAAGATGGTATGATAACGCTTATTATTTGTTATAAAGGCCAATGTTGTTATTTAAACTTTATTTAATTAGACAATATTTATAGGGAAACTCACCCAATCAGAATCAGAAATTTTCTTTCATAACTTCGAAAATGTGAATGGCATTTTGAACACTATGCTTCGTTCTTATTAAAATCATTAGATTGCTATTTAACTCATCATTTATCGGAAACAAAATATGTCAAGTTAATCATTATTTTATCGTAAATAATATTATCTAGCAAATTTTTGTTGCAATTTTAATTGCATTCCACCTTAAGCAACGCAATTATTTTTCTCTTTTCTCTTTTTTTTCCCTTTATTTATATACAAATAAAAATCACAAATGCTTCTTATTATTACATAAGGGAATCTTGATGTGTATGTCTTGGGTTTCTTGGAAATGGCTTTAACGTTTTTGGGGTATTTTGAGATGACAAACCGATCTGACTTATCTCTATAGAGCTGAAGGAATTTTATGGTGACATTTCGATCTGAGTTATCTGAATTTGTATTCAGGAAAATTTGCATTTACTGACATTTAGCGATTTTTGTAAAAATCGCGGATAAGAAGGTTTTTTTTTATTATTATTATTATTATTCGATTGTCCGTTTCTGAAATATGAATCCATAATGTTAAAAATTCAGTCGGCAAAGAAATGTCTCTATAAAATGATATTTCCTGAAACAATTAATTCTATTTACTAAGCAAAATATTTTTACGATGGATCAGAGATAAACTTATTCATCCAGATACTATATGAATAATGGAGTTGGAAACAAACGCCATACATTGCAAAGGCTCACAGCAATATTTTTCGAGTCAAAATAATTATGTACAGCATTTCATTAGGTGAGACGTGAATAGGAGCGCAGCATAAAAGCAGCAACAAGTGTGCTTTTTTTTTCCCTGTATATAAATTCATGATAATTATATTGACCCAAAATAATATTTATAAATTTTCACTGCTTATGGGGCTTATTCTCAAATCTCTTATTCTTCATCATTCAACACCATCTTTTTGTGTGTGTGATTTACTGCAACTTGTGTATGTGTATTGGAGAATGAATTATGTACTGCTTTTGTTATTCTACATATGATGTTTGTTCTTCATTATGGTGTTTGTGCTTATTCTTCATCATTCAGCATCATCTTTTTTTTTTTTTTTTTTTTTTTTCCGTGTGTGTAATTTACTGCAACGTGTATATGCGTACTGGACAATGAATTATTTACTGCTTTTTGTTATTCTGTATATAGTATTTATTCAAAAAATTCTTATTATTCCTCAGTTAACCCCATTTGTGTGTGTATGTGTATGCGTAATTTACTGCAACTTGTATATGCGAGCTGGAAAATAAATTACCTACTGCATTTTGTTATTCTATAAAGCATTTTTTTTTCATAAACAGGCCTCACAACAAATTTTTACCTCTAATATATAGACCTTATAGACTAAAATTGGAAATTTATAGCCTTAATAGACTAACATTACATAAATTAATAACTAAACTTAATAGACAAAATAACTGTAACTATAATACAAAAAATTAAGATCTTTATGTAATGAAACTTATTATACATTAAATACATGGTGATCCAAAAGTCAGGACCAACTTTAAAATTGAATAATTCGAAAACGAATCAAGATACAAAGATACGGTTTGCACCAAACGGATGGAAAAAAAGCCGGATTTCGTGTGGCAAAGAAATAAAAAATAGTTCTGTTGGCGGCCAAGAGATGGCGCTGTCGTATTTCTGATGTAGGATTATGCAAAGCAACAAACGATATAAAAAGGAAAAACTATAGCAGGTAATGGTATTAGAAGCTTATATGCATCGAAATATCGCATTCTCAGTCGCTACTTTAATCACGCATGGCCTCCAAGATCTCCCGATCTGACACCCTGTGACTTTTGGCTGTGGAGATTCTTGGAAGTCAAAAGTGTACCGCGACCAACCGGCATCACTAGCAGCACTGAAAAATACCATCCGCCAAAATGTGTCTGTCATAACGCAGGAAATGCTACTAAATGCTGTGAACGATGTGGTGAATTATCTCACAGCTGTACTTCTGAATGATGGACATTGAACAGTTAATGTAGTAGTACTAATTAACTGTAATTAAGCTGACTTGTAAGCTGACAAGACGTCTTCGTAGCCACTTCACCAGCCATCCCGAGATAACTCCGGGGAGGGGGGAGTTTCCACATACTACAGTGGCCGGTAAAGTAGTCTGAGAACGAACACCATTTTTTCCACTTTCATCATTTTCAGTCTTTAATTATTACGCACCGTTATTACACATTTGAAGTTTAGTTAAATTAAGTTGAGAAATACTTTTTTTTTTTTTTTTTTTTTTTTTTTATTCATCATTTTTTAAAATACGAAAGAAAGGTGAAATTTTTAATATTATAAATTTAATCACAATTATCTTAAAAGAATTACTTTAACCAGCTTACATTTAATTTTCTTATTTTACTCATAAAACAAAATATATGCATCTGGAAATTTAATGTAGACGAATTAATGCGTATAATTTTACAACTTATTATCCTTTAATACTTTTTGGCTATAATAGAATTTTTTTTTTTATATAGTTCTGTATAGGGATGGAAGACTGGCGCAGAACTCATACTGGTATTTCTTTAAGAAATTTCTCTACCTATAATATCGTTAAATTATGAATTATAAAATGTTCTTTCATTCATAGTGATATGAGTTCTGAGCCAGTGTTCCATCCTTGTCTGTAACAGTTTTCACTGATTAAATAAAAATATAAATGTCTATTAAAAATTTTCAGTAGAAAAAAAGTTCTAAATCTGGCCCCTATATACATAATGTTTGGAATTTTTTTCATCAAGAATAAATGAATTAAAAAAAAAATTGTCAAAAATTAATTAAGAGGGTGTGATAACGCTTGTTATTTGTTATAAAGGCCAATGTTGTTATTTAAACTTTATTTAATTAGACAATATTTATAGGGAAACTCACCCAATCAGAATCAGAAATTTTCTTTCATAACTTCGAAAATGTGAATGGCATTTTGAACACTATGCTTCGTTCTTATTAAACTCATTAGATTGCTATTTAACTCATCATTTATCGGAAACAAAATATGTCAAGTTAAGCATTATATTATCGTAAATAATATTGTCTAGCAAATTTTCGTTGCAATTTTAATTGCATTCCACCTTAAGCAACGCAATTATTTTTCTCTTTTCTCTTTTTTTCCCTTAATTTATATACAAATAAAAATCACAAATGCTTCTTATTATTACATAAGGGAATCTTGATGTGTATGTCTTGGGTTTCTTGGAAATGGCTTTAACGTTTTTGGGGTATTTTGAGATGACAAACCGATCTGACTTATCTCTATAGAGCTGAAGGAATTTTATGGTGACATTTCGATCTGAGTTATCTGAATTTGTATTCAGGAAAATTTGCATTTACTGACAACCAGCGATTTTCTTGGGGACAAAATACATTCCGATTTTCTTGGAGGCGACTTTAGCGATTTTTGTAAAAATCGCGGATAAGAAGGTTTCTTTTTTTTTTTTTTTTTTTTATTATTATTATTATTATTATTATTCGATTGTCCGTTTCTGAAATATGAATCCATAATGTTAAAAATTCAGTCGGCAAAGAAATGTCTCTATAAAATGATATTTCCTGAAACAATTAATTCTATTTACTAACCAAAATATTTTTACGATGAATCAGAGATAAACTTATTCATCCAGATACTATATGAATAATGGAGTTGGAAACAAACGCCATACATTGCAAAGGCTCACAGCAATATTTTTCGAGTCAAAATAATTATGTACAGCAGTTCATTAGGTGAGAAGTGAATAGGAGCGCAGCATAAAAGCAGCAACAAGTGTGCTTTTTTTTTTCCCTGTATATAAATTCATGATAATTATATTGACCCAAAATAATATTTATAAATTTTCACTGCTTATGGGGCTTATTCTCAAATCTCTTATTCTTCATCATTCAACACCATCTTTTTGTGTGTGTGATTTACTGCAACTTGTGTATGTGTATTGGAGAATGAATTATCTACTGCTTTTGTTATTCTACATATGATGTTTGTTCTTCATTATGGTGTTTGTGCTTATTCTTCATCATTCAGCATCATCTTTTTTTTTTTTTTTTTTTTTTTTTTCCGTGTGTGTAATTTACTGCAACGTGTATATGCGTACTGGAGAATGAATTATTTACTGCTTTTTGTTATTCTGAATATAGTATTTATTCAAAAATTTCTTATTATTCCTCAGTTAACCCCATTTGTGTGTGTATGTGTATGCGTAATTTACTGCAACCCGTATATGCGCGCTGGAAAATAAATTACCTACTGCATTTTGTTTTTCTATAAAGCCTTTTTTTTTATAAACAGGCCTCACAACAAGTTTTTACCTCTAATATATAGACCTTATAGACTAAAATTGGAAATTTATAGCTTTAATAGACTAACATTAAATAAATTAATAACTAAACTTAATAGACAAAATAACTGTAACTATAATACAAAAAATTAAGATCTTTATGTAATGAAACTTATTATACATTAAATACAGGGTGATCCAAAAGTCAGGACCAACTTTAAAATTGAATAATTCGAAAACGAATCAAGATACAAAGATACGGTTTGTACCAAACGGATGGAAAAAACGCCGGGTTTTGTGTGGCAAAGAAATAAAAAATAGTTCTGTTGGCGACCAAGAGATGGCGCTGTCGTATTTCTGATGTAGGATTATGCAAAGCAACAAACGATATAAAAAGGAAAAACTATAGCAGGTAATGGTATTAGAAGCTTATATGCATCGAAATATCGCATTCTCAGTCGCTACTTTAATCACGCATGGCCTCCAAGATCTCCCGATCTGACACCCTGTGACTTTTGGCTGTGGAGATTCTTGGAAGTCAAAAGTGTACCGCGACCAACCGGCATCACTAGCAGCACTGAAAAATGCCATCCGCCAAAATGTGTCTGCCATAACGCAGGAAATGCTACTAAATGCTGTGAACGATGTGGTGAATTATCTCACGGCTGTACTTCTGAATGATGGACATTGAACAGTTAATGTAGTAGTACTAATTAACTGTAATTAAGCTGACTTGTAAGCTGTCAGCATTTTTTTTCATTTGTAAATCATCTTTTGGTGAAATAAAACACTATAGCGCCATCTGTTGGTCGCCAACAGAACTAATTTCTTTCCTTTGCCACACAAAACCCGGTTTCTTTTTCATCCGTTTGGTGCAAACCGTATCTTTGTATCTTTATTCGTTTTCGAATTATTCAATTTTAAAGTTGATCCTGACTTTTGGATCACCCGGTACTTAATTTTTTATCATATATTAAAAAAGTTGAGAAAAATGCTCACCTCACAACCACCCTTTTGTATTCTCTCTTTTGATTTATTTTAGTACTGAGTATTGGATGACCGAGTTCACTTGTTCTTTATTGTAAAAACCATTCGCAGTGTAGATTCAGCGATTTGTTTAAAGAAAATTATATTTATTATTTGTTTGCCCAAGGTGCAGCTCGAATTACCACTGAAAGCTAATTTTCCTGAAGATAAAGAAAATTCAAATCAAATTACCATATCAAACATCTAACTATAATTTGACATCAAAATTATTCAAGCAGTTTTCTAGAAAACAAGGTTTCTACTATGCATTATTCTAGGGCCACAACTAATTTTTCTGAAGAATAAGTAAAAAAGACCATTTTTAATCATTAAAAAAGGAAAAACTCTAAACTTTTTTTTTTAATTCAAAATCGTTCGGCGATTTTCAAGAAAACAAAAAGTTTATGCCCCATTTCTACCAGGTGGTGTACGGGTTACAGTGAACTCTAAATTAAAATGAAGTTGAGGGTCATTTCAGTTCGAAATGTCATCTAAAAATCCCACCAACTCTAAACGTTTTTCAAAAGCATTTGAATACTTAAAAAAAAAAAAAAAAGTAAATGCTAAATGTTCTAAACAGAGTGTCAGATTTTTGTGCTTACAATTCAATTGTAAGCTCAAATATTCCCTAAATCTAAATTTTTATCACAATATTTCAAACAATTTCCAAGAAAACCATATCTCTGTCCAATTTTGCCTTATATGAAATGAAAAGGTTAATAGTGAATTACTGATTTCACGAAGATGAGGAAAAATTAGACAGGTGTTTCATCTCAAAATACCCTTAAAGCTAAGTTTTTATCAAAACAGTTAGAGCCATTTCCTAGAAAGTTTGTGTTGTAGTTTTGCAATGGGTGGAGTGAAGGCTAACTGTAAACATTAACTTTCCTGAAGATGAGAAAAATTCAATTTTAATTGTCACATTAAAAAAAAAAAAAAAGAAAAGAAAAAAAGAAAAGAAAAGAAAAAAGAAAACCTTAATGCTTATCAAAACCGTTTAAGCAGTTTCCAAGAAAACCAAATTCCAGTCATATTTTGCTATGGTGGAACAAGATTTAACATAGCATTGAACGCTAACTTTCCTCGAGACGAGAATATGTCAGCTAAGTTTCCCATAAAAAAAAAATAAATAAATAAATAAATAAATAAATAAATAAATAAATACCAAAAAAATAACTGTTCGATTTATTTCTGAGAAAACCAAGTTTCTCCCATATTTTGCAATAGACGAAAATGAATTGACATTGAAGGGTAATTTTCGTGAAGATGAGGTAAAATCAGATGGATTTGGCATCTCAAAAAATACTTAAACTTAAGTTTTTATTAGAATTGTCATATTCTTTTCCTAGTAAACTAAATTCTGTCATATTTTTAAACCAGCAGCTGATGGGTTAGCAGCCATTACGAATTTTCCTAAAGATGAGGATAGGTCCAATTCATTTAGCTCTCTAAAATAACTTAAACTTTCATTAAAATCGTTATATCCATTTCCGAATAAATCCCATTTCTGCCATTGTTGTAACTGGCCGATAAAAGGTTAACAGCGTATGCAAATTTTCTTGAAGATGAGTATATCCCAATCATTTTTTCGGCCTAAAAATCCCCTAACCTCAAACTGTCATCAAAATAGTTAGAGCCATTTCCAAGATCCCCTAGACATATATATATATACATATATATATATATAACAAGTCACATGATTTACTCGTTTAATATAGAAGAATATACATCAGCAAAATTTATTACAAGTTACCAAAATAATATCAGTAAGAATTTAATTGATAATATTGATGGAAATTATAAGTGAAGTCATATAATGAGGGGGGGGGGATATAAAAGTGATATCTGAAAAATTTATATGCGTATCTGCTGGGAAAATATTTTTTAATTTGGAAGTTCTTAAAAATATAGACTTTATAGACTAATTTTTTTAAATATAGACATTTGACTCAATATGATTTTTTTTTCTACATATAGTGTTTGCTTATAAAGCTCTTTTCCTTCATCATTCAACATTATTTTTTTGTGTGTACGTGTTGTTCTGCAATGTGCGTGTATAATGGAATGAATTACCTGCTGCCATTTGTTAGTCTACAAAGTGGCGAAATTTGAAAACATAAAATATAAAAATGCTATTTTTGAACATTTTATACATAAATTATAATTTATTTCGCTTAAAAGAATTAGGGTAGCGAACGTTAATAAACATTATTATTTTTAGATTTTTTGCAATTTGCAAACAACGAAAGAAATCTCTTAATCTCGAACCCGAAGGTCAGATTATGCAAAACACGCGGCGACATAATTATTCTCCATGCTCAAACAAACGTGGTTGTCAAATTAAGACAATCCGCACAAAAGAAAAGAACCTTTTTCTCTATTACTTTTTTTTTTCTGATGATGAAAGATAAAGTTTCATCTGTTTAGGTTAAAAAAAAAATCAAACGTAAATAACTGCGTAATCATTTACAATTTAAATTGTCTTTAATCTTACAATACTTCCGTGCTTTGAGATAAAAAATAAATATGGATAAATTGATTGCATACACATGTATGTATGTATATGCAAGTATACACTCCGCGACAAAGGGTTTTTTTTTTGATTTTTCATAAAATAACATTATTTAAATTATTTTTATCATTTATTATTATCATAAAATAACACTATTCTCGGACTAATTTTTGTTTTAAGACTAATTTAGAAAAATTTTATGACTAAAATTTTTCTAATCTAAGACTACACACCGCGACAAAAAGATAGGAACAAAGGTTTTTTTTTTTTTTTTTTTTTTTTTTTTTTTTAATTTTATATGATTATTTTGAATGTGAATATTTTTAATATCTCTATATATTAAAAAAACTGTACTGTTACGGGCGCCAAATTTTGCTTGTCTGCAACAGCATCTTCTAGCCGAGGGCAAGGTCCTTCGCGTCATGAGAGGTATCAATGTGTTCCGAATACTCCAAGGTAGACATTTTAGCTGCTTAGAAATTTCTATCATTTTAATTAAAGAAGTTATTAACTAAAAACGACAAGTTCATGAAGGTACTCTATTTGCCATTTTGAAAAAAGTTTCTGCCAGTGACGTTGTTCTTCTGTTATGAAGTCATTTTACAGTCGGCTGCAAAATTATTCGAGCACTAGCAATAATACTTGCCAAAAAAAGTACACTTTGTGCAGCTTTGTTAAATAAATCCTTGTCGAGTCATGTTCTTAATCAGTCTAAGAACATGATTCGACAAGGATTTACTTAGCAAAACAGTCTTAAGTGTACTTTTTAAATATAGGAATTATTGGCTAGTGCTCGAATAATTTTGCAGCCGACTGTACATGGAAAAATTAAAATATGATCCATGGTTGTACGTAGGTAGGTAATTAGGTTGGATTTAACGTTGCACCAGTACTGCGCGACGGGTAATTGGCAACGGTCTGGGTTCCGGAGACATGCCATCACAATTTTGATCCTCTGGCGATCCCCCCCCCCCCGCTTTGGTGATCCCCAGAGGTATAGTGTGGATGGGGACATGAAGGAGTTTACGGCCACGCCAGATTTTATGTGCACCAGCCACCACTGATGTACACGACGGTCTTTGACCGGCTCAAGTATCGAATAGGCAATCTTATGATTCCAATTACGTGTTCGGTGCTTTACCGATTAGGGTACCGCGGCCGGAAACCATGGATGTAAAAAAGAAAGAAAGTAAATATTAACTTTTTTCTCTACTTTTTGAAAATTAATTTTCTTGCACGGGACAATTAAAATATGTTCCATGATTGTAGGTAGGTAGATAATTAGGTAGGCTGTGTTTGACGTCGCACCATTACTGCGCTATGGATAAGGGCGACGGTCTGGGACGCACCCCTACGGATGTTTCAGAGACATGCCACTACAATTTTGGTCAAAAAAAAAAAAAAATTCCGATAAATTTTAACATGTAACTTTTAACATAATATAAATCTACAATTCTCTAACTTTTACCATTATTTTTCATATATATTGTTGTTGGGATACTGATCTTTCTAAATTAACAATTTTCTAAATTAAATTTTAAATTTCTTTTAAATGCTGTTTAATTTTACATGCCTTACTCTAATTTATTATTCACTGCTGTATCAGCTGATTATAAAACCTATCATTAACAGAGTTCAAAACACTTTCACTTATTCCGGAGCATTTTCAGCCCCATATATTTCAAATCAATTTATTTGCAGATTTTATTTCTCCAGTGTTATATGTATTATTTCAACAATGTTATGCATTGTTCTCCAGCGGTAAAATAGGAAAAGTGTCATGCATGCACAGGACTCTCACGGCCACGCCTTTTTTCAAGGACTCTCTTATCAGAATATTCTTAAGATAAATTTATTCTTATATTTATAATGTGCATTTAAGAAAAAGTTTATTTTTAGGTAATACTGTTTGAAGAGTACTTGAAAAATTTCGGACCGTGGGAACCTTATTACAAAAAAGTGTTATGATATAATATATAAAGGCGGAACTAACAAAGCTCCGGAATAAATTGTAAAAGTCGGCAAATTTGTCTCAGTATTTCTACACATCCCAATAACGTCTGAAGCTCCGCCCCTCCAAGTTCAACTAGAACCCTGAATTAGTCAGAAACGTCCGGATTTTACAATAAAAATAAAATATTTTTTATTAAACATTACTGTTTTCCTACTTCTCAACTATTTAAAATTCAACATCTCTCCCGTCCTTCTACTTTTCAGAGGAAATATATGAAAATTTTTCAAAACGTAAAATTATAAAATTCATAAGAAGGACATTTGACATCTTTTGAATAACTTACTTATAAAAAAAAGTTTCCAAAAAGAAATAAAACTTTATTTATAAGCTAACTCACTGGAAAGAAGCTCTATCTTAATGCTTCTTCTTCTTCTTCTTTCTTTCTTTTTTTTTTTTTTTTTTTTTTTTTTATGTAAATGCGCACAAAAATTAGAGCTTTTCTTAAAGGAGTTTATCCAAACTAATTCAGGCCAATATTTTAAATTATTTTAGTTTACCACTTTTACATCTCCACCTCTTTTCTTAAAAGTATCTTTCTTTTTACATCTTTCTAATTACGTATTAGAGAAGAGATAATTTAACTTCAATCAAATTGGCTTAAAAAAGGTAGGACTAATTTTTCTTTGAAATAAATTAAAATGTTGCCATGTTTCCTCTAACTTACTACTAACTTACCTACTAACTTACTCTACCCATGATACATTATCAAGATAAGTCTAAAATTTATAAATCATGCTGAACGTTATTTTCACTGATGATATTTTACAGTAAATTAAAAATTTCTGACTCAAACGATATGTTCATAGAGAACAATTTAAATCGATTCTTCTGCACTGTAAAAAATATGTCCTATTTGCTGCCAGAAATTCTCTGTAATTTGAGAAAATACGCGTAATTTACGAAAAAATTACGTTGTCAGAACCTATTTCCTCAAATTACAGAGAATTTCTGGCAGCGAATAGGACATACTTTTTACAGTGTTCGTGAATTTATTTTTTTAAATTTTTAATGTTGTCCAGATAGTTTTATAAGTTCTTTCAATAAAAGAATGTATAAATACTTTATCACTTTAAAAATAATTTTCTGAAATTTTTATTTTAATGTACGTATAAAATATCTGGAATCGTAGCATACACTGATATTACCATGTCATAAAATTTAATATTGTAATAAACATAATAACTTGTGTCTCGAATGTAATAATCTTACTACCTCTTATCATAGGTGACAGTTAATTATGTCTTTTATATTTTATATTTTTTTATTTTACCAACAGATAATATTCCTGTCTTGAAATAAACAAATCTATATGGGTGATTGCCAATCTAAGAGGTAGAAAATGAAGACTAATTTGAAAATATAAAAATTTTTGAAAAAAATTTTGAAAAAATTCCTTAATTCCTTCCTGACAACTATGAATCTAATTTACTTGATGAGCTATCTCGTTGGCTATTTTTTGGTTGGTATTTAATTAATTTCAAAATTAATGTTTCAACGGAGCGGACATCACTGACCACGGAGTGGACTCTTATGAATATCCAATCCTGAAAGTTATGTTGCAGCTCTATCTTTTCATCCATATTGTTTTACTTGTGTTTTAGAAAATAATCAACAAGTATTTTTACTTTAATTCTTTTGAAAAAGAAAATAACAGGAAAATAATTGTTGGTTCCGCATATTCTTTCATTTTTTTTTTTTTTTTTTCATATGATTGATCTAATATGTTGAAGATACTTGTATTGACTTGCTATTTTTCCTGTTAAAACTTGGAAGATTTCTTTAAGTTTCTTCTTTGATTTTGCGCCTTTAAAACTTTCTTTTATTGGCTCTTTTATAACCTTGCCAAAAATAATACATTTCTCAATTTCTTTTGAATTTGCTTCTGTGATAATTTTTTTTCACTTTTCTCTTGGGTATTTCAGAATCAGTAGTATTATTTTTTGACTTCACATCCTTACATCTTTGCACATGCTTTTTGTATTTTTCAAGCTTCCTAATCAATTTTTTGTTTTCTTCACGAAGCCTTTCACTGTTCTTTTTCGTCCTTTTTCTTCCACTTTCTAATCTGTTAGATGATGATACAGATGGTTTTGTTGTCAGAGATGGATTAATTTGTGGTAGTGTGATGTTTATGGCTGCTGAACGAGGTGTCTCAGGAGGTGCATCATCTCTGAGATGTTCTTCAAAGATTATTCTGTTTCTTCAATCTCTCCCTTGGATTTCTGTTTTGGTTCTTCATTTTTTTCCTAACACTTCTTTTTATTTGTTCAGACATTTTAACTACAGTATTCTTCCTTCTGTAATATATTTATCTTTTTTTAGCTTTTCCTTCTTCATGTCTTGCGGGATCATTTCTTATGCTCCTATTATACACGAAGATGTTTCACTCGACTTTCATTTCATCCAATTTTTGCTCCAATTTTCGGAAGCTCTAAACCGAAAGAATGTTACAATAGTTGAATCAAAAATTATTCGAAAAACTGGTTTACACGGTGTCAAGGCACATGTCAAGGCACACCTATTTATCTCTGTTTTAACGGGGACGACATGGGAGAGCGAAGAGGACAACGGTGAATGAATTCCCGCCGGCGCTGGTTTTTCTCCACATATAAGGAGCTTTCTTCTCACTGGTTTATCACAGTCTGACTTGCCAGAAAAAATTGTTCGTATTCCCAATTCCTATTACACTGGGCATTGACGTGATTTGAGCCAAATTTACAATTGTCTCAAAAGTTGTGTGAAAACTTGTTGTGTGTAATAGGAGCATTAGTCTTTCTCTTGCTCTCTGCATACTTTTTCTTTTTTGTTCTTTACGTTTTGCTGTAATTTGGCTGGGAAGTTTCTTTTTCTTGTTATTTTTCTTATCTTTTTGATTTTCAACTCCACCTAATTTTCTTTTTGACTGAGTTTGAGCTAAGGTTTATGCACATTTGTTTGCCCTGCATTAGGCTACATGCGAATTTCCATTTTTCTTGAACGGCATAATAAATTTCTGCAAAGAAAATAAATATATATTTTAAGTATTGTTTTTATAAAAAAAGTTATTCAATTAATAAAAATACAAAATAATTTTAGTTTTGCTGTAAAACAAAAATATTTTTAATTTTTTTTCTTCTAAAACTAAATTTAATTATATTTTTGCAATTATTTTTCTAAAGTGTTAAGTCACCTTTTCTACATTTTACCTTTAATATTAAAAAAAAAAAAAAAAAAAAAGACATATAGTATGCATCATCCTTTTGCATTACTCTGTAAACAACACTCATTAAACTGTTCTTAAATTTATATTAATACGAATTCTGTTGTTACATTTAAACCATGAAGAGAAATGCTTTACAGTTCAGTAAAAAATAGCAAATACTGTTTTAAAGAAGTTGAAATGACATTTTTAGAAAATCCCGAATAAAAATGTAAAAGTTAGGGGGGAAAATATATTTCTATTGCACCTTAAGCAATCAGTAGGCTAACATAAGAAAGGGATAAAATTTATTTATCAAATATATTTAAATTATTTTTCAAGTGTATCTATTTTTAAGATTAATTTTGAAAGTATCCACTCCGTGATCAAATGATGTCTATGGAGTGGAAGTCCACGGAGTAGACAGAATGTCTGATTTTGAATTTTAAGGATCAAAGCAACAATGTCAGGAACAATTTAACTTTAGTATCGAATTAAGTCTTATAATCATTAATTGTAATAATAATTAGATAATAAATAATCCTTATAATTACCTGTATACTTCTGACCACGAAGTGGACTGATGAGATAGCCAAACAGAGGTATCACAGAAGAAATCTATATTAACTTATTAACAGAACGAAATAAGGCATTGAGTTCAGCATATGTAGGTGAAAACAAAGATGGCTCCCTCCTTTTTCTTCTCAGTTACACACTGGTGACAGGCAGTGCCATCTACTGAACTTTATGGGAAATTAAATAGTTGTCCACGGAGTGGATGCATTTCATTAGGGACATTTGTTATAAATTAATTAAAAAAACAAGATTCATTTTATAAGTCTGAAATTTAATAAGTATATTTTTAATGATAATTATGTACTGCTTAAATAAAAATGTAATTAAAAAACATTAATACTAAGCTTGAAAATAATGCTATATTCTGCAGACTTCCCTTAGGGACAGTCCACGGGGTGGATATTCCAGGTTTTATCGATAGAGTTTAAGAAAAACAAATAACATTAAAAACTTTTATAATGATATTGAACTAGAGAAAATCGTAAGAAATAGCCTAGCTGTAATTTTTTTTCTGATTGAAAATATTTTATATTTTTGAGGGCTAAGGGACATGGTTTCTACCCCTTGCGTTGGCAATAACCCATATACGCGTTTACATGAAAATTATACAAAACTTTTCTTTAAACAATTGGAATACTAAATTAAATTACCAAAATAAAATAATTAAACAGTATCACACCGTTTATCCGGTTAGAAAATATTTTTTGTAAAAAAATAAACCCATTTTTCCGGTGAGTTAGTTCCTTATTTATCAGGTGAAGACGTTTTCGCCACCTTAGGCAGGGAACGTCGATAAGTGTGATTATCATTATACTGCAGTGTTGCCAGACGTAGGGATTTCCCCCTACAGTAGGGATATTTGGCACTGTTTTTGGCGTAGAGGGGAATTTTTCAAAAAATTCGTTTTTGTCGGGATATTGTAGAATTTTATGTAACCAAATATTTTTACATCTTTGCTCATGTTACATTTAGGAAAAATCATAATACATTTATGTCTTTACTCATGTTAATTGATGGTATAAAATAAATCTCGTCTGATTTTTAATATAATGTTTGAATTACTGATCTCACATTTAATATTTGTCAAATGCATCTGTTTTTATTTATTTATTTGCGGTACTTTTATAGTGACCCCGCCCCATGCAGCCACTTTATAGTACTTTTCTTTTATAGCGGAGCGGCCTCCACGGCTACTATGAAAGAAATGTGCCATATTTGTTTAATTACAGTTTAATGTCAAGAAAAACTAAAGATAATAATAATAAAAATAATAAAAAAGGTAATTTCCCTATTCAATAAATATTTTACACCAAATTAAAAATACAATTGAGTTATTTTTACATAATTTTAACTGGCTAAATAAAGTTCCAAGTTGGGTGTTTTTATTGAAAAGATTATGTGGTTTCACAATGATCTGATTTTACCTAAATTTACACATGGTCAATGTAAAAAACAAATTGTATATTAGAAAATGTAATAGAATTCAGTAAATAATTCGTAAATAAGAATAAAGAAGGAAAAGCACTTTAACTCTACCCTTGCCATCTGTGTTTTTAAACAAGATAATAATTTTTTATGGATGGGATTCAATAATTTTACTATTATTGGAAAAAGCATAGTATAAGAGATTTCAATTTCAAAGAATGATATACATTTTTATTAATTCCATTTTTATAAAAATACTATAATTTGTTTTAATAAAAATTAATGATGATATTTCACATAAACAAATTACGTAAAATACACCAAAACTGAATTTTTAATTTAAATTTAACATTTCAGTACTATCAATTGTTGCCTTTGACAAGATAAATAAGAAATCAATATCATTTGTTTAATAGATGGCGTCACTAGTGTATTTTGAAGTAGGGATTTCCGTAGGGTGAAATTTTTTTTTAGTGTAGGGTGAAAAGGGATTTTTTTTATGACTTTTGTAGGGAGAATTCAAATTTTCATCTGGCAGCACTGTTATACTGAATCGTACCCATTCATCGAAAGCTTACAAATAATCAGATCTGTGTTTTGTTGAGCTGTGTGAATAGAATGTCTGCAGCAGCACGCTAGATCAACCTACGCAGTTCTTCCATAGGGATGGAATTCGTCCCGATGATTGGACGAGAGGACGAGAGGCACAACAGCAAATCAACGATTAGGCTTCGGGATAAAACTTTCCTAATTTCTTTCGATCGATGTTTTGTATTTTTATGGTAAATTTTATTAATGAAAGTATTTACAAATGTTTTACGATGATATAATATATCTCCATTTTAGTAGAAATTGAAATAAGGGAAAAAAAAAAAAAGGAAAGAAGAGCGTATAATGCTGTGTAAATGAATATATTTCAATATTTGAAGAATTGGCAATTTCAACTTATTCTCAAATTTTGAACCCTTGTCTTATGACTGTAATATGTACAATTTGCATTAACTAAATTCTAGCAGTCTATTTTCTTATGACTTTCAGATCGATTTAAAAACGATGAGGTTTTATTGTACAATTCTTTAACTTTTTTCCCCCTTTCATCGTTTTCTCATAGCTTGTCCTTTACTTAATTTAAAAAATATCGCTACTTCTACTTCAAAAAATCCTCTTTTACATTTATCATTAATACGCGTCAAGTAGATGGAAACAAACATGAACCTATAGCGATCTGAAACTTTTGATTATTGTAAATGATTTCATTTAGAAAATAGTATAAATCGTGAGTTTTACAGATGAAAAAACAAATAGTAAATTAAAATAATAATACATTTTTACATATTTTAATCTTATTATTTATTCATACAAATTCGGTTTTTAAAAAATCACTACTTTTCAAAGTGGGGTAAAAAAAAATGAATAATGTCACTTTATAAATACCAACAAATAGGCAGTATAAGATTTTAATCTCTTTATGAAAATGGTCTATAATATTAAAAATGTATAGTATATCATCGAAAAACATTTGTAAATGCTTTCATTAATCAAATTTACCATAAAAATACAAAACATCGATCGAAAGAAAATAGATAAGTATTATCCCGAAGCCTAATCGTTGATTAGCTGTTGTGCTATATCCTCTCGTCCAAACAGCGGGACGAATTCTATCCCTTTGGACGAACTGCGAGGTATTGTGATCTTGCCTGTAGCACTCTTTCAAGGGAACAGATCATAGTTTTCAAAATAGTTTTCGTTGTCCTTTCTTTCTCCTGCTATGGATGAAACACCATGAAGATAGAGGGGAGGAGGGAAAACGAGATAAGAGATTCAACAGAAAATTTAGTTAATCAACAGGTCGCTAAATGGCGCAAAGATTAGCCGTATAGCAGATTAGCATTGAAAGCTTATGGAAATAATTGCTTTTTAATAAAATTTAAGTAATTTTAGGTACATATTTTTTAAAAAATTGCCTAGAAATTGTTATGACATTAATGTGAAAATACAGAGAAATAAAGTGATTATTTGAACATTTTTATATTTATTTTATTTTTTAATTATTACTTTTTAAATCATTAATTCTAAATGCTAAGGTATATTCCTTTTTCATGTAGATATTATTTAAAAATTTTATCATTTTTATTTTAATCAATTAATTTTGAAAACTAAGATACATTAGATTTTTTAATAATGATTTTAAAAACAATAAGTAATAAATAAAATTTTCCAAAATAGTTAAACTGATTTTTTTTTTTTCTAATTTTCATTCATTTTTTTCATCTTTATACATACATACATACATATATATATATATATATAATTTTAGATAATTTAGATTAATTGTAGCTATTTAAAAATTTTAATTCGGTGTAGCATTTCTTTTTTTAAATTAATGAATCAAATAAAGAAAATAAAAAATAGAATAGTAATTTAAAAAGCCTCTTTACCTTTTGATTAAAATTGCTTCATTTTTTAAAAACTAATGGTATAAATTTTTTAATTAAAATCGGAATGACTAGAAAAAATAATGTTAGCATGGAAATAATATAAGTTTTGATTCTGATAAAATTTTAAAATCATTTTTACATCACTTACAAGGCCTATATTTCATAAGTTTATTTTTCTTCGAAGTTAAACATACTCCAACTGTAGCAGTATGTGTCTGCTCTCGAAAATAGTCTGTGGGAAGTGCTTGGTTCGATTCCAGGTCACGGTCGTCAAAATAAACGTTCGGAGTTTTCCGTGGTTGGCTTCAAAACTCGAGTAAATACAGGCTAGGTCCCTTTAAAAAGACCAATATGAAGGTAATGCACCTAGGTCTAAGACCTAAGTTAGGTACAACAATATCATGGGGGGTGGGGGGTGAATGTTTTGATTATTATGCATGAGATTTTTGCACAATAAGTTTATTGCCTTTAATATATTTTATTAATTTTTCAGGTTATCAGTTCTTAAATTTAATTTTTTTACAAGCTTTTTTTTCCTTTTTAACCTTTTAAAAGTTTTTAAGATTGAGGCCGATTGATTGCACTAGGATCCTAGGCCTGTGTGAGAGTGCCTTACATGAGCGTCTTTCTAAGGGATCTTAGCCGTATTTAACTTAGTTTCGGAGAAAATCACCGAACACTTCGAGTGGCTAGGCCGACGAGCTCGACCAGGTATCAAACCCAGCACCTCATGTCGACAGCTTCAATGACAGGACATTTTGGCCATTAGTGGATCCTAGCATTCTAAAAGCTAAAACTTTTATTATTATTATTATTATTATTACTGTAAGAATAAAAAATAAATTTGGAATATTGATTTAAAAAACCGCATTTTTCCTTTTCATTTAAATCGTTATCATTTTTTAAAAAAAATAATGGTACAGATTTTTGAATTAATTTTTGAATGACTAAATACATTTCATCGTATACATATATTATATATATATTTCTTTGAGATAAAACATACTCCAACAATATTCGTTATGTTCTGCTTTCGAATCTAGCAAGTGTGAAGTGCTCAGTTTGATTCCAGGTCACAGTCCTCAAATTAACCCTTCGGATTTTTCTGTAGTCTACTTAAAAACTCGAGCAAAAAAACAGGTTTGGTCTCCTTGAGAAAACCTATACGAAGGCAATCTACCTAGGTGTAGGACCCAAGTGCAAATAAAACAGATTAAGCAGGGGATGGAGGGAAGTAATGTGTTGATAATTTTACAAGGAGAATTATATCTTCATGCCACTGAGTTTACTACGCTTAATATATTTTATAAACTTTTCAAGTTTCAGTTCTTATAAATCTTATATATTTCTTATAAATCTTATAAATATGTCTTGTAAATTTCTCAGATTTTCTTACAATCTGGGGGGGGGGGAGAGTAAGAAGAATACAGAAGTATGAATGCAGAATTGTTGTACAGGATATAGCTGCAATTAATCCAAATTTTGAAAATTATATGTTTAAAAAAAAAATGAAAATTAGAAAAAAGAAAAGGAAATAGTTTGACTATTTGAAAATTTTAGTTATTTATTTCCTTTTTTAGATTCTAAAAACTGAAAAATATTATTCTTTACTAATGAATTCAATAAAAAAGTGTTAATGATTCAAATTGCATTATTTGCCTTATGATTAAAATTTTTGACTAAAGTTAAAGCATAAGCTTTTGAATTAAAATTGGAATAACTAAAATAAAAATAAAACATACATGTGGGAACTGCCTCAACTTGGCCGTTCAGAGTTTTCCATGGTTCACTTCAAAATTCGCTTAAATACTGGCTAGGTCCCTTTAAAAAGACCAACAGGGAGTCAGTCCACTTAAGTCTAGGATCTAATTGCAGATAAATCATTGTTAGCGTGTGTGTGGGGGGGGGGGGAAGGGCGGAAATGAAATATAAGTTTGATTATTTTGCAAATAGAATGTTATCTTCATCCCACTAAAAATTAAATTAATTTAAATTCTGATAATTATTTAAATAAATTTATAATTAAATTATTTTATTTTATAAATTTCTCAGGTATAAGTTCATGGATTTAAATTTTTTTGAAAACTGACTTTTTTTTTTTTTTTTTTTTTTTTAAGCATAACATTATTTAAAAATTTTATTTATTTATTTTTCATTCAAAAAGCTAATTCAATACATATTACTTATTTATTATGTTTTTTTTTTTTTTTCCCTTGGAACAGAGGTTTACAAATTCGCTTTTCCCCTTTTGATTAAAATTGTTTTGTTTTTTAAAAAAATAATAGTATAAATTTCTGAGTTGAAGTTGGGATAACTAAAATAATTTTAACATAGGAAAAATGAAAATTGTTTCAAATAAAACTTTTTAAAGCACTTTTACATTGCATACAAGGCATATACATCACTTACATTTCTTTCTTCAAAATAAACTGGTTAATGGGAAATGCTGGGTTCGATCCCAGAGCACGATCGGCATTTTAACAGTTCCGAGTTTTCCGTTTTTTTTTTTTTTTTTTTTTTTTTTTTTAACTCGCGTAAATATGCACTTGGTTTCGTTAAAAAGGTGTTGGTGTTGATGTTTGGGATTAAGACCGATTGACTGCACTTGCGTCCTAGGCCTGAGGGTGAGTGCCTTCCGTGGAGGTCTTTCTAAGGGATCGTAGCCCGTATTTACGCAAGTTTCGGAGAAAACTACGGAACATTCCGAACGGCTAGACTGACGAGCGCGACTTGGGATCGAACCCGGCACCTCACGTTTCCTTAAAAGGACTACTACGGTGGCAATGCATCTAGGCTTAATTACAGTCAATTAGCTTTAACTTCTACATAACTACCTCCAAATAAAACATAATTAGCAGGGGGTGGGGTATAAATATCTTATATAATGTATTTATTAAAACTGCCTTAATTATTTTCTAAATAATTCTTTTCCTTCATAGTTTATTACGTTTTCTATATTTTGCATACTTCTAAAGCATTCATTAAAGTTTTTACATCAAGGAATAAAATTCATTAAAATAAAATATGGAAGTATTTATGAACATGAAAATATATATAAGAAATAGCTGAAATTTATCCATAACATCGAAAATTATGTTAAATAAAATTAGGAAAAGTAAGAAAATAAAGTGTAAGTATATTGGAAAATATTAAATATACATATATATATATATATATATATATATATATATATATATATATATTCCTACGTGAGTTTTATGAGAACCCATTAAGTCTAATATAATTCATATATATTTAAATTTTGTCATTCCCAACTTCGTTTAAAAAATTAATGTTGTTATCGAGAGTCGTCAATAGATGGCGCGAGGGTCAGCCGTGATAGCAGACTCAGTCAAAATCAGGACCATTTTCGTAATACGGCGTTGGATCTTCTATTTACTCTAGCTTCATGTGAAACACATACAGAGTAAAAAGAGGTTATTGTATTTAATTAAAGGGTAATATATATGAAGACAATGTTGTGGTTAAAAATTTATAGAAAACGAAAAGAGCTGCAAAATTAGGTGAAAACATTCCTTTTATGGAATGTAATTGGTATGACATTTGTACTATGCTTTATAATGTCCAGAAAAACTGATTACGAACGAAAATTAATACCTATGCAGCAATATGTAATTTTATGTTAAATTTAATCGCTTCTTATGGAATAATTATTTGTTTTGCAGTTCGTTGAACTTTTTTTTCGGCAGTGAAGTATTTTAAGGGGTCAACCTGATCTGGAAGATTGTTACTTAGCGCCCCTTTTTGTGCACCATCTAATTTTGAAAATCTTTCTCTTCAAATATAATTACATTTAATTAAGAAGAAAAGTACTCTAAAAAAAGACTGGTTAGAAAAAAATATGCGGGAAGGGGTGGGAATGACAATCTTCTAAGTGAGGCTAGCAAGTATGGTATACATATTTTTATTATGCTTATTTCACAAAAAAAAAAAAAAAAAAATCCGATAAATTTTAACATGTAACTTTTAACATAATATAAATCTACAATTCTCTAACTTTTACCATTATTTTTCATATATATTGTTGTTGAGACACAGATCTTTCTATATTAACAATTTTCTAAATTAAGTTTTAAATTTCTTTTAAATGCTGTTTAATTTTACATGCCTTACTCTAATTTATTATTTACTGCTGTATCAGCTGATTATAAAACCTATCATTAACAGAGTTCAAAACACTTTCACTTATTCCGGAGCATTTTCAGCCCCATATATTTCAAATCAATTTATTTGCAGATTTTATTTCTCCAGTGTTATATAACAAATGTTATATGTATTATTTCAACAATGTTATGCATTGTTCTCCAGCGGTAAAATAGGAAAAGTCTCATGCATGCACAGGACTCTCACGGCCACGCCTTTTTTCAAGGATTCTCTTATCAGAATATTCTTAAGATAAATTTATTCTTACATTTATAATGTGCATTTAAGAAAAAGTTTATTTTTAGGTAATACTGTTTGAAGAGTACTTGAAAAATTTCGGACCGTTCCGTGGGAACCTTGTTACAAAAAAGTGTTATGATATAATATATAAAGGCGGAACTAACAAAGCTCCGGAATAAATTGTAAAAGTCGGCAAATTTGTCTATGTACAGTATTTCTACACATCCTAATAATGTCTGAAGCTCCGCCCCTCCACGTTCAACTAGAACCCTGAATTAGTCAGAAACGTCCGGATTTTACAATACAAATAAAATATCTTTTATTAAACATGTTACTGTTTTCCTACTTCTCAACTATTTAAAATTCAACATCTCTCCCGTCCTTCTACTTTTCAGAGGAAATATATGAAAATTTTTCAAAACGTAAAATTATAAAATTCATAAGAAGGACATTTGACATCTTTTGAATAATTTACTTAAAAAAAAAAAAGTTTCCAAAAAGAAATAAAACTTTATTTATAAGCTAACTCATTGCAAAGAAGTATACTCTATCTTATTGCTTCTTCTTCTTCTTCTTTTTTTTTTTTTTTTTTTTTTTTGTAAAAGCGCACAAAAATTAGAGCTTTTCTTAAAGGAGTTTATCCAAACTAATAAAACATGCCAATATTTTAAATTATTTTAGTTTACCACTTTTACATCTCCACCTCTTTTCTTAAAAGTATCTTTCTTTTTACATCTTTCTAATTACGTATTAGAGAAGAGATAATTTAACTTCAATCAAATTGGCTTAAAAAAGGTAGGACTAATTTTTCTTTGGAATAAATTAAAATGTTGCCATGTTTCCTCTAACTTACTACTAACTTACCTACTAACTTACTCTACCCATGATAATTATCAAGATAAGTCTAAAATTTATAAATCATGCTGAACGTTATTTTCACTGATGATATTTTACAGTAAATTAAAAATTTGTGACTCAAACGATATGTTCATAGAGAACAATTTAAATCGATTCTTCTTCACTGTAAAAAATATGTCCTACCTGCTGCCAGAAATTCTCTGTAATTTGAGAAAATACGCGTAATTTAGGAAAATTTACGTTGTCAGAACGTATTTCCTCAAATTACAGAGAATTTCTGGCAGCAAATTGGACATACTTTTTACAGTGTTCGTGAATTTATTTTTATTTTTATTTTTTAATGTTGTCCAGATAGTTTTATAAGTTCTTTCAATAAAATAACGTATAAATACTTTATCACTTTTAAAATAATTTTCTGAAATTTTTATTTTAATGTACGTATAAAATATCTGGAATCGTAGCATACACTGATATTACGATGTCATAAAATTTAATATTGTAATAAACATAATAACTTGTGTCTCGAATGTAATAATCTTACTACCTCTTATCATAGGTGACAGTTAATTATGTCTTTTATATTTTATATATTTTTATTTTACCAACAGATAATATTCCTGTCTTGAAATCAACAAATCTATACACACGTTTATGTGAAAAATATACAAAACTTTTCTTTAAACAATTGGAATACTAAATTAAATTACCAAAAAAAAAAAATAATAATAATTAAACAGTATCACACCGTTTATCCGGTTAGAAAATATTTTTTGTAAAAAAATAAACCCAATCATCTGGTGAGTTAGTTCCTTATTTATCAGGGGAAGACGTTTTCGCCCCTGTAGGCAGGAAACGTCGATAAGTGTGAATATCGTTATACCGAATCTATCTCATTCATCGAAAGCTCACAAATGATCAGATCTGTGTTTTGTTGAGCTGTGTGAAGCCAAAGAACTGGTGAAGCGTAACGGACTACAACAAAATTCCTCATTATTTATTCAGTGTGTCGGCGGACGAAAGTTTTTCCATGATTCTTCGTCCAGTATTTTTAAATTATCCCTACGTTAAAATATTTTTACCCTACGATTCAAAACTATTAATAGAAATTAAATAGATATAAAATCATATTATTATTATTATTTTAATATTTTCTAGGATTAAAAAATAAATTATCCATTATTATTAATATACACATAAGTTGATTGCTGAAACAAACGGACAAATAAAAACAAGTTACTAATATATGTATATTTGTGAAAACACAGTAAATTAAATGGACTATGTTTCTATAATTTGTTTAAATTTAATGCTGTTAGCTCTGTATTCCATGAAATTATTAAATCAAAGAACTAATCTCCTTTGACATGTTTTTACATCAAACTTACCTATATAAATTTAGTTTTGTAATAAATAATGAATGTTAAACCAGCAAATATCGACTTGATAGATACCTTAATCTGACTCCTTAGGGGGTGTGGCTACACGAAATGGGTGGTGTGATCATATCATAGAGGAATAAAAAGGTTAATTTACAGAAAGGAAAAAGAAAGACAACGCATTCTAACGTAAAACAAAATAAAATACACTTTTAGATTAGTATAATATATTTAGGATTAAGATTTTGTACTGCACAATATATTTTATTTGAGGGGTGGGTGTATACAAAAAACTTGACAACTGCTGATGAAAACAATTGGCATTTTGAGAAAATTTAATTTTAACATGTACATGACTTATTCTCTAATTTATTTTAAAACTTTCATGTTAATTATATCCAAATATTAAATAAATGTTACATTTTTTAATAAAATTATATAACAAATTTACCATTTCAGAATAATAATAGTACTAATAATAGAAGGGAGGACATATTAAAAATATGCTTATTTTCCAACTATTATAATTTATGCCGGAACAATCATAGTAATACCCTTTTTTCTCCCTTAGTTATTTTCTTGGGTAATTTTCCCCAGTATGTAATGTGTATTTATAGGATTAAATAGGAAGAAAACTACTCTTATAAAAAAGTAGTAGAAGTACGAAAAGAGGGTGGTAATAAATTATAGATGTTGGAAACTCTGAGCTATGAGACGTTTCACTTCGCATCCATCTGTAATAAAATAATGTATCAGAAACAAGGTATTGTAAGCAACTTTTTTACAGATAAGTTGAAAGCTTTTTGCGTTTTTAAAAAGAACTTTATCACTTTCATTACATAATAGAAAAATCCCTACGAAACAGAAAAAAAAAAAAAAAAAAATATATATATATATACAGACACGACATTATTTCATTATTTAAAACATGAAAATCTGACATTGACAGATTTTAATTTAGTGCCAGAGGCCTACTGCTAAACTTGTTAATATCGACAAATTCTTCTTTAGTTAATTCGTGACGATCTAAATTCCATGATAAAGTTTTCATTAAATCAAACCAATGTGTTTCAGCTGCACATACTGTAACAAATAACGTTGGAAGTCCAAACTGTCTTATAGCCGCAAAACAACGTTTTTTCTCTTTTTCCCAATGAGGGGGAGGTGTGCCTTGGGGGGGGACTCATGTCAAAGGTGTGCCTTGGGGGGGGGACTCATGTCAAAGTTGTACCTTGGGGGGGACTCATGTCAAACTTGGGCCTTGGGGGGACACATGTCAAAGTTGGGCCTGGGGGGGACTCATGTCAAAGTTGTACCTTGGGGGGGACTCGTGTCAAAGTTGGGCCTGGGGGGGGACTCATGTCAAAGTCGTGCCTTGGGGGGACTTCATTCAATAAATCCCCATTCAATAAACCGACTGAAACAGGCCCTTAGCACTATTAAGAGTGACGTATAAAAATTCGACAACGCTGGGCCTTGGGGGGACTCATGTAAAAGTTGTACCTTGGGGGGGGGGGGACTCATGTCAAAGTTGGGCCTGGGGGGGACTAATGTCAAAGTTGGGCCTTGGGGAGACTTCATTCAATAAATCCCCATTCAATAAACCGACTGAAATAGGCCCTTAGCACTATTAAGAGTGACGTATAAAAATTCGACAACGCTGGGCCTTGGGGGGACTCATGTCAAAGTTGTGCCTTGGGGGGACATCATTCAATAAATCCCCATTCAATAAACCGACTGAAATAGGCCCTTAGCACTATTAAGAGTGACGTATAAAAATTCGACAACGCTGTACCGACTGAAATAGGCCTCTAGCACTAACCCCCCCCCCCCCCTACGCCAAAAGCAGAGCTGAAAATCCCTACTGTAGGGAGCAATCTCTACATCAGGCAACATTGCCAGTATATAGCAATAATTTTGTATTTAATTGATTGTGCCAACATACTATTAAAATTCTTGCGGAAGAATTAGGGGAAAAAATTGCGACTGCTCACACCTTCCTAATGTATTGTTTAACACGTTGAACGCCATGTCAGACATCGGTGGCTGACACTGAATTTTCGGTTTAGGCCGCATCAACCACCGGTGGCTGACAGTGCAAAATATGATATAAAACTAAAAAAAAAAAAAAAAAAAAAAAAAATTACATTGTTTTAAGTAATTACTGACAGTTTATTTAAAATTTACATAAATTTTATTTATTACAGTATTATATCATTAGGGCATTTTAATGGATTTTATTGATTGAAACACGGTAAACATAACGCGTTTCTAAGCAGCGTGCGTGGCCTGACGGTGTTTTCTTTTAGAATTCGCGTGACGCTCAACGTGTTAAATTCCGTTTTCGCATTCAGAAAATTTATAACCGTTAAATTAAAAAAAAAAAAAAGTCATAAGTGTCTGTGTGTCTGCGCTCTGGTGCTCACACTACTGATCGCAGAGATACGAAATTTGGCAGATGGGTACCTGGGACCTTGTATGTGTGCACCTCATCGAGACTTTTTCGAATTTCGATTTTGAACTTTTTTAATTATTATTATTGTTTTGTTTTTTTCCGATTTTAAATATTGGTTTTTATGTTTCATTTTTCATGAATTTATTCTTCTTTTGTAATCATCTGCGTAACTTAGCAACGGCTATTACGCAATTTATTTTTTATTTAATACATTCATTTGAAGACAAAATCTTTTTTCTCTTTTTAATTTATTATATTTATTGAAAATAAAATAGTAACACAGTAGAAAAAATTAAGCATATTAAATTAAAAAATGTATTTATAACTATATTTCCGATTAATTTTGTCGGAAACCGACAGGTAAACATGTGGCAGGAACAGTCGATAACTAATAACGTCTAGTTTAAAGTGATATATTTAGATTTGGTGCAGAAAGTCATCTACATATTAAAACTTGCATCGACTTAAGTTTATTATTTTTTTTTTCCTTTCAAACGGCAACTCCCATATATATATATATATATATATATATTTTCATGTATTATAGTGTGAGTTATTTGTATCAAATCATTCCATAAAATCGCATAATTTACATACCAGGCAATATTCTAATTAATATTCCGTAAAGTTGTTATTCAAACCAGCCTTTTTCTAGAGGTTTTTTTTTTTTTTTCCTTTTTTTTTAATTGTTATAACATTTTGGAGAAAATTACTCTAAAAATAAGTTGGTGTGGTGAAATGGGGTAGTGTACACAGAATTTTAATTAGAATGTTCACAGCTATGAATTTATATATTTCTTTAAAATTTCCATAGTATTACAAGATTTCAATGTCTGAGACTGCTAATATTAAATGAATGTGACAGATTTTAATTCATATCTTCCCCAAAACTCATTAAATTGAAATGTCCCTTTAAATAAATAAAAGAAAAAAGAAAGAAAAAGCGTTAAAATGAAATCGACCAAACATATTATATGCATATTTTCGATTAAAAAACATATTTTAATTATGAAAAAAAATAATAAATTCATATTTCAAAAAAATTATAAATTAAACATACATTAATTTTTTCATGAATAGAATAAGCATTATTAAAAACATGGGTTTTCTAATTTACAGCTCATTCCTAACAGTAATTTTCAAGTTATAGTGATACTTCCTTTTTTGTTAGTGTTACTTGGCCTTCGTGTGTTATATATTTGTGTCAGCTGTGGCAGAACTTTAGAAATTTAGGCTAGGATTGCGGTGCCTCGCTCAATATTATCTTACACACAAACTCTGTCTTAAGATGTAAACAAAACGCAAGTTGTATTCAAAACTGGCGTACAGACAATAGCAAGAAATTAAAACTTCTTCACACACCATAAATTTTAAATCAGCACAACCGGTTTCGAAAGGACGTAGCCTTTCTTCATCAGGTGCAAACACGTGCAACTGCCTTGCTACGTCCTTTCGAAACCGGTTGTGCTGATTTAAAATTTATGGTGTGTGAAGAAGTTTTAATTTCTTGCAAGTTGTATTGCAGTGCCTCACTATCTTACGACAACCTCAGAGCTTACTGTATTATACATATTATGCATACACGAAGGAAAGTCATTAAGTAAGTCACCAAAGATAATAAGAAAATAATTTGCCATAATAATCACTTGAAAACAATTTTTATTTTTCCACATAATCTACAGCGACGTTGATTCACCTATCCCATCGTTTTCTCAGGGCACCAATTCCAGATGTATAAATTATTTGGGTTGAAGTCTCAACCACAGTAGGACTTTATGTTGAACGTCGTCGTCAACTACAAATTGTTTGCCTCCAAGATGTTGTTTCAGGGGGGCAAACAAATGAAAATCGCTTGGGGCTAAGTCTGGTCTGTAAGGCGGATGCTGTAGCACTTCCATTTCTTTATGAATATTTTTTTATTCAAGTCCTTTCTCCCACAAAAATTGGACCACGGCACGCTGCTCTTCTATCGTACAATCATTCAGCACCATCGCCATTTTTGAAACTGCACTACGCATGCGTGTGAGAATGCCAGCTACTTAAAATGAATTGAATATCATAATGCTGTATGGTGCTGCCATCTATCACCATTCTTTGGAGATAGCTGTTACTACTTTAAATCATGCCATATGCATTTGTGACTTACTTAATGAATTACCGACGTATATACATATGTATTTATATCATCTAGTAATAAATAACAATTTTCAAAATAATAAATTTTCAACCAGAAATATTTTGAAGGTTATTCATAAATTATTATCAATTTGCAATGTAATCATGGTACTCGTAAACGTCGTTTTGAATTGATTGGTATTCGACTGAATGCAGTCAGAAGACCAAGGAAAGGAAAGGAAACGTTTTTTTAAAGGGACATGTGCACATAATCACAAGCGTCTTTCGCATCAAGACTCTCAAAACGGATTTGCGCAACTTCTCGCGCATCCTTCTGCTTTCGAAATTTTGTTTACGTTTTAAATGTCCCTGTTCTCCTAAAACTGATCTGCGCATCTCTTTGCGCATTCTCTCTCCGAAGTTTGTTTATCTCCGTTGTTTGTTTATATTCTTGTGATCTTGTGTAGTATCGTATAATCATTAGGGATTACTGTGATATAAAATTAATGTAATATGAATGTGATAAGCACATTATTATTATTAACAATAAATGCAGTGAATACTTGAAACTGTTCGTTAAACAAATATACATAGACTTCTACGTGAATATGATTCTGACGAAATCATTTGGCTTGACTATCAATAAGAACTGTAAAATGTGTATTAATCGATAAATTTATTATTGAAATACGTGACAACTAAAATACAAATTTTGAATATTTTAATTTTACTTGTTTTTAAGCTATTTTATCATCAGTATTAAATGCTGTTTGCAATTGTGTACAAACAAAACAACATGAAGTGAAAAATTCCTACTTAAATGAAAAACTATACATCGCTTTCCAATTTATTAATTATCGAGTATACTCTTTAAAGATTTATCTGTTCTTTATTACTATATATGTATATATATATTTAAGACAATTCATTATTGTAATTATTTTGACTATGCATATAAAAAGTAAATTTCTATAATAATTAAAACTTGGTGCAAGTTGAAAAATGCTATTAAAATTGTATTGTCAAATAAATATGTTTTTAAAATCTATTTTTGTATATTTGTTGTATTTTTGAAAAGTATACACGTAAAAAAATATAAACAAAGTACTGAATTTTTGTTAATCTTTTAAAATAAAGACCTAAGATAATAGCTCCAAAAATTTCTAATAAATAAAAAATCTTCAAATAACATATTTCTTATAATATTATTATTTAAAAAAAAAAAAGTATTGATCTATTAAACATTTAAATCATTTCATTTCATAAAGCTACAGCAAGGGTGCTGCATAAAGTTATAATTTTTTCGAAAAAGGTTTTCATGTTTTTGTATTAAAAATTCATAAATATAAACAAACATATGAGATTTATCAGAAATGTAATTTCTCAACTTGAAAGTACATACATAAATTAATCTTTCACACTGTGCTAATGTGTTTGTGTGAGCATTATATATTTTTAATTTCATGCTTTTGTAAATGAAAGGATGTTTTTTATTGTCATGGTGTCTACATTGCAATGACCTTAGCATGCTTTTTACAATAGCTGAAACACTATTACAATAATTTTGAAATTTCATTTATATTTTCTTGCAGGTTTTTTTTTTTTTTTTTTTTGTAAAAATTTGTATATGTTATACTATTTAGTGTTTAATCTGTAACAAATGCATAGATTAATTAACTAGAGCAACAACTTAAGTAATTTTTAACAGTAGCATTCCATTTATATCAGGATGTTGTGGAAAATGCTGTATTTATTTCTATTATGGGGAGGGGCATAGGAACTTGTATATTGTAATTCTTGGAATAGTAAAATATCCCCCCCCCCCTTCTTTCTCTGTATATGTAGGATTCATTAAGTAGTTATATCATGTTCATTTATAACTTGTTTATTATTTGGTTCCAAAGTTCATAACTTTCATTATTTGTTTTAAAAATGTCGAATGTACATTCATTACATAGAAACTTATTACAAAATATTATCAACTAGCAAACCTGTGTGGAATTTCTGCATTGAATTTCTTTTTTTATTTGTCTTTACAGTTTGAAACTCATAAGTCTTAAACCAATCTCCCCCCCCCCTCTTGCCCAATTTTAATTCATCAAAAGCTATTACTGTAATCAAATTAATATTGTGGGGTGAAACACTAACAATATTTGAATTAAAATTGTTCAAAGAAAGGTTTAAAAATAAAATTCCTGTTTGACGATCCAGTTTTTATACTTCTTTAGGCAGTACAGCTTCTGTATAAGATCACGATATTAACTTTTAAACTTTTGTCACCATATGGGTGATGCACTTTCATTTGCCTATTTTAATATAATTTTTTTTTTTTTTTTAAGAAAAAAAAGTATTTCAATTATATATTATGTTGTTGCATGTTGTAGTCAATTTATGACAATAGTTTATATTTTTAAAGTATATTGCTAGGTTTAAAATAAAGCTTGCAAAAATTGTAAAAATACAACTTTTTTTTTTTTGTAGTGATTTTTTTATTATTATTAATGATCTGGTGTTTTGAAGATTTATTCCAATATATTGACCAGCAAAGCGGGCAATGCCCGCTAATATTATATGAATTTTCAGCCACTGTTTCTTGAAAACTGTGTTTTTATACCCATATTACTCCACCTGACCCTATTCTTCTGGTCGGGAA
Organism: Salticus scenicus; assembly: GCA_963930645.1. Lineage (NCBI taxonomy): Eukaryota > Metazoa > Arthropoda > Arachnida > Araneae > Salticidae > Salticus > Salticus scenicus. The sequence continues at coordinate 372,564,659 of OZ005649.1, read as the reverse complement.
TAATGTGGTACTGTGATACACATGACAATGTACTGGAATAAAAAAAAAAAAATTTTCAATTTTTAATCGATTTAAGCAGTAATTAGAATCGCTCGTTATTACTGCTCACTTGTTTGCAAAAAATAATGCTTTATTTATTTTATTTTTTAAACTGGGGAATAAAAAAGCATTTTTAGAATTTCGCAAATTTCAGACAGATTTCAACAGAAATTGCTAATCGCCCTTGATAGAATAGCCATTTTGAGATATAGTTGTTTTTGGCCGATATACACACAAATTTAAACATGAGTAAGAAAATTGTCACTTGATGCTTAATTTATAACATCAGATTTAATCATTAATAGATGCATCACCTACTGCTGATGATATTTTTTTAAGTTTTGAAATAATTTTTTATTTTGCATACACTTTTTTTTTTTTTTTTTTGTACATGATTTATAACAAACGACCTTATGCTTAATATACCTATAAATTCAAAAATGTTCTAGTTATGTGTATTAGATTTTGAAACATAGCTTTAAAAAAAAAAAGAAAAAAACAAGGAAAATTAAAGCATTTCTAAACGAGCATTAGGCACTACAGAGCAGGAGTTATACTGTGAGATTTTTAAAGGATCACAAACCAGCTGGTTGTTAAAGGCAGCTAGTTACTGAAATATTTTATTAGAAGTGTACAATACGCATCTATATATTGAAATAAATATTGTCCTAGAAAACTGTGTAGTGCAGTACACTAATGAAATACTTAAATGTTACAAGTTAATCTTTCTTTTAGAATAATTGTTGTTGAGAGCATCCGTAAGTGCTTTAATGTGCCTTCTACTCTGCCACCATGCTTGGCATAAGCATTAAGTTTAACCATAAAGTAAAGTGCAGGTGTGTGTATATTTGATTTTTCCATGTAGGCATTCAAAAAGATTATTCGATAAAATTATAATTACAATCTACTTGTAAGGTTTAATGAGTTATTCTACTCATTGCCATAAGTAAAAGAAATAATAATTCAAATTTTATTTTTGTAAGTATGATGGAGATTATTATTATGTACTTTCTTCTATATTCAATAGAAGAAAGTATTGGATTCGTAAAAATTTTCGACCTCAGTTTTTTTTATGGATTTACATGTTTTGAGAGCTGTAAAACACGATTTGACCATTTTTAGAAAATGTCTCTCTGTCTGTGTGTGTGTGTGACAAAAGTTTGTGGCAACTGTATCTCAGGAACTACTGCACAGAATTCCATACAAATTGGTATGTAGTTGCACCTTGACAAAAATTACTGCCTATCAACTTTTGGTAAAAATTGTCTTACAGGTTGCGTTGCCATCCCACTTTTTCTAAATTTTTAATATGATGATATAGGACAAAATTTTGTATAAATGAGCATAAAGAGAATTATTTTTCAGTAATCATTATGAAATTTACAAGAATTATTTATAACAGAGATAGTCAACTGGGAAATTTTTTTTTGTATGTGTAGGAGCCCCCTGCCCCCCCCCTCTGGGGGGGAGCAAATTTTCAAGATGGGTATCTTTCGAAAGATCTCATCAATACCTTTAAAACGAATGGTTGGACTATAAATCTGTGATAATTTAAAACAAAGTTATCAATTTTTTTTTTTTTTTTTTTTTTTTTTTTTTTTTACGAAATTTAACCAAACTTGGTATTTAGTTGGCCCCAGACAAAAACTGGTGCTAATTAAATTTAGGGATCAATCGCTCAACAGGTGGCGCTCTGATCGTATTTTTTCTAAATATTTAACATGGCAGCATAGGACAAAATTTCGTATAAATGTACATAATGGGAGTTATTCTTAGCCTGTGATTGTAGAATTAATATGATTTATCGATAATAGTTGTAGTTAGTTAGGAAAAAAAATTTCTGCATGTGGGGGCATCGCTCCCCCCCCCTGGGGGGGATTTTCAAGATGGGTATGTTTCAAAAGTTCTCGTCAATACCTTTAAAACGAATGGTTGAACTATAAATCTGTGATAATTTAAAACAAAGTTATCGATTTTTTTTTACTTTGAACAAAAAGTAACTTAGAAAAAAAAATCGTATTTTTTTTTTTTTAAAACGAAATTTAACCAGACTTGGTATTTAGTTGGCCCCTGACATAAACTGGGGCTGATTAGATTTGGGGATCAATCACTCAACAGGTGGTGCTGTGATCGTATTTTTTCTAAATTTTTAACATGGCAGTATATAGGACAAAATTTCGTATAAATGTACATAATGGGAGTTATTCTTAACCTGTGATTGTGAAATTAATATGAATTATTGATAATAGTAGTAGTTAATTAGGAAAAAAATCTTGGTCATCGTTTACCTCCCCCCAGGGGAAAGTACCCCCCGGGGGAGGGGGGGGTAAATTTTCAAGATGGGTATCTTTCAAAAGGTCTCGTCAATATCTTTAAAACGAATGGTTGAACTATAAATATGTGATAATTTAAAACAAAGTTATCGATTTTTTTTTTTTTTTTTACGAAAAAAAACTTTGAAAAAAAAATCGTATTTTTTTTTTTTTTTTTTTTTAATCTTGTTACTGTGTGAATTTGTATAGGAAAATATAGAAGAAAGTCTTGTGGTGGCCACAGCATACTAGTTTTTTTTTACTTTTAGCCAAAAAAAACTTTTTTTTTTTTTTTTTTTTTTAAATATTGTTACTGAGTTAATTTGTATGGGAAAATATAGAAGAAAGTCTTGTGGTGGCCACAACATACTAGTTTTTAAAATGAAATTCTTTTATGCCACATGCAGACATGCATATTTATTTCATAAAAGGATGTCATAATGTTGAAATTCATCTTGTATAGAATTTTTAAGTTATAGAATATGGTATCTAAATACATTTATTATTATTATTATTATTATTTTTTTTTTTTCAAAATTTTGAAGTATTGCAAATTTTTGAGTTGTTTTGAGAGACGGACATTAGTAAATAATGTTCTCAATTGTAGTTGTCAAATATGTTGTGCGTCACTAAAGGTTTATTTAGTGGGCCTCATTAGTGACCAAGAAGTTTCACTGTCAAATCTGGTAGACATTAGGTGCCTGGTTTAATCCCAGATTGTGTTTATCAGTCTAACCACTTTGTATTTCCTGTGGTTTTCTCTGAAACTTTCATATATGTTCTAGGGTCTCTTAGAAAGACCTCTAGGGAGGACATTGCCCCTCCCCCGCCTTCAAGGATCGAAATGCAATCAATTGGTCTTAACTTTGAAAACGACACCTTAGCCAATATTATCTTCAAACTTTAAAAAAAAAAAAAAAATCAGTTTTAAAATTTTTTATAGGCTCATTAATTTTACCACCTTCCATATGAGAGTGGTTCCCAATTTTCCTACATACCAGCACCTTGCCCTTTTTAAAACATAGATGGATGTTTCAATGTATAGTAACATAATGTTGCTAAATAATTTTCTACGTTTAAATACATCACTGTCTCTCTGAAAATTAATATTTAGTTTCTCCTATATTCAGAAGAAGAGAGCATGGGAAAAATTTCACAAAAATCTCTGACTTGTGGTTTTCTATATATTTACATATTTTGAGAGGTCCAGAACCAGAACACTATTTGACTATTTTTAGATAATGACTATCCGCATAACATTTTAGGTTGTAGCTCTATCTCAAGAACTAATACACAGAATTCCATATAAATTTATGTACTTGCTACACTTTGACATAAATTAGATCCTGTTAACTTTTGGTGAAAATCACCCAAAAGGCATTGCTGTCGAGATCTTTTTGTAATTTTTAATATATCAGTTTTGGACAAAATTTCATATAAATTTATACAATGAAAATTTAAAGTACCATGAGAAATTATAAAGAATTTTTCTAATAGTAACAGTAAACTAGAGAAAATTTTTGTATATGTAGGATCATCACTTCCGTCATTTTCAGGAAATACCTCCTTTCTAACTGTAAATTTTCAATATGAGTTTTTCTCAAAAGGACTTATCAATATGTTTAAAACTTTGTGGCAGTTATAAATACGTGGGCTATGCACATTTAAGCAACTTGGTTCATAAATAACTTTTCTATGTGATTTTGAAATTTTCAAGTGGCTGGCACTTGGAAACAAGATGACGGATCAAGTTTGTTAATGAACATATCAAATGCATTTCTAAGATATGTCTACTCTACAAATTTGGTTTATATTCTGTTTTCAAAAGTTATCGTGATGATAATTTTTTAAGTGGATGATGCATCTTAGAAACAAAATGGTGGAGCCAAGTTGCGCAGTGAACTAATCAATCTAACATACTTGTTAGCTAAGTCCACTATCTAACTTTTATTCGGATTGTGATAATAAATTTTCAAGTGGCAGCGTGATTTCAAGGAACTGCTACTTTGAAACAAAACGGCAGAGCAAGCTGCCCCGCTATCTCATCCAAGATGAGTGACAGATAAGTCCAGTGCTTTATTTTGGTTTGAATTAATTAATTATTTCAAAAAGTATTATGCTGACAAATTTAAAAGTGGTTACCACTTTGAAACAACATGGCAGAGCATCTTTGTTAACCCTCGCTTTTCCAGGATCAAGGCGTTACTGCAGAAAAATTACTTTCAGGTGCCGCTTGGCACATTTGGCGAAAATCACCAGCACCACACCTTTTTGTATGGTTTAGAAGTTGCAACATTCCACTGGTTACGTTTGCTATCTCTGGCAAATTAGCGCCCTTTTTGAATAAGGCGGGCTTAACTAAATTTCACCTACAAAATGGGGTCAAAATCTTGGGAAAGCGAGGGTTAATGAACTCATAAGATATTTAATAGATAAGTCCATTATCTAACTTTGGTTAGATTTTGTCTTATATTAAAAAATTATGATAAATTTTTAAATGGCCACAACTTGGAAACGAAATGGCAGAGCAAGTTTCCCAGCAAAAAAAAAAAAAAAAAAAAAAAAAAAATTACACTTGTGTTAGTCAATTCAATTTAAAATGATGTATATTGCATTCAAATATCAGTGCAAATAATGTTTTTTGTGATGAATTTGATGTGCTATGGTTAAAATCAGAGTTCCAGGAATTTAAAATAACTGATCACTAAGAAAACTTTTTTAAATAACCTTCCGCTTTTATCTATTTCTTAAATTTTGAAATTGACTTGAATATAGAAATAAAAAATTTTATGTAGAAAAATCAAATACTAACTAGGAATCGTTTATACATCAGGAAAGACTTGTTTAAATTTTACATCCTGAAATTGGTTTTATTATTTATTTTAAACCGGTAAACCTTTGGCAATGACGCATCATCACACCGGCACAACGGTTAAGCATCAAATCGCAAAGCGAGCGAATATGAGCAGTGTAAACTGCATTGATTCAACACCAGGTTATTAAATATGGAGAGTGGAATGCGGTGTAAATTAACTTTGGTATGTTGATTCAACACTGTCTCAATTCAACACAATGGTGTGCAGAACACACACAAACAGCCATGAGTTGCTATTTTCATCGATTTATTCCTTATATGAATTGATGAAAACTACACTGAAGTATAGGTTTCGGGATTGGATTCTGTGCTCAATTTTTTCACCAAAATATTAAAGAAAAAAAAAAATGATTTTTTGTTGTAAACATCATCGTCAGTTAAAATATATCGTTCACACCGTTGTTATTGTACATTCATGTACATCAAAATTGTTGCACCCAGTGATTTTTTAGAAAGAATTTAAAATGTGCTTTAAGAATTGAAACTTTTGTTTATAAAAAAATGTCTAGATAGGGATTCTAATTATGAATGTCTCATTTAAGAAAAAATTAAAAAGATGAATGAAACATAAAAATCACATGCCATTGTAACAACCCCTTATTTCAAGCAGTTAGATCATCCGAGGTGTAGTGCCCAAAAGAATAATTAGTGATGATGATTTAAAATGTTGCCACAAATGATGACATGTATTTTTAGATTTACATATACATAATTAATGTATAGCTTTTTTTACGAAGAGAGAGAAGAGGAAGATTATGTGCACAAAGCTCACAAAATATAGAAAATAATTGCTGTGTTATCGAATTTGGTGTAGTTTGGAATAAATGTATAGCAAAATTGAGATATTAATGTATTGTCTAAATTTCTGTGAGGAAAGCAGACAATGTGCTCACTAATTTAGCAAAAGAAAAAAAGAATTTCATTGATAGATCTGTAAAACTTACAAATATCTGTATATATCATCCACAAAGATGATTTTTTGAAGTAATTGGGGCTTATGTTTTTCTTTAATCTATGTATATATGAATTTAAATGTCAATAAGGTGATTTTAGAGATTGTATTTTATATATTTTTGATCAGCCAATCTGTGAGATTAACATACTTATTGGTAAGGAAGCACTCAATACCACATCGTGAAATATACTTTCTTTCAAAAATTGGACTCTATAAAGAAAAGAAAATTCATTTAAGTTTTATTCAGGAGGATTTTGGGAATGTTTTTTATTATCAATAATTATATTTAAGATAGTTTTTTCTGGATTCCCATCAGAAGATTCATGAGTACTTTTCATTACTTTTCTCTTTTTTTTTACATTTAAAAATCTTTGTGGCACAACATTTTTATTTGGGGGTATGTTGTCATTTAAAGTTTGAAAATTTACTTGGGAATTTTGTAATGTCTCAACGGCTTCTAATTGTGGTGGTATGGATGTTAAAATTTTATCAAGTACTTGGCATTTTTCCAAAGAAGTTAATGATTGCCGTATCTTTTGCCATTTTTGTTCTAACTCTGATATTTTGTTTTCAAGTGTGATGGGCTGAGATTTATTGGGGGCTGCCTGTGTCTGTGCTATTTCGTGTAGAATCAATTCATTTTCATCAATTACAAGGGCAGACTCATTGGTAGTAGAAGCAGTTGTATGGGAAGAGGAACTTCTAATGTAATTTTGCAAATAATGAATATGTTTGCATAAATTATATTTGATTGACGAATCCATACAACTGCATATATATTTGTGTATACATATGTTACAGTCAGTGCATTTTAATTGGCATGAACAATCTTTGATATTTTCCTGAATTTCATATATTTCTGTTTTGTTTGATGATAAAATTGACCATCCATTTTCATTAGTAATAATTTCAGAGGATAATGTTTCACTTGTTTTATGTCTATTTCTGATATCTCTAATTTTACTAGTAATTTTCCCTTTATTAGCAGTAATTAATCGCTCCACCATTTTATCTCTTACAAATCTCATAATACTATTTATGGCCTTATCTAACCGTTTAACGTTTTTCCCATGAAGATAGATATATTTTAAGGTTCTGTGCATTCGTTCCAAGTGCATGTTGGTATTAATACCACCATGAAGCCTGAAACAATAAGCCCAAGTGGATACATTTTGTGAATAATATGTCTCAAAATAATTTCCGAAATTAACTGTATCAGGATCACCCTTAAAAATCTGTATTGCTGCCCCAAGCAAATTATTAAATGTCTCTCTATCTCTTTCTTCTAAAAGTGCTCGCAAGATTTTATATGCATTTGTTTGTTTTTCTGCCCCTTTAATTTTTTTTAAATTTTTCCGCCAAGCTCGATCGACATGCCATGCACAAAAAAGTCTCATTTCTGGCATACCCATCACTAAACACCAAGCATTGAAAAATGATTCAGCCATATCAGACATGAATACTTTAGGTTTAATGTCCCCAATTTTTGATTTTATACATGAAAAAAATATGGACAACACTGACTGATCACTGCGATTTGATATTAAAAATGCACAAGGAAATCCTTGGCGCAATTCATCTATAACTAACAGTGTAATAAGCTCAAATCCATAACCATTCATACCATGTGTACCGTCAATGCATATACAATCTGAACCAAATTTTTTTAACATCTCCCCTTGAGCTTCAGTCATAATTATTAAAGCAAAATCATTTTCATTAAGGCATAAATAAGTGGTGTCTTTTACCCCCTGAGACTTATAAAATAAAATGCATGAATTATCAGAATTTTGCATTTCATGTACCCACATACCTACACTGACTGCATCATTGCTGTGTTTTACGGAATGAGAAGAAAGTTTAAAACTCTTTTCTATATTATGCAGATCCTTTTTTGTTACTAAATATATTCGCTCAAGCCCATCATGCGATATTGAATTTCTGATATCATCTAAAATATCATCAAGAGGAATTTTTGCAGCTATTTTAGCAGCAATATGTTTTCTTTCATTATCGGTTAAAAATATATGAGCTATATCATTATGGTGGCCAATATGAATTTTTTGATACAGTACTGAGCATTTTCCATTTGTAAATTCAGATACTTTTAACAAGGCAGGACAGTATGCATTAATTTTATTACTACCAGTTAATTTTAAATAACGATGTCCTTTACCTTTAGAAACATAATTCCCTGACCTGTGGCATCTAAAATAGTGACTAGTAAACCCTTCATTATAATTTGTATGCTTAGTTCCATATGCAACATATTTGGATTTAGTTTTATACTCAATATCATCCTTCCAAATTAAAAAATCATTATATGAATCAAAATTCAATTCATCATAATCCATCTCAATATCATGGACATTTTTAAAATGCAATGGCATGTCTTGTTTTTTTATATTATTTTTACATAAGGGACAAACATAAGTATTAGTTGCAGTATTGCTTTTCTTAGATAACGATTCTATTAAGGAAGCATTATAAGGATGATATTTTTGTGTATGCCGTTTTAAATTAAATTTAGTAGTGAAATTTAACTTACATTCACCACAAGACAACTCAAAATCACAATCACTCACATTGGTCATACACACATCATCAGAATTTATCTGGCATTTATTGACATTATCATTTATTATAATCTGACTGTTCAAATTTACTTGGCCTTCAAAGTACGTAGAAGTACTTGGCCTTGAACATAGTCCAGCAACTGAAACTGCTGGACTTTCAGATTTTTCATTTAAATTTTTATTAATACTAATATCAAAAACTTCTGATTGAACAGAAGTTGGTACCATATTAATGGGACTTTTCGTAATTTCCGAATTTTTATTCAAATTATCAATTTGAAAGACTTCTGATTGATCAGAAGTGCTTGGTCCTGCATCTTCCTGTGCAGCAACCAAAACCGTCGAATTTTCAATAATTTCTGAATTTTTATTCAGATTTTGATTGAAATACATACACTGAAATACTTCTGATTGAGCAGAAGTACTTGGCCCTGAAAAGGGCCTTTGTTTTTGCATTTTTGAAAACATGATTCTACGATGCAAATAGATATAAAATTAATGTATAAAATTCGACGCAACCAGAGCAAAAGCAAAGGGCGAAATGAAATGAACTCTCCTCTCCCGATCGCCCCGTTCCGGTGGTTTCGATGGTAAACAGAAAATCCATGACGTAGTGCGCAAAAGGGATGGGCAGATGTACATGCGCGAGAAGTTGCGCAAATCCGTTTTGAGAGTCTTGATGCGAAAGACGCTTGTCATAATCGTAGCGGACTGCGGCAAAATACCTCATTACCTATTCAGTGTGTCGTCGGACGAAAGTTTTTTCCTGATTCTTCCACCAGTATATTTATACAAGATTTTTGTATTTAATTGATTGTGCCAACATACTATTAAATTTCTTGTGGAAGAATTAGGGAAAAAATTGCGACTGCCGACACCCTGCTAATGTATTGTTTAACACGTTGAACGCCATATCACCCATCGGTGGCTGACACTGAATTTTCCGTTCAGGCCTCGTCAAGTCAACCACCGGTGGCTGACAATGTAAAATATGATATAAAACTAAAACTAGTATGTTGTGGCCACCAAAAGACTTTCTTCTATATTTCCTTATACAAATTCACTCAGTAACAATATTAAAAAAAAAAAAAAAAAAAAAAAATACGATTTTTTTGTTCAAAGTAAAAAAAATCCATAACTTTGTTTTAAATTATCACAGATTTATAGTTCAACCATTCGTTTTAAAGGTATTGACGAGACCTTTCGAAAGATACCCATCTTTAAACTTTACACCCCCAGGGTGGGTACTTTCCCCCCCCCCCCCCCCGCAGGGGAGGAACCGATGCTCCCACAGGCACAAAACTTTTACTTTCTTCTATAAGTAATATAGAGAAAGTATTGGAATCGCGAAAATTTTCGACCTCCGTTTTTTGATGGATTTACATGTTTTGGGATGTCCAGAACACGAATTAATAGTTTTTAGAAAATGTCTGTTTGTCTGTCTGTATCATTTTTTTGTGGACGCTATATTTCACGAAATAATGAATGAAATTTAACCAAACTTGGTATTTAGTTACACCCTGACATGAACTGGTGTTGCTAAGATTTGGGGATCAATAGCTCAACAGGTGGCGCTGTGATGGCATTTTATGCAAATTTTTAACATGGCAGCATAGGACAAAATTTCGTATAAAAGGGCATAAGGAGAAAAATTTTAACTTGTGATTGTAAAACTAATATGAATTATTGATAATAGTAGTAGGTAACTAGGAAAAACATTTTGTGCATGTGGGGGCATCGGTTCCCCCCCTCACTGGGGGGGAAGTACCCCCCGGGGAAGTAAATTTTCAAGATGGGTATCTTTCGAAAGGTCTCGTGGATAATAGCAATAGTTAACTGGGGAAAAAAATTTGTGCATGTGGGGGCATCGGTTCCCCCCCTCCCTGGGGGGGAAGTACCCCCCGGGGAAGTAAAGTTTCAAGATGGGTATCTTTCGAAAGGTCTCGTCAATACCTTTAAAACGAATAGTTGAACCATAAATCAATGATAATTTAAAACAAAGTAATCAATTTTTTTACTTTTAACAAAAAAAAAAAAAACTTAGAAAAAAAATCGTATTTTTTTTTTTCCACAAAATTTAACCAAACTTGTTATTTAGTTGGTCCCTGACATAAACTGGTGCTGATTACATTTGGGGATCAATCGCTCAAGAGGTGGCGCTGTGATCTCATGTTTTCTAAATTTTTAACGTGGTGGTATAGGACAAAATTTCGTATAAATGTACATAATGAGAGCTATTTTTAACTTGTGACTGTAAAATTAATATGAGTTATTGATATTTGTAATAGTTAACTAGGAAAAAATTTCTGTGCATGTGGGGTCATCGCTACACAACTGGGGGGGGGGGGTAAAAATTGAAGATGGGTATCTTTCGAAAGATCTCATCAATACCTTTAAAATGAATGGTTGAACTATAAATCTGTGATAATTTAAAACAAAGTTATCGATTTTTTTTTTTTTACTTTTAACAAAAAAAAAAAAAAAAAAATTTTTTTTTTTTCTTTTTTAAATATTGTTACTGATTGAATATGTATTGCTTTTTAGAAAAAAAACTTAGAAAAAAAAAATCGATTTTTTTTTTTTTTTTATATTGTTACTGATTGAATATGTACAGGAAAATATAGAAGAAATTCTTGCGGTTGCCAGAACGCACTAGTTTTCCTAGTTAACTATTACTATTATCAATAATTCATATTAATTTTACAATCACAAGTTTAAAATAACTCTCATTATGTACATTTATACGAAATTTTGTCCTATGCTGCAATGTTAAAAATTTAGAAAAAATACAATCACAGTGCCACCTGTTGAGCGATTGATCCCAAATCTAATCAGCAACAGTTTATGTCAAGGTGCAACTACATACCAAGTTTGGTTAAATTTCACTCATTGGTTCATGAGCTACAGTGTCCACAAAAATCGTGATACACACAGACAGACAGACATTTTCTAAAATCTATCAATTCGTGTTCAGGACATCCCAAAACGTGTAAATTCATCCCAAAACGTAGGTCGAAAATTTTCGCGAATCCAATACTTTCTCTATATTACATATAGAAGAAAGAAAAAATTACATTGTTTAAGTACTTACTGAAAAATTATTTAAAATTTACATAATTTTTATTTATTACAGTATTATATCATTAAGGCATTAAGAATTCGCGTGACGCTCAACGTAACTTTCGTTTTCGCATTCAGAAAATTTATAACCGTTTAAAAAAAAAAAAAAAAAAAAAAAAAAAAAAAGTCATAAGTGTCTGTGTGTCTGCGCTCTGGTGCTCACACTACTGATCGCAGAGATACGAAATTTGGCAGATGGGTACCTGGGACCTTGCATGTGTGCAACTCATCGAGATTTTTTCCAATTTTGAATTTTGAAATTTTTTAATTATTGTTATTATTGTTATTATTTCGATTTTAAATATTGGTTTTTATGTTTCATTTTTCATGTATTTATTCTTTTTACTTTCTTCTATATGTAATACAGAGAAAGTATTGGATTCGTGAAAATTTTCGACCTCCGTTTTTTGTTGGATTTACACGTTTTGGGATGTCTAGAACACGAATTAATTGTTTTTAGAAAATGTCTGTCTGTCTGTCTGTATCACTTTTTTGTGGACGCTGTATCTCACGAACCAATGAATGAAATTTAACTAAACTTGGTATTTAGTTGGTCCCCGACATAAACTGGTGCTGATTACATTTGGGTATCAATAGCTCAACAGGTGGCGCTGTGATCGCATTTTTTCTAAATTTTTAACATTGCAGTATAGGACAAAATTTCGTATAAATGTGCATAATGAGAGTTATTTAAAACTTGTGATTGTAAAATTGATATGAATTATTGATAATAGTAGTAGTTAACTAAGAAAAAAATTTTGTGCATGTGGGGGCATCGGTCCCCCCCCCTCCTTGAGGGGAAATACCCCCAGGGGGAGTAAGTTTTCACAATGGGTATCTTTAGAAAGATCTCGTTGATAATAGTAGTAGTTAACTAGCAAAAAAATTTTGTGCATGTGGGGGCATCGGTTCCCCCCCTACTGGGGAGGAAGTACCCCCCCCCCCCTTCAGTGTAAAGTTTCATGATGGGTATCTTTCGAAAGGTCTCGTCAATACCTTTAAAACGAATGGTTGAACTATAAATCTGTGATAATTTAAAACAAAGTTATCGATTTTTTTTTACTTTTAACGAAAAAAAATCTGAAAAAAAATCGTATTTTTTTTTTTCTTTTTTTTAAACAAAATTTAACCAAACTTGGTATTTAGTTGCTCCCCGACATAAACTGGTGCTGATTACATTTTGGGATCAATCGCTCAACAGGTGGCACTGTGATCTCATTTTTCCTAAATTTTTAACATGGCAGTATAGGACAAAATTTCGTATAAATGTACATAATGAGAGTTATTTTTAACTTGTGATTGTAAAATTAATATGAGTTATTGATAATAGTAGTAGTTAACTAGGAAAAAATTCTGTGCATGTGGGGGCATCGCTTCCCTCTCTGGGGGGGAAGTATCCCCCGGGGGGGCTGTAAATTTCGAAGTTTGGTATCTTTCGAAAGATCCCGTCAATAACTTTAAAACGAACGGTTGTACTATAAATCTGTGATAATTTAAAACAAAGTTATCGATGTTTTTTACTTTAAAAAAAAAAAAAAAAAAAAAAAAAAATATATATATATATATATATATATATATATATATATATATATATATATATATCTTCGAAAAACATTTTTTTTTTTTTTTATTGTTACTGATTGATTATGTATAGGAAAATATAGAAGAAAGTCTTGTGGTGGCCAAAACATACTAGTTTTGTAATCGTCTGCGTATCTTAGTAACGGTTATTACGCAATTAATTTTTTATTTAATATTTTCATTTGAAGGCGAAATATTTTTTTCTCTTTTTAATTTATTATATTTATTGAAAATAAAATAGTAGCGCAGTAGAAAAAATTAAGTATATTAAATTTAAAATTTAAAAATGTATTTATGACAGCTATGTTTTTGTATGATTTTTGTAGTGCAACAACAATTACTTTTTATTTTAAAATTTAATTTCGTTAAAAGATTTTTTTTTTTTTTTTTTTTTAAATAGTAGTTGTCGGAAAAAAATGGTAGTACATAATAGAAAGGATTAAACTGATTGAAATTTATTTGTTTTTTATATATTTAATTCCTTTTAAAAGAATATCTACTTTTTAATTTATTTCATTATATTGGTCGGAACCAAATAGCAATACAGTGTAAATAGCGTGCGCTGTAAAATGTGATGTATACAAAACTTGGTATATGGGTACCTGGGATCCTGTTGGTGTGCACCTCATCGAGATTTTTTCGAAATTTTTTAAATTATTATTATTATTTTTCAATTGTAATTATTGGTTTATTCTATGTTTCATTTTTCATAAATTTATTCTTCCATTGCAATCGTCTGCTTATCTTTAATAACGGCAATCCGCGTTTGTAATGATCGATAGATGGCGCTCTCTGAACACTGCAGTTGTTAGTAAATATAACAGCCACGTGTAATTATTATTCTTTCTCCGCCATTTCATCATGGAAAATCGATTGCATAATATGAGGATATGCAGTGGTGTGATAATTTCACCTTAGCCCACCAGAGGGCGAGCATTTCATTACAATCGCGGATAGCGCATTTGAAGGCGAAATCATTTTTCTCATTTTAATTTATTATATCTATTGAAAATAAAATGGTAATGGGGTAGAAAAAATTAAGTATATTAAATTTAAATTTTAAAAACTTATTCATAACAGTTATGTTTATGTATAATTTTTATAGTATAACAGCTTCTTATTTTTCATTATATATATATATATATATATATATATATATATATATATATAATTCAATTAAAAGAATTTCTTTTTCCTTTTTTAATTTATGATATTTTTCGGGAAAAAATGTTAATATATAGTAGAAAGGATTAAACAGATTAAAATTTATTTGTTTTTATGTATTTAATTCCTTTTAAGAGAAAAACTACTTTTCATTTTATTTTATTATATTCGTTGGGATTAAATCGTAATATAGTGTAAATAGCAGGCGTTGCGAAATACATGGTTCAAAAACTTCTAAAATATTTAATAGATGCTGATATACAGTCACCTTTAAAATCGTAGTTCATAAAATAATAGCAGATCCACCTGTTGTCGATAAATACCCAAATAGGAGTGTCCGAGATAGAAATTTCTGCTGGCAGTGGAAACCTGGACGAGATGCAGTGCGGGTGGAGAATGGGTTGCCGTAGGCAGCGGGTACCTGAAGCGAGGTTTAGAAAGATTTCAATGTAATTTTTTTTAAATTTTAATTTTTAATGTGATGTAAAAAATAAGTACTGATCCAATTCTTTTGAAAATTCATTTAAATCTATTGAACAGCGGAGCGGGCGTAACCTGACAACAAAATTTTGCAATATTTCACTTGACAGTTCTTTAATTCATAAGCTTTAGCAATTATTACTTCGATGGAATATATGTTAGGGAGTAAATCATATTGTTTTTTAAATGCATTTAAACACACATTAAAAAATCAAATCAATTCAAATCAAAATCAATAGGATTCACACTGATCAGACTTTTGGGAAGACCACTTCGAGGACTAATCTCGAGCGACAATTTTTTTTTTTTTTTTTTTTTTTTTTTTTTTTTTTTTATATATATATAAATTTATAGGTGCTGATAAAAATAACTATTTAACTTAAGTGATTAAAAATAAATAAATAAATAAATAAAGGACGTTTCGAATTTTGTTTTACAATTTTATGATAAATAGGAGGAGCTAGAAAATACCCTATTCTAGGATTGCGGGGTTTTAGTAGCATAAGGTGAGCGATGATGTATTCGTTTTAGTGAAAATGTCCGTACCTTTACATTCTTTAATTATTTTTAGAAGGTTTAAAAAAAAAAAATAAAAAAAAAACAGAATGTTATTAATATGTACTATGCATACTTGCCAAGCATCTCATTATAAAGTGTAAAATATTTAGGCTCCGCCTTCTTTTTTTCACACCGGTCATTTTTTGGAGTAATTGTATTCTTATTTATTCGTACCAGCATTTGCAGAGAATTACTCCAAAAATAAGTGGTGTGGAAAAAGGGGCGTTTTTTAAAGGGGAGTTAACAATTTTATGCTTATTAATGAGATGGTTGTCAAGTATTCTATGCAGGGGTCGTACTCTCCGTCCTTTTTTCAGGACACTATTCTGTATAATCATGACACAATGCTATAAATATACAAAATGTATTTCTGCTGCATGAAGTTAGTGGTTGCAATGTAGCCCGAAATGTCTTACTTCTAAAAGAGTGTCCTGCAAAAAGGGCGGAGAGTGCGACCCCCTGATTATGGCATACTTGCCAACCATCTCATTAATAACCGTACAATTGTTAACTTAACACCCCTTGAAAAAATGTCCCTTTTTTCGTACTACTTTATTTTTTGAGTAATTGTCTCCAAGTGGTGTTACGATTAAATAATAATAAAATTAATAAAAGAAAAAAAGGCAGGTATTAAAAATTGTACGGCAAATTGGTTGGCAAATATGTCATAGCATTTTCCTTATTGAAAGTGATCTAAATCACACCACTGATTTATGTTCAGGATCTGCCAAAGGAGGTCAGTCAGATGCCCAAGTTCTTTTCCTGATGTATTTTCAAAATATAGTTTCTTATCTTCTCACTGCAGAAAACGTAATAAAATTAACAATCATTTTTCATATATATTAAAAAATCTTTGCAATATTTTTTTTTTTTTTTTTTCTGTACATTTAGACTATATTTTCTTTGGTATTGTTGTTTTTAGACACTCTAGACAGTTCTAAAAGGGCAATTTTTATTAAAGTAAAGCTGTAAAAATTAATTTTGGGAGATTTCCACGGCTAAGAATACAATATACTTTAGTGCAGCCCAACTTTTTAATACGACAGGACTATTTCTTTCAGATAGGGATTGTACGTCGTCACCATTTTACTTACATTTTTGTCAATATGCCCTCCAACGTTCAGTTTTAACATTTAATTTCTTAAACTATTTTAAAATATTTTGTCAAATCCTTAAAAACTTTTACATTTTTCAAAACCTACCGTTAAGTTAGAGATTCTTCCTTGCCTACATGTGGAAATAATTTCCAATCTTGGTATCGGAGACCGTCAGCATTTCTGAAATTGGATAGTTTCTGAATATACATTAATAATTGCTTATAGATATTCTTGGAGATATTTTCTGAAGATGTATTAATGATGGCTTTTGAACATTCGTTGGCTAAATCTAATGAACATATATATTGATATTAGCTTCTGAATATTTCTTTGCGGTATCGTTAATGCGCATATTGATGGTGGCTTCTATCTATGTGTTGTCGATATCTTTCTAAATATGTATTGATTATGGCTTCTGAATACTTGTTGGCTATAACTTCAGAATATGTATAAAAAATAGTTTCTGAATATTTGATGGCGGGACCTTTAGAATATGTATGGCTTCTGAATATTTATTGGTTGTTTCTTCTAGATGTGTGCTGATAAAGGTTTCTGAATAGATGGCTAACTCTTCTTAATACGTGTCGGGGATATCTTCGGAATAGTTAGTAAAAAATTTTTGATAAAAAAAGAAGGAAGAAAACTAAAAGAAATAATCATGTTAAAAAGCAATATTATTAAAAAAAAAAATCAGGTGAAATTCTGTCTTAGAAATTTTTAGAATTTTTCTACTTATATTTGTATTTTAACACACTTTGAATATATATATTAAAAACACTAGTCTAAATAGTCAGGAAATATTCAGCTAAGACCCGTTATGGCTCTGTGGTCAGAGTACACAACTATGAACCCGAAGCATGTAAGTTCGATTCTCACCGATTGGAAGTGAAACAAATATATATACAAGTTTTTACGGATTTCATAAAATGTTTTAAGATAGAGTAGAAAGTGTTTTATAATCTGACTTTTTAATGAAATCTTACTCAATCGTTTTATTTGGTTCTATCGAAAAAATAGATAATAATAATGACCAATTTTGGAATTTTTATGACGTCAAAAGCGAGATTTGAATAGTACAAGTCTACAGATATTCATAGAATAATAATAAAAAAAAAAATTCATTAAACTTGCGTCAACCTTTCTAACATATTTCAAACAAGAATAACTGAGAATTTTAAGGGAATGATGGCACGGCTCAGAGATTGAGAATTGCAGAGGAACATTTTGAGCACATTTCAAAACGTAAAATTTTTCGAAAACTGGAAGTTGAAATTTTTATAAGCTCACCTTTATTTTATGTTTGTAGAAAGAAAAAACGTATACTACATATGATTATACTCAAATTTGTTTGTATATTTTCTTCGCGAAAATTCGAAAACCATATTTTGATATTATATTCAGATTTTTTAAGTCTTTAATTCAGTGTGCAGTATGATTTTTTACCTAGATATATTATTTATAAAATGGAGAGGATAACTTTTTGTGTGAAATAAATTTGTTAAAAAAGAAACAAAGCACTATTTTCTTTCTTTTCTTTTTTCTTTTCTTTTTTTTTTAATTTGCTCAGTTTGAGATTTTAAAATATGAGAGTTCATAAGAAAGGTTTTCGACTCTAAAAAATTTCAAGTTTCTATTGTATTAAATGAATGTTTAGACCATTATGCATAAAATATGATGCGAATTAATTCCAAAAATTCGGTATAACTGTTATAAAATATGACATAACAGTCTTATTGCATGGATCCCTAACAGTCATTGTTTGCATAATGTTGAATCTAAGCCCCGCCTGCGGGCGTTATTTTTGCAAGTTACGTAATTATAGTATTGGGTAGGGTTTTCTGCATTTATGTTTATATACCAAACTAATACAGGCTGTTCGCACATTTTTTAGACGATTTTATTTTGCCGTAAGAAAAAGTCGTCTGCATGGAAAATTTTATTTTCACAACAGTTGTATTTTTGGAAGTTTTATTTATATTCTGATATTTAGAATTTTTGTTTACATGAAAAATGACGCTTTTAAAAAGGCAATGGATGGAAGGATACGCTTCCGCTCTTTCCGAATAGAACACGCAACAAGACAAGAATAACTGAGACTTTTTCAGCTATATTACTATTAAGAACATTGCAAGCTTACTTTTCCATTTAAATATGCAGCAGTAGCCATTTCAATAGGTGTGCAAATTTTAAGAGAATGATGGCACGGCTCAGAGATTGAGAATTGCAGAGGAACATTTTCAGAACATTTAAAAACGTAAAATTTTTTCGAAAACTGGAAGTTGAAATTTTTAACCGACTTCAAAAAAGAAGGAAGATTCTCAATTCAAACCGTATGTTTTCTTTATGTTTGTTAGCTCACAACTTCTGAACGGGCGCTCCGATTTTGATACTTTTTGTTTTGTTGAAAAGCTCTTGGTCTGAAATAGGTCCCATTGTAATATCTTTACGATCTAAAGAAAATACAGGGTGCACCAAAAAAATCAGTCCCAACGCTTTTAACTGCTAAACGGCTGCAGCTATAGTGATAAAAATGGTATGTAAGTATAGCAAAGTCGCCATGCAGTACAAGGTTAAACCGCTTGCAGCGCCACCTGGTGGAAAATAGCGGAGTTAGTGTTCTTATCTCGAAAACGGTTCTAGAGAAAAAAGTGACTTACGAAGTTGAAGAGTATCACCGATTTAGTACAAAAGATAGTTTAGACATTCATGCTAGCGTTTTTATCCCGGAAACGGTTCAAGACAGGGGAAAAAGTGAATTATAAAATTGCAGAGCATCATCGATTTAGTACGAAAAGGTAGTTTAGACATTGATGCTAAAAATACAGTGCTGAAAACGTGCATTTGTTTGTTCGCAAGTTTTTACATTATGTACACTTGAGCTTTCAAGATGGGAGAAAAGTTAATTACGAAGTTGTAGAGCATCATCGATTTACTACAAAAAGACAGTTTTTAGAGATTATTTCTAAAAATAGAACGCTTAAAACGTGCAGTTGTTTGTTCAAATTTTCTTAAACTGTGCACACTTGAACTGCAGTCGGTAACAAAAGTGTCCGAACACTAGCAAAAATTTCTATGAAAAAAAAGTACACTTCAAAAGGTTTTGTTAAATAAATCCTAATCGAATCATGTTCTTAGAAAGATTAAGAACAGGATTCGACAAGGATTTATTTAACGAAATCGTATAAAGTGTACTTTTTTTACATAGGAATTTTTGCTAGTGTTCGGACACTTTTATTACCGACTGTACGTTGCACACTTTGCAGCGTAGCGGATGACACGTATACTCTGTGGTTCAAAGTACTGTTACTGTAAGCGGTCACATCGATTAGCGCAAAGTCGTTTTCAACCAACTTCAGAAAGGAAGGTGTTCTTAATTCGAGCTGTGTGTTGTTGTTGGTGTTTGTAAGCTTATAACTTCGTAAGAGATGCTCTAATTAACCGACTTCAAAAAGGAGGAAGTTCTCAATTCAAAGCGTATGTTTTTTTGTTTTTGTTTTTGTATTTTAGCTCATAACTTCTGAAAGGATGATCCGATTTTGATAATTTTTGTTTTATTGTAAAGGTCTTGGTCTGAAATAGGCCCCATTGTTATATCTTTACGCTGAAAAGAAAATACAGGGTGCTCAAAAAAGTCAGTACCGACTCATTTAACTGCTGAACAGCTGCAACTATAGTCATAAAAGTGGCATGTCGGTATAGTAAAGTGGACATGTGCTACTCGATTCAACCGCCTACAGCGCCACCTGGTGGAAAACAGTGGAGTTAGCGTTCCTATCTCGGAAACGGTTCAAGACAGGGGAAAAATGTGAATTGTAACATTGCAGAGCATCATCGATTTAGTACGAAAAGATAGTTTAGACATTAATGCTAAAAACAGAACGCTTAAAAGGTACATTTGTTTGTTCACAATTTCCTATTTTGTGCACACTTGAACGACATTGCTTATGTTGTAGCGTAGCGGGTGACATTTATGCTATGTAAAATTCAAAGTATGTTCATCGTAAGCGGTCACATCGATTAACGCATAGTCGTTTTAAACAGACTTCATAAAGGAAGAGGTTCTCAATACAAACCATGTTTCTCGTTGTTGTTGTTGAAATTTGTTAGCTTATAACTTCGTAAGAGATGATTTAATTTTAATGCTTTTTTTGTTGTCGTAATGATCTTGGCCTGAAATAGGTTTCATTCTGATTTCATAAAGATATAAACAAATTACAAGATACTCACAAAAGTCTGTTCTCACTCTAACTGCTGAACGCATGCAGCTACACTGGTAAAAGCAGTATGTAAGTATCGATGTTGAAACTTCTGTCCGTCAGCTGGAATGCATATTTTGCTCTTTGTTTGAACTATACACTGCGCAATTTCTAGCGCAGCGGGTGACACGTATTCATTGTAAAATTCAATATAAATGCCTAACAGAATTTTTGGTTACGAATACAACGTATCCGTTCTTTACATTTCTAAAGAATTTTTAATTTAACGTATGTTCATTCAATAAATAGTTTTTTGCTCATATCCGATAAAGGCAAGAAAAGTGACACAACTTAAAAATGCAGCATTTGAGAAAAATCAACTTAAAAATAACTTGACTAGAATAAAACTGGCACAACTGTCTCTCAAATGGATAATTTTCTAGATGGATATGTTACTTTTTTGTTCACATTGGGTGCATTTCATGTATTTTTCAGTGACATAAACGATTTTTTGAGTTATGCCACTTTTCTTGGAAGTTGTGATTTGGGAAACTGCCGTCGAACGTCTTCTGATGTTCTGCTATATGAGTAAGTTTTCTCTGAAAAGAGAAAAATAAAATGTTTTTGTAAAAAAATAGAACCGAAATAATAGCAACTCTTAAATAACTTTAGAAAGATGATCTCAATAACTAACTTAAATAAATGCGAACTGAATCTCACCAGTAAAGATACTGTAGTAGGATGATGACTGCTCTCGGTGATTCACGTATTGAAAGATCTTTGGCACCACTAAGGTCAACGGAGGGTAACTAAGAACTTTCAATGTGCTAGGTCTACATGAATAGCATCTTTGATCAACAATTGTTTTCTGTTTCATGAGTATTTAGCAGGTTAATAAAAATTCGTTATTTTCCATCACTTTCTATTACTTTTGAATTCACAAAAAAAATCTTTAAAAGTCAAATCATTCAGAGCTATTATTCCAAGAAATAAAATTAATTTTTACAATGTTTAAAACATTTTTTGCCAAGCTCTTTGACATTCAGGTACAAATAAGACTAACTGTATTTCTGAAATAACAGTGCGAAATCTTTAAATATTTAACATTTCTTGTTTTAAATAATACAAAATGCTTTAAAAGGAAAAATATATTTTTATTTCATGTATATTTTCATAACTTATTTGCTTAATATTTAGTACTTGCTTTTTAAAATAAATTGCTTTTCCCGATCAAGTTTGTAAACAAAAACAAAACTGAGAAAAGAAAACATAAATACAATAAAAATTAGACGAGCAATTCAGTAAGTTGAAGAGCTCGAGAAATTTATATACTTTGCCCACAGGGACACTGTAGTCACATTTTTGTTACCAATGAGTATACGCGTATACGGGAGTGTCCTGTCTGTATTAGAAACCATATTTTAATACATTTACTGTACACAAATCTTAATGAAATTGAAATATGTTATTCAAGTTCACTATTGGATGTTTCTCATGTAAAATGGAGTAAATACCAGCACTGGTTTGTCTACAGGGACACTCAAAGGTATTCCAGAGCATTGCGTTCTACGAGAGATATTTCTATAAACCAAATTTTAATAACTGTACTTTGCACAAAACTTAATAAAATTCAAATATTTTATTCATATGCAAAAGAGAAGGCTTTCTATAGAATATAGTAGGATTAGCATTAGATTTACATGGCCGCACACAAACATTTAATTAATTTGAGAGATATTAATAAAAATTTGCTGGAATTGTACTTTCGTTTACATTAAGAGTTTTTAAAGCTTTCTAACAATTTTTAAGTGTGAATATGATTTCAATTTGTTTATCTATCTGTCTGTCTGCGCTCTAACTCCCGTAAATATTTTCGAAATATCTTGAAACTGATATATGTTATTCAAGTTTCCCATTGGATGTTCCCTGTTGAAAATGGAGTGAACACCTCTACTACTTTGTGTACATGGACACCCGAAAGTATTCCAAAGCATTGTGTTTAATTGGAGATGTTTCTATTGTATAGTATTTTGTTGTTGTAACTAACTTTACGCCCAGGTGAAATATAAGACACTAATACAGTCGGTAACAAAAGTCTCCGAACACTAGCAAAAATTCCTATGTAAAAAAAAGTACACTTAATACAGTTTTGTTAAATAAATCCTTGTCGGATTCTGTTCTTAGTCAGTCTAAGAACATGATTCGACAAGGATTTATTTAACAAAACTGTATTAAGTGTACTTTTTTTATATAGGAATTTTTGCTAGTGTTCGGAGACTTTTGTTACCGACTATACCATGAGAAGTAGCCATAAAATGAAAATAAATGTTTAATTTTGGAAAGAATTAACTTGAAAATGGAGTTGTAGAAAGCCACACGTTTGTGACATCTACGGAGAAAAAAGTTATTCATTTAAGGTTCTAAATTAAATTGGGTCCTCTGTGGCCGAGTGGTTATGTCACCACACTGCTAATCGCCTTCGAGCGTAGGAGGTTGGGTTCGAATCCCGCACTGGCCCTGGGTGTTTTTCTAATTTTCGTATCGTATTTCTGTTTTGAGCTATCTGTCTTATCTGACGACGATTTACAAGCGGACTTCAAGTCAAACATACAAATCTGATGTATATGTGTTATCAATAAACATACTAACGAAGAAATTAAATTAATAGAGAATCATAATAACATAAGAGAGATGTTAAAGATGATGCTGTTCGCACTAGGTAAAAACTAGTAAGACTGTTTAAAGTAAGTTATACAAGCAAAAATTTTAAATGAAAAAAAAAAGTATGAATAATTGTATGACAGATATTTTTTTTTTAAGTGTAAACTTCTTTAGGCGCGTTGAGCACTTTTGGGTGAACAAAAATCATGGAACTCGCGTCATCGTCCCCGAACGCTTTCCATGAGCTATATGTATACTGTGTATATATGTACATAGATATACCTCCGTGCGTTATTAGTATACATTAGATATATACAAAGAGTATATCTCTCTACATATATATCCATATATGTAGCACACGGCACGGCATACCTCATATACATATATATATATATATATATATATATATATGTATAAAATGTATACTAATACGAGTAGTATACTGGCTACTGGCATCTGTCTCTTTCTAGTTCTATACTCTATGTATGTATGTACTTTTTCCACAGTATATACATAGTTCACAATGTACAAGCACGTGTTTTTATACAGACTGTTATATTCTTCTTTTTGCTTTCAATATAAATTTAGAGTTTAAATGATTAAAGTGTAAATTGATCATTAACACTTCTTTACAAACCAAACATAATTCAAAAATAATAATCTAATAGCTCGACGATACAGTTCACAAGTTACTTAGTTTTCCCTTCTACCGGCAGTCCCTAAAGACTGCCCCGCACTTTTTTTTTTTTTTTTAGTCACACACAGTCAGCCATCCGCATAGACAGTTCGGCCTGCCTTGATCAACAGGCCTTGAAAAAATCTCCTACCCTGCCCTGAATCGAGACTGCATGTTATCCATAATATATACGTATGTATACATATCTTTTTTTCCTTAAGAATAAATTATACTGTTAAAAATTATGTGAACTTAATTTTAAATACAACCCTTACTAAAATTTAAGGTTTTCTAAAACTATTTCTATGGTTTTATCTAGGTTTTCAGGTATTTAAAAGGTTTCTTTGAAGTTTTGCTAAAAAATACTTCCTGAAAAGAAACCTCATCTACGTTTTCTTTAGGGTTTATTTTTAAAACCTCCTGAAAACCTACGTGGTTTCATGTTTTCTAGACGTTTCCCAACGTTTCGGAAAAATACATCGGTGATAATAAGTTTCCCTATGGCATTTGGATAATATCTACAGTCAAAAACGTTTTTTAAAGGTTTTATTTTTAAAACCTTTTAAAACCTGCACTGTTTTAGGTCTTATAGATGTTTCCCAAGGTTTCAGATAAATGCATCGAGGATAATAAGTTTCCCTATGGTATTTAAATAATACCACCACTATACCTGCAACCAAAAACGTATTTTTTTAGTTTTAGTTTTTGAACCTTTCAAAACCTGTACTTTTTTAGGTTTTATAGAGGTTTCTTAAGGATTCGTATAAATACATCGATGATAACAAGTTTTTCCATGATATTCAAAAAATACCTCCGTCATGCCTAAATCAAAAATGGTTTTATTTTTAAAACATCAGAAACCTTTCTTACTAAAATTTATATTTCTAATAATGATAATATATTTCTAAACTTGTACCTGACTAACTTAGAGTAGGTTTTTAATAATAAAATTCTCTTCTACATCTAAGGAAAATTTAAATATTTTAGATTTCAATTAAAAATAATAATAATAATAATAATAATAATAATAATAATAATAATAATC
This sequence comes from Salticus scenicus, assembly GCA_963930645.1. NCBI lineage: Eukaryota > Metazoa > Arthropoda > Arachnida > Araneae > Salticidae > Salticus > Salticus scenicus. The sequence goes on along the minus strand of OZ005649.1, from coordinate 372,539,324 downwards.
TAAATTTAAAAATATATTTGATGATTACATAAATGAGATATTTTTTAATAAATAAATTATAGAACAATTAATTGTAAACACAATAAATCTTATATTTCACATATGTGTCTGAAAAACTATATTTAAATTTATTTTATAAGTCTTTCGTCAATGCAAAGATATGTCAAATTAAATTCACTAACAAAAGAGATCATCTAACGATATTGATGTAAGATATAAAATATATATATATATATATATATATATATGCATTATAAAAAAAATCACCTTTTTTTTTTTTTTTTGGGGGGGGGGGGGGTAATAACTGAATGAACTTATTTCTTGAATACTTCCTTTTACATTGCAATCTTTTAAATATTTAGAAGAAAACACCTATAACGTAAGTAATAAATAATAATAATAATAAAAAAATACAGAGCTTATGTTTAAAGTTATGAATAAATGGTACATTAAAATTTACAGAAGGAATTTTACAGCATAGGTTAATCATATTAGTGATTGCTTACAACTTATTCCCAAAACTTTTTAAATGATACGGGGAGAGAAAATAAAAATTAATTAATTAAAAAATAAAATAAATTAAGAATTCTGTCAAAGGAAGAATTTAGTTTAGCACGGAGGACTATTAATTTCAATCTGTAAAATTTTTATTATTGTTCTTATTTTTTAATATTATTTTTTATCTCATTTTTTGACCGTAAAACTGGGACACGTACTTTTTAAAATGACTGAAATGAATTAAAATGAAGTGTTCCACCTAAATTTCATACTTTAGTTAATTAAAAAAATAAAAAAAAATAAAAAATAAAAATAAATATAAATAATTGTTGCGTCGAAAAACTTTTTGTACTCCTCAGATTCAGAAAAATCGCCCCTTTCGTTTGGTACTGAATTTGTACCGAGCCACGTACTTTTTAAAATGACAGAAATGAATTAAAATGAAGTGTGCCACCCAAATTTCATACTTTAGGTAATCTAAAAAGAAAATTAACTGTCGTGTCGAAAAACTGTTTGTTCCTCTGGATTCAGAGAAATCGCCCCTTTCATTCGGTACCGAATTTTTAACGATAGGACTGATATTTCTAATTTATTTTGGTGTTACAAAAAACTGGTCTATAAAAACTCCAGATTGAAACTTACAAACCTCCGTCCCAATAATGAAATTAGGAATAAAAATTTAGGACTTAAAATTAAAAATGGCAACTGAACCAATATTTTACAATTTCATATTAATTCACAAGAAACATTTATATTAGCTTTAAAGTTTTTTTTTTTTTTTCCCCTCTTTTTCTTTATTTCCGATTTTTTTATTCGTTTATTTGTTTTACATAAAAATTATGAAGAGACTCAAAAATACATGATAAACAAAACATTTGGTATCTAATATAATACATTTCTTAAAGAAGAAAAAAAAAGAATGTATTGTTTTCTATTCAAAATATTTATTTTATTTATTATTATTACGGTTAACATTTTTATTTCGTTCCAATATTGCTAACTTAAAATCATTTACATTAAAAAAGATAATTTTTTTATTTCCTTTAAAATATTTTCCATAAAAATTCTTGAGTACACTTTTCATATAACTTTTTACTTATTTATTTATTTTTTGTTTCATTCAGAAAAAGTACATTTAGAATTTAACCTGCATTGTACAATCTCTCTCTCTCTCTCTCTCTATATATATATATATATATATATATATATATATATACATATATTTCTTTCTTTCTTTCTTTTTTTTCTTTTTTGAAAGTGATTAAAATCCGAGTTTTAAAGCCCTTCAATGCTTTCGTATCTCAAGGTCTAATTCATTCTTTTCAAGTTCAATGCATTTGGCATAGTAAATATTATTCCAAGTAAAACTCCTAAATTCTTTAGATAGTATTATCTCTATGTTTAAATCTGCGGAGAGAATTATCTTTTCAACAATAAGAACCGAAATACCATATATTCAATGAACAAACAGATTAACATTTGCTTCTAGAAAACTATTTAATTTTCCCTTTCAAAGTTGTCTTCTACGGAATTTCTCTCCTAAACCCTACAACAGGGAAACTGCTGATGTGTCACTTGATTCCCCATAGAAAAAGTGATTCCTTTTGCGATGACATTTGACATGTAAAGAAAGGGAGAAAATTTTGTGGGCGTTTTGGTATTTTAAGCGCATACTGAAATTCCAGCTACGGTAAAGAAAGGGTTAAGGTTTTCTAAAGCCTTTTTTATGGTTTAATATCGGTTTCCAGGTATTTAAAAGCTTTTATTGAAGTCTGATTAAAAAGACCTTCCGAAAAGAAACTCCATCTAATATTCTTTTAGGTTTTTTTTAAAAAATCTCTTGAAATTTTACATTTTTTTAAGTTTATAGAAGTTTTCCAAGGTTTCGGTTAAATACATCGCTGATAATAAGTTTTCTTATGTTATTCAGACAATACCTCCATTATACCTACAACAAAAAAGTTTTTTTTTTTTTTTTTTTTTTTAGGTTTTATTTTTAAAACCCCTAAGAACCTACAGTGTTTTAGGTTTTATAGTGATTTTCCAAGGTTTTGGTTAAATACATAGACTCTAATATGTTTTCCTATGGTATTCAGACAATACTTCCATTATACCTACAATCAAAACGTTTTTTTATGCTTTTTAAACCCTCTAAAAACGTTGCACTGTTTTAAGTTTTCTGGAGGTTTTCAAAGGTTTTGGATAAATACATGGATGCTAGTAAGTTTTCTTATTGTATTCAGGTAATACATCCATTATACCTGCAATCAAAAACTTTTTTTTTAAAGTTTATTTTTAACTTATTATTACTCATTAACTAAATATTTTAATTAGTAAAATAATAACAATTTTGTGTATTATTATTAATAATTATCAGCTTCAATTTCTACGAAACGAAACATAATATTGAAAAAAAAAAAGAAAAAAAAAAACATAAAACAATTATTCAATACTCAAAATTAATCTGAGATTCATTAATATTCATCCATTAATTTATCAAAAACATAATAAATATTAGTACCATCATCTCATAAATCAGAAAATAACACGCATTTAAAATTAATTTCAGTTTTAACCCATTAACCTCCAAAACTAGAAATAATGATTTGTTTTTCTGAATAAAAACAGTAACGTTCATTGTTTTGATCATATATAACAATAATTTAAAATAAAACTATGAAAATGAGTCTTATCTTACTAAAAATAGAGTGTTATATTTCTACAACGATAGTGGAATAAGAATATAGCATTAATAATTATAAATGTTTACGGAAATTTCCTTGATGGCGCATAAAACAGAAAAAACTACAGATGACTAAAAAAGTAATTATTTTATTTCGACAACATTTTTAGAAGCTTTTTATATGAAATTGACTTTGTCACCGTGTCTTTGTCTCACGCTAATAAACAAAGCGCCTCCATTTTAAATTAAATATAAGTTGCTCAATTTGTCGCTTTTTGTCTTAGTTGGTTAGAGCGTCATGTTAATAACGTGAGGTTCGACAGTTCGATCCTCGAAGGTCCAACTGGTTAATTTTACAGATAATTATTGAAAAATGTGTCAGTTGATGAAAGAAAATTTTTTGTTCACTACACAGTATTTCAAGAAGAGCTTTTAAAGAAGTTTTTTTTTTCTTTTTAGATATTAGAAAACGCAAAATATTTTTGATGTTAAAAAAAAAAAAAACTCAAAATAAAAAGTTTTAAGTAAAAAATACATTAATTAATATTTTTAGAAGCTTTTTAGAAGTTTTTTATTGTAATTGGATTACGTTACCGCGTCTTTCTGTCACGCTAACAAGGCACCTCAACGTTAAAGTAAATGTAAGCGGTTTTTATTGCCGTTGGTTGGCTCAGTTGGTTAGAGTGTAAAGTTCCTAATGCGATGATTGTGAGTTCCATTCCCGATTCCGGGAGGAGCGATGTGTTAACTTTTGCAGATAATTAATAGAAAATATGTCAGTTGATAAAAGAAAATTTTTCATTGTCTACACAGTATTCTAAGAATTTTTTAAGAGTTTTTTTAAGCAGCTTTTTTTTTTTTTTTTTTTTTTACTTTTTTTAAATACTAAATAGCACACACACACACACACACACACACACACACGCACAAAAGTTATATATGTATACATTAGAAGCTTTTTATTCAAATTCGATTTTTGTCATCGTGTTTTTGTGTCACTCTGAAAAATAAAGCACTTCCATTTTAGTGTAAATTTAAACAACCCTTTTCGTCGATCGTTAATGCTTTTGGTTAGAGAATCATGGTGATAACGCGATGCTCGTGGGTTCGTTCCTCGAACGCTGATGTGCTACTTTTTTACAGAAAATTAATAGAAACGATGTCAATTTATAAAAGAAAATCTTTCTTTGTCTACACAGTATCCTGGGGAATTTCGATAGTTTCTTTTAAGAAGCTTTTTGAGTTGCTAAAATGCATAAAATAAAAATTTAGTAAAAATAAATAAATAAAAATAAATAAATAAATAAATATAAAATAAATAAATAAAAATAACACTGAAAGTTTTTTATTGTTGTGAAGCCCTAAAAAGACTGAAATAATAATAAAAAAAATATTATTGCAGAGACATGCTATAAATCATAAATGTTTCAACAACAAGAAAATTTTAAAGAAATGTATATATATTTCCCTTTTTCAAAAGATAAAAAATTTTAAGTATTCCAGATATTTTGAAAAAGCATTCGAGAAAAATATCTTTTTATATAAGTATTTGATAGATTTTTCTAGAACGTTCTATTACTTTTCTTGACTGTTGTTAAACTTTTGGTTAGAGCGTCATGCTGATAACTCGATGGTCCCGGATTCGGTCCTCGAAAGACGATATGGTACTTTTTTGCAGATAATTAAAAAAAAAAAAAATGTCAATTGTTAAATGAAAATCTTCCGTCGTCTACACAATATCCTCAGTAATTTTAATTATTTTTTTTAAGAACATTTTTTTTTTTTTTTTTTTTTTTTTTTTTTTTTGCTTTTTTTAATAACTAAAATGCACAAAATAAAATTTAAGTAAAAAACCATTTTTTAAAGTTAGAAGTTTTTTATTGTGAAGCCCTTAAAAGCATAAAATAAAATTTTATTCTGGCAAAGACATGCTACAAAGAAATGAAAGTTTCAAAACTAAGAAAATTTTAGAGAAAAATATAGGTATTTCCCTTTTATAAAAGATGAAATTTTTTAATGTTCAAAATATTTTTAAAAGCTTTCGAGACATTTGAAATTTATAGCCTAACTAATGATTATACAAAAACTAATAACTAAGAATATTGGTCACGAAAGCTTTTTAAAATATTTTGAACATTAAAAATTTTCATTGCAAATACCTATATTTTTCTCTAAAATTTTCTTAGTGTTGAAACTTTCATTTCTTTGTAGCATCTCTTTGCCAGAATAAATTTTTATTTTGTGCTTTTTAGGGCTTCACAATAAAAAGCTTCTAACGGTAAAAAAAAATTTTTACATAAATTTTATTTTACAAGTTATGTAAACTCATTCAGATATGAAGATATTGAAATTTTTTTGTTTGAACAGTGTTTCACGTTTGAAATCCATTTTAAACTTAAAACTATTTTTCAGAATTTTTTTTTTTTTTTTTTTTTTTTTGTCATAAAAAAAAAAACTATCCTTTTCTCACTAAAAAACAATACTTAATATAAAATACGTTTTTAGTTAACTGTCAAGCGCGATTATTTCTGGTGTTGCGTTGTTAATATCAAAACGCTACTTTAAATAATCAAGAACTACGTAGTCAGGGCCCGTCGGCCGAATGGAGAGAGCATGCAACTACAAACCCGAAGTCCTTCAGTTCGATCCCCTCAGGCCGCAATCGTGAAAGAAAATGATTGAAAGTACAGAAGTTCAGTAATTTCTCCCTAGATGTCAGCATCAAACATACAAAATGAAACCGAAGCCGTAATTTCATGGTTCTTTATAAAAAACCTGAAATAAATTTTATAGAAATACCTTAAACTATAGAGGTATTTATGGAGCTTTTATTATGGCTTTATTTTGCACCATTAAAGCCTTGATAATACCTTATTTTAAAAACCTCTAAAACCTGAAAAATACCTGTTAAAAGAAACCTAAGGAAAAACCTTCAAAAAACATTGGGAAGGTATTTAAAAAAAAAAAAAGCTTTGTATGTATATTAATAATACCCACATGTGTCATGGTATTTTATGGAAACCTTTTGGTATTTATAGAAAACCTGCAATAACTTTCTGAAAAATACCATAACGTATTCGTGAGAAACCTGTGGAGGTATTAATAGAGCTTTTATTATGGCTTTATTTTGCACCATTAAAGCCTTTATAATACCTTATTTTAAATACCTCTAAAACCTGTAAAATACCTGTTTCAAGAAACCTAAAAAAAACTTAAATAAAACCTTAAAATTTTAGTAGGGGAAAGGACTAAATATTTAGAATTTCGAATATGACACTCACTTTAATCTAGCATACAATGCAAAAAAAACAAAAAAAAAAAAGAAAGAAGATTAAAAAAAATATATTTACATATAAATAGAGATTTAAAAAGGTGGAAAAGAGAAGTGAGTTCATGCACATAACTCGTGATTCTGGAAGAATTAAAGCAAATCTTGATCTTTTCCGGTAAGGGGCGTCACTGACATCGTAGTCAGGAAGCTCAACGATTATGTCATTGTTAAGATTACTAATATTTTCATAAAAGTTCTTTGAGAGGTCTTCAATACGTTGTCGAAGAGAAATAGTTTGGAGGTCACTTCTAATAGTATAGTTACGAAAGAACCTGCGTTCTCTCCGAATTTTCTTTAGATTTTTGTTTTAAAATAACAAAGATAGTTGAGTGATGTCTTAAAGGCAAAACTCCATATGGGGCAGGCATAGGTTATAATAGGGAGGATGCAGTCGTTGTACAGCAAGAGTTCATAGGTAGATAAGGCAGAGTAGAGATGTTAAAGTAGATAAGGCAGAGCTATTAAGAAGAGGATTCAAAGCTATGGCGATTCCAGAGGCATTTCCTCTAATATTGAATATATGTTTTTTCCACGTGAGTCTACAATCGAGAGTGACTCCAAGATATTTGGTATGGGTAATCGAAGGAACACTGGTATTGTTTAAAGAAAGTCTAATTAGTACTTCTAGTGAAGTAAACAGTAGAAGTTTTGTTTCCGTTCATTTTCACACATCACTTGATACACCATTATGAAAAAGTGTCGAGGTGTTTTTGAATGTTTTTGTACAAGTAGTAAGGATAATGAGCAGAAGCGTAAATAGCTATGTCGTCCGCATGGAAGGCGCTATTGATGTTGCATGAACGTGGAACGTCATTGTAGTAAATGTTCAATAGGAAAGGTCCAAGAACACTTTCTTGTAAAATGCCTGAGAAGATGTGTTTATGTGTGCAAAGTGTATTATTAATTCGATCGCTGAATTTGCGTTGCACAAGGTAATGTACAAAATGTCTAAGCAGCCTGCATGGGAAATTGTGTCAATTTAATTTGTAAATGAGGACATCAGGTCAGATTTTGTTAAAGGCCTTGGCACAGGCTAAGACGATAGCAGCAGTCGGAATTTTCGCGCTGAAGTTTTCATTTAAGAATTCCACAAATCGAAGAAGTTGATGTTGGGTGGAATGTTCAGGCCGAAAGCCAAATTGCTCAGGAATAAGAATGTTATTATTGTCAATATTATGTTGAAAGTCCGTCCATATGACGCATGCAACAATTTTGGTGGTAGACGGAAGAAGAAGATAGAAGGGAAATTGGCAGAGTCAGAAAGGTTTGTGAGTGGTTTAGGGATAGGTGAAACAACAGACAATTTCCGCGGTTGAGGAAAACAAATTAAATTTAAATATACTATTAGTTTAGTTATATATACAATGCAATTAATGCGAAGAATTTTAAGCACCGTGTTAGTAATCTGGTCGTAGCCAAAAGTTTTTCGGTTTATTAATTTTAAAATTTTGAAACAAGTTTTAATGATGGCTACCGAGGTTTAAAAAAATTAAAAATTGACAAATTTGACATATTTTGTAATTTCATTATAAATTATTATATTTTAACTACATAAAAAATCGAGACAATATACATTAAAATATTCATTTTAAAATATTAAAATACACATAAGATAAATTTAAACGTTTCGAGCCTTATTTTAGGCTCCTCATCAGTAAAATGCATCAAAAGTAAACGCTCAGATGAACAATAGATTTCCTTTACGAAAGTACAGTGTATTCAGCAGGGCTTGTGCATGCCTCATTAAGCGGTGAAAAATTCTTTTTCGTATACCAGCCATCCAGGAAAATTCTTGAATGATAATTTGAACAGTTAGATATGGTTATTTTAGTATTGTTAAAATCAGGTAGATGGTTGGCTTCTATGTCATGCCGCACTATTTTAGAACGAATATCGCGATTTTTGAAATGTCTTTTACGTTCGAGAATTCGAGTATAAATGGAACGGCCAGTTTCACCAATATAAACAGAACTGAAAAATTTACAAGGAATATTATAAATAACCCCTGTATGCGAATAGGGGGGGGGGATAACAGATTTAAAATTAGAAAGGAAATTACGAATCAGAAATTGAGGTTTATAGAATACAGATATATTAACAGTGTGTAAAACTCTAGCTATAGACGCAGAAATTTTTTTATAGCATAGAATAGTAACGAAAGATTTAGGTGGTTTGGAAGAATTAATATCGTGATTAAAAATGATAAGTTGTATTTATTCAATTTTCTTTTAAGCCTGCGTAGGGGATAATTATTACATGTAATTCAGTCAACCCCTCTTCACATAAGTCTGCTGTTTTCCATATTTTACTTCCCCGAGCTAAATCATATTGCTGTACTGAAGAGCTTTTTCAGTTATAATTAAAAAGAATTTTTTTTGGACTTAAAACGCAATAATTATCTCCGTCGCTGGCTTAAAAGAAAATTAAATGAATACGACTTTAACATTGATAATCACGATATTAATTCCTCCAAATTACCTACATCTTTCATTACTATTCCATGCGATAGAAAAATTTCTGAATATATAGTTACAGTTTTAAGCGCTGTTAATATATCTGCATCCTATAAACTTCAATTTCTGATTCACAATTTCCTTTCTAATTTTAAACCTATTATACCCAACCCTTTTTCCCATACAGGAGTTATTCATAATATCCCTTGTAAATGTTGCAGCTGTATATTGGTGAAACCTGCCGTTCCCTTCATCATCGAATTCTCGAACATAAAAGAAATTTTAAAAACCGTGATTTTCATTCTAAAATAGTGCAGCAATGCCATAGAAACCGACCATCTACTTGATTTTAACAATACTAAAATAATCATATCTAACTGTATAAATTATCACTCAAGAATTTTCCGAAACAGCATTTTTCACCGCTTAATGAGGCATGGGCTGTCCCTGCTGAATATGCTGTATCTTCGTAAAGGAAATCTATTGTTCTTCTCAGCATTTACTTTTACTTTTGATGTGTTTTACTGATGAGGAGCCTAAAATAAGGCTCGAAATGTTTAAATTTACGTTACGCGTATTTTAATATTTTAAATTGAATATTTTAATGTATACTGTCTCGACTTTAATGTAATTAAAATATAATAATTTATAATGAAATTATAAAATACTAGCAGACCCGGCCACGCGTTGCTGTGGCTAAGTTATACGTTGAATTATATTGCAGCAAGCTAATTAATACAGTCAAATTACTATTTACGAATAAAGACGCAAACGTTGTAGCCGATTTAAAAACCCACAGGATTGAGATTTGAAGCTAAGGTCAAAATTTGAAAGCGATTGATACAAATTTTCGTACAGTTGATATTAAGCACAAATTAATTTTATTGTAGGCTCTTATAAATTTTAATGGAGAAGTGATATATATTATTTCTTTTGCTATTTAGGATAAAAATGCTAAAATGACTAATATATAAATTAAATTATATTAAAATTCTATTAAAATAAAAGCATAAAAGAAGCAGACGATTTTAAAAATCAGTTTTTATGGATGAGTGAAATATAATATGTCTAAAGCTATTTTAGATTAAAATGCTAAAAAGACTAATATGTAATTTTATTTTTATTAAAATTCTATTAAAATAAAAGTACAAAAGAAGCAGACGATTTTAAAATAAATTTTTATGGAGGAGTGAAATTTAATATACGCCATAATGGATAATTTTACTATAAAATGACCTCATCATTTTAAATATTTTAAAGATGGCAACAGCTATAGTTATAAAAAGGAAAACAATATGGCTAAACCAGAAAAATAAGTAAATTTGATAAATATTTTAAAACTTTAAAATAGGACATCTTATGAAATATTAGACATTTAAAGTAAATACATGTATCACTTTAAATAGAAAAAGATTTTGGAAAAGTTTAGTATATTTTAACGAACTGATGAGAAGGTTTTGAGTATGTTAAAGTTTTAATAGTAAATTCAAGTTAATAGAGATGGAAAACATTGAGGATTAAGATAAGAATAATTATAAGATTTAAAAAAAAAAAAAACTTTTTATATACCATGCTTTTAAATCTTAATATAGTAATAATATACTAATTAAAAGGAAAATGATAAATATTCTATCATATTTTGAAGTCAAATTTGTTTTCAAATGTCTTAATAAAATATCTGATATAAGATACTAAGATGTTGTAGCGGAATAGATTTCATTTCTGTCATCCTTGGCGAAAAAAAAGGATATCGCCAAATTATCTAGCGAACATTAAATTCCTTTCAAAAATCATGGTTATTTCAACAACTTATATTAAAAGAGTAATGAATAATATGAAACAATATTTCGTACAATACATATTACATGTCATACATACGTACAATGAATAATACATATTACATTTCGTACAATACATATATCTGGCATGTATATTGTCGTGTTACGCTTTTGATCAACAAATACAAAAAAAAAAAAAAAAAACGCCAAGGACGACAGAGTTTTGAATTTTAAAATTAAAATTTTGTCAGTTTGACAGCAAAATAACTCAATCTAACTCACACGATAACTAATACATATCTATACCCAAATATAAGGATTGAAATCGGGAAATAAATTTTCTCGATTTTTAATAATTTTTTTCAAAAAATCCAATGGGCGATTAACATAGGATATCTTTTTCTTGCCTGCACAGACGGTCAGTGAGTCACACGTCACTTGCGTATAGAACTCATAGATATAGTGTAGTATATATAGAGTGATCATTGGGGAGAAAAAAGTGATTCCTTTTCACTTGGGAAAAGACGACGTTTTTGCCAAAATATGGCCGCCTTTCCCCGAGTGAATACACACGGGAGTACATAAGAATATTTTAGCAAATAAAATTTTGAATAATTTATTTACTAAAGGTGAATGAAAAACTCCAGATACAATTTCAAATTCATATTTTTTTTTTTTTTTTTTTTTTTCAATACCTCTTAAAGGCTGATTCCAAAGCTTTTTTTTCGGCATCAAAAATCTTTGTACTATACGCAAGCGAAGTGTGACGCCCCTGACCGTCCGTGGATGCAAAAAAATTATTTCCTGTGTTAAAATTTCCTATGTTAAAATTCCTAAAATTATTTCCTATGTTCCCCATTGATTTTTTTGTAAAAAAATATTAAAAATCCAGGAAAATTATTTCCCGATTTTAATCCCCATATTTGCGTATATATATGTATTAGTTATCATGTGCATGTTTTAGATTGAGTTATTTTGCTGTCAAATTGACAAAATTTTAATTTTAAACTTCAAAACTCTGTTGTCCTTGGCGTTTTTGTATTTGGCGATGAAAAATGTACACGAAAATATACATGCCAGATGTATATTTTATTAATATGCATTGTACGAAATATTGTTTCATATTATTCATTACTCTCTTGATATAAGTTGTTAAAATAACCATGATTTTTGAAAGGAATTAAATTCGCCAGATAATTTGGCGATTTTTTTTTCCTACCAAGGATGACCGATATCAAATCTATTCCGCTGCAACATATTAGTATCTTATATCAGATACTTTATTTAGACATTTGAAAACAAATTTGACTTCAAATTATGATAGAATATTTACCATTTTCCTTTTAAATAGTATATTAGTTGGATATTTATTGTGTAAATATCACCTTTTGAAATAGGGCAGTTCCTTGTTTGTAAACAAACATCTCAACTTTTATGAGTGGTTGGCAAAAAGGCTTGGGAAAAGCATAGCGATGGCGATTACTTGATTACTACCAACGGAAAATCAATGGTGGGCGGGGAGCGGGAAAGTCGAGCGCGCTTTTTTGCCAACCACATGACGTCACGAGGAAATGCTCTATAAAATGTTTATGTTTTCAATCGAACATGGAAGTTTGCCATTTTTTTTTTTTTTCTAGAGTTTTGAAATTTAAAATTCAAATTTTATCAATTTTACAACAAAAACAACTTAATTTAACGCATGCAGATGATAACTAATACATATCTATACCTAAATATGGGGATTAAAATCGGGAAATAATTTTCCTCGATTTTAATAATTTTTTACAAAAAATCCAATGGGCTTTTAACATTGGAATTATTTTTTTTGCATCCATGAACGGCCAGTGACGTCATCACTTCGCTTGCGTATAACATGGAGATGATAGATCTATATATATATATTACTATATCTATGACAGAACTACATTAGCACTTTATCAATTATCTAAAATATTTAAATGGATTATGACGTCAATTTTCGTGAGATGCATAATTTAACTTTTTATAATTTTTTAACTTTCACGTTTGATTAAATGTATTTATTTTTATGTCGAAAAAAAATGCACTCTTTTTTTTTTGGCAACAATTAAATTAATGGAACTCACAGATATTTTGGAGCAACTTTAATAAAGGTCTATAATTAACAAATAATTGCAATAAAACAATATTGTGACAATAAATTGAGATAAAAACTATCCTATCTCTCAAGTTGGACCAAACTGCACACAGTGTGCAAAATTTCATTAAAATCGGTTCCTTAGTTTAGGAGTTTACCCCGGACAAACATCGTGACACGTAATTTATATATATATACAGATGTCAAATTTGCCAACTTTTAATTTTTTTAAACCTCGGTAGTCAACCTTAAAACTTGTTTTAAAATTTTGAAATTTTTGTGGAAGTCATTATTTTATACATAGAACGAAATAAGTGGGTGCCCCATACACAAATTTAAATGTTAATTTTTAAGGACCACCCTAATGTATATATATATATATATATATATATATATATATATTCTACAAATGTAGGAATGTGGAAACTTTAATTTTAAATACAAAAGGTAACATTAGATGAGCGCAATGCTGCTCTTTGCTAATGTACAATATAAATCTAAATAGAATGAAAAAGAAAAATATCAACATATGTAACTGAAGAGGAGCGAAAGAAAAAATGGAGACAAAAGTATCTAAATGGCAGGGGAGACTTGTGACCACCCCACTCCGGTTAAACATGTTTTACGACCGGTCAGCACTCCCGGATACCTGATACTTTGTCAAAACTCAGAATAAACTTACATGAAATTGGCAAAATAAGGAATAAATCCCAAATAAACACATTTAAAGAAATTTATAAGAAAAAGCAAATCATAATTTAAAACGACATACAAGAAAAATCATGAAGCAATATGCCACCCATTCAACACAATTCAAACGTAGAAATAAACAGTTAATGAAAGTTATAGTTAATGAAAGGAAGAAACCTTAAAATCGAATTGATAAACGATTCAAAAAACGTGATTTGCAAGTAAGATAATCTAATTGGTAATATTGTTTAAGAATATTTAACAGAAAATAAAGAGGATAATTATTATCTATGGCAGTTTGTATAAAATTAACTACAAATGAGTCACTGTCATAACTATATGTAAAAATTCGACTGCATCGAATAAGTTGGCTAATTATAATATTTCTGAATATATTTTTATGTAAACAAGAAGACCAAGTAGAAATTCGATTAATTTTAAATTTAAAAGCATCACGTTTATCATAGATTTTAACTACGATTGTTTCATTATTAATACAAATATTAAGGTCTAAGAAATCAACACTATTATCATTGTTAGGTGCAGTTTCAATTAAAATTAGATTATTGGGGTAAAAATTAAAATTCTCTTTAAATTCTTCTTGTTCATATCCAATTAGAATGTCATCTACATATCTTATATACAAAATTTCATTTAAAACATGAGTACCAAATTCATAATGATGTAAATAGATATCTGCAAGGGCATAGGAACATCCTCCCCCCATTGGGATACCGTAGATATGTTGGTAATATCCAATCCCATTATATAAAATGTTTTCATTTAAGACGATAGTCAAAAGGGCTTTAAATTTTGGAAATGTAATGAATTCTTGTAAATCATATTGTTCAAAGTAATTTAATAAAAACTGAAATAAAATGTGAATGTCTATAGTATTAAATAAATCAGCAAAATCAAAACTTACAACTTTTTTAACTGTGCTATTTAAAATTAATTTAACTACATTATAACTATTTTTAACAAAAAAAACAGCCATCGATCCTAAATTTGTCAATTAGTTTATTTAAAAATTTTAATAGTTTGTCGTTAGCTAGAGTAAGATATGTATTACATGCTATTGTGACAGGACGAAACTTAATAGGGTTTTTATGTAATTTGGGAATGAGAGCTAAGTAGGGAAATTTAAAATTCTTGATTGTAAGACCAGTTTTTTTTATATAAAGCAGAAATTCGATTTTTAATTTCACGTTCACTTACATTTAAAGGTCTATATAAATTGATGTCATTATAAGACTGAATTAATAAATCGTAATAGTATTTTTTACAAGTAAAGGCATAATTAGATGCAACTTTATCTAAATAGGAAATTACATAATTATTTTGTAGGTCACTAATAGCACATTTTAATAAACGCATATTTAATTGTTGGCCTGTATATTGATGTGGATAATAACTAAAAAAATGCAATATAAATTTATCTTTCCATTCATCAAATGAACATAATGGCAAACTATATTTTACAGCCATTTTATATATGAAACATTCCAGATTAGTTTTAATAGAAGTTTTAATATTTCGGTTTTTTTCAATTTTAAAATTTGTGCCCAATTTCATAAATTTTTTCCGTTAAATAATATAAATATAAGTGCAGCTTTTAAATATGAAACCCCTCTTGGTAGATCAATTTTTAACTATATAATGAAATCTCGCGCAATTTAAATTGTAATTCCCCACTGCAGTGTTGTTGTAAACCGGATTCTATAGGTTTTGACAATAATCATCATCATATAATTACTGGTAATTTAGATATTGTAAAGAATTCTACTTTAAAAAAATTTATGAAATTGGGCACAAATTTTAAAATTGAAAAAAACCGAAATATTAAAACTTCTATTAAAACTAATCTGGAATGTTTCATATATAAAATGGCTGTAAAATATAGTTTACCATTATGTTCATTTGATGAATGGAAAGATAAATTTATATTGCATTTTTTTAGTTATTATCCACATCAATATACAGGCCAACAATTAAATATGCGTTTATTAAAATGTGCTATTAGTGACCTACAAAATAATTATGTAATTTCCTATTTAGATAAAGTTGCATCTAATTATGCTTTTACTTGTAAAAAATACTATTACGATTTATTAATTCAGTCTTATAATGACATTAATTTATATAAACCTTTAAATGTAAGTGAACGTGAAATTAAAAATCGAATTTCTGCTTTATATAAAAAAACTGGTCTTACAATCAAGAATTTTAAATTTCCCTACTTAGCTCTCATTCCCAAATTACATAAAAACCCTATTAAGTTTCGTCCTGTCACAATAGCATGTAATATATATCTTACTCTAGCTAACGACAAACTATTAAAATTTTTAAATAAACTAATTGACAAATTTAGGATCGATGGCTGATTTTTTGTTAAAAATAGTTATAATGTAGTTAAATTAATTTTAAATAGCACAGTTAAAAAAGTTGTAAGTTTTGATTTTGCTGATTTATTTAATACTATAGACATTCACATTTTATTTCAGGTTTTATTTTATTACTTTGAACAATATGATTTACAAGAATTCATTACATTTCCAAAATTTAAAGCCCTTTTGACTATCGTCTTAAATGAAAACATTTTATATAATGGGATTGGATATTACCAACAGATCTACGGTATCCCAATGGGGGAGGATGTTCCTCTGCCCTTGCAGATATCTATTTACATCATTATGAATTTGGTACTCATGTTTTAAATAGATTTTGTATATAAGATATGTAGATGACATTCTAATTGGATATGAACAAGAAGAATTTAAACAGAATTTTAATTTTTACCCCAATAATCTAATTTTAATTGAAACTGCACCTAACAATGATAATAGTGTTGATTTCTTAGACCTTAATATTTGTATTAATAATGGAACAATCGTAATTAAAATCTATGATAAAGGTGATGCTTTTAAATTTAAAATTAATCGAATTTCTCCTTGGTCTTCTTGTTTACATAAAAATATATTCAGAAATATTATAATTAGCCAACTTATTCGATGCAGTCGAATTTTTACATATAGTTATGACAGTGACTCATTTGTAGTTAATTTTATACAAACTGCCATAGATAATAATTATCCTCTTTATTTTCTGTTAAATATTCTTAAACAATATTACCAATTAGATTATCTTACTTGCAAATCACGTTTTTTGAATCGTTTATCAATTCGATTTTAAGGTTTCTTCCTTTCATTAACTGTAACTTTCATTAACTGTTTTTTCTACGTTTGAATTGTGTTGAATGGGTGGCATATTGCTTCATGATTTTTCTTGTATGTCGTTTTAAATTATGATTTGGTTTTTCTTATAAATTTCTTTAAATGTGTTTATTTGGGATTTATTCCTTATTTTGCCAATTTCATGTAAGTTTATTCTGAGTTTTGACAAAGTATCAGGTATCCGGGAGTGTTGACCGGTCGTAAAACATTTTTAACCGGAGTGGGGTGGTCACAACTCCCCCCTGCCATTTAGATACTTTTGTCTCCATTTTTTCTTTCGCTCCTCTTCAGTTACATATGTTGATATTTTTCTTTTTCATTCTATTTAGATTTATATATATATATATATATACAAGATGTCTGTCCCGAAAGTAATGCGCCCATTTTC
The DNA here is from genome assembly GCA_963930645.1 of Salticus scenicus. NCBI lineage: Eukaryota > Metazoa > Arthropoda > Arachnida > Araneae > Salticidae > Salticus > Salticus scenicus. The sequence continues at coordinate 372,522,154 of OZ005649.1, read as the reverse complement.
ATTTTAAGAAATTTATTGAACCTATTCGTACAATTACTCAATATTCTTCGAAATACATCCCTCCTGCTTCAACACGCTTGTTCCAACGTGATTTAAATGCTTTATATGCGTCCTGGAAGTCCGTCACAGGAATGTCCTTTAGTAACCTCGTAGTAGCCGCCTTGATGTTCTCCAGAGTCCCCAAATGCTGTCTTTGGAAGTCGGGCGGGGACAAATCAGGACTGTAAGGCGGCTGGGGGAGCGTTGAAATGCCGGCCTTAGTCAGGTAGTCGGCCGTCATAAAGACGGTGTGGCTGGGAGCATTGTCATGGTGCAGCTTCCAGGAATTTTTGATCTCGCGCCTGACCTTTTCAGTACTTTGACGTAGAATTTGGCGTTGACTGGCTGGCCAGGTGCAAGAAATTCAAAATGGAGCACTCCCTTGGAATTATAATGAGCATCGCTTTGACCTGTGATTTGCTCTTTTTTTTGCCTTTTTTGGGCGTAGGGGGGGGGACGTCGTGTGCCACTCTGCGCTTTTTTTTTTTTTTCTGGTTTCATACAAGAAGATCCAAGATTCTTCACCACTTATCACATTGTCCAATAAAGTCGGATCGTCCTCACAACACTGCAACAATTCTGCTCGGGAATTTTTTTTCCTCTTGGTTTCGACCGAGCACTTACACAAGGATTCACTGAAACAGGCACTGTGACTCTGCAGGAGCTCGGAGCCGACTGACGCTGCGGCGCTCTGTTCCCAAGACTCCACCCTCCCTTTCGTGCAAGCGGCAACCCTATGCGACGGATAGTCGCGGCAGAAGAAAATGGGGCACATTACTTTTGGGACAGACCTTGTATATAATTTTACGTGATGCAGTAAAGAAACCCAAACATAATTCATGGTAGTTTTTGATTCAGATTTTTTTTTTTTTTTTTTTTTTATTATGAAAAATATTAATAAATTCATACTCAAAAAAGTTTTGACCTATATAAATCTTCACATAAAATTAATCGCAGTACTTAAAAATACGTTTGTGCAAATTTTTAGCCCACTCTAATTATTATTTTTCAAGTATAGTTAATTTTTTCTCTTGGCTTAGGTGGTTCTATCTAATTTTGTATGAAAAAATATAACATGAATAACTACAAAAATCCTGTGTAATTTACTATAAGTATGAGTATTGTTAAAACTTACTTTTAAAACCAAAAATTTTTTGAAAATAAAACAAATTTTGTTATTTATGTTAGCTAGGCGCTGTTAGTCGTAGTCTGTAATATATTATTTTTCAAAAGAAAATTTTTTCCACTGTACTTAATAACAGTACAATTGCATCATTAAAATTTTCCAGATGAAAGATAGCATTTTCCATATTTATTCATGATAAAAATTCGAGTGTATTTAAAGTAATAAAAGGGACAAATAAAAGAAATATATTTTATAAATGTTTAGTTGGTGTTAAATCTGAGTTTTGCCTGTTTTTTTTTTTTTTTCTAACAATCGTAATGAATTTCTAATTTTCTTTCTTTTTTTTTTTTTTTTTTCCCATAACAAACTAACGACTATCATTAGAAAAACAAATTAACCAATTAACAACTAACTTCAAACGAATTCAGATTAAAAAATAAGTCATATCTGCATTTCAAATGTTATTTCATTAATCTCAAAATTCTGTACTGATATTGTTGACTAACTATATTAATAACAATTATTGTTGACTTAGTAAACTTTTTAAAACTTACACAGAGGTACTTTTTCTATCTAAGCTGAATATCGAATTTGTATTTTAAAAACATAGAATCGATTTTTTTCTTCTTTTTAACCAACAGAATTTCAATGGAAGACGAATTTGCAATTAGTTTTACATTCTTACAAATATATGAGCTTAAATTCTGAATTTTCTTCTTTACTTTATCATGTTCTTTTTTTATCTTTCTTTAGATCTTAATTCATTTTGGCATAGTATTGGATTTTTAAAAATATTCGAAATTTTGTCTTTGGCAGATTTTTATACAATTCGACGTATCCTAAATGTAATTTTACTATTATAACATATTCCCTATTATCTGTGTGTTAATATATATTTCGGTTGTTGTAGTTCATGTAAGTAATCCACGAAGTTTTCCGGATTTTGATAAATCGTAAAATTTTCGAAAGGTTCTGCAACAAAATGCATTTATCGTGATTTCATGATAGTTTACATCGTCACATAACAAAATGGATTGGAAATGCACTAAACTTAATAAAATCTGTGCGTAATACAATCCGTTAAGAAAGTGTAAGACCACTTTTATTTTGAAAACTTATGAAGTAAATAATGGCTCCAATTATACTTTAAAGCTACGAGATGCCAAATAAAATATATTCATTAAAATTAGGTTGCAATAACTTTCAAATATTTTTGCCCTAAGCAAAGCATTTTTTTCTGTGCCCCTCCCCCGCTTCTTCGATTTATACTTTTTTAGTCACTTCTTGTGCAAAAGCTAGAAAATCTTCACTTCTCTTTAGAATTCTCAGTGTTGTTATTACAAGATACATATATAAACAGTGATGCCATTATGTTTTTTAAATTGCAAATTCCGAATATTTATTTTATTTTTACGTGTACATAGTATAAAACATAGATATAGTAATTTATATAGATCTATCATCCCCATGTTAACGAGCAAAGATTTTTGATGCCGAAACAGTTTTTTGGCATCAGCCATTAGAGAGTTAAAACTTGAAAATAATAATAGAATAGGCTGATAACTGTACACAAAGATCAAACGTAAAAAAACTTTACTTCAGCATTGAAGGAATCTCAAAATGTGTATAAATGTACAAAAAACACGAGATGAATATTTAGCTTAAAAGTTACTTTATTTACAGTAGGGTAGGTTCTTCAGTGATTGGCATGCTGCAGTTATTGACATCTATCCAGAAATAATTAATAAATAAGAAAAATAATAAAATCATATATTTTACATATAAGAATTTTAATATTTTATGTCAAACACTTGAGCATAGGGTGCTAATAACTGGTAAAATGAATAACTAGCAGTGTTAAACACTAGAACATAGGGGTCAATTACTGAAAAAAATGAAAAACTGGCAGTCTCAATTACTGGAACATTGAGTGGAAGTCAACCAAAAATTAAAAAAAAAAAAAAAAATTGCTATCAAATTTATATATTTTAACATATATGTGGTTCTGAATGTCTTTTATACCATATATATTAACTTAGGATTTCTAAAAATGTTTTCTGATGACTAGAACATTAAAAACATCAGAGATTGCTCTAAAAGTGTCAATCACTGGTGCACTTACCCTATGTGTGTGATAAATTTATTTTAATTCCTGAGCAGTTTTGCAGGATAGGGTGAAATATTATAGTAAAGCACTTGCATTAATTACATTCAATGAAAAAGAATATTTTTGCTTAATTATTGGTAGCAATTTATTTAATTTTGTTTAATCACGTAAGATGCCAGTTGCAATTTTATTTTGTTTAATCGACTTGTAGCAAGTGGATATTTTCTAATCTACTATTACAGTTCTCACAAGGAAACATTCAAAATGTGTCGTCTTCAAAAAATATTGAAAAAATATATGTGATTCTACTCTTCATAAAACACTAGAAAGTGAAAAAATTATCAGCTGAAATGAATTACACCGACCACAAAAAATTACCAAAATTAAGCATATTTGGCGATTTCACACTGTTAGGCGATTGATTTTGAGTACTTGGCGGAGAAGCAAAACACTGTTCTGTTCGTACCCGGGAATCTCGGTGCTAGCGAACTGAACGCCTAACAGCGCAAAATCGCCAAATATGCTTAATTTTGATAATTTTTTTGTGGTCACTGCAATTCATTTCAGCCGATAATTTTTTTCCCTTCCTGGTGTTTTATGAAGAGTAGAATCTCATATATTCTTTTCAATATTTTTTGAAGATGACACCTTTTGAATGTTTCCTTGTCAGTATTGTTCTAGGAAAGAATTTACACAATTAAAAAATGAAAGAATGAAAACAATTAAAAAATAATAATAACGTAAAAAGAATGAATACAAGTCTTACTATAATAAAGCATATTCAATTCACTGTTTACAGGATCTCCAGATTTTATTACTTTAACAATGTTGCAAAATTAACCCATTTTATATTGGTGTTTTACGAATTTTGATGAATAGGCTACTCTCATATTTAATTAGAAAAATTTCTTTAGCAACGTTTTTCAAACGAAAATATAAATAAATGTATATCAGGATTCTCATGAAGGGAAATTTGAATACCAGTATTTTTTGTGTAATAATTTTAGACGTGACTAATATCGTTAATAACTGTTGATATCTAATTAGAAAAAAATACTCTATAAAAACTGTAGTATCGAAATTTAAAGTGGTAACACTAATTTAAACGCATTAGACATTGTTAGAGCCCCTTAAATAAAATAATAGGCCGGCGCATCACCGCCATTTTTTTTGCCTCCGAAGACGACAGAATACCCGCTTGGCGTCCTTATCGCTTCCATAATGATTTTAAGAAATCTTGATCTGAAGCTAATCAGTTCAAGATAAGAGCAGTAAGCAACAATAATATTCCTAAAAACACATTTTTTTTTTTTTTAAGTACATTCTCAGGATGTCATTTTATTCTGAGGATATCCTATATATGTACAGGGGTAAGATGTGTTGTTAGGGCGGTTTCTGTTTCTTTTACAAAATGTCGCCAAAACTCAAATACACAGTAATAGAAGGTCTGTGAACACTTCATATTCACTTCTTGAATGATTATAGCAGTTTATCTCTAAACAAACTTCCATATCATAGTTTACTTAGCTAAATTTATGAAATATAATAAAACAAGTTACTCTAAAGTAACGTAAGACGATTAAAAAAAATGTTTGTCGTTTGTTTATCAGAGGAACGCGCTGGGTACATGTGGCAACCCTAAGGCAACAAAATGCCTGATGGGCCAGCTCGTATATATAGGAGCCTTAGACATTGTTTAAGTTACTTGTTTTTAAGTTATGCTTAAGTTACACCCATTTATGAAGATCAACCGTTAAAAGATTAACTTTCATATTAATGGGACCTCAAAATATGGCATTATATAAAAGATCAGAGCGGAAAATTAAATTTTAAATAATACTTTATCTGTCGTATGAGTATGATCATTAATTTTCATTCCTGAGCAGTTTTCATTGACATGGCAAAATGCAGGAAAGCATTTATATCAATTACATTCGACAGTATAAATTCTTTCGCTTAATTTTGGATAGCCCGTTATATTGTCGAAAAGTTATATACATATCACATTGTATAATTATATATGTAAAAGAATAACGCATTTGTACGTAGTAGTAGTAATAACTACGTACAAATTCTTAAACTTTATTTACTGTCGTTGTTTTATTTTCTACATAAATACTTGATAATTATATAAAGATACACATAATGGGGGAAAATGTATAGAACAAATAAAAAATAAATGTAACATTTTAAATATTTAAAGTAGGCTCTCTTTCAAGTAGCTCTAACTTTTCAGACTTCTATATAAATAAAGCAAAGAGTTTGTCGGCAGAACACATCCAGGTGGACACTCCTATTTTTGATTGGTCTAGATTTAACTACTTTGGTGATGAAAGTCGGCCATTTTTTTTTTTTTTTTCAGTAAAAACTGATGATTTTTTTTAAAATGATACTGCATAGATGTTATATTTTTTTAAAAGAGCTCTAATAACTGTTCATTTTTTGTGAGAACACAATGTACATCAAGTTATTAGATTTAAAGATTTAACAAATTATCAACGTTGCAAAGTTTCACAACGTGATATCATTCAATTGCTTTTGATGCATGTCGGCCACTTTTTTTAGTAAAAACTGATGAATTTTTTAAAAAGATACTGCATAGATGTTATACTTTTTTAAAAGGTAATTATTCAGATAAGTTCTGTTAAAGACCTAAAATCTGTTCATTTTTTGTGAGGACACTATATACATCAAGTTATAAGATTTAAAGTTATTACTTTGCAAAGTTTCACAACGCAGAATCATTCGATTGCTTTTATCTTAAAATAAGAGTCTAATATTAAAGAATAAGGACTTTAAGGGAACTTTTTAAAAATTATCAGTTTTGAAGTTCTAAGAGCTGCAATTTTTAAATTACAGCGTACTTATTTCCCATACATAATCCATTAAATTTGTAAACAGTCGTTGATTCACTCTTGAGAATCATTCACATAAGACCATAGAGCATTGTTGCAAAACGGAAGAAATATTTAATTTAATTTAATTTTTAATATATTATTTTGACTTTTTGACCTTAAAATAAATTTTTAATTATGTTGCAAAGCCCAAAATGTTATATAAAAAATAAACAGTGATTCAATTCTTTTGAAAATTCATTTAAATTTAGTGACCAACGAAGCGGACGTAGCCTGCTAGTAAAGAGTATTTCATTCCATACCTCTAACAATCTTTCTAAATATTTACAAATAAAAATATCATTGAATACAGTGCCAGTGATGTCAGATGGTCGAAAATTATTTCCCGAAATAGGTCTTAAAATTTCCCCAAATCAGGGGTTTTTTTCAAAAAAATCCCCAACTTAATTTCTACTAAAAAGGGAAAATAAAAATTTTTTCAAAAAGAAATATCAAGCAGATTTAAATGGATTTAAGCGCAAATTTTTCCCCAAATGAAGGCAATTTTAAAAAAAAAAATCCCGAAATAACAATAAAGCTATTGAAAATCCCTGATCGTAGGGATAAATCATTACGTTGCCAACATTGACAGAAAATTAAAGAATTCCCCAGATTTGTCCCCAAAAATTTTAGAATTCCCCAAAAAAGTCCCCACAAACATTCGGTCCCCAAAATTGTCCCCAGAAACCTCAAAAATCCCCAAAATGGGGACAAAATCCCCAATCTGGCATCACTGTACAGTGCAGCCACATATCCTAAAACTAGCAGTGAGGACGCGTCCAAAATCTTGGAGGGGTGCTTGAAATTTGGAAAACATCCAGAAATTCCGCGCTCTGTTACTGCTCATTTTCTCTGAGTTAGATGACTGCAACCCGTATTTTAGCATTGAACTCGGTAAGTTAGCACATGCGCAGATGGTTTCATGAAATGTGGTCCAAGAATAGCTCATTTATTTTCTAAAAAATATTTTCCGTATTTCACATTTTAAACATTAAAAAGAAGTTTTTTATTAAAAATAAGTTTTTCATTGATCAGAATTTTTTTTTATTCATATTTTTTAAAATTTTATTTTAGACATCAAATATTACAAAATACGAGAATACAAAAATACACATTTCTTATTATTTTTAAGGTGAATTGAAAGCTATAATTTCAGAAAATTTTTGTTTTCAGTTTAAAAGAGGCTGATACAAATCAATATAGCTTTTTTTTCTTTCTTTTTTTTTTTTTTTTTTTTTTTTTAGTAACCTTGTTAAAATAAAACCTTTACTGCCAAAATGCTTTTTCCCCTAACATTTTATTTTTCTATATTTAAAGCGAGAACATAACTAAAAATAAATCTTTTGCACTATATTACAAAACTAACAAATAGATATTATAAGCTTTTAAAAGAAATACAGTTTTTTTCTTTCTTAATTTACAGTATATATGCATTTTTTTCAAACCTTAAAACAATTTTTTTTTTCTCATTTGTTAAAACACTCTTTTAAGTGCTTAAAATAAACGCCTGAGGGATTTCATAAACTGCATTATTTGTAAGCTAAAAAAACATAGTATTTAAAATGCGTTATCTTTGTTTAAACAAAAGAAGAAAGACTAAAAAACTGTTTTTCTTTTGACATACTAAATAAAAGTATTTGAATAAGGAAAGCTAATATATGTATATATTTATTCATTTATTATTTTAAAAAATTTAGCATTATCTATATATTAATAGGCAAGCATAAAATTTGTAGTCCCTTTTTAACATATTAATTATGGGAGTAGAGGGTTGAAAATGGTATCATTCGAAAGGTATAATTAGCCGGAAGGTGCGAATACAAATATTATTTTCTTACGATGTCAAGAAGGTATTTAAAAATGCATTTATTTTTTATGCATTTTCCCCCATTTTTCCCTTTTATACACGTATTCCTTTACATTAAAAAATACCTAAAAGTAGAAAAGTTGTTAAATCTGGCAATTTCATAAAGCTCGAATAAAACCATAGGCACAGTAATTTGTATAATGTAGCATCACTATACGCAAGCGAAGTGATGTGGTCACTGTCTGTCCATGGAGCCATGAAAAAGATTTTCTATGTTATCGTCCATTGGATTGTTTGTAAAAAATTATTAAAAAATAACGGAAATTATCTGCAGATTTTGATTCCGATATTTGGGTATAGTTATATATAAGTTACTGTCTACATGTGTTTGATTGAGTTATTTTTTCTGTAAAATTGATAAAATTTTAATTTAAAATCACAAAACTCCAGAAAAAAAAAAAAAAAAAAATGGCAAACTTCCAGTTTCGAATGTAAACATAAACATTTCATTTCAAAGGGTGATATTTAAACAATAAGTATTCAACTAATATACTAAATAAAAGGAAAATGGATTTGTTACTAACTGCTGCATGTATAAGTAGACGATACTGAAAAAATTCCGATTTCCGTTTTTTGCTGAATTTACATGTTTTGAGCTTTCTTTACGTTTCAATTAACTGAAATTGGCTACTTATTTTTTAAAAAAGTGTCTTTATTGCTAGCTTTTGTGGGTAGAAGAAGCAAGTAGAATATACATAAAAACTTTTGATTTCCGGTTTTCGATGAATTTACACGTTTTGAGATTTCCTTGCATTTTAATTAAGTGAAATTGACTACTTATTTTTATTTTTTAAAAAGTGGATTTATTATTCTTTCTTCTGCATATATAAGTAGAAAATATAAGATTCAGAGAAGTTTTAGATTTTCGGTTTTCGATAAAGTTACACGTTTTGAAATTTCCCGAACTCAATTCGACCATTTTTGAAAAATATCTTTTTTTTTTTTTTTTTTTTTGTTCAAACACTGTACTTTATGAACCAATCGAATTAATTTAACAAAATTTGATACTTGGTTGAGCCTTGGTTTGACATGGTACCTATTAGCTTCTGGGCTGTATCACACAACAAGGGGCGTTTTCACGTTGCGATTTTCTCTCATTTCAGGAAAGGCTAACATCTACAGAGAGAAATAGTTATATTAAGTAAAACTCTGCTGATTCAGTTAGAATGAATATCAGCAAACAATTGCCGCAGCTGTGTTGCAATTGCATTCCGTTTAGGACAAGGCAATAACTTTGCTTTGCCTCGCTTTGCAAAAAAAAAAAAAAAAAAAAAAAAAAATGTTCGAGTTTCGAGCACTGGGCGATACTAGTATATATAAATATATACAGAGAGAGAAAAAAGGTTTATTGGTAAAAATAATTTAGTTTATTTTTAACCCCCCGACAAAAAATGAAGGGTGTTATAAATTTAAAGCCTTTGTCTATATGCGACCTGTAGCTTCCAAACAAAATTATCCATTTCAACACGGTGTTTCTTTCTTTCTTTTTCTTTCCCCCAAATTCTTATGTACTTGCTCTCATTGGAACGATATGTAAGTTTTTGAATGTCACGCTAGAAAAAAGAGGTGAATAAATTAGAAAATAAATTAGAAAGATCAGTCGTGTCGTTACAAATAAGGTATCAAATGAAAGGGGCGATTTTTCTAAATCCAATGGATTAAACAGCTTATCGATCGGACAATTAAATATTTTAAAATTAACTAAAGCATTAAAATTAGGTGGCAACAACAGAAGATTGTATGGAAACCGTTTGGAGAGAAAGGAAAACATCTGTTACTTATTAAGTCACGTGTTTTTGAAGCGGGATTAAAAAATGAAGTTAACAATTTTTTTTTTTTTTTTTTTTTTTTTTCTCTCTAACACAAAAATTAATATACAGCCTGTACAACACAAGACCAACTTGCAGCTGAAATTTCATCAATTTTGGTTAATAAACAAAGGAGTTACTTTTTTTTTTTCCCTGCAAATTAAATTTTATTCTAACTTCGAATAGATTTATGTGATACGATACATTAAGAATTTGGATTTTAAAAGTTCTTTAAATAGATTATACTAAATCATAACCCTGATTTAACTGGGATGGTTTTTAACTTAATAAATATCTGTTTGATAGATTTTTTAAATTTAATTAAAATGTGTTTTTAAGACTATTTTAAATTGATATTTTAAGGTTTTCAAGCTGACGGACTTCCAATTTACAGCTTATGTTTGATTCGATCCTTGTTTATTATTATTATTATTATTACTATTATTATCATTATTATTACACTTTCTTTGAAATCTCTATTTTTAATCTGATTTTGGCAAAAATTAAAGATTTGCTAAAGGTAGTCATTATAAATTTATAAGTACAAAAATCGCTAAATTCAGCGAAGAAAAATACCACTAAATTAATTTCAAGATAGTTTCGCATTGATATTTCATAATTTGTGAGCTAGTGCCCCTTTAATGGAGAATTGGAAATTTTATTGAAAAACAATCTTTAGGGTAACTGCATTAGTAGTAAACAGTTTAAAAACATTTTCTAGTTTTTTTTTTTTTTTTTTTTTTTTTTTTTTTTTTTGTGTGTGTGTGTGTGTGTGTGTGTGTGTGTGTGTGTGTGTGTGTGTGCATGATGTTCTTAATTTTAAACTAGTGTCCGATATCTCAATCAACTGTTTCTGTACATAACTGTCCTGCAATAAATGTTAACTGAATCATTTTTATACTCAAAAGATTAATTTTCCGAAGATCATAAAATGAATTCTAGTAGTGGACAGATAAAAATCAAGCAGTGGAAATAGGAACTTATTGAATATTTTTAATTAATAAAGGTATTTTCTGTTTCATTAACACATTTAAAAAAAAAAAAAAAAAAAAAAAAAAAACATAAATATTTACCGTAAATTGTAAACAAATTATCTCTGAAAAAATTAACGGCTTCAATAACATAATGTTTTATTGAAAACGATCTTAATTTTTAAAAAGACATTTTCCTGACATCTCTGTGTGACAATCTAATTAATATCGAAGTGAGACTATTTCTCTCAGATATTTATATCAATTCTGCATTTCATTTCAAACTATATGGCCACCACAAGACTTTCTTCTGCATAATTTTACACAAATTGATGCAGTAAAAAATATTTATTAAATAATTAATTTACTTTCCATGATAAATGCAGATAATTTTTCTGACAGAATTATAAAAATAAATGCCAAAAGAAAGTCAATTTTGAGCCAATATAAGGAGAAATGCGATTTTTTGTTTCCCATTTTCTTCCTTTTGTTGAAAAATAAATAATAATAATAATAATAAAAGTATTTTTTATTTTTTTATTTATTTATTTTGGCAACAATTAAAAATTTAACTGTCCATTTTTTAAGCATTTACCAAGTTCTTATTTTCACATTTTAATTAATAATAATAATAAAAAAATCTAATCAAAATTTCATTACAAATAAAGTACTAAATGAAAGGGACATTTTTTCTGAATCCGTCGGTTCAAATAACTTATCGATCGGACAATTAGATTTTTTAAAATTAACTAAAGTATGAAAAGCTGGTGGCAACTTGCGTCAACACACAGACAAACAGCTCAAAAATCTCTTAGCCATTTATATATAGAGAGATGTGGATACATTAAGGCCTGTATGGGGTGAGAAAAGTTGAACCTTAATCACTCTGTACTCTGTACAATTACAAGCATATCATAACTTACTGAGTTACATATATAATGATTTACGGAAAATCTGCTCCACCCCCTTCTAGTATTTCGATCTTGGGATATTTCACTTCCGGGCATTTCTTTCTATGTGAGATGAACTGGAGTGAGTTAAAGAATTAAATAATTTCATAAATAAAAATATAAACATACGTAGAATATTTTTAGGGTATGAAGAACTATGATTTTTTTTAAAATTTCTATCGGTTTATCTCTATCCAAATTTTAATATTTATTTTTTTAAAGAAAATAAATTGATTTAAAAAAAATCTGTTAGCCAGATTATTAATGTTCCTTTAACAGCTTATCAGCTACTCAAATACCTAATTTGACATTCCTTTATAAATATACGCTTCAAGTTTTAGATAAATATGATGATTTGAATAATAATTATTATTGAAATTCTTTAAGTAAAAGACATAAATAAAAAAATATTCTTAAATTTTCAAATTTTGATGCACTTTTAGGGTTGTAGCAAATCAAAAATCAAGGGGGGGGGGGGGAGATTAAAAAATTTCGTTTCAAAAATAGTTCAAATTATTTTCAAGAAAATCACTCAATAATTAAACGTTAATTAATATTTACTCATTGTTAGTATTAATTACAAAAATTAATTACAAAAGAAACGTTTTCAAAAGGATATTTCTTGCATGCGGGATTAAAAGAAAAGTTTCTGGATATCCAACGGGGAAGGTCTAAATCCGTTGAACCTATTTTCTACGCTCGTGTATATATATGTAATTAAAAATGTTTCGTTTTCTTTCAAAATATTTCACAAGGAGTATGGTTCAAATAAGAAAATTTAAGACTTAATGAGTATAATTTTGTAAATTTACCGGCTGAAAACTCGCACCCTTACAAATAATATAATGCACAATATACATAAAGTTGAGTTTACGTATATTGTGTTGAATCTGTAATAGAAACAAAAGTAGATTTGATCTGAATTACTTTATTGCATAGAAAAATATTCTGTAAAAAATTATTTTTTACATAAAATATAAAGTAGCAAAATTAATAATAATAGTAATAATAATAAAGTAAGTTATTAGAAAATAGATGGTAGGAAATTTAGTGACAATTCAATCTGCAGATGAATTATCATAAAAATGCATTTAGCTACTTCTGTTTGAAAATTTTTGAAATAAATTACGATAATGACAACTCTTAATGAAACTAATCAAGAAAAAAATTAAGAACATTTAAAAAATAATTTCTTTTAAAAATTGTCAAATTAATTTAGAATTACTAATCAAATTAATGCTTGAATTATTAAATAATTAATTCGATAAATTACGCTGCTTTATTATTGTTATTACTGGTACCATAAAACAAAAACTTATATTCATATAATAATTAAATATTTATTTATAAAGTAACATTAAATTATGTAAAATGATCCCAGTATTCGGTATTTGATATTTTATTAAAAAACTATCTACATATATTTAATCAATTTATTTTCGTTTAATCTTTTTGTGTCCAATTTGGATCAAAATGATATCGAAAGATATTTTTTAAAAAGTTTTATAATTCACAAGGTTTTTTTTATTTTTTTATTTTTTGCTTATTTTTAAATAAACAGATAAAAATTAATTTTCACTCTTAAGTTTAATTTCTTCATGGATATAAACATTTTATCCAACAAATTATTCTATCGAAATCATTCTATCCAACAAGTCATTCTAGCGGAAAACGCATTAAAGGTCAACTACACTATCTACTAAAAACCATTAAAAATTCTGTCAACGACAGAATTTAGTTTAGTACGGAGAACTATTAATTTCAATTTGTAAAATTTGTATTTTTGTTTTTTAATTTTTAATTATAATTTATTTTTTATCTCATTTTTTGACCGTAAAACTGGGCCACGTACTTTTTAAAATGACTAAAATGAATAAAAATGAAGTATTGCCACCTAAATTTCGTACTTTACTTGATTTTTTAAAAAATCTAATTGTCGTGTTGAAAAACTGTTTGCACCCTTGGATTCAGGAAAATCACCCCTTTCATTTGGTATAGAATTTGTAACGATAGGACTGCTATTTCTAATATATTTTGGTGTTACACTATCTGGTCTACCAAAAATGTAAATTGAAACTAATAGTCCTCCGTCCTAATAAGTATTTGGACACTTTCGAATTTAGATGTTTTGTCAAATATATATTAAAGTTATACAGGAATATCTTGAAACATTGGGAGTACAAAAAGCATATTATACCTCATATATTTCAGCAAAAAATTTATCCTGAAGAAGAAAAGACAGTAGCCAGTATACTACTCGTATTAGTATACATTATATGTATATATATATATATATATATATATATATATATATATATATATATGAGGCATGCCGCGCCGTGCGCTACATATATGGATATATATGTAGAGAGATATACTCTTTGTATATATATAATGTATACTAATAACGCACGGAGGTATATCTATGTACATATATACACAGTATACATATAGCTCATGGAAAGCGTTCGGTGACGATGACGCGAGTTTCATGATTTTTGTTCACCCAAAAAGTGCTCAACGCGCTAAATAAGTTTTCACTTGAAAAATATTTGAAATCAGTAATCTGTAAAGTGCTGTAGTATCATTAAAAATCGCACTGAATTCTACAGCTTCATTCATTGCATTTTAAAGATTATTTGGAGTGTGATTTCTTTTGCGTTATTTTTCGAAAAGAATTTCAGAATTCTGAGTTTTTTACATTGGAAAATTCATCAGAAGTGACAGTTAATACTCTCGAAAGAAAAGTAATTGTAACAAAAAATGATATTTTGTTATCGATTTAGGAAGTTACAACAATAATAAAACATGATATTTCATTTCAAATCACTTACAATAATTTTTGTGAACTTAAGAAGCGTAAAAATGTATATTAAATGCACTTTTTGAACTAGCTTAAAAAAAAAGATATATATATATATATATATATATATATATATATACTGAATATTGAAGAAAATTACCTAGTTACCTTAACAACAGAAGAATATGCCCTATTACTGTCACAATTTCTACAGAAAATTTTAATCTGAGACTTTCTGAAGAAGTATTTTTAAAAACAATTCTTTACGTATCTCTTTCTGAAAGATTTTGAAAGACATTTTTCCAACTCTATTAATATAAAAGCAAATTTTATTTTCCACTCCACGAAATATTTTAAGTTATCTTGAATGAAGTTGAAATTTATATTAGCAGATTTTATAGCTTGCCTAAAAGGATGATAATAATCGACCAATTTTAATTTAAAATTTCGTTTACACAAGTACACACTCAGAAGGAAATGAATATAAAAATTCCTATGAAAGAGTTAGCCTACTAGAAAAAGCGCTTTTTTTCTTTTAAAGTATATTAAGAAAGTATTTTAATCATGATAAAATCTGATTATAATATTTTGCTCTATTCTTGGGAAATATCCTGAATCAATGTTTACTAGTTTACGGTGATGTATGTATGGGTGTATGTCTGAGTATGTGTGTTAGTGCACCCACCGCACACTAATAATACACCGTTCCATGAACGGTATGGATTTTCAAAAAGCCAAGATTAGAGTTGTTTTACTAACAAGGAGAGGTTCCGTGGAAAATTCAGATCGGTATAAAATTGCACAGAATTCTAGTATACTATGAAGGTAGCAACATATTAAAGCAGTAGCGCGCACTAGCCAAACAATTTAAGAAAAAAGGCATTAAAGTTTCAGTAATTCTCGAATCCGCTTTTTCAGCTTTTAGCTTGTTAGTATTAGAGAGCAGCTGAAATTTTGTTTCGTGCACAGAAAAAGGGGAGAGAGAGAAAAAAAAAAGTAATTGTCGAAGAAAAATATATGTTGACTAATATTTGAAATCTACATTTAAAAATGTTCTATAATTCGAACATTTGTTTGCCTGTAATAATTTAATAGCATTGGAATTCTGTATTGTAATTTTTAATGAAGCAGTATTGATTAGAGAAGAAATTATTTAATTAGTTTGGATAATATATACAATTAAAATCATTATTTCTCTGTAATACTTTTTATTTTCTGAAAAAAAAAAAAAAAAAAAAAAAAAAAAAAACAGAATGCTATAGTTAAACAATATAGCATTGTTTTAAATATACGTAAAATAAAACAAAATTTTTAGATAAGTAATTAAAAAAAAAAAAATTCTTAATTTTTACTTTATTCTATAGGTAAAACAAAGCTATAAAAATTATTTTTTACGCTATGGAAAATTATAAATATTACAGATAGATAAATTTAAAACATATATATATATCTTTTTTCTTTAATTGAAGAAAGTTAAATAATTATTTTTTTATTAAAATTTTCAAATTTTGAATTGAATTAAGAAAGAAAGTAAAAATAAAATGTTTAGGTTAAATTAATAATTAAAAAAAAAAGAAAAAAAAAAAAAATCCGCGGTTAGCATCGAACCCAGGCTGTCACGGTCGCAGCTACTTACTTTACCAGGTACGTCACTGGAGCGTTTGGTTTTTTTCTGAAATAACTTGTACTCTACAATTACTGAAACTTGAAAGGATTTTTTTTTTTTTCTCAAAATGGTTTGGTTAGTGTGCGCTACTGCTTTAATATGTAATCTTCATAGTATACTAAATTTCTGTGTAATTTCGCTACGATCTGAATTTTCGATGTCGTGACATCTCCTTGTACTTAAGTTTAAAGACCACCATGTCTTCGAAATTCTCGATAATATAGGCAAATGCTCTAGAATTCTAATAGGGGTTTCTAGAACTCGCTTTTAAATGGGACTAAAATTTTTAAGGATGACATGGAACTATTTTTTCTAGAGCCACAATTTAGATTCTAGATGTCAGTTACAGAATTTATTCTCAGTATAATTAACTGATAATTTTTTAATATTCTGAAGTCTTGCTTTCCTAATTCTTTTCGTTAAGAATGGATTTTTTTTTTTTTTTTCAGATTTTCTGGCACTTAAACTTGCTTTGTTTAATTGTTGTTGCACTGCATTTAAAGATATTATGTTACTAAACACTTTTTCTGATTCCCTTCTATGTTGTAAATGTAATACAAACTGATTTTTTAAGCACTGGCTTTTTAACTTGCGGTCATCTCGACTGGATGAGCAACATGGCCTCCTGGACACAAATTTCCAGTTTAAACTGCCAAAAATTTTTATATCTTACTTAAAACCAGCTCACCAATATTTCGTTAACATTTAATGATTTTGACATCCATTGTATTAAAATATTTTTTTATTTTCACTCTAAAATTAATATTTTTTTTTTGGTATCGTAAATTGCCTTACTCCTGCCATTTTTGAATTATTCTCTAAAATTACAATTTTCCGAACAATTGCATCTCGTTTTTAATACTTGGCTCAATCCTAAATTGTACATCGAACACAACGTAATAACATCTGTTCGAGAATTTACTTTTAAAACAATAAAATTGGCGATTGCAGAATGAAAAATGGAAAATATCTAAGTGCGGTTTTTATTTTGTTCCTTAGTATACATGACTGTGCGAAGAATGCTTATTGAAGCATTATTAAACACAAATGGTTATCTTTTCAACGAACTTCAAATCCTCTAGTAGTGAAAACATAAAAATTCAACATACACATTTTTTCTTAAATGGTAAACTCTTTTAAAATGAGATTAATGCTGAAAGAAAAAAAGTGTTCTTGTAGAAAACGTCGAAAAAATAAATAAATAAAATTAAAATGGAGTTACCGTGATGATTAGTTATATATTAGAAATGTTGTTTCATTTTATCTCAGAAATGTGTTTTATCCTTAAAACTATATGAGGTAGTTTATCTTTCGTATATATTAAAATTGAGGTCATTCGGTATTGTGTTTCTGAATTGGTGACAAAGAGCTAGGCTTATTTAAAACATGCATTAGTTCCCTTTCACCATTTTCTTGATACTTTCAAGGATTGTTGTTCTGGGCGGCTGAAATCACGTTTATTGGTCTCCCATCACCAGGATACACAGCAGAAGTGTGTGGTGTAGCAGCAAAAATGCGGGTAGCGATTCTGTTGTACTTGTGCGACATTGGAATGCGTGGGCACTCGTGGCCGTTCGGAAAATATTCATGTTAGAGTTTATGGGCCAAACGACCAATAGTCTAACATCCTAGGACTATAACTATCCTAGGACCTCTAACATCCTATCCGCTCACTGGCGACCTAAATGAAGATGTGACTATGCATCAAGTGTAGGATTTTATTAAACCTGCTAAGGCAATTGAGAGCAGCACTTTTATTCTCCTTGGATCCCGGTTAGTGCCGTCGAATAATACAATCTGCGCTCGGACGGCCTTCAGTCGCATAGTTATTTGAGACCCGGATAAATATCTCTTTGATTCGGTTAGGGGAAACCCTTGACGGATAGGACATTTCCAAAATCTATAGGCAACGGAGAAGTTTTTATACTTTCTAAATGGAAACAGCCAACATGTCCTTAAACTAAATTTCTAAAACTATGACCTATGTGTTTAATGTGTAATGAGGAAGTTCCCTGTGGTCGTCTAGGTTAAAGCGAATAGATTCCTACCTAATTTTTATTCTACTAGCCAATTCTATACTGCTTGTTCCAATTGATCTCTGCATTTTGTAACGATCTTATTTGTTTAGAACCACGTCTGCGCGGTCTTGTTATTGTAGCGACTTGATTTCATTAAGATTAGGGAGACTGTTGGTTGGAACTATACCTGCCAACATTCTCATTAATATTCCGTAATTTTGGTAGTCCCGTACATTTTTTTCTACACCAGTAAATTTTTGAGTAATATTCTCGAAATGCAATTACGATTAAATAAGTATAAGAAAATACTGTAAAAAAATACCGGTGTGAAAAAGAAGTCGGGGCTAACAATACTACATAATATTAATTAGGACATTGGCAGGTATGTCGGAATAAATGGTCCCATTAGGACCTGGGTTGAGTTCAGAGGGTTTAACGTCACACAATAGCTAAGTAATGGGCAACTGACGACTGTCTAACACTAACACCTAGGAATCGTCCAGAGACATGCCATCACTATTTGATCCTCTGCATAAGGGATAGCTCCCCCACTTCGATAATCCCCTCACGTATTATTTTCTCTAGGGCCTAGGCTGGTCGATAATAAAAACTTATTTATTATCGTTATTTCAAAACTTTACTATAACGTAAATTTTATTTCTATTAAGTTGACGAATATAAGTATACTATGTTTAAAGCTATGTTAATGTAAGTTATAAAACTTATCTTACATTCAAAATTTATCCTATAATCATAATTAAATATTTTCTTTCTAAATATTTTTTTTTTAAATATATTTCTTTTCCTAACGCTTAAAACGAAATACAATTAAGATGAATATTTTTTGTTTTTTCCCCTTTTTCACCCTAACGAGGTCTTACTGTATTATATTAATTATATTTTTTACCGTTAGTTAATTTATAATACCTTAAAAAATTTCAATTAAACTTTCATGAAACAACGAATCTTTTTTTTTTTTTTTTTTTTTTAATCTATTTAGTTTTATTACTGCTTTAAATATTGATTGGTAGTGAAGTATTAAAAAAAAAAAAAAAAAAGAAAATGTATATTTCTTTTCTAGTGATATTACATATTTCTTTTCCAGCACATATTTAATCACAAAATATAATATATCTGGCAATAAAAATATTAAAATTTATCGTGCACAATTGAACTACTTCGCTTATTCCTTTAAATTTTTAGATAAAAAGAATAACAATCTTCCTTTTGATGTTTAATTATGCACGAGTAGATTGAAGAACTTGCAGTAAAAATATGATTAAAACAAAGCTTAAAAAAAAAAAAAAAAAAAAAAAAAACACAAGAAAAAAACTTGTTTAAAACATTATGCATAAATTTTATTTAATTATCTATATAAATAAAGAGAAGTGTGTGTGTCTGTCTGCGCTCTGGGGCTCACGCTATTGATCGCAGAACTTCCAAATTTGGCATATAGGTACCTGGGACCCTGCAGATGTGCACCTCATCGAGATTTTTTCGAATTTTGAATTGAATTTTTTAAATTAATGTTTTTACGATTTTAAATATTGGCTTTAATGTTTCATTTTTCATAAATTTAATTCTTTGATTGTAATCGTCTGCGTATCTTAGCAACGGTTATTTCACTATTTATTTTTTATTTAATACATTCATTTGAAGGCGAATTTTTTTTTTTTTTTTTTTTTTTTTTTTTTTTTTTTTAGTTTATTATATTGAAAATCAAATGGTAATGCTATATAAATAAATTGTTATGTTTATGTATAATTTTCATAGTATAACGACTTTTTATTTTTTATTTTAAATTAATTCCTTTAAAATAAATAAATAAATATATATATATATTTTCATTTTATAATATTTATTGAGGGAAAAATGGTAGTATATAGTGTAAAAGGATTAAACTTATTAAAATTTATTTGTTTTTCATGTATTTAATCCCTTTTAAAAGAAAATCTACTTTTATTTTATTTTGTTATACTGGTCGGAATCAAATCGCAATACAGTGTAAATAAAACACATGGTTCAAAAACTAAAATATATAATAGATGCTGAGATACAGTCATCTTTAAAATCGAAGTTCTTAAATAACAGAAAATCCACAAGTTGTCGATAAATACCCAGATTGAAGTGCCCGGGAAAGAACTTTCTGTAGACAGTGGGAAACTGGACCCAATGCAGTACGGGCAGAAAAAAGAGCTGCCTTAGGCAACGGGTACCCGAAGAAACGAGATTTAAAGCGATTTCAGTGTTTTTTTTTTTTTTTTTTTTCTTTTTAAAGTTTTAATTTGTAATGTGATGTAAAAAATAAATACTGATCCAATTCTTTTGAAAATTCATTTAAATATAGTGACCAGCGAAGCGGGCGTAGCCTGCTAGTAATGAATAATAAAACATTAATAATCTTTGCATTAAGATGTGAATTTATTGAACCTTAAGACATGAATTTATTTGTTTAGATTATCTATATATTTCATATTTAATTTATTTAAAACTTTTCTCAAAATTTTACATTTAGACTTGTTAAATTTAAATTTAGATATTTGAAGGTTTTCATTTACCAACATGGAGACGAACTCCGAAATGCATGTTTATGCGTGTATTTATAAACACGCTATTGGGGTTATAATAGATTTTTAAAACATTACTTGTATTTTTAGAAGCTCCACTAAAATAATTACAAGATAAAAAGAACTTTTTATATACCATAATTTTAAAATTTTTGTTGAATCATATAAATACTACCGAAGGCAGCGGGAACCCGGAACAATTGGCTAAAAGTATTAAATAAATTCATTGTTATCGTGTTTTGAGCTATTATAAAAGTTTCAAATGCCTAGCTAGCCGGGAAGTTAGTTAAAAATCGATTGCAAGCTTTGTACTGGTAACGCTGAAAAGGCAGCAGGGACCCGAAACAGTTGGCTAAAAGTATATTTAAAAAATGCATTTTCACCGTATTGTGAACTATTCTGAAAGTTTCAAATGTCTAGATAATTGGAAAGTTAGTTAAATAAATTTTCTGTTAAATGATATAAACGCTGCCAAAGGCAGTAGGGACCGGAAACAATTGACTAAAAGTATCAAAAAAATGCATTGTCACCGTGTTCTGAGCTATCCTGAAAGTTTCAAATGCCTAGCTAGTCGGGAAGTTAGTTAAAGATCGATTGCAAGCTTACTTTGTACTGGTAACGCTGCCGAAGGCAGCAGGAACCCGAAACAGTTGTCTAAAAGTATTAAAAAATGCATTTTCACCGTGTTGGAACTAGTCTGAAAGTTTCAAATGTCTAGCTAGCCGGGAAGTTAGTTAAATAAATTCTCTGTCGAATCATATAAAGGCTGCCGAAGGCAGTAGGGACCTGAAACCGTTGACTAAAAGTGTTAAAAAAATGCATTGTCACCGTGTTCTGAGCTATTCTGAAAGATCCAAATGTCTAGCTAGTCTGGAAGTTAGTTAAAAATCGATTGCAAGATTTGTACTGGACAAGCATACATACAAACAAACAAACAAACAAGAATCGAAGTTAATAAAAACATGGTAAAAAAAAAGTTACCTTTTATTATAATGTAAATTACGTAAACAACTAACACTCGGCGTAATGGGGAAATTAAATCTTTTCTTAAGCAATGAAAATATATCAGTAATATTGATTAAAGTCAGTGTTCAAATGAAATATTTTTAGACTTTTCCTTACAGCTTCTAATTAGAATTAATATTGCAATTGAAAATATATTAAAAAGATAACGCACAATAGAATATTTCAGGAAAAATGTTAATATATTATTATATTTACGTATATTTTAACTAAAGCTTATCATTTCAGAATCTATTTCCACTGTTAAATTTCATGACAACTGTTAAGCTGGCAATTTTAGTTAAAATTATGTAAATTAGTTCTGAATTGGCAAACGAACCGTTAGCAAAGTCATATGCTTGAGATAATTTAACTATAGTAGTTATAATTAAGTGTAAGAATATGTACGAGTATTAGATGATAAGCGCAATTTCTGTCCTTATAAATGAAACAGAGAAATTTTAATAAGATTAGATTGCTCTAAATATTTTTAACTTGATATTCTAAGAATGGCTGATATACTATTTCATTGAAATCGCAGACAAATTTTGAAATAGAGTACTATATTAATCATGAATAAAGAACATGTAACAATTCGCGCACAACTAATGAAGAAACTAAACACCATGCTTAACAAATTATACAGTTTTAAGATTTAATTAAAAGTCGGAATAATTACATTTGGTTGAAATAATCCCTTTTATCTTTATTGTAATTTCATTTCAGAAGAGAAGTTTAAAGGGAATGAATGTTTGTTTTCTTAATTTGCTAGATTCTTCAATTAAATTTTGTAGGACTTAAATAGATTATCATTATAGATTGAACAATATTTAGATACTGATACTCTACAAAACATAATTCTTAAGTAAGGTATTTTAATATTTTAGGCATTTTCAGCTCTTAATCAAACGAACTTCTGTCAGATAGTTTTGATAAAATTTTATTTCCTTCAAACATTTCTAATTTCGGTAATAAAGAATGCCCCTTCATTAATGAACAGTTGATTGCAGAAAGGGGACATGTACCCAGTTAAAAAATGGACAATTCATGGACATACGTCCATGACGACCATTTCTGAATTCTAATTAAAATGTGGAATTTGTGATAGGGATTTCAATATAAATGCTGTGAAATCTTTTCAGAATTTTGACCTCACATAAAACTGGTAAAAACAGTTTTTTGTGTCTCCTGTAAAATTTGGTTTTTGCGACATGTCCCGTTTCTGCAATCAGTGATTAAAATATTTGAGTTAAAAAAGAGTTTTTTAAATTGCAAATTGTTGTAAAAACATTTTTAGAGAAACCTTATTAATCTTTAAAATATTTCGTTTATATGTTTATTGTTTGGAAAAGAGCTTTATAATAGAACGCATCATTTAAATCACCAGAGAAACATAGTTCAACAGATATTTTTTTTTTTTTTTTGATTCTGTCACATCAAATGAAGAACTGCTGGATGCTATCGAAAAAATTGTTCATTCGTACAGGTTAAAGAAACAGTTTACATTGTACGAGGACTGATATTACCGATTTATGGCTTTGACAAGGAAAATTACGCTAAGAGATTTTATCTAGCAAAACTACCGCCAACGCTAGCAATATGTTATTTAAATTTATTTGGAAGGTTGAAATACACACACACACATATCTATATTAATAAAATCAGAGTTTTGTCTGTAAATTTGTCGGAATCAAAAAATTTTGCGATATCTTCACGTTTTACACCCCATGAAAGCCGAAAATGACTTCAGAAAATGTTGCCTGTGTGTGTGTGTGTCATCGTGTCCGAATGTCGCTTTTTTTGTCCAGGCATCACCTGAGAACGGCTGGACGGAATTCAACGGCTTTTGGCAGGAATTTAGGTCTTCACCCAACTTAAAATTATATCTATCAACTTTTCGGAAATTCCCCCCCGTTCCCCCTAGGGGGTAAAAGACTAAAACACGTTTGTCCGGGCATCACTCGAGTACGGCTGGATGGAATTTAACGGCGCTTGGCAGAAACTTAGGTCTTCACCCAACTTGAAATTATATCTATAGAAATTTTCAAAATTATGATTAGTGTTTAAATTGTGGGTAAAAAACGCCTGCGCATGCGCCATAAATATTTTTTCACTAAAATGCTTTGAATGGAAAAATAAAATATAAAAATAATTTTTTAAGTTAAAGACTTTTGTATTCGCGAGATTCGCACTACAAATTATGAAAAGATTGAAATGAAGTGTTGTCATCTAAGTTTCATATTTTAGTTAATTTTAAAAAATCTAATTGTCGTATCGAAAAACTGTTTACACCCCAGGATTCAGAAAAATCACCTCTTTCATTTGATACTGAATTTGTAATGATAGGTCTGATATTTCTAATTTATTTTTCCCTTTATCCGTTTTTCCGTTGCCACTTAAATTTCATACTTTAGTTATTTTTTAAAAATCTAATTGTCGCATCGAAAAACTGTTTGAACCCCTGGATTCAGCAAAATCGCCCCTTTCATTCGGTATCAAATTTATAAATATAGGTCTGATATTTCTAATTTATTTTACCCTTTTTCCGTTTTCAACCCAGATTCGATATGGAACAGCTTTAGTATTGGATCCCTTTGGCAAAATTTGAAATTCGGCACCGAAGTAGCTCGGACGTTTCTCGCCAAGATCTTTAATTGCACAATTGACATAGCCAATTCAGTTCATCGCAAAAATGGCTTAAAATATTTCAAGTCACGAAAGGGTTCCGATACTTAAGCTGTGCTTTTTGTATTTATTTATTTATAATACTGTCTATTAAAGACTTCTGTGGTCACGAAATTTGGTGCGTAAATTGTTTGTATGCATCCGGCACTTATTGTAACTGCATTTCACGAAATTCGAAATTCTTCCCCCCCCCCCTTCTCGGAGTCGGAAGGCAATAAACATGTGTAAAAACATTTTTTTCCGTTTGAATTAGCTTTAAATTACCTTAGAATGGCGAATTTTGGTGTGTGGATATTGATTAAGTGTACGCATTATGTACATTAGAGGGATTTTGCAAAACTTCGAACTCACCCGCTAAGGGTGGGGAAGTAAGAAGTGGGTAAGTTGTGCCGAAGACAGTGGGGACCCAGACCCCTCACATTTGGAGCGAGAAAAGCTCTACCAATCACAGCGAGAACTTAGGTTATTAATAAAGATATGGCATTTTGACAACTCATTTAAGTTTAATGTCCAGCGAAGCGGGCAAAGCCTGCTAGTATACATATAAGATAAAATGAGATTAGGCAATAAGTTCCTCGCCATAGACTGGGAATAGAAAATTGAAAGTATTAAACATAATGGTAATTTTAAAATAACACAGATACCAATTATAACCAGATGATTTATTACATCCCAAACAGCACATCTTCTCCAAATGATATCCTTAGGATGGATGAAAAGTACGTCTATGGAAACCCTATGGACATCTTCAGGATGTATTGTGGACAAGTGTGCTGTTTGGGATATTACGAGCATAAAACACTTGTAAAAAAAGTGATATGGTATTTTCTGTGGGTACAGAAAAGCCAACTTGCTCTTTTTTTCATGATGTATGAGTATTGCAATCGTATATCTCACTAAATTCACCTATTTATTCCGAGGAAGATATTTTAAATCCATTTCTTGTACATTAAAGTTATATATATTGTAAGAAGTTTAACTCTATGCAAAAAATAATTGAATTAAAATATAAACATAAAAAATGAACTGTAATAGATAATGGATAATAAAATGAATATAAAAAAAATTAAACGTAATTTTTTTACGTTTGTTTTAGTATACTATATTAAGTTATATAACATTGTTATTTCTTCAGTAAACCCCATTCAGTAATGTAAATTTAATAACAAGTACCTGGTAGACAGAATGTCGTACTATGATCTTATATATATATATATATATATATATATATATATATATACAGGGTGGTCAGAAAAACATGATAGAAAGTAAACGATCATTGTGGAAAAACGACAACATGCAAGAACATGAAATAAATTTTATTGAATAAAGATGTGAATGACATTTAATATACAAGATGCTTAAAATGTCTACCGTCCCCGACTATAGTGTTATAAAGCCGGTTCCAAAACTCTGTCAAAATGCGCTGGAGTGTATCGTAATCAAGTGCATCAATCTCACTTCTGATAGCCAATTTTCGGTCCTTTAGTGAATCAGGGCTATTCCTGTAGATTCTAACCTTAATGTAACCATATAAGAATAAGTCGCACGGATTTGGGTCCGGACTGTATGGGGTCCACTCTATCCCGTGCCCCGTGAATTTCTCTGCATCCAATGCAATCAAACGCTCACCAAACGTCGTTTCAAACCACGTGAAGACGTCAGAAGTCTTTTGGGGACGAGCCCCATCTGGCTTGAACCAGTACCGGCGTGTCCTGTTGAGATGGCCCGCATCAGGGCCAAAGTGACGCTCTAGCAACTCTCGACACTTCACTGCTGTGACCACACTATCAATAAATATCGGACCAATTATCTGCTTCGACGATATGGCACACCCCACCATGACCCTTTGTGGATGCAGTGAAGAGATGGAGCTGAGATGAGGATTTTCCGTACCTCAGTGGCGCCAGTTTTGTTTGTTCACGAAACCATTCAACTGAAAATGGGTCTCATCACTGAACCAGATCTTGTATTCACTGATGGAACCATTTTTAAGTTCCTCGATTATGTGGATTGCGAAATCTCTCCACTTCACAGTATCCCCCCCCCTTTTTAGCGGCTGTCACATTTGGATCTTGTATGGACACAATCCTACTGCTTTCATTAGCCTTTGTAATGATGTTTTGGATATGCTTAATTGTTAAGCCGCCTGTCGAGTGGAAGTGGTTGGCTGATCCTCAAAGTATGTGCGCGCAGGCTCCCTGATGTCGTCAGTAACAACTGCTGATTTTCGTCCCGACGCCTTTCTTTTTGCATCCTAAACACTCCCTGTAGATTCATATCTGTCCATCAACCTGTAAACAATGAAAATCAGTGGGAGATTAGGACCATTGCATCAGTCATCTGATGGCTTAAAAATCACTGCGACTTTAGCGCGCTATAACTTACTGCGCGATTATCTCTTCACTAAGCGTCCTTTTCATTTTGAACTCTGAACGACATGCCCGTCGAACGGGGACATTACATCGGTTATTCTCATAAAATTTTCCTACGATATATAACCGAACTTAAAAGGTTTGTGATTCTATATTGCTTATTCTTTATTTCCGGTAATTAAGCATTCAACTGAAATGTCACTATATGTGCTATTATAATATGGAAGAATTATATTTGCATCAATACATTTGAAATCAGAAACTTAAAATACTTTCTATCATGTTTTTTCTGACCACCCTGTATATATATATATATATATATATTAACTATTATAAATCGTTTGTTTTATTAAGGTTTAGGTTTAAAGTCCAGGTTTAAAGTTAAAAACTTATTTTTTTCACAAATTTTCTTGAACTTATAAACAATTAGGTTTATCATAAATATAAGTATAACGGGTAGCCCATTTAACAAGCCTAATTAATAAACATATTAACAAACAAATAGAAATTTTTTTTCGTGATTCTATCATTTTTATAAAGGATTAAAGCAGTGTAATAAATAATGGAATTTTGAGCTTTTGAGGTGTTTGGGGTCGTTTGTTAAACTGCATCTCTGATAGACTGTCAATAGCCGTAAATTCAGTTTTACCTTAATATTTTTCCTAACTTTGATGTTCTTATTGACTGGAATAAAGGGCTGATATGTATTTGTGTATTTAAAAAAAAAAAAAATAATAATACTATACTTTTTCGCAGCCCAAGTTAATCTTGCAGAAACTTGTTTTAAGGTATATTTGTATCCTAAAAATTTAATAATTTCAAAAATATAAAAGCAAATATTTTGCATATCTAAACGCTTTTATCTGGAGGAAACTGAGATAAAAACATATCTTAAACTGGATATATGCATTGCAAATAAAGAAACTTGTTGGCATTCTTTATTTTCCGAAAAAATTTTTTTTTTACTTGGTATTCCTGTGTTCTTTTAAATTTGTTCAGATATTTTATTTTCACGAAGAAGATCCCTAGATAATAAGAACATGAATAGTGCTTTCTAAATATTGCGATTTAAAGCTGACTCGAGGAGAAAAATAATTTTATTTTTTCAAAAGCATGATATTTTATTTTTTCTAAATCTTATTAACAAAGGAGGAGAGAAAAATAAGCTATTTGGAATAGAAATATCTTTTACCGTGGAAAAACGACTAATGTTTACACAGAAGAATTTCTGATATATACAAATTTATTTTGAAATTTTATATGAACCAACAAACATTTAATTCTGCGTGTTTAAAATTAAAAACATTATGTAAATAATAGAGTATGTTCTGAATAATAATAATAATAATAATAATAATAATAATAATAATAATAATAATTTTATGAATAACGATGATATTATTGGATTGAAAATGCTTTAATAAAAAATTCAGTAATTTAAGTCGGAAATATTCTTTTACTTTTTATGGTTAAAAGACAAGATGTTTTGTAAAATTAAGCCAAGTACGTATTTTGAGAGTAAGACAAGACAATCTTCTCCCCCCCCCCCCCCCCCCTGTGAAGGTGTTCACATATATTTGGTTAAATTTTAATTGAATTTTTAAATAAAATAAAATCTAATGATAAATTAATGCATTATTGCAATAAAAAAATAATTAAATTTCAAGTGAGATATTATATTCACATAATTTGTTCTCAGGCATTTGAAGAAAGAATTGCTTTTAAATGTCATCAAAAATTACACAATTTTAATTATACATACGACCTACACTATTTATTAACATAAAACGATAACAGACATCATTCAGAGATCTAAATTTTATAGGTTTTATATCTATATCGTAAATAGAACGTGTATTTTTTAAATAGAAATGTACTTTATTTTATAGGATTAAAAAATAATAATAATAATAATAATAATAATAATATCTAACGAAATTCTGACATTAAACATAATTATAAAAAAAAAGTGTTCTCAAATATTCCTAAACAAGAAAACTCATTGTCAGAATTAATGTATATTTTAATTAATAAATTCAGAATTAATGTTGATTTTTTATTTAAACTTTTATTTTGTGCTTTTAAGTTATAAATAAAGCTTCTTAAAAATCTAATCAAAATTTCTTAGGATATTGTGTAGACAACTAAAGATTTTCTTTTAGATACTGACATTTTTTTTTTTTTTATTATCGGAAGAAAAACAAAAAAAAAAAAAGCTTGTTGGCCTTTGAGGATCGAACCCACGACCAACGCGTTATGAGCATGGCATTCTAATCAAAAGTCAAAGAACAGTAAAAAAAATTCATGGAACATGCTAGAAAAATCTAATTAATGCAAAAAAATATTGTTCTTGAATGCTTTTCGAAATACTTTGAATATTTAAGAATTTTCCTCTCGTGTAAAAGTGAAATATCTACATTCTTCTTTAAAAATTTCTTGTTGTTGGAACTTTTTTTTTATAGCATGTCTCTGCAAGAATAAAATTTTATTTTATGCTTTTTAAAGCTCCACAACAAAAAGATTCCAACAAAAAGTTTTTTTTTTTTTAACTAATTAAAATTTTTTAGGTTACTGCGTAGGCCATGAAAGGTTTTATTTTTAACAAATCACATTTTTTTTTTATTAATTATCTACAAAAAAGTAACACGTCGGCTTTTGAAGACCGAACCCACCCACCACCATTGCGTTATCAGCATGAAGCTTTAACAAACTGAGCCATTGAAAGGTGTAAAAATTCCTTACATTTACTTTAAAGTGAAAGCGCTTTGTTTTTAGCATGACACGAAAACGCGATGACAAAATCCAATTTCGAAAATTAGAAGTTTCTAAAATAATATTTATTTATGTATTTTTTACTTAAAACCTTTTATTTGGTGCGTTTTTTTTTACTATCAAAAATATTTTGCGATTTTTAATATCTAAAAAAAAAAAAAAAAAAAAAGTTTCATAAAAATCGCTTTAAAAAATTTTTAGGATACTGTGTAAGCAACGAAAAATTTTTTGTATCAATTGACACATTTCCTACTAATTATCTGCAAAAAACTAATACGCCAGACCTTCCGGGGATCGAACTATCGCCACCGCGTTATTAACGTGACGTTCTAACCAACTGAACCAAGGAGCGACAAACGGAAAAGCTTATATTTATTTTAAAATGAAGGCGCCTTGTTCACTAGCCTGGCACGAAGACACGATGACAAAGTCAATTTCATATCAAAAGGTTCTAATAAAAATGGGATCACATCGCCACCTGTTGAGCAAATGATCCCCGAATCTAATCAGCATTTGTTTATGTCAGGGTCCAACTAAATACTAAGTTTGGTTAAACTTCGTTCTGTGGTTCGTGAGATACAGCGTCTACAAAATTTGTGATACAAGGCACACCAACACACAGACATTTTCTAAAAGCAGTCGAATAGTGTTCAGGACATCACAAAACGTGTAAATCCAATGAAAACTGGTGTTTGAAAAATTTCACCAATCCAATACTTTCTCTAGATATACATATAGGAAAAAGTAAAAATGTGGTTATCTTTTTTTTTTTTTTTTTTTTTTTTTTTTTTAAACGATGAAAATAATCTGGTGTGTCACTAACACGACTTTCTCTTACCCTAAAATTTAATATTATAAATACAGTTTGGAGATTAAGAGGTAAGATAATCATTACTGTCATAACCTATGTTAAAACAATTCAAATTAGGCTTTGAAAGAGTTTTATATGATAATTAGTTCTGTGTGAAGGGGGGGGGGGTACCGCCCTCCTCAACCCCTGCATCTACATTTATATAGAATTTAAATCTGTTATCAAAACTAAAAGTTTACTTAAAATTATTCAGACAACTTCCACACGGATAATTCCTTGAAACCTATGGGTCTTGATCAAACTTTTCCAGCAACAAACTTACATTAACTTGAAAATACAACTTTTGTATCCCCCCGGAATTATTCGTTTTTAGGTTACTCTAAGAGACACAGACAAAGATCAAACGTGAAAAAACTTGACTTCGGTAATCAGGAAGCTTCAAAACGTGTAAAAATACAAAACACAAACGATGAATATTTAGCTTAAAAACATACATTATTTACCATATATCTATGAGGGATTCATTTCAATTCCTGAGAAGCTTTGCTGTACCTGATAAAATATTATAGTAAAGCCCATCCACTAGCAATAAAAAAGAATGTTATCGCTTAAATATTTGCAGTCCTGTATATGTTTTGAAGATTATGTACAGACCACATGGTGCACCTAAATATATTCATATAATAGTAATACACGTCGCATCCTGAAATACACTTCCATCAGTTTTCAGCTATTGTTGCACTATAATCTAGTTCTTTTGCGTAAATGAACAGTGAATGATTTCCCTACCATATTCTACATAAGACATCTTTTATCCTATAAAAAACATATATTAGTTTCATTTTGTTTAGTGCAGTCTATAGATGTTAAACTCTACTTACCTGTAATTTCCCCCATAGATGTAATGTATTTGAATTCTCTTCGGAGTCCCTGTACACAAACCATTTGCTTCTTCACAAAGAAAAGCTTAGTGTAGCATCTCTATATCATGCACATTTAAAATATCAAGTTTGGACTTTCTGCTACTATTTGTTCTTGAGATATGCTGATAACAGACAGACACACAGACGGACACACAGACAGACAGGCATACATACCAACCGCTAAAAGCTTGATTTTCGGATTCAGAGGACCTCAAAACTTATAACAAAAACTAACTTTTGAAAATTTTACCTAAAAGCAGTACTTTCTCTACCTTAATGGTAATAAAAAGTAAAAATCTACAACTTCACTTTAATTTATCCCAGACTGATGATTCAACCATTCGTTTTAAAAGTATTGACCAGCTCTTTTGAAAGATACCGATAGTGAATATTTGTTACCCTTTAAGGGGGGGGGGATTTTCGCCACAGAGGAAAACGGTGATCCTAATTTTTCCCAGTTGACTATCAACATTATAAATAATTAATTTTATTATGATTATTAAAAAATTATTTTCTTTATGTACATTTATATAAAATTTTGTTTATACGCCATGTTAAAAACTTAAAAAAAGCGGGATGGCAATGTCACCTATTGAACAATTTTCACAAAAGTTGATAGGCTCTAGTTTATGTCAAGATGCAACTACATATCAAATTTATATGACATTCTGTACAGTAGTTCCTGAGATATAGATACCACGAAATTTTGTCACACACACACAGACAGACAGATATTTTCTAAAAATGGCCTCAAATCGTGATATGGATCTCGCAGAACGCGTAAATCTATCGAAAACTCCATATTGAAAATTTTTACGAATCCAATACTTCCTTCTGTTGAATATAGAAGAAAGTAAAAACAAAAGGGTTTACCAATATATCTAAAGGTCAAGCAGAAATTTTAACATGCATAATACTTTTTGTAAATACTGACAACATATTCTTAAATATTGGTAATGTGAAGAACAGAATTGTCTTAAACTTAGTTAATACAAATCTATTCTATAATTACAAGAACTGCAACAAATAACAAAAAAATCATAAGATATTTCTGATTACTCTATGTAATGAAAAGTATAAATGTATCTAATTGAAGAAAATGTTTTAGAATATCTGTATATGAGAGCACCTAAAATTTTGAAGTTTTAAACTTTTTTTTTTGAAATTTAAAAATGAAAAGGAAATCTGCATATTTTTGATTATGTTGTTTATAATTTTCAAATAACGGCGCAACGCATTAAAAACATCAAATAAATAATATATAAACTGATAAATCATAAACATTTGTAAAGAGCACGAAAACTGTTCAGTTACAAATTGTAAGAAAACATTTTTGCGTGATTTGATGCATAAAGTCCAACTTATACAAAAGAGACATTCAAATATTTTGAAAGAGGAAATACGCAAAACTTGAACTTCTGTTCTTATTGGGTGATTAAAAAGTTCATGAAATTATTTAATGAATGGATGACTTTATTTAGTGATGGTGACTTTGTCTAGTGAATGGATGACTTTTTTTTAGTGAAGATGACATTGTCTAGTGAATGAATGACTTTATTTAGTGAAGATGAATTTATTTAGTATATGTAGACCTGCTAACTATGCTAGTTTATCCGTAATGGCATTAAGCTTGCCTTTTTCTCATACCAGAATAGTTGTAGAGCAATAGTGTACTTATTTAATCATGATAACGTATTGCTGAATATTTACAACTATTCTGGTGTGAAAAAAAAAGGCGGGGCCTAATACCATTACGGATAAACTAGCATAGTTAGCAGGTCTATATACATGGATGACTTTATTTAGTGATGATAGCTATATTTAGTGAATGAATGATTTTATATATGATTTTATATGGTGAATTATAATTCATGAATCACCACCGAAGAAATTGCTAAGAAACTAAATTTTTTGCATTTCGATTGCATATTTTACTATTTCAAGCAACTTGAATAAACTTTTAAACTCCTTATGAAGATTAATAATACAAAATATAATGATTGGAGAATATCTTTTTTTTTTTTTTTTTTTTTTTTACAATATCTGCACTATATGTAAATCTAAACTTAATGTAACTACAAACATCGAATACAAATATAAATAAAATGCTTAACTGTCAAACTTAGTTTGCATTACAAGATGATAATAATACTAAAAATATTGAAAGACAGATAATCAGTAAACTTTTGTTATTATGATTTAAATCCAAAATAATACAAAAGCTGAATTCTGAACTTCCTTATTTGTTTGTAGACTCACCTTAAATCATCTAGAAAGAACGGGTTTTCTTACTAAGCATAGCTTACAACTTTATTTGTTGTCTTTCCCCTTCCCTATCTTATTTAATCTCTTTTTCTTCGTCTGGGATTATTCCAGATTTTCCCCTTAATAGGAATCATTCTTTACACTTGTTCCAAGTCTCTGTCAATCACTTTTTCTCCGGGAATCCCTTGCGATCAAATCCAATCACGGGCAACGTGGGATTTTTACGTACTGCGTAAATTGACTTTTATTGGGAATTATACGAGTGTGCATAGAAATGAAAAGGATTTCCTGATAAATTACGGGAAAAAAAAGAAGTTCATTTAATAAATGCTTGGTATTATATGAGTTTGTTTTATATTAAGTTGGATTATTATGCCGTATGCTATAATTTAAATTTTTGTGAATTAGTAAGGTTTTATTTATTTATTTATTTATTTATTTTTTCGTGAATTCGAAAATTTAGAGTTTATCCATGGAGGAATAAACAAGAACTGAAAATCATGCTTTTCGTATTGATTATTAACACTTTTCAGCTCTACGTACTCGTTGAATGGATAGGCAGAAGGACAAAAAGGCATAAAGATAGATTAATTGAATTCATAATCACTCTTTAATATTGTTGGAAAGTGTTAAAAATGCTTAACACAAAAGGAAATACAATTACAGTAATTCCCATCTATAGCCTTAATGTACATGAATATTTTAGTGTGGCCCTGTAAATTTAAACGCTAGACGTATTATATTCTACGCAACATGTCACTTTAGAATATTAAAAATACATGTCAATATCATTAGGATTTTTGTAGTAGAAAGTTATTAAAGTGTTATTTATAAAAATGTGTCTCATAAAACATAATGCATTGGCACATTTTTGGGAATCACTATGCACAAAACAGTTGTACAGGGCCTATTAATGCCATTTTAAATAGGTAACATTCGTTAGAGAACTTGAATAACATATATCATTAAAAAAAAAAAAAAAAAAGAAAAAAAAAATCTGAAAATACTTACGGATGCTGAAGACGAGCAGATGGACAGATAGAGAAAGGGCAGCCAGACAGACGAATAGAGTAATTCAAATCATATTCACTCTTAAAAATTGTTATAAAGTATTAAAATGTTTAATAAAAATTAAAATGTAATTCCAGCTATTTCCTTATATAACCCTTAATGTATCTGATCTGAATACTTTGGTGTGACTCTGTAAATCCTAATGCTAATTGCATTATATTCTATAGAAAGTAATATTTTATGCATATGAATAACATATTTCAGTTATTAAAAGTTGTGCCAAATTATTAAAATGTGGTTAACAGAAATACGTCTCATAGAACACAGTGCTTTGGGATTCTTTCGAGTGTTTATGTACGCAAACCAGTGTTGGTATTGACTCCATTTTCCATAGGGAACATCCGATAGTAAACTTAAATAACATATTTCAAATTAATTAAGATCTGTGAAAATTAAAATTTTAAAATGTGGTTTATAGAAATTCCTCTTATAGAACGCAGTGCTTTGGAATACTTTCGGATGTCCCTAAACACAAACGAGCTGTGGTATTTACTCTATTTTGAATAGGGAACATTCGACAGTGAACTTGATTAATTTATATTAATTAAAAAAAAAAATAATAATATTTACGAGAGTTAGAGCGCGGACATACAAATAGATCGACAGACCGAAGGACAGACAGACAAACCGAAGTCATAAACACTTTTCAACTTTGTTGGAAAGTGTTAAAAAATACAGTCAATAGCAATAGCGTTAGAATTTTTTAAGACAAAGTTTAAAATATTGGGCGCTTAATCTTTTTAATAGCAAATTTAAGGCTTACGTATCGTAGTTAAAAATATTACCAAATCCTGTCTTTGTACAATTGTAAATGATTTGCATCTTGACAGCGATCGTTGAAATGTTTATCACAAAACGCGTTTAAGAAACGCTGATTCAGACGAAATAAAAATTTCGTTTAGGAATGCAATTTTATTAATATTTGTTAAATCAAGTTCTTTTACAAATGTTTTGAATATGGCACAGAAGAGAAATATCGAAATATGTTAAAAATTAAAAATTCTTGTAATTTGGATCATAAATTTTAATTATCTCAGTTATTATATAATTTCTTTTTCACTTTAAACTTGAAAAATATGCAATGCATCCGACACAAATATTGCTATTGATTACACAGACCTGCGATAATTTTTTTTTTTTTTACATGATGTGTTTCCCTGTTGTATTTTTGGATGCTGATTAAGGAATAACTATTCAAAAATTTTCATCTCGTACAGTATTAAAAAAAAAAAAATACGTGTGGCACTCGAGGACTGCCGCGGTAAAGCTATTGCATAGCATTTTTTATCAACTTATGCAATTATAATTATTTATTTATTTTATTTATGCAGTATTTTTTTTTTTCTTTGATATTAATTCAAGTTTTTTCTTTGATATTAATTCAAGTTACACTTATTGAGCGTGGTGACCGATAAGAAAACAAATTTTTTTCTTTTATTGAATAAATGAGAATATATCCGCAATGAGAATATATCAAAAATATCCGCAATCGATTTGTAGGTATCGAAAACCTCGATGTACCAAATTTCAATGATCTAACTCTATTTTTTGAAAAACGGTATTTTAATAGGTTTTTAAAGGCCTGCAAGTCGAATGGGGATATTCAAGTTTTTTCTTTGATATAATTTCAAGTTACACTTTTTGAGCGTGGTGACCGATAAGAAAACAAATTTTAATAGAGAAAAGGTATTTAATAGGTTTTAAAGGCCTGCAAGTCGAATGGGGATATTCAAGTTTTTTCTTTCATATTAATGAATACGATAACAATAATAAGAAAGCAAATTTTAATAGAGAAAAGGTATTTTAATAGGTATTAAAGGCCTGCAAGTCGAATGGGGATATTCAAGTTTTTTCTTTGATATTAATTCAAGTTACACTTTTTGAGCGTGGTGACCGATAAGAAAGCAAATTTTAATAGAGAAAAGGTATTTAATAGGTTTTAAAGGCCTGCAAGTCGAATGGGGACATTCAAGTTTTTTCTTTGATATTAATGAATAAGATAACAATAATGATAAGATAACAATAATGATAAGATAACAAATTTTAATAGAGAAAAGGTATTTAATAGGTTTTAAAGGTCTGCAAGTCGAATGGGGATATTCACGTTTTTTCTTTGATATTAATTCAAGTTACACTTTTTGAGCGTGGTGACCGATATAAAACAAATTTTAATAGAGAAAAGGTATTTAATAGGTTTTAAAGGCCTGCAAGTCGAATGGGGATATTCAAGGTTTTTCTTTGATATTAATGAATAAGATAACAATAATGATAAGATAACAATAATGATAAGAAAACAAATTTTAATAGAGAAAAGGTATTTTAATAGGTTTTAAAGGCCTGCCAGTCGAATGGGGATATTCAATTTTTTTTCTTTGATATTAATTCAAGTTACACTTTTTGAGCGCGGTGAACGATATAAAACAAATTTTAATAGAGAAAAGGTATTTAATAGGTTTTAAAGGCCTGCAAGTCGAATGGGGCCATTCAAGTTTTTTCTTTGATATTAATGAATAAGATAACAATAATGATAAGATAACAATAATGATAAGAAAACAAATTTTAATAGAGAAAAGGTATTTTAATAGGTTTTAAAGGCCTGCAAGTCGAATGGGGATATTCAATTTTTTTCTTTGATATTAATTCAAGTTACACTTTTTGAGCGTGGTGACCGATAAGAAAACAAATTGTAATAGAGAAAAGGTATTTAATAGGTTTTAAAGGCCTGCAAGTCGAATGGGGATATTAAAGTTTTTTCTTTGATATTAATTCAAGTTACACTTTTTGAACGTGGTGACCGATAGAAAACAAATTTTAATAGAGAAAACGTATTTAATAGGTTTTAAAGGCCTGCAAGTCGAATGGGGATATTCAAGTTTTTTCTTTGATATTAATGAATAAGATAACAATAATGATAAGATAACAATAATGATAAGAAAACAAATTTTAATAGAGAAAAGGTATTTTAATAGGTTTTAAAGGCCTGCAAGTCGAATGGGGATATTCAAGTTTTTTCTTTGATATTAATTCAAGTTACACTTTTTGAGCGTGGTGACCGATAAGAAAACGAATTTTAATAGAGAAAAGGCATTTAATAGGTTTTTAAGGCCTGCAAGTCGAATGGGGATATTCAAGTTTTTTCTTTGATATTAATTCAAGTTACACTTTTTGAGCGTGGTGACCGATAAAACAAATTTTAATAGAGAAAAGGTATTTAATAGGTTTTAAAGGCCTGCAAGTCGAATGGGGATATTCAAGTTTTTTCTTTGATATTAATTCAAGTTACACTTTTTGAGCGCGGTGACCGATATAAAACAAATTTTAATAGAGAAAAGGTATTTAATAGGTTTTAAAGGCCTGCAAGTCGAATGGGGCCATTCAAGTTTTTTCTTTGATATTAATGAATAAGATAACAATAATGATAAGATAACAATAATGATAAGAAAACAAATTTTAATAGAGAAAAGGTATTTTAATAGGTTTTAAAGGCCTGCAAGTCGAATGGGGATATTCAATTTTTTTCTTTGATATTAATTCAAGTTACGCTTTTTGAGCGTGGTGACCGATAAGAAAACAAATTTTAATAGAGAAAAGGTATTTAATAGGTTTTAAAGGCCTGCAAGTCGAATGGGGATATTAAAGCTTTTTCTTTGATATTAATTCAAGTTACACTTTTTGAGCGTGGTGACCGATAAAACAAATTTTAATAGAGAAAAGGTATTTAATAGGTTTTAAAGGCCTGCAAGTCGAATGGGGATATTCAAGTTTTTTCTTTGATATTAATTCAAGTTACACTTTTTGAGCGCGGTGACCGATATAAAACAAATTTTAATAGAGAAAAGGTATTTAATAGGTTTTAAAGGCCTGCAAGTCGAATGGGGCCATTCAAGTTTTTTCTTTGATATTAATGAATAAGATAACAATAATGATAAGATAACAATAATGATAAGAAAACAAATTTTAATAGAGAAAAGGTATTTTAATAGGTTTTAAAGGCCTGCAAGTCGAATGGGGATATTCAATTTTTTTCTTTGATATTAATTCAAGTTACGCTTTTTGAGCGTGGTGACCGATAAGAAAACAAATTTTAATAGAGAAAAGGTATTTAATAGGTTTTAAAGGCCTGCAAGTCGAATGGGGATATTAAAGCTTTTTCTTTGATATTAATTCAAGTTACACTTTTTGGGCGTGGTGACCGATATAAAACAAATTTTAATAGAGAAAAGGTATTTAATAGGTTTTAAAGGCCTGCAAGTCGAATGGGGATATTCAAGGTTTTTCTTTGATATTAATGAATAAGATAACAATAATGATAAGATAACAATAATGATAAGAAAACAAATTTTAATAGAGAAAAGGTATTTTAATAGGTTTTAAAGGCCTGCAAGTCGAATGGGGATATTCAATTTTTTTCTTTGATATTAATTCAAGTTACACTTTTTGAGCGTGGTGACCGATAAGAAAACAAATTTTAGTAGAGAAAAGGTAATTAATAGGTTTTAAAGGCCTGCAAGTCGAATGGGGATATTAAAGTTTTTTCTTTGATATTAATTCAAGTTACACTTTTTGAGCGTGGTGACCGATAAGGAAACAAATTTTAATAGAGAAAAGGTATTTAATAGGTTTTAAAGGCCTGCAAGTCGAATGTGGATATTCAAGTTTTTTCTTTGATATTAATTCAAGTTACACTTTTTGAGCGTGGTGACCGATATAAAACAAATTTTAATAGAGAAAAGGTATTTAATAGGTTTTAAAGGCCTGCAAGTCGAATGGGGATATTCAAGGTTTTTCTTTGATATTAATGAATAAAATAACAATAATGATAAGATAACAATAATGATAAGAAAACAAATTTTAATAGAGAAAAGATATTTAATAGGTTTTAAAGGCCTGCAAGTCGAATGGAGATATTCAAGTTTTATCTGATCTACTTTATACACAAATTTTACGCGTACAGCTATTCACTGTTGTACATAGATGACAGATACCTATAGACCTATATACTTTCTCACAAACAGCTGCTTATGTATTCGTCCGATTTCGGAGCAGCTCGTCTCGATCTGTGCGAGCTTCGTACAGCCGAAGTTTACCGAACTGTGTTAGGTTTTTTTTTCGTTA
The DNA here is from genome assembly GCA_963930645.1 of Salticus scenicus. Taxonomy (NCBI): domain Eukaryota; kingdom Metazoa; phylum Arthropoda; class Arachnida; order Araneae; family Salticidae; genus Salticus; species Salticus scenicus. Next base: position 372,482,319 of record OZ005649.1, on the reverse strand, counting down.
CGGAATTTTTCAATTCGGTCGCCGCGCTCAAAGCCCGCGATAAAAGCTATACAATAGCTTAAAAAAAAAAAAAAAAGGTTTTTTTGAGCTTAAAGCTCTTTTTCAGCTCCTATAAGAGTAATTTCCCGGAAAATCTGGGTGAGTGAAGAACAATGAGATTTATTTCATCAAGACATGAAATGAATGTAGAAGCGATATCAGGGACGACGGAGTGTTAACATGTTAGCAGATTATTGCTGGATGCTGAGCAGAGCAGAGAATTCCCCCTACTCAAAGCCCAAAAGCCGTATGCAAGACTAAAAGCTCTAAAGGGAGCTTCGATGTTAGGAAACACATTTAAAAAGTAATGTGTAAATAATAGCCTATTTTAATGTATTTTATACATAAATAGTTTTAAATTTGTTATAGCCACCGTGTGAATTTTTCCGATCTTCATCTTTACTTTGGGAAAAACCCTTACGTGATAGAATGAAAAGACAAGCATTTCTGATTTTATCGTATTAACCGTTTGCACTCGAAGACTTTTCGGATAAGTATACCAGTAAGCTATTTTCCAGATATTTGGTGATCCACATATAAACCTTCATAATTTCCCCGGTACTCATGGAATAATTTCTCGCACTAGAAAATGCTTCTTAAAAGGGCGTGGCTAGAGACAGAATTAGAATTGTGTAAGAGATTTATTAAAAAATATAGAATACAGCCAGGGCCCGACTTAGACTGCCTGGAGCCCCGCGGCAAACCTATTATGGGGAGCCCCCTTGCAGTGGCATAAGAGGTCTTTAGGTTACAGAATTTCTGCATACACCTGTAGGGGGGCCCCTTCCAGAAGGGGGGCCCAGGGCATTTGCCCCGTATGCCCTGCCGTTAGTCAGGGCCTGAATACAGCAGGGTTCGTAGTTTCCGCTTTTTAGCTCGTCTAGCTAAATCTAATCTAGCTTAATATAAGATATGGCTGGCCTTATGTTATGCTGGCCGCGTAATAAAAGGCTAGCATAATGCACCTTTTACGAAGGCTTCGCCTTCTTTTCTGTCAGTGGCGTCTTTTAAGTCGACCACTTTGTATTTTCAAAATGCGCGGGTCTGAAGTGAGACAGAAAATTAATTTTGCATTCGAAACTTCTTTTAGTAAGCGTAATGAGCTACCCGACGATAGTTTTAATAAAAAATGCAAAATATGAAACCTAAGAATTTTAAATATAAGCATTTTATTTCTATATTTGATGTATATTTACATATTACAATCATTATATATGAATATTGTGATTTAAAATTTTTCATCGTGTGATATTTTGCAAAGCATTCTTGGCCATTTACCAATGACCAAGGCAAGCAACGCCCAAAGGCACTTAATAAAAAGTGTGGGTGGAGTCTCTTTCTTAACGAAGTATGCACCTGTTATAGCACTTTTAGTTGTAGAACATTATTGGTGGATATAAGATATATAGTAACCTAATTGGCCATGGCGCCTCTCGAATGCCGTTCGAGTTGAAGTAATCAATCGGACGTCGCCTGAGAGGCGACGTTCGAGTACAAACGGTTAAAACACTTCAGAGATACCCAACGCAATACAAGGGGCAAAAAATGAAAAGTACGATTTCGCAGATCTTGTTATTATATTCATTTATCACATTTTCTACTTTTCCATTTTGTATGCATTTAGTAAACAACTCTATTACCGTAGAATAATGTATAATGAATGTAGTATGCAATTCATTTCAATATAGTATAAGTTAGCAATCTGAAATTGCTCTGCAGTTACATAATCAGCAGCAGAGGAACCAATTACAACAGGCTTTGGGATAAATCTAATGTAAAATTTATACGCTGTCAAGTTACAATCATGCCGTTTGTTACATTGTGATGTTAAATAGCATTATGTGAATTCCGTGTTGTACATATATGACTAATACAACAATTTATAACATATTCTACTGTAGTTGTGGGAAAAACCTTGATTACAAATGGAATTCACTTTTTTTTTTCAAGAAATCAATAATTTTATAAATTATACATTTCTTATGAGTATTAATAAAATATTAAAAATCATACGATAATTCAAATGTTCTACTCTTATGTAAGCGGAACAGAATATAACTATCTTGGACTAACAAAATGTATTCATTTTCAAAACAACAGCATAAATAATATTTCAAAAACAACAGCATATATATCTCTTTTGAGACGAATAACATTTGTTTGGCAAAGCTTAAGTAAAACAAACACGATTTACATGTTCTTATTTTAGATACAAATAATATATCTTAGCATATTGGCATACTCAAAATAAATATCTCAGACAGAATAGAGACTTTTTACATTATCACTGTAATATCAGTTTTATCTCTATGATACATAAAATTTACAATTTAGGCCTCATTTCTAAAAGTCGCAATAACTTGATTTAAAAATAAAATAAAAACTAAAAATAACATATATATATTAAAACTAAATTTTGGATTATGGATAGGAACACGCGGATTGTTCACTTTCATAAAAATGCAAAAATCTAGTATTAGGAATTATGTTTAAAAATACATAAATTTATGAAAAATTGGCCTTGTTAAAAGAAGAGCTTCAACGCAAGAATAGTTTTATAGTCTAATATTTATCACTGCGAAAAAGAAAAATCTTTAAACATTTTAACGGTCTTTTCAAGTGAAAAAGGACGTAAAATATTATTTTCATCTCATCTTAACAACTCTTTTATGCCTTGGGCATTTATACCTATAGCTTCTTTATTAATTTGATTATGATCACGTTATTAATTTTAATTATTTACAGACGCGTACCAAAAATAAAGATAAACATAATTTCAAATGGATTTTGCTTCGAACTAATTGTAAAGACCAGAGTAGTATCAAACGTAATTTTCTTTGCATGAAGGGTTCTTTATGCAAAGCAAGTATCTCACTAACAAAAATAACTTCACGAAAAGAACACAGTTTTCAATTAGTACTAAATGGGAACAAATAGACTAATTATAGCTGATAAGCAAATCGATGTAAATAACTAAAATTTACATTATCCTAAATGTTTTAACATGTGTATAGTGATAAATAATATTAAGCATTTTCCCTTCACTGTTTTAAAACAAATTTACTATTTAATGAATAACAGAAATGAAAGATGGATATTTTATTTGAAGTAATTTGTAAACTAATATTTCAGCAGAGATGTACACAAATATTTTTCCATTCATCTGTTATTTACTCACATTTTTACCGCGTAAGCAATTTGCTTCTCTGTTGTATGTTTTATAGAATATGGAATGATAAATTGAAACGTAAAATATTCAAACACATAATTTGTTCTTTGAGAAAGGAAATTTCGTTTGAATTAGCAAACTCGAGCTGATTTATTAACTAACCATAGACTTTATATAGATACCATTAAAACATTTATTGATTGTATCTATTGAAGTTTGAAATAAGAAAAAAAAAATCTGATGTGAGCACCACATGACTTCCTTATACACTTTTAGAAATATACATAATGTTAGAAAACATTGACATTGGACCCGAAACAGTTGGCTAAAAATATTTAAAAAAATGAATTATCATCGTGTTGTGAGATTTTCTGAAAGTTAGTTAAAACCCGATTGCAAGATTTGTACTGGTAACGCTGACGAAGGCAGCAGGGACCCGAAAAAATTGGCTAAAAGTATTGAAAAAAGACATTTTCACCGTGTTCTGAACTATTCTGAAAGTTTCAAATGTCTAGCTAGTCGGGAAGTTAGTTAAATAATTTTTTTGTTGAACCATATAAACGCTGCCAAAGGCAGCAGGGACTGAAACAGTTGGCTAAAAGTATTAAAAAGATGCATATTCACCATATTCTGAAAGTTTTAAATGTCTAGCTAGTCGGGAAGTTGGTTAAATAAATTTTTTGTTGAACCATGTAAACGCTGCCGAAGGCAGCAACGACCCGAAACAATTGGCCAAAAATATTTTAAATATGCATTGTCACCATGTTCTGAGCTTTTCCGGAAGTTTTAAATGTCTAGCTAGTCGGGAAGTTAGTTAAAAATCGATTCCAAGATTTGAACTGGTAACGCTGCCGAAGGCAGCAGGGACACTACACAGTTGGTTAAAAGTATTTAAAAAATGCATTTTCACCGTGTTCTGATCTAGTATGAAAGTTTCAAATGTCTAGCTAGTCAGGAAGTTAGTTAAATAAATTTTCTGTTGAATCGCATAAACGCTGCTGAAGGCAGCAGGTATCGGAAATAGTTGGCTAAAAATATTTAAAAAATGCATTGTCAACGTTTTCTGAGCTTTTCTGAAAGTTTCAAATGTCTAGCTAGTCGGAAAGTCAGTTAAATTGCAAGATTTGTCTAAACCGTTTTTGAGTTATTTCCGTTTTTTGATACATTATGGCCAAAACCTATGTATTTTTGTCATTATGAACCTAATATTCCTAAATATCTCCAAAACGGAAAATCATAGAAAGTCCAAAAAGGGAGGTACACAACTAGATGTTATAACAAACCTATGCACCAATTCGCAACTTTCTACGTCCAACCGTTTTTGAGTTATGCGACATACACACACACAGACACACACACACACATACAGACGTCACGAAAAATCGTGTAAAATCCCTCATATCTCTAAAACAAGAGCTCGTGTTAAGACGACACTTGCAGGTGTGCAACTAGACATCATGACAGTCACACGTATAAACTGGCAACATTCAGCGATCATTCGTTTTCGAACAATGTGAAATACAAAATCCATTTCGCAAATCGGGATTACTATACTTCCTTATACTTTGTATAAGGAAGTAAAAAAGGAATTTTACCATGTTCTGAACTATTCTGAAAGTTTCAAATGTCTACCTAGTCGGGAAGTTAGTTAAATAATTTTTTTGTTGGACCATATAAACGCTGCCGAAGGCAGCAGGGACCTGAAACAGTTGGCTAAAAGTATTAAAAAGATGCATTTTCACCGTGTTCTGAACTATTCTGAATGTTTCAAATGTCTAGCTAGTCGGGAAGTTAGTTAAATAAATTTTCTGTTGAACCATGTAAACGCTGCCGAAGGCAGCAGTGACCCGAAACAATTGGCCAAAAATATTTTAAAAATGCATTGTCACCGTATTTTGAGCTTTTCCGGAAGTTTTATATGTCTAGCTAGTCGGGAAGTTAGTTACAAATCGATTCCAAGATTTGAACTGGTAACGCTGCCGAAGGCAGCAGGGACCCTATACAGTTGGCTAAAAGTATTTAAAAAATTCATTTTCACCGTGTTCTGATCTAATCTGAAAGTTACAAATGTCTAGCTAGTCGGGAAGTTAGTTAAATAAATTTTCTGTTGAATCGCATAAACGCTGCTGAAGGCAGCAGGTATCGGAAACAGTTGGCTAAAAATATTTAAAAAATGCATTGTCAACGTGTTCTGAGCTTTTCTGAAAGTTTCAAATGTTTAGCTAATCGGAAAGTCAGTTAAATTGCAAGATTTGTCTAAACCGTTTTTGAGTTATTACCGTTTTTTGATACATTATGGCCAAATTTTTGTCATTATGAACCTAATTTTCCTAAATATCTCCAAAACGGAAAATCACAGAAAGTCCAAAAAGGGAGGTGCACAACTAGATGTTATAACAAACCCATGTACCAATTCGCAACTTTCTACGTCCAACCGTTTTTGAGTTATGCGACATACCCACACACACACAGACACACACACATACAGACGTCACGAAAAATCGTGTAAAATCCCTTATATCTCTAAAACGAGAGCTCGTGTTAAGATGACACTTGCAGGTGTGCAACTAGACATCATGAAAGTCACACGTATAAATTAGCAACATTCAGCGATCATTCGTTTTCGAGCAATGTGAAATACAAAATCCATTTCGCAAATCGGGATTACTATACTTCCTTATACTTTGTATAAGGAAGTAAAAAGTGATGGCTACAAAAAGAGTTTTTCTTTACTAATTTTTACAGACATTTTTAATAAGTTCATTTTGTTTTAATAAATAGTTAGTTTACTTTATGGTTTATTACTGATAAAGATTTAAAAAGTGATTAAAATAGTACATAAAATTGTTTTGAAACACTACTGATGATTTTTTATTACTAAAAATTAAACTAACGTTTCCGTTTAGTAACAAAAGTTAAAAGGTTGAATCGCGCGTTTTTTTTTTTTTTTTTTTTTTAAGAAATTGCATAAAATTATGTAAATAAAAGAAATTTCTTAATGTATCTATACAATTGCTCAAAAATGAAATGAAGAATTTATCGCACTGCTCATTGAACTAATTCAACTAACATATCAAGAAAGTATTCGTTGATAATGCATTTCAGTTTTAATTGTGAAGAGCTGGAAGAAATCCATAAATAAAATGATACTTTTAAAAAATTAAAGAACACGCTTTTATAGAAATGTGAACTAAAAAGCACAAATCTTAGTATTAAAATTCAGGGTAAAAGAAAATCGTGTGAGTGACACACCATAATATTTACATATACTTAAATCTTTCATATAAAAAAAAAAAAAAAAAAAAAAAAAAAAAAAGGTTTGTACGTTTTTATTTATTTATTTGATATAATAAGAAATATATTCACTTACTTATTTTTGGCATCAATTTGTTTATCCCTTTTAAATAATTTTAAAGTTAAAAAAAAATGGGGGTTTTACTTAATACTTTGCTTCTGGAACCTGCCCCTGAAGGGATAGGCGTCTGAAAACACTTGTATATTGTCATCGATAATGAAGTCGCGTGCAAAAGTAACCAAAAATTGATTTCCAAGAATCCGTTACATACATTAATAGTTACATCATGTCAAATGAATAAAAACATGTTAAAAAGTCTAGAAATTACGTAATATTAACTGAATAAATAACATAATGAAGGAATGAGAATAAATAATTTAGAATTAAACAAAAACTATTTTTAAAAAATATCCCCTGACTGGGCTCGAACGTTAGACCTTTAGGTTTGTAGCCCGGAGCTTTACCTCACAGCCACAGCGTTCACGCAGGGAAAGATTTTTTACAACATAGATTTTCTGTTTGCTCCCAGAGCGCTTACAAACATACATACAAACATACATACAGGTGAAGCTAATAAAAGCGTGTTAAAAAGGTTAAATATGTTAGACTGTCTATGATTTAACTCATTTTATTCTTTAGGATTACTTAATTTGAGTAATGTTTTGAATAATATACTATATTTATAAAAATTCTACGAAATTTAAATGTAATTTTAAGGCTATACATTTGAAACATTTTTGTTAAAAATGAAATTTGTATATCAGTAAATAATATTGTACATGAATATACAAACTATATTTCTAAACTATTAAAATCATTAAGCTAAAGATATGCTTTGTTACATTTTCTATGTACTGAGCTGTAGAAATATTAACCATAGCTCACAATGACAGTTGAAGACAAAGATAATGAAATCTGAAAACAAAAGCACTTCATTTTCTATGAATAGTCGCGTATTACTCTATTCCAGGATTTTCTGAATGTGACTCTTCTCCGAAGGTATTCACCAAGTTCATTAAAGAAAGAAAAGAGTGGTACGATATTAAATTTCTCTCTGAAAAGGTGAAGATGTATGTGAAGAGACTTAATCATTGGTTGGGACTTAATCATTTATTGAAAAGATTAAGTGAAATAATGGTATTTTAAGTTTTATTTGAAACAAGGAAAAAAAAATAATAAATCAAAGCAGTCTTTGGGGACTGCCGATAGAAGTGAAAACTAAGTAACTTGTGAATTGTATCGTCGAGCTATTAGATTATTATTTTCGAATTATTTTTGGTTTGTAAAGAAGTGTTTATGATCTGTATTATATGATTCTGCTCAATATTTGTAGCTACCCATATTAAATGAACTAAACCTTATATTAGGTAAAAATATTGATTACTTATGAAATTATTTTAATTAGTAGCTGAGATACAAAAGAAAACCGATTAAGGACACCCCAAAACGTGTAAATCAGGTGAAATCTCGAATTCCACTTTCGATAATATAAAAGAACTTTAAAATATCTTTCGAATGATGCATTAAAAATAATTTAATCATAATTAGAAATTGAAATATTGAAATTTTAAAATATTACAGCGCCATCTGGCGGTAGAAATTTCTGTAATATACTGTTCGATTCCAAATCAACAAAGCTTTCTAATGATGTATTACTTATGAAATTATTTTAATTAGTAGCTGAGATACAAAAGAAAACAGATTCGGGAAACCTCAAAACGTGTAAATCGGCTGAAATCTCGAATTCCACTTTCGATAATATAAATTGGAAAAAAATATGTTTCTTCTCATGGAAAGCCTTCGCTGACGAGGATGCGAGTTTCATGTTTTTTGTTCACCCAAAAGTGCTCAACGCGCCTAAATAAGTTTTCACTTCAAAAATAAGTTTCCAGTAAGTAAATTTAAAAACGCTTAATATTCTGATCAATAAGTTATGGTAATACAATAAATATTTGATAATACGTAACATCATTCATTTATATACCGTTATTGAAATGTATTTTTTAATTGTCACAGTTTTAAATGAGAAATTCGAATTCATTTTACGTTGATTCAGACAATCAACTCAGGATATTTTCTTGATAATTAGAGTTCAAGAATTCTTTATTTGTAAACTCAATCGTAACTTAATAAATATATATTTTTTAATTAAATAATCTCGTAATGGCTGTTATTACGAAATTTTTATGATCTTTAGATGCGGTAATTTAAATAATAAAATTGTAATTTCCGTTAAAAAATATAACAATATTTGGGCTTGTTTATTTTTCACAATAAATATGAAGAAATTCCTATCTAGTCTAATAATGACAAAAAAAAAAAAAAAAAAAAAAAGAAAAAGTTGGAAGATAATAAAAAAAAAGGGAAAGAAAAGAAAAAAAAAATCATACTTTAATCTTGTACGAGAAGCTTATTATATTTTTTTATAACCATAGGAGTATTTCTTTCAAACAACAAAAAAACTTCGGCACCTTTTTTCTTCCAATATTAAAGAAATGGGTCTCTCGTTAAAATCAAATTCTGTTTAGGACAATATTTAAATTTCATTTTAAATTTCACTTCTTTTTCTTTTTCTAATGTATTTCCAGGCAAAATTAGTTTAAATAAGCAGAATGTGGCAAGGTTTTTTTTTTTTTTCTTTTTTAAATCTAGAAGACATAAACCCTCTCTTTTTATAAAGATAATTATTTCTGTTTTTTTTTTTTTTCATTATAGTTCGTTAAAGACAATTATAAGTAAATACATAATTAAGAAGTTATTATTTCAGCTTCAAATAAGCTATCATAACTCAGATTCAACATACATTTACTTATTTTTTAAAACTTATAATTCTCTCATTCACCTCAACAAAATGTTACACTTCATACCAAATTTGGCCTAATGCAGGCAGAATCATAGATATGCACCTAAAAACTTATCCTTTCATTATTATTATTATTATTATTATTGTATTACTCCCTGTTGTTTCTTTTTCTTATACTTCTTCAAATAAATTTACTTATAATCTATTATTTAAAGTAATTCGATTTTTTTTTTTTTTTTTTTTTTTTTTTGTTTAATTCTGAATTCTATTGAGAAATAGCACTGTATATAAATCAGTATCCTTAAAGATATGAACTATAAATACATTAACAGTTTTAGGTACATTTGGATGTATTTTATATTTACCGAAGCTCGCAATGACAGCTGAAGGCAAATATTAATAATGGAATCTGAAAACAAAAGCACTTTATTTTCTTCGAATAATGCCGCCTTTCTGTTGCTAAATTTTCTAAAAGCGAGTCTTCGCCCGAGATATTTATTAAGTTTCTTAATGAAAGAAAAGATTCATACGATATTAAACTTCTCTCTGAAAAGCTGGATATGCATATGAAGTGACTTAATCTTTTCTTGAAATGATTGAACGGAATGCTGGTATTTTAAGTCTTATCTGATACTATACGAAAAAATAGTTATAGTAGGTAAAAATAAAAACTTTCAATGCAAGCAGTGTGTGGTAATACAATCACCATTTATTATTGCTTAACATTATTTATTTATTTATTTATTACTGGTGATTTCTTTTTTTTTAATCATCACCTTCTGTAATGAAAAACTGTCCTTTGTTTTTTCTTGTTGATTCAGACCCTCAACCTAAAAACTTTTTGTTGTTCATTAAATTTTAAGAATTCTAGTCTCAATATGTTCAATTAAGTAATAAATAATATTTATTGCTTAATTTTTTTTAATCTTTGTATTGTGCAATAACAATATTAATAATAAAAATAACTTTCATTATAATGCATAAAAAAATTTTTGGCTTTTTCATTTTAGATTTTTTAAAAAATATATGCAGTTTAAGAACGCTTTAATTTAAGAAATATATATAAATATATTTATGCCAATGCATTAAGGATACTTTTATTTAAAATATATATATATATTCTTTTGAAAGCAATATAAAAATTTTCCTATACTTTCAATATATTTTTAATACAGACGATCTAAATTTTAATTTTTGAAGAAATTTTTATATATAGCTCGGTTTTAGACAATCTTGAATAAAAACATGACTATGTAAATATACCGTCAATTAAATATGAGCTATTTTAAATCATACTTCATACAGATTTATTAGATAAAAATTATATATATATATATATATATATATATATATATACCTTTCTAACATCAATTTAAACACACTTCACACTGAATTGGGCGTTTTTATTGAATAATAACGTGTACGTAATCAGACAGACTTGGCAGATAATCTAAAGAATTTTCACCAAAACTAAATTCCAAAACTGGCGTACAATCAATAGAAAGATATTAAAACTTCTTCACACACCATAAATTTTAAGTCAGCACAACCGGTTTCGAAAGGACGTTGTCTTTCTTCATCAGGTGCAAAGAAAAAAACCACGTGCTACTGCCTTGGAGGCAAAAGCAAGACTGCTTTTGCCTCCAAGGTAGTGGCACATGTTTTTTTGCACCTGATGAAGAAAGGCTACGTCCTTTCGAAACCGGTTGTGCTGTCTTAAAATTTATGGTTTATGAAGAAGTTTTAATATCTTTCTAAAGAATTTTGCCTTTTTATTATGTTTGTCATATCATAGCTTCCTGAACAAGATGCTTGTCGCGTGGCTTAGAAACTGGCAGAGATGCCAAGTTATTACGGATTGTCCGTAATCTTAATACCGGAAATTTTTTAACGTATTCTTTTGCAATAATTATCTGCAATTTAATAGGACACGTTTTACTTTTTCTTTATTGTGGTATGAAATTGATTTTCCGTTAGCAGTAACTTGGCATCTCTGAACTTGGCAACAGTTCAAGCGGTAGACAGCGCCACCTGGTACAGATTGAGCGACTTTTCTATTCAACTGTCGCCAATAATTTTAAGAAGTGATATATGATATTTATAATCGATGTTTCTTCGACACTATTCACCTTTTATGTATATCAAATCCCACTTAACAAAATTTTTGGTGGCTGTTGAATAAAAAAATCGCGCAATCTGTACCAGGTGGCGCTGTCTACCACTTGAACTGTTGCCAAGTTTCCAAGCCACGTGACAGGCATCTAGTTTAGGAAGCTATGGTCATATTATGTTATATTGCGTACACATTTTATTCTTCTTCATTTATATTCTTTATTTTCAGTATTACGATTTTACAAAAAGTTCTAAAATTTACGAAGAAATAACACATTTGATGAATACACACGCATTCTTTATTTCTTAACTACAAATAAAATAACAACAAAAGATATATTTCGATATACTTTCTGTGTACAGAACTTTAGAACTTTTTATAAAAGCTTCAGTAACAGTTGGAAACAAATAACGATAAGGAATCTTGAAAACAAAAGCGCTTCATATTCTTTGAATAACTAAGAATTATTCTAATTTTTCTTAAAATACCTCTTCACCGAAGATATTCATCAAGTTCATCAGAGAAAGAAAAAGACTCGCGCGATATTAAATTTCTCCATGAAAAGCTGAGTATGCATAACAAGTAAATTATCATCTGTTTAAAGAGATCGAATGGAATACTTGTATTTTAGGATTTATTTGAAATAAGAAAACACATGATATTTTAAATAAATCTAAAAACATTCAGTATATCAATCAATAAAGTATTATAACACAATCAACCCTTAATAACGTATGACATTATAGCATGATTTGTTTCTTCTTATTATTTCCTAAATTTATCTATTTATTTTTAAAATCTCAATCTATTGTAATGGAAAATTATTTTCACACACATTCAGACGAAGTTTTCCTTTATTGGATGAGATTAAAATTGGTGAATTTAAAATTCACCAATTCAAATCTCAGTCAATACATTTTTTTTTAATTAAATAAACTTGCAGTGGTCCTTATTACAATATAGTATACTCCCGATTATCCGAGGTATTGAGTGCTATGTGTTTTGCGGATAATAAAAACTTCAAAAAGGCTAGAAATGAGAGGTACGTGAAATAAAAAATATTTTCTACCTCAAAAACACGAACGTATTGCATATAAAAAATAATGCAAACAATGAAAGTATTCATAATTAGTAAAAATATCTGTATTTTTTTTATTATTAGATGTAAAAACATTAAATACAAACGTGAATTTACGATAAAGCTAAAGCACAATCTCTAACCTAATTTATGTACTAAATTAAACAGTACCGTAGACAAGCCAACATCTTAGTTTATTCCGAAGTATTATAAATACCCGCCCTTTTCGCACATAACTTTATCTGTAATGAAATTTTCTCTAATATGTAAAGCACAATTAAAGACGAAAAATACCCTTCAAGAAAGGTTTTAGGAAAAATAAAGGGTTCTAAATTTAATTCACAACAAAAAAATGTTGATATGCCTGTCAGCGTACTGTACTGTGAAAAAAATAAATCAAAAGCAACGTAGTTCTTTACATACTTTTTTTCTTTACAAAAGGCAATCTATTATTTTTGTTTCTTTTTGAGAAAACCCTTTCTCTTGATTTTACCCTATTCCTGTGCCAGCGGATAACCTACAACAGACATAATCCGCTCGCGGATCTCAGAAATTGAAATTAATTGCTGAAAACTATATGGTAAATATTGTATTTTTTTTTTAAAGATAAATATTTATCGATTAGTTTCTGGTATATTTACACGTTTTGAGGCTTCCTGAATACCGAAGTCAAGTTTTATAGGTTGATCTTTGCCCGTGTCTGTTAGAATAAATTGAAAACAAATAATTTCAGGCGATTCAAATGATGTATTTTGAAGTGAATACGTTTGTTACTAGAAAAGTTTGTTCAAGATTGATAAGTTTCAAGGAATGATGCACGCGAAAGTTATCTAAATGATTTTCAATGAACTTTTGAACTTAATAACATATTTGAATTCTCTATAAATGTAGGTATAATAGTGAAACGGGGGGTTGAGGGGGTCGGTAGCCCCCTTACATAGAATTATTTATTAAATGAAGCTTTTCTGAAACCTAATTTGAATCGGTTTAACATAGGTTTACATAACGGTACTCGTTATCTTAACCCTTAATCTCCAATCCGCACTTATAGTATTAAATTTCAGGTTAAGGGAAAGTCGTGTGAGTGACACATCAGATTATTTTGAGACAAAATACAGACATTCTACTGATAAAAAGGAGAAAAAAAAACCTTTAATAAAAACAACAACAACTACAAAAATGTTTATTACTATTTTAACCTTTTAAATTATTATTCGATAGATTCCTGTAGCATGCTTCATTTAGACAATTTTAAGTAAGTCCTTAATTGCGTAAATATTCCTTTAGCTTAAAATGAACTATATAATAACACGCTTAATATAACATAAAATTACATTTATAGGGTTAAAAAAATTTAAATATATCTCTTTCACGTCAACAAACATAATCCCTATAAAATATTTAATGAGATCCCCTAGATACTAGATGCATGACGTATAACGACATCATTTGACCTTTACAGCATTATATGGTTTTTATTCACATGAAAATATTAAAGGTTTCACAACTTTAAATTATTGTCTGCAAGATATCGCTTAAAACATAAATAAAATAAAATTGGCGCTTTTTTTAGTATTTAAAAGAACGTTTGAATGGTTGATAATATGTATTAATTTATAAATAATGTTAAAAATTACAGGAAAAAATGTTCAGTTTCGTATATAATTAAAAATTCCATAACTGATATTTATTGTAAGTTTTTAAAAAATATAACCTCTTTGCTATAAAGAGAAAATATCCTTTTTTGCATACATTGCATGATTAATGTTTAATTATTCATTTAGATAAACTGGAATGTAAGGTTGATTTTTATTCCAATTATGAGAAAAATGACAGAGTCGGGAATCGAACTCGGACACTGTACTTACCGTACGGATACTCTACCACTGAGTCACCTTGGCTGATAACGAGTGCTTCATTTTTCACATAATATCCGTCGACAAGTTCACCATGTCAGCAAAAGCAGATATAACATGTGAAAATATTAATCGTGGCACAGCTCCTATAGACAAAGAAATTTCTGTTCAGAAATTCCAGACAAATTTCTAAGTATTCGAGGAAAAATCACCGTGACTGTGTTTGCTGACATGGTGACTTTGCCAACGGATATTAGGTGAGAAATATTGAGCTGGTCATCAGCGAGGGTGGCTCAGTGGTAGCGTATGGTAAGTGAAGTGCTCGGGTTCGACTCCCGTCTCTGACATTTTTCTCATAATTGGTATAAAAATCACCCTTACAATTTATCTAAATGAATATTCATGGTTTATGAATAAAAATTTCAAAATGCTTAATTGCTTTATTTATTCCAACTATTTATTGGCTGACTGAGATGTACTTTGAAAAAATATATTTGAAAAATGAATTCAAATATATTTTTCACAATATGGTACTGCGCTCAATGCTGGTAGACGAGAGGTGCCAGGTTCGACCCCAAGTCACGCTTGTCAACTTCGCCGTTAGGAGTTTTCCGTGGTTTCCTCCAAAGCTCGCTTAAATATAGACTCCGACTCCTTGGAAAGACCGAGGCGCACCATCTCAAACCTAGGACCCTCGAATAGTCAATCGGTTTTAATCATGAAACACAAACACGATATGCTATACAAAATAATAATAGAAATTCAGTGCAAACTACAATGAAAACTCTTTAAGAGGGTAATCCATAGTAAATAGAAAACTAGTCTTTTAGAGAGGTAGCCTTTCAACTGAGTTTGATCAGATAAATAATAAAAGAGGAAAAATATCTCTTAATTAGTTGGTTTCAGTATTTTTTAAGTTTCAAATTTATATATGTATACAAGCTGTTATGCCCGTTCTTCACATGGGAATGTAATTATTATTCACAGTATATTATAAAAATATATTTATCTTAGTTGAAGCTTGCTATAATATGCTGATAAAGATAGAGAAAGTTTATTATTGTTAATAAGTAGGGGAATGTCTCCGGTTGTGGGCACAGATTTGATTTTGGCTTATAATTTTTGATAGAGTTGATATTATGTAAACATATGAATACCAATGGAAAGCTAGAACCCTTAGCTAATATTTGCTAAAGTAACTGTATTGATTCCGTCAACAACAACAAAAAGAAAATATTTTTACCAATTTTGTGATCATTTTTTGCAAAAAAAAAAAAATGTACCCGGTTGGGAGCACTTTTGAAAAATCTACTAAAAGTGGGAAATTAATAAGAAATGCCCCCATAAATACAGAAAACAACAAAATTTATTCATTTTGTAAAGATTCAGTGGCCGAAATAATAACAGAAAAGGGCATTTTTCCAATTTTTTTCGTAATTATCTTCGTCCTCCAAATCAGAAGTGCAATGTTTGCAAGTAGAATAATTTGCATGTATATTAGCACGCTTCAAATGGATCAGACGATTACAAACAATGCATTTAATTGAGATGGCTCTTGATAGGCATAATGACATGTGCATTAAACAGATGACACAGAAGTCGACATCGTCAGACTGTTGAGACTCCAAATTTTAGGGCGTTTGGATGGTACTTTCAAAGGTGGAGTTGCCTTACTTTCTCTAGGCTATTTCTGGAGGAACTCAGACGCTGCAAGGAAGTCCATATCCTCGGACAGTTGATTTTATGGATTTCTTACCCACTAACGGCCTTATTCACCATTAACGTCAACTCCCGGTTCAACGCCAAAACTTGAAAAGCGTCTAAAGGCAAAGTGTAGCTTTCAAAGAAAATTTGGCACGCTTCTTCTGCCATCTAGTGTCAAAGTTTTCATATAATTTTTGATTGGTTATTTTCAGCTAAAAAATCTGAAAATAACAATGCCGCTAGATGGCAGATGCAACGCGTCAAACTGTGCTAAAATGTTGAACCCTGACTTTATACGCTTTTCAAGTTTTTGTGTTCAACCGGGAGTTGAGGTTATTGGTGAATACGGCTGTAAGTAATCCTAAATGGCTTTAACCAGCTCATTTAAATCCATTTCTTTTGGATCGGTTGACTTTTTCGAGGTTGACATTTCTGAAAAAGCCTAAACATGCGTATAAACACTAATAAAATATGTCATTTAAACATATAAACGACCCTATTGCACAGTTTGTAAGTCAAACACACGTTTTAAATAAAAAAATAACAAGTGTTACCACAACCGGTTACATGAAGGTGCCCACAATCGGGAATGGCAGCAATTTTTATAATGGCAGAATAAGCAATTTTCGGTCCACATTTTGGCTGAATTCGATATTGCATCACAAAATATAAGGAATATACTGCATAAATATACCTTGCATTTACATCTTTGAATTAATTCATTCGATATTTCGCATTCTGAAAATATTTACAAATCACTTTTGTGTCGCTTTTTCTTAGATTTTTTATTTCGATGCTTGCACTTACGAAGAAAATGCATCTATTTACTTCAGTGTTAGCGCAAAAACTGCGTACTGTCAAAATACATGTTTGACAGTACTCAAATCCACCACATTTGCTTTTTGTTAAAAGATATGGTAAGGTGCCCATAACAGGAGACATTCCCCTACAATTTGTCAATTTTCTTTCACATATACATATGTATGTATATATTAATTTGCTTAATTGTTTGTGCATTGATTTGAACATAAAATTTTTCAACGCTCAAAAAACATAATTTCTATTGCCATTTACGTTCTGAAAAATGGGCACAATAGTTAGTAAAAGTAAAGTCACGAAGAAGGTTCTATACTAAAGCTGTGCCTTTTCTTTAATATTCAACTGCATCGAAAATATATTAGTGTTTTATGCATTGAAATTTCGTGAAATGGCGATATTTGAATCCGATATTGATAACAGGGGATCACTTAATATATAAGCGTTATAAAATGAGAAAATAATTATATTTTGGAATGCTTTTAGTAACCCTATTTGGCGAAATTTGAAATTTGGCATCAAAGTAGCTCGGTCATTCAGCACCAAGGCGATAGCTGTTTTAATTCATCGCCAAATTGGAACAAAAATTTAAGTGTCAGCAAGTACTAAGCTTAATTCGTTTAAAAAACACAGTTCTTTCTGATAAATTAATATTACTTTATTTACGCATTACTTTAAAATTAGAAAAAGCACTTTTTTTTTTTTTTTTGAATGGGAAAACTAATGTATAATAACATATTAACCTTTTTCCATAGATCTATTATTACACTGGACGAAACATTGCTTTATTAGGAGAATATAAGTAAGACTACCAAGGAAGAGTGTCAATAGATGAAAATCTTTTGGCAATTATTGCGTTATTGGCGATTATTTGTTTGTGATGATCGTTTTTTTTTAAGTGAAAGCAAGCAAAACTTGTGAAAAACATTACATTTTTCAGTTTTTCAGCTCCATTTTTTTTTTCCATTTACTACAATAATCTAGGTATAAGTGTAATTTCCATTAATAATTATTATAAAATAATTTTTTTTTTTTTTTTTAGTACGAAAGGACTATTTTTTTCAATCTGCGATTTTGCATTGCCGTCATTTGTAGAGTTCCACTTTTAATTATATATATATATATTACGTCGGAAAAAAATGAACATTCAAACATATTATTACTAAAAATAAAGTTTAAGTTCTTTTTAAAAAATTCATAAAAGTGGCGATGCTTCGAAAAATGCCGCATTGTGTCAATCCTATCTTAAAAGTTCATTATATTTATCAAAATAATTTTTAACTTTATATGCATAAAAAATCTTCAATAAATTCCTTAAAAACTTATATAAACTAAAATCTCCAAGGCCTAAAGTCATAATTCATGATATTCAAGAGAGATTGTAAATAGAAGGGACCACGAAATTAAGGCAAACAATTATTCTCTAACTACTAAATCCTGAATGAGCAGAAATATACCTAGTTTTCATTAAATGTTTATAACTTAAATTGGATTAAATACAAAGCAATATTTACAAAATTTATTTAGCAAGTCATATAAACAAATTTTATCTGAATGTATGAAGTAAACAACAACAACAACAACAACAACAACCAATATATATATATATATATATAAAGGTAAATACATTTTTAAAAAAGCATAATTAACTTACTTGTGGATTTGTTTTATTTCATTATTCTTATAGAATGTAAAGTATATTTGCTTTCAACCAGAAGGGCAAAATGAAATAGTATTCTTACCTGAAAAAAAAAAAAAAAAAAAAAAAAATAGAGAGCATACGTATTAAAGTCTCTTATTTATTTAAGTATTTTATGACAATAAATTAATTTTATTTGAATAGTATTTTTTGAAATGTCACTGTTAAAAATTCCTTATCTAAATTGAATTAAATAATCGATGTATCTTTAGTTACAATCTTGATATCATGACACATTTTACCATAATTTCGTTATTCGCAAGTTATGAATATTCAGAATTTTTGTTCAGTTGAAAAATAAATACTGCGCATTATTGAACTATTTTATGGTGTGAAATGTATATTAAATAATATTATAAAATAAAAAGTTTTTTTTTTTTTTTTTCAGTACATTTCATATCATTTTTAATTTTATTTTTATGAAATTTTTTTTCTTTATTTTCTTTGTTAAAATTTGCATTTCATAATCTAAAATAAAATTTATTTTTTATTTTATTTATTTTATTAAAATTCTACAATACTTACCTTAAACTTAATATATTAAAGTTATATGTAGTATTGCAACTTAAAAAAAAAAAAAAAAAAATCCTATTAATAATCACGATTACAATTCAAAAAAAAAAAAAAAAAAAAAAAAAAAAGAAAGAAAGAAAGAAAGAAAGAAAGAAAAAAGTCATTTTCAATTTTCTTATATATATATATATATATATATATATATATATATATATATATTTAATTTAAAATGTAATGTTAAATTTTTATGCTTTTAAAATCATTTGAACAAATTTATATTTGAATACATAGATAGCAACACAACTCCATTTCAAATTTCTATTACTCTCCGGTTTGCAAATGAATTAACACATATTTACTTTCACGAACCTTCTAATATTTAAATATTAAATTATAAATAATTAGATATTCATATTTCTTTTTTAATATTTATTATTGAACAGTTTAATTTTTAAATTAATAATAATAATAATAATTATTATTATTATTTTAAATTATATATTTAAATTAGTTACAAACTTAACTGGAATATTCACTGTAAACTGTTAAAAATATTAGTAGTTTTTACTGCAAAATGTGCTGAAAAAAATGAGTGTCAGCATTTCTCCTGTTAAATAGAGTAATTTACAGCGAAGTCATCTGTAAAGAGATACAGTATACTGTTTTGCAGTATTTTTTTTTTCTTTTTAGTAAATTATTTCTTTTTAACAGCAGAATGTGCCGGCACCCCTCTTTGGCAGCACATTTCGCTGTTTAAAAATTATCGTTATTTTTTACAGTGAATTTGCTTCGTGGCTTTATGGTTACTTCGCTGAATATTTTCAGGATTGGAATTTTATTATGTAAGTACTTTTTTTTATTATTAAATTTAAGTTAATTTTGTTTTATTCTTTCTGTTTTATTTTATCTTCTTAAGAATTTTTGTTTTTGTTTCGCTGAATATTTTTCAAGACTGTACTTTTATTGTGTAATTTATATTTTAAATTTCCGTGTTTTAAATCTTGCATCTGAAAGAACACGTAACGCCATTTTAGGCGTTAATTTACTTATCGGATATTCGTTAAAATTCTTCATGATTGTAGATTTCATTCTATAAGTTTTTTTTTTTTTTATGTATTTCATTTTTAATGTCTTATTTGGAGTAATAGGGCTTTGTGTATTGTAAATTTTTGGCAAATGCATACAGTGCAACAGAAATTACACGAATTTGCATACAGTATTCAATCAAAGCCCCTAAACACGTACTGATGTTGAATGCCATTATCATAAGGATTCTCAAAAATTTTCCAAAACTTTTTCCTGTTCTTCATGTGATATATCATTTCTTCCTATGCAGTGTTTGAAAAAGTTTTCAAATATTTTATTTCATTTAAATTTCGGAGTACTAATGGTGTATAATATATACGAAAGCAAGCATTATATTGTGAGCTTAGAGAAGAAAAAAAAGTAAAATGACGCCAAAAATGTTTACGTACGCTATGTGTACTGCAGTTTAAGAAAACTCTCCTGGCTATTTCAAAAACAAATTCCTATTGACGTTTCACACCAATCTGTTTTTCCAATATATATGAACAGAGCATCCATTTTACAATCATTCTTAAACGATGCACTGAAGAGAACAAGAAACTATGAAAATGGTCAAAATCGATGTAAATAAAAGTGTCAAAATAAATATTATAAAATTTATGAAGCTATATAAATAATGCCATTCTACAGTTCTCCCCTCGAATGCTTTTAATTTTTTTTTTACTAAATTTTAAACTTTTAATTTATTTTTCTTGGGTTCAAATTTGAAAAATAATTACTCTATGCAAATTTGTTTTCATCTCGTCCATTTAAAAATTTGTATGAATGTTGATTAGTGTATTTGTCATAAAACTAATTATTCCTTTTGAAATCTAGAAATTATTACTTGTATTACGACCTTTTATATTTAATCACAAGACAAAAATTCATGAAAAATTCAAATTTTACAGATTTGTTTGTAACTGATTGTATACTTTGAAATATAAAAAATTATAAACCCGGATATGCTCAGTTATACGCAAAAAAATGTATACTAAAACAACTGGAGATTAAAAATAATTTAGAATTTACGTAAAGCATTTTGAAGTTAGAAATTATTTTGCATAATTTTCCCTATAAAAGAGGCCTTTTCATATCACAAATTACTTTTTATCTTATAAAATATGTCCTATGGATAAAAACTGGTATTTCATGACAGTATATGATTTAAGAGGCGATAGAATGCAAAGCAAAAATAATTAATTTCAACTTATCTTGTCCCCTTAACACTACCAAAACTGCAGCGATAAAAAACTAGTTGGCATAGGTGGACTCTGCTCAGTTCCCCATCATATGTATGTTCTCATAAATTTCTAGTGCGAGACACATTATACTCATGTTAAGAGAAATGAATTTGACCAAATGCTTGACACAGTGACAGAACGAAATCCTCGCCCAATAGGCTACCCACCATTAACTTCGATATATTTATCTTATTCTAATCTATTAATTTATTTTATTGGGATGGGATCAACTTCTTAGTTTATTTTCATGCTACTATTTCCAATGCAACTTTCCCAAAAATGCATATTTATATGAAATATCGCCTCATTTTGCTATGTTGATAAAATCTTAAATTTCGAATAACTTACGAAATTTTCCTATTAGAATATTTGTAGTCAATCATTTGTAGTCAATCATACAAGTATCATAAATGTTATTTTGAAATTGTCTGATATATTTTTGATTCTCAAAATGGACGTTTATGCTCGATTTTGCATTATTCTGCCATTTAAGTAAATCGTAAATTCCAAATAACTTACGAATTTTTTAAATTGGAAAATTCACACTCTATGGTATTCATGTCAGTATCCTAAATAATATTTCAAAAGTGATCTGACATCTTTATGATGAAAATATCCCTCAAGATTGACGTTTGTGTAAAATTTTGCCCTATTCTGTTATGATAAGAAATTCGTAAAATTCTAATAACTTACGAAATTTTTATATTGGAAAATTCATAGTTAATAATATTCATGCCAGTATCCTAAATAATATTTCGAAAGTAGTCTGACATCTTTACGATGAAAATATCCCTCAAAATTGACGTTTATGTAAAATTTTGTTCTATTCTGCCATGTTAAGAAATTCGTAAATATGCAATAACTTGCGAAATTTTTAAAGTAGCATGTTTATAGTAACTGATGTTCATTCCGGCATCAAAACTGATATTTTAAAACTGGTCTGACATTTTTACAGCAAAAATATTTCATGTAATGCAAGTTTAAGTGAAATTTTGCCCTATTCTCCCATGTTAAGGAAATCGTAAATTTCAAATAACTTACGAAGTTTTTTAATTCGAATGTTGCAAAGGAATAGTGTTCTTGCCAGTGTCGAAAGTAATATTTTAAAACTGGTCTGACCTC
This sequence comes from Salticus scenicus, assembly GCA_963930645.1. Lineage (NCBI taxonomy): Eukaryota > Metazoa > Arthropoda > Arachnida > Araneae > Salticidae > Salticus > Salticus scenicus. The sequence goes on along the minus strand of OZ005649.1, from coordinate 372,459,803 downwards.
TCTGCGATCATTTGTTCGTGAGATATCGTGTAAACAGTCTAACAAACTAACGGACTAACACACTAACAGACATCCTACAGACAGACACCATACTAATTTTGTCATTTTCGGATTCCTCCCACCTGAAAACGTGTAAAAAAGTTAAAAAACCGAGGTCGAAAATTTTCACGATTACCTAAGTTCCCCATACCTATAGTATGATGGGGAACTAATAGTAACTGAATGAATAGAAGATTCGTTCAACATACTTCTGAGTACACTGGTTGTTAAACCAATAGTGATTATGCAATTTTAACTACTAATTGCGAAATAGTTTATCAATTAACTTATTATATATCGATTTCAATAGCATCAAAGAAAAATGTAGAAAAAAATAATTCAAGAATCTGATAGAGCTTATTATCTCTTTAGGATTTTTAAGTTTGGCAATAGCTATTGTGTAGAATAAGAAAAAGAACTAAAAGGAGAGGAAGATGGGGGGGGGGGGAAGAGACAAGAAACAGAAATCATTATGTCTCCATCTACAGACAAAATGATTGAAATATAGTCCTAAATAGATCAAGTCTACTCAAGTCTGTTAAAATAGCAACAAAAGTCACTTTGCTAAAATCTAAACCTTCAAAATCTTCACAAACACTTCGTTGTTCCAAATTCTTTAACCCTTTCCAGTCCTAATTAATTTTCTGTTTTGTTACTACCGGATCCCAACTGTTTTAATCGTTTTATTTAAAACTAACAGGCTTTGTACGCTTCGCTGGTCACAAAAGAATTAAAATCAGAATCTGTCTTTATAAACAAAAAATAAAATGAGGATCCATTGACATTGCTGAAAGCCCCCTTCGGTTCTTCGCTGACTTTGGCAGAGTCTTTATCACCCTCGAAGTTTCGAGTACGTATCCTTATTGCCTGAGACAATGCCTTACCCACTGGGCTTCAGTTTGGGTTCTTATTGGATTATAATTTCGAAACAGACATTACCGAAATAATTTAAGTAGCCCTTTTATATTTGAATCTCAGTTACGTATGAACAACACCTATACGTGCTATACATAATATTTACTTTTACGTTATTCCCTATATATATTTAATTTATCCGATTGACCACAAAATGACTGTAATTTCACGCCAAATGTAATATTACAATATACCCTGAGCCGCATGAGCCAACAAATTTTTCGTGGTTATATATATTTTCCATCTATGTCACATTCCATAAAATACAGATATTTTTGATAAAACGAGCAAAAATAATTCGTAAAAAAACAAAGTGCAAGAACATGTTCAATTTATGCAATATCGTGTTGGATAAACAGCCTGACAAAACTGAGCGGAAATGACCATTATTATTCTTTTAATAATGTATACACATTTTTTTTAATTTAAAAGAAAAAATCCTTGCCTTCGTTAGTAAATGATTGTTCACAGAAAATCGTTGCATTTGAGAACCCAGTTTCCAGAGTCAAACTAATATCATTATTAAAAATAAATAAGTAAATAAATAAAATAAAAATTAATATAATTAATATATATATCGAAAATAAGCGGTGACATCTGTGTCTTAATCAAGCTCTGGTTATTAATAATGAAAGCTTAATTACGTTATACAGTTAAAGTTAAAATATGTTTTTTCCTAAAATTCCATTTATTTGCATTTAGAGCTAAATTTATTTACATTTACAGCAATTTAAGGAATTTGTTAAGAAATATTTATAAAAATTGTATGTTTTTGACCTAAACTTTGCTTATATATATATATACAACTATATAAAATCCAGAATGTCTTTGAAAAAAGAAGTTTGATTCGATAATAAAATCATGTTTTTCTTTTTTTTTTTTACGTTATTTATTAATCGGCTTTTTCAAGCAAGTAAAAAGTTTCAAAAATTTCTTTTTAAATGTACAATTATCATGGATAATATGCAATTTAAAACGATGATTTAAAAAGATTATATCTTCAATTTTGAATTAATTTCAAATATTGAAGAAATCACTGGTGATTGGAACATTATTTAAATGAAAGAAAACGCTTGAACGGAAATGCATCCAATGTATGAATCTAAAATATCTAGAATCATCCTGCATTTGATTTATTCTCGATAAAAACTTTTTAATGTATTAAATCAATTACTGCAGTACTTACATTTATTTAATTTAGTTTTCTATCATTAAATTTAAAATATTCTTTCTTTAAAATTCTGTAAATGTTTAAAATGAGGAAAATCAACTACTTATGTCTTTAAGAACATAAATCGCTCATTACATCTTTTTATTCGTAATTGCAAGATGCAACATCTCGAGATTTAATTATACGAAGAAAACCGTTGTAGATTTTATCGATCACGGGAGCAGATGAAAATTATTAACTATTACAAAGTAGAAAAAGCCTCGTTGAAAACGAAAATGGAGGAACTTTGACTAGACGGAGAAAAAAATGTTTGAAAATTAATTAGAATGACTCTCGAGGAAAGGTGTTTAATTAATTGCTGCTTAATGAATGAGATCTTTCTTAAAAAGTTTGTGTGAGAGACAATTAAGTCGTCCAAGCGTTCGACAATGTTTTAAGGGTTACTAAAATATGTTCATTAAAAATATGGTTGAATAAGGATTTATTCCTTAGGCTAACTTAAGAAATAAATGAAAGCATACTGCTTAAAAATAAACTGCTAGTTAAAAAAAAAAAAAAAGGATTGTTTTGTCCACAACAAAAACTTTTTTTTGCATCATTTAAATCTTTATAGAAAGTAAATCATATTATGTTTGTGAATACAGGTTCTTTACAATTTAATTTTCTTATTTATGCAGACATAAATAGAAAATATTATGAAATTTCGTAAGAGTTTACATAATACGATATTTTGTTTTGTTTTTTCCCAAAAAGTGTATTTAAAATCACTAACAGCTCAAAACACTGTATGCAATATTGTTCGAAATGGGACATAAAGACATCGAAATTGTTTGTTACGCAATGTAAAATAGCAATGGTTTGTAAATATGCAAAATTCTCCAAAAATTCTTTACAGGTCATTTGATTTTGCAGCTATAAAACCGAGAATCTTCATGAGAGCTCGTTTTGTTACTAGTCGACGAAGTTTAGAAGACGGGAAATTTCACGCTAAATGTTGTTTTAAATGTACAGCGTCAATGTACGGCGTAGTTTACAAAACCCTGTCCCAGATAAATATGCTGACGATAAGTAGTATTGTAGCGTTAAAGGGATAGCATGACAAATTTTAACGACACTTATTTTTTTTCCAGTCTTCTGTTCTGCGTATTTCCCAAGATATCTTTTCAAACTGTTCTTGCACTGTTTATGCCACCCTGTGTCGCGAGAGCGTAATCGCCGGCGGCCAGTGTAATTTTTGTTTGTTTGTTTATTTGAGAGGCTTAACCACTTCACCAGCCATCGTAATTTGTGGGGGCTAGGATTTCCTCGTATTATCCCGGGTTGGCCGATGGCGTGGTTAAAATCGCTCCAAACTTGCTGTATAGTGGTAAGCGACCTCCTTCCGTATAACAAGCCAAATGTGTTTATTTTCTGCTACACCTGGGTGGGAAAAGAAGCATATTTCAGTAAACATCAAGGAAACTCTTGTGTTAGCTGCATAAGCAGTAACAATGGAAAACACAACATGGAATTTGTGTTATGTATATATATATATATATATATTTACATCTGATTTAGTAGAGAACAATTTTTTTGAGACCAATAGGCATGCTGTTCAAAATAACCAATGTAGCTCTATCATTGTCACAACACATGAAATTAGAAGATATATAAGCATGTATATTATGACATCTATCAACCATCTCCCAAGTATACGATCATACTGGAATAATGTCTTAGGAAATCAAGTGATAGTAGATGCCATGTCTGTAAACAGATTCGAAACGATAAGAAAATTCTTACAATTCAATAAAAACGATAGATATATGATCGTACACTTTCCGGATATGACAAGTTACATAAAATTAGGCCTATAATGACTCATTTGAATGACAGATTTGCATTCATTCCAAAATCAGAATGCCTCGATGAACAAATTGATGAACAAATTTGTGTAACGAAGGTTAGACACCATCTCAAGCAATATACGCCTGCAAAACCCTACAAATGGGGCTATAAACTGTATTTTTTTTATGTGGATTGGAAGGGTTTGCTCACAAGTTTGAGGTATACATAGGTCAATAGAAAGAAATTAAAACTTCCTCACACACCATAAATTTTAAGTCAGCACAACCGGTTTCGAAAGGACGTAGCCTTTCTTCATCAGGTGCAAACACGTGCTACTGCCTTGGAGGCAAAAGCAAGACGCTTGCTTTTGCCTCCAAGGCAATAGCACGTGTTTGCACCTGATGAAGAAAGGCTACGTCCTTTCGAAACCGGTTGTGCTGACTTAAAATTTATAGTGTGTGAGGAAGTTTTAATTTCTTTCTATTGATTGTACGCCAGTTTTCGAATTTAGTTTTTGGTGATACATAGGTCAAGACTGCTTCACAATCGCTTAGCAAATGAAGCAGAATTTGGCGCCAGTGGAAATGTTGTGATTAGTCTTTGTGGAAAGATTCCTCGAAATGAAAATTACAAATTGTATTTCGACAACTTTTATACATCAATTGACATAATGAAGTGTTTTGCTGATGAGGGCATTCTTCGCTTGGGAACTGTGTGTAGGAACAGAATTCCACGTTGCAAGCTCCCTACAGATGAGCAACTGAAGAAAGTGTCGAGGGAAACAAACGTTGAATATGTTGCAATCTGTGGTGGAACAGATATAGTTACCTAATTTAGTGTGGAAAGACAATAAGAATGTGCTCTTGTTGTCTACATTTGCTGGGAAGCACCCCATTGAACAGATATCCAGTTTCGATAGGAAGAAAAAAGAAACAGTTACTGTAGACTGCTTTAATGTTTTGAAACAGTACAACAAACATATGGAAGGCATAGATTTGCTGAATAGCCACGTAGGAAGGCAAAAAATAACTCTGAAATAAAGAAAGTGGTATATGAGACTTTTTTACCACTTCTTAGCCCTTGCGGCTCTAAATGCATGGATGCTGTACAAAAGAGTGTCTTTACAGTATGGAACCAACCAAAGAATTTACTAAACCTGGCCGCTTTTCGAGTTGAGCTATAATTTGGACTATTCAAAATGGGTAAAAATTCAGTTCCTGAGCGTGAAAGACCGAGAAGTGTTTTACAATATGATTACAATGTGAAAAGACAGAGAGGCCCTGCATCATACATTCCTCCAACCTGCACCAATCAGGATAAAATTGAACATGTTCTCACGAAAATCGCACTCGTTGTAAAGTGCCAAATTGTAAATTCCAAACATTTATTGGATACGAAAAATGCGCTGTAGCATTGTGTCTAAATAAGGATAGAAATTGTTTTAAAATATTCCATATAACATAAATTTCACAATAAATGTACGTGTACAAAACATTTGCTATGTTATTTTTACTTAAATTTTTATCACAGTTTTAATTTTTTATGAAGTCTGAACATGATTAATTAGAATTAAGCTTCAATAAAATTTGAATTAAAATCAATATCACTTAAAAACAATAAATAATTAAGTGTTTTTTTGCCAATATTTATTAATTACATTATTGTAAATGATTTTTTAATGCGGTTACATTTTAGGGCTAAATGCATGACGATTCATATATGCATCAAACCTAAAAATTCAAAAAATAATCAATAAAAAATGTTAAATATTTTTTTATATTATCAATATCGGTTGCAACATTATACATGTGTCGAATATTGTGGTTGTACTTTTTTCTTTCTACTTTTTGGCATATAACATGAGAGAAAAGGTTAATTGTACCATGCGTTCAAATGATATCTAGATATTAAAGAGGAAAAAGGTTCGAGCTATTTTCACGAATATCTAATAATGTGATAGAATTTTTGTAGGTGGTACCGAAAGCTAATCTGTCGTAATCTGTACTAAACATGTTTTTGTTTATTTGAATGATGCATGTTCAATTGTTAATTTTTGTGCAATATAAAGATGATAAAATATGCTTGAAAGAAATAGCTCTAATAGACCGTCATAAGTCGGAACATTTTGTGAGACCCTATGTGAAAACCAGTACGCTATCGTACTATTTTAAATAAGGTACATTCTATAATAAACCTGAATAGCATATATTAATTTTGCTACATTCATAAATTATTTATGAAAGTTACAAATCGAAATCATAAACAATTCTTCACTTTGTTTCAAAGTGTTAATAAAAAGTAAAAAAATAATAGTCTGTTGATGGTAAATATAATTGATAAGTATGAACAAAAACACTTTAAAGTATATAAGTGTAAAACGTTACAAATAACCTGTAGAATTACAACATTGTTTAAAAAAAAACCATTTAAAAGGAATAGAAACGAAAAACCTTTTAAAGAAGAAAACAAGTATAAAACTAGCTTTATAAAGCCCTCTCACCTAAAATGGTTATACATATAAAAGCCAATGTCTGTCTGTGTAGGTGTCTGTATACGGCATACCGTAAAGACGATAGCTCAGGCAGTCACGTGATTCGACAGGAAGGTACCCCCGAGGTGTCCCAGTGCACCTCGAAGCAGAATTTTTGTAAATTAATTGTTGGGAAAAAAGTTTTTTTTTTTTTTTTTTCCCCGACATAAAAATAAATATATTTTTGAAAATAATAAAAAATTACCAAAACTTAGATTTGCTTATGCGTATGGCAAAATGACGTCATTACTATATCTTTAAAATTATATAATAATAAAAGTTAACTAATAATAAATAAAACAATTGTAATAACAATAAAAAAAAATCGCAGCATGCTTCTTCTGAATTTTGTTTCATGAGCCTTTTTTAATATACCTCGATTTTAGATTTTTTTTTATAAATGGTATGTTTTCGGCAAGAAGAGTATGCTTCACATGAAATATAATTAAGCATCCTATTAAAGAGCTTTACTTATAGATAATCCTGAGTACATATATATATATATATATATATTTATTTTTTCCCCCTTAAGTAGATCAGATATTTTTTTCCAAGGACTTTACTTTCGCGACAGCCATTTTAAGCCGAGAAGTGCATAAAAAATATAAATTAATTATGAAATATTACAGAAAGAAAGCAGAAAGAAACAGAAACAATAATTGCATGCATTATCTATCTTTGTCTGACCATATAATTTTACAGAAAGAGTCAAAATGGCGACAAAAATTCAATATTCACCAAGAGGAGCTATAATAAAGTTGACCCATGACCAGGTTTACTATTTATTTACTTATTTTTCTATACACTAACAACTATTGACTAACCATAAAATATTTAAAGTGGAAAATATATATATAACCACAAAAAATTAGTTGTCTCATATAGTAGGCTTAGTGCTCATAGCCTATTTTAATATTATATTTGGAATGAAATTGCTATGATTTTATAATCTACTGGATGAATCAATTAAAATATAGAAAATAACGTGAAATTATCATGTATAATACGTACAGTGTTGTTCATATGTAATTGGTATTCAAATATAAAAGGGCTATTTCGATTTTTTAGATATTGTCTGCTTCGGATTTGGCATCCGATAAGCACCCAAAGTGAAATCACGGGTAAGGCATGGTAGTAGGCAATAAGGGCACACACTGTGATTTCGAGGGGGAAGAAGACACCGTTTAGATTCGAAGCGAAGATTTTAGCAATTTCAATCGATATGCTTTATATTTTTTCTTTATTTAAAAAAAAAAAAAAAAAAAAAAAAAAAAAGGTGTTTCTGTTTTTTTAATTTATTTAAATATAGTAACCAGCGAAGCGGGCAAAGCCTGATGATTTAATTAACTGTTATTATTATTATTATTTTTACATAAAATCTGTAATTTTCAGTTTGAAAAACCTATCTCGCAAGTTATAAAATGTCGACGCATGGCTGGCCGACGCATATTGCCCCCCCCCCCTAACCTCAAGGGGTAAGGGGGCGAATTTCGTAAAATCCCGTTGCAATAAATGTCGGATATATATAAACAATTTGCGCACCAAATTTCGTGAGCGCAGATCCCACAGGTTTTTAGGAGAAATTTTGTGCTAAAAGGTGTGTCTCGAGTTTGCCCCCTCGTAACTCCCCCCCCCCCCAAAAAAAAAAGTGTTTTTGGAAATATCAAAAAGAAGTCGCATAGACTTTTTTCAATATATTTGTTCCATTTTTTGTAGAGGTCTACTCAAAAATCAGGAATTTTCAATATTTCTCCCCTCCCTTCCCTTAAAAATCGAAAATTCCTAAATGCAGATAATGTATTATTTTTACTCATGTCTAGTCTCCCCATGTGAAATTTCTTTACTGTGAAGTAATTAGGAGCCGAGTTATGCTTACAAACGTGTTTTTGTATTTTGCCTCCCCCACGGGGAAAAGGGGAGTAATTTCGGAAAAGTTGATATATATAATTTTAAGTTGGATTAAGACCTAAAATCCTGCGAAGCGCCGTTGAATTCCGTCCAGCCGTTCTCAAGTGATAGACGGACAAACGTGTTTTTGCATTTTGTCCCCCCCCCCCAGGGAAGAACGTGGGGGAATTTCTGAAAAGTTGATAGATATAATTTTAAGTTGGGTAAAAACCTAAATTTCTGCGAAACGCCGTTGAATTCTGTCCAGCCGTTCTCAAGTGATACACGGAATGTTTTTGTCTTTTGCCCCCCACAGGGGAACGTGGAGAATTTCTGAAAAGTTGATAGATATAATTTTAAGTTGAGTAAAGACCTAAATTCCTGCGTAGCGCCGTTGAATTCCGTCCAGCTGTTCTCAAGTAATATTGGACAAACGTGTTTTTGTCTTCTGCCCCCCAGGGGGGAACGGGGGAGATTTTCCGAAAAGTTGATAGGTATAATTTTAAGTTGGGAAAAGATCTAATTTCCTGCGAAGCGCCGTTGAATTCCGTCCAGCCGTTCTCAAGTGATACCCGGACAAACATGTTTTTATCTTTTGTCCCCCAGAGGGGGGGGAAGAGGGGGGGGAAGAGGGGGGGGAAGAGGGGGAATTTCTGAAAAGTTGATAGATATAATTTTAACTTGGTATGGACCTAAATTTCTGCGAAGCGCCGTTGAATTCCGTCCAGCCGTTCTCAAGTGACAAACGTGTTTTAGTCTTTTACCCCCCCAGGGGGGGAACGGGGGGGGGATTTCTGAAAAGTTGATAGATATAATTTTAAGTTGGGGGATTGGGGGAAGATCTAATTTCCTGCCAAGCGCCGTTGAATTCCGTCCAGCCGTTCTCAAGTGATGGCCGGAGAAAAAAAGCGACATACAAACACGATGACACACACAGGCAAAATTTTCTGAAGTCATTTTCGGCTTTCATGGTGTGTGAAACGTGAAGATATCGCAAAAATTTTCGATTCTGACAAATTTACAGACAAAAGTCTGATTTTATTAATATGGATTGAAAAAAAAAAAAAAAAAAAAAAGCCTCTATAAAATCTCCAATTTTCCTTGGAATCTATAGATTTTCTGACTATGAACAAACTCTATGTATAAATGATTTTTAACTTTTCTCGAAATCAGTTTAAAATTCACAATTTTTTAAAAAACTTTTTATACTTATCAACTAGCATAAGGTGTTTAAAAAAATCTATCAAACAGATTTTCATCAACCATAGCTAAGAACTATACAGATTAAATATAACGCTCTATTTTTTAACGATAATAATGATAAAAGTAACAATAATAAACCGCTGTGAAATCGGTTGATTCGTTTGGTATCTGCTGTGCCACAAACAGAGGGACCAACACACAGATAGACAAGGCGTATACCTTTGTTTTTGGGGGTGGTAGGGGGGAGAAAAGAGGCGGTTAAATTAGTACATGATATTTTATTTTTGTTTAATATATAAATATTATGTTTAACACGTTGAGCATGAAACTTTATTCTATAAATTGGGTAAAATTTTTATTTATTTATTCTGAGTAAAAGCGAAATTTATAATTAATCAGGAAAAAAATGTTAAAAAAAAAAAAAAAAAAAAAGGGAAAGGAAAGAAAAACACTAATGGCAAATTTTAGGAGAAAAAAAGTTATTTCAATCAATTTCTTTTCTGTAAGCAAAAGATGTTTTCTCTCATACAAAGCAAGGTATAAATAAACAGTTTTCCCTTAATAATGAAATCACAAAGCAGCCGTCGTTGTTTTGACGTTGTATAATATTACAAAAGGTTTCTTCAAAATTTCCTAAACAAGCCCTTTTGATAACAAAATAAATAAATTCAGTCTCAAGTCCTGAGGTGATTGCTTGACATGAAAAATAAAGCGAAAAGCTAAAATAAAATTACACGCCCATTCTTTACCTTCTTTTTTCTTCTTCTTTTATAAATTAATTTATATACGATAAAGAATTAAATAAAAAAGAGTATTAAAATTGTTAATGGTATAAAACTGATTTAAACTGTAAAGTAATTTTTGATTTTTTTTTTTTAAGAGTGTATAGCTCAGACGTTAATTCTTTATAGATGATTCGATGTTTGCAATGCTTTTAATTTTTAATTTCAATAATTTGTTGGCATCTTCCTATTCTCCAGTCTGTTTAAAAGTTTTACATGTGGCTACTCTGCTTTTTTATAGTTTTCTCTATGGATTCCTTGATGATTTGGTTTAATAATTTATTTAATTTCTCATTCTAATTGGTTTTGCTGCCTTGATCGGGGCTGGAACAATATGAATTGCTATGATTAGCTATATTGTTTTACGAAATCGATGCAGCTTTCACAGCTTTATGAAGTACATGCCCCCTGACGAGGTTTTACTTCTAATTTTAAGCATTTTTATCCAATATTATTTCTGTGGTCCTTTAATTATTTTCTCTGTCATTAAGTTTAATGGTCCTTTTTTTTATTATTATCATTCGTGTCGGAGTAAGTAATTTAAATTGTTTTTGTCTCTTATTGGTTCTTAATCTGTATCGCAACATTTTTGTGTCAGTCCTACCTATAAGTTAAAATCAGTTTTATTTTTGTTGTGTTGGTATTGTTCTGAATCTATTAATTGCTAAATTTTAAGGTTAAATTTTATTACGATATATATCATTTTAAGCTATTGCATAGCTTTTATCGCGGGCTTTGAGCGCGGCGACCGAATCAAGAAATTCCGTAACGAAAATAAACCTAAGACAGTTCGGCAGACTTCGGCACGGTGTTTGTGTGCGTGCGACTAGACGTATGCGTGTAGAGTAGCTGCTAACTGCTCATAACTGATTCTATCTCTTTTAGACACAATGCTAGGTGAGACAGCGTGCTTTTTGGCCGCGTCCACGAGTGAGTTCGAGCCCGCGACTAGTTGAACCTTAACGTGTATGTATATGGTACGACTGTACGAAGCTCGCACGGATCGAGACGAGCTGCTCGGAAATCGGACGAATACGTAAGCAGCTGTTTGTGAGAAAGTATATAGGTGTATAGGTATCTATCATCTATGTACAACAGTGAATAGCTGTACGCGTAAAATTTGTGTATAAAGTGTTTTAAATATGAATAAACAAAGTGCATTTATTAATGAAGAAAGTGATGAAAAAAGGTGAAAGAAAATGAGTGAGTACTCTATATACATACATTTTATTATTTTCACAAATGCAGTATTTTTTTTTTTAATTTTTTTTTTTTAATTTATATATAATACTGCTATAAAAATAACCTAAATTTTTGATATTAAAATGAGCGATCTTAAAAGTAGCCCTCTTTTATACACACAAACACACACACACACACACATATAGTTTAAATTCTCAAGTTAGATTCTCAATATGTATATATATATATATATATATATATATATATATATATATTCATTCTTCATCTATATATATATATATAAAAGAGCAGAGTCTGTCTGTCTGTGTGTGTGTCTGTGTGTCTGTCCGCTATAGAAACCTAGGCCGTTTCACCGAGCGGGACCAAATTGGGCACGGTTAATGTTTACGACCCGAGAAAGACAACGCCGCAAGCGATTTTACAAAATTCGCCCCCCGTAATTTCACAAAATCCTTCATTTCTCAAACAAAAAAACAGATATCCGTAAAATTTTTACTTTAAAATATAAGGTCATTGTGCCTAAATGCGATAACCCATAAATGCGACAAAGTTCTTCTACTGAAAATCTAAATGCTTAAATCACAAACTTATAAATCATAATGGAACCATTTCAAGAACGGTTCGCGAAACTTTTCATTAAATTTTAAAGGTTTTTTCTAGTAGAATTTTCTTTTGCAGTAAACATTGTCCATTATGGCTTTCCGACGTCTTTTCCTAATTGCGATGAAAAATTTTCAAATAGTAACTGTAATTTTATCTTTTAATCTTTCAAGGTCAAATAACCACTGTTACGTCATATGCTTGAATACCCTTTATACCTACCAGAAGAAAAAAAAAAAAAATACTACACTTTTTTAAAAAGAGGGGTTTAAAATTTTTATCGCATTTAAGGGTCTGTTTACACCATTTTCCTAAATGCGACAAATTTTATCCCTTAAATGCGGCAATTTTTACAGTTGATATATTAAGGGAAGTTTAAGCATTTTTTCCTTTTTAACACTTTCCAACAAGGTTTAAAAGTGACTTAGACTTGTCTGTCCCTCTGTCCGTCTGTCTGTCTGTCTGTCCGCGCTCTAATTCATGTAGGGACACCCAAAAGTATTCCAAAGAACTGTGTTCTATGATAGGTATTGCTGTAAACCATATTTAATACCTTAACTGTATACAAATCTTAGTGAAATTGAATCATGTTATTCACGTTCACTATCGGATGTTTCATATATAAAATGGAATAAATACCACCACTAGTTTGTACACAGGGACACTCGAAAGTACTCCAAAGCATTGCGTTCTATGAGAGGTATTTCTATAAACCAAATTTTAATAACTTTACTTTCCACAAAGTTTAATGAAATTGAAATATGTTATTCATATGCACAAAAGAATGCTTTGCATAGAATATAACATGATTAGCATTACATTTACAGGGCCACACAAAAATATTCAGTTACATTAAGAGCTGTTCATAAAAATTTGCTCTAATTTCAATTTCGTTTACATTAAGCGTTTTTAACATTGTCTAACAATTTTCATCTGTGAATATAATTTTAATTTAAGTATCTGTCTGTTCGTCTGTCCGCGCTCTAGCTCCAGTAAATATTTATGTAATTTCTTGAAACTGATATATGTTATTTAAGTTCACTATCGGATGTTCCCTACTGAAAAAGGAGTTCATATCTCTACTGGTTTGTGTACAGAGGCACCCAAACCTTTTACAAAGCATTGTGTTCTATGAGAGATATTTCTATAAACCATATTTTAATACCTTTACTGTACGCAAACCTTAATGAAATTGAGAAATGTCATTCAAGTTCACTATCAGAAGTATTATATATTAAATGGAGTAAATACCACCACTGGTTTGGGCACAGAGACACTTGAAAGCATACCAAAGCATTGCGCTATATGAGAAGTATTTCTATAAACCAAATTTTGATAACTTTACTTTCCACAAAGCTTAATGAAACTGAAATGTGTTATTCATATGCACAAAAGACTGCTTTCTATAGAATATAGTATGTTTAGTATTAGTTTTACAGAGCAACAAAAAAATATTCAGATACATAATGAGCTATTAAGAAAAGTTTGCTGGAATTGCACTTTCGTTTACATTAAGCGTTTTTAACATTTTCTAAGAATTTTTAAGTGTGACTATAATTTCAATTTGTGTATCTGTGTATCTGTTTGTCTGCCCATCTGTCTGCCTTTCGGCGCTCTAACTCCGGTAAATATTTATGGAATATCTTGAAACTAATATATGTTTTTCAAGTTCACTATCAGATGTCCCCTATTAAAAATGGAGTGAATACCTCTACTGATTTGTGTACAGGGGCATCGGAAAGTACTGCAAACTATTTTTTTTTTCTATGAGAGGCATTTCTATAAACCATATTTTAATACCGTTACTTTACACAAATCTTAATGAAATTGAAATATGTTATTTAAGTTTGCTATCGGATGTTTCCTATGTGAAATGGAGAAAATATTACCACTGTTTTGTGTACAGGGAGACTTACAAGTATTGCGTTGTATGAGAGGTATTTCTGCAAGCCAAATTTTAATAACTTTACTTTGCATAAATCTTAATGAAATTGAAAAATGTTATTCATATGCAAAAAGGAATGCTTTTTATAAATACAGTATGATTAGTATTAATCTTACAGGGCCACATAAAAATATTAAGTTACATTATGAGCTATTAATAAAAATTTGCTGTAATTGCATTTTCTTTTACAATAAGCATTTTTAACACTTTCTAACAATTTTTAAGCGCGAATATGATTTTAATTTGGTTATCTTTCTGTCCGATTGTCTGTCTTTCTATCTGGCTCTCGTCCCGAGAGTTCTTAAATATTTTCAGAATTTTGAAAAATTGATATATGTTATTAAAGTTCACTATGGAATGTTTCCTATTTAAAATGCCATTACTATGTCCTACACAACGTGTTTGTGTACAGGGAACTTCCAATGCTTTGCGTTTTAGGACAGACATTTTTATAAATCACATCTAAATAACTTTCTACTGTAAAAATTATAAATAAATTGAAATGTATTTTAATATTCTAAAATAATGTTTTGTATAGACTATGATATGATCAACCTTCAGATTTACAGGACTACACTAAAATATTCAAATACATTAAGGGAAGCAATTATAATCTAACGGCTGGATTTTCTTTTGCATTAAGCCTTTTTAACGTTCTTCAACGATGTCTGAGAGCGGTTTTAAATTGAATTAGCCAATCTGTATATTTTTCTGTGCCTCTCTCCTTTGTTTGATAATGCAGGCAAAGAATATTGAAAGTTATACGATACAACAAGCACGTACAATTGGACAGTATTAATAATCAGTGCGTACTGCATGATTTTTCGTTATTTTTTTTAACACTTTCCAGCAAGATTGAAAAGTTTCAATGACTTCGGTTTGTCTGTCTGTCCGCAGTCGAACTCCTGTAAATTTTCATGGAATTTCTTGAAGCTGATATATCGTATTCAAGTTCACTATCGGATGTTCCCTATTGAAAATTGAGGGAATTCCTCTTCTGATTTGTCTACAGGGACACCCAAAATTTTCCAAAGCACTGTGTTCCATGATAGATATTTCTATAAACCGTATTTTGATACGTTTACTTTAAACAAATTTTAATGAAATTGAAATATATCATTTAAGTCCACTTCCGAATATTCCCCATGTAAATTGAAGTAAATACCATCACTGGTTTGTATACAGGGACATCCGAAAGTATTTAAAAGCATTGCGTTCTATGGAAGGTATTTCTAAGCACCAAATTTTACTGATTTTACTTTGCACAAGTCGTAAATATATATATATATATATATATTATTCATATGCACAAAAGAATGCCTTCCATAAAATACAATATTATTAGCATTATATATACAGGGCCACACAAAAATATTCAGATACATTAAGAGGTATTATTGGAAAATTGCTTGAATTGCATTTTCGTTTACAATAAGCGTTTTTATCACTTTCTAAATGTTTTTAACACTTTCCAATAAAGTTGAAAAGTGTTAATGACTTAGGTTTGTCTGTCTGTCCGTGCTCTATCTCCCGTAAATATTCATGGAATCAGAGTTACACATACACTACTCAGAAAAGAAGAGTTAAGCACGGAGTTACACACTCTGTTATAAAAAGGCAAAGTTACACACACAATTACACACAAACTGTTAATAGAAATGCTGAGTTACACACACAATTACACACAAACTGTTAATAAAAATGCAGACTTACACACACACTGTTAGCAAAAAATTAGCGGTACACACAGCGTTACACACATTGTCAAAAAAAAAAAGAGATTTACATACGGAGTTACACACACTGTTAATAAAAAGGCGGAATTATACACAGCAAAAAATCAGTGATACACGCAAAGTTACACACATTGTTAAAAAAAAAAAAAAAAAGAATTGAACATTGAATTCCACACACTGCTAATAAAAAGGCAGGATTATACACAGAGTTACATGCACTGTTAATAAAAAAGCGCTGTTAATAAAGAGTTACACACATAGTTACACACACAGAGTTAATAAGAAGGCAGAGTTGCACACACACTTTTAATTACGTACAGGGTTACACACACTGTTAATTACACATAAGTAAAATTACACACGTTGTTTGCTAAAAATCAGCGATACACACAGTGTTACACACACAATGTTAAAAAAAAACTGTTAATAAAAAACAAAATTACACATGGAGTTACACACACTGTTAATAAGAAAGAAGAGCTACACACACACTGTTGTTACAGCATACAGGGTTGCACACACAGTGACAGTTTCACATAGCGTTACGTACACTGTTAGAAAATTTCAGCAATACACACAGAATTACACACACACTGTTAAAAAAAAAGAAGAGTTACACTCTGTTAACAAACAGCAGATTTAGACTCAAAGTTCCACACACTGTTAATAAAAAGAAAGAGTTACACACACTGTTAAAGGTAGAGTTGCACATAGAGTTACACAACATTTTATCTTGAAATAGTTATGTGGTATTAGTTTTTTATAAACTATAAAAAAAGAACGAAAAATCATGCATTACGCAATGATTATTAACACTTTCCAACTGCACGTAATTGTTGTATCTTATAACTTTGAAAGTTCTGTACCTAAGTTATCACACAACAAACAAACATTAGTTCTGAAAGGCATACAGACAGATTAATTGAATTCCTAATCATTCTTAAACACTGTTTGAAAGTGTTAAAAATGCTTAACACAAAAGAAACCGTCGCCCTTCGATTGTAATTCCAGCCCTTAATCTATCTGAAAATTTCAGTGTAGCCCTGTAAATTTGAAGGTTAACAAAATCCTATTTTATACAGAACATTATTTTAGCAAATTAACAATAAATGCCAATTTCTTTATGATTTTACAGTTGAAAGTACAGTATGAAAGTTCTTTAAGTGTAAATTATAAAAATGTATGTCCTAAAATGCAACGCATTGGCATTTTTTGCGCGTTCCTGTACATAAACATGTTGTACAGTACCTATTAATGCCCTTTTTATTTGGGAACATTCAATAGTGAATATGAACAACATATATATTTTTTTAAAAATACAGAAAATATTTCCGGACGCTAAGTGCGGTACACGGACAGATAGACAAATGGAGATTCGGGCACATAGATACAGAAATTGAAAACACGTTAAGACTTAAACAAGAAAGAAAAATCATGCAGTACCTATTGATTAGTAACACCTCCCAACTGTACGTAATTGTTGTATCGAAAAACTTTTAATATTCTTTGCCTACGTTGTGAGGTTGAGACGTCAGAACGTCACCACAGTTGTTTTAATTAAGCTGGATCCAGCAAAGTAGAAAGTGGGGACGGTTAAAATCGCTTCGTCGCCAGTGACTCGGCGAAAGTTGAGGTCGAGTTAGCTTTGTGTCGGCAGGGTGCTGCAATGAAAGACTTTGAATGTTAGATAAATTAGAAGTGATTTTAAAAGGACGGATTGAAATGAAGAGAGAGGAGGATGTAGGAAGAAGTATAAAATTTCGATGGTTTTAGTAGATGGGAGTGGATGTTGGAGGATATTATAGTGGATGTTGGAGGATATTATAGTGGATGTCAGAGCATATTATAGTGTGGATATTGGAGTATTATAGTGGATTGTTGAAAGTCTTACTTTGGCGAATATTGAGTAGTAGAAATTTAGATGAGTGAGGAATAAGTCATGATGAGTGTTAGTACGAGTACTTGCTAGTGCTCGTGAAAGTGAATTTCGATCTGTAGGGAATCCTCTGATCGAAATTGAAGTCGCAGCAGTGGAGTTACGAGTGCAACCGTCGCTACACCTTCAATTGCTTGCTGGAGTGAGATATTTAAGATAATCTAATTTAATTGTTGATACATATATTTTGATTGAGTAATACACTGACTGAGCTAGTTTAATTGTCAGGCCACCCTCCCCATTAATCTGCTCAAATAAACTTTAGTTATTGTTAATTCAAGTCTTGTGTTCTCTTACTTATCCATTTAGTGATCTAATTAAGTTAAGATGGAGTTTGCGTCAACGCAAAATTTACAACGTTATCACACAACAGACAGAAGGACTGAAAAATATACAGATAGACTAACTGATTTTAAAATTACTCTTAGGCATTATGGAAAGAGTTAAAAAGGCTTAACGCAAAATAAAATGCAGCCATTAAATTATAATTACAGCTTTTTATCTCTCTGAATATTTTAGTCTAGCCCTTTAAATCAGAAAGTTAATCATACCATATTCTATACAAAATATTATTTTAGAATATTAACAATATATTTCCATATTTTTATGATTTTTGCAGTAGAAGGACTTAACTTTCAAAAACTTCTGTCCTAAACCGTAATGCATTGGCATTTTTTTTTTTTTTTTTTTTTTTTTTTGTCCCTGTGAACAAACTAGTTGTACAGGACCTATTAATGTAGTTTTGAATGGGGAACATTCTATAGGGATAATGTTTATAAAAATAACACTCATAAAACACAATGCTTTCGAATGCTTTTGGGTATCCCTGTACACAAACCAGAAGAGATATTCACTCCATTTTCAATATGGAACATCCGATAGTGAACATCAATAAAATATATCAGTTTCGAGAAATTCCATAAATATTTACAGGAGTTAGAGCGCGGGCAGACAGACGGACAGACAGATGGACAGATACACAAACTGAAATCATATTCACCCTTAAAAAATATTAGAATGTGTTAAAAACACTTAACGTAAACGAAAGTACAATTCTAGCCATTTTTTCAATAGCTCTTAATGTAATTGGATATTTTTGTGCCACCCTGTAAATCTAATGCTAATCATGCTATATTCTGTGCAAAGCATTCTTTTGTGCATATAAATACCATATTTAAATTTCCAAAAACTTCGGGGAAAGTAAAGTTATTAAAATTTGATTTATAGAAATATCTCTAATAGAACGCAATGCTTTGGAATACATTTGAGTGTCCCTGTATATAAATCGGTGGTGGTATTTCCTCCATTTTATACAGGAAACATCCAATAGGGAATTTGAATAACATATTTCAATTTCATTAAGATATGTCTACAGTAAAGGTATGAAAATATGGTTTATAGAAATACCTCTCATAGAACACAATGCTTTGAAATACTTTCGGGTGTCCCTGTACACAAACCAGTAGAGGTATTATATTCACCCTTAAAAAATGTTAGAATGTGTTAAAAACACTTAACGTAAACGAAAGTACAATTCTAGCCATTTTTTTTAATAGCTGTTAATGTAACTGGATATTTTTGTGCCACCCTGTAAATCTAATGCTAATCATGCTATATTCTGTGCAAAGCATTCTTTTGTGCATATAAATACCCTATTTAAATTTCCAAAAACTTCGTGGAAAGTAAAGTTATTAAAATTTGATTTATAAAAATATCTCTAATAGAACGCAATGCTTTGGAATATTTTTCAGTGTCCCTGTATATAAATCCGTGGTGGTATTTCCTCCATTTTATACAGGAAACATCCAATAGGGAATCTGAATAACATATTTCAATTTCATTAAGATATGTCTATAGTAAAGGTATGAAAATATGGTTTATAGAAATACCTCTCATAGAACACAATGCTTTCGAATGCTTTTGGGTGTCCTGTGCACAAACCAGTAGAGGTATAACTCCATTTTCAATAGGGAACGCCCGATAGTGATCTTGAATAACATATTTCAATTTCATTAAAATATGTCTACAGTAAAGGTATGAAATTATGGTTTATAGAAATACCTCTCATAGAACACAATGCTTTGAAATACTTTCGGGTGTCCCTGTACACAAACCAGTAGAGGTATCATATTCACCCTTTAAAATGTTAGAATGTGTTAAAAACGCTTAACGTAAACGAAAGTACAATTCTAGCCATTTTTTTTAATAGCTGTTAATGTAACTGGATATTTTTGTGCCACCCTGTAAATCTAATGCTAATCATGCTATATTCGGTGCAAAGTATTCTTTTGTGCATATAAATACCATATTTAAATTTCCAAAAACTTCGTGGAAAGTAAAGTTATTAAAATTTGATTTATAGAAATATCTCTCATAGAACGCGATGCTTTGGAATACTTTTGAGTGTCCCTGTAAATAAACCGATGGTGATATTTCCTCCATTTTACACAGAAAACATCCTATAGTAAACTTTAATAACATATTTCAATTTCATTAAGATATGTCTACAGTAAAGGTAGGAAAATATGGTTTGTAGAAATACCTCTCATAGAACACAAATGCTTTGAAATACTTTCGGGTGTCCCTGTACACAAACTAGTAGAGTTATAAACTCCATTTTCAATAGGGAACGTCCAATAGTGATCTTGAATAACATATATCAGTTTCAAGAAATTCCATAAATATTTACGGGAGTTAGAGCGCGGACAGACAGAAGGACGGACAGACAGACAGACGGACAGACAGACAGACAAACCGAAGTCATAAACACTTTTCAACCTTGTTGGAAAGTGTTAATAACAGTTTTCAACCTTCTTTGGAAAATGTTAATAACATTAAAGTAACTCCCATGCATTAAATGCATTATCGCATTTAGGGAGTTTGAACATCGCATTTAGGACATAGGGTCAATCCATTTGAAATCACCCATTAACTGTAAGTAAAATATATGGAAATGTTTACTTTGTGTCATTTCATCCAAATAAATTGAAAATGCATGCAAATAGATATCGTGATGCAAAGAAAAAAACTGTGAATTTTTTTTCAGTTTTGGATGGCGTGACGCAAAAGATAGAATAATTCATTGAAATAAATATATTTCAGTACATAATATAAGCTTAATGAAAGTGATATATTTGACAACGTATTTGAAAATTAAAAGCAATATTTCAATGAGCACATATACTTTAATATGCAAAACAAAATAATTGCAGAGAAATTTAAAAACAAATCACTTAATGTAACACCACTGCGTTACTGGAATTTCATATAATTTCTTTTAAAACACATGCTTTCATAGTATAAGAGATGTGAATGGAAAGGTATCAATGAGTAAATGCTATATATTAATTTATGTTGAAAATAACGTTTACACTGTAAATATAAATAAAAGGAAAAAGCAAATTCAAATAAGAAAATCTATGTATAATTTAATTAATATCAAAGCGTCACTGAAAATTTGATATCATTATTTTTAAGACCCGTATTTCTAATTCTTATAGCCATAAAGTACAGTGCTGCGTCACAAACTTTTAACCCGTTAAGGGTTTTTTGTATTGATATCATTACTTTTTAGGGGTTAAAGATCAAAACGTAAAATTAAAGGAGCATGGTAATGAGTTATAACACTGTATTAAAAGGTCATACTCGAACAAAATAACAAACTAAATAAAATTTTAAAATTTTATAAAAAGTGATAAAAAAGATGGACACATGCAACATTACAACGGCATAATATAGTACATTTTAAAAATGACAAAAATTTCTTATTTATATTTATTTCTTATTAAAATTTTTTAGGTATAGATTTGATTTAAAAGAGAAAAATAAATAATAATAGAAAAATCTTTAAAAGGTGAAAATTTTATACTGGTAAATATTTAAGTAGTATAGTTTGTTATGAATTTAATTAAAAAAAATCTTAATCTATTCAAAATTTTATTATAGCTTAACATTTTGTAATTTATATATTATATATACTAGAAACTTAATGAGCAAATTAATTATTTTCAAATTCTGTTTTAAGAATTTTTTCAATCCGTAGTTTAAGTGATTTATCACCTAATTTTGAAAAAATTACAAATATTTGCATATGATTATCATATTATTTGTCATTTTTATGAAAATAAAGGAAAAATTTTTTGTTGTTGCAATCACCTTTTAAAATAGAACCAATTTTGAAAGTTAACAACGTATCAGCATGAAAACAATGTAAATACAAAGAATATTTTTGATAAACAAATGTCATATAAAATACAAGTACCTAAATAAATAACTGATTTAATATATATATTAAAAAAAGAAAATTTTTTTTTTTTTTTTTTTTTTTTTTTTTTTTGTGGTTTTTTTTTTTTTTTTTTTTTTTTTTTTTTTGTGTTTTTTTTTGTGTTTTTTTTTTGACGCTTTCCGATAGATGGAGCCAAAACGATTATTTGATATTCAGTATTTCAGATGGAAGAGAAGAAATTCGTCCGCGAAACAGCCGCATCACGGTATTTTCGGAGTAAAAAATAGTTCGATTTTTAAACTGAGTTATAAAAAAAACAAGAGTTTTCCTAGGGAAAAGGGAGATGTCAGGCACATCAGATAAAAGCGATTAATATCATATATAAATTAAACTAAATTCGCTCGAGCCATATTCGAGAAAAAATTCTTACACATTAGTCCGTCCATTTATAACTTAAATGAGCCAATTCATATCTCGAAATATATTGCACGCAGAAATGTAGAGATTTCAGGGTAGGATCAGACAGAAGGTGAAAGTCTATTTTGAAAATATCAGAACATAACCTCCTATATTTCCTGAGATATTAAGTGTCGGCTTTCAGCGGTTTGTTTGATCTTAAAATTCCTGTATATATAAGTGTCGCAGTTTTCGTTCGTTTTTCCGTTTCCGCTGAGTGTCGTGGCGTTTGTTTGTTTTTGCGCTTGCGTCACTAGAAAAACTGCCGTTTTTCATGATTGCTGTATATATATATATATATATATATATAAACTCTAATAACTTAAAATGAGCCATTTAACTTTTTCAAACAGAAATACCCTAACTACAAAATTAGACGGTCAGTGTTCTGTGCTATGTGACCGAAGTGGTGTGTCCACCCAAGATCATCTGGCACACATAGTGTATGTGTCTGCAAATACCCCCAGAACGTAAAACTCTTGATTGAAGGAGCAAGGCTCAAAATAAATTACAGGGAACTGGTAGAATTACTTGTGTGTATGCTGGATGTATGTTTGTATGTATGTAGTTGCATGCTGGACAAGTGTTCAGAATGTCCAGGATCCGAAGGTCTTCTGGAAGTTCCAATGAAAGAAATTGGCAATTTACCAGAGGAAGTAGCTTTTAAGCAGTGGGTGCAAACTGACAGAGCAGAATTTATCACCCGATTACTACCAGATGAGGAATTTCTAAATCTTCTTGTGGAAGATAGAGTAAAACTAAAATCTCACCATTTCATTTCAACAGTTCAGTCTAATCATTTCAAAGAACTTAAAAATAATCTCAAAAACAGTGAATATTTAGTCATTGGTGATTTTTCAGAAAACTTTACATTTTGCGTTCAGGATGAAATTCAGAACTACCACTGGTCCAACAGCCAAGTTACATTACATCCATTTATTATTATTATTATTATTTTAAATGAAATTTGCTGTAAAAGCATTTGTATGATAAATGATTATCTTATTTAGGATACCTTTATAGCTGATGAATTTCAAAAAATCTCACCAATGAAATGAAGAATTTTTTACCCGAAGCAAAGATGATGATTTACTTCAGCGATGGTGCCAGCAGCCAATACAAAAATAAGAAAAACTTTATTAATCTCTGCCAACATGAGAATGATTTTAGCTTGATAGCTGAATGGAATTTTTTAGCTACATCTCATGGGAAAAACTTGTGTGATGGTATAGGGAGGGGGAGAGGAGGGTACCACTAAAAGGGAAGTAACTAGAGCCAGCATGCAAAGACTTTACAATAACTAAATTCTTACTCCACAAGACATGTTCAAATACTGAAACGAAAAAATAACCAGAATAGAATACATTTTTGTCTCTGCCAATGAAATTAAACAAACTGAAGCTAAACTAACAAAAAGATTTGAATTTTGCTTGCCTGTGACATGAATAAGAGAATATCATAGATTTGTTCCTATAAGTAATAATCAAATCAGATGTTACACTACATCAATAAATAAGAAATTTGATGAGCACGAAACTTTGATAGTGTTTATTAACACATCTTCGCTTACAAATATGGACTATGTTGCATACATTTACGAATATCATTGGTAGCTAGGCATAGTCAAAGACAAGACCGATCAAAATAATGATCTATTAGTTCAATTTTTCCCATCCATATGGCCCAAAGACTGCCTTCCAAATATCTATAAATGACATGGTGTGTGTTCCAGTAAACAAGGTTGTGAGGAAAATTACCCCTATCGAACTAACAACGGTTTCGGGCAGACACATAACATATCAAAAAAGCTATGCAACAGAATTTCAACACTCTTCAATACTTTGAAGAAATTATAAAATTATTATGCTAACTGATAAAATGTACATCAACAGTTTGAATAAAATTTTGTATTTTAAGTTACAATGTTGATTTTTACCTTAAATTTTCATCAAAATTCTGTATACCTAAAATGCAATTTTTGGCCAATTTTGATGCACTATAACTTTGGAACCAGTTGAGTCTCAGTCATCAAATTTTTATCATATCTTTATGTCATAAAGAGATATTATCTGTATTAATTTCATAATTTTTCACTCAGTCCCTTTTGAGATATTTAACTTTAAATATTGCCAAAATGCAATTTTGGGCATTTTTGAAAAATTATATAAAAAAAAGGATAAAACTCTCAAGCTGGAAACTTCTACAGTAACTAGTCCTGTAACAAATCTACGCAGGAAAAAAAAATTATTGATGAGTCTTTCATTTTTTAAGTAGTTTTGCAGCACTAAATTTACCGTTTTAAGTTAATTTTCCATCTGTAGTTGTGAATTTTTTTCTTCACTTTCCTCATGACGTAGGAAATATTATGCATGTACAAAACATCTAGGAGGTCATTCTGATAATTTTGTTTTTTATTTTGTCTTGATATCTATAAAATTAACTGAGTTAGATACTTTTATGCAAACCTTGTTTTTGTCCTAAAAACAGTTACGATGCAAATTCAAAATGGCCGTCAAAAAAAAGTATGAGCCTAAAAAAAATTTTTTCGACAGTTTTGAACTCACCTAATAACTGGGATTAACTGGTAAAAAAATAAGAAAAATAAAAAATGTTGAGCAACATGGCCTGGGTGATTTCTAATGGATTGACCCCATAGTACCTTAAATGCGACAAAAATTTCCTAAATGCGACGTTGGTATATATTTTCATAAATTACTGATATTTTTTTAATTTATTAAAAAAAAATGACACAAAACACTAGTTTAGAACTATGAGTATAATATTCAACCATTTTTTCTTTCTTTTCATAATTATTTGTTTACTAAAATGTCATAAGTTTCCTAAATGCGA
Organism: Salticus scenicus; assembly: GCA_963930645.1. Taxonomy (NCBI): domain Eukaryota; kingdom Metazoa; phylum Arthropoda; class Arachnida; order Araneae; family Salticidae; genus Salticus; species Salticus scenicus. Next base: position 372,434,498 of record OZ005649.1, on the reverse strand, counting down.
TAAACTTACCAAAAATCACGTCGCATTTAGGCACAATGACCTTAGCTAATAGAAATGTCTAAAAGTATTTTTCTGGAATTTTTGAAATTCGGTCCCCAAGGGGGGCGGGGGGGGGGGGCAAAACGTGATTTCACATGCGTAAAACATGATTTCGCATAATCCTATATATCTCAAACAAAAAAAAAATAGATAAACGTGAAATTTTTGCTCTAAAATATAGCTAATGCAACTATCTAAAAACCAATTACTGGAATTTTAGAAATTCAGCCCCCAGGTGGAGCAGCAAGGGGGGGGGGGCTATGGAGCAAAACCAAATAGAAATATAGTTATTCTGTTCAAAATTGGTACAGATAGGTTTTAAAGGCCTGCAAGTCGAATGGGGATATTTTCGATTGTGTAAAGTTATTAGGAGGGACAAGAAGGGGGGAGGGGAGGGGGGGGGGCAAAAAAATAAAAATAGTGTCAGATCGTTCAAAATTGGTACATAGAGGTTTTCGATACTTACAAATCGATTGCGGATATTTTTGAATTTGTGAAATTATTAGGAGGGGCGGGTAGGGGGTGGGGCGGTAAGGGGGGGGTATGGGGCAAAAACAAATAGAAATACAGTTAGGCCGTTCAAAATTGGTACAGATAGGTTTAAGAGGCCTGCAAGTCGAATGGGAATATTTTCGATTGTGTAAAGTTATTACGAGGGCGAGAAGGGGGGAGGGGGGGGGGTAAAAAAAGAAAAATAGTGTCAGATCGTTCAATATTGGTACATAGAGGTTTTCGATACTTACAAATCGATTGCGGATGATTTTGAATTTGTAACATTATTAGGAGGGGCGGGTAGGGGGGTAGGCCGGTAAGGGGGGCTATGGGGCAAAAACAAATAGAAATACAGTTAGGCGCCGTTCAAAATTGGTACAGATAGGTTTAAGAGGCCTGCAAGTCGAATGGGGATATTTTCGAAAGTGTACAGTTATTAGGAGGGGCGAGAAGGGGGGAGGGGAGAGGGGGGGGGGCAAAAAAATAAAAATACAGTTAGATCGTTCAAAATTGGTATATAGAGGTTTTCGATACTTAGTCGAAATGGCCTACACATAGTCATGGTAGCAATTTACATTTCTCCGAATCCAAAATTGGACGAGGTAGAGCATTTTATTCATCGCACTTTACTGGAGTACACTGAAGAAGGGTCGAAAATACTTGGTACAAATGGTAATAAATTTCCACTTATCTTGGCTGGCGATTTCAACATCAACTTCGCTGATAAAAAATCAGAGCGGTTGACAACTTTTCTTTCGAAAAAATTGAATTTGAAAATGAATAATGATCCACAAGAATCCACAACAAAATATGGGACCACCATTGACGCTGTATTTTCCAGATATTTAGCGGATATCAAGTCTCAAACTTATGTTTCTTATTTCAGTTACCATAAACCTATAGTTTCAATGATAAAAATTCCTGAATAACCTACATGTATTGTAAGATAATAAAAATATTTTAAACAATATTAACTTCTCATTTATTCAATAAAAGAAAAAAAAAATTTCTTATCGGTCACCACGCTCAAAAAGTGTAACTTGAATTAATATCAAAGAAAAAACTTGAATTAATATCAAAGGAAAAAAAATACTGCATAAATAAAATAAATAAATAATTATAATTGCATAAGTTGATAAAAAATGCTATGCAATAGCTTTCCCGCGGCAGTCCCCGAGTGCCACACGTATTTATATATATATATATATATATATATATATATATATATGTATATATATATATATATATATATATATATATATATATATTCTTATATTTAACAGTTTTTAAGGAGCGTCTAATAAGGACTTGACTTTTCTTAATAATAGCTAATAACACTGGTCTACAGTGGTTCGGTAATAACGGTCAAATTATTATTTTTATTATTAATTCCAATTTTTATTTAAATATCTGCAAGTAAAAAAGTCCCACCACGTCACATTTTTTTTGTTAGAGTATCAGAAAATGGCAATTTTCACGATTTTTTACCATTTTCACAGTATTACAGGTGGTAACTCTTCCTGCTGGCAACCCAGAGTCCCAGCAACCATGTTTGTTCCATTTTTTTTTTTTGTTGTTAAAGTATCAGAAAATGGCAAATTTCACTATTTTTTTTTTTTTTTAATGATTTTTACAATACAGTCGACAAGCAAAAGTATCCGAGCACTAGCCAATAATTCCGATATCAAAAAAGTACATTTAATACTATTTTGTTAAATAAATCCTTGTCGAATCATGTTCTTAGACTGACTAAGACATGACTCGACAAGGATTTATTTAACAAACAGTATTAAGTGTACCTTTTTTAGACAGGGATTATTTCTAGAGCTCAGATACTTTTGCTGCCGACTGTATCACACATGGTAACCTTTCGTGCTATCAACCCTGCCTCCTAGCCATCCTCTCTGCTGGCAACCCCATATTCGTACTTTATCTGTCTTTTTACTTCCTTATACAATGTATAAGGAAGTATAGTAATCCCGATTTGTGAAATGGATTTTGTATTTCACATTGCTCGAAAACAAATGATCGCTGAATGTTGCTAATTTATACGTGTGACTTTCATGATGTCTAGTTGCACACCTGCAAGTGTCATCTTAACACGAGCTCTCGTTTTAGAGATATAAGGGATTTTACACGATTTTTCGTGACGTCTGTATGTGTGTGTGTGTGTCTGTGTGTGGGTATGTCGCATAACTCAAAAACGGTTGGACGTAGAAAGTTGCGAATTGGTACATAGGTTTGTTGTAACATCTAGTTGTGCACCTCCCTTTTTAGACTTTCTATGATTTTCCGTTTTGGAGATATTTAAGAAAATTAGGTTCATAATGACAAAAATTTGGCCATAATGTATCAAAAAACGGTAATAACTCAAAAACGGTTTAGACAAATCTTGCAATTTAACTGACTTTCCGATTAGCTAGACATTTGAAACTTTCAGAAAAGCTCAGAACACGTTGGCAATGCATTTTTTTAATATTTTTAGCCAACTGTTTCCGATACCTGCTGCCTTCAGCAGCGTTTATGCGATTCAACAGAAAATTTATTTAACTAACTTTCCGACTAGCTAGACATTTGAAACTTTCAGATTAGATCAGAACACGGTGAAAATGCATTTTTTAAATACTTTTAGCCAACTGTATAGGGTCCCTGCTGCCTTCGGCAGCGTTACCAGTTCAAATCTTGGAATCGATTTGTAACTAACTTCCCGACTAGCTAGACATTTAAAACTTCCGGAAAAGCTCAAAATACGGTGACAATGCATTTTTAAAATATTTTTTGGCCAATTGTTTCGGGTCACTGCTGCCTTCGGCAGCGTTTACATGGTTCAACAGAAAATTTATTTAACTAACTTCCCGACTAGCTAGACATTTGAAACATTCAGAATAGTTCAGAACACGGTGAATATGCATCTTTTTAATACTTTTAGCCAACTGTTTCAGATCCCTGCTGCCTTCGGCAGCGTTTATATGGTCCAACAAAAAAATTATTTAACTAACTTCCCGACTAGGTAGACATTTGAAACTTTCAGAATAGTTCAGAACATGGTAAAATTCCTTTTTTTAATACTTTTAGCCAATTTTTTCGGGTCCCTGCTGCCTTCGTCAGCGTTACCAGTACAAATCTTGCAATCGGTTTTTAGCTAACTTCCAGAAAAGCTCAGAACACGGTGATAATTCATTTTTTTTTAAATATTTTTAGCCAACTGTTTCGGGTCCAATGTCAATGTTTTTTAACATTATGTATATTTCTAAAAGTGTATAAGGAAGTCATGTGGTGCCCACATCAGATTTTTTTTTCTGGTATTCTAGTTAACAGAGTTCTTTGTTAAGTATGATTGTGCTGTTTTATAAGTTTCATGTTCAAAATGGCAAGTTTTTAGTGTAGAACTTGTAAAACCGTACCCGATAAGTTTTGCTGTATTTGTGAATTATTCATATTAAAATCACAAGGTAGACATTTAACTCAAGACCTAAAAAAGCCTATTTTTTGTATTTTGGTTTTAAAATAACAAATAATAACAATTCAATCATTTAGTGTATTTTCCATGTTTTTATGTTCTACTTAGTCTCTAATATGTATATTATCTCCATATTAACAGTATTCCATGCTAAATTAATAATATTGATAGTAATAATGCATGTCTTCTAAAGACTTTTGTACATTCCTTTCAGTACAGATTAAATAATCATAACAAAAAAAACTCTACGTGTTACAGATTTTTCAATAATTTTTTTTAATTCTGCACTACAAAATTAGTTGAAAATAGTTAATTTCGTTTCTGTTACCCCCCACTCCCCATTTTATTTATTTATTTTATTATTTTTATTATTATTATTTTTTTTTTTTTTTTGTCGACTAGTGTAATTTATTGTTTAAATCTTTGGTTTTATGTGTGCATGTTTATTGAAATTCACCAAGTATAAATTTTCCATGCATTAAAATAAATAAATAAATAAATATCTGGTTTAACAGCGGAAACGGACAAGTCAAGTTTGTGATACGGATTCCTATCAGACTTTCGAAAATTTGCTGTTTAATTGAATAAGACAGCATTTTAATGAAATAGCATTTTTTCCCCTAAAGCTTTTCTGCTTCTAAATTTCACATGATCTTTTATTGTAATTTAAGTTATTTTATTTCAATACTTAATTTAATTTATGTAACTTAAATATTACACTGGACCTGCATTTCAAATAATGCACATTAAATTTGAGATTCGAATTTATTTAAAAATCAGAAATTAAGAACAAATGAATTATAAATTCTATATGTAGAATAAAATCTTATTTAATTTAATATTTTGAAATTTGTTAAATATCTTAACCCGTTAGTGCCCAGTGTCCTCATTTGAGGACAGCGAATAAAATGGCACGTATATTTTTTGGGGTTTCTTGGAATGATTTATACTTTTTAGTGACAGTTTATAGCGTCACTCTAAATGGTTCCTGAAAGTTTTATGTGCCTACTATTAATTATTATTTCATAATTTGGATAGCCATTTTATGATTTTTCATTCGTCGCACATATATTTGCTTTTTGCGCAGGTATACTAACTTAAATCAAGTTGAATAATAGTATTTAGAAGTGAAATAATCAGCTAATAATATTTTGCAAAATTATTTCGGGCGTTAACGTGTTAATTGAATGATATATATTAAATTCTAAAATAATAATAATAATTGGAATATTAAAATTTTATTTTCATATTTATCTTTAGTTAGTTCCATACCATACCATAGGTATGGAGAACTTTGCTAATTTTTTTTTTTTTTTTTTTTTTTTTTTTGACCTGAGGCTTTTGATGTTTTTACAAATTTTGAGGTGTGAGAAATCCGAAAATCATAAAGTCGATTAGGTGTCCGTCAGTGTCAGTTATATAGTTTGTTAGTCATTGTAAACGATAACTCAAGAACAAATTATATCAGAGAGATCAAACCAGATTAAAAATATCATTTATGGCTCTGGCCAGAACCCTATTTGTATTCAATGTTCTAATTTGAAAACTTTGTATATTATTAGAAATTTACGATTCTCTTAACATCAAAAAATAGGAGAAAATTTTGTATGCATGTGTGTTAGGAAGGTTTTTCCATAATAAAGGTGTTCGACAAGTTTAAAATTTATTATAATTAAGATGCTGATATAGGCACTATTGATTATGAGCATACTATTTTAAAAATTCTGTAAATTATTCAGAATTTAAAATTTTGTTAACGGTGAGAATTGGAGAAAATTTCGTTTAAGTGGGTATTATGAGGATTATTTTTTATTGTAAAAATGTTGGATAAGTTTTAAAATAACATTTAATACTAGCAGGTACAGAATTAACTATGAAAATTATAACTGAAAACCTCTTAGGCTATTCGAAGTTTACGATTTTCTTAAAAGGGCAGATTAAAGGAAAATTTCCCATAAATATCTATTATCCGGAATATTTTAATCGTAAAAATGTCAGACGGCTTTTGAAATAACATTTATGATGCTGGGATGAACATCATTGACTATGAATATTCTAATTTGAAAATTCGCAAGTTATTCGAAATTTAAGAATAACGTGGCAGAAAGGAGCAATATTTCACAAACAATTTCACTATGAGAATTGTTGGATTGGAAGTTGCACGAAAACTGAAATATGAAACTGACCTTAATAAAATCAAACAACAAATTAGGATAAAATAAATGTATTGAAACGGGGAGCGTAGTGGATGGTGCATTCTGTGACCGTGTCTAGTGATCGATAAACATAATTTCTCTCAAATAAAATGTATTATGCCTTACAGTAGAAATTTATGAGGAAAAATATATGATGAGGAACTGGGCAGTTCACCTATGCCACATTACGTTAGTTTACGGACGATAAAAAATAAATAAATAAATAAATAAATAAATAAAATTTTACATTTACGTTAGTTTGTAATTGATAAAAATAAAATGAAAATATATTAGAATATTTAATTAAATAAGATTAATATTGAAATAAATAAATAAAAATACAGATGTTTAATATGAAAGACGTGTTCATAAAATTATTACGAAGCAATCAAAGCAATCGAGATGGTAGAAATAAATCCGAAAATTTCAGAACGACTATAGTAATAAATCTCCTCCAAATTTTTGTCACCGCTACTATATAGCAGTTTGTGGATTCCCCTTTTTTGGCCCTTTGCCAAAATACCACATTATCTGAGGTTAGAAGATATGGAATTTTCACGGATACATTCTTTTAACGGAACGTGAAAGTAATGCCATACACCTTTACTTATACACTCTATAAAGAAAAAAAAAAAAAAAAAAGGCGCATCTTGAAGAAGTGGGGAAAAAATTGGTAGATGGGGTGGAATTGGTGGTCCGAATGGGACAAAAATTAGTAGATTTGATGTACATGTGGAGAAAAACAATTGATTACAGTTTCAGAAAATTTGAATGGTTTAATCAACAGAAAGGGCCTCACAAAGTAAACTAGTCAGTAACGCGTTGGTCCACTTCTGATCCTTATGTACGCAGTTATTCGGCTTGGTATTAATTGATAGAGTTGGCAGATGTGCTTCTGTGAAGAATCATACAAAATTCTGTCCAATTGTTGCTTTAGATTGGTAAAATCCCGAGCTGGTTGTAGGACCCTTTTTATGATGCTCCGAACGTCTTCAGTGGAAGAGAGGTCCGGGGAAAATAATTCAAGAGAAAATAGGTAAACAAATACTTATTTAAACAATTAAAAATAATAAAATTTTACAAAAAATAACAAAAATTTTATTCAACAAATCGTTGTAAAATTCTATTATAATTGCGAGAAAATGCTGTATCATTTTATGTTTCCTTCCAAAATTCAGTTTAGCTTACGCTAGAAATATAGTAATGCTAAGAAAATTTCATATTATTATAGGATTTTTTAACTGAAGTAAAATAAATTGTATATGAAAAAAAAAAAGAAAGAAAGAAAGAAAAAACATTTACTGGTAAAAGTAAGTCATCTATTTGAAAAATGAAAAGAATTTGGAAAAGAAATAACGAAACCAAAAACTGGAGCAATTGAATAAAAACAAAACGATGTCACTTTTAATATCTTCCAAAGACACAGTTCCAATGAATATAGCGATTGCAAACGGCTATAACTATGTAATGGAAAAGAATTTATCAATAATATTAACACAGAATGTAGACGGAACTCCAAAATTTGTATATATTAGTCATAGATGTTCTATGTGACTTCCCTTGGTCACACGGACATCATCTAGACGGTTGTCCATTTCACGCCATACATTCTGAAGCATGTCTGCAGTCATCGACGCACGCGCATTACAAATGCGTACTTTGAGACCCTGCGATTTTTATCTATGGGTTTATGTGAAAGACAGAGTGTATGTGCTTCTCCTGCCCAAAACAACTGAAGAACTTAAAATACGCATTTGTAATGCGCTTGCGTCGGTGACTGAACAAATGCTTCAGAATGTATGACGTGAAATGGACAACCGCCTAGATGTTGTCCGTGAGACCAAGGGAAGTCACATAGAACATCAGTGACGTATGTATACAAAATTTTGAAGTTTCAACTACATTCTGTGTTAATCTTATCGATAAACTATTTTCCATTAAATAGTTATGGCCGTTCGTAATCGCTATATTCATTTTGACTTACCCTGTATAATTGGTACTCCTGCATTAATGGAACGATTTTTTTTTTTTTTTTTTTTACTTTATAAATCTTTTTCTTCTATTTAATTATTATCTTCAAATAGAGATTCTACAGCAATGTAATATACTTATTATTTTAAAAACTTCATTAATATTTTCACAAATTTTAATTCAGCGTCATTAAATTTGTAGAAATTTAGAAATATTTTCACAATTTTGACTATGCCTTTTATCATTTGTATGTCTTCTTACGCCAGTCCCTTGAAAAGCATACCTTTATTGAATTGAAAATGTTTTGAAAAATTCAGGGTTTGTTATTAATGTCTCATGCTTAATCAAACATAAAACTGTATAATTTGTTTTGATGTATATGTATATCTGTATATATATATTATTTATGTCCCTGAGTAATTTAGTTGTAGTATTACTTTTCGTTTTCCTTTAGATCATGCGATTGTATTTTTAATTTTACTATTCTACTAATAAAAATAATACTGAACTGTTAAAACTCACGTTCTAAAAGAGCATTATAAAAAATAAAAAATAATCTGGTGTGTCACTCACACGACTTTCTCTTACTCGGAAATTTAATACTATAAATACAGGTTGCAGATTAAGAGGTAAGATAACGAGTACTGTTAGGGGAACAATTCAAATTAGGTTTCGGAAGAGTTTTATATGATAATAAGTTCTGTGTGAGGGGGGGGGGGCTACCGCACCCCTCAACCCCCCGTTTTATGAATGCACCTACATTTATATAGAAATTAATTCGATTATTAAAAAATAATATTGTTTTTAAAAAATAATTTATTAAAATTATTATTTAAAATAATTATCTTTTATGATAATGCAGACGATTTCCATATTAGAGAAGTAGTATAACACTAAATATAAAAAAAAAAGTTGAATTTATTCTCAATATTACATTTAAAGAAATTTTTTTTTTGTTAAAAATGAAAAAAATCGGTAACTTTATTTTAAATTATCGCAGAACGATGGTTCAACCATTCGTTTTTAAAGGTACTGGCGAGCTCTTTTTAAAGATACCCATCTTGAAAATTTACTCCCCTCGAGGGGGGACTTCCCCCTTAGGAGGGAAGCGAGGCTCTTACATACACAATTTTTTTTTCTCAGTTGACTATCTCTATTACAAAATATATATATTCTTTCATTTGGTTTAGTGCAGTCTATATATATGTTAAACTCTACTTACCTGCAATCTCCCCTATAGATGTAATGTATTTGAATACTTTTGAGTGTCCCTGTACACGAACGATTGGCTTCATCTCAACGAAAAGCTTACTGTAGCATCTCTTTATGATATACATTTAGAATACCGAGTTTGGAATTTCTGCTACAATTTGTTCTTGAGATATGCTGTGATAACACACAGAACATTCGCTAAAAACATGATTTTCGTATTCAGGGGACCGCAGAACATGTATATATAACAAAAAATCACGTTCGAAAATTTGACCCTAAAACAATACTTTCTCGATCCTATGGGTAAGAGAAAGTAGTAATTTTTGACTTACTTAACCATATATATTTTAGCTAAGATTATTATTATTATTATTATTGAAAAAGTCGTATTAAAAAATTGCTCCTAAAGGCCCTTAAGAGGCTAAAAATAATAGTTCAATGTTTCCCACGTACAATGTTTCATATTAAAGATTATTTTTTCAAAGAAATGGTATTAAAAAAATTGTCCTGTGTAAAATCTACACGGGAAAAAAAAAAAAAAAAATGTGCAATTTAGGCAAATTTAGTCGCAAGTTGCACAATGTTTTTCGCCATTTCACTAATACTTACTACAAAAATAGCACTATTAAAATGGCGAAACGAAGTGCATTCTGATGAAGTGTATGATTTTAATATTGAATTTGTGAATTTTTTAGAAAATGTGATGTTAAATAAAAATCTTCTATGATAATTAAACTATAGACAAAAACATGGGTTTATAAGCTCTTATCAGACTGAATCCCGATACTTAATAAAATGTTAAATTTTTTATTATCTTTCTCACTTGATAGCTCGTATTACAAATTTCTACCTTAGCAAAACAGAGGGAATATTCTGTCTTTATCTTGCCTTTGTTTATTTGGAAATAATTTGAGACACTGTTATTTAATTTATTAAACTTATTATAGGCATGGAGAACTTAGGTAATCGTGAAAATTTTCGAAATTCCCCCCCCCCCCCTCCCATATATTCAGGAGCGATAAATCCGAAAATATAAAAATTGATCCAACTGTAGAGTGTCAGTTTCTCAGTGTGTTAGCTTTCGTGTCTGTGTTCATGGTATCCCAAGAACAAATGATCGCAGAGAGGTCGAACCAAGTTTTAAAATATTACGACACTGGGAAGAACACTGTGGATTTTCAACTTTCTAACTTAAAATCTTAAGTTATTCGAAATTTACGATTTTCTTAAAATGTGAGAATAGGACAATATTTCGCTTAAACCTACTTTAAAAGGAATATTTTTATTATAAACATGTTAGACCAGCTTTTAAATATCAGTTATGATGCTTGCTTGAACATAGTTAACTAAGAAAATTCAGTTTTGAAAACTTCATAAGTTATTTGAAATTTACTCATTTTTTAACATGGCAGAATGGGGCAAAATTTCGCATAAACATCCAGTTTGAGGAACATTTACATCGCAAAAATGCCAGACCACATTAAAAATATACTTTGTAATACTAGCATGAGCGTAACTGACTGCTAAAATTCTAATTTGAAAATTTTGTATGTTATTCGAAATTTTAGTATTCTTTAACGTTTTATATAAACTTGCTTTATGGGGATCTTACCTTTGGAATTAGTATGGAACTGCAGAAAAACTAAAATATGAAACTAATCCCTCAAAAATTATTTAACAAATTAGGATAAGATAATTGTATCGAGCTAAAGGGTGGGTAGCCTATTAGGTGAAGTATTTCGGCCTGTCACCGTGTCAAGCGATTAGTCAAATTCATTCCTCTTAACAAGAATATAGTAGAAACTAAAAAGAACAAATGTATGATGGGGGAATTGAGCAGAGTCTACCTATGACAACTAGCTTTTAATAGCTTCTCTTAAGAAAAGTTGAATCATCTTTATATATTTTCGCCGATTTCAAAATATTATATTATTTTTCATCATTTATTATTCCTTCGCTTTGACCCATTTCTGAAAAGATTATCATTATTGCGACAGCTAATAGCGGCGTGCAAAGCCGATAAGACTTGTTATGCAAAGATTATAAAATTTAACTTCAAAAATTTTACAAAATAAATGAGCTTTTAAAGTTAGTATTTAATATATTAATTCAATTTAAATTGAGGCAATGCACGATAAATTGATAAACAGATCGTCACAAATTGCCGGAGTAAACAACTTCATGGTTTTGTTCTTCCAAAGCTTGCATAATAACGTTATTTATTTCGTCTCATATTATTATGTAAAGATATACCCATTTTTTTTATGTTTTTATCTCCTGGTATTATATAATAAAGATTAATATGCAAATTATATTTAACGCTATTTTTTATGTGGTTAGATTAAAATTAAAAAAAAAAAAAAAAAAAAAAAAAAAAACTTCGAAAGACACAAGCGTTGTTCACATTTTTTTTCAAAACAGGTAGTTTAACCCGTTAGCGCGTGTCCTCATTTGAGGACAGCTAATAAAATGGTACATATATTTTTTGTGATTTCTTGGAATTATTTCTGCTTTTTAGTAACAGTTTATAGCGTCACTCTAAATGATCCCTGAAAGTTTTATGGACCAACTATTAATTATTACTTTATAATTTGGATAGTCATTTTATGATTTTTCATTCGTCTAAAATATATTTGCATTTTCCGCAGGTCAAGTTGAATAATAATATATATTATAATACTTTACTTTCAAGATCTTTTGTCAACATATAATAGGAAATTAATCTGTTATCTCAAAGTTTTTCCATCTCGAAGTTTTCTCGCTAGAACATTAAACGTCATTAGATGAGGATAGGCTTTAAATTTAAAACTATCAGAAGAATTGTTTAAGTTAATATATTTTAATGCCAGGTGTCTATATTAATTTAGTAGTGAAATAATCAGTCAATAATATTTTGAAAAATTAATTCGGGCGTTAACAGGATAAAGTGAAGTGAAACATAAACATTTTTTTTGGACATTTTTTAAATATAATTATCGGGTTTTATGGATTACATTTAAATTTTATTTCATACGATAACTTTTTTTTTTTTTTTTTTACTCGCTAAAAGATTTTTTAATATAAATCTGTCGTTTAACCCCAAAAATAAAAAATAAAATAAGAAAACTTAGATTTACTTATTTTTCTCTAAGTCTAAGAAAATGAATTTTGGATAAAACATAAGCATTATTATGTTGGAATTACCGCAAAATATTTTATAAATAAAATAGTTGTTATAGTTGAGGCGTACAGCAAAAAATAAATAGTGCTATTAATATTACCATCTTTTTATCAAATCGCTTTCTTGTTTGTTTGTTTGCTTGTTTGTCCAATACAAATCTTGCAATCGATTTTTAACTAACTTTCCGATTAGTTAGACATTTGAAACCTTTAGAATAGCTCAGAACACGATGACAATGCATTCTTTTAATACTTTTATTCAATTAATAAATGTTTTCTTTTAATTATTTAATAAAATGTGAAAATAATAACCTAATAATAGCTTTGAAATGAGCCATTTAAGTTTTATTTATAATTTAATTCTTGCCAAGAAAATTTACTAGTTTATTTTTTTCGACAGGAAAAAAAAAACATACATTTACTTAAACGTGAACAATAAAAAATTGTAAAAAATTAAATTATACATCTCACAAAATTTCACGTCATTATCACTTTTAAAAAAAATTATACACATTGATAATGTTCTAATATATTTCTATAGCTATAACTTCTCGACTAGCTAGACATTTGAAACTATAAAGTATTTGTTAATGCATAGAATTGTCAAGTTTATATGAGTCAACATAAAATTTTAAAAAATGATGCATAAAAAGTTCTTTTTATCTTATAATCATTTTTATGTAAAATTATTGCATATTAGCAACAATACGGATGAGAAAAATGAAGAGTGAGTATTTAAAAAAAAAGTAAAATTAGGTTATAATAAAAAACATTAAAATAATTTTTAAAAAAATCTCTCTTGTACAATTTTAGTGTATATATACATTTATAAAGTTTCCTACGTTTCAGTTTCATAAAAACTGTTTGATATCACATGTAGAAAGAAGGTTAAATTCTGTATAATGAGCCCATTTAAGGTGCCTGCCTACTGTCGGAGGTGATTTTCTTTTAATAATTGGAAAATTGCCTATAAATGTGCATTATATGATAGAATATAGTAAAAAACGGTGAATAACCTGAAAAATATATGCAAATTTTAAAATATTTTGATATTTAGGCTCAAAATATGCATAACATTTGCGAAAAAAAGCATTTTTACAAAACATCATAAGTCAAATTTAAATAAAGATATTTTTATTCTGTAAATTTTATTTAGATTATTTGAAGGTCCTTAAGGGAATGAACTACTCTCAAAACTATAACCATGTTATTTAATATTTTAGAGAAGATAACATTTTTATATGCTGAAAAAATCACAAATATACATGACAGTTCATAAATTCTATCGATAAAAAAACAAAAAATAATTTAGCTCGATTCATTTTCGTAGTTCAATCCCTAAAACAACTTCTCTAGAGTATTTTGTCAAAGTTTCATAACGTTTCAATTATAACTTTTGAAAGTATGATGTTTTAGGATAAAGCAAAATGCTAAAAATCTCATTTGAGAAAAAGCAGAAAACATATTTAAAAACTAGATTTTACCTACTAAATAAAAAATAATTTTAATAAGTTCCTGATTTATTTCAAAGTGTTTTATTTTCTTTTTTAAATTCATTTTATATTCAGTAACAAATTTTGATGCTTATATTGAGTAAAACATCAATGTAAACAGACATTTATGGGTCATTTACGGTCACTTCCGGTTTCAAAAACTGGCGAGTGACCTGTAACTCAAGCTCTAAGCAAGATAGAAACAAAATTCAAACTGATTTAGAAATGTAAAATGTCAGGCTTTAATACTAACCCTAAAATAGAAAATGAGAGTTTTGACCGAAAGTTGCATTTTAGAGGTAGGCAGGCACCTTAAATGAACAATTTATCCTAGTTCTATGAATAACAAAGAAAAGATAAATCGGCGAAATGTGTATTAAAGCCAAATCCGGTTTAAATTTAAAATCATGGTCGAAAACATAAAATAGGGTACACATTTTGCGCAACTGCTTTCCTCTTCATATACTAAAAAGATTTATCTGTTTTTATCAAAACAAACAAAAATGAGCATTGGAAGCGAAAAAGAGTGGAACTGTGGTAAGTTATTTGATAGGTATCACGTTCAAATTGTGTCATGGAAGCTACGGAAATAAAACTTTTTGAAATGGAAATGAGAAAAAAAAAAAAAAAAAAAAAAAAAAAATCTGAAGGTTATATCTAAAGTGCACGAATCTTCATTATATAAGATTACAATGGAACCATAATTTTCTTTATTATAGATCAATAAAACAATAATTTACATTTAATTATTTGTTTTTTATCTGTTATTTGAAAAATACTTACATTTTTAAAATTATATTTTCTTAATAAAATTTAGTAATTTTTTTTCATTAAATAATTCATTAATAAAAAAAAGAAAAAAAAAGATACACTTATAAATATATGTATACATGTGTATAATAAAAAGTTCATGATGAAATTGTACGGGAAATTTACCAGGCACGAGCCGAACCATAGCTTCCTAAATTAGATGCCTTCCACGTGGCTCGGCAAACTTGGCAACAGTTCAAGCAGTAGACAGCGCCACCTGGTACAGATTGCGCGATTTATTAATAATTTTAAGAAGTGATATATGATATATATAATCAAAGATTCTTTGATTCTATTCGCCTTTTATATATATCAAATCCCACTTTTAAAAATTTTAGTGGCTGTTGAATAAAAAAGTCGTGCAATCTGTACCAGGTGGTTCTGTCTACCGCTTGAACTGTTGCCAAGTTTCCGAACCACACGGAAGTCATCTAGTTTAGGAGGCTATGGCCGAAAACATTACTGCAAATTAGTGAATTTGCAGTAATGTTTTCGGCCATATTTCGGTCATATTATGTTTTCGGCCATATTATGTTTTCGGCCATAATGTTTTCAGTCATTTTTATAAGCCACCATCATCAGTTTTTGTTTATTTTAATAAAAGCAGACATACGCATTTGTTTGGAAAGTATCTTGTCACAAAGAATACAATTATGGAAAATTCGTGCCTCATGTTGTCAATCTCCATATTGTCGATCATTCTCCTAAATATAAAATTGTTAAAATTGTTTTAATTCAAGCGAAAATTTTAAAAATGCACATTTCCTTTGTTAGAGCTTACACTGTAAAAATATATAAAAAAATAATTTTATGTAAAACCTTTATTACCTGTACATAATACAAAAAACACCTTTTTTTTTTTTTTTTTTTTTTTTTTAAATCTGCACGAATTGACGAAAGTACTGGACTGAAAAACAAAAATGCATTTTGTATCTTGCATAACTCTTAAACTGTTAGCCATATAACTGTCAACCATATAACGTTTGAGATTATTATTACATCTAGTTTTGAATCTACATATATACATTGTTAAAAATTTCAGTTCAAACTTGAACCACTATATTGAGTGAAGTTATAAGTAATATCATAATAGGGTTCAACCTCACGTTTCAGTTTTCTATTTTTTACAATTGAATTTCAGTTGAACCAAAACTTGAAGAAGTGCTTCAGCATACATGCAGTTGTAATTCCCTTTGTATTCCGGAGATGGTGACAGTCCACTAGTGCACTGAAAATCACTGGCTGTAAACCAAAGAGTGAAATTAAAATCTATGATGGGAGGTCGCGTGTAATTAAGTCATTTAAAACCAATATTCATTACAAGAAAAGAAGAGTTCTTTATTCCATTGTTCACTAACTAGATGCTACTATAAGAAAGTTTATTGAAGTATATTCTTTTAAGAAGAGAAGAAAAAAAATCTATTATATACAGTCCAGGAAGTATGAATCAGTAAAATTCTTTTTGAAACCCAACCAAGCTTAAATTAACCCTTTCAGGGGCAGAGAATTTAAGCTCAATTAAAATCAAGTGCCACCAATGTGTGAGAACAACATTAAAAGAAAAGTAATAAACGAATGTTTTAGGATAAGGTAAAAGACTAAAATTTTAAAAAGAATTTCTGGGATGAATTTTTGTGGTTCGGAACTGAAGTTAGGTGGTTAAAATACAAACCACCGCCCCTGAAAGAGTTAAAGAGCGTGGTCGGAAATGTAGGGTAAAGTGGAAATTTTGTGCAATGTGCAACAACTCACCGTGGGTCAAAATAAGATCTCAGAAAATCTAGCCGCTATTATCAAAATCAACGAAACAAAATTAGCTGGTAAGAAAGTGTGGCACGGTACTAGTGTGTGACATGGTGTTTGACTTAAGACAAGAAGGTCTTCAGTTCGATCCCTACGTTGGTCTTTTTTTTTTTTTTTTTTTTTTTATCTAAAGCATAATAACAATATTTGGATAAACATAAAATTACCAAATTTATGGTAAAAGGTTAAACCATTGGGTGGTGGCAGCTACTTCAGTACCAAGTTTTGGTACAAATTAACACTAAATTTTTAACAGTGATATAGTTATTTGCTATATGACCTCCTGCTTTAGAGATATCCACGATTTGACAAAACGTTTTGTGATGTCAGTACGTCTGTATGTATGCACCTTGCATAGCGTAAAAGAAAACTAGTATGTTGTGGCCACCACAAGACTTTCTTCTATATTTACCTATACATATTCAATCAGTAACAATATTAAAAAAAAAAAAAAAAAAAAAAAAAAAAAAAGTACGATTTTTTTTTTTTTTTTTTTTTTTTTTTTTTTTTTGTTAAAAGTGAAAAAAATCGATAACTTTGTTTTAAATTATCACAGATTTATAGTTCAACCATTCGTTTTAAAGGTATTGACGAGACCTTTCGAAAGATACCCATCTTGAAAATTTATCCCCCCGGAGGGGTACTTCCCCCCCAGGGGGGGAACCGATGCCCCCCCATGCAGAAAATTTTTTTCCTAGTTACATACTACTATTATCAATAATTCATATTAATTTTACAATCACAAGTTTAAAACAACTCTAATTATGCACATTTATACGAATTTTTGTCCTATGCTGCCATGTTAAAAATTTAGATAAAATGCTATCACAGCGCCACCTGTTGAGCTATTGATCCCCAAACATAATCAGCACCAGTTTATGTCGGGGACCAACTAAATACCAAGTTTGGTTAAATTTCGTTAAAAAAAAAAAAAAAAAAAAAAAAAAAAAAATTGCGATATTTTTCTGTTTTTTTTTTTTTTGTTAAAAGTAAAAAAAATCTATAACTTTGGTTTAAATTATCACAGATTTATCGTTCAACCATTCGTTTTAAAGGTATTGGCGAGATCTTTCGAAAGATACCCATCTTGAAACTTTGCCCCCCCGGGTAGGAACTTCCCCCCCCGGTGGGGGGGGAACCGATGCCCCCACATGCACAAAAATTTTTTCCTAGTTAACTACTACTATTATCAACCTGATCTTTCGAAAGATACCCAATGTGAAAATTTACCCCCCCTGGGGGTGTATTTCCCCCCTAGGGGGGGAAGCGATGCCCCCCCATGCAGAAAATTTTTTTCCTAGTTACATACTACTATTATCAATAATTCATATTAATTTTACAATCACAAGTTTAAAACAACTCTAATTATGCACATTTATACGAATTTTTGTCCTATGCTGCCATGTTAAAAAATTAGATAAAATGCTATCACAGTGCCACCTGTTGAGCTATTGATCCCCAAACATAATCAGCACCAGTTTATGTCGGGGACCAACTAAATACCAAGTTTGGTTAAATTTCGTTAAAAAAAAAAAAAAAAAAAAAAAAAAATTGCGATATTTTTCTGTTTTTTTTTTTGTTAAAAGTAAAAAAAATCGATAACTTTGGTTTAAATTATCACAGATTTATCGTTCAACCATTCGTTTTAAAGGTATTGACGAGATCTTTCGAAAGATACCCATCTTGAAACTTTGCCCCCCCGGGTCGGAACTTCCCCCCCCCCCCGGTGGGGGGGCAACCGATGCCCCCACATGCACAAAATTTTTTTCCAAGTTAACTATTACTATTATCAACGAGACCTTTCGAAAGATACCCATCTTGAAAATTTACTTCCCCGGGGGGGGAACCGATGCCCCCCCATGCACAAAATTTTTTTCCTAGCTAACTACTACTATTATCAATAATTCATATTAATTTTACAATCACAAGTGTAAAATAACTCTCTTTATGCCCATTTATACGGAATTTTGTCCTATGCTGCCATGTTAAAAATTTGCATAAAATGCGATCACAACGCCACCTATTGAGCGATTGATCCCAAAATCTAATCAGCACCAGTTTATGTCAGGGTGCAACTAAATACCAAGTTTGGTTAAATTTCATTCATTGGTTCGTGAGATACAGCGTCCACAAAAAAATGATACAGACAGACAGACAGACAGACAGACAGACAGACAGACATTTTCTAAAAACTATTAATTCGTGTTCTCCATATCCCAAAACATGTAAATCAATCAAAAAGTGGACTTCGAAAATTTTCGCGAATCTAATACTTTCTCTATATTACATATAGAAGAAAGTAAAAATAGCCGTAAAATTTTCAAATATTTTGAACTGATGTATATTTAGAACGTAATAGGCGAGACGTATTAGGTCTAACGCCCGAGCCCTACCCTCCCGCTCCTCGATGTCTTTTTCTAGTCAATTTTGTTCTTTTAATACTTCCGGTGTGAGCCGTTTTTCCTTTCTTTTTCTAAACACACTTGACATTGCGAGCTTTTTTTGTTTTCTTCCCATGCTATTTCTATAGTATTTTAGCTTTTCCCCCTCCCTCGTTTTCTACATTCTAAGGTGCGGTGGCGTAGTAGGCAAGCTGTGTTAATCCTGGACGATAGATCTAATGCCCCAGCCCTACCCACCCGCTCCTCGATGTCTTTTTCTAGTCAATTTTGTCCTTTTATTACTTCCGGTGTGAGCTTTTTTTTTTTTTTTTTTTTTTTTTTTTTTTTTTTTTAACACACTTGACATTGTGAGTTTTTTTGGTTTTCGTCCCATGCTATTTCTAAAGAGTTTTTAGCTTTTCCCCCCTCTTTTTCTACATTTTAAAGTGGGGTGGTACGTATCTGTATAATCTGTACGTATTATAATAATAATAAAAAAAAGTAAAATACACTTATAATTATATTGTTACTAATTAATTTTTTTTTAACAAAAAGTATAAATAAACTTAATTTTTTACGTAGGGTATTGAAAAAAGTAAGTTATACTTGTTCCTACAGATAGCGGCATTACAAAACAAGATCAAAGCTTGCGCTGTTGATAACTCAATTCAAGAGTTACCAATGGCAGAAATTTTATTCCAATAGTTGCAACCATTGCTATGTAGTTAGAGAAAAATATGGCCCAATATGTTTTGCCCCAATAACTTTGCCCCAATATGTTGAAGTACGCAGAACGGTATGATTTTTTATGGGCAAAACATAGCACGTGTACGGAGATTTATCGTGAAATTCGGTAGTTTGTAAGCCTTGTGCAATGTCACATACAGCCGTTATTAAATTGGACCAGCAGTTCGAAGACAGTCGTGCAGACTTAATCCATACAGAGAAACAAGAAAGGCCAGTAACGCTGAGAACATCAGACACAGTGCAACGGATGGAAGACATTATATTCTCAGCTATCGCAGAGAGAGCATCTAACACATTATACAGGAATAATAACAGGAGACTAACAGGAGTTTTAACATTATACAGGATTTGGGAATATCTAATGGGGGCGCCCATTATATCGTCTATTACTAGTTCTAAACAGTCATGTTCAATATGGTTCTAAGATGGCTCCACATGAAGGAGTGAGTTTTTTATCGCCAGGGCATCTAGCGAATAGAGTGCAATGTTTGGACAAATGCCTGCTGAGACTCAGATATTGTGTAGAGAAATAGTATGTTTATGTGTGTCATCTCATATTGTATTGTAGCGCTGTTCCAAATAAAGTGTTTTTTGACCTTCATTGTTCACGTGTAACTTACTTTTTGAACACCCCTAGTAAAATTTTAGTTTTTTACTATATTGCCATTTAATTCCGACAGACACAAAAAATTTGAATAGTAAAAATATGTCCCTTTGTAATGAATTTTTCTCTCTCCATATAAATAGTTATCAGATGGCAACAATCGAAATAAAATATTACATTTTATTTCATTTTTAAAAATCTACCGATCACATCGCTTAGGAAAAGGATATGGCCAGATAAAGAAAATACTTCTGAAGAGAGAAAAAAAAAAAAAACTGATATCGAAGATATTGGAAGCAGTATTTATGTTCTGAAACAACGATTTTACATAAACTATATTTAATCACAGGATTGACTACGAAAGAATAAAAAGATTAAATCGGATTAATTAAATTACCTCAGTTTGAAAAAAACATTTAATTTCAACCTGAAAAATAAACAAAATAATCGACAATTCTCCATGAGGTGAATCCCTGTATGATTCAAGCCATAGATCTTATATAGATAGATCTCTCCCCCCCCCCCCTTCACACACACACACACATATCTGTCGGCAACGCAAACTAGCTTTATCGGCAAAATGATCACGTAATTCGGACCTGGAGAGAGAAGAATGAAGATTTTGTTGAAGCGAAAGTAGTTTTTGTTTTTTTAATCTCTGCATTGTACACATATTTTTTTATTACCATGTTTCATTGACTTCTATACTTGTTTGTTTGTTTGTGTGTTTGTTTGTTTGTCCGATACAAATCTTGCAATCTGTTTTTAACTAACTTCCCTACTAGCTAGACATTTGAAAAACTTTCACAGTAGCTCAGAACCCGGTGACAACACAATAATTCGAAGTCAGATTTTCGAATTTTTGAATAGTTTTCTTTTAATTAATTAAAATATGAAAATAATAAGCTCCTGATAGCAATAAAAATAGTCATTGAAATATTAGCTACAATTTAATTGCTGCCCAAAAAAATTTACGAGTTCATTTTCTTTCGACATAAAAATAAATACATTTTATTAAACGTGAGCGTTAAAAAAATTGTAAAAAGTTAAATTATGCATCTGGCAAAAATTGACGTCATTATCACTTTCAAGATTTTCTACACATTGATAAAGTGCTAATGTAGTTCATGATGCAAATATATGTTGTTCTGAAAGGATTAATATTTTATTTTTAAAACCAACATTTTTTATTATTATTATTATTATTCAAATTTCCCGTAACTGTTTAACCAATCACATTAGAACGTCCATCTTTGGAATATCGATAATAAGGATTTTCTCGCCATTGCCAAGGGCAAAAACTCACCAAATTTGGCGCCAAATCCATTACCTGACTATTGAAGCTTTTTAAAGCATTTTAAAGGAAAAATTAAGCTATTTTAGCGCGAAAAAGAGCTGGAAATGCAGAAAATTGATATTTTATCATCTTACTAAACCTCTTTGAAAGAATTTATACAAAAATAAATATAATTATTTACAATTTCGTAACAATACGTATTGATGAAGTGCTAATGTAGTTAGTTCTATAGCTATGATACAACCGAAAATTTAAAAACATGGTTTATAAAAAGTTTTTTATCTTATAATTATTTTAGCATTTAGTTTTACACGTGGTTGGAAAATTAAAATGTCATAGATTAATCATTAAAAAAAAAAAAAAAAAAAATTATTTTGTGTGAACCATTTTGCAAAAGAAAACTTTTTGTTTGAATTTTTTCCAAAATTGAGAGTTTTATTATTTATAGAGGAATCTCCCTCAGGTCCACGTCGCACAAAAGGCGAAGGTATATCCTCATGTTGACGGCTTTCACTGTAGTGATAAATCCTATTGGTAGGGTAGCTTATCTGAATACAGTGTATAGTCAAAGCTTCCCTCTGTCAATTTTCTTAGCTCTGCGATCAGGGGCCTAAGTATCAGAGCGCAAACGATTAATACAGAGGCCTGTCTAACAAACAGACAGCTCTCTTTATTTATATAGATTAGGATGTTTTAGTTTCAATAAAACTGTATTTTAAGCACATAAAAATTATTAAGTAAGCACTCAAATATCTCTTTAAAGAAGCATAAATAATAAATAAATTGTTTAATCGAATAAAGAATTGCAACTTATATACCTAACATATTTAAATCTGACATCTTTATACGTATTTAGAGACCCAAGTTTACAATTCGGTTGCTGCAGTTTTAAATTTACCCAAACATACTGACAAGACCCAACTAACTTTAGTTTCCATTTAAAATTAAAAGGATTAGACAAACAAACAAGTCTTTGAATTGTCACTTGCAGGATAGAAATCGATTTGCTAAGTAAGTTTAATGAAAACTTGTTAAATTAGATTACTTGTGGAAAATTTAAGGTAGGAAAATGTATGAGACATTAAAGTATTTAATTTAGTTTTGCTTAATCGTAATTTTATTTCAACTAATTTTAAATACACAACAGCTTATTTGAAAAGGAATCTGTCAAATGTAGATTTATTAGGGAATTTCCAATATCAGCGACGAATTTTTGATATTTTTTTTTATTGAAAATATTTATAGTTTTGGTTTGTCTGATTGTTTATTATAATCCTATTATAACACGGGGAATATGCGTTTACTACTCCAAAACGAAAATATATTGTTATAAATATTCATAGATTATATTTACTCTTGAAATTGGTTGATATCTATTTACAGCTGCATCGTGGAATACAAAACAATATGAATAGAGTACAGTCTAGAGCTGGCATAATTTAAAGCTTCTTTTAATAATTGTAAATCATTTCCGCCAATAAAGGTTTCTTTTTTTAATTATAAAGTTTCATTTTAAATTGTCACAATTAGTATATTTTAAGTTTTATAATACGTTTAGGGATAGACATGGACAAGATATTTGGGATTATAAATGTATTATGCGTTCATTTATGAAATATTGGTGGTGGATTGCTTTTAATTTTGTTTTTGCAGTAGCTGAAATCATTGGATCGTAAATTTTTTTTATGTCAATTTGATGTTTTACGCGAATAATGTAACCAATTTATGACTTCTTTCACTGTAATTTCACTGAAATAACTTTAACACCCCAGTTTAGTTTGATCTGGAACAAAAATTTTTAAATTTACTGTAAAATATCCAGAAAAAAAAAAATCTACCTCCAAAACATATTGAAGGAAGAATACAATTCTTGTTATCTTATTTCAAATTATACCTAATAATGAACATTCCACGTTTAAACAAAATACGTAAAGCAACTGCATACATATATATATTGAAAATTAGTGAAAATGTTCCCTTTTCAGGAATTTCGCGAATTCGTTTATGTAAGGTTAGAAGAGGGGGCCATTTTCACTTATATCTTATGTACTAAAAAAAAATAGAAATCCGCAAGGTTATTGTTAAAGTGATGTTTAAAACACATATCTTTTATTTTTTTACTTACTGGAAAACCAACATTCAATCATAAAAACCCTGATTTTTGGTTTTTCTGCAAAATTAAATTTTCTTGATTTCAAGCTAAAAAAATTCCAAAAATTAAAAATGAATGCATTTGTTTCTCATTAATTTCATTGTATACTATTTTCTCGAATCAAGAAATCGGCACATTTTTTACCGTTTTCTTGAAAATTACGAGATCGTTAAGGGGTTAAACAAATATTTTACATATTAACTCTTTGTCGGTTCTATTTAATTTCACTCCACTGGTCAGTATTGCGAAATTTAATGTCTTTTTTATTCAATTGTAACGGTTGCCTACCCAGCAAACATATAAGTATCAGAAACATTACGCTCTCATATCAGACGTATCCTATTTGTCAGGTATGTCAATTTTCGTGCAACATTTAGATATCTTTTTCGCAAAAAATTCAGTTATATCACATATGTGGTGTCTGTACGGTACAAAAAATATTATATTTGTACAGGTGTGTTAAATAGTTGGTATCAGACAGGTATCAGAAACATGATAGTTTTAAAAGGTACTACTAGTATATAGAATACAAGAAATCATTCTGATATCAGATATACGATAATTTTTTTAACATCAGATTAAGGAATTGAAATGTTAACGAAATTGTATCATTATTCTCGCATAGATTTA
This sequence comes from Salticus scenicus, assembly GCA_963930645.1. Classification (NCBI taxonomy): domain Eukaryota; kingdom Metazoa; phylum Arthropoda; class Arachnida; order Araneae; family Salticidae; genus Salticus; species Salticus scenicus. Next base: position 372,410,053 of record OZ005649.1, on the reverse strand, counting down.
TTCACTGCCGCCATTAAATATTTATAAATAAACTTAATTGTATTTTAAGAAATTGCTGACCTGCAGTCGCACTGAAGCATTCTAATTTGTATGCGCCTGTTACCGGCAGGAAAGATTAAGGCTACGTATAAATGTCGGTAGGTAGCACAGTCTTGATAATTATCATGTATGCATCGAAAATAATTTTAAAAATGTTAACTGTCAGACACCATTAAAAACAAATTTGAGCCTTTTTTTTATATCGTTTTCCTGTCAGAAGTATCGGAATTCGTCCAAATTTGTATCGAATATGTGTCAGATATATCGGCGAAGTTAGTTTCTGTGCAGGATTTCTGGTCCCATATCGACAACCCATTGCGTATCGCTAAAGGTACCGTTTTTACGGAAATTTTTGTTCACAAAAATTTTACGATATACTGACAACAATATGATACCTCTCCTATCCGACGAATGGCATCATTTTTGCATTAATACGATAGTTCTGTGTTTGTTGGGTAATCCCTTCGAAGGTTGTTCATCTGTTATGTATATTAAATATCACTCCTCAAAGTTATTGGTGGTAGTTGAATAAGGGAGTCCCTTAATTTGGCAACACTGTCCAGAGCGTTAGGGACGGCAAAGTTTTTTTTATATTTTTTTATTAATATTTATTATTATTATTATTATTATTTTTTTTTTTTTTGAGACTTAATGAGGATTGAACCCGGGTACTCTAGCTCTAAAATATAATGTTCTATGACCGAGCCACTGGTTGACATGCGAGGTTATTTCTAAATTATTTAGTATATTATTCTTAAATTAGCTATTTTACAATTCTTTCATTATAAATGATGAATTCATATGGTTTAAACTAGAATTTATAGCTCTGAGGACTTCAAATTTGGTTATTTTTTAGTAAGTTATTTTTTAGTCTTAGGCTTATTTTCTCTTTGCTGCTTTGAGGCAAAAACAACAAACCTATCGTCAATTGCAAAGTTTGTAATCGAATACCTTTAAAACAAATGAATAGATATATATATTGCTCACACACAAAATTAATAATTTTGAAAGTTCTTTTAAAAAAAATTACCTTATGCATACAATTTTGGCCTTTTAATTCATCAATAATTATTAAAAAATGGCTGACAATATTGGCGTATATTCACTTCTGATCATTTACTCACTGTGATTGGCCTATCAGTATTCGAATCCGATACTCGGACTTTGGCTTCCGCTACCGGCTTTCGATCGGTTCATTGTAGCGCAAAAAATTAGCGTCGTAAACATTTTGGTGAGATCTTGCAAATTCGATATCGGGAACCCCCCCCCCCACTTCGAAAACAATCGGACGACTTCATTGTAGGGCCTGTTGATCTGCTAAGTTATTTCGCTGAACATTGTCCTCATTGATAGCAAGCATCTGAAACAAAAGGATGTTTTTTACCCCTTTTCCATGAAGTATGCTAATTGCTCATCTTTAATCTCTTCAGGGCTTCATATCAAGGTCATCACTCGCAAGCCATTCTACATTTTCCGATGTTTAAAAATTTCCTTTTTAACACTACATTTTCATTTAGCTAATAAAAATAACAATTCTACCAGTTGTTTTATAGAGAATTTACAATATTCAGTATTTTTTTAAGGAATGAATACATCAGTTAGCTATTTTTTTTTTTAGCTTTTATGACATAGAATCACACTAAACTTTATAAAAGGATTACCGTAAAAAAAGAAATTTAATCAGTTTATAGGAGTCGTTGTAATGAAATACATTTTTAGCCCCTCTGAATATACTTGAAAATTCTTTAAGAATTCAGTTCGTCTATCTATCTACACCTGCACAGAAAGGTTTGAATACAAATATAAGGCTGTTATAAAATACATCTTTTATTAAAATGCATGCAAAGAAAAAGTGGCTGAATGCTGCACCAGATTTTTTTTTATAAAAGTTTACACCATTTATAGATCGAGTAGGTCTTTTAACGGAAACAATTTTATTTTAAAAATGATTTATAAAATAATAAATATTCTGGAAAAAAAATTCCATTTCTTTTCATTGAAGTACACGTTACAGAATTTCCGAAATGTATGAATAATGTATAGTTTTACTTCAAAATAGCATTCACAATTTTATTTTTGTAAATATTATGCAATTCCTTTATATCCTTTCTTCTGCATTTAAGAGTGGGCTCAGAAATCTCAAAAATAAAATTAATGCAAACAAAATACTGTACTCTGATTTTACTTGATAGAATCCAAAAATTTCAAAATCTTTTCGAATAAAAAGTAAGGTAAAAAAAAGTAAGGTAAAAAAGAAATATTTTGAAAAATTTACTCCAAACAAAATAGTCATTCATTGCTTTTGAACTGCAGAAAGAGAAACATTTTTAAATCTGAAAGACTGATAATGCAATTTTACTTAAGCCTGTTTATTTATCTATTGTAAAATACTTTGCGGTATTAATTGGATTTTCTTCTAGAATTATGTTTACAGTCAACTTCAATAATATAAATTTGAAAAATGAAATATTTTGATAAAATATATTCTCATCGACCATATGAAATTTTCTTATTTCTGCTCAATTTTTATATTTCTGCTCAAATTTTTATATTTCTGCTCAACATACTGTAAATATGGAAAAATAAAATATTGGGAAAATTTTTCGACTTCAGTTTTTTGAAGTTTTTGCAAATTTTGAAGTCTGAGGAAACACAAAAAAAAAAAAAAAAAAAAAAAAAAAACTTTAAAATGTCATTTCTGACACTGACATTTTAAATTGGTGCGATCTTTATTGGTATCTTAATAGTTTTCAATATTTCATTTTGAAAACTTCGTAAATTATTTGAAATTTAAGATTTTATTACCATGGGAGAATTGAGCGAAATTTTTCATATGTGCAAATTGTGAATTTTATTTTCGTTCTTTAAATTTTGGAACAAATTTTAATATTTTTTTGATAAGATCATGAATATCTTTGATTTTTAACTCTATACTTCGAAAAATTATTAAGTTACATAAAATCTACAATTTTTTAACATGGCATATTGAAACACAATTTCTTATAATCGCAAGAAAGCCTCTTAGACGGTGTAGTGGTCAGCGTCCCTGACTTCTACACGGTTGGGCCTGGGTTCGAATCCCGGAAAAGGCATGGATGTGTTGTCGTTGTCCCTGTAAGGGGTAGCGATGACCGCCCACTTGGTGCCCCTTCACAAATGGTCACTAATTCGGCGATCTCCCTGCCAACGCTTAGTCACAAGTGCCGCGCCATTGGGGAAAAAAATAATAATCGCAAGAAATGTTTTCATTACGAGTATCACTGTGATTTTAAAGATGTCTAAACAGTTCCAAATTATCATTGATGATGCTGGAATGGATATTATTCAATACCAACATTATATATTAAAGGTTTTTAAATTGTTCAAAATTAGATTTTTATAATTTGGCAGAATAGGGCCATATTTAATATAAATTTCCATTATGACGATTGTTGCATTAGAAAGAGTGCAAATTGTGTAAGGTAAATGTATCGAAGCGTAGAAAAATACCCTACTGAGTAGATCGTCTCAATCTCCGATAAGGATTATGCTCAATCTGCGATAGGGTCAGGCATCGGCCGAATTCATTATTCCTATCGAGAGTTTGACACAATACAAATTTATGAAAATAAATATATGATTGGGTACTGAGCTGTCCACACCAATTCCAACTTATTTATTCTCTTGTACAGCACTGTTCCACTATGGACACATTATATAAAACACGAGCGTTTCCATTCAGTTAAAGGGCATTGTTACAAGGCAGAAACGTATGTTTCTCATGTTTTACAAGTGTGCTCACATGTGTTAAAATTTTTTACGTGTCTATTAATAAATATTTGTCAGAAAAAGGCTTTTTTTCATAGCCGCACACACAGAAAAATGAAAAATCGAAACTTGTCAAGAGACGTGCCATCTTTGTGACACTAAACGTTTGTCAAGTACATTGACAAATTTGCACAAAATTACGCAAAATTTTAAACAATCAAAACACTACCTGACAATCCCATCTAGTCATGAGACACAAAAGTCGTTTTATTTTACCATGTATCTTTAATGTGTTTCGTCTGATGATCCGTTTTGGCTCTAAAACTTGTCAGATGACTAACTTTCCAGGTACAGTTTTCATTTTCCTCAAATTTGACCAGGTTAGTCAGATGAGAGAATAAAAAAAAAATATTCCTATTTTGTCAATCGACTAAGAAAAATTCGTTTGGCTAGTCCAAAAGCTCAGCATTATTATTATTTTTTTCCTTTGATTTTTTTTTATTTGTTTATTTATTTTTTGTCTCCTTCTGACAACTTGAGTTAGTCAACCGAAATCGAAAAATAAAGAATAAACTCATCGCATTTGGCGGGATAGTGCAATTGCCGTTGGAGTGACTTTCATTTTAGAAAGAGAACAAGAGATTTTTTAGTAATCAGAATCAGCGAATCGAGTTTACAGCCAAAAGTAAGTGCTAAATACTTTATTTTATTGTAAGCTTTGTTAGAATAGTAAATTGTAAATTTGTAGAATTCTAAAGCTTCGGCAATCTTCTAACGGGTCCCGGACAAAAGCCCCACCGGACAAAATCCCCACGGACAAAATCCCCCCGGACAAAAGCCCCGCCGGACAAAAGCCCCGCCGGACAAAAGCCCCACCGGACAAAATCCCCGCCGGACAAAATCCCCACCGGACAAAATCCCCACCGGACAAAATCCCCACCGGACAAAAGCCCCGCAGGACAAAAGCCCCACCGGAGAAAATCCCCACTAAAGCTCAAATATACATGGGGGGGGGGGCTAAAGGGGACTACAATGAGTATAGCAAGATAAAAGGGAAAAAAAATATTTTTTTTAAAGATATTAATGAAACTTTGTTTAATTATCATTAGAATTTTAAGTAATATACTGAGAGTTACATGGGAGGGGTTTAGGATTAAAAAATGTAGTTTTTTAAAGCAAATTTCAACAAATTACGGAAGGCTTGAGGGGCATATGAGTTTTTTTTTTTTTTTTTTCCTACAAATTTCAACGAAATGTTTTCACTGTAATATGTATATTATGTTAAGTATAGCTGTACAAAATAGGTAATATTTTAAAATATAGTATATGTATGATTTATTTAGTTCATAAAAATGTGATTTCAATTCAATAATTATAAAATAATAATTTTTTTCTCTTAATAATAGTATAAAAATCTTCACTTTTCAAAATTTTTTCTTATATTTTCTTTTTATGGTCTTGCAGAGGATTTGGAAAAAAATGGGCTCATGTAATACTTGTTTAAATCTCTCTACCCGTCATAAGCCGTGGTGGCCTCTGTTGCTTCTTATTATTATTTAGTTTTATTTATACAGGGTGTTTCAAAAGTCTGGATATACCAAAATACATTGAAAGGAAAACAGTTTCGCAAATACATTGATTTCAAAAGTTTCGTCCATTCAAATGATCTATCAGACACGGTATTATAGGCCCAAGCAAAACCCCAATTGTTTTTTTTCAGACGAAAAATCATTTACAGAATTTTTGAAGCTTTGTTTAATTATCCATTAGAATTTTGAATAGTATAATTAGAATTACATATATCAGAATGGAACCGAAGAAGGGGAAAGGAGGGGGGGTAGGAGACAGAGAAAAAAAAATGCAGTTTTTATATCAAATTTCTACAGATTATAAAAAGTAGAAAATCCCCCTTTAAAAAAAAAAAAAAAAAAATTTAAGTGAAATTTTCTTTAATTATCACTCACTGTAATATGCATATATATATTAAATATAGATGTAGTTATGTTCATTTCTACTTTTTTCTTTCCTTTTCTTGAAAAGGATTTCGAAAAGGTTGGACGCCCAATAAAGTGGTTTAATCCGCTCCACCCATCTTAAACCTTGGCGGTCTCTGCTCCTTCTTGTTATTTCTGTTTTATTTGTTTGGGTTTTGCCCTTGTTTCACATAGTTTTCCTTCTTTTTATTCATATTATATATATATATATATGTATATTTATTTATTTATTTTATTTTATTTTATTCTTTCAGAGTTACATGCATATTTGGGGAGGAGGGTAGGGGACAGACTGAAAAGAAAAGCGTTGAAAACTTCTACAGATTACCATGGGACTTTGTATGCATTTACACTTTAAAGAGAGATAGTGAAGCTTGTCGACACCTTGAAGGGGGGGGGGGAGTAAAAAAAAAGGTTGATTTCTTTTCGTTACGTGCTACTTCCGAACAGTGCTATTTGCGAACACATCTTACACCTGGTAGCTCATTCCTTCCCCATTTGAAGATAAGGGAGGTATCGTCCCAGAGAGCACGTCCCCGTTCCCTATGGATGCTTTTAATTTCTGTCAAAATACTTTGTGTGTGTATATATATATATATATATATATATATATATATATATATATATATATATATATATATATATATATATATATATATATATATATATAATATAATGTGAAAGATTATACACAAAAAATTAAAAAATTAAATATATATTAAAAACATCTTTATTTATTAAAAGTGAAAATTTTTAATGTTTAAATTATTTTGTTTAATAGAACTATTTGAGCTTTTAAATGGAAAACCTATTTTTTTAAAAATTAATATATATATATTTTTCTATGAATGATTAAAAAGTAAAATAAAATAAAATAAATAAATAAATAGAAATAAGTTTTAAAAAATTAACTAAAATTTTTAGAAAACTAATTTAACTAATACACATATTATATATACATATAATAAATTAGTCGAGATTATTTAATACTATTGTTTTGGGTTTTAATATTAATTTAAAAAAAACTGTTTTAAAATACTTTTAATAATAAAAGATTTTATATATATATATATATATATGTATACATATATGAATGATTATAAGGAAAACCTAGTTATAAAAATATTTAATGAAATATTCTAAGTAAGAAACTAATTTATTAATTAAAAATAAAATTTTTAAGATTTCAATTAAGTGAGATTGTTTAATACTGTTGTTTGGACTTTCAGTTAAAAAGTTTATTTAAACATCCGAGCGGTAATCGATGCTAGTAGAATGGAAGTGTTAAGTTCGATCCCAAGTCGCGTTCGTCGACCAAGTCGTTGAGAGTTTCCCGTGGTTTTCTTCGAAACTTTCGCAAGTATAGGCTAAGGCTCCCGCCCCCTAATCCCACCCCGGAGAGCATTTCACGCAGGTGTAGGGCACTCAATTTATCAACCGGCTTTAACACTACCACAATCACCACGATTTTTTTTTTTTTTTTTTTGTTATAAAATGATTTTTTTTACTATAAATGATTATATATATATATATATATATATATATATATATACATAATTTATAGCAATATATTTTAATTAAAAATTAATTTAATTATTAAAAATATATATATATATTTTAATAATTCAATTAGTTCAGATTGCTTAATACTATTGTTTGGTCGTTTAAATAAAAATACTATTTCAAACTGTTCTTAAACATCAAAAGATTTTTTACTATCATTCATCATAGAAATAAGGAGCTAATTAAAATTATTTAATTTAAAAGACCTAATTGAAAAACTAATTTAATTATTAAAAATATACATTTCAATAAAAAAAAAAGAGATTGCATGAATAATAAAGAAAGTTTCAGATTTTAGTTATGAATCTTATTGTAAAATATTTTTAAGAAAAAAGATTTAAAAGAAAAAAGAATGCTTATATATATATATATATATATATATATATATTTTTTTTTTTTTTTAAGGTTAAAGTTCATTTAATAAAATATTATAATTGATAATACGTAATTTAATTATTAAAAATAGATTTTTTTAAATTATTGAATTATTTAAGATAATTCAATATTGTATTACATATAATATTACTGTTTGGATTTAATAGAAAAAAAAAATTAAAAATATTTTAATATAAAAATGTTTCCTACTAATAATTATCGAAAAAGAAACTAATTAAAATAATTTTTATATTCTATGCGAGGTACATATTTAAAGCACAATTTGGTACCTTTATACTAAATACGATGTAACAAAAATAATATACATATATTTGATGTATACAAAATAATTTTTCCTGTAAAATAAGGGCCAGCTAGCACTCGAGAGGTTCTGTCCTGTAAACTGGTAGACGGAAGATTACGAGTTCGATCACAGGTCGCTCTCGTCGACCGAGCCGTTCGGTGTTTTCCGTGGTTTTCACCAAAACTTGTGTAAATGCGGGCTAGGACCCCTTAGAAAGACCCCACGGAAGGCACTCCCCTTCAGGTCTAAGACCTTAGTGCAATCTTTCGCCTTTACTCCCAATACCAATAGCAATATCTGTGAAATAAGATATGATTAGCGTAACTGGTTGACTAACAGGGTGTCACAAAGCATTTCTGATTCACTGTGAAGTATATAAATGGGAAAACTACTTTATATTAATTTTCAGTGTTGTACGAATTTTTTTTAGTACATCATATGGTGTGCATGTACAGTTTACACGATATATATTCGACATAAAAAGTAGTCTGTTTAATGCTTTCTCTTATATATACATATGTATATATGTATTATGAATGCGTTTTCATACATGCATAAATATACACGTTTCACACACCATGAAAGCCGAAAATTATTTCAGCAAATTTTGTCTGTGTGTGTATGTGTGTGTGTGTCAGCGTGTCTGTACGCGTACAACGCTATTTTCATTATTATAAAATATTCCAATATTAAAATATTAAAATATTCTCATTCGATTTGTAGACCCCCAAAACAGTTATATTCCTATTTTGAACGATCTAACTCAATTTCTATTTTTTTGCCCCTTCGTCCCCCCCCCCCCACACACAGACACATACGCCCTTTCTAATAATTTTAGACTTTCGAAAATATTCTCATCCTGTTTGTAGGTTCCGAAAACTTATATGCCCCAATTTTAAAAGGTCTAACTGTATTTTTACTATTTTGCCCCTTCGCCGTCCCTTCCCGCTCCTCTTAATAATTTTACACTCTCGAAAATATTCTCATTCGATCTGTAGACCCCCAAAACCTTTATGTACCTACTTTGAACGAGCTAACTCCAATTCTATTTTTTACACCTTCGCTCCCCCCCCCCCCTTTCCGATCTTCCTAATAATTTTAGACTTTCGAAAATATCCTCATCTATTTATAGGCCCCCAAAATCTACATGTACCAATTTTAAACGATCTCACGCTAATTTCAATTTTTTTGTCCCCCCCCCCCCCCCTTTTGAGCCGACTAATAATTTTGCACTTTCGAAAATAACCTCATTTGATTTGTGGCCTACAAAAACAAAGTAAAATTAAGAATAACAGAAGATTAAATGTCACCGAAATCCACGTTAAGCAAAAGAATTGTGGTCCCCTTTAGCCCCCCCCCATGTATATTTGAGCTTTAGGGGGGTTTTTGTCCGGTGGGGATTTTGTCCGGTGGGGTTTTTGTCCGGTGGGGATTTTGTCCAGTGGGGTTTTTGTCCGGTGGGGATTTTGTCCGGTGGGGATTTTGTCCGGTGGGGTTTTTGTCCGGTGGGGATTTAGTCCGGTGGGGTTTTTGTCCGGTGGGGATTTTGTCCGGTGGGGCTTTTGTCCGGGGGGATTTTGTCCGTGGGGATTTTGTCCGGTGGGGCTTTTGTCCGTATCCCTCTTCTAACAATATGAATCGTATTTAGAATTTGTTCTAATTTATAAAGTTGTTTAAAATGTATAAAATTTAAAACACGTTATTTTAAATCTAGTTTTACGTATCGTTGTATTATAAAAAAATAAGTATATTTAATTTGTCTAAGCTATAGTTGTTTACATACACTTTTAACATTAAGCTCATATTAATATTTTTGTACACAGAATAGTAATGATTTATTTTTCCCTAAAGATGGTTCAGAAGGTATTTGGATTTCCAAAGGACGTCAATTTAAGAAAGATATAGAAAAATGCTATCCATGGTGATTTTGAAAGAACTCCGAATTTTAAGGTATGTTTTTTAAATTATCGTTTGCAACATTATATCTATCTTAGAACAATAAAAAATAATATTAATACTTTTTTTTATATTTAAACTTTTTAATGAGATAAATTAAAAAAATTTAAAGGTTTCTCGTTTATCTGTTATTTTATTTATTTATTTTTTTTTTTTAATTCCTGTAATAAATAATTTTTTAATTTAAATAATTTTGGCAAATGGCTGATAATAGTATGTAATAAAAAAAAAAGACTTTTTATCATGAAATGTTTGATACCAATTTTTTTCAAAACAACTTTTCGCAAAAATAATATGAATTTAATATTGCATACTATATTCTGTTCTCAATTTAAAGTCAAATTATTCTTGTATACAATATTAATTATTAGCGATAAATAATAAATATCTTGGTAAATATATATATATATTCAACTTCATGTTACTTGTTTCATTCAAATGATTGATGATTGTAATAAAAGGTTGATATTTTTAATTATTATTATTTTTTTTTTTCAATACAAATTTAATCAAAAATAATATGAGTTTAAATTATTAGATACTGTATTCTCGATTCAAAATCAAATTGTTCATGCGCAGCATATTAAGTATTCGTGATAAACAAAGGATATCTTGTTAAAAATATGTACTTAATTTCATGTTATTTGTTTCATTCTTAACACATTTAAATTTAAAAACTATTTGATATTTCAATTTAAACAACATTTTTTTCTTTTAACTATGCTCTATAAATTAAGTAGTCGATTGCAAACATTTAGTCAGGGCCTGATTACCCAAAAGGCTCGGGAAGCGCAAGCTTCCCCTCAAAAATTTAACAGGGGGCCTCAAAATGACTAAAAACAAGGTCTTGAATTTTCTATTTTAGATTTTCACACTGAGATTGAATTTTTTCTGAGAAAGTTCACCAAAAGCAAGGTAAAATAACCACTATTTTGGGAAAATTCTATTATTTAACGTCAAAAATTTGAATGTTCTTAATTAATGAGTTATACGATTTTAAAGTTGTGGGTGGAAACCACCTAGATATATGAATGAAAAAATATATATATTATATATATATATATATATATATATATATACACACATAAACACACAAAACTTTTTTATCAATTGCATTTTTATATTACAATATCTAATAGGAAAACAAGATTTCCCGAAATCAAAGGGAGCCCCGAAATGATACTAAGCTTCCCCTAGCTTCAAAGCTTAATCGGGCCCTGCATTTAGTTGTATACGCTATTTCCACAATAACTTAAAATTCATTTTGACTTTCTTCTACATATATAAGAATGAAGTACTGGATTTTTGAAAATTTTCTTTTTCTGGCTTTTGGTGCATTTACAAATTTGAGATTTCCTTAAACTCGATTAAACCATTTTTAGGAGATGTCTGTCTGTGTATAATCAAAATTTTATGTTTTGGGTGCTGTATCTCACAAAATAATGAACAGAATTGTACAAAAGTTTATATTTGGATGCACTTTCACATAAATTCGTGCTGAATAGCTTTTGGTACAATACTGCAATTTTCCACAATTAAGGAAAAACTATATCTTAGCTTCTATTGTGTAGAACTTCACATAACTTAATGTTCAAATAGTCGATTGTGAAAGACTATGTTTATTCAACTTAGGTGCATATCGGTCATCAGGTAATGCCAGTATGTTGCAATTTTCCACATTTAAGAAAATACTGTAACTGAGATTCTGTGATATATAAATGCACTAAACTTGATATGTGCAACAGCCATTATGAACTATTATGCTGATTTAATTTGGACGCATATCGGCCGACAGGTGACGTTGGCATGGTGCAATTTTCTCTGTTTATAGGAGAGCCATACCTCAGCTTCTATGATATGTATGTGCACCGAATTTGATATGTAAGGTGTATGTTATACATCAAAAACTATGCCAAACTAGCTTTTTAAAAACTATGCCGAATCAATTTGGGTGTACATCAGATGACGTGCCGCGCAACTATTACTCTGTGTAAATTTCCAGATAGTTATAGTATCACAGCATCTATTTGTTAAATTAGTTTGTAAAATCTTTATTTGTGAGAAGCTGTGTTAATTACTTTGTGCATTGTAACAGATATATGGTGCTATTATATTAAATAATAATAGAAGAAAATTTTGTAATGGCTACAGCATATACTAATTTTAGATATAGTGGGTTAAATATATGTTAGTAATTTGCAACAGGTAATTATGAATGATTTACTTATAAATTGTCAAATATAGTTCCCCCAGAAATTTTTTTAAATTCATTAATACGTAACATTTTTCCCCCACAATAGTATCAAGACACGGTAAAGGTGTATAAACTTTATCATTAATGGTATAAATAACTTAAACATTTCCATTTTAACAATAAAACTTTTTTTATAATTTACAACAAGTAATTTAAAATAATTTATTTAAGTGGGCATGAATATTATAATACTTACAAAACTTTAAATTAACACCATAAAAATAAAATATCTCGCAACAATTGTTTCGGGTCGAAAGAGCACACGACCCTTCGTCAGGCACCCAAAGTAGGCACGAGTACAGCAGTCAAAGTGGTAATGCACGGCTTTGACTGCTGTACTCGTGCCTACTTTGGTCGCCTGACGAAGGGTCGTGTGCTCTTTCGACCCGAAACCATTGTTGCGATTTTTTTTAATTTTATGGTGTTTATTCAAAGTTTTGTAAGTATTATTTTGCAACGCCAGTTCTGCGGTGCGAATAATTGATAAACCTTTTTTACTTTCTTCTATATGTAATATAGAGAAAGTATTGGATTCGCGAAAATTTTCGAAGTCCACTTTTTGATGGATTTACATGTTTTGGGATAAGGAGAACACGAATTAATAGTTTTTAGAAAATGTCTGTCTGTCTGTCTGTCTGTATCATTTTTTTTGTGGACGCTGTATCTCACGAACCCATGAATGAAATTTAACCAAACTTGGTATTTAGTTGCACCCTGACATAAACTGGTGCTGATTAGATTTTGGGATCAATCGCTCAATAGGTGGCGTTGTGATCGCATTTTATGCAAATTTTTAACATGGCAGCATAGGACAAAATTCCGTATAAATGGGCATAAAGAAAGTTATTTTACACTTGTGATTGTAAAATTAATATGAATTATTGATAATAGTAGTAGTTAGCTAGGAAAAAAATTTTGTGCATGGGGGGGCATCGGTTCCCCCCCCCGGGGGGGAAAATCCCCCCCCGGGGAAGTAAATTTTCAAGATGGGTATCTTTCGAAAGGTCTCGTTGATAATAGTAATAGTTAACTTGGAAAAAAATTTTGTGCATGTGGGGGCATCGGTTGCCCCCCCACCGGGGGGGGGAAGTTCCCACCCGGGGGGGCAAAGTTTCAAGATGGGTATCTTTCGAAAGATCTCGTCAATACCTTTAAAACGAATGGTTGAACGATAAATCTGTGATAATTTAAACCAAAGTTATCGATTTTTTTTACTTTTAACAAAAAAAAAAACTTAGAAAAATATCGCATTTTTTTTTTTTTTTTTTTTTTTTTTTTTTTTTTAACGAAATTTAACCAAACTTGGTATTTAGTTGGTCCCCGACATAAACTGGTGCTGATTATGTTTGGGGATCAATAGCTCAACAGGTGGCGCTGTGATAGCATTTTATCTAAATTTTTAACATGGCAGCATAGGACAAAAATTCGTATAAATGTGCATAATTAGAGTTGTTTTAAACTTGTGATTGTAAAATTAATATGAATTATTGATAATAGTAGTATGTAACTAGGAAAAAAATTTTCTGCATGGGTTGGCATCGCTTCCCCCCCCCTAGGGGGGAAATACCCCCCCAGGGGGGGTAAATTTTCACATTGGGTATCTTTCGAAAGATCAGGTTGATAATAGTAGTAGTTAACTAGGAAAAAATTTTTGTGCATGTGGGGGCATTGGTTCCCCCCCCCACCGGGGGGGGAAGTTCCCACCCGGGGGGGGGCAAAGTTTCAAGATGGGTATCTTTCGAAAGATCTCGTCAATACCTTTAAAACGAATGGTTGAACGATTAATCTGTGATAATTTAAACCAAAGTTATCGATTTTTTTTACTTTTAACAAAAAAAAAAAAAAAAACTTAGAAAAAAAAAATCGTACTTTTTTTTTTTTTTTTTTTTTTTTTTAAATATTGTTACTGATTGAATATGTATAGGTAAATATAGAAGAAAGTCTTGTGGTGGCCACAACATACTAGTTCATTTTCTCTCTGAAACAACAGACAGACGATTAGCCTTTTCTCTCTCTCTCTCTGTGTGTGTGTTTTTTCTCTCTGTGTTTGTTTATCTTCGATAGCGCACATTCGATCTACGACTGCAATTCACAGCTATCGTACTGCTCACCTTTCAAAATATTTTTTACAATTATAAATCTAAATTTATAGGCATATTTATAACTGTAACTAATTTAAACATTAAACACATGCTAGACATGTATCGGAGCTCCCTATTCGTATCCAGAAAAATAGATCCGTATTTGTATGGATCTGTTTTCTTTTCTTCAACGAAACTAATATGTATCTTTTGTAGAAATTGTATGAAAATTAGAAAAGTATTATGAATCTTTTTTGACTGTTATTAATATCTAAATTAAATAAATACAGTATAACCTCGTATTTACATCCTGGAAATTGAAAAGATTTCGCAATTTACATTTTTTTTTTTTTTTTTTTTTTAAATCTTTATTCTATATTCAATAGAAGAAAGTACTAGATTCGTAAAAATTTTCGACTTCCGTTTTTCGATGAATTTGCACGTATTGAAAGTTCCAGAACACAATTTGACTATTTTTGGAAAATATTAGATATGCCTCTGTGTGTGTGAGAGAGACAAAAATTTTGTGGCGACTGCAACTCTGTAACTACTGCACATTATTGCATATAAATTTATATGTAAATGCACCTTGACATAAATTAGTGCCTATCAACTTTTGGTTCCCATCCATCAAGAAATGGCACTGCTATACAGCGATTTCTAGAGACCATAACCATATATTAGGAAACTATATTATACAGGATCTCTAGCGATTTCAACAATTTAAGGGAATGCTATGTCTCATGAACTACTGCAGAGAATTGCATATAAATTCATATGTAGATGCACCTTGACATAACCTAGTCCTTATCAGCTTTTTATGTCAATTTCTCAAAAGATGGCGCTGCTATACAGTGATTTTCACAATTCAAAGGAAGGCTATATCTCAGGAACTACTACACATAAATTTATATGTAGATCTACCTCGAGATAAATTATTGTCCATCCACTTTTGGTATCAATAATTCAATTGGTGACGGTGCTATATAGCGATTTCCATAATTTAAGGAAAAGAGATATCTCAAGTTCAATTGCGTATAATAATAATAATAATAATAATAATAATAATAATAAATGATATGTGAAAAGAACATTATCAGACATTATGCTAATTCAATTTGGATGCATATCGGCCAATAGGTGGCGCTGCTGTACTGCAATTTTCCCCGAGAACGGAAAAGCTATATCTCAACTTCTATGGTGTATAACTGTACAAAATTTGATATATGAGATAACAATTATGAAAACGCATTTTTTAATGTATTATTTATAAAGAATAAAGCTGTCTTTCTTTGTATTTTCAATGCAATTTTTCTCTAAGATGAAAATCGTCTGCATTCAGTATGGTAGGTAATTTAAATAAATAAGATCTTTAATAAATTATTTGTACTGAGCGAATTTGTATTAGAAAATATAAAAAGAAAGTCTTGTGGTGGCTACAACATACTTTTTATTGTTGTTGTTGTTGTTTTAAATACCTTTATTTTTAATAAAATTCAATCCTCGCTTTTATGTGAACGAAATTTTGAATTTTCCTCCATTCATACTTGTATATACAGCAAATATAGAGGAAATACTTGTCGTGTTTTCATTTAAAGCTATTATGTTGTGACCACCGCAAAAATTTCTTCTATATTTTCCTATAGGAAAATTCATTAGCCCAGTAAAAATGTTTTCTTAAAACTATTATTTATTAAAATTAATCTACCATAATGAAAGCAGATAATTTCATTTTAGAAAAAACTAACACTAATAATAAGAAAAGAAAGACAGTTTAATTCTCTATAAATAAAGTCTTAATAAATGCTTCTTCATAATGGTTACCTCATACATCAGGTTTTGTACAGTTATATGACACAGAAGTTGAGATATAGCCATATCCTGTTCTCAGAGAAAATTGCAGAATAGCAGCGCCACTTATTGGCTGATATGCATCCAAATTGAATCTGCGTAATGTCATATAATGGCTACGTTGATACGTGTCAAGTTTTGTATGATTATACACAACAGAACCTTAGATACAGCCTTCCCTGAAAACGCGAAAGTCGACGTATAGCAGCACCACCTGTTGAGCAGTTGACAAAAAATATTGGTGGGCACTAACTTACGTCAAAGTTTATCTGCATATAAATTTATATGCAAATTCGATTAGTAGTTTCTGAGATATAGCCTTTCCTGAATTTGTGAAAATCGCAGTCTAGCAGCGTCACTTGTTGAGCAAATGATACCGAAAGTTGATAGGCACTAACTTAGGCCAAGGTACATCTGCATATAAATTTATATGCAGTTATCTGCAGTAGTTCCTGAGATAATTCCCACAAAGTTTTTGTCACACACACACAGATACATATTTTTCTAAGAATGGTCAAATCGTGTTCTGGATCCCTCAAAACGTGTAAATCCATTGAAAAGCGGAAGTTGAAAATTTTTACGATTGCAAAAGTAAAAAGAAATATAAAATAAACAAATTTAGGAAACGGATTCCATCAAGGCTGATAATAATAATATTCTTTATTTTATCGTCTTCTCTGGAACAAATAAAAGCAAAGCAGATGTTTAATTGCGAATCATATATATCCGTGCAACCCAAATTATTATAGTAAATAAACATTCCCGTCGAAAAAATGAAATAAATAAAGATACTTTTTTTTTTTTTTTTTTTTTTTTTTTTTTTCAGAATATAAGCATTAAACAATGAACTACTATCACTGACCTTGAAGCAGATTTTTGCAATCTCGAAGTTCACAACTCACATAAGTGTTTAATCATTATTATTAGTCTTTTTTTTTTCAGATTTTTAACGCAATACAATTAGTAATTACATCTTTTTTTTTTTTTTTTTCTTGTATGTTCAATGGAAGAAAGTATTGGATTCGTAAAAATTTTCGGCTTCCGGATTTCGACGGATTTACAAGTTTTGAAAGGTTAGACCACGATTTGACCATTTTTAGTAAATGTCTGTCTGTCCGTCTGTGTGTGTATGTATGTGTGACAAAAATTTTGTGGCAACTGTATCTACGGAACTACTGTTCAGAATTACATATAAATTTATATGTAGATGCACCTTGACCTAAATTAGTGCCTATCAACTTTTGGTGTCAATCGCTCGAAAGGTGGCGCTGCTATGCAGCGATAGCATTTATAATATGGTTGTCAACTTTCAAATATGCTTAACAATAGTGTTCTAACAGGGATATATTCATTAAAAAAATAATAATTCAATTAAAAGAAATCAATAAAACCAGATTGATTTTTTAAAAAAATCTCGTGCTTGCTTTTCTAAAGTAACTATACGAATTATAAGGTATGGTATTATATGACAATATATATATATATCATCATTACCAATTTCAGCCTCTATCAATCCACTGCAGGATGAAGGCCTCTGCTAGGCGATTCCAAACTGCCCTGTTTTCGCGCACACACACACATATATCTATATATATAAAATCGTTCTTCCTGACTAGGGCTGGATTATTTATCAATATATCCCCAAGTATCGATATTTTTTTAATATCCCGATAACAATATTTAAGATCTAGCTCCTCCAATATATCCCTTTAACGATATTGCCGAGTGAACGAAACTCGAGCGAATGAAACCCGATCAGCCAACATACAACAGCTAACGAGACCGGAAGAAAAAAAAGCGCTGAATATCTTATTCTAATACTCATTTTCTACTTTCCTCTAATTACTCACTGATAAACTAGAAAAAATAGCCCCACGCCAAACGATTTCTGTTGCAACACATATACATATACTTCCTCATCCTTCATAAACTCAAATCTAAACATCACTGCTTTAAAAAGGCCACCGCATAATAAAAAAAAAAAAAAAAAAAAAAAAAAAAACAGTATTTATTGAAAGCCATCTGCTTTGATTATCCCGTGAATAAGCTGACTTCGTTCAAGGTCACGGTTCTACCCCTTCAGAAAAAATTCATCAGACATACTCCAATATCACAATACCTATAATCAGCAGGTGTGTTTACTCGGAAAGAGATTTGATATTAGTCGAAACGATATATCCCTATCCGAGATATCTATTATGGGTTCTGATATATTACACTATACTGAATTCCCACTCTACATTCATGCATATCGTAGGTGATGGAAACCACAGAAAAGGCAATATGACGAATGAAAACAATATCTTCTGTTTTAGCTCCTTTCCTGCTATTGGTTCATTGATATCGGTCTATTTCAAAGTGTCGATATAAAATGGCCAATAACATGCTTCAACATGTGTTTAATAAAGATCATCAAAGCCAAACTGATACAGTGATGCCAGATTGGGGATTTTGTCCCCATTTTAGGGAGTTTTGAGGCTTCTGGGGACAATTTTGGAGACCAAATGTTTGTGGGGACTTTTTTGGGGAATTCTAAAATTTTTGGGGACAAATCTGGGGCGTTTTTCAACTTTCTGTCAATGTTGGTAACGTAATGATTTATCCCTATGTCTAGAGACTTTCAATAGCTTTATTTTTATTTGGGGATTTTTTCAAAAATTGCCTTCATTTGGGGAAAAATCTGAGCTTAAATCATAGAAAAATCTGCTTGATATTTTTTTTTTTTGAAAAAAAAATTTATTTTCCCTTTTTAGTAGAAATCAAGTTGGGGATTTTTTCGAAAAAAAAAAAAAAAAAAAAAAAAACGTGATTTGGGGAAATTTGAAGACTTGTTTGGGGAAATAATTTTCGACCATCTGGCATCACTGAACTGATATCTACTAGAAGAGTTTTTTTGCAAATTTTCTTAGCGTTTAATAAAAAACTTCTGAAAATATAAGCAATTATGGAATGTATTTTTTTTTTTATATTATTTTATTATTATTAAATATTTCGATAAAATATTTTTTTTATTAAGACTGTACATCAGTCAGATAGCTTCCTTTCTCCTTTCCCATGTTATCCAATGGGATTTTCGTTGCTTCGTTTTATAAAAATATCTCATTCAAAAATGAAGTTTTTCAAATTCTGTTTTTTGAATATTACTCTTTGAACGGGTCGCCTTTTAGCTTAGTGAGCAATTTTTCGAAAACATTAATTTAAATATTTTATTTCAATAAGTAAATTGAAGTGCGGATCTCTAAGTAAAATATTTAAATTTATTTTTTCGAAAAATTGCTCACTAAGCTAAAAGACGACCTGTTCAAAGAGTAATATTCAAAAAACAGAATTCGAAAAAGTTCATTTTTGAATAAAATATTTTTATAAAACGAAGCGACGAAAATCCTATTGGATAACATGGGAAGGGAGAAAGGGTGCTATCTAACTGATGTAAAATAAAGTTTTATCGTCAGTAATTTTACAGTGACAGTTTCTTTATAGAATTATATAATATTGAATAGTTTATTACTTTTTTTATGTAGCATTTATTTTTTCTCTTTCCATTTATTTATTTATTTATTTTATTTTTAAAGCCGTACATGTTAAATAAAATTGGTTTAAATGCAAAATGAGTTACTTTAAGTAACAAAATGAAACTTCAACATAATTTTGTTTAAATAATATAATTTTTATACTGACAATGTATACATAAATACACACACACACACACATATATATATATATAATATGTAATTCAAATTTCAATTATTGTGAAACTATTACGAATGTGAATTGAACATATATATTTAAAAGATATTGTAATGATTTGGTAAGAGGATACAAAAATAAAAATGACAAGTAACTGACATTTAGGATGCATATAAGAGTTTTAAGTAAAAAATATTACTTTCTACAACCAAAAAAGGTGTATTCAATGGCAATTCTGAACTATTTATAATGGCAATTCTGAACTAATTAAAATGATTTTAATTTTTATTTAATACCTGCATCTTCAGAAAATTTTTCTGAAGCTTTATTTTTAGTAGAATTATGAATTTTGATATACTTGGTACAAATAAAACACAGATCACATATTAGCTGTGTTAAAATATGATTTTAAAATAATTAAAGCTTAAAATGGGAAGAATAGAGGATAAACTATATACAGAGGTATACTAAAAAGCAATAGTATAAGTTATAAGAAACACAAAACATTAATTCACTTTTTATGATTTTTTTTTATGATAAAGTTAAGGTAGTAATATACCAGAAAATACATGGAAAACACTCTATACTTGTATACTTTAAAATTCGTGTGCATATGTCTTTAAAAATAACAAATGTCTATTTTTTTCTGCCTTGAAAGAAATATCGCAATATATCGCTAATATCGATATTAACTTGGTGATATATCGCGATATTTAATTTCTGATATCGTCCAGCACTATTCCTGACTGACTGACTGAGGGAGTGAGTGAGGGGGTGATTCATCATCGCCCAGACCAAACCCCTGGACCTACAAGCATGAAATTTTGTGACAATGTTCTTTCTATGACGTAGGCATCCACTAAGAAGTGGTTTTACAAAATTCGCCCCCCGAAGGGGGGTGGGTAAAACATGATTTCACAAAATCCTTCATATCTCAAACAAAAAAACAGATATCCGTAAAATTTTTGCTTTAAGATATAGCTAATACAAACGTCTAAAAATCAATTTTTGGAATTTTCGAAATTCGGTCCCCAAGGGGGGCGGGGAGGGATGGGGAGGGCAAAACGTGATTTCACATGCGTAAAACGTGATTTCGCATAATCCTATATATCTAAAACAAAAAAATAGATATACATGAAATTTTTACTCTAAAATATAGCTAATACAAATATCTGAAAACTAATTTCTGAAATTTTAGAAATTCAGCCCCCAGGTGGGGCAGTAAGGAGGGGGGCTATGGGGCAAAAACAAATAGAAATACAGTTAGGCCGTTCAAAATTGGTACAGATAGGTTTTAAAGGCCTACAAGTCGAATGAGGATATTTTCAAAAATGTACAGTTATTAGGAAGGGCGAGAAGGGGGGAAGGGAGAAAGGGGGGGGGGCAAAAAAATAAAAATAGAGATAGATCGTTTAAAATTGGTACATAGAGGTTTTCGATACTTACAAATCAATTGCGGATATTTTTGAATTTGTAAAATTATTAAGAGGGGAGGGAAGGGGGGGGGTGAGGCGGTAAGGGGGCTATGGGCAAAAACAAATAGAAATACAGTTAGGCCGTTAAAAATTGGTACAGATAGGTTTTAGAGGCCTGAAAGTCGAATGGGGATAATTTCGAAAGTGTAAAGTTATTAGGAGGGCCGGGAAGGGGGGAGGGCGGAGAGGCAAAAAAAATAAAATAGAGTTAGATAATTCAAAATTGGTACATAGAGGTTTTCGATACCTACAAATCGATTGCGGATATTTTCGAATTTTTAAAGTTATTGGGAGGGGCAGGAGGGGGGGGGCGGAGGGGCAAAATTTAAAAATAGAGATAGATCGTTCAAAACTGGTGCATAGGATTTTTGATACTTACAAATCGATTGCGGATATTTTCGAATTTGTAAATTTATTAGGAGGGGTGGGGAGGTAAGGGGGGCTATGGGCAAAAACAAATAGAAATACAGCTAGGCCGTTCAAAATTGGTACAGATAGGTTTTTGATACTTACAAATCGATTGCGGATATTTTCGAATTTGTAAATTTATTAGGAGGGGTGGGGAGGTAAGGGGGGCTATGGGCAAAAACAAATAGAAATACAGCTAGGCCGTTCAAAATTGGTACAGATAGGTTTTTGATACTTACAAATCGGTTGCGGATATTTTCGAAATTGTAAAATTATTAGGATAGCCGGGAGGGGGGGCGAAGGGGGAAAATAACAGAAATAAGAGTTGGAGTATTTTGGGAATTTTTTCCGAAGGCAGTGAGAACACGGTGCGACATTTTTCCTAATCAGATTTTGTTTCTCTCTTTTTTTTTTTCACGTGATAAAAATTAATGCAATTTTGAGAATTCAGTAATTATAGTGATTCATTTAAAAATAGGGACCAGCGAAGCGGGCGTTGCCTGCTAGTATATATATATAATAATTTATGCATAGATTAAGAAAGGTTTTGATAGAATATTTCGTCTCCTCATTGATTTATTTGATTTCCAATGAAGCCATCTATGATATATGCAACTTCTTAATTGAATGCAACCTATGCAATGAGGTGAAATTTACACCTCATATAGCGTATTTCTTAGTAATGTCCTGATGTCTTTTTTTTTTTTTTTTTTTTTTTTTTTTAAGGTTTGTGAGCTCTACTTTAAACCTGGTGGAATTATACAAACAATAACATATTTTGATGAAAAAGAAGGAAAGTTATATGAAGTCCCAAGAAATAAACCAATTGTTAAAGGTGGTGCTATTCCTACAATTTTCAGAGGCTTGCCATCATGGAGAGCTATTAGGCATAAAAAAATTAAGTTTTATTACCTAATTATATTTGTGCTTTTATATTATTATTATGACTAATTTTTATGTAAATTATGGAGCAATCTTCTTCGTGAATATGAAACATTTATAATTTTCAATAAAATTATTTTTATCTTGATTTTTGTCTTTTATGTATTATTTCAATTACAAATAGTTTCAATGAAGGAGAAATCTTATTTAAATAAATTCTTGATTTAAAGAATGTTGAAAGTAATGTTATCAGGTAAGTGAGAGTTATTTTGGATGATCAAATACTTATAAATTATTGTTATGTATTAAAATTTCTCTGGGCATAAAATTTACAGAGATGATTAAAAATAAAAATTCTTATTATATATGTTAAAGTGTTTTTAATGCAAATTTTATGTCCACCCTCACCTTGAAAAAAAAAAGTATATCATTAATATTTATGATGTTAAAACTTTAAATAACCTGAAATTTGGAGTTCGATGTTATTTATAGTTTAGTACATTGTATCGTCTATACTGTACATATTGTTTATATTGTCTGTATCAATTGTTAAAGCACGTTGTATCGTCGTACTTATCTGTAATTTTAATCAGGTGGAAAAAATCCATTATTTAAAAAAATATATACATATATTCAGGTGGCTTAAATATTAAAAAAAAGGAACTTAAAAAAAAAAGTTTACATTTATTTTTGTAACCACAGCGTATAAACCGAAAGCACCGATGAGAAAAAATATATAAGGTAACGACACCAGTGCTCGTCACTCTTAAGGCCTTATTTTTAAAATGTTTGTTTTTTTCGCGTGGCATTCATGTGGAATTTATGTATCAATATTATACTTTGGTCTATTTTATACACTGATTCTTCTAGTTGTTGTTAGACACTTTCATTTTTTCAATACGTTAAGCCAATTTTTTTTTAAAAATAAAAATTAAACCTATAAAAATGCACCAGTGCTCGTCACTTGAAAACTGCGTTTCACCAGTAGTCGTCAGGTGATTGCACCAGTGGTCGTCATGTAAATAAAACGCAACAATTTGCTCAATAGTTTGATTTTAATTGCGTTTTTGCAAAATTAACAGAATATTATTGAAACAGAATATCTTTGGAACATATTTAGAACCCAAATCCATTCTTAGGGTTTAAAACACAAAACATTAAATGGTAAAATTCAAAATATTGCGAATAAAACAAATTCATATGTGAAATAATTTGAAAATTATTTGCTTTTAAGAAAAGTTTTCAAAATTTTATTCCTTCTCAAAAATATCTTTACTTAAAGCAGAGGGTAAGTAGCAGGGGAGGGGGTAATAATCTCGTTTTTAAGAGTGACTTTGTTCCAAATTATCGCAGTAAGATTGATTTTACGATGCTTTTTATTAACGCGTATTCTTGTTTGTTTGTCCAGTACAAATCTTACAATTGATTTTTAACTAACTTCCCAACTACCTAGACATTTGAAACTTTCAGAATAGTTCAGAACACGATGAAAATGCATTTTTTAAAGACTTTTAGTCAACTGCTCCGGGTCCCTGCAGCCTTCGGCAGCGTTATCAGTACAAATCTTGCAATCGATTTTTAACTGACTTCTCGACTAGCTTGACATTTAAAACTTTCAGAAAAGCTCAGAAGACGGTAACAATGGATTTTTAAAATATTTTTAGCCAATTCTTTCGAGTCACTGCTGCCTTCGGCAGCGTTTATATGGTTCAAAAGAAAATTTATTTAACTTTTTTCCCGCCTAGCTAGACATTTGAAACTTTCAGAACAGCTCAAAACACGGTGACAATGCATTTTTTAAATATTTTTAGCAAATTGTTTCGGGTCCCCGCTGCCTTCGGTAGCGTTCACATGATTCAACAGAAAATTTATTTAACTAACTTCTCGACTAGCTAAACATTTGAAACTTTTAGAATAGCTCAAAACACGATAACAATGCATTTTTTAATACTTTTAGCCAATTGTTTCGGGTCCTCGCTGCCTTCAGTAGCCTTTATATGATTCATCAATCATATACTCGTCCCGATCATCAATCTTCCCGACTACCTAGACTTTTGAAATTTTCAAAATAGCTCAGAACACAGTGATTAAATTACTTTTAGCCAATTGTTTCAGGTTCTTGCTGCCTTCAATAGCATTTATATGATTCAACAGAAAAATTTAAAACACGGTATAAAAAAAAATTCTTTTTGTATTGCAATTATTTTTTTTTAAACGTATGGGTTGATTATGCGTACCTAACACATACTATAAAGGAATTTTGAGAAATCTTTCGCCTCTCCTTCCTCATTAAGTGTGGGGTGGATGCAAAAACACGTTTTCAAGAGTAATTATTCTCCAAATTATATCAGGAAAGCAATGTTTTGATGCGTTGATTGGTTATGCGTACCCAAAAATACTGTAAAGGTATTTTGCGTAATTCTTTCCGACCAAATTTTGAGAAAGTGTAGCAAAAACGTATTTCTACGCATAACTCTGCTCTAAATAGTCTTACAAAGGCGATTTCTGATGTGTGAGTTGGTCATATGCATCCAACACCTAGTATAAAGAGATTTTTCGAAGATCTTTCGTCTATGTGAGGGTGGCAAAATATATATATATATATATATATATGTGTGTGTGTGTGTGTGTGTGTGTGTGTGTGTGTGTGTTTTCAATCTAAACTCTGCTGCAAATTATTTTCGGGAGGGAATTTTTTTTATGCGTTGGTTGGTTGTGTGTGTGCACCTTAGACGCATTATAAGGCGATTTTGCAAAATTTCCCTTCCCCTCTTCCCTTCCCTCGGCCGAGCGCACAAAAAACACGTTTTTAACCTTAGCTCTACTCCAAATTAACGCAGAAAGGCGAGTTTTGATGTCTGGGTATTGGTTAAAAGTACGGAATATGTAATTTGATAATATTGCGTTAAAATTCTAAATTTACCCGTGGAAGAGGGGGGGGGGGATAAAAAGCGGGTAAGTCTATGCCGAAGGCAGTAGAAGCCAATCATCATATTGCGGGACGGAAAGCTATTACAGAAGCCAGCGGGAACATTAACTGCGGTTTCGACTGATTTCAAAGTTTTTTTTTTTTTTTTTTTTTTTTTTTTAATTTTTTATAATGATAGGGATTTTTCCTATTTTATTTAAATATAGGGACCAGCGAAGGTGGCAAAGCTTGCTAGTATTATTCTACACATCAAGCTAATGTTATCAAATATTATAGATATTAATATTATCAAATGTTAATGTTATTTAATGTTATCAAATATTATCTTACAATTTTAATTAGTCAACAGGGTAATTTTTATCACCATTTTAACTATTTGTTTATCTTACATAATTAATTTAATGTATAAACAGAAAACTTGCTTCAGAAATGTTTTTAATGTTTAATATTTTCTATATAAGTTTTTATTCACCTGCATCTAACATAACAAAAAAGCCTTAACATAATTTTGAACCGACTCACAGTCATGCTAACTATGAAATTAAGCCTTTGTATTTTATCATTTTTGAAATATATATGAATTAAAATTAAATTATCACGGTCAATAAAAAACTTAAATATCACTTAAAAATATCTTCGCAAAACCATGACATCATAAAAATTTAAAATACATTAGACAGATGTATGAAGTAATCATGTCTGTTTTTCTAAAATATATAACAGAAAACTAGAAAAAGCGCTTTACAACTAAATATGTTTATGTGCCATTGTTTAATTTTTCCAGCAAAATAATATGGAAAATTTTAGGTGGTTTAAAGTCAGTCATAGTAAATTAAAGGTAACATGACTGACTTTATTTAAACAAGCTATACAAGAGTTACAAGTGCAATAAAGTTCACGTTCTTGAGGTTAAAATACATTTGTTTACATTTACGAATACCCCTGACGACTACTGGTGCCGATAGTCAAATTAAAGTAAAAATTATACCATCATAATTCTAAACGAAAATATAGTATTTTTCATCAAAAATGTTACCCAGTTATTAAAAATGTTAAAACACCAGTGTTCGTCAGGGGTGACGAGCACTGGTAAAACGTGCAAAATATGCACCAGTAGTCGTCATACCTTAAAAACCTTTATATTATGTCAAATTTTAAAAAGTTGCACATAAATCGTATTCTGCATTTCATAAGCATTACATACAATGCTTTATGAGCAATGTCAAAAGCAGCGAACAACAAAATATAACAAGAAATGCATATCTATTCCCTTAATCATTTGCTTTACGTTGACTCAATTCAATTGTAATTTAACGTATACTTCCGTTATTTTGTTTCTCCCTACTCTTCCCCAATAGTTGAAATCGAACTTTTTATGTCATAAGAAGCAGAAGGCTTTGGAGAATCTTATGTGGGTAGATTCAAATCCATACAGGTTATAAAACGGTTATTTTAACACTTCTTTTAAGAGGGTGACGACTACTGGTGCAGATTTTAGGGGTGACGAGCACTGGTGTCTTTACCTTATATTTCTAAATCCATATATGAGGATGTGCATAAAAAGTGGACTAAATCATGTGGCGCCACAATCCTCTTGGAATGCCTTGATAAAAAAGTGTTGGATAAATGCGTGCGTTAATGATAAATAAATATAGGGAAGAATGATTAAACTAGCAAATTCTTTGTTTCAGTAGTTTGTTAAATTTCCAGTATTCATAACTGCTAACTTTTTTAATTGATTCTGGAATGTTGTTAGTATATCGCCCTATATTCGCCCATATTCTTTGAGGAGTAATTGTCTTCATATTTAATTGTAATTACATGCTAAAGAAAATTATTCTATTAAGAATGTGGTATGAAGAAAAGGGCAAATGTTAACAACATTCCGGAATAAATTGAAAAAGTTGGCAGCTATGAGTATTTTATTCCAGTTGATGGACAAGTAATATTTTTCAGAAAAGTTTTTAAATGTTTTTTCAAGGTTGAACACCTTAAAAGGGGGGGGGGGGAATTAAACAATTACAAAAGTAAAGAGGTTAAGACTACGTTTGCAAAAACCTCTGCAGACAAATATGAACCTCTTATTCCTCATAAAATATGAAGGATTTTAACCAATTAAATTTTTTATTAATCTGCATACTTGCCAACTCTACTGTGTTTACCAGTAGACTACTGTTTTTTGGTTATTTCTACTGGCCTACTGTTTTTTGTTAAAAATTTACTATTTTTAGGAACTTACAAGAAAAATGTAAAATTCAACAATTTTCTTGTAAAATATATAGATGGAAAATAAGCAGAGAATAAATATAATAATGAAATGAGATTTATTAAATGTATGTGTAAAAATTACAATACTGATTTTAATTATCTCAAAATATACCTAAATTTTAGGGGGGTTTACTTTCATCACCCTACTACCATAGGTAATGGAAGTATTGTATTCGGTCCAAAAATTCGATATCGATATTTCACCTGATTTACACGTTTTACGGTCCCCTGAGTCCAAAAATGTGGTTTTTGGCAATTGGTCAGTGTGTGTGTATATGTGTGGAATCTTCTGGCTATCATATCTTCGAAACTAATGAAGATAGAACTACAAAACTTCAGAATCGAGACAGGTCTGGTGTACAGATGAATTTTCCAAACGTTGGTAAAAATTGAAAAACCGGAAGTGGGACATCGGAAACCAGAAGTGGGACCGTAAATCCGTATTTCAAAAACGGCTCTATCGATTTTCTTCAAATTTGCTATATAAACATTCTATTAGATGTCCTTTCGAATGATATAGTTGGTTTAGGATAATTGAAAGGAGTATAAATAGCTCAATTTCAGGTCTCGCAAGCGCATTCCTTTAAAAACGGCTGCACGGAATTTTTTGAAACTCGCCATATTAACTCCCTTTTAAATATCCTTTTGTATGTAATTATTGTTTGCCAGTCAATAATTGCGTTTTGATAAAAGTTGTTATCTAAAAAACGGCTCTAACGATTTTCTTGAAAATTGTTACATATAAATCAATTTTAGATATCCTTTCTCATGCATTACGTGGTTATTACAGGAAAATTAGCAGTCATCTTGCTTAGGTAGGCCAGTTTTAGATCTCGGAAATTGGTGTTTGAAAAAAATAACTACCTATATATACATACTATATATATATATATATATATTTAACCTCGCTATATGTAAGCTTCGTTTCATATGTCTTTACATGTGTATAAAATTTTTCTTACTGGAAAAATTTTAGGTTTCTACTTCTTTAAGTCACTTTTATATCTTGTGATCACTTTATCTAAAAAAAAAAATCTGGTGTGAAACAACCACACGACTTCCACTACACACTATAACACGTATTATATGCATGTTTTAGAAATAATGTGGTCAGCGAAGACATAAAATTGACCTAGCGAAGTATACACAAAAGAAATTTCCTGTAGGAGAAAGCTAATATATATATATATGTATGTGTGTGTGTGTAAAACAGAATTTACATAGCGAGTTAAAAAATAATAGAGTTATTTTTTCAAACACCAATTTCCGAGATCTAAAACTGACCTACCTAATCAGGATGACTGTCATTTTCCCTGTAATAACCATGTAATACACGAGAAAGAATATCTAAAATGGATTTATGTAACAATTTTCAAGAAAATCGTTAGAGCCGTTTTTGAGATACCAACTTTTACCAAAACTTAGCATACTCAGTTGTTGACTGCAAAACAATAATTACATACAAAAGCATATATAAAAGAGATTAATATGGTGAGTTTGAAGATATTCAGTACAGCCGTTTTTAAAGGAGACCTGAAATTAAGCTATTTATATAGGGCGCCTATCAATTTTCCTGAACTAACCAACTATATCATTCGAAAGGACATCTAATAGAGTGTTTATATGGCAACTTTGAAGAAAATCGTTGGAGGCATTTTTGAGATACTGACTTACGTTCCCAATTCCGGTTTCCGATGTCTCACTTCCGGATTTCCAATTTTCACCAAAATTTAGAAAATTCATCTGTACACCAAACCTGCCTCAATTCTGAAGTTTCGTAGTTCTATCTTTATTAGTTTAGGAGATATGATAACCAGAAAATTTCACACATACATACACCACTGACCAATTGCCAAAAACTACTGTTTTGGACTCAGGAGACCTTAAAACGTGTAAATCAAGTGAAAACTCGAATTTGAATTTTTAGATCGAATACAATATTTCCATTACCTACGGTAGTCTGGTAATAGAAGTATACCTGGGATCTGTTGACTAACTTTCTTAATCAAGTGTAAAATATGACTAACTTGCCTTGTCTGGCAACTGCGGTTGCTGACTAACCTTCCTGGTCAGATAATTATGATTGTCGACTAGCCTTCTTTGTCTGATAATATTAACCTTCCTAGTCTGGAATAGTGTTTTGGTGACTAGTTCAGCAAGTACACTTTTCAGTTTTTTGACTAGTTCAGCAAGTGCACTTTTCAGTTTTGGAGACTAGTTCAGCTAGTACACTTTTCAGTTTTGGTGACTAGTTCAGCCAGTACACTTTTCAGTTTTGGTGACTAGTTCAGCCAGTACACTTTTCAGTTTTGGTGACTAGTTCAGCAAGTACACTTTTCAGTTTTGGTGACTAGTTCAGCAAGTACACTTTTTAGTTTTTGAGACTAGTTCAACAGGTACACTTTTCAGATTTGGTGACTAGTTCAGCAAGTACACTTTTTGGCTAGTCAGCAATTTTGGTTAGTCAATTCTGTATTGTCAGTTGAGCAATTTGTCAGGTCACTGTGACCAACTTATTTTTCTGTGTGCAGGAACGTTTTTATCACATATTTATAAAACCCATTATTTTAATGGTTGATTACCGAAATGTGATATTACTTCCTTAGTGATTTAAAAAAATTACGTTTTATTGCCTCTAATTGCTGACATAAGCGAGTTTTCTTTGGCGATAATTGTTAAAATAGGTGATTATTTTACCGCTAGTGGACAAAATTCTTTTTAAAAGGAATTCATAAATAAATGATTATTTCGATACAAATCAACGAAATTTCTACTTTTTAGACGTCTAATTTATGAAATGTGTCATATTTTACCTGAAATATGGCTGTATTTCACCGCCATTTCATTTAATTTATGTTTAATTGAATAAATGCGCATTTTTACACGATTAATTAGTGATATACATTCTCATAATAATCACGAAGGAAAGAAAAAAAAGCAGCTAGTTGGTTGTTTTTTCAAGTCGCCACTTGTGGATTTTTTCAGTAACTTGTGATACCCGTTCCTACCTTAACTCATAGAAAAGTAGGTGTAGCGCTGTGGGAGTGTTAAGGTCGATTGGCTACACTTGGATCTTAGCCCGTATTTACGTGAGTTTCAGAGAAATTATGAAAAATTCGAACGGCTAGGCCGAAGAGCGTGACCTGGGTTCGAACCCGGCACTTCCCGTCTAACGGCTTCGACAGCACAACTCCTCTGTCACATGTGGAGAAACTCATAGGAATAAAACATTGTTTCGCTTGGTGTGATACACTAGAGAAACAACAAGGAATTAATCTGTTGTCAATTTAAACCATTAAATTCTTATTATCTTTTGCCTTCACTTAAACGATTAACAATGTTTTGTTGAATGATTTTTTTAACAATTACTTAAATTTAATAATTATTGCAGGTAGAAAAACAATTTTTCGAATCATGCTTTGTTGGTATCTGGGATTTCTTCAATTGAATCTTTTAATCTTTAATTGAATCTATATTTGAACAATTCTACTGAAAATTTCTGTATCATTTATATTTATTAGTCTTCAACATTAATGTAATAAATACGTTTTTATTGTTCATTTATATTTTTATTATTATTTATTTTAATTTAACTATATATATCTTAGACATTTAAATGTTACTTTTTTTTATGTTAATTTTAGTCGGCCTTTGTTTTAATAAATATTCATAAATACGTTAATAAGACTACAAGAAATGGCCTTTTTATGAATAAATACAATGACTAACACATTGCATTAATAATATATCATTACATAATTATAATAAACGTTAAAATATAAATTATGTAAAAATATAGAACTGTATTACCGGATTTTTGTAGCTACATTTATTATTTCTGCAATTAAAAGCCGTTATATTTGAAAACTTAGGATGAAATGTTACCATCGCCATGTTTCATTTTAAATTTCAGCATGAATAAGAGCTTCGTTCATTTCATTGCGACCGATGGTACGCCTCCTTCTGTATTGTTAATGGATGCTAGAGCGTGTGCATTATGTACTTTGATGTTGTTCTGACCATTCAACATCCGAACACTCAGATTAAGAGTGCATTAAGTTAAAATCAGAAAATGTCATATAATTAAGGCGTTTGCTAAATCCGATTAAAGATGATGCATTTCAACTTGGATATTCAAAATTAAATTTTCCAACATTATTAAGTTCATAGCCTTGTAAAATATAATATATAGATAAGTACTCATTAGTTAAAAAAGGAACTTTTAAGTCTAAAAGAACCATTTATTCAAGAAATTCAATTACATTTTCATAATAGACCTAGAAGTAAGTTATCGTGGATACGATTGGGACCAAAAGCGTGAGCATAATATTTTTCTGTAATGAGTGTGTAATATAGTTTTATATAATATATTTATGTATTTATGTGATTTTATTTAAATATAATATATTTATATATATTGGTTTGTGATTGGGGTGTCCTAACGACCATTTTTTTGCACATTAAAGCTTTTTAGATTGGAATTTAGGGCTAAAGTAGCTTTCAAACTCTTACGAACATCTCCGTCTTAACGAATTTTGAATCTTGAACTTGGTATTGGAGGCCTGGATGCTAATAAGTCGGCCACCAGTGGAATATTTATATGTATGTAATAGTATATTTTGTAATATATTTATTTGTCAATTAATTCATTTTCCTGGTATTTCAGCATTGTAATGAAAAATTATTATAATTGCACATGACATTCAAAGCAAACATGCTGTTATTGTGCTATCAATTAGAAATTTTTTTTATCTTTGTAATTCTGTGTGAATTATATTCATTTTGAAAATAACTTTATTTTCATATGCATATTATAATATATTGGTAACCTTTATGTCTTTCTTTTAAACGGCATAACCCTAGTTTATGTTATATTCTGGTAAATTAACTCATTTTATTGCGTTATACATATGTCTGTACAATAGTGCTTTTTAAATATCTTTGCTTTCTCATTTCTATATGTGGTTCTTTATTCATTAATTTACGTCTTCCTTCCTGGTGTTTGATCACTGTAATGAGGAATTATTAGTATATATATATATATATATATATATATATATATATATATATATATGTATATATAATGTGAAAGTACTGAAGAATGCAAGAGAAACATATTATGAAATGGCCAATTTATATACATGTACAAAATACATACATTCAAGAAAAGAAAATTGAAATAATCCAAAATACTCACGCTATAAAGAGTCTTACTCGTCAAAAAGGAGCAGATTAAAAATGTCAAATTGAAAACAAAAGAATGCACATGTATACCGAAAACTGACACACACACACGTACACACACCAAAAAAAAAAAGAAGAAAATTATAAATCCTGTTAAAAACGCTCAAAAAATGAAGAATAATCTCTCCTCGGGGACCAAATAAACTTTCTCAATATTTTAAATTAAATATAGTATATATTAACACTTAAATATAATAGGCGAAACGTATTAATCCTGGACGATAGGTCTAATGCCCCAGCCCTACCCTACCGCTCCTCGATGTCTTTTTCGAGTCAATTCTGTCTTTTTATTACTTTCGGTGTGAGCTTTTTTTTTTTTTTTTTTTAACACACTTGACATTGTGACTTTTTTGGCTTTCGTCCCATGCTATTTCTATGGGTTTTTAGCTTTTTTCCCCTCATTTTCAACATTCTAAAGTGCGGTGGATGTTCAACAAGTGGAATTTCACAAGGGGGTAAGAGTTCTAGTATGTTAGGTGATAACTATCTTTATTACTATAAACGCAATCTTAACTTTAATGATATGCAAATTTTTTAATGTAGTAATGGTATAATGGCAATATCTACAAATAATGAAAACATTAACGACCTTACATTTAATTATCCTCCTAATTTAACATTAATTAAAAACTGTCTAAATACAATAAACTTTCTCGATTCAAAGATTTAAAAAAAAGAAAAAAGTCAATATTTTTTACTCATTTATTTTAAAAGGTAAAAATTTTAGCTTTAAAACTAATATATATATATTCATATTTTAAATCATGTCTTCATTTATCTGTTTTTAAAAATATTACTCTTAACTGTCTATTTAGATTTAAAAAAAGTTTTGTCCATTAAAATTTACGAATAAAAATATCTATTTGTTTATGATACAAATAATTTTGGCAATCCCAATAAATTAGTTTTTTCACTGATTTATCCGTAAGATTATGGTCCTTGTTAATATACGTTTGGCGCAGCATAACCTCTCCTGGATCTTGTGCCATTAACATCTACCAACCAACCAACCAACCAACCTTGTTAAAATAAATAAATCATTAAAAAAAAAAATAGTAATATGTTACGTATACTAAAATTTTAAATGTTTTCATTGTATATAATAATTGTGTGGGTTTTATTGTAATTAAAAAGTTATCTTAATAGAAATATTATGTCAAATTTCGAACAAATTATTCATGAAAAACGTAGAATAAGCTGAATAAGTTTTACTGCTGTATAGAATATTTATGGTTTGTTTAAAGACACACACACACACAAAAGAATTTCGTGACATTAGAGTCTATGGAAAAATTTTTATTCAAGCGCACGTTAATGCGTTTATGCTGCATTTAACACAATGGAAATAACATACATTTTAAAGGTGTTTAAAAGTTGTTTACTCTAAAAAACGGGTATGTATAGACAAAATCATTTATTTAGGGGACCACACAAAAGAATTCCGATGACGTACTGTAATCATCCAAATGATGTCAAATTAGTTTGAAAAATTAATGAGTTATAATTAATTAGGTGTATTTTTATTATTGGCGTATATAATAACTATGGATCCTCTTCCAGGATACAAAAAAGAATTCCGTACTATTACGGTCTATAGTCGGTATTTCTTAAAGGTGTATTTTAACATGGTTACACCCCAATAAATATAATGAAATTTTACTAGAATTTTAAAAACATGTTTTTCTGTTGAAAATTGTGGACGTGGAATTGGTAATTTGTTTACAGGGTTACACAAAATAATTCCGTTATGATATGCAACCTTTTTGCATAAAACTTGGTACAAATATTTATGAATTACAGGGAATTAATACAAGACTACCAGTTATTAGGAATACATATACATATACAGATAGTTATAGAAAGAGAGATACAGCGGGTCCTGATCTGCAGATCTACTAGTAAAATGTAACTGAATAGAATTCCAAGAAAATCACTTAAAATGTTAAAAGAAATGCGCACGTGCAAGCGAACAGGAATGGAGAATGTAATGTCCTTTTGCAAAATGAAGAATTCTCGAAGGGAATACGAAAGTATTTCAAATGAAATATTAAATTTTTTAAAAGTAGATTTCAAGAAATATATTTGTAAATAAGTAATCACAAACTGAAATTTCTATCTTTCTTTTATAATGTATTTTAATTTTTGCTAAATTTTAAGCTATTTATGTAGTATATAGATGTGTATATGTAATATACTGATATATTAGATAAAAAAAAATTCTAACTGGAACTGATTATTTTTTTATAAAATATGCTTTGATGGTTTACTATCCATAATTTTTTTATTTTTAAAAATAAATTATTTCGTACACTAATTTCTTCTTTATTATAATGAATCAAAATATATTCATTGAAAGCTAATTATTTTTTAGTGAGGTTTAAAAATACAAACGACAAAGAGCCGCAATCATTAATTAGAATATCCGTAAGGGACAACCATTTTAATTAATTAAGGACAAACAATGGACATTATCTCTTATATTTAATTTTATTAAAAGAGAAAACATTCAAGATTGTTTTTCAACATCACTGGAAAAAAAAAAAAAAAAACGAATTTTAATTTATTGAAAAAACGATATTTCAATTAATTCATTCATCAAAGGAAATAAGTCTTTTCAATCTTTTATAAAAGAAATTCTTTTTTTTTATTTTTTAACAGAAATTAATGGGCAATTTTCTAAGCTTACTTTTCTAAGCACCCATGCATGTGGAGTAATAGTTTTTATTAAAAATGTATTTTGCGAAATGTGTTGAGGCTAATTCAGCTTTCAATTTTTTTTCATGTTAAAGTATATATATCTTTTTATTTACGGTGTATTTAATTTTCTTTCTTGGTTTTCATTATAAAAATGTAACAAAACATGCTGGTAGATTTTCTAAATATTGCTTAATTTTAGTGACAATATGTCTTTTCTTACTCTTCTCATACATATATGCATAATAATAATAATAATATTTAAATGGGGCCTAATTTTACATAGATTTTAATTATAATGAATATAGTTGAAATTTTTAGCACCGTCGTATGGGCTAATCTTCCTTTCCCTCTTTTATAAATGAACAATATACATAGAAAAACTCATTTTTATCTATATTTATAACAAGTGCATAGCCCCATAAGCAAATATAATCCAGATAATACGAAAAAGTTTTGAAAGTAGTTTATTAATGGGGAACGTGATTTTCCATTACACTATAAGAATTTTAGTTAATGTTATTGTTATTTAACTCAAACGTTTCTAGTTTTTATGAGTTTAGAATAAATTCTGATAAACAGACTTTTCTATATGAAACGTGTCTAATTTCATGAATTCAGAAATATTGATAATAATATATT
Organism: Salticus scenicus; assembly: GCA_963930645.1. Lineage (NCBI taxonomy): Eukaryota > Metazoa > Arthropoda > Arachnida > Araneae > Salticidae > Salticus > Salticus scenicus. Next base: position 372,373,660 of record OZ005649.1, on the reverse strand, counting down.
TATCATTATATTAATATATTAATTGATATGTTATAGGAACATTATTATTAAAAATTGAGCTATTATTGACCATAATGTCTGTGGAACGGTCTGGAATTTTTTTACATTGTAACTTTGATATAACACTTTAAAAAAAAGTAAATAAATAAATAAAATCCCATCATAATTTGAAATTAAAAGGACTTTTTTGTTATTTCCTGTTTAACATAGATTACAGATATAATTTTCTCGCAAAAAAGGATTTAAGGAGTTTTACGAAATATATATTTATATATATATATATATATATACAGGGTGTTTCATAAGTCTGGATATACCAAAATATCTCGAAAGGAAAGCAAATTTGTTGAAAACATTGATTTCAAAAGTTTCATGGATTTAAATAATCTGTCACATGAGGTATCACAAGTGGTCCCGGGGGTCCCTGGGGGCCCCACGTGACACAAACTTCATTGTTTTAAAAATATAAACCATACTTTTTCTTTCAGATACGTGTTAAGCGGAAAAATTCTGTTCACGAAACATCATTATACATTAATTTTAATATTAATATTATGTTCACGAAATCACGAAACATAATTATATATATGTATGTATTAGTGTACAATAGGAAAAGTGAAGGTTTTTTTTTAATTAAAAAATTATGATTATATATGTTTTTCTTTAAAACCAACGTTAAAATATTCTATTGCAGTAGGAAGCTGGAAAATATTCCAAAATAGTAAATTAATCGTAAAAAAATATTCTCCTAAATAAATGAAAATATTTAAGGTAGTTTGATGCTTAAAATAAAAAAAAAAAAAAAAAAAAAAAAAAAAGTTTACTATTCGGATTTCACAAATCAATATGCCTTGCTAAGAGTAATCGTAGAACATGGAGTAGAAAATGTGATGGATAAATAGATCATTGAAATTTTCCAAAGGATATGCATTAATTGCGGAAATCAGGATATATACGAAGTGCGAACAGTCTGGTGGTGTTTACAACGATGAAAACAGATTAAAACAACATATGAGGTTAAAGGCACTGCTGTCGCCACCGAACGGGATTTAGCTAGTAAAAAAATTTAGGTGTCTCGAAGGAGCTGGTGATTGAAGGTGGTTACTAATTATTACCCAACAGACAAATAATAATAATAATAAAATCCCAGCTCAATTCAGCTTGTAAAAAAAATTATATTTCACTGAACATGTAGTATTACAGCTGTGTACATTTAAGTAAATGAAAAGAGAAAAAAACAAAATTTTCTTTGACTTCTTAAAAAGAAAAAAGAGTTTAACGAACTCGGTCATTTCGGAAATTAAAGTAAATAAAAACAGAAATTTGTAATAAAAATAGCAGCATAGTAGCATAGCATAATATCTATACTGAAAACACACACACAAAATTCAATAATAGTAAAAAATATTTATATACAGTACAATATAAAAATCGTGTCTTAAAATTATTTTTATTTATTTATTTTGGGGAATACATAATTAAAAAGCTATGTAAAGGGATCTTTATATTTAATACATATAACATGATTTTGATAGGATTAAACACAACTTTTGCATCGCAGAATTTTCAAAAATATTGTCATTTTTCATGACCGTGTTATTACTTTCTTCTATATATATAAGAAAAAAGTATTGCTGGCTTGTGGAATCACGCCACGATTATTTTCTGCACATTCATTAGGCAGGGAATCCAGTGGGATTTTTAAGCATCATTATAACGAAATGTAAAATTTTATAACCGCTTACATAATAATTAGAGCATAATATTAAGTGATTATTGCCCACCAGTGGCATAGAAATTTTATCTCGCTAAGCTGGTAGAGAGATTCCAGGTTCAAACCTACATCAATTTAACTAATCATCATTTTTTTTGTTTCAAAGAGTTTAATAATGCTAAAATAAACTTCAAATAATTTGAGTCTGACAGCGCCCTCTTTTGTGCGATATCCCCCAAAAACAGACTGTGCACATGTTATGTCAAGGTGTAAATATGTATAACACCTTATAAAATTTTGTGCCTTAGTTTTCTAAATAGTTTGGTATAAAAGTTTTGTCACATACGCACGTATGATCACACAGCCAGAAGGAGAGAAATTTTCTATAAATGGATAAAGTGTTTGGAACATCTGAAAACATATAATAATAATAAAGAAACAAGAAGTCAAAAATCTTTACGCATCAAACATTTTGTTCTTTTTAATACAGAAGAAATTTAAAAATAATGTTTTAATTATAATCATCGAAATAAAGAAAAGAGCTCATACCTTATAAAATTAGTAGATTTCTGTGACGCCATTAAAAGAAAAAAGTATGCAATATTGAACGTAAAAATAAATAAATAAAAATAAAAACATAGAAATACGAATTATCGTTCAGTTATTACAGTATTAAAAATAAGATTTCAAATTAAAATTACTCTTTTTTATGCTACATTACCAGTTGATAAATATAACACTGCCTCAGTAAAATAAAATCTCTTTAAAAAAAAATGTGATAAGATAAAGTACCATATGTTACATTTATTAGCTTTAGACAAATATATTCCATTAGGAAAATTATGTCAATATATTCAAATCCGTTCTCTCTTTTTTTTTTCTACGTCGCGTTTAAAAGATAAGTGACATTTTAAAGATATTCCGTTAATAGAGGTAATGTAAAACGACATAGAGTAAATAATAATTAGAAAAATGTATGTTTCTTTGACGTGTTTCATTTTGCTTGGCTATTAAAAGTGTCGTTACAGTTAAAAAAATCTCATTTAAAAAGTAAAATTAATTTTTAATATTATTTAGTTGATAATAAGTTTTTTAAATCGTCTATTTTCTACCACAGCGGTCTTTTCAGAGTGTTTAATGTTATTTAGTATATAATGTATGTGTTTATAGATATAAATATATATATAAATATATATATACAGTCATTTACAAAATTTTAAGACCACCCACAGAAAAATCAGATTTAATGAAATTCCGCAAAAATAACATACATATTTTACATATAAAAGAACGAAATAGACTGTGCATGGGTATTTACTATAATTAAAGTCAGTATTTTGTCGGACCTCCTTTGTTTTTAATAACTTGTGCAATCCTTTTAGGCATGCTATAAATAAGCGACTTGCATTAAGCTTTAGAAATGTCTATGCACCAGACATGCTTTATTGCTTTAACAAGTACCGTAGCAGTGGATGGTTGCTTTTCGACGACTTTATTGTTCACAATACACCATAGACTCTCTATTGGATTAAAATCTGGGCTGTTACCTGGCCAGTCAAGCTCTTTGGTTCTTTGTGCCCTAAGATATTTCTTGACAATCTTCGCCCTTTGACATGGATCCCCATCATGCATGAAAATTGAAAACAAAATAGCGGATCAACTTTCTTAACGAACTCATCCAAGATATATGTAAGATAAGTCAACAGTCCAACTTTGTTTAGAATTGATTAAGTTTTTGGAAGTTATTGTGATGACAATTTTTCAAATGGCATCCATTTTGAAGCAAGATAGTGGATCAAGTTGTCTGACGTATTCCTACAATATATTCCTACAATATATATAAGTTCACTCCCTAATTTTCGTTTAAATTAATTAGGTATTTCGTAAGTTACTGCGATGATGAATTCCCAAATGGCCGCAGAATTTCAAAGGGCCCTATCATTTCAAATTGTATCCATTTTGAGACAAGATGATGATATTATTAAACTTGGTTGGCATCCTGACATGTACGTACCGATTTTTTTTATTAATATTTTCTTAAATGCGTTTTTTACGATGTGTGTTTGAAATTACAAAGTGGCCACCATTTGGAAACAAAATGATAGGGCAACTTGGTCAATAAATTCATCCAAGATAATTTTAATTTAAGTCCACTGTTCAACTTTGGTTCGAATCGTTCAGTAATTCGGAAGTTATCGTGATAACAAATTTTCCATTTTACACATATAGATGAAATAAGAAATTGCAATAAGTCGATTTCTAAAGAAATCTATTAAAAGTCGTGTTAAATTCCGTTTAAAAGTACAGTAAACAACTACTCTGTTGAATGTTTCTAGTCATATAATAGCAGGAGACTTGGCGTTGGAATATTAAAACAGGAATAAACTACTACGTCAGAAACGCCAAAGAAAAATTATTGAGGTGCATACAGCTGTTTCGGTAGCCTAAAGCGTACCGTCTTCAGTGCAAAAAGAATTCTGAAACTGGAGAAGTGTTCGTATATATAGGAGAGGGACACTCACTTTTTCTCGGTTAAAAGATCCTATTGATATGCATAATTCTTGGGGCATTTATAGTATTTCTTGTCAGTGTGGTTTATCATATATTGGCCAAACTAAACGCAGTCTTAAATTTCGTTTAAAAGAACATATGAATTACGTCCGCAAACAAGAAACCAATAAATCGGCTATTTCTAAACATTGCTGGGAGGAAAATCATAATTTTAAATTTAATTCAGCTAAAATAATTTGCAGACCTAAATCCATTCATGAACTCGATTTCTTTGAAGCTTTTCATATTTATAAAAATTTTAAAAACCTTGTAAATTGTGATTTCGCTGTTCCCTATTTGTCTGATTGTTGGAAATTTTACATTCAGTCCACATTTCCTTAATTTTTCTACTGATTACACAGCTACACATTCCTTAATTCCTATTGGCCACACTCCCCACCTCTTCCGTAATCCTATTGGTTGAACTAAATCCGGTCCCTCTCCTATATATACGAACACTTCTCCAGTTTCAGAATTCTTTTTGTACTGAAGACGGTACGCTTTAGGCTACCGAAACAGCTGTATGCACCTCAATAATTTTTCTTTGGCGTTTCTGACGTAGTAGTTTATTCCTGTTTTAAGTTTCTAGTCATATATTTTATTATGAAAATAATAATTTATAATATACACTTTTTAAGATTGATCATAAAGAATATGTGACTCTCGCTTTTCTCTTTTAATATATTTCAAAGAACTTCTCTTACTGTCGCAATATACTATTTATGTCTAATAATCAGTCTTATATAAGTAGCAGAGTAAGCGGTATTTATCAGAGGGATGATTTTTGATTTATGTTTATGAAACGGCGTAGACGATTGATTTCTAAATACTCGTTTTATTTTTCTTCTAAATTAGTCATAATGGAAATCTTTGAATACATAGCAATCTTTTATCTGACTCTTCATCTTTCTCTAGGGAGTAAGAATACACATCAGAGTAACAGAAAAAGAGAGAGAGAGAGAGATTATCCATTTATGTATATAGTTTTTGTAATAGAATTTGTTAAGTCTGATAAGCAAAAAGATTTAGACAGATATCTATGTAAATAAAATTTGATTTTTTTTTTTAACTTGCCATTTTTTTTTTTTTTTTTTTTTTTTATGTCTAGAAAAAATGCATACACTACAAATTTCATACAAACGTTACAAGTCAAGTTATAATTTACAAGATTTTTATAAATTTATAATTTACAGTTATATTTATATAATTATGATAATTTTTAGCTAATTAGGTGGGATAGAAACTGATAACAAAATCTCATAGCTCATAAGCGAAACTCATTGACTCATAACAACATTTTACAAAAAAAAGTATAATTTTTTAAATATGTTTTTACATAATAATAATAATTACAAAAAAAAAAAAAAAAAAAAGGTAGAGTGAAAGAGAAATAGTTAGTAATAACAGGAACTACCTAGAAGAAAACTTTTGAGTGTAAAATTTTAACGATGTCAAAAAGGCAACCTTAAAAGTGTTTTTGCAAATATTATTTGAGTATTTACACTGATACCGTATAACAAAATGTAATGGATTTGATTAAAATTAATTTATAGTATCAAAATAATTTAAGAAAGAAATATAAATAAACGAAAAAGGACTTTATGTAATAGAAAACTGCACCAGAAATCAGTGAAAGTAACCATTATGTACAATAAATAAAATTTACAATTATGTCAGAAAAACATTCAAGTTTACAGTATTATCCATGGTAAAAATTTTACAGGCAAACCAAGAAAGACTTAAAATTCGGTTCATTCCATATCAAATTGACCAGGCCATGACACCCACCAACACGGGTTTAGATTAAAATTTGTATAAGACTTTTTATGCTGATTCTAGAAATGTTAACAATTTTAAGATAATTAAGGAGTTTTTAAATTATGATATTTTAAATATGTACTTGCGCCACCATTTTGAATGTTTCACATAAGATATGAATGCCTGTAACTCCTTTTATTATTATCACAAAATTATCAAACTTTTTTCAGTTTGTTTAGAATAAAGTAAGCGCTCATTTATTGAAAATTTTGTATTGTTAATCTAGTACATATATTTGTGACAATGATTTTTTCGTGACAATGATTTTTTGTGACAATGATTTTTTTTTTTTTTTTTTTTTTTTTAATGATTGATTAAAAACTTTTGATAATTTTAACCGATAATTTTATGCATTGACCCTTCTTCAATTTTCACCAAACTTTGCATACAGTCATCCAAGATATGTTTTTATGTTTGGTAAAAGAAAAAAAAAATAATGAGTTTTCTTATAGTTATATGAGAGTCATTATCAAATGTAATGTTGATTATTTGAAAATTTAACTTTATTATGAATAAAATTTAAATTGTAATTTTGTATTAAAAATAAATTTGAAAACTCTGATGAGTCTGTGAAATAAGTTTAATATTTTAATTTAATTTAATCTATTACTAGAAGCATTTTCTAGAAAATAAATTATCATTAATTTAGAACAATTGCCTGTTCGGAGGAATGTTATTCGAACAATTTTAACATTCTAATCTTCCAGAAATAAACATATCATAAGCTGATTCTATATTTCCTTTTAAAAAAACTCAATATTTAAAAAAAAAAAATCAATATTACGTTTGAATAGTTAATAAAATTTCTTATATAACTTAAATGCTCGGGAGCTGCTCCTCAGAATTTTTTTATCAAACATGAAAACATACCTTGGTTTGTCTATGTACAAACCAAGAAATGGTGAAAATTGAAGGTAGGGTAATGCACGAAATTATATAAAGAAACGAAAAAGAACTTTATTTAATAGAACTAGGTTCTAGATTAGTAATACAAAATCTTTAATAAATGAAAACTTACTTTATTCTAAGCAAACTGAAAAAAAAAAAGCTTCATGATTCTGTGATAAAAATAAAAGGAGACACAGACATTTATATCGCTGTGTGTAACATTCAAAATGGGGGGAAATTGGCCATTTTGACATTTATTTTAAAGATCATGACATGAAAACTATGATGTCAACATTCAGTTATTTGAAAATAATCGACATTTCTAGAATCAGCATGATAAGTTCTATAAGTATATCAAATTTGCTTAAAATCTGTGTTGGTGAGTTCCTTATTTTAAAAATCCTGGTCTATTTGACAAGGAGTTACCGTTTTATAAGTAATGGTCACAATCAATAATCATCGACTTTCATTGTTCGAACAGATGTTTATCTCAATGAACTGGTATCTAAGGAAGTAAATTTGCGAGATACTTATAAAATAGAATTCTGAAACTTCGGAATAGATTTCAAGTGGGACCACATGAATAGTTTTGACAAAAAAAACTTTTTTTTTCTAATTGTAGAAGTTCTATAAATGCACTAGAACATATCTTACTTTAGAACTTGATCCTTCACAAAAAAAAAATACATTTAGGGTCACGTTTATTTATGCAACAAAATTTATGAACGATAATATTTTTTATACAAAAGAAATATTTTTATTTTTACGTGAGTAACTTTTATAATAAGAAAAAATTGGCGTGAAAAAATAATTTACACACGTAAAAATATTTTGGTGAAACTGACGTCATGTTTTGTATTATTTTAATATACATATATACATACATATTTTATTGAGTTGGTAGATTAATAGTGCAACTACAGAATTAAAACCTCACTCACACATTATAGAGAGAGATAGTTATCTATATATATATATATATATATATATATAGAGAGAGAGAGAGATAGTTATCTATCTATCTATCTATATATATATATATATATATATATAGAGAGAGAGAGAGAGAGAGAGAGAGAGAGAGAGATAGTTATCCACTTCTATGTCTGTTATCTAGATTAACTATATCTATATCTCACCATAAGATATCTATATCTCTAGTATCTATATCTAGAGAGAGATAGATTGATAGATAGAGGTAGATAGAGGTAGATAGAAATATAGCAATTAAACAAGAAATGGTACAATTCAGATGTCAAATAAAACTTCACAAGACTGCTGTACTAAGAAAAACTGCAATCGTAAAAATATGTTATATCGAACTAAAATCCTCATTTGATAATAAAACTAAAAAAATGCGAAAACAGAGAAAATAAATGAACTAAAATGTTACTATATATATTCCAAAATTTAAAACCCTGAAATCTCGAAAAGTTTTTGGAAGGGTAAAAAGTAAAAATTCGCACGTTTTCTGAAACAAAGAGATTTATTAACCTTAACATTTTGCCATATCTCAAACTTATGCACATAATTTATTTTTATTTATCTTAGTATTTAAAAAATAAATAAATAAAAAGAAGAAAATTGAACTAATGACCATTCAACATGACTATCCAACTGCTAAAATAATCAACGTAGATTAAAGAAGTTTCCACATTTCTTAAATTTGAAGTGTACCCACTGTTAAAATATTTTTTGTTAGGCAGTTAAGTAATATATTTTTTGTCTCTTTTTACTTCCATTAACCTACTTCCTTTTTACTTCCATTACCTACTATCGTAGGTAATGGGAGTATTGTATTCGGTCCAAAAATTCGGTATCGAGTTTTCACCTGATTTACACGTTTTAAGGCATCCTGAGTCCAAAAAATTAGTTTTTGGCAATTGGTCAGTATGTGTGTATGTGTGTGTATGTAGGTGTGGAATCTTCTGGCTATCATATCTCCGAAACTAATAAAGATAGAACTACGAAACTTCACAATTGATACAGGTCTGGTGTAAAGATGAATTTCACAAATTTTGGTAAAAATTGGAAACCGGAAGTGGGTCATCGGAAACAGGAAATGGGACCGTAAGTCCGTATCTCAAAAACGGCTCTAACGATTTTCTTCAAAGTTGCTATATAAACACTCTATTAGATGCCCTTTCGAATGACATAGTTGGTTAGTTCAGGAAAATTGATAGGCGTCTTGTATAAATAGCTCAATTTCAGGTCTCGCAAGTGCGTTTCTTTAAAAACGGCTGTGCGAATTTTTTTCAAACTCGCCCTATTAACTCCCTTTTATATATAATTATTGTTTTCCGGTCAATAATTGAAAATACTAAGTATTGGTAAAAGTTGGTATCTCAAAATTGGCTCTAACAATTATATTTTTAAAATTGTTTTATTAATCCATTTTAGATACCCATTCTCATGTATTACGTAAATGTACGTACATGTAAAAAATAATTCTTTTTTTTTTTTTTTTTTTTAACTCGCTGTGTAAACTCCGTTTTGTATGTCTTTATACGTGTATCAAGTTTCTCTTACTGGAAAATTAAAAAAAAAAAAAAAAAAAAAAAAAAAAAAATTGCATATAATATTTCCAAAAAATGCATATAATGCTTGTAACATTGGGTAATGGAAGTCGTGTGGTTTTTTCACACCAGATTTTTTAAATAAAATGTTCATGCTGTAATACTGTATAAGATTTATTACATTAATTTAGCATTATAAATTAACTTAATTTTTTGTAGTTATAATGTATAGATACAATTATTTTATCTAATTATTAATAGACAAGTACTGAAAGTTATAGTAATTTCATTAATTTGGAGATTTGTCTAACAGTTTAATGCAATTTAATACTAATTATTAAACATAAAAATATTTTTGATTCACTGTGCAAATTTCTTACTTCAGGCTTAATTCACTCGATCCTACGCTGAACACTTTTATGTGATATAGTGTCACGTTCATTTCTGCAAGAAAATACGTTAATTAACGTATTACATAGCAAACAAATCTCGAACCTAAGTTCAAACCAAGATCTCATAAAGTCCCAAAAATAAATATTTTGAATACAAAGTCACACACATACGCACACAAAATAAATAAATAAATAAATAATGAAAATAAAAATCGTTGTACCTGATATTTCCGAATTAATTCTGAGTATTTTAGTGCTGCTAATTCCGAAAATGTCATCCATTTTGTTCATTTGTTGAAAATTAATGCTGTTAGTGTTTTTATGAATGTAATAATAGTCATAATTATATAACAGTCAACTAACAGTCATAATTATATTATGACTATTATATTATGACTGTTACAATTACTATGACAATTAATAATACTAATATTATTATTAGTGCTAAAATATAATTAAACACAGTGAATATTACTGAGAGGGCGAAGAATTGAAATGAATAAAATCGTTGGAAACTGTAAGGCTACTAACTACGAAAAAGTAGTGGAGAATCTGCTCACTACTTTTTGCTCACTTGGTTCTAACAGGAGCATGCAATTACACTACCTGCACAGTAATTTCAGCGATTTCCGCATTGTTAAAAGTATTTATTTCATGCAGAATATAGATAAGCTAAAAAAGTAGGATGAGGCAAAATGATGGGGCAAAACTGGAAACATTTTTGGAATCAGTGACTCAAATATAGCCAGAAATAGCTGAAAATTGTTAGGTATCAAAACCACTCTTAACCAGTGTAATTTGTCTCAAAAAAAAAAAAAAAAAAAAAAAATGAAAACTAAAATCAGTTTATGATGTATATTTTTAAACGCTGTATACCTTCTGAAATCTAGTATGTTTTGGCCATCACAAAACTTTCTGCAGTATTTTCTTGTACAAATTCACGTCATTTAGACAAAAGCACTCTCATTCATCATTCGATTTTACACTAAAAAAACTAATGGCGAAAATGGCAAAAAAAAAAAAAAAAAAAAATCTGGAGTGACTCCACTCGACTTTCCGAACATTGCGTAATTAACAGTTTTGTAGATAAAGTAAAGAAAGAGTAGTTGTTAAACAAACAAAAGAGAGAAAACCATAATAGAGTGTTTGAGTATTTTTCTCCATCTATTACACGTTGTTTTATTTAACGCTACTGAACTTTGAGCCCATAGATCATAATGACAAAGAAATTTTCGTTGTGTTCCTGTAAAAACTTATAAATGCTACATTCACCAAAATGCTTATAGTTAGTGCAACAGTGGTTTATAATACTCATATAAATTTTCAGCTCAATTCAATAAGGCGTTTAGATGCTATTGTAATTTTAAAAATTTAGTCCCATAGGCCATAATGATAAATAATTTTTCTTTGTGTCCCTGTAAAAAAACTGTAAGTGCTAGATTCACCAAAATCTATACACTTAGTTCAACTGTGATCTATAACATGTGTACAATTTTTTTGCTCGGATTAATAAGGCGTTTAGACACTATCACATTTTTAAAAATTTGGCCCCATAGGCATAATGATAAAGAATTTTTCTTTGTGTCCCTGTAAAAAAACTATAAGTGCTAGATTCTCCAAAATCTATACAGATTGAGTATTTGTGATCTATAATATGTGTATAAAATTTTTGCTCAATTGAATAAGGCGTTTAGATGCTATCGCACTTTTAAGATTTTGCTCCCATAGGCCATAATGATAAAGAATTTTTCTTTGTGTCCCTGTAAAAAAACTATAAGTGCTAGATTCACCAAAATCTATAGGGTTCGTACTATGGTGACTTACAATATGCGTACCAACTTTCAGGTTAATCGAACGAAGCGTTTAGACGCTAGCGTGTTCACCCACAGACATACACAAATACACACATACATACACACATACACACACACATACATACATCATCGTAAAAATAGTGAAAACGGACTCAGGGGACCTCAAAACGTATAGAAACATCAAAATCTCGAATTCGGATTTTTGACATGATTACAATACTTTCCTCACTATAGTGTTCGGAAAGTAAAAATACCCACAGACATACACACATACACACATACATACACACATACACACACACATACATACATCATCGTAAAAATAGTGAAAACGGACTCAGGGGACCTCAAAACGTATAGAAACATCAAAATCTCGAATTCGGATTTTTGACATGATTACAATACTTTCCTCACTATAGTGTTCGGAAAGTAAAAAGGAGGATTTTTTAATCCCTTACCTGCCGAGGAAAATTTACGAGATTCGCTTCATAATGCCACCATTTTCTTTCTCTCAAATGAGTAAATCTTTCAAAAACACTATCAAGATCACTTTCAAGTTTAGTTTATTGCACTGTAAAACTGCGTCAGTAGTTTCCCTGGTAGCAGTACGGTACAAAGGATTGTACTTCGGAAAAACGTCTATATACGCCCTGGGCAGTTAAAGGGTTAATGAAAAAAATTTATAACTTCGTTTTAAGATATTACATATACATGACAAAATCATTCATTTTAAGGTATCGACGAGTTCTTTTTGGTTGTGTTGGGTTTTAGGTTTTAGGTTTTAAGGTCGTTGGACAACACTAGGGTCCTAGACGTATAGGTGGAATGCCCTCCACGGGGGTCTTTCTAAGGGGTCCTAACCCGTATTTAAGTGAGTTTTGGAGAAAACTACGGAAAACTCTCGACGGCTAGAACCCGACCTGTGATCGAACCCGGTACTTCCCTTCTACCAGTTTTGAGCGTAGAAACGCTCAGTCGTTGGTGGGCCTGGTGAGCTCTTTTGAAATCTCTCTCTCTCTCTATATATATATATATATACTAATCCCTAACAGAACACTCCCTAGTACATCTTCAGAGTGTTCCAGGTGTGTTTTCAACTTGAAGACACCTTAAAGATATCCTGCGGAAAACATGTGCTGCCGGTGATATTGAAAATTTACACACACAAGGGAAGAGAAAGCTATTTTCTTACGTATGCCAGTATTTCATCCTGGTTGACTATTACTTTTTTTTTCTTTTAATTTCACAGCGATTTAATAAAAATATTTTTATTTATGTACAAAATCTTGTCCTATATTGTCCCATTAAAAATATGAAATAAAGGTATGAAGCTCCAGAAACTGTGCATTAGTTCTTCATCTAGAGCTATCACGAAATTTTTTATCATAAACGGGCATTTTCTAAAAATTGTCAAATTGTGTTCAGGAAGTCTCAAGAAGAAGTCGAAAATTTTTAAGAATTTAATACTATCTTTTACAGAATACAAAAAAAAAAAAAAAAAAAAAAAAAAAAAAAAGTAAAAGTCACACATATACTTTAAAATTTCCATAAAGCAATATGCAGTTAAAGCTAAAAAAACCTCAGACAAAATGATTTACGTACGATTATGGTGAACTTTTAGCTATCTCTAAAAAATAACCAACTGCATGCTAATTAATATTTATGTATATAATGATGTACATTGCAGCTATTAATTTCAATTTATTTGGTTTCTGGAAGCAATAGATTAAAGAAATACAAATACGCCCTATTCTACTATAAGTTCTTTCGAATGTTTAAGAAGCTCTAGAAAATAAGTATAACTCTAGACGGTGTCTTAAAAATAACAAATTTAATTTAAATTTCTATCTCGATTATTTTTCAATAGAACTAAAATTTTACGAAGCTCTTTCGTATAAGGTAAAATACCTTATTAAAATTAAAATTTTAATTTTAATTAATTCACTTCTTGTGGATATTCTTTTAGAGATGACTCATGTAAAAAAGAAATGCAGATTGAAAAAAAAAGAAAAAATCGTCACCTTGGAAACAAGAAACTAATTTTGAATCTCCAAATTGAAACACATTAAGTAAATAATAGGGAGATGAAAGCAATTTACTTCTACGCTGTGAAGCGAAAAAACAGGAACTGTTTCCAATATCATTTCCTCTTTTCGTAATACTTAATATAAGTATGTGGATTCTTGTAACGAACATAAGAAATGAATCTCGCGGCATAGGTAGACTCAGCTCACCTCCCAATCGTATATTTGTTCCCATAAATTTGTACTACATGGTGCATTATATTCATGATAATTTAAATGAATTTCGCTGACCGCTCGACAAATTCACAGACTGAAATATCCCACCTTTTAGGCTACCCATTTTTTAGTTCAATACATTTATCTTATCTTAATTTTCAGACTAATTTTGTTAGTGTCAATTTAGTATTTTGTTTCACGCAATTCCATTCTATTTCCAACTACACCTTAATGGAAATTTACGTGAAATATTGTTCTATTCTGCTATGTTATAAAAATCTTCAATTTCGAATAACATACGAAGTTTTAATATTAGAATATCCATACTTAACGATATTCAAGCCAGTATCATAAATAATATATTAAAACTGATGTGACGTCTTTAAGATGAAAATTTTCCTCATAAAGGATGTATATGCGAAATTTTGCCTTATACTGCCATGTTAAGAAAAGCGTAAATTTCGAGAAACTTACGAAGTTTTTACATTACAATAATAATGATCAGTGATGCTGATGCCCGTATCTTAAATGATATTTTAAAACAAGTTTGACATTTTTGCAGCAAAAATATGTATTTTAATGTATGTTTAAGTGAAATTTTCCCTTATTTAACCATGTTAAGAAAATTTTTAATTTCGAATAACTTACAAAGTTTTAAAATTAGAATGTTGCAAACCAGTAGAGTTCATGGCAGTATCATAAGTGATATTTAAAAACTGGTCTGAGTACTTTACAACCACTTGTTCTTGAGATATTGTGTATATAATCTAACATGTTAATACACCAACAAACTAACATATACCCATATTATACACAGGCACCCATCCACAGCCATAGATATCATAGACACCATATCAATTTGCTTAGTTTCGGATTTTTCACACCTCAAAACGTGTAAAAAAGTTAAAATATCGAGGTCGAAAATTTTCACGAAAACCTAAGTTTCCCATACCTACAGTACAATGGGGAACTAAAAAGGGATTTTCACCTTTTAAAAATTTTTAATTTTCCCAATAATACAAAATTATATAAATAATCTGTTGAACCCTTCACACAACTTTCTGTTGCCTTAAATTACACAGCCATGTTTATTTTTAAGGTGTAAAATATGAGACACAATATATGAACATCTCTAAGCAGAAAAGGTCAAAATATTTGTAGAAATTGTTTTATTTGATACACATTTCTGTCTGAAGTGGGCTGCAACACCCCTTCTCCCAACCATTTGTTTAGATGTTGTAGTTAAATTTATAAACTGCTTAAGATTGTTAATAATTTTGAAAAAAAAAAAAAAAAAAAAAAAAAAAACAGCGCATTCAGAAAATTTTCGCTTACACCATTCTTAGAAACTTGTTCAACAGGTTTCAAATTGCCTTGTACTGTACATTGTTTATAAGTTGTATACGAACCAAGTAGCTGAGAACCCAGTAATTTCGCCCTCGGAAGACGCAGAATAAACACATCATATTTTAATGTAGCTTTTAGAAACAAAAAATTCATAAGCTTTTTTGAATAAAGATCGCTTAAAGAAAACTTTTTTTTACAAAAATTCTGTTAAAAAAATATGGAGTCATTAAATGTTAACCCCTTCCGCTCCAGGCTAGCTGTAGTGTAAATGTCTGAAATACCAGATTATAATTTTGAAATAGTATCGTATACTTTCTTTGGACGTATGCACGTACGTCACTAGGACGTACGCACGTACGTCCCTGGAGCGGAAGGGGTATTTGTATTAGCTATGAGTATTTTTTATTTCTTTTTCGTGTCATTATATATCAGTCTGAAAAATAATACACAATCACTAAAAGGCAGCAACAGGTTTGGAAAAATAATAAAACATCTAATTAGTTGATAAGTCCTATCTAAATGATAGTAACAACAAAACTACTTTGTGTGGCCATTACAAAGCTTTCTTCTATATTTTCTTATACAATTTCACGCAGCACATATTATTTATTAAAATTCTTATTTATCAAAGTTATTTTCCACGATGAATGCAGACTATTTTTTACCGCAGAGAAACGTAACACTAAATGTCAAATAAAAATTAATTTCATGCTAGTATAGAATTTCGTAAGAAATGAGGGGTTTCTTTTTGAGAGGGGATTAAACAAATCTATAACTTTTGTTTTAATCACAGATCTAGGATTCAACCACTCGTTTTTTGAGGTACTGACGAGTTATTTTGAGAAATACCCCCAGAAAGCCTAAAATCTAAGAAAATTCTCTTAGTTTTAAACGAAACACTTCAGAGACTGTTTTAGAAAAAAAAAATCATATCTATAAATCATACTTATAAAAAAAGAAAAGAAAAGAAAAAGAAAGAAAAGCGCTCAATTTTCTTCCTATAATTTTTTTTTATTTTTAGAAGTAGTAAATTTAGCTCGTAATAGAGAGTGTTAGGAACACATTTTCGTTGAATTTTGACGGGATTTAGAAAATCAGCATGGAGGAAGTTAGAAAATTTTCATATAATTGTAATAAAAAATTCTAATTTCCATGGAAAATTTAGGTCAGAGCTTAATATTGTTATACGTGAAAGTTCAATCATTTCAAGAAATACGGTATTTATGTGATAAGTTTTAAATTAAATTCCATAACGTATGAAAAACTTTTCTTACATTTCAAAGATTTTTAATTTTCATTTTTTCGAAAACTTCAGTTTAAACAAGGATGTATAACAGTTTGCTAAAACTTTTTTAAACAAAATTAATTTACTTGTAAATAATTTCTTATAATTGAATTTCGGAAAAATCATCTGATTTCAAGAGTTATTTTCAAGCTACAAATTTTCATTTATACAAAATTTAGAAGTTCCAAGCTAGTTCTTTATGCATACATAAATGTTTTATTTTATTTTATTTTATTTTATTTATTTATTCGAGTTTAGAAAAAAGATATGTTTTTGCGAACATCGATGAAATAAAAGTCTGATAATTTAAAATCTGTGCTTAATATTTGTGCTTACCTTATATATATATATATATATATATACACTAAAAAGCATCTTCAATAAAGATTCTAAAATACATATAAAATCTTTTAAAAATGTATGTATGAAAGAAATATTTAAAAAGTGTAAAAATTTTCAACAAAACACGAATGCTTCTCATGGTATAAAGATACATTATAACAGCCATTCCGTAAATTCATTGTAAGCATAATAATATATACAGTGTAATAATTTCCGTAAATTTTCTGAAAACTTTATCCAGAGTTTCTGTAAATTTACAATATTTCTTAGTTAAAATAAATAGTCGAGATTCTTCACCATTCTTCTCTCTATTTTATTATTATTATTATTATTTTATTTCACAATAAAAATGAACAATAAATATTTCTACTTAAAAAAAAAAAAAAAAAAAAAAAAAAAAGGTGTTTTAAATCAGTAATATATACTTCAGCCAGTAGAGAATTTAAAAAAAAAAAAAAAAAAAAAAAAAAAAAAAATAGTCATTAAAATGCATATATAGAATGAATTTCTTAACATCTCTGTTTATTTTTTGCTGTAATTTTACTTAAGACTTAACAGCCCTCTTCACTTACCGCCGCCGGATGCCCGAGCCAATGTTATTCTATGGGAAATTTTCTTTACAAATAACTTATTAATTAATACATATTTTTAAATTCTGTTTTCACATTCAGAAAATTCCCAGCTGTTAAATTGATGGACCTTTTCTAAAAATGTATTGTTTTAATTTTTAGTATATTATTTTGAAATTGCAAAGTGAAAAAATGAAAAAAATTCACATATTAAAAATTCGTATTTTACAGCTTTAAAAAAAAAAAAAAATATATTAAAAAAGGTCCGTCAATTTAACAGCTGGGAATTTTCAGAATGTGAAAAGAGAATTTAAAAATATGTATTAGCCAATAAGTTATTTGTAAAGAAAAATTTCCCATAGAATAACATTAACTTCGGCTTCCGGAGGCGGTGAGTGAAGCGGGCCCTTAAGATAAATAATTTCCTTTTTTTTTTTTTTTTTTTTTTTTGAAATTTTTAACAGTTCAAATCAGCAACTGCTTTGAAAATAAATGTTAAGATACGTAGTAATTATCTGTGCATAGACGGTAAATGTCGAATAATAAAGGAAAATTATAGTTGTTTAAAAATTTATATATGAAAGAAATATTTTAAAAGTGTAAAAATGTTCAGTAAAACACGAATGTTTCTCATGGTATAAAGATACATTATAACAGCCATTACGAAAATTCATTGTAAGCATCGCGTGTAATAATTTCTGTAAATTTCCTGAAAAATGTATTCAGAGTTTCTGTAAATTTACAATATTTCTTAGTTAAAAATAAATAATCGAGATTCTTCACCATTCTTCACCATTCTCCTCTATTTTTTTTAATTATTATTATTATTATTATTATTATTATTATTATTATTTTTGCAATAAAAATTAACATTAATAAATTAATAAATTAATAAATATTTCAACTAAAAAAAAAAAAAAAAAAGGGTGTTTTAAATTAATATATACTCCAGCCAGTAGGGAATTAAAATTAGTCATTAAAATGCATATATAGAAGAGATTTCTTAACATCTCTGTTTATTTTTTGCTGTAATTTTGTTTAAGACTTAAGATAAATAATTTCCAGTAGTTTTTTTTTTTTTCCGTTGAAATTTTTAACAGTTCAAATCAGCAACTGCTTTGAAAATAAATGTTAAGATACATACAATTTCTCTGTGCATAGACAGAAATTCGAATAAAAACGGAAAATTATAGTTGTTTAAAACTATATCTGTCATACTGAAATTTCAAATAGAAGGAAAAAAGCTGAAGCTGATTTAAAATTAAAAAAGTATGATTATCGATTCAGTTTTGATAGATAGAAATGCATTGAATTATATTTTAAAAACTTGCATGCCTGGTATAAGTACATAACATTTTGACTTGTAAATTTATACT
Organism: Salticus scenicus; assembly: GCA_963930645.1. Classification (NCBI taxonomy): domain Eukaryota; kingdom Metazoa; phylum Arthropoda; class Arachnida; order Araneae; family Salticidae; genus Salticus; species Salticus scenicus. The sequence continues at coordinate 372,354,809 of OZ005649.1, read as the reverse complement.
ATTTTTATTTAATTATAAAACTAGTTAATTTTCTCAATACCTTATATTAATTTAGTTTAAAACAATATTTGTTTTAAGAAAACTAACGTAACGTGGCAATAGTATAAATACAAAATAATCATTTTTCGTATCTAGAAAACAAACAAACAAACAAATCATTTGATTTATTAATTTAAAAAACTGACGCATAATATGTATTTAAATTCTGAAAAAATTTTTAATTTTCCTACCTTCTAAAATTTCTTCTAATATTTTTTCCTTTCGCTTTTGTACATGAATGAAATATAAAAATTAATTTGTTGTTCGATAATATAGAATTTTTTCCTTTTAATTGTTTTACTTTTTAATGAATATTAATTAAAAGATTTTACATTAATTAAATAACTCATTAGCAGGTAAAAAAAATTAATAACAAGCATTTTATTTATTTATTTATTTTTTAATGAAGTGGAAAAAAGACTTATACTTTAAATAATCAGATTTTTAATTACGATATTTTTTTCATCTCAGTGTTCTTTTTTTTTATTCCGATAAAAAAAAAAAAAAAATTGTACTTTTTGTTTTGGAATTTCTTAAAATTATTTTACAAAAACCAGTTTTTCGACATTGGAACATTGGAAATTAATTCTTCTTATTTTCTTAGGTTACTGAATAGTTTTAAATAGAGTTGCATTTACCATTAAAGCTAAAGAAAATATAAATTTTTGATTGATCATTAAGATAAATACAGATCTTCATTACACTTTCATTAAAAATTATTAATTTAACCATAGCATGCATAGGATTTACTGTAAAATATAACAAAAATTGGTTTTGAAATAAATAGGTCACTGCCGCAACAATTGTTTTGGACCATTGCCGATTTCATTTTCCATTCCTAATTTTTCTCCACCTGTGGTCGATAGATTCTGCTCTCAAAGCTGGTAAACAGCAAGTGCCGCGATCAAACTCAGGCTAGGCTGCGCTCGTTAATAGTCTTATTCAGGGTTTTTCGAGGGTTTTTTTTCTGAAGCCGGCGTAAATACAGACTAATGCACTTTAAAGAAAGTTCCCAAAAGTATTTCACCGAGACATAGGTCTTTTGAACTAGTAATCGGTCTTAAATAAAGTCACAACATTTTTATTCATCATATACAGAGATGTTGTTATAAAAGATTGGTATAGATTACGGTTACTTTAATCATATTTATCTTACTTTATAGTTTTATATTAAGATCGTTACATAACTTGCAATGTGTTCAAGGTGAGGAGAATTAACTATAACAGAAATTCATTCGTATTTCATTCTTGATTCCACTCAACTTTCCAAACTTTAGATAATTAACGGTTGTTTAAACTAGTGGATCTGCAGATGGGTAACCCCAACATCCTAATTGATTCACACATTACTCAGCAGATATTTTTTATTTATTCCATGTTACTTAAAATATACACACACACATATATATATATAACTTACTGTTTCAGGTTCGTAGCCTCAAAGCCTTGTGATAATTCCTTGTACCTCATAATACTTGAACCAAGTTTCAATACAAATGATTTTATAACAAATTGGAATTATTTTGTGTAGCCCTGTAAACTAATTATCAATTCTATGCCTAGCATTTTGTACAGAAACCATGCTTTTAAACATTCTAATAACATATGTTTATTTTTTTTCGTTAAATGGATTGTAACCATTTTCAAATGCATTTATAAGAAATACCATCTAATAGACCGTAATGGTACAATATTCTGTAGTGTGTCCCTATACACGAATCACAAACACTGTATACATCAATAAAAATATACAACTATATCCTTGCAACTCATTAATATTTAAACCTTATTTGACGTCACCTGGATGATTACAGAATATCATCGGAATTTTTTTGTGTAATTCTGTAAATATATTAATTAGTCTATGCTTACCTTTTTCAAGAGAAAACAAGATTTTGAGAATCTTAAAAATGTGTCTTAATTCCATTACTTTGTATGTAGCATAAAAATGTTAATATGCACCTAAATAAAAATCTGTTCATCTAATGTTACGAAATTCCTTTGTATCTCATTGTAAACGAGGAATAAACATTATATACATCAGTAAAAAAAATATACAAGTTTTTCTATGTAATTCATGAATAATTTTTCGAAATTTGACGTAATTTGGATGATTACAAAATGCAGTCGAAATATTTTTGTAAGGTTCTGTACATTAATTATTTAGTCTAAACACACATTTTTCTACTGAAAACAGGCCTTTAAGCATCCCAATAACGTATATTTCATTTTCTTGAGTGCAGTGTAATTACGTTAAAATACTTTCAAAAGAAATTCTGTCTATAGATTGTAATGATAATAAATATTTTGGTGTGTCCCTGTACACGAACCATTCACAATATTAACACAAAGACTATAAACATATTACTTTATAGCGCCTGTACATATGTGTCATTTTTCAAATCAATCGGAGGATTTATTTGCAGCTGTCGTTGTAAAAACAAATTTTGTCGTAGGCCGTAATGATAAGAAAAACTTTGGGGTGTCACTGTACATGAGCTGCAAACAGAATGCACACCAAATGTTAAATAATTAATACCGTGTTTCATAAATATGTGTACCAATTTTTAAATCAATCGAATGATTTTTGCGGCTTCTATCGTGGTAGACATATACAAACAGAATGCCAGACACACAAAACTCAAAAACTTTTTGAATATCCACGTACAGATCTCCACGAACGTTTCGGCAAGAAATTAAAGTAAGAGAAGTGTGAAATAAAACATCCCAACCGGAAAAAAGCTTTTAATGCTATTGCATTTTAAATAATTTGAGCCCATAGTTAAAGATGCAGAATATTTCGTTGTGGTCCTATAAAAATTTAAAAGTGCTAGATTCACTAAAATCTATACAGTTTCTACGAAGGTGACATATAACATGTATCTAAACTTTTTTGTGCAATAGGATAAAGCATCCAGACACTATCGCATTTTGAATAACGAGTCCATAAGGCATAATGATAAAGTATTTTTTGTTGTGTCCGTCTAAAAAATTATAAGAGCTAAATTCACTGAAATCTATGCAGTTCATGCTACGGTGGTGTTTTTATTAACTCGCTTTTTTGTTTGTTTGTTTGTTTGTCCAGTACAAATCTTGCAATCGATTTTTAACTAACTTCTCGAGTAGCTAGACATTTGAAACTTGTAGAATAGCTCAGAACACGATGACAATGCATTCTTTTAATACTTATATTCAATTAATAATTTTTTTTAAATTAATAAATAAAATGTAAAAATCACAATAGCTTTGGAATTAGCCATTTAAGTTTTCAATTTAGAAAATTTTTAACAACCTCGAAAATTCATTTTTGATAGAATGGAGTTGAAGGCTGATTTTTTACCAACAATATGAAAAATACCAGACCCAAGAATCGAACCCAGGGCCTTCCGCTTAACTCGCGGATGCTCAACCACTGAGTTACTCTGGCTGATAACCAGCTCGGAACTTCTCACATAATATACGTTGGCAAGGTCACCGAGTCTGCAATAGAGCAGCTATATCAAGTGATAAATTTGAGCATGGCACAACTCCAATAGACCACGAAATTCCAATTTAGAAATTTTTTCACAAATTCGAAAATTCATTTTTGATAGAATGGAGTAGATGGCTGATTTTTTATCAACTATATGAAAAATACCAGACCCGGGAATCGGACCCTGGTCCTTCCGCTCCGAGCATCCGCGCGTTAAGCGGAAAGCCCGGGGTTCGATTCCCGGCTCTCGTATTTTTAACATTTAAGTTTTATTTATAATTTAATTGCAGCCAAAAAAAATTACGAGTTCATTTTTTTCGACAGGAATAAAAAAAAAATAAAATAAAATAAAATAAACGAGAAAAAAAAAGGAACAAAATTAAATTATGCATCTCACAAAAATGGATGTCATTATCACTTTAAAAATATATATATACACATTGATAAAAGCTAATATAATTCAATAGCTAAAACTTCACGACTAGCTAGACATTTGAAACTTTTACGATAGTTCAGAACACGGTGACAATGCATTCTTTTAATATTTTTATTCATTTAATAAATATTTGAAAATTCTTATAATTGCTCTCTTTATTACGCATTTGATAATTTTCTTTCAAGTTATTCATTAAAAATTTTTGAAAAATATTTATTAATACATAAAATTGTTAAGTTTATATGAATCAGCAGAAAATTTAAAAACATAGTATATAAAAAGTTCTTTTTATCTTATAATTATTTTGTTGTGTCTCTGTAAAAAATTATAAGAGAATTATAATTATATCACCCAAATACTGTTTGTGCTACGGTGACCTATAATGTACGAACCAACTTTCAGCTCATTCGAACAAATCATTTAGACACCATCGTGTTTACTCACACGTACATATACACACATATGCATACATCACGAAAAATCTTGTAAAATCGTGGATGTCTCCACAAGGGATTTCATGTCAAGACGAAAGTTGGAGGTGTAGAACTAGACATCATGACAGTCACAAATATAAATTTGTAACATTCTACGATCATTCTTTCTTAAGCTATGTGAGATGCATTATCCATTTCGCAAATCATGATTGCAATACTTTTCTCACACATAATATTCAAGAAGTAAAAAATATGGAGTGGCTTCACTCGACTTTCCGAATTTTTGGTAATTAACGCTTGTATGAATGAGTCGAATTGCAGATCAGAAGCCTCAATGTTCTAAATGCATCTCTCATTATTTAGCAGATAATTTTTATTTATTTTATATTATTTAAAATAATTATTAATATATCTATCTAAATACATGTAAACAAACGTACATATATGCAATTAATTCGCAATGTAACGAGATATGTTTCTGAGGAGGGCCCCCTCACCCCCTGTTGTATCTATCTGTTTCCCTCTATATGTATATCTGTATGTGTCTATTTAATTGTAACTCATAGCTTGTATAAACTCTTTCAAAATACTTGTTCCAAATTTTCTGACAAATGATTTTATAAGAGATCGGAATTATTTTACGCAGTCCTGTAAAATAATTACCTACTATTTTCTACAGAAATTATGGTTTTAAACAGTATAATAACATATATTTTTTTCACTATGTGTAATGAAGTTATGAATATGTGTAATGAATACTATACAACTATTTCCTTGTAACTCATTAATATTTGAACCATATTTGACATCACATGCATAGTTACATCAGAATATCAACAGAATTCTATTGCGTGGTCCTGTAAATAAATTATTTAGTCTATAAATACAATTTTTCTAGATAAAACATGCTTTCAAGCATCTTAATGATATAAATTAATTATATTATGTTGAATGCAGTATAAACATTTTAAAATGTACTTAAATAAAAATCTATCCATAGACTCTAGTGTTCTTTTGTGTGTCCCTGTAAACCAGCCATAAGAATTAGATACATCAATAAAAACTATTACTCATTCTATGTAGCTCAAGAATAAATGCTCGAAATTTTAAGGATTAGACGTAACATCGTCGAAACACTTTTGAAAGGCTTTTTACCTTAATTATTTTGTCAGAACACACTTTTATCTAGAAACACACGTCTTTAAACATCTCAATAATGTATGGTTATTTTATTTTCTTAAATGAAGTGTAACCACGTTGTTTAAAAGAGATTCTGTCATAGGCCATAATAATATGAAATACTTTGACATGTCCCTGTACACGAACCATAAACAATATAAACATAAATAAAATTACAGAGTTATTTCTGTATAGCACCTGAATACGTGTACTTCCAAATCAATCGGGGAAATTTTTGCGGCAGCCATCGGCATACATACAAATTCTGTCCATAGGCCGTAATGATAAGAATATCTTCGGCGTGTCCCTGTACATAAACTACAAACAGAATGCATATTCAAAATTATACAGTTAAATTCTTCTGACTCGTGAACATGTGTAACAATTTGCAAGTCAATCGGGTGATTTTTGCTGCCGCTATTGTGGTACACACGTGCAGACAGATAGACGAACATACAGAACTAAAAATCTTTTTGGGTATCCTCATGGAGAGCATGTACTGACATTCCGGCCATAAATCAAAGCAAAAGAAATCGAAAATCAATCAGATTAATCGAAAAAGGTGTTTAACGATACTGCACTTCAAATAATTTGAGCCCAGAGTTCATAATGATAAAAAAAAAAAAAAAAAAAATTCATTGTGTCCCTGTAAATATCTATAAGTGCTATATTCACAAAAATATATACAGTTCGTACGACGGTGAGCTATAACAAGCATATAAAATTTAAGTTTAATCGGATAACGCATTTAGAGGCTATCACACTTTAAATAATTTGAGCCCATAAGCCATAATGATAAAGAAATTTATGATGTCCCTGTAAAAAGCTATAGATGATTAGATTCACGAAAATCAATATAGTTCTTGCAAAGATAATCTACAGTAGATAAATAAATTTTCAGCTCAATCGAATAAGGCATTTGGACGTTATAGTTCAATAAATAATTTCAGCTCATAGGCCATAATGATAAAGAATTTTTTTTTTTTTATCCTTGTAAAAAAATTATAAGTGCTAGATTCACAAAAGCTATACAGTTCGTGCAACAGTAGCTTTTAACACGTATATAAATTTTCAGCTCAATCTGATAAGGGATTTAGACACTATTGCAATTCGAATAATTTTAACACATGGGCTATATACTGATTAGAAGAAAAAAAAAAGAAATGTTGTTTTGTCCCTGCAAAAAATCTATGTATATTAGATTCACCAAAATCAATAGGGTTCATGCTACAGTGACCTATGACATACCTTTCAGCTTATTCGAAAAAAGCTTTTAGATGGAATCTTGTTCATTCACATACACATACATACGTCAGGAAAAACCGTGTAAAATTGTAGATATTTCTAAAAAAGCGGTTTGTATGAATGCTAAAATTAGAGGTGTACTGCTAGACATCGTGATAGCCACAAATATAAATTTGGAACATTCTACAATTATTTATTATTTTTATATTATCTTTTATTTATTTTATTTTATTTATTTATTTATTTTGGAGCTTTCTAAGCTACATTAACCATTCCGTAAATCATGAATACAATAATTTCCTTACATATAATGTTCGGAAAGTAAAATAAAATTAAAAAAAAACTCTATTAAATATGCATTTTTTTTACTTTTGAATAGCAGTCAATTCTGAACATTTAACACAAGTATTCGAGACTATCTATTAGAGAAGATTGAAAGAACACATGACCTTGTCAATGATTCAAATACAATATTCATTATTTTAAATTTCTTTTAAGTTGAATATTTCTTCATAGTAAATTTTAAACATGATAAGTAGCGAAAAAATCTGAATTCCTTAAATCTATTTTTAAATAGAAAATGATTTAAATATGAAGAAAAGAAATAATATTTCTTTCAGAACTATGATATTGGATTTCGCTGAGGAAAGTTGAAATAATTTTAATCTAAACAAAAAAATAAATAAATAAATAAATAAAATAAAATAAATGAATAAATAAACGTAAAAAAAAAAACTTAATCATTTGTCAGAATAATTTTTCAATCAAATTTATAAGAATATTTGCTTGATTTTCTGCCACAAAAATTTCTCACACTAAAAAAAAAATTAATAGTATTTTTTTCTTTCATTTATTTAATGAGAAGGAGATAAAACTTAGATTTCATTTAAGAAGCTTCCTCTTAATTTGAATTTTTATTAGAAACTTTTTTTACAAGATGAAAAGTAAGTATCAGTTTCTTTGCACGATTTAAATTTCGATATATTAGACTGATCTATTTTTCTTTCTTTCTTTCTTTTTTTTTTTTTAACTCTTTTTAAAAGGCATATGTATAAAAGGCTTTAGAAATAATTGTAAGAAAAAAAATCTGGAGTGACTCCCTCGACTTTCTGAACATTGAGTAATTAACAGTTTTGTAGATAAAGTAAAGAAAGAGGAGTTGTTAAACAAACAAAAGAGAGAAAACCATATAGAGTGTTTGGGTATTTTTCTCCATATATTACACGATGTTTTATTTAACGCTACTGAACTTTGAGCCCATAGATCATAATGATAAAGCATTTTTCGTTGTGTCCCTGTAAAAAGACTGTAAGTGTTAAATTCACCAAAATCTATACAATTCGGGCAACTGTGATCTATAACATGTGTACAAATTTTTTGCTCAGATTAAAAAGGCGTTTAAACGCTATCACACTTTTAAAAATTTGGCCCCATAGGGCATAATGATAAAGAATGTTTCTTTGTGCCCCTGTAAAAACCTATAAGTGCTAGATTCTCCAAAATCTATAAAGATTGAGCATCTGTGATCTATAATATGTGTATAAATTGTTTGCTCAATTGAATAAGGCGTTAAAATTCTATCGCACTTTTAAGATTTTGGTCCCATAGGCCATAATGATAAAGAATTCTTCTTTGTGTCCCTGTAAAAAAACTATAAGTGCTAGATTCGTTAAAATCAATAGGATTCATGCTACAGGGACTTGCAACATGCGTACCAACTTACAGTTCATTTGAGCAAAGCGTTCAGACGCTAGCATGTTCACTCACACACACACACACACATACACTCATACATACATACACATACACATACATACATCATCGTCTTCCCCGTAGGGGAGTGGCGAGGCTCCTACACATACAAAAAATTTTTCCTAGTTGACTATCTCTATTATAAATAATTTTTGTAAATTTCATAATGATTACTAAAAAATAATTCTGTTTATGCACATTTATACAAAATTTTGTCCTATATCATCAGGCGTAACTACATACCAATTTCTATAAAATTCTGTGCAGTAGTTTCTGAGATACAGTTGCCACAAAATTTTGACACACACACACACACACACATACACAGACAGGCATTTTCTAAAAATGGTCAAATCGTGTTCTACAGCTCTCAAAACTTGTAAATCCATCAAAAACCCGAGGTCGAAAATTTTTACGAATCCAATACTTTCTTCTATTGAATATAGAAAAAGGTAATAAAATAAAATAAAATAAATCATAGTCCGTTGAGGAGAAGTTGTTAATTTTTTATTTCCTTATACAAAGTATAAGGAAGTATAGTAATCCCGATTTGCGAAATGGATTTTCTATTTCACATTGCTCAAAAACGAATGATCACTGAATGTTCCAAATTTGTACGTGTGACTGTCATGATGTCTAGTTGTACACCTGCAAGTGTCGTCTTAACACGAGCTCTCGTTTTAGAGATATAAGCGACTTTACACGTTTTTTCGTGATATCTGTATGTATGTGTGTCTGTCTGTGTGTGTGTGTGTGAGTATGTCGCATAACTCAAAAACGGTTGGACGTAGAAAGTTGCGAATTGGTACATAGGTTTGTTATAACATCTAGTTGTGCACCTCCCTTTTTGGACTTTGTACGATTTTCCGTTTTGGAGATATTTAGGAAAATTAGGTTCATAATAGCCAAAATGTATCAAAAAACGGTAATAACTCAAAAACGGTTTGGACAAATCTTGCAATTTAACTAACTTACCGACTAGCTAGACATTTGAAACTTTCAGAAAAGCTCAGAACACGTTGACAATGTATTTTAAAAATATTTTTAGCCAACTGTTTCGGATACCTTCTGCCTTCAGCAGCGTTTATATGATTCCACAGAAAAATTATTTAACTAACTTCTCGACTAGCTAGACATTTGAAACTTTCAGAATATTTCAAAACACGGTGAAAATACATTTTTGAAATACTTTTAGCGATCTGTTTCGGATTCCTGCTGCCTCCGGCAGCGTTACTTTGACAAATCTTGCAATCGATTTTTAACTAACTTCCGACTATCTAGACATTTGAAACTTTCAGTAAAGCTCAGAACATGGTGACAATGCGTTTTTTAAATATTTTTAGCAAATTGTTTCTGGTCACTGCTGCCTTCGGCAGCGTTTATATGGTTCAACAGAAAATTTATTTAACTAACTTTCCGACTGGCTAGACATTTGAAAATTTCAAAATAGTTTAAAACATGGTGAAAATGCATTTCTTTTAACATTTTTAGCCAACTGTTTCGGATCCCTGCTGCCTTCGGCAGCGTTACCTGGACGAATCGCGCAATCGATTTTTAACTCACTTCTCGACTAGCTAGACATTTGAAGCTTTCAGTAAAGCTCAGAACATGGTGACAATGCATTTTTTAAATATTTTTAGCAAATTGTTTCGGGTCACTGCTGCCTTTGGCAGCGTTTATATGGTTCAACAGAAAATTTATTTAACTAACTTCCCGACTAGCTAGACATTTGAAACTTTCAGAATAGTTCAGAACACGGTGAAAATCCATTTTTTAAATACTTTTAGCCAACTGCTTCGGATCCCTGCTGCCTCGGCATCGTTACCTGTACAAATCTTGCAATCGATTTTTACCTAACTTCCCGACTAGCTAGACATTTGAAACTTTCAGAAAAGCCAGAACACGGTGGTAATGCATTTTTGAAATATTTTTAACCATTTGTTTTGGGTCCAATGACAATGCTTTTTAACATTATATATTTCTAAAGATGTATAAGGAAGTCATGTGCTGTCCACATCAGATTTTTTTAAATAGAGTTAAAGTACGTTAAACAGATTGAAACTAACACCTATTTCAGAAATTTACTGCAGTATTTTCCCATTGAAGAAGTCACCTAAAAGTTACATACTTTTACAGTTGATAAAGATTAGGTCATAGATTTTAAATCGATTTTGCATGTGCTGTTTTCAATTGGTATTTGCTTAGAAAGTTTTTTTCTTTTTCTTTTTTTTTTTATCATCGTAAATTTTATTGCTATCTTTTACTTAATTTTCAAAATGTACAGTTTTATTCACTAATTAATACTACAATAGAAATGAAAATTAAATAAACCTTCCTATTTTAAATCGAAAATACTTTCGAGTACCTCAAAGTGACGTTTGCAAATAAATTACTGTTAGTCCAATTTTTTTTAACCATAATTTTTCCTTCGCAACATTTAATGGGCGATATATGCAAAAAATTTCATCAGCACCAATTTTGTATGAATCAAATGAAAAATGTTGTGAAGTTCTGTCCAATCTTTCATGTGATAAGAGCTCATAAAATTTTGGAAAGACACAGACATTAGAATGGTCAAATCGTATTCAGCAATCTCAGTACATATAAATCTATCGAAAGCCGTAAGATGAAAATTTTTCCGAATCCGATACTTTTTGCTTTTTCGTATCCATATAATAGCAAAGAAAGTAGTGTCTTTGGTTCAAGTTTTCGATTTTGAGAATTTGCTGATGGTTCTGAGATCCCCTGAATACAAAAATCCAATTTTTACCGGTTTGTCTTGTGCCTTTTATCAGAATATCTGCAGAACATCTAGTAGCAGGAAGTACAAACTCAGTGTTCTAAATCTGCATCATATAGCTATGCTACAGCACACTTTTCGTCGGGCAGATAGTATGTGTACAAGGACATCTAACAGAACACAAATGTTTTATCTTGGACGGGCGAAATTTCTGTTAAGTACAGTTTAACATTTAGAGCTGCACTATAAAAATCAAATTCGAATATTTTTTTTATATGCAGAAAAGCAAGTCTTGTATTTTGAGATTTTGCTGATCGTTCTGAGACACTCCTGAATACAAAAATCCGACTTTTACCGGTTTGTCTGTGTGTCTTTTATCGTAATATCTCAAGAACAACCAGTAGCAGGAAGTACAAACTCAGTTTTCTAAATTTGCATCATACAGCGATGCTACAGCAGACTTTTCGTCGGACAGATAGTATGTGTACAAGAACATCTAAAAGAATTCAAATGTTTTTTCTAAGACGGGCGAAATTTCTGTTAAGTACAGTTGAACATTTATAGCTGCACTATAAAAATCAAAATCGAATATGTTTTTATTTGCAGAAAAGCAAGTTTTATATAGAATATGATATGAAAATCCTTTTCATTTTGTTTAAAGAATCACACAAAATAATTTCGATGTATTAGAACTATAAATTTAAATTGCTGAAAGTGCAAGTCAATTTGTGTAATGTGTTTGCCATACTGTGCTAAATTCAAGTATACTATGTGATGTGAACATAAATTATAGACAATATACCGTGATACACAAAATTGAAAGATTACATTCGTCTTCAATGAATATAATTAAAGGAAGTGTTTTACTTAATTTTAACAAATTCACGAAAATTGCTGCGGAATGATAATAACTTTTTAATACTATATGTAAACAAAGTACTAGTTTGGATTTCAAATTTCAACACATTTACGTCTTTTGAGTTCACTTGAATATGAAATCAATGTTTTAGTGGTGTCTTTGTGTGTATATCCGCTATCAGCATAACCTAAAATCAAACAATTGCAGGAAATTCAGATTAGATGTTTTGAAGATCATATGGGGTTACTATTTGAAATTTTAATCAAGATTGGTAATTTTCAGGGAGTGGTAAGGGATGAATTGGTTTGAATAATTTAGTATAAACTTTTTAAAAACAGAATTTAAAAACAGCCTTAAAATGTTAAGAATGCATGTATGTACTGTGCTTAATCGATGGTTTGGTAGAGTCGGTAGACCCTTTCATGCAGAAATGTATGTCAAACAAAATGTCTGTAAAACACTCTTTAACTGTTTTTAAATACCTTTATGTATAGCACTTATTATCTTACACCTTGATCTATAATCTGTTTTATTGCATTCATATGTAGAGTAAGAAAATCGTGTAAGTGACACACTAAATTATTTATTATGTATATAAAGAGTGATGAATATATGGACTAATAACATTCACATATATGAATAGAAAAGGTTACAGACTTAAATTTATATTATAGACACTACCTCTATATTAATCAAAATTCCAGTGACTTCTTTTTCTTAGTACTACTAAAATACTAAAAACAAAACAAATTTAGAAGAGTTAAATACGTATTTTGTGAGATGAAGATGGACTGTGTCGTATTAACAGAGACAAAGAAGAAAGGTTCGGGAATTGAGGAAAGAGGAGGATTTTATTCTGTAGTACCAAAGGAAGATAGAGCAAAGCGTGGAGTGTCAATTGTAATAAAAAAGAAGTTTAAGAAGAACATCACTAACTTTGAAGCAATCGATGAAAGAATTATAAAAATAAATATGGAAGTGTTTAAAAAAATAATGGTAATCATCGGAATTTATGCCCCAAATGAAGATGAAAAAGTAAAGATAAAATAACAATTCTCTGAGAAAATACAGGAAATGATGGATAGCATCGGAGGAAGAAGAGAAATTATATTACTTGGAGACTTTAAGGGACGTACAGGCTCGAAGGATAATGACTCAACAGTGGGAAAATTTGGAGAAATAGTGAAGAACGACAACGGGGAAAGATTGATTGAATTCTGTAAATAGAATGATTTAAAAAAAAAATGAATATTTTTTTCAAACATAAAGAGATTCATAAATACATATGGATCAAACATACAAAAAAGCAGAAATCAATAATTGACTACTTAATTATAAAACAAAAAACGAATAAAGGTAATAGATGTTAGGATTCAAAAGGGTGTCAAATGTGGTTCTGACCGCTATCTACTAAGAGCAAGATTAGTATTCCCTGGTAAGGAAAGAATGCAAACCAAAATAAAGGAAGATTCGGAACTAGAAAAGGTTGTGGAAAATACTTATAGACTAGAAAGAGGAAAGCACCAAGATACTTTTTCAAAGACGATTAGATGAAAAATTGGAAGAGAAAGATTTTGAAGGTACGACGGAAATGTATAACATATTAGCAGAAGCCTACGTCAGGCGGCTTTTGAGACACTGGGACACAGACAGTAAGAAAATAGAGAATTTTGATGGGATTCTGAATGTAAACAAAAGACACAACAAAAGAAAGAAGCATATTTAAAGTGGATGATGACGAAAAAATATGATGATAGAGATAATAATAGGAGACTGAGTCGATAAATTAAGACATTTATATTGAAGAAGAAAAACTCATTTTGAGATAGAAAATGTAGAGAAATAGAAACCTATATTGGAGGAAGAAAGTGTTCTGAAGCATGGAAATTCTAAAAGAAAGTAAGAAACGAAAATAACAATAAAAGCGCGCAAGACATAGTATCAATAAAGAAATGGGAAGAATACTATAGTAAATTACTAAATGAAACGAAGACCGGAGTTTTTACCGGTCATTCAAGTGGCGAATCCTAAGGAAAACCAAATAAAACTCACGTTAAAAATGACAGAAAATGCAATAAAGAGCTTATAAAATGATAAAGCAGTAGTCCCGTGGGAATACCAACAGAACTGATTAAAAACGGGACACGTAAACTAATCAGACTGGTAACCAGTTTATTTGAAAAATGTATCAATGAAGGACTTATTCCAGAAGAATGGAAGATAGGGCACTTGACGTCCATATTTAAAAAAGGAAATAGACAGTTATTTGAGAACTACAGAGGGATAACGGTCACTTCAGCTTTTAGCAGACTATATGGCCGTATATTAAAAGGAATTCTAGAGGGGAAATATAAATTACATGAGGCAAAAGAGCAATGTGGATTTCGAGCAGGCAGGTCATTTATTGATCATATTTTCTTCCTGAAACAGATCATCGTTAAAAGGTTGGCAGTTGGACTGGAAACACACTTGCTGTTAATTGACTTACGAAAAGCGTACAACTGTGTACCACACATGACACTATGGAAGGCACTGGAAAAGTTGCCGGTAAAGGACACTATTATTGAAGCAACTAAAGAACTATATAGAAATTCAAAAATTTAAATCAAAGTCGGAAAAAAAAACAAAAAAAAACAGAAGGTTTATTAATTACAACGGGTTTAAGACAGGGTTGCTGTATATCTCCAACATTATTCAAAATTTATATAGAGAAAGCGCTTAAAACCTGGAAAAAAATGCAAACCAATGGAAATTCATATTGAGACAAAAATATTTACCCTACAATTTGCAGATGACCAAGTGGTGTTGACTGAAGATAAAGAAGACCCTGAATATATGAGAAGAAAATTAAAGGAAGAATATGAGAAATGGATATTATCATTGAATATTAACAAAACGAAGTACTTATGTATTGGAAGAGAAGAAACAAATTTACAACTTAGAGGAGAAGAGATAGAGATATGCAAAAACTATAAATACTTGAGAGTGGATATAGATGAAGATGGTAGAGCATAATTCGGCGATAAAAAATCGAATAACTCAGGTAAGAAAAGCAATTAGAAGACTAAATTGAATTTGGTGAAGTGAGGAGTTAACAACGAATAGAAAAAATAATATATATAATACCATTGTGAAAAGCATACTAATATATGGATGGGAGGCTTGGAGGATGACAGAGGGATGGAAGAGGAAGTTGTTGACCGTAGAAATCGATGCATTAAGACGATCCTGCAACATCTCGAGAGAAAAAAAAACTTAATAATAAAAGAATTAATATACGAGACAATCTGTGATTATATAGAAAAAGAGCATTTAATTTGGTTTGGACATGTAAAGAGAATGAATGAAGAAAGACTACCAAAAAAAAGTTATCCCTTTCCGACCCGAATCATTTTTACTTTAAAACATTACATTCTTCTGTTTTTGCAAACTGAAAGACAAATATGGACTATAACTGACATTTGTTGATTGAAAATTATACTTTACATTTTCTGCTAAAAAGCTCGATCGTTCATTTCCTGATTTTATTATATACGACTGTTCCAGATGCAAAAATGTAAGTGGATGTCGTGGATGTCTAACCCGCACGATCGTAAGGCCTGGGCCGGAAAGGGTCATGGAATTCAAATAAATGAAGAAAAGAAAAGAAGGAAGACCTAGGAGAACCTGGATGGAGGGTATTTATTACTCAGCCCGCTACAAAATTGGTATTAATCGGAATCTATGCCTGGACCCAATGGAAAAAAGTCCTGGAGTTCGGAAGTAGATGACAGCCTCCATAAACCCATTTTATATATAAAATATATAAATATTCCAGAATTAAAAAAGAGAACTCAAATGATTTTTATTGGTTAAAACATGTAGAAAATATGTATTTATCTACAGATATAGTTTATCGCAACTGTTATTTTGTATTTTTCTTATTTTAATGATCTTTTACTTTATTTGATTTTTCAAATAAAGAATTGTCTCTGAACACAAATGAGTTTAAAAAAAAAAAAAAAAAACTTTCGTATTATTATTTTAATTAAGAATGATATTTGTAAAGTTAACTTTTAAATTTCTATCTCTAATATAGTTAAATATTTTTAAAATGAAAACCAGCAACATTTAAAATATTTCACCATAGAATAAATTCATTCTTTTGTTACTTAAAATGAATGGGATTTCTAACAATTGTATCTGAATTCATGAATAAAGCATTTTTATAGTTTTAGATCATTAATAATGCACAAGAAATATGATAGGTAAAAATTGTTACAATAAGAGGAACCTCTATTATTTATAAAGGTAGAAATTTTCAACATTATTTAAGATAAGATATATTTTGATTTATTCTATATTACAAAGATATTTGTTTAAAATAGAATGAATAATACTGATTTCTTTTAAGAATCAATGTTAATGTAAAATTCATTTTGTAAAAGGTATTGTTAGCTAATTTAAAAAGCTGATTTAATGCAAATAGGATGTTTTTTGTTCTTTTCATTATAAATTTAAAAAAAAAAAAAAACTTTTTAATGTTAAACTTTCTATTAAAGTTCAACTAATAAAGAAGAATTTGATTCTTAATTTTTATTATTTTTTCTGAACAATAATTATATCTAAATTCAAAAGTTTTTATGACAATAATTCTTTTGTTTTTGCTTATAGATTACTTATAAAATCCTTTGATTACTTGGACAGAGATATATGTTTTCATGTTTTTGTAGAATGTTCGATATTTAAAATATCATGTGTAGCATTTTAACATTTCATGAAACTTTAGACTATAAATTATCCACTCGCCACTCGCCTCATAGCGACTACATGTAATAAAGTGGCGATTAAAAAAAAAAAAAAAAAAAAAAAAAAAGTACTCGTCATTTTTTTTTCTCTTGTAGTTATCATAAGCATGAATTTTATAAATCGAGATC
The DNA here is from genome assembly GCA_963930645.1 of Salticus scenicus. Classification (NCBI taxonomy): domain Eukaryota; kingdom Metazoa; phylum Arthropoda; class Arachnida; order Araneae; family Salticidae; genus Salticus; species Salticus scenicus. The sequence goes on along the minus strand of OZ005649.1, from coordinate 372,337,737 downwards.
GAAAATTGTGTTTTTTACAATCGAAATGTATGCATGTCAATATGTTAAGTTGAACAGTGACGAAGTGATCCCGCATTTCTAAAATAGGCCACAAAAATTATGACACACATTTGAAAATAGTTATGAAAATAACGGGAATTTTGTCGATTCGCTGCAAAACAATCGCTTAGTTTGAGATTTTGCGTTGGAAAAATAAATAAATAAATAACACGAAATCTGTCTGTTAGCGACGTATTGGTATTCAGCCAAAATATTGAAAAAAAAAGTAACAATTAAGCCAAAGGGACACTGGCACGTAACCTGTAATCTTTTTAAATTTTCAGATCTATGAGGCATCAAAAAATATTAGATATTTTTTCAAATTATGTGCAGAAAATTCTGAAATGATTATCAGAGGAATCTGAATTATTGCATTTTTTTATTATATTCGTAATTTACTTCTTCAATGTCCTAATACCCAAAATGTCGTTGGAAAATGTACAAGTAACCACATATTTCACACCTTCTACGCAAAGTTATAGAAGAATTCATTATGTATTTTGTAAATTATCGACGGGACGTATAAAATCGAATTAATTCATGTTATTTTGTCAGATATCTATACATTTTAGCATCCTTTTAGTAAGAATTGCATTGTGTAAGTAGTGCGCATTTCGACGATAAATCACAAATGACGTGTCATTAACATATTTCAAGTACAATTTTTGCTGCACACACACACACACGCATAGATATTACATTGCTTTGATAATAAAATATTTCATTTTAGTTTATTACTTTTAAGTTTTAACTGTATTTGAAGACACGTTAGATAGAGAAATATATTACCTGAATATTTCATTTTCAATACTTATTTTAGCTAAAAACTATACAATAATTTATATTAATTAAATAATTTCATTTCAAATAAGCATTTTTTTTAAATAAAAAGAATAAAAATCAATCTCCTCTAATTTCAGACAAACATTCTTCATATAATTTATTTTCATATGAATAGAAATTCGTTTCCAATAAAACACAGAACTTAAAAATGATTTAAAGAAAAAAAAGTATAAAGAGGTAAAAAGTTGTAATGACATTTTCTTTTTAAATGACAAATGATTTTTTTTTTTCATAAAATATCAAAATCTAACTTTAAAAAGGCAATTAATTATTTTCTTTTATTACCATTCATTTGATTTTCAATTTCAATTAAAATGTGGGGAAGTCTAAAATTCAACATTGTCCGCACTGTTATAAATTTGAGCAAGTTAAAAGTAATCTAATTATATTTCTAGCAATCCAAACGTTACATATTAATAAATAAAATTTGTCTAATTATTATATAGTTATACATATGCATATATTCAGATTTGTACGTATAACTTAATTTATAGATTAGCCGCCCGCACGGTGTACTGGTTAGCGTCCGTGACTCTTACGTGGTTGGGCCTGGGTTCGAAAACCGGAAAAGGCATGGATGTGTTGTTCCTGTTAGGGCTCGCGATGACCGCCCATTGGGTGCCCCTTCACAATATGTCATCAGTTCGGCGATCCCCTGGCCAAAGCTTACTCGCAAGTGCCACACCATTGAAAAGGTAGTATGCTGTGGCCACCACATGCCTTTCTTCTATGTTTTCTTATTTTACTCAGTAACAATAATTTATTAAAATTATCTTCCATGAGGAATTGGACGATTTCTGTTCTACAGAAGTGGTATACACTATATATCCAAAGAAAGTCAATTTTATACTCGATATAACATCTTTAAAAAAAAAAAAAAAAAAAAAAATCGATAATTTTATTTTAAAATCGATGGTTCAGCCATTCGTTTTAAAGATATTGACGAGCTCTTTTGAAAGGTACCCATAATGAAAATTTAGCCCCGTCGGGTAGGACATCTTCCCCTTAGCGGGGGAAGCGATGGTTCTACATATTTCACTTTTTTCCTACTATCACTATTATAAACATTACTTTGACTATCACTATTATAAACATTTCTTCTTAATTTCATAATGATTATTGAGAAGTAATTCTCTTTATGCACATGTATACAAAATTTTGTCCTATTCTATCATGTTAAAAATTTAGAAAAAGCGGGATGACAACGCCACTTGTTGAATAATTTTTACCGAAAATTCATAGGCATTACATTTATGTCAAGCACCTACACATTAAATTTTATGAAATTTGATGTAGTAGTTCCTGAGACATAGTTGCCAAAAAATTTTACCACATACATACAGACAGATGTTTTCTAAAAATGGACAAATCGTACTCTAAACCTCTCAAAACGTATAAATCCATCGAAAAACCGAGGTCGAAATTTTTTACGAATCCAATACTTTCTTCCATCGAATATAGAAGGAAGTAAAAAAAAAAAAAAAATTAAAGAATAATTACATTAAATGTAGCAAAATGGTTTTAGATAAAAGGAAAAAATTTTTTGAAAACAAATTCATGATTCATAAAATTAGATCAAAATTAAAAGCTATGCATTTCATTAAGTAAAATTATATTCATATTAAAGTAGACTTATTTTTACACAAGTAGTTTTGAATTTATCTATCTGTCTCTATATATTTTTCTTTAACGAAAATCTGCACAATATCTTAAGTTATTTGATCCACTTCTTAAGTAAGTTTACAAAAATTCTTTATAATGTCTTCAAAATTTCAGCAGATATTTTGTAGAAAAAGAGAAATCTTCAAAATATTTTAAAATATTTGAATAATATCTTCAGAAAATGCTATTTTCTGAAGAATATCTTCGGATTTTTTTTAGTGTGGGTATATATATATATATATATATATAATACATAATTTCATTATACTATTATTGTTTTAAAAAATTACTTGAAATTCATTTAATTTAGAAAAACTGTTTCATCGCTTTTAAATATATACATATAACCACTAGAACTAGATCATATATAAGAATTTAGACATTTTATAAATGACATATTAAATTTCGTTAACAATGGACAATTTGCACACATGGGGAATTTGAACAAAATCTTATTTTTTTTTTGGTAGTTTTAGGCCCATAAATTTCAAAAAGTTTATTAAAAATACAAAAAAAGTTCTCATTAATTTCAAAAACAACTTTAAAATTAACCAAAAATCACGTGACTTCAAAATGCTGCCTGACATCACACTTTATGATGCTTCAATGTTTACATTTTGTTAGCCTGGTTAGTAAGCAGGAATTCGTTTTAACTTTTTTAATTATTAATTGTTTATGTGATTTCTCAGCATTTCTTTTTCATCTTATAATCATTTAATATCATTATTTTCTATCGTTTCTGGCGGTTGTCCAATGTTTTTGTTTAATAGAATCCTGTGGAACGCTAAAGAATAACTTTTGAGAAGCATTAGCCATTGTATTAGTGCAGAGTGGTACAATACAATATTTATACTATGATTTTTTAATATCCGTCATTATTATAAAATACAAAACCTATTTCACTGATTCAAGAAGCAAGGCAAAGCACAAAATCGAATGTGAAGAACGATTTTTCCCGTTTGTTGTCATAAAGAGTGACGTCACGATATTTTATACTGCGTTTTCTCGATACAATAAATAGTGCGATGTTAAAATTGTTATAAATCAGTCATTAGATTTCAAATAAAGAAAATGTTTGTATTTATTTTCTTACCTTTTCATATTCTATTATATAAGAATAAAATCATTAAACGTGCAAATTCTCTGTTGTGTTGTGTTCTAAACATATATTTTTAAGAACTTGGCTGTACTACTTCAAAAATGCTTTTTGGTTTGTACGTGATTTATCATTGTAAAAAAAATTTGTTACATACGAAGTAAAATACATTGTAATTCGATTGCTTAGACAAATGAAGAAATGCATAAAAATATATATATAATGATTATGCTGCAAATTCCTAATGAAGCAACACAATTATATTGGTCGACAGAAAATAGTTTTGTTCGTCTTGAAATCACTAAATATTTAACTTTAGTCAAATTAATGTGATCATAAAGTTTTTCTCTGATTTCAAAAAAGGTTGTAAAAAATTTATTATAATTTAGAACATGGTTATTCCGTAGAGACGTTTATCAAGTTTGCTGTTCCGTACAGACGTTAGTTTTTTAACAAAACCACTTTTATACGTGAGTAATTTTTGAATGTGTATAACCTTGGTAGTTCAACGAATGTCAAGATGGTATTCCAATTCTCTTCACGTACTGTCCAAAATTTTGGCTTTCACATTAGACACAGCATCTTTAGTATAACTGTTGATTGATACACTCAAATTTAGAATCACACATGCATTGATATAGTCAAAGCTAACCAGGATACCATCCCAATAGTGTAATAATAGAAATCAAATAAATGATGACCATTCGAGAGGGCATAATCTAACGTGATTTTTGACGCGTAAACTGTTAGCCTTCTTGAGCCCATTCTCGAGAAATCAATATTAAGTTTGAGTAAAAATGTAGCAACGATAGAGAAGTCGGAGTAGCCCCAATAAAACCTGCCATACCCATGACTTTTATCAATTTTTCGGTTATATTTTAGCGAATTTTTAGACATTATATCTCGATTGAATATATCTCAAAACTGAAATGGGCAACTGATTAATATATCAAAGAACACGTTTGTCTATGCTTTGTCGATTTTTGCTTGTTTAGGATATCATTCATTATTTCAGTAAGGCATGATCTAATACATTCAGGCGTGGTTGCACCGATTATTAGTAAACTCTCAGAATTTGTAACTCGAAAACAAGCTGACGAGGGCAATTGCGTGCAAAAGCATATCTATATATTCTGTTTTGATTTATACTTTTTTGGATTCTTTTTATTATTACAGTAAGGGATGGTTTCCTGGTAAGATCAGAAAGGCTGTGTCTAGTGTGACAACAGAAACGTTGAACAATACGTGAAGAGAACTGAAATATCCTTTTGATATTCTTCAATTTAACAAGGGTGTTTGCTCATTCAATTTAACAAGGGTGTTTGCCATTTAATATATACTCACGCAAGTATTTTCTTTTTCCTTGCACTTTATAAACGTCTTTACAATAAATAGAAATAATCATGTGTCAAACTGTAATAGCTTTTTCACTATATATATATTGGTATGTACACATAGGTGCCAACTTGTACGGTTTTTTAACACCGGTATTTCTTTGTAAAAAAAAAAAAGAAAAGAAAAGAAAAGAAAACATTACAATTAATTGGAGAGAACTGCTAAAAAGGTTATTGAAAATTTTTATAAACATTTACCGGTAGCAGAAAACCGTACAAGTTGACACCTATGTATATATATATTAAAACAAGAAAAGATTTATTGAGCACACTGTAGACAGAAATTTAGATATGACAGTAGTTATGTTTTAAATAGAAATATTTTCGTCGAACGATTTTTAATTTAAATTAACTTTTGTTTAAATTAACTCTCAATTCAAAAATATATTAATGAGATATGAAAGTACAAACCGATTTACTTATCACAATAATACAGATAAAATCATTGAAATGAACAAGTTAGATTTTGAAGGAAGGATTTTCTAAATGGTTTCCATAGTAACAGATAAATAACAGCGATCTTACAATTTCTTCTGAAGCTTATACGCTGTAATTCAATAAAACATTATTGTTCGGCTCAATGAACATTTTTCTCCTAATGTTATCCTCTCAACCAATACGTTCAATTTATTTTCTGGTTCCGCTGCATTACAAGTGTTGTTTCTCTTTTCCCTTTCACACCTCTTATCATAATCATTCTTCATCCCATAATTCCTGAGGGGATATGACCAATGAAATATAAAAATGACGCTGTAATTTAGATACCATATTAGATGTAATTAGGAAAATAAAAGTTCTTGACTAATATATAATTCATTTCCAACACATTTAATCTACGTTTATAATTTTGATTTCAAATACAATAAAATAAACCATCTAAGACAATTTAACAACTTTTATTTAAATGCGCTCAAATTCGTTCTCATAATATTATTTCATTAATTTGAATATAAATAACATAAAAATGGAAATTTAGTCTTTTTTTAAAAATCAAACTGCAAAATTCAGCATTCATTAAAAATTATATGATACACATAACTTTAATCGATATACAATACGGGAAGAACTTTGTCCGCTGTAGTCTCAGAAAATGTGTACGGTATACGAAAAATATCGCTGCACTTACCAAATGAAACAGAAGAATCTTAACATTAGATTCACAGTAATACATTAAGAACTTAATATGAAAAAATTAGTTTGTGTTTGGGTCCCCCACAATTTAACAGAGAACGTCAAAAAGCGAACCAGGTCGGAATCTGTAAAGAAATTTTAAAATTATTGGATGATAGTAAAAACCGCCCTAATTCTAAACTTACAACTGATGATAAAATGAATGTATCTTCTTCTTCTTCTTTTTTTTTTTTTCTTTAATGTTCCAACAAGGGAATAAAAAAAAATGAGTTTTTAAATATGACTCCAAATCAACAACCATGAAAGTACAATGACAAATGAAAAAAGTTGTGTATGCCATTTTCATCAGGACGATTACAGGACTGATCAAAGCCTAGAAGTATATCAGGTGCGGAATTGATGCGGAAAATCATCGCTTGTTCGTGAAAGCGTATGGAGAACATGCTCTGTCGGAAACAATGTGCAGATTAGTGCTGGACGATATCAGAAATTAAATATCGCGATATATCACCAAGTTAATATCGATATTAGTGATATATTGCGATATTTCTTTCAAGATAGGAAAAAATAGACATTTGTTATTTTTTAACAACATATGCACACGAATTTTAAAGTATACAAGTATAGATTGTTTTCCATGTATTTTCTGGTATATTACTACCATAACTTTATCATTAAAAAAAAAAAAAATCATAAAAAGTGAATCAATATTTTGTGTTTCTTATAACTTATACTATTGCTTTTTAGTATACCTCTGTATAGTTTATCCTCTATTCTTCCCATTTTAAGCTTTAATTATTTTAAAATCATATTTTAACACAGCTAATATGTGATCTGTGTTTTATTTGTACCAAGTATATCAAAATTCATAATTCTACTAAAAATAAAGCTTAAGAAAATTTTTCTTAAGATGTAGGTATTAAATAAAAAGGAAATATTAAATAAAAAGGAAAATCATTTTAAATAGTTAAGAAATGCCATTGGAATTGGATACACCTTTTTTGGTCGTAGAGAGTAATATTTTTTGCTTAAAACTCTTATATGCATCCTAAATGTCAGTTACTTGTCATTTTTATTTTTGTTTCTGCTTACCAAATAATTACAATATTTTTTAAATGTATATGTGTTCAATTCACATTCATAATAGTTTCACAACAATTGAAAATTGAATTATATATATATTATATATAATATGTATACATTATATATATATGTATACATTATCAGTATAAAAATTACATTATTTAAACAATATTATGTTAAAGTTTCATTTTGTTACTTAAAGTAACTCATTTTGCATTTAAACCAATTTTATTTAACATGTACGGCTTAAAAAAAAAAAAAAAAAAAAAAAAAAAAAGAAAGAAGGAAAAGGAAAAGGAAAGAGAAAAAATAAACGCTACACAAAAAAAAGTAATAAACTATCCAATATTATATATTTCTATAAAGAAACTGTCACTGTAAAATTACTGAAGATAAAACTTTATTTTACATCAGTCAGATAGCACCCTTTCTCCCTTCCCATGTTATCCAATGGGATTTTTGTCGCGTTGTTTTATAAAAATATTTTATTAAAAAATGAACTTTTTCGAATTCTGTTTTTTGAATATTACTCTTTGAACAGGTCGTCTTTTAGCTTAGTGAGCAATTTTTCGAAAAAATAAATTTAAATATTTTACTTAGAGATCCACACTTAGAGTCCATAATTTATTTATTGAAATAAAATATTTAAACTAATTTTTTCGAAAAATTGTTCACCAAGTTAAAAGGCGACCCGTTCAAAGAGTAATATTCAAAAAACAGAATTCGAAAAACTTCATTTTTGAATGAGATATTTTTATAAAACGAAGCAACGAAAATCCCATTGGATAACATGGGAAAGGAGAAAGGGATCTCAAACAGTGATGCCAGATGATCGAAAATTATTTCCCCAAACAGGTCCTAAATTTCCCCAAATCAAGGGGTTTTTTTTCGAAAAAATCCCCAACAGGTTTTCCACTGAAAAGAGGAAAAAAAACATTTTTTTTTTTCAAAAAAGAATATCAAGCAGATTTTTCTGATTTGAGCTCAGATTTTTCCCCAAATGAACTCAATTTTTGAAAAAAAAACCCAAATAACAATAAAAGCTGTTGAAAGTCTCTATTCGTAGGGATAAATCATTACGTTGCCAACATTGACAGAAAGTTGAACTCCCCAGATTTGTCCCCAAACATTTTAGAATTCCCCAAAATTGTCCCCAGAAGCTTCAAAAATCCCCACTCTGGCATCACTGAGCCCAAAGCGAGTTAAACACATTGAACGTCGCATCTTATTGGCCAGAAGTTATCCACACTTTGAAATAAACCAATATCAATGAACCAATAGCAGGAAATGAGCTAAAACAAAAGATATTGTATACATTCGTCATAATAAGCGTTTGCTTTCATATCGCCCTGTCTGTGGTTTGGTTACTGTGGTATTTGGTATTACACCTACGATCCATAAGTGGTGATGTGGAATATTATCAAATACTAACGGTAGTATAAATTATTTCATATTATCGTTTAGAGTCAGTAATATAATAAATAAGTCAATATACTGCGGGAAAAGCAGATGGCTTTCAATAAATACTGTTTATTTTTTTATTATGCGGTGGACTTATTAAAGCAGTGATAATTTAGATGTGAGGTTTCTCATGCAGGAATAAAGGAAGGGGAAATATATGCATTGTGTGAGTGCAGTGATCGTTTGGGGGTGGGGTTATATATTTTTATTTTATCAGTGAGGGATGAGAGAAAAATAAGAGAATGGGTATTAGGTATTAGTATAAGATATTGCGCGCTATTTTTGTTCGGGTTTCCGTTCGCTGATGGGATCGTTCGCTCGCTCGGAATGTTCGTTCGCTCGGGTTTCATTCGGGAATTCGGGTTTCATTCGTGATGCGCGCTTGCGCGGAAGCACAATTCTATTAATCCGTCGTTGGCGTTTAACGGTACGTATCGGCATATCAATTGATCGCGCGGAATATCGTTAAAGGGATATATTGGCAGAGCAAACTCTTAAATATTGTTATCGGGATATTTAAAAAATATCGATACTTGGGGATACATTGATAAATAATCCAGCCCTAGTGCAGATGATTCGGAGACAACTATTTTGAGGTCAGTAACAAAATGTGTCTTTGTGAGCGGAAAAATTTTCACGATGAACAAGTAGAGGCATTACTGTTATGGCCATATCACACGGGAGCATATATACTCAACATTATACGCAACATGTTCACTATGTTGAACGAACGAGAAACCGGTCAGCCGTCCTTAGGGTTCTCCCGAATTGGTAACGTGATGTATTCCCTCCTCTGAGGGTATTCCAGGAAAAAATCCTGTTTATTCCTCCTATTGGTCCATTTTGATCAGCACGCTCAACATACTCAGCTTTTATGGCCATATCACACGGGAGCATATATACTCAACACAACATTATACGCAACATGTTCACTGAGCGTCGTAAAAAGTTGAGGAAGCTGAACGAACGAGAAACCGGTCAGAGTTCCCCCCGAATTGATAGCGTGATGTATTCCCTTCTCAAAAGGTATTCCAGGAAAAAATCCTGTTTATCCCTCCTATTGGTCAATTTTGATCAGCACACTCAACATACACAACTTTTTCTAAACGGTCTCGTAAAAGTTGATCATCCGAAAACTGGGTGTCCTTGAACAAAATCAGGCTGAGTATGTTGGGTATAATGCTGAGTTTAGTAAAATGCTGAACGAAAGTGTCCCGTGTGATATGGCCATTTACTAAACAGTTTCGTAAAAGTTGATCATCCGAAAATTTGCTGTCCTTGAACAAAATCAGGCTGAGTACGTTGGGTATAATGCTGTGTTTAGTAAAATGCTGAACGAAAGTCTCTCGTGTGATATAGCCATTAGAAGATTGATCTCACAAGGAAGGTCTCCATAGGTGCATACGCAAAAAATTTTGAAAATATTACAGAATACTCTCCTCATGAGGTTATGTATGATTATAAAAAAAATCCGGAGGAATCACTATATACACTGCTGTTCAAAAGTTTAGCAAGATTTGCAAACGATCACTTTTTTCCAAATTAAAAACTTATTTCTCAATGATTCAAACATTGGGTATTTAAAGAACTGGTTCTTCCTCATGTTTTTTAGTGAAGATTGGTTTAAGACAAGAGTTAGGGAGACGGTAACAAATTGAGCAAAATTAATAATGTTTGTGATCACCTTATATCGTTAAGTAAACGAAATAAACTGTAACTTTAGGATATGCTAATATAGACCCAATTCAATTTCTGGATAAATTTGTGTGACGATAGCATGTTAAATAAGGGAGATATAAGCATTTATTTTAAAACTCAAAAAAAAAAATCAACATGATTTTTATTCATAATATACAGAGTTTTTAACGAATGTTATTCCCACTTTCAAATAAGTTAGAAAAACACTTTTAAAACAATATGCTGAAATCGGAATACAAATATCTTAAGTATCTTTGGAAATATGAAAATATTTATGAAAAACGTGTTTACTGCTCATGTACGAAAGATAAAACATTTTTTATTGCATAGATTGAAAGCTAGATGTATTGGGCAACTTTTATCGAAAGGGCATTTGAATAGAATAAAAATTAAGAGAACTGTACAAAAAAGAACGAGCTAGATTTTAGATATTTTCCAAGAGTTGAAAATTGTTAGGTTTTTCACATGCCGCGTAATTAATTTGATGATCCAATTATTTCAACCACTTTCCAAAGGTTGTGTTTTTTGGAGGAAAAACCCCTTATGATCTCACAAATCATAGTAAATAAACAAAAATATGTTAGAGTTACAACTTTATAAGGGATTTTTCAGAAAAAAGTACATTTGGAGTGTGGTTGAAGTAATTGGATCTTAAAATTAATCACGCGGCATGTGAAAAACCTCTTAAGAAATTTCAACTCTTGGTAAATATCTAAAATCTAGCTCGTTCTTTTTTGTACAATTCTCTTAATTTTTACCCTATTCAAATGCACTTTTCATAAAAGTTGCCCAATACATCTAGCTTTCAACTTATGCAATAAAAAATGTTTTATCTTTCGTACACTTTTTTTATAAAAATGTTCATATTTCATGAGATAATTAAGATATTTGTATTCCGATTGCAGTATGTTGTTTTAAAAGTGTTTTTTTAAACTTATCTGAAAGTCGGAATAATTTTTTTTAAAAAAACTCTGTATATTATAAATAAAAAACATGTTGATTTTTTCTTTTTTTTTTTTTTTTTTTGAGTTTTAAAATAAATGCTTCTTATATCTCCCTTATTTAACATTCTATCGTCACACAAATGCATCCACAAATTGAACTAGGTATATATTAACATATCCTAAAGTTACAGTTCATTTTGTTTACTTAACGATACAGGGTGATCACAAACATTATTAATTTTGTTCAATTTGTTACTGGCCCCATAATTGTTGTCTTAAACCAATCTTCGCTGAAAAATATGAGGAAGACCCAGTTCTTTAAAGACCCAATGTTGGAAAACATTTCATTGAGAGATAATGTTTTAATTTAAAAAAAAAAGATCGTTTGCAAACCTTGCTAAATTTTTGAACAGGAGTGTATTTTCCGTATAGAAAAATATTGAAAAAGTCCGTTTCTTGGCTATTTATCGCTCGTTCGCGATACAATGAAAGCTGATGCAAAAAGTTTTTTTTTTTTTTTTTTTAATAATTACTCATTGCAGAAATATGTTTTCTATACTTATCATGCTAAACTAGTTTAATAAAGTTTACTTTAAGTAAATACACTTTTATAACTACAATTTTGTCATATATAAGAAAGCCTAATGATCGAATTGTATGTTTAGTTTAACGTGAAATACTTAAACTAAACTTAAGTTTTACTTGAGATTTAAATATTATAGTATAAAGCAAAACACTACGCACATACATTTATATTGCATAATAAATAAAAAAAGAACGTGCATAACTGTTTGGAAATGAAACACTGGTAAACGGTAGTCATTTAGCTGTGCGCTATTTTGTGTTTTCGAAGAATACCGATTTCACAACCAGCAATTCAGACCAAAATTTTAATTGATAAAAATTGTTTCAAACTTAAATTTAACTCTCAAATTTCAGTATAGATAATACATTAATATTGGAAATTTACACCTTTTTTATTACAATTTCCTTTTTTTAACATGCTTTTATTAACTTGATATGGTGTAACTATTAATGCATGTAACGGAATCTTGCAATTCAATTTTAGGCCACTTCTGTTCATCCGATAGACCTGAAATTTTACAGACGACATCATTATCAATGACAATGCTATATACAAGTGTTTCGGAGCGCATTTCCCATCAGGGGTAGGTTCCAAGGGCAAACAAAAAATCTTTGTATGTAAAACGCTATCGTATGAAACGTTTCGAAATCGAGTAAAAGGAACATCAATGGTACGATTTATCCCATCCGCCATATTCACCAGACGTAGCGCCTTCTGACAACCACTTATAGAATTTCTGTCCATACAGAACAGCCATTTCTAACAAAACTTCACATGTTTATACGATATCGGAAACTGCATCCATTAGAGAATCACCTAAAAAGAACCTAAACATTTTATCGTTGAATTAATTTGATACCAGGAAAGTCGAAAAATATTGCAGCTGCCGCCGAATACTACTTTCAGTAAATTATCGTGTACCATTCTTCTATCAAAATAAAGATGTGTTTTCTGTGCAATAAACAGCGAGAATAATTTGAAGTACCAATAAAATATTTATTATAAAAATATCCATTTTTATCTCAATTTCCATTTATGTCCCATAATATATCTGAGAAACATTGTGGGGCACTATAAACTAACCATTTATTAAAATCGAATGTTTTTTCAGGTGTAAAATAATTTTGTGCACTTTCGCTATATATATTACTTTATGATCTGTACAGAACAAAAAATATAAGCATTTGCTTTAAACATATGCTTCTAATAGAACGTAATGCATAGGAAACTTCTGTGAGTTCCCGTACATAAACTAGTTACGCTATTTATTTCATTATTAATGTTGAACATTCCATAATAAACTCCAATTATATTTATGTATTTCAAGTCATCCTAAAAATATTTACGGAAATTGGAGTTCAGAAAGACTGACTTATCGAAGCCATATTGTTAGACAAATGCATCATTAACTACTTTTTTCGTTGAACTTTCTTAGTTAGAGAGTAAAACATTTTTCCCATATAGAATGTATTACTAATTTAAAAATGGTAATATTAAACGACATTTCTTCTTTTTATCTATATTCTATTTTCTAAAATAACACGCGTTTCGGACATTTGGTTTAAATATATCAGAAAAAATTTTTGCGTATTTTTTTCTTTTATCATTATTCATTTCCTATACATATTAAATAACGTTTGTTTAAAAAAAAAAAAAAAAAAAAAAAAAAAACTCCCTCTTTTTGCATCGCTTGAATTGGTAATGCTTAAAATTTCAAATTTCTTTGTTTTTTTTAGTAACCATGGCTAAATAACAATTTAATTTTAATGTAAATTAAATATCATCTTAACACTAATGTAACAATTATTTATACAGATTTTTTAAAAATGATATAATAATCACTTTCTTCTGTCTACATATTTGATCCGTGAAAATCTTCAAAACCATAAAAAGCACCTAGTTTTTGATAAATTTGAAAATATTACAAGGCATTCGGAAATGAATTTTCAATTCATCAAAACAATGAAAATTGTTTTGATGAAAACCCATCAAAACTTCCAGTTTTTTATGGGCTTGCAAGTTTTGAAATGTCCTTAATACGATTTGACCGCTTTAGAAAATGTATGTTTGTTTGTGTGTTAACAAAATTTGTTTGCGTATATCTCACAAAGAAGTAGACGAAATTCAACATAAATTTAATTTTATTATTTTTCATGCCTATTTAGACCTACGTAAATTGATTTCCTAACTTTGTTACTTTTATAATTGTGCAGTTATTATTAATATTTTTTTTTTCTGCGCTGAATTTTTAAATCTTTATGACTTTGATTTGTCTGCTCGTTCCGTCCACTTGTTGATCCATGGTCCGATTTCTGCAAATTTTAGAATGCCTTCAAACTGATGCACGATTTTATTGAAGTTCACTATTATGTCATACTCCCCTTTGAAAATGGTTTTAACATTCTAATTTTTTTTAAATATCCTGTAAACATGTTTAAATTCTACTCACACACAATTTTTGACAGAAAATCAGCTGCTGCCTAAAATATAACACACCTAAAATATATTTTAAAGTACATCAGTCTCATTCAATTACAAACAATTCAACATAATGCGAATCAAAAAATCTTCAATAAATAGTACATAATGCATCATTTTTTTTTTAAATATATATATCCATTATAAAAGAATTATAGATGATTTAAATATTTTTTTCTGTTTCAAATTGTTTGTGTCACAATTTAAAAAATATTTGTTTATTTAGTGTCTATCTAAACAACAAACGCAAAAAGTAGAAGAAAGATACACAAACAGCTAGACAGATCGATGAACAGAAATTATATTTCCAAGTACTATCGGAAGTGTTAAAACATCCATATCCATTTTCTTCTATAAAACTGTTTATATCAACATTCGGAATTTTGAAGCTATGGACTTGTAAATGGTTCCCTTAGCAACAAGTAGATACTGTTATCTTCTTACCTCTTCCAATGCTTTTACTCTATGATACAAAAAAAAAAAAAAACATTTTTCAATTCTCGGATTTTTTTCCCCCTCACATTTATCATTTTTCATGTGATGGCATTATTATTTATTTTTTACTTTATTTTTCTTTTTTAAACGCGTTATATGATAATACTTTTCCATTCTATAATTCTAAAGATTAAATAGTATAAGAAGTAAAAGCTAATTTGATAGAAGTAAGTATGTCAAATTGAAATATAGTTTTTCGTTTTTTTAGATAAACATTTAAGAGAAGGAAAATAATCGAAACCTATTAATGGCTATTTTCACTCACGAAAAGATTTTATTCGCACACTTGAATTTTTTCTTCTACTTTAAAAAATAAATGCAAAATTAAAAAATAATAATAATGAAAGAATTGCTGAAGAATAAAAAGAAATTTCTGCCAACCAAAATCAATCTAGTTATTTTTATTTATTTATTTATTTATTTTTTCCAGTATAATATAAAGTAAAAAAAAACTTTCTGAAAATAAAAGTATTTTTAAAAACTTTTATTTGCATTTTATCTATTTTTAATGAGGAAGAAGTTTGCTGTAATTTTTAGAATTGTGATGTATTTAATATAACGAATTCTGAAGATAAGAAAAATAAGAGAATATCAACCAACGCAATTTTGTCTGTTTGTCTCAATAAAAGAGTTGCGGATGATTTGTACATCGTTTTGAATGAAAATTAATAATGTAACAGTTACTAAGGAAGTCAATTTCTTGTCAATTTAAGCACGTATACAGAACTTTAAAAAATGATGAAAAAAATCTGCGAATAAAAATTGCATTTCTAAATGCACAATGACGCATCATCTTTCAATTTGCTGAATGGATTTTCACACTTTTATCTCTTTCATCCAATGATGGTTAATCTGATTTCACGTATTGGCTCTTGAAAACTTTTTACGTTTTCTTTTCTTTAGCAATTTATATAATGGTTCTCTTTCATTCTTTAATTCTACAGGTAATATTTGTCGCTAATAGCACAAATTAAAGTATAATCGTTACATAATAATCTTTAAGAATAATAAATAAGAAATTTAGTGTAAAATTAAGGATTACTTTTACTCCCAAGAATTTCTTCATTACAGTTTTTCTTCTATTTGAAATATTTGTCTCAATGATACTTCAAATTAAAAAGCATACTCAACCAAATATAAGAAAGGGATGTCAAAGAAATTTCTAAAGATTGATTATGTAATTTGTTTTAGTCTTAGTATTTAAGTCGTTGAAGAAAAAGTTTTATAGGGTGTTGCCGCCGTTTTGGAACGCCATTTCTCATTATCATTATTTGTGTTATAACTATCTACATTTTACTTTATGAACCTACCACCAACCTTAAAAAACATCAAGATGATGAAAAAAAAAAAAAAAAACTTTTTTTACTTATATTTTTTGCGGGTTCTTTTTTCTTTATATACAGTATGGGAGAGTGTTGTACCTTGAGACGCCTGTACCTTGGGAAACTGTAGATTTCTAAGAGCCTAGGCTACATATTTTTTTTTTTTTTCTAAGTGTGACTCTAACAAATAGATAACAGTACAGTATAAAAGACATAATTAGAAACTTTGAACACAGGATTTAGGGAGTGAACGAAAATTTTCATCACTTAAAAGTAAATACTTTTCTCATTCTAATTTCGATGTCTGAACCAGTATTTGTAAAAGTATTCTATTCAATTTTAAATGGATATTGGACAGAAGAGTTTTAAAGGTTTTGGTTATGAGAAAATAATGATACTGTATTTTAATTGACCACCTTTTTGATTTTATTTAAACCATGCGGTGATACCTTGGGACAGTAAACCATGTTGTACCTTGGGACATGTCCCAAAAGACAATAACATATGTCACACACATAGTTCTTGATATTTTAGATATTGTTTTAGTATAAATATCTTTTAGTATAATAAAAGAAAAAAAAACTGTTTTATTTAAGAGACAAAAATTTAAGTTAAAATACATTAATTTTTTTTTTTTTTTTTTTTTTTTGTCTCTTAAATAGAACAGTTTTTGCTTTTAATATATATAATTGAGACGGTTTGATGTTTATGTACGTTAAATCTTTTAGTATGTTTTAATATAACATTTCAATAATAATAACTTAATATAATAATTAATAATCTTTTAGCATAACTTCATTTGTATCCGACAGACCAATCGATTCAATTCAAGTGTTAAGTGAAGCTGTTGAATCTACAATAGTAAAGCCGACAAATGAATTAACAGCTATATGTGTAGCATGTTCACCTTCAGATTCTCAAGATGTGAAATCCCGAATAATGATTTGGGCATTTCCCAAAGCTTCAGCTCGAAAAAACAATGGTAATAGAAGAAAAGCAAAATCTTGCATTTAACCGATTTTCCTGTACAATTGAAATTGAAACTGCAGAGCAGAAAACTACTGCATCCAGAATGGGGTAAAAGAATCATTCACACAATAAATTAGCAGTTCAGAATCTGACATCGATAAACCAATTTCACAAATGATGACAAATGATGACAATATTTAATATGATCAAACCACAGACACAATAGAAAAATAGATACAGAAAAATTATTTTTTTACAAAAGTATCTGAAATAATAATAAAAATATAAATATATTAAATTCTATGTTTGAACCCCCAGAATCACTCCTTGTTTATCACCTTTATCTGACGTACTGGAGGTCATTAACCCTCGCTTTCCCAAGATCAAGACGCTACTGCAGAAAAATTGCTTTCAGGTACCGCTTGGCACATTTGGCGAAAATCACCAGCACCGCACCTTTTTGTATCGTTTAGAAGTTGCAACATTCCACTGGTTACGTTCACTATCTTAGGTGAATTAGAGCACTTTTTGAATGAGGCGGGCTTAACAAAATTTTAACTTCAAAATGGGGTCAAAATGACCCCATTTTGGGAAAGCGAGGGTTAACAATGAGGTTTTTAAAGTGCACAGGGGACAGCAACAAATTTATTTATGGATATGAAAATTATGATATTTTATCAGACACTCACAAGGAAACATTCAAAATGTGTCGTCTTCAAAAAATATTGAAAAAAAAATATATATATATGTGTGTGTGTGTGTGTGTGTGTGTGTGTGTGATTCTACTCTTCATAAAACACCAGGAAGTGAAAAAAATATTGTCTGAAATGAATTATAGCGACCACAAAAAATTATCAAAATTAAGCATTTTTGGCGATTTAGCGCTGTTAGGCGTTCAGTTCGCCAGCACCGAAATTGCCGTGTACGAACAGAACCGTGTTTTGTTTCTCCGCTAAGTACTCAAAATCAGTCGCCTAACAATGTGAAATTGCCAAATATGCTTACTTTTGATAATTTTTTGTGGTCTCTGTAATTCATTTCAGCCGATAATGTTTTCACTTTCTGGTGTTTTAGGAAGAGTAGAATCACATATATTTTTTTCAATATTTTTTAAAGACGACACCTTTTGAACGTTCCTTTGTCAGCGTTGAACTCCCACTGATGTCTGAACGAGAAATCTCGCAGTTGACTTTACATCATATAATGTAGGAATACTTGATTAATTTACGAATAAGACTCGAACTTTCAAATTTATTATTATTGTTTGTGTAATACATCTGAAGTTTTTTTTTTTTTTTTTTTTTTTTTTTTTTTTAATTTAATGCCTTAAAATATAATTTTTTTAATTACTTGCATAGAACTAGTTTAGGCTAAGAATACTGCTTGAGTTTTGAAGCATGTCCTAAGATACAACAATGCATGTCCCAAAGTGCAACATGGTATTAAACCTTGAAACCTTTCTACTTAAATCGGCTGGCCTTTTTTTATTTTGAAACTGTTAAAAGTAAAAGAAAATGTGTTATAGAGGATAATTTTGGAGTGTTTAAATATTGCATTTAGTATATAAATCTATTAAAACCCGAATAAACTACTACGTTAGAAACGCCAAAGAAAAATATTTTAGAGGCATACAGCAGTTTCGGTAGTCTTAAGCGTACCGTCTTCAGTGCAAAAAGAATTCTGAATCTGGAGAAGTTCTCGTATATATAGGAGAGGGACCGAATTTAGTTCAACCAATAGGATTACGGGAAAAGTGGGGAGTGTGGCCAATAGGAATTTAGTAATGTTAGCTGTGTAAACAGTAGAAAAAATGAGAAAATGTGGACTGAATGTAAAATTTCCAACAATCAGACCAACAATCATGTTATTATTTGTCTGATTGTTGGAAATTTTACATTCAGTCCACATTTTCTTAATTTTTCTACTCTTTACACAGCTAACATTCCTAAATTCCTATTGGCCACACTCCCAACTTTTCCCGTAATCCTATTGGCTGAACTAAATTCGGCCCCTCTCCTATATATACGAGCACTTCTCCAGATTTAGAATTCTTTTTTGCATTGAAGACGGTACGTTTAAGGCTACCGAAACAGCTGTATGCATCTGTATGCATCTCAGATATTTTTCTTTGGCGTTTCTGACGTAGTATTTTATTCGGGTTTTAATATTACAACGCCAAGTCTCCTGTTATATATAAATCTAACTTTAATTTTAGAAGTTAAAAATTAAAATGTGAAAAGTGTCCTAAGGCACAACACTCTTCCCTACCATTAATCTTAAGTGCCACGTGATCAAATTCTCATTCATTACTATTATGATTTGGTACGAATATATATATATATATTGATCTTTTAAAAATGTCTCTTAATAAATAAAAATTTATAATTGAAATACATTTCTTGTTTGTTTCAAAATGTGGTAAATAAAGAGTAAAAGAACAAATGCAAAATAAGGGACAAATTTAATGAAAAAGGTGTCTAAAGATTGAAATGATTTTGTGCAATATTGAAACATTTCTAATTTATGAATTTTTATTCAATAAAAATTAAAAGAAGATTCAATCTTTTATAAAATAAAAATGTTTATTATCATTGTTATTATTTTAAGACAACCAAGAAATTTTCCGAAATTTTGAATGTTATATATAATACATTAAATACAGAAAATTATAAAATAAAAATAATAACTAATTTTCAAATTATATTTAAAAAATAAAAATAATTCCTACTATAAATGTTGACAGAAAATTTGAGAAATATTTTAATTTGACCACTTATAAAATTTGTATGATTCTGTAAGAATATGTATAAGTATAAACACATTTTTCTTTTTCCGGTGAAAATTGAAACTGTAAACAATACATCAATTTTTTCTAAATTAAAATCTTTTCAATTATTGAGACATATTTTAAACATTTGCAACCCAATGATTGTAATACGGCTAAATTATTTATCTGAACCCTTTTAAAAGTTGTAAGTGCTAATCGCACACCATTTTTGATGAAATCGTTCAATTGCATCCACTAAAAACTTATACAGGTCTCACTTTGTTATAACTAGTTTATCACAACTAAAATGTATATTGAACAATTACTGTCTGTATTTTAAAATGAATTTATATCAACCACTAAATAACAATACAGACGTTTTTCTCACAGTTTTGTACTGAAAATTAATGTTTTTTTTCATAACCTGTGTTCATTTGATGCTGGTTTAAATATATATACAAAAGTTAAATAACACTACGGAACAAAAAAAAAAAAAAAAAAAAAAAATATCTGCGGCATTTATTTTGTTAATGGTTTTTGTAAACACTTGTATTAGACATACACAGTATGCATTTACTTTTTTTGGATTGACTCTGGTTCTTGAGATAAACGAAACACAAGAAATCAGTGAAAAACTTTAGACTACCCTCCTAAAGATCTATTAATTTGATTAACACCACTAAATTTGATTATCTATTCACGTATATAGGTACAACAGTTTTACGAATCAGCTATTAGACCTTGAAATTATCAGTTCGTGTCCTATTGTAAGCTTAAACGTGCTTTTTGTCTCGAAAAATATGAGTTCGTTAGGAAAACCTTGTGTTTACAACCTCAACTGTTTTTGTTATATATGTGGCAAATTTTGTTTACAAAAGCAAAGAAAAAAGATCACGGAGTCTGTGATAAAAACCTACGAAGCATACTTTGGGAGAAAGCTTGCACAAAAGAATAAATATTGGGTGTCCAATATCGTTTGTAAGCCTTGTGTAGAATCTTTGCGATACTGAAGTCAAGGAAGCTGTAAAGGGCTTCAATTTGGAGTGCTGATGGACTGAGCCTACTAATCACTTAAATGACTTACTTCTGTGCAGTGAATGTAAAAGGTACCGCTACGTACTTGGGTTATCCTAATGTGGAATCGGCTAAACCCCCGGTATTGCACAGTGATAATTTGCCAATTCCAGTGTCTTCAGGACCATCTACTGCAAACTGTGATGATGTTGAAATGTTAGAGGGATCAGACAATCAGACGAGCAGCAGTGAAAGAGAGTTCGAAGAAAGTATGTCTACAAAACAGGGATTTTCTCAAGAGGAGCTAGCTCAATGACTTGGTTCGTGATTTGAATTTATCAAAAAAATCGGCCGAAATACTTGCTTCGAGATTAAAAGAAAAACACTGTCTTCAACCTGGTGTTAGCATTACATCCTTTAGGACCAGAGAGCAAGACCTTCTTCCTTACTTTACCGAAGAAGATAAGCTTGTATTTTGTAACAATGTTTCTGGACTCTTAAATTGTACGGGCCTTCCCGAATATAAGCCTGAACATTGAGGCTTTTTATAGATAGCTCAAAAAGAAGTCTGAAATGTGTATTGCTGCACAATGGAAATAAATTTGCTTCAGTTCCATTCGGTCATACGACCAAACTAAAAGAGGAATACCAAAATATTAAAATTGTTTTAGAAAAGATTTCGTACGTAATACATCAGCGGTCAGTATGCGTCGACTTGAAGATGGTGAATTTTTTATTAGGCCAGCAAGGTGGGTAAACTAAATATCCCTGTTTCATATGTCTATGGGATAGTCGCGCAAAAACAGAACATTCGATTAGAAAGGTCCGGCCTTTGAGGGAAAATATGGAGGTAGGAAGAGCAAACGTGATTCATGAACCACTGATAAGCCAAGATAATATCCTTCTTCCACCACTTCACATCAAGCTTGGGCTAATGAAACAGTTCATCAAAGCCGTTGATAAGACTGGTGACTGTTTTAAATACGTGTGTCAAACAAAAATTTCCAGCCCTAAGTATGGAAAAATTAAAAGCAGGCATCTTCGATGGACCGCAAATCCGTACTCTTATTATTACTGTACCAGATTTCTGATCGAAAACTTATTCTTCTTATTCTGACCCGATACAGCATATTTCAAATCTTAACACTTTTCTTAGAGTTACTACTTAAAGTTTCTAATAAAATATTTATTCTTCTAAATAATAAAATATGGATGGGTCTCACCTGAAAACTTCTAATCCAAAAGTCCGGATGTGGATGGGGCAACTATCATCCATTAAAGAAACTAAATTCGATGAACGTAGCACTTCTTAAATATGAAAATAGAATTTTAATGCTTTTTTAGCATACACGTAAAATGAAAACGAAATCAGAACAAAAAACTATCTACAGTATTTACAATTAAATATTAAATTAAATCTTAATATTAACGTTCTTAGATTGTCATTAGTTCTTAAATATTAATTCTAATTCTTAAAGGTTATAATTGTTCTGTTTTAGGACCGGGGCGGGCGTCTGCAAACACAACGCGCTTAACGTAGCCCATCTCCATTCAAGGTCCTTTCTGTTCTGCTTCTGATTCTAAAAAGCACCTTTCTCGAAAAATAGGCGCCCGTCTGTCTGGAAAGGCATTTGTTCTGAAAGCAGAAGAATGAACGGGGGATTCCCGACATCCTCCCACCTTGAGTTGCGACTAATCGGAGGAACTCAACAATCCAAGTTGAAGTCATTGAGGGGTTTCACCACACGGCCAGTTCGGGAGACCACCGGGGGATTGGAAGTGGGATCATGGGTTCTGGAACTGGTAGGTTCTGGAGGGTCTTTCACAGGTTCCTTTTCTCTGGGGTTGAGTATCGGTTTCTGTGAGAGGTTCTTGTTTTCAGAAGTCGAAGGACTTAAATTTTCTTGGAGAGATTTATGAAAAGTGGGGTGATTCTTAAATTCGGTACTGTCAATTTCTAAAGGAAACAATCTTTGTAATGGACGCAGAAAAAGTCCATTTTCGTTCTTCACCTTAGCTAGGCGTATGACATTATCTTTGCCTGGGTAAATCTCGATCACTCTTGCCAAAGGCCAGTGAACACGTTTCCTGTTGAAATCTTCTAATAGGACAACATCGCCGACTTTCAATTGTTTGAATCTTTTGGTCTTAGATGCATGTTGGCGTAATTGTCCTAAATATTCAGCTCTGAATCTGTTTCTTAGGTTTTCTCTGATTATTTGCCTATATCTGGCTCTGCGGTTAAGATCTTTAGAATCCAAAGCATCTAGGTCAGGTACTCCTGATGTTGGTAGTTCTCTTAGGAACATCATTGGGGTTAAAGGTAAGGGATCTGTGTTATCTTCGGAAACATAGGTTATAGGCCGTGAATTAATCACTTGTTCACAGTCACATAGCATGGTGTAAAGTTCTTCGTAATTCAAAGATGCACGACCTAAGTTTCTTTTCAGGATTCCTTTAACCATTCCAACAAGCCTCTCCCACCAACCTCCCCACCACGGTGCTGCAGGAGGGTTGAATTTCCATCTGATCTTCTGGGTGGAAGCTACCTTGCAGATGGTTTCCCAATCTACACTCGAGAGAGCATTGCTGGTTCCAAGGAAGTTCTTCCCGTTGTCTCAATAGATGATGTAGGGTCTGCCTCTCCTTGCTATGAACCTTCTCAGAGACTGGATAAAACTTTCTGTAGACAGAGCCGTAATGACTTCAAGATGTATGGCTCGGTAGACAGCGCAAGTAAATAAGGCTATCCACGCTTTTGATCCATCAGAAAGATGAGGACCGGCTAGATCTACGCCTACCACTTCAAAGATGGCTGCTTCTCGTACTCTGCCTTCGGGTGGTACTCCAGGTTCAACATCTATTTTGGAAGTCTGAAGTTTTCTGCAAATCACGCATTTTCTTATTGAATTTCTAATGGATTTTCTAGCCTTCATTATCCAGAAATTTTCTCTAAGTAGTGTCATTAGAGTGCTGACTCCAGCGTGCTGATTTTCTAAATGCTTCTCGAATACCAATCTTTGGACGACGGGATGCTTGTAAGGTAAGATCACGAATATCTGAAGTTTTCACTGTCGTTTCTTTGAATTATATTGGTCTTTACTCTTAAGAGACCAGCTTTATCTTCGACAGGCCTTAAATTTCTTAATTTTGGATCTGTTCTCCCTGAAAAAGATTCTTGTTGTACTAATCGTAGAAGTACATTTTCTGCTTTTGAAAATTCTTCAACTGAAATATCTAATTTGGATATTTTCTCAGCAGTCTTCGAATTATGATAAAATCTATATATCCAGGCAATGGTTCTAACTGTTTTCTTGTAAGAGGAAAAATACTGATAAAATCGATTGAAATTATCTTCTTTTTTATCTAAAAGATTTAGGATTGTCTTCCTTTTTTCGCTGTTTATGATTTCTTCGTTTGGGTCTTCTTCTAATTGAGGCCATTCATTTTCATGTAAATAAAGCCAACTCGAACCCTCCCACCATCTCGATTTCTGTAGTTGTTCAAAAGAACATCCTCTAGACGGGAGGTCCGCAGGATTCAAATTTCCGGGTACATGTCTCCAATTGCAAACTTCGGTCAGATTTCGGATTTCTAATACTCGGTTATGTACAAATGTACCCCATTCTTGTTTTCTTCTAATCCAACCTAAAGCAGTGGTTGAATCTGACCAAAATATGGTATTTACATGTAAATTTAAATCGTTTTGCACATTTTTGGCCAACCTAGCGCCAATAAGACAAGATAACAGTTCAAGGCGAGGTATGGTCAATTCCTTAATAGGTGCAACTCGACTTTTAGCATTGATTAACTGAATCTTGATTCCTTCTGAGGTCTCTACTCTTATGAATACGCAAGTGGCATATGCTCGCTTGCTTGCATCAGAAAAAACATGTAATGATGTTTTCTTTTCTTTCTCTGGGTAAATGTTAAGCCACCGAGGTATTTTAATTTGGGATAAAAAATTTATTCCTTTCGGCCAATTAGAAGATTGTTGTTTTAAAGTTTCAGGGAGCTCTTCGTCCCACTTCACCTTCTGAATCCACGTTTCATGAAGGATTAGTCTGGGAACTAAACTGACAGGTGCTGTGAATCCCACAGGATCAAAAAGTTTTTGGGTAACTGATAAAAGTTTTCTTTTTGTAAGGGGTTCACTTATCTTTAAGGGTTCTTCAATTTTACAAACTAAACTGTCATTTTTCAAATCCCAGAGTAATCCTAACACGGGAGCAAACCTCGGTTCATCTTCAGTTTTGTCGATCATAGCCTGGGGCCAATTCGATCGCCAGCATCTCAAATTGAAATGTGCCGAAGCCAAAATTCCTTGAGATTCTGATATGAATTTTTCTGTTTCTTGAATCGAATTCAGGCTGATGAGGGAATTATCTAAATAGAAGGAATCTCTTAAGAGCCTAGCTGTCTCTCGCCATTGTTCGGGAACATTTTCTAAAAGGTGATTTAATGTTGCCATAAGCAAAAAAGGGCTTGAAGTTAGGCCGAAAACCACACGACAATGTCTATAAATTTTTAATTTATTTTCGCTATTAAACCAAAAAAATCTCAAAAAGTCGCGATCTTTCTCTGTTATTTTAATTTGCAGGAATGCTTTCTCTATATCGGACGAAATTCCTATCTTGTATCTGCGAAATCTATTCAAAATGCTAGGTATAATTTCTACAAGATTTGGTCCTTTTGTTAAACAATCATTAAGGGAGGGACTGTTTCTAGTGTGTGCTGAGGCATTAGATACTGGACGAATTTTAGTGGTTTCACTAGATTCTTTAACCACAGGTCTGTGTGCTAAATAATGTACCTTGTCCCTTTTCTGGTCCAATACCTCTTCTATAATCTGATTGTTTTCCCAGAAATCAAAAATTTCCCCATATTTCTTTTTCCTATCAGATTTGATTAATTTATTTTCCGTCTTGTACAGGCACTTTTCTGCCAACGAGTAATTATCTGATAAAATCGAATGGTCAACTGTCCATGGTAAATTGACTTCATATCGACCGCTTTTATCTCGTTTAACAGTTTCTAGAAAATAATTCTTGGTTTCTTGTTCTAAATCCTGTTTTGATTTATTATCTTCATTAGTAATTCCTAGAGTATCAAGGCGCCATAAATCTGATAAACTGGTGTTTGACACGTGTAATGACAACGATAGACCCGCCAAAGAATTGTCCTGCTCACTCTTGTGACCCTCTGTCTTGCCCAAAATGGTCCAACCCAATTTAGTTCTAAATGTAGTTAATCCCAATTTTGAAAAATATTTTATGTCATTTGTGAACAGTTTAGCGGACATATCAGCTCCCAAAAGTATATGTACTTCGTCTGGATTTTTCTGGTATAAACAAGATTTATTATTTCTAGGGACATCTGATAAATATACACCTTCCTTTTCTAAGAGTTTTACTAATTTATCATCGCGACATAAATTCACGCCTGTGCATATTTTTTCTTGATCTAGTGCTTGTATTTTACACTTAAACTTATTATCTAAACTCCCGATCGTAAATTCATAACGATTATGTT
This sequence comes from Salticus scenicus, assembly GCA_963930645.1. Lineage (NCBI taxonomy): Eukaryota > Metazoa > Arthropoda > Arachnida > Araneae > Salticidae > Salticus > Salticus scenicus. The sequence continues at coordinate 372,311,223 of OZ005649.1, read as the reverse complement.
CAGCTGACATTTCCATGCCCCCCAAAAGACCATGTCTGATTGTTTCTTTATTCATTCTTTTTAATTTTAACTTATCAGCTGCAAACTTACTGATGTAACTATTATGAGATCCGGAGTCAATAATTAACCGAATATATGATGATTTACTATCATCCCTGTTAGAAATTGCTACTATTAACGTCTACAAATAAACATTCGCTTGTAAATTATGATTCGATAACGCCAACTTAGATTGATCATTTCTTTCGTAATTACTTATTTCCTGTTTTAAATCTTTATTTCCATTACACATTATGTCTGAATGTCTACGATTACATAACTTGCATAAAGTTTTTGATACACAGTGTCTAGCTAAATGAGAAGGTTGAAGGCATAAATAACACAATCCTTTCTTACGCAAAAGATTAACTCTTTCATCAAATGGTAAATTACGAGTTTTGACCCATTTGTTACTTAAATGCGATTCTGAGCAAAAATTACACCTATCACTTTTATTCTCATTTAATAAATCACAAGCAGTAGGCAATTTCCGGTTCTGAGTATCAAATTTATTAACGCGGGAGGGGAAAACATCTCTACGATTTTGATTATCTAATCTTTGAGCTCTGGGGGAGAAATGACTGGCGCCGCTATCCTCTTGTCTGGTAGTTATTAAGCATTCGCGCGATACAAGTTGTTTATTTAAGAAAGATAATATATCTTTCACGCCATAATTAACACCGTGAAATTCCATATTAAATTGTAATGCTAAATCTTTAGGTAATATTTTTAGTAATATCGGTGACAATAAACTGCCGTAGCTATCCAAAAAAACATCTAATGATTCTAAACTTCTAATGTTAGTTTGGATTTCATCGTAAATTTTCCTGAGCGATTTAATGTCACTTGAATGTTTTAGTGGGGCAATATTTAATAATTTATTCAAATGTACATTCACTAAGAGGCCTCGTTTGCCATATCTTTCTTTTAAAATATCTACTACTTTTATGTAATTACTCGCGGTGACAGAGAATCTTTCTATACATTTTAAGGGATCAGGTGCTAAAAATGATTTCAAATAATTAAATTTATCTACAGGATCTAAACTTTCATTGTTATGAATAGCCGTTTCGAATGACGACCAAAAAGTCAGCCATTCAGCTGCCTTCCCGTTAAATTTAACAGGATCTAGCTGTGGTAATTTGATGTGCATTGCTTCTTTTGAAGTATTTCTTCTTTCAATTTCGGTTGATGAAATACTTGTTTCACTTTTCTTTAGTTCTTTTAATTTTCTGTTGGCTCGAAATCGCCAAGTAATTATTTTTTCACGATATTCATTTGCCGTTTCGAATTCGGCTTCTAATTGGAGTTCTTGAGTTAAATTTTTAATCTCTGCATCTTTACTCTTTAATTCTATAGTAGTTTCATTTAATAATTCAATAGTTTCTTCTAAATCTACAGCATCTGGATCTATATCATCAGATAAAGTTTTTAATTTCTCTATAAATTTATTAATACTGTCTCTTATGACAGCTCTTTCTTTTTTAGCTATTACTAAATTAGATATAATAAATACAAAAATTTAAAATTTTATAATATTATCTATCTTTTCAATTACAAATTATAGATATCTATATAGCTGCCCACATCCCGTGTCTGGGATGCCACAAAAAATTACTGTACCAGATTTCTGATCGAAAACTTATTCTTCTTATTCTGACCCGATACAGCATATTTCAAATCTTAACACTTTTCTTAGAGTTACTACTTAAAGTTTCTAATAAAATATTTATTCTTCTAAATAATAAAATATGGATGGGTCTCACCTGAAAATTTCTAATCCAAAAGTCCGGATGTGGATGGGGCAACTATCATCCATTAAAGAAACTAAACTCGATGAACGTAGCACTTCTTAAATATGAAAACAGAATTTTAATGCTTTTTTAGCATACACGTAAAATGAAAACGAAATCAGAACAAAAAACTATCTACAGTATTTACAATTAAATATTAAATTAAATCTTAATATTAACGTTCTTAGATTGTCATTAGTTCTTAAATATTAATTCTAATTCTTAAAGGTTATAATTGTTGTGTTTTAGGACCGGGGCGGGCGTCTGTAAACACAACGCTCTTAACGTAGCCCATCTCCATTCAAGGTCCTTTCTGTTCTGCTTCTGATTCTAAAAAGCACCTTTCTCGAAAAAGAGGCGCCCGTCTGTCTGGAAAGGCATTTGGTCTGAAAGCAGAAGAATGAACGGGGGATTCCCGACACTTATAAAAGACACTGTATTTGTAAACCATATGACACAAATTGATTCTGAAGCATGGCTAAGCTTTGTTTTAGTAGTCAAACATTTTTTGGGGAATCAAAGTACCAGACTATGCAGAATTGGTTGCTAAAATGCTTCAAAATTTTCACACATTAGGAGTTACTATGAGCATTAAATTGCATTTTTCCATGGCCATTTGGACAGATTCCCAGATAATCTTGGCGATAACAGTGAGGAACAAGGAGAACGGTTCCACCAGGACATCTGGATAATGGAAGAAAGATACCAAGGTCGATGGGATCGCCACATGCTGGCAGACTACTGTTGGACTTTAATAAGGGATTGTCATGAGCAAAACCATGACAAAAAAGTTTATAGAAAAAGCTTTTTTGTAATTTTTGTTTTAATCATTTGATAATCAGCATGTATATTTTTTGTTTTTATATCGTTCTTATAAAGGATCTTAATAAAAATATTTTTTCAATACATACTGGTATTTTTATTTAGGTTTTTTTAGTGAAATAGCTAATAGTCTTTATCTCAAAAACTAGAGCCAATTTGACAAACCTAATAATTTTCTAGTATTCAGCACACTAGTCTTATACAGAATTGACTTTAAACTACCATGCCGCAAAATGACTGTTCCCCAGTGTAATCTGGTGTGTCACTCACACGACTTTCTCTTACCCTGAAATTTAATACTATAAATGTAGGTTGGAGATTAAGAGGTAAGACAACGATGTTATGTAAACCTATGTTAAACAATTCAAATTAGGCTTCGGAAGAGTTTTATATGATAATTAGATCTGCCCCCCCTCAACCCCCCGTTTCATTAATGAACCTACATTTATACAGAATTTAATTCGGTTATTAAAAAATAATTCTGTTTTTAAAAAATAATTTATTAAAATTATTATTTAAAAAAATTATCTTTTATGATAATGCAGACGATTTTCATATTAGAGAAGTAGTATAACACTAAATATAAAAAAAAGTCCATTTTATTCTCAGTATTAGTATATATATATATATATATATATATATATATATATATATGATTTATTTTCTAAGTTTTTTTTTTTTTTTTTTTTTTTCTCGTTAAAAAAAAAAAAAAAAAAAAAAAAAAAAATATCGATAACTTTGTTTTAAATTATCGCAGATCGATGATTCAACCATTCGTTTTAAAGATATTGACGAGGCTCCTACATACACACAAAAAAAAATTTCCCAGTTGACTATCTCTATTACAAAAATATATATATTCGTTTCATTTGGTTTAGTGCAGTCTATAGATGTTAAATTCTACTTACCTGCAATTTCCCATATAGACGTAATGTATTTGAATATTTTTGAGTGTCCCTGTACACGAACCATTCGCTTCATCTCAACGAAAAGCTCAGTGTAGCATCCCTATACGATACATATTTAGAATACCAAAATTGAATGTTCTGACATAACTTATTTTTGAGATATGCTGATAACACACAGACACACACACACACACAAAGACGCATACACACCGACCATTTGCTAAAAACAGGATTTTCGTTTTCAGGGGACCTCAGAACATGTAAATAAAACAAAATCTCACTTTCAAAAATTTTACCCAAAAACAATACTTTCTCTACCTTATGGGTAAGAGAATGTAAATAATCTGGTGTGTCACTCACATGACTTTTTCTTACCCTGAAATTTAATACTATAAATACAGGTTGCAGATTAAGAGGTAAGATAACGAGTACTGTTATGTAAACCTGTATTAAACAATTCAAATTAGGCTTCAGAAGAGTTTTATATGATAATTAGTTCTGTGTGAGGGGGCTGCTGCCCCCTCAACCCCCCGTTTCATTAATACACCTACATTTATATAGAATTTAATTCGGCTATTAAAAAATAATTCTGTTTTTAAAAAATAATTTATTAAAATTATTATTTTAAGAAATTATCTTTTATGATAATGCAAACGATTTCCATATTAGAGAAGTAGTATAACACTAAATATCCCAAAAAAAAGTCCATTTTATTCTCAACATAAAAAAAAAAAAAAAAAAAAAAAAAGTTAAAAATAAAGAAAATCGATAACTTTGTTTTAAATTATCGCAAATCGATGGTTCAACCATTCGTTTTAAAGGTATTGGATACACAATTTGTTTTCCCTGTTGACTATTTCTATTACAAAAAATATATATTCGTTTCATTTGGTTTAGTGCAGTCTATAGATGTTAAACTTTACTTACCTGCAATTTCCCCCATAGACGTAATGTTTTTGAATACTTTTGAGTGTCCCTGTACACGAACCATTTGCTTGATCTTAACGAAACGTTTAGTGTAGCATCCGTATATGATACACATTTAGAATACCAAGTTTGAACTTTCTGCCATAATTTGTTTTTGAGGTATGCTGATAACAGACAGACACACACACAGACACACACACAGACATACACACAGACTATTTGCTAAAAACATGATTTTCGTATTCAGGGGACCTCAGAACATGTAAATATAACAAAAACTCGCATTTGAAAGTTTGACCCAAAAACAATACTTTCTCTACCTTATGGGTAAGAGAAAGTAAAACTACTAATAAAGAGAACAAGATGGACAAACAGGCAAAGAGATCGGTGAACAAAAATTCCATTCCCACGTAAAATCGAAAGCGTTAAAATATCCAAGATAATTTTCTTCTACAAAACTATATATATATCAACATTCTGAGTTTTGTAATTATGGACTCGTAACTGGTTCCCTTAGCAACGAGCATACACAGTTATCTCTTTACCTCTTCAAATGCTTTTACCCTATAACACAGAAAAACATCTTTTTTCAATTCACTGAAAGATCTTTTTCTTTCATATATCATCTTCCATTCGACGATATTATAACTTTTATTTCCATTTTCTACATTTTTTTTTTTTATTATTATTAAGGAGCTTTAGTTGTTGATCCATTTTTCGTACTATAATTCTAGAGGGAATATTTGATGGCTAATATAACAAGTTAAAAGGTATTTGTAATAATGTCTTAAGAAGTGCAAATAAATCTTAACCAGTGAATATCAGTTTTGGCTCACAGACGATCCTAAACACACGCTACAGTTTTCATTCTACTATAAAGAACAAATTTAAAAATATATAGAGAGAGAATTACTGAAATATTAAAAAATTTCGAGCAACTAAAAGCAATCCATTTCGTAATTTTTCGGTTAATTAAATAAAAAAAGATATGAACTGATAATGTTTTCTTTAAATAAAAATGTTTTTTAAATCTAAAAATTTTCTAACGGCAAAAAATTTGAAATAATAAAAAATAATTAATATAATGAGATGTGAAACTAACATATATATATATATATATATATATGTATTGAAATTTTAAAATTATTTAAGACAAAACGATATACAGTCATTTGCAAAAGTTTAAGACCAGTAGCCGATTTCCAGTATTTTAACACATTGCATTATTTACGCAGATTATTGCGTCATCTCATGTGTTGATTGCCGCAGACCAACGCCCTCTGTAGACTCTGAAGAATGTGTTGCTCAGACGCATTCTACTGCTATACATAAAGGTGGCTGGCACGTTTATCGCCAGTTGTTTATCGGATTTTGTCATAGACAGTAAGTACTGTTGTGTAATTATTGTAATGGGTAAAAAACCTTCACTTACTGTTACAAAAAAGTCATAAATATTGACCCTGCAAAAAATTGGATTTTCTGAACGTTAAATAAGTTCGAGGGTAAATGTAAGCAAGACAGCTGTGCATCAAGCTATAAATTTATAATTTCGGGAAAGTTTGTGGACCTTAATAGTCGTTTCTTTTTCATACTTGGAGTAAGTAAAGGTTTCCTTGCAGTTTTATGGGATGATAAATCAAAATCTTTGGCCAAACGTCTTGAAATAATACTCAAATTGACGTTGTGCCTTTTGCAGCCAGAAAATGTGTAATCGTATTGCAGGAGGTTCTTGGATCTTGTACGACCATCCTTCTTATCACATCATCCTTTCTCTTAAGGTTCACAATTTTCTCGAAATTTTAAATTTACTAATAGCTTGATACACAGCTATCTTGCTCTCTCACATTTACTTTAGAACTTATTTGACGTTCATAAAATAAAATTTTATGCCGGGCCAATATTTCTGACCTTTTTGTAACACTAAGTGAAGGTTTTTTACTCATTAAAATAATTACATAATTACACAACATTAACATGTAAAGCTATACAAAAACTGCAAAAAACCCAGAGAAGCATGGAGAGATGCATGTTAGGATTCACTCGAAGACACGAAAAGCGAAACACTTGTATTAGGAAGCAAACCAAAGTTACTGATGTTATTTCTAGAGTCAAGAAGTTTAAATGGATCTGGGCTGGGCACCTTGCGAGAAGAAATGATGATAGATGGACCACCAATGTCCTATTTTAAATATCAAGAGATAAAAAAAGACCGAGGAAGAGACCATTGTCGTTGGAGAGATGAAATTGTGAATGTTTGGAAGAGCAGAATGGAGAAGAATTGCAGAAAACAGGGCGGTTTGGAATCCCCTAGGAGAGACCTTCATCTTGCAGTGGATTGATAAAGGCTAAAATTGATGATGATGAAGATTATATATATATATATATATATAAGTTTGGACTTTTCTTTAAAGCAGAATATTTTTAAAATCCATTTAAAGAAAGTAGAAAAAGAAATCATTTTAAATTAGTCTCTTCCACGCAGAACATTTGCGTGATATAACAAACCTAATATGATTTTTAGAAAAAAATCTCATAAATAAATTTACTCGCTGAAAATTTTCCGTTCATTTTTTTTTTCTTTTTCTTTTCTTTCTTTCTTTGTTTTTAACAAAAGATATTTAAATCTTTTATATTTGCATTATAATTTTAATTTTAGAAAATAGTTTTTACTATTGCTAAATTAAAAATTCGTAGAATTATAATGAATTATTATTGTTTTAAAATTTCAATAGATGGTGCCGCCACCGTTTTCCCGAATATCCAACCACGAAAATGCAAGGCTTAGCAGGCTTTAAGCTTTTCGAATATGCTTCTAAATATGAGATTTTAAGCATATGTTTCAGCACATAAAAATTAATCCTTTTTCAATTTCTTTGGGAAAATGTGCTTTTTAAGTGCATTTGTAACTAAAATCTCTAGCACCTGAATTTACGATCCGATCTGGGTTGACCAATCAGATAATACTTACGTCACTATCGTATCGTTTTGACAGAATGTAATCGTAACTAGTCCATGTTAGATAAATAATTCATAGATTTTAAGAATTATGATCTATTTCACATTAACAAATTATGAAAAATTAGAAAAAATATCCAAATTTTAAGCTGAATTTAGAGACAAAAATACCTTCTATATACATTAATAAAACATATATAACTTTATGCGACCTTTTACAAATTTTAATATGATCTTTCTTAATGACTATCAATGTAAATATATTTTTTCCAGCGTAATAGTCAAACTCAAAACAAAACATGTGATTCTTTAAATTTAATATATATATATATTTAAATAAAACCGAATTAAAAAATATATAGTATAATTATTGTAATGTATCCGAACTTTTTTCATGCTTCTATAAATATAGGTTTTAAGATTATTCTCACCCGTTTTTTTTTTTTTTTTTTTTTTCTCTCCTTAAAATGTTATATAACTTATGTCCTTAGAATGTTTAAAAGTAGGATATTTTGATTTCCAAGGGATGTCAGTTGGATGTATGTACAGTCGACAGCAAAATTATTGAAGCACTCATCCATATTTTTCATATATTTTTTTTAGCTTGATCGTTATTTTTTGTCATCGACCTACTTTTTATAAATAGCATAATACTAAGATCATGATGCGACAAATATTTACTTAACAAAACAATATTAGGTGCACATTTTTTAAACAGAAATTATTGCTAGCGCTTCAATAATTTTGTTGTAGTACACAGCTTCCTCTGGATGTCAGAAAATCCTCTGCATGACATCTTCTGGATTTCTTCTAGATGTCATTGCTTTGTTTGGGTACTAATTATGATGAAATTTAAAAATATTATATATTAAAAATCACACAATCAATTGATTGGGAAGAAAATCATATTTATTGAAATTTATTTTTCCGACTGAGTGAAAATAATGCCTGGATCGGGAGTCGAACCCCAGATCTTTGATTTACAATGTCAAGGCTCTACCAATTGAGCTATACAGGCCGACAACCGGTGACCATTACTCACTCAGACAAACTTTAGGCAGAAACAATATGATAAATATGATTTTCTTCCCAATCAGTTGATTGTGTGATTTTAATGTATTGTATTTCTTTCTCCCATTGTTTAATGGTGTTTTCCTTTACCTGCGGCTTGTTTCTGTTGAGATATCTACATGATAGACCAGATGTTTCTGCCTAAAGGTTGTCTGAGTGAGTAATGTCCACCGGTTGTCGGCCTGGTTAGCTCAATTGGTAGAGCCTTGACCTTGTAAGTCAAAGATCTGGGGTTCGACTCCCGGTCCAGGCATTATTTTCAGTCAGTCGGAAAAATAAATTTCAATAAATAAAAATATTCTTTCTATAACTTAAAACTCTAGTGCAAAGTTAAACGCAAAAACAGTTCACTACATTGAATTTCTAGATACTTTACCTGAAAGTAGAATCTCGCATGAAAATGATTGCGCATATAGTTGAATTTTAAAATTATTAAACATATTTGAAGCATGTAAATAAATATATCCACAAAAATATTTATGTGTTAATGCATTATTAAAAATATTTATGTCATCTTCACATTCTTTTCTTTTCTCAAAAACGAAAATTTTTCGTGATATATCATTTTAAAAATATATTTCAAAATTCAACCGCCAACTGCTTTGTTTTACTAAATGAATTTTTTCGCGGTCATACTCATGCAGTTAATTCTCCAGAATAAAAGTAACATTATTTGCATTAAAATATTGTATGTAGCGGCAATCACAAAATTCCATCTGCATCATTCCATATAATAATGCTATCTAATGTTATACATGCATAAAAAATTCATCAACATAGCTTCTGACATTAAAGGTTTAGTGCAGTTTTATAAAAGAAGATAACAAGACAGCCATATAGAAAATCACAGACGGTGAATAATAGCAGCTCCTATACATTGCATTTATATAGCAAATAAGCTGAGATATAACTTTATCGTGAAAGAAAATTCTTCAGTAAAACAACGCCCTTGTCGGCTGATGTACTCCTAATTAAATCAGCTTAGTTTTCGTTAATGGTCATCTTAGATAGAAATATTTTCATTTATATATCATAGAAGTTGAGACATAGCCTTCTCGAAAATATAGCATAACAATGCACTTGTCGGCCGATACGCACATAAATTGAAGCAAAGTGGTTTTCTTACCAACTCTTTTATAATTAGGATTTGTGCAAATATGAAATACAGAAGCTGATAGATAGTCATTTCACGAATGAGGTAAATTGCAGCATAGCAGAGCCACTTATTTAGAAATATCCATTAAAACTTAATGGGCATTAATTTATGTTAAGACGCTTGTAGATATAAGTTTTTAAGAAATTCTCTGCATTTACATTTGTTCTTGATCGAGATTTGTTCCTGATCACAAATTTTTTTCACATACATGCACAAAATGACAGACAGATATCATCTAAAAAACTGTTATGGCCAATTTCCGGCGCAACAATCTGATAAACACCCAGGTCGGTGAACACAAATTTCATTTCCAAATACAATCAAACTCTTTAAAAAAATCCAGAGCAATTTTCTTCTATAAAATTTATTTATATCAACATTCTGAATTTTGACGTTATGGACTGGTGACTGGTTCCCTTAGCAACGAGCAGATAATGTTATCTCCTTACCTCTTCAAATGCTTTTACTCCCAGATATATAAAAACACCGTTTTTCAATTCACGAAAATTTTTTTCTTATATTTATCATTTTTCATGCGATGGTATTAAATTGAGTTTCACGTTTGTTTACTAAATCTCGTCCAGTTTTTTTAATCCTTTAAATATAATGATCTTTTTTTCATTCTATAATTCCAGCGGGAATATTTGAAAGATAATATGAAAAATTAAAGCTCAGTTTTTATGTAAGATAAACATTTACGAAAAGCAAAATAATCTCGACCAGCAAATGACGGCTTTGACTCACAAAATGCCTTTAATTATTATTATTATTATTTTCTTTTCTATGACTTTAAAGAACAATTAATAATAATAATAAAAGAATTTAAAGAAAAGTTACTAAAACATTGTAAAAATTTTGTGCCACCGATAAGCATCTCTAATCACCTTTCAATAGATTTTTTAAAAAATGAAATTCAAGCTTTAGTAAAATACGAATTTAAATAAGATATTTTATTGAAATACTTTAGAATTATGAAATATTTGTTATGAGAAACGATTAAAAAAATACATACATAATTTATAAGAAAGAATAATGCTTAAGATTAACATAACGATTTTTTTTAACAACATCTTTTTTAACTGGTAAATATAATAATATAATCATCCCACTTGCATCTATAATGAAATACTTTTAAACTGTAATTGCTATTTATAACGTTTAACATTGTGTGCATTTTACCCCCGCGACACCTTATAACTACAGAGAATGCAATCTTTCAAAGCTATGTTAAAACTTTATATTTGAAGAGAAAAATTAAAAAATATTGCTTTTAGCAAGCCTATATATTATCTAAAAATAAAATGTGCACTATACAGTTCACTAAAAATAAATCTAAATAAGTATAAAGTAAAGTATAATAAACACAGACTTTTACCACAGAACTGTTAATGCAGATTGAGCAACTTGGACATATATATTCCCTAAGTACACATATAAATAATTTTGTTAACTATTCATTTGGTTGGTGCATAAAGCTCAGCATTTTGTTCTGCATGAATGGATAAAAAATAACCTCTTTTAAAATCCTATTACAACCCAATTTAGGCCATATTTCATGGCAATTATAGCTATCAGGTGGAGGTTTGTTATATCCTATAGTAATAATTTGGCCCTCTTTTGTTTCTATGGTAGATATGGTAAAACGGTCATAAACATAACAGCACTAGAGGTATCCAAAAATAACTGGCTTATATTCCGAACAAATTTTTTTTTTCAGGAGTATATTATAAAGTATAATATTTTACGAAGAACTGTACTGCCAATTTATGAAAATTTTTAGTTCTCTAAATACCTCTTTACTCAGAAAATAGGGGAAGTCTATAGAGCGCATGCTAATTTTTCAGTTTTTAGGGAGAGCTGTTTGCATCAGAACTTGATTTATATGCTACTTTCGAATCAAGAGATAAGTAGCATATAAATGCTTCTCTATTGCCATGTAAAAATATATAAATCTACTTTCTCCTGTTTCATATAATATTTGTCCCGACCAATCTTTTTTAAGAAATCAACTGTTCTTTTATCCATGTGCATGCCTATAAAATATTGAAACAATCTTGCCATAATATTTAGTGTATTTTTCTAAAAATGTTGCTGTAAACATAGGATCTTTTTCAAGTTTCGTGGTAAAAAACTGAGTAGCTGATACAATACTCTACAATGAGAAAACAATCCTGACAGCTGCTGACCTTTCAAATAATAAAGTATTGTATAATTTATATACATGATATTTAAATATTTGGCAAATATAATGTAACCAGATAAGTAAGGGAGAAACATCAATGCAGTTCATTTCAAGCATCAATTTCAGAGATAGCAGCCGTTAACCTATCAAGATCATCTGCTAAATTACAGCCATTTGAAACAACAGTATTAATAAATTCTATGATAGCCTCTTTTTCCTCCCGCTTACGCTATAGCAGTCTACTTGAACTGCCCACTGAAGAAACCACGGGAAGAGTTTGGCATGATTTTCCGTCTGCTAAGATAAAAAAAACTAGGCCTTTCTCTTCTGTGGTGATCTCTGGGGATGTGACTAATTGCAGTAAAGGGGTACTACTAATTGCAGTAAAGGGATTTTTTCTTTTTTTTTAACTAGGCCTTCTTCTACCATAATGCATCCGATTTCTTTTATGAGTTCCTTATCACAAACCAATCATACTATTTATACCATTTCCAAATCCAAACGTACTACAGTTTACTTGAATAACATACATTAGTTTAAATACAATTTAAAAGACTTGCGAATAGGAAAACACAAATAGGTAATCAGACAAACCGAATCTCTAAATAGCTTTCGAGTTTATTGAAAAGGGTTAAGAAATTAGATAACTAAAAACCAAATATAAATATTTATATAAAACTTCAATGACAAATTTAGCGGATAAGCATCGGCTCTGAATTACTCTTTTAACGCTAATGACGCACAGATTTTTGATTTTCATCTTTAATGAGAGCATATAACCAACTTCAACTATGCCCAAAAGAGATAAAAGGTGAGTGTGTACAAATATACTTTTCAGACGCTATTTTCGGAAAAGGAAATTCACCTGAATAATTAACTTAAAGAAAACTTGTTAAATATGGTTTCTGTCAGCAAATGAATGGAAAGGAAATGTAAAAGTTTTGGAATGGAATCAGTCTAGAAAAGCTTAAATGGAATTGTATGCAGAGTAGCTTTTCTATTCATAAATCCTAAAGGAGACTTATTTTAGATTCATAAAATATATGAATGCCTTTTTACATTTAGAATATTTACTTTAAAATCATATCGAAGTATTTTAAAATCTAAATTTTAAACTATATACGCTATGTAAGCTAAATATAAATTTTATTTTTAACGTTTATTGGAAGTTTCTATGCGTTAACAATAACAAACACGAAATTAATAAAAAAAAAAAAAAAAAAAAAAATCATTGCAGTTGAGGTACTTTGAAAGAAGAAGTTGTGAAAATATAAAAATTATCCATTATTTAAAAGATTTTTTTAACTTACATTTAGTTAAGTTTTCCTAACAGTCTATCTGGTATATTATTTTTTTTCTAGATCCATTGGAGAAATCTTCGAATAAAAATAACTTTTTCGAATATAATAAAATATTTTTTTTTCCTATGCTTTCGAATGTGTATTTTTGCAGACTTAAAAAAAAAAAAAAAAAAAAAAGATAATTTCTAGAAATGATTTCAAAATTGTGTACAACCACAAAATAATAATAATAGTAATAATAATAATAATAAAAGAAAACTTTTTTGCAATATAATAAAAAAAAATTTATTGAGTTTTTATTAGTAAATTATTCTAAAATAAATTTAGAAGGATAATAAATTAGTTATAATATGAATAAAAATTTCTTCTTTAAGATAAATGTCTTGTTTTTTAAATTTGCTGCAAACAGTGATTTTTTTTTTTTTTTTTTTATGAAAATCTTTAAACCACATTAAAAAATTAATTTCCTTATACAATTACTATATATTATTTTTCTTAATTTAGAAAACATTACTGCGATCAAAATTGTAATTAAAAAATATAGAGAGAGATTGATAAAAATGAAAAATATAACAACAACAAAAACAGCAAAACATTTGCATAATACTTTGTTCCAAAAATTTATATAATTTTAGAATTTTTATTTTATATTTACAACAAGAAAAAAAAAATATTAGAATTGTTTGATTGCTTTAACTTAGGTTATATTATTGTTTTCGGCACACCATTACATGCAGAAAATAACTATATTTCAATCAATTTCAGCCCTTATTTTCAGAGCTTAGAATATATGTTTTTCGCTATATAATTGCTAGAATACACTTCCCGTAAAGAAATCTCACATTACTAACAAATATTATTTCTTGTTTCTTGTTATGGTTATTGCATAATGAATCTTCCTCTATGATAAGATGCATTGATATGATAATAGTCATTTATTTAAATATCCTAAAATTATTTAACAAAAATCATGACAAAAGCATCGTACTTACAGAATTACATTTAAGTCATTGCATTCCCCATTCCTTCCCCCCTCATTTGTGCATTTAAAAATAAATCAAACAATCAATTTAAAATAAAAAAAGTAACTATAAGTTTTTAAAATATTTTATTCGACTTCATATTAAAAGCGTACATATAAGTGGAGGGGGTTATATTTCAGATGATTTTCTAAATATTTGGTAGCTATCGTACGTTTGAACTAATTTGAGTTAGTCAATAACTCATATAAAAAACAAAAGTGAAAAATATAATAGTATGTTCGTACAACAGGTCATAAAATATTGAATTTTTTGTGCATCTCTGTAAAAGAACTATTTGTAGTAACATCCATGTTGCAGCAAAGTTTTTAATTAGATGCATAACTAGTTTTTAAAATAGTCTTTTCTTAAAAAAAATAATAATAATAATTAAATTTCAAATAGTTATTTCCCGTAGGATGTAATATACGTAAATTATTTTAAGCTTCCTTGTATAAGAACCATGAGTAATTCACACATTATTTATCAATATATAATAGTTTTCTTAATTTTAAACAAATTAACTTTGTTAAAATGAGCTTCATATAATTTGAATCCATAAAACGCAATGTAAATAATTTTATTTTATATTATTAAAAAAAAAAAATTATTTTACACCTGATAATGTATATAGTTCAGGCAAAAATGGCCCATAAGATAGCTATTCATTTTTATTTTAATGGAATGTAGAGATCCGTTGTTAGCACATTTCAAATAATTTGAGTCCATTGTCGTAGTGAATAAGAACTATTCTTTGTGTCACTTCGAAACTATTCCTATGTAAATTAATTCAAATCGCGTATTAATAATCTGAGACATACAAACGAAATTTGATCTCAACCGCATAAAGCATTTAGACGTGTTCAATCCAACACAAACCCAGATACATCTCCTTAAAAATATAAAAAAATAAAAAATAAAATCTCTTTCACCCCCCCCCCTCCACATGTTTATAATATTTTCGTAAATAGTACATATTCGGAAAGGTGAAAAATCCAACTTTGACATCCTATTGTAGCAACAGATTAAATCTCTTTTCTGCAAAAATTACAGTGAAAGTGAAAATAATGGTATTTCTATTGACTTCCCCTAAGGTCGACTTTAACGACAAATTTGGCGACAAATTATAGTTCAGAGTCTAAAATGAATAAAATCATATTTCTAGTTCTCGCATAGAATGAACCAAACTCCGTCGCCGAAAGGTGTAAACAAAAGCAAGTTGAATTCAATCGATTAGTGTTCAGAGAGAGCAATTCTGAGCGATTGCACGTTTGAAACTGTGTGTTCCAAGCAAATAATCTTTGTTCGTGAGCCAGCGAAATTCCTGATTTTTGGACTATCCGACATTGATTGCTTTACTGCTGTTGAAACAAGTGCACTGTAAACGCACGCGCACAAAAATAACACATTTAAGAACACATTTTGTCCTCAAATTAACAACACTTTTTGGTGTTCTAAGCTTGAACACTTCATAAGAAACATAAATGCAACAGACATAATTGCATAAGAAACATAATTTAGTGTTATGCTTATTTGAAATAAAAATCGCTTGCACTCATGATAGAAAAATAATTTTAATAAGTGATAATTAAAAAAATATAATTATTCGAATAAAAAATTTGCTCTGCATGAATTTTAATAGTTAAATATAGAAGAAAATTTTGTGATACTAGTTTCTGTTACAACAACATACTAGTTTCGTTTTCTCAACGTTAGCAGCCTTCTGAATCCAATCCCCATAATACACACTGCTGAGCAAATTATTAAGAAAACGTCTGCATATTATTTCACGGGATAGGCTATTCTGTTTAATAAGCGTTTCTAAAGTGTTTCAACGTTAAAGATGAATGTGTTTTAGAAATGTTCTAAAAAGCGTTTAGAATATGTGTGGGATCATAAATTTTGATCGAAACACTATCTGAACACATTTCTTGTCCTTGTAATTGTCAACAACACTTCCGCAACACATTTTTTCCCCAAGCGCAACACAATCGCAACACATTCCTAATACAATCACAACACTTTTAGTTAGAAGTGTTTACTATTAGTAGACTCCAGAACATTCGTCGAAAAAAGACTTTTGTGACACGAGTGACAGCTTTTTTGGACTACTTTGGGAATATTCGTTGAATTGACAATACTTATTTCGAGAATATTACTTGAAATCACAGTTTTGTTGTACTGTTTGGAGAATGTATGTTAAATAAAGTGAATGCATCGACTGGAACCTGCCTGCTTCTTTACAAACTACTTTCTTCATACAAGAAAGGATCAACATATTTTATAACAATATTTTTCTTTTCTGATTCCACATTATCTTCATCCCAATGTGCAATGTTATTATTGTAGCAATTCGAAAAACTAACAAAACATTTCATTTAAAACAACGTCTATTTGATCTTGATAGAATTTATCAGCATTAATATATTCAAACAGATGAATTTTCTTATTTTCCATCCTGCTTTTTGGAATAAATAACTTATAATCATGTACGTATAAATTCACCATAAAAAATTAAAACTTGAACTCATTCCTTACTTTCGCTTGCAAAATCAGCCATTTTTGCTTATCCTTAAAGTTAAGGTTTAAATTTTATGAAATATTCTTACATTTTTCCGGAATATTGAGATACGTTTTTTATGTATTTCAAGTTACATAATACATTTTTGAAAATCCAAGTTATTTTACTACAGCCAGATACACATTTCTATGGTATTGAGAATAAATACTTCTTATATACTATCATAAATCTCAAGAAAAGTCAAAAGTCATGAGAAATCTTTTCCACTTAAAATTTAAAACCGTCTGCATTTTATTAGTTTAGGAATTCGGAGAAAGGTAAATTTATGCATAAACATATGAGTGCTTCTGTTATTCATAAGATAAAACTTATAATAAAATGGAAGTTAGTTTTAAAAATATACCGTTTGGTATCGAAAACATACATTGACAAGTTTAACTTTTAAACTTTTATTTAGCATTTTTCACAAGCAAAACAGTGTACTATATGTATTAAATGATTTAATTATTCTATCTTATACAAAATTGTATTTCTAATATACAAATACATATATATATATATATATATATATAATATATACTAGCAGGCATTGTCCGCTTCGCTGGACACAATACTTAAATGTGTTGTCAAAATCCTATATCATTATTAATTAAACTGAGTTAAAGTTCCCGCTGCATTCGGTAGAGATTGTCATCGCTCGTAACGCGAAGAGTCCATGTTCAAACTGCCTTCGGCAGCAACTTACCTGATTCTTACTTCTCCTTCCCCAGTGGCTGAGTTCGAAGTTTTGCGAAATCTCACCGAAGTACATAATGCGTACACATAATCATCATCCACACACCAAAGTTCGCCATTCTAAGATAATTTAAGGCGAATTCAAACGGGAAAACATTTTACACGTGTTTACAGCCCCCTCGACCTCAAGTGGATAAGAGGGAGAATTTCGTAAAACCCCGTTAGAATAAGTGTCGGATACATATAAACAATTTACGCACCAAATTTCGTGACCGTAGATCCCATAGATTTCCTAAGACAAATTTATCGCTAAAAGAGGGGGGTGTTGTCTTGAATTTTCTGAAAAGTTGATAGATATAATTTTAAGTTGGGTAAAGATCAAAGTTTCTGCCAAGCGCTGTTGAATTCCGTCCAGTTGTTCTCAAGTGATGCCCAGACAAACACGTTTTTTTTCTTTTGTCCCCCCCCCCCCATCTCAAGGGTAGAAAGTGGGAGAACTTCTGAAAAGCTGACAGATATAACTTTCAGTTGGGTAAAAACCTAAATTTCTGCGAAGCACCGTTGAATTTCATCCAGTGGTTCTCAAGTGATGCCCGGATAAACGTGTTTTTTCTTTTGCCTCCCCCTCACAGGGGGAACGGGGAGAATTTCTGAAAATTTTATAGATATAATTTTAAGTTGGGTAAAGACCTAAATTCCTGCGAAGCTTCCGTCCAGCCGTTCTCAAGTGATACCCGGCGAAACGTGTTTTATCTTTTTCTTCCCCAGGGAGAAACGTGGGCAAATTTCTGAAAAGTTGAAATATATAATATAATTTTAAGTTGGATAAAGACTTAAATTCCTGCAAAGCGCCGTTTAATTCTGTCCAGCCTTTCTCAAGTGATAGTCGGAAAAAAGGTGTTTTAGACTTTTGTCCCCCCCCCCCCAGGGGGGAACATGGGAGAGTTTCTGAAAAGTTGATAGATATAATTTTAAGTTGGGTAAAAACCTAAATTCGTGCGAAGCACCGTTAAATTCCGTCCATCCAGCTGTTCTCAAGTGAGACCCGATTAATTATCCCCTGAATAAAGGCAGTAGCTTATACAGCAAATAAAATAAGATACCTTACCAGCGTAGAGTCCTGAAGACATATTCCAGGCAAAGATAACCCTACTGATTGTGCCACGCAAGGATTATCACCATCTGAACTTAAAGCCAAAGGTGATTGGTGGAGAGGCTCAAAATGGCTTACTAATTTTGAAACACCCAAGACGCACATCCTACACACGGTTGTAGTTGAGGAACAAAACACTGACATTCCAACAGAACCAAGCTCTAAATATTCCCTTTTTAATTACAGTGAATTCTTACCTCTTTTTCAAAGGTTTTCTAACTATCTAAAACTTTTAAGAACTATAGCTTGGTTCTTCGATTTATTCATAATCTAAAACCAAGTCAAAAGAAAGTGAACCTTTAAAGGCCGTAACCGCTAGAAAAATGTGAAATATGCGTAGTAAAAATTATCCAAAAGGTCAAATTTTGGGAAGAAACGGCTTTATTAAATAAAGGGAAACCCTTAAGTGTCATAGTAGTCAGATACCTTCTTTTTTCCTTCCCCTTGTAATCCAATAGGATTTTTGTTGCTTTGTATATTTCGGATATCTCTTTCAAAAATAAAGTTTTTCGAAATCTGATTTTTTAATTCCACCCTTTAACATACCGCTTTTTTTCTTAGTTAGCATTTTTTTTTTTTTTTTATACATTTTAAATATTTCTTTTTGAGATTGAAAATTATACCCTCAAGTTTGCTTAATGAAATAAAATATTTATTTTTTTATTTTTTTAATTGCTTCCTAAGAAATAAAGTGGCATGTTCAAAGAATGGAATTAAACAAACAGAAATCGAAAAACTTTATTTTTGAACGAGATATCCAGAAAATATAAAGCAACAAAAATCCCATCGGATTACATGGAGAAGGAGAAAGGAAGGTATCTGACTACTGGGTACTCTTAAAACCATCTAAGAACATTTTATCTCTTAATCCTTTTATGGATGAAACAAGTATTCTTCGTGTTGGAGGAAGCTTGTGGAAATATCCATCCTTAGAATTCCTTGAAAATTATCAAAATTAGTTACCTAAATTACACCATAATGCATCGTGTTGTGGTAATCATAAAGCATTACCACAACTTAAGTGTCTATGCTGGCCCAAACTTAGTGTTATCACTTATTAGACAAAAAAACTCTGGATCCCTCACGGACGATCCTTTGTTAAATCAGTATTTAGACAATGCATAATCTGTTTTCGTTTGGCAGCCTAACCTATAATAGAAAAATTGAGACTGACAGAAACCACATTACCTCCATTTCTTTAAGTTTTTCTTCCAGGTATAAGTTTCTTATGCAGATGAAAGAGAAATTTTGGAGTAGGTGGACAAGACAATATCTGCAGAGCCTCAACCAACGGCCACAACGAGCACTTCAAGTCCTGGTGCCTCTCCTGCCCGCGCCAACATTGAATTCTACTTAACAGATATGCCAACGCCATTTCACCAGCAGTAGACTGACACGTGATTCGAAAAAAGACAACTTTCATCCCCTTTCTTTCTTTTTTCTTTTTTTTTTTTTTTTTTTTTTTTTGATTTTTTGGATATAATCTTCGTTCAAGTAAAACATATGTATTCATACTTATTCGATTCGAAAGCATGTTGCAATAATGAACTAGTCTGAGTGAAACTTTTTATTCTTTTGTTTTGTTATAATTCATTCAAGTCAAGATACATGTACCATAATTCTGATTCGAAACTCTTTTAAAAACCTTAGTCGATGTAATAATTCTGTGAAATGGTGATATTCTGTTTGTTTTATCGATATTCTGAGTGAAAAATCTTTCATTAAATTCAAGTTCATGATTAATTCGGATTCACCTTTTTTTTTTTTTTTTTGGTATGTAGTTATCCTTGTTTCAATCATCGATGGAAATGTGGGAGAAGGTGAGTAAGATTTAATTTAATCTTATGCATGTAAAAATAAAGTTTAGCTTTGCTAGATTTATTATTCATTCGGATTACTATTCTTATTGTGTAATTCAAATTCTAATTTGTCAAACAGGGGGTATTTACTCTATTTTACATAGGAAACATCCGATAGAAAACTTGAATAACACATTGGAAATTCATTAAGATTTATGTACAGTAAAGGTATTAAAATATGGTTTATACAAATACCTCCTATAGAACACAATGCTTTAGAATATTTTCGAGTGTCCCTGTACACAAACCAGTAGAAGTATTTATTCAATTTTAAATAAGGAATATCCGATAATGAACCTGAATAAAATATATCAGTTTCAAGAAATTCCATAAATCTTTACGGGAGTTAGAGCGCGGACCGATAGACAGAAAGACAGACCTACAGATATACAAACTGATATCATATTACCACTTAAAATTGTTAGAAAGTATTAAAGACGCTCAATGTAAATGAAAGGGCAATTCCAGCAAATTTTTGTCGATAGCTCTTAATGTAACAGAATATTTTTGTGTGGCCCTCTAAATCTAATACTAATCATGCTATATTCTAAATAAAGTATTTTGTGCGTATGAATAACATATTCCAATTTGATTAAGCTTTGTGCAAAGCAAAGTTATAAAAATTTGGTTTATAGAAATACCTCAGATACACTGTAAGAAAATTCCGTAACGTTACGCATTATTTCAAGTAACGTTCCTGTTTTTCACGGGTTTTTTTAGATTCCTGTGAAAAATAATTTTTCGGGCGAAAAATTTCCTGAATTCAGTGTTTCTTTTTGCGTGGCAACATCTTTGATATCGGTGGATCGCCATCTTGGCTTCGTATCGTTCGTAACTTTTTTCACGTGTGTCGCATGTGCTTTGATTTTTATATTAACAACTGTTGGATAATATACTAGAGAAGCTGCTTTACCTAAAATTAATCAGTGCGTGATTAGTTTATTACAGAATGAGGAATATTTTATGCATATTCCATTATTTTTATATATTCGTATATCGTTCAAAACATAATTGAATGTCTTTAATTTCATTATATTTTCTTGCTTGATTTGACTGCTATGGTAGTTTCTTATTGGATTATTATTTTAAAAAAGTTTATTGAGTTGGCAGTATTTTTATATATAATCCATTTATTTTATATATTTGTATATCGTATTTTCTAAACTGAATGTTTTTTGTGATTTTTGCTGGCAAGTATGTAAAATAAACACATATATCATTGTAAAGAAGATTGTATGAATAAATTTGATGATAGACATTTTGCTCTGAATAATGTTGGTATCTTGCTCATATTATCTATTTTAAACTGTAAATAAAAATTATTTGAATGTTTTCTTTGTATCTTAATATCCTAACTAAGTGGAATAAAGTTTCACTAAATCATCACTAGAATAAATTTTTTTTTCTTTTTTTAACCCATATTTGAAGCCATTATGATGTAATCTGACAATTGGGTGCATATAGTAACAAAATGAAATCAGGGATGTGTACAAAAGTAGCCTATTCATCATTATTTACTGTGAGAATTCCTTTTCAAATACAACTTAATAAAACTACTGTTATTAGTTATAATAAATTTTGAACATTTTAAGTGTTGCAAAAATGCAACCCTAGGCGTTAAAGGTTTCTCTCTCCCTCCCCCAAGAATTTTTTCTTGAAAAAAAAGAAAAAAACAGTATGCCAAATGTGTGTCAAAGCCCTAAAAATCTATAACATTTAAAAATAAATATCTCCTTAGGCATGTATACTTCCAGAACCACCTTAAAACATTAAAGATTTTGTGTTAATGATTTTTTTTTTTTATTAGTGTTGATTAAAAAAAAAAGTGATGGCTTTCTGTAGACACTTGCAGCTTCTTCAAAAACATAGTAGAACTTTGAGATTTTTCCCATAACAATTAAGGAAATTTTATATGATACATTGTACTGAAATAGGATACAAAATGAACACTTGTTTAACATTTTGTTACTCATGCCTTATCTAACAAATATCATTACTTTTTTGAATAACTGCATTACACAGTCCGAGAGAGAATTCTGAGGTATGCACTCCATTTTAAATAGGAAACATCTGATAGTGAACTTGAATAACATATATTTGTTTCGAGCAATTCTATAAATAGTTACGGAAGTTATAGCACGGACAGACAGACACGCAGATACACAAATTGAAATTATATTCAAACTCAAAAATTGTTTAAAAGTGTTAAAACGCTTAATGTAAACGAAAGTGCGTTCCTAGAATTTTTTTATTAATAAATTTAATATAACTGAATATTTTTTTTTGTGTATCACTGTAAATCTAATGCTGATCATACTATATTCTATAGAAAGCATTCTTTTGTGCATTTGAATAACACATTTCAATTTCCTTAAGCTTTGTGCAAAGTAAATTTATTAAAATTTGGTTTATAGAAATACCTCTCATAGAACGCAGTGCTTTGGAATAAATTTGAGTGTCCCTGTACACAAAACAGTGATGGTAGTTACTCCATTTTATGCTGGAAACATCCGATTGTAAACTTGAATAACATATTTAAATTTCATTAAGATATGTGTACAGTAAAGCTATTAAAATATGGTTTATAGAAATACCTCTCGTAGAACACAATGCTTTTGAATTATTTCGGGTGTACCTGTACACAACCAGTAGAGGTATAATCACAGAACTAAATTCAAAACTGGTGTACATTCAATATTTAAACTTTAAAACTTCTTCAAACACCATAAAATTAAAGACAGCACAGCCGATTTCGAAAGGACGTGGCCTTTCTTCATCAGGTGCAAAAAACACGTGCTACTGCCTTGGAGGCAAATTGTCTTCAATTTTATGGTGTGTGAATTAGTTTTAAAGTTAGTAGAGGTATGCACTCTATTTTCAATACGGAACATATATCAGTTGACAAACATATATCAGTCTCAAGAAATTCCATAAATATTTATGGAAGTTAGAGCGCGAACAAACAGACAGACAAACTGAAGTCATTAACATTTTCTAACCTTGTTGGAAAGTGTTGACCCCTGTTAAGTGTTGTCGACTGCGAGGAATTCATATTTCAAGACGATATCTGAAATCTATTTTCATCGATCTGTCGTATCTTGTACTATAACTGCTTACTCCTTTTAACCCTTTACAGCGCACTTCCCTTTAAAGTTGGAATTTCAACAAAAAAAAAAAAAAGTTGTAGGCTATCTACTTAGGTCTAAAGGAGTACACAGGTATAATTTTGTAAAGATAGTACTTACCGTTTTGAATCTGTGGGTGTTCCATCAGCGGGAACACTGCGCCACTAGAGCTCTGAAAAGTGCGTCTAAGAGCATCGCAGTGAAGCGCGTAAATGAGTAGCAGATTTTGCATATGAATTAAAAAACACTGAATTATACCTGTGTAGTAGATTTAGCATGACCAATGGTGCATCACGGGGAGGCCTGCTACTCTACACCCCATTCCCCCCTCCCCCCCCCCCCCCAAAAAAAAAATCTTGGTTATATGATTTTTTTATGAAATAATTTGATATTTACAGTTAGTATACATATATACAAGTCTTATGTGCAAAAATATTTACAATTAGTCTGTTTTTTAGCTTCATGAAATTTTTGGAAGCACGTCACACTCTTTTGGTGGAAGCACAAACCAACATTGCAGGTTTTGCACATAAAACTAGTTTTGCGCGTTTTTTTTTTTTTTTTTTTTTTTTAAATAAACAACTAACCCTCCCTCGCATCATCTAACAGCTTGACGTCATCCCCTCCAAACAGAGGAAAACAGAGTACGTAAACACAACTGTCTTCTCTCATCATTGTTTTCGGTTGCATAATATGAAATGCGCTAGTGTCGCAGTGTTCCAGGAGATGGAACTCCTTATTTTATTCAACGATTCCTCGTATGTTTCCTGTATAAAAAATTAAAAATAATATAGAATAAATAATTTACAGTACAGCCAACGATATAACATAGAAATCTTTTTTCAAGCAATCTTTTTTGTATCACAAAAAAAATATACAAAATTTCTTGTAAATACGAGGATTTAAAATAACGCATCGCAGCTAAATATCATGGATTGCCTTGTGTAGTGATGCCATCTATGGATGAAAAGGAAAGTTCAAAGTAAAAAATAAACCTATTTTTATGCATTTGCATTTGAATTTAACGGTTGGAGAAGCTAGCGAAGTTAGGTGTTCCATGTAGTGGAACACTGAACGGCAAAGGGTTAAATTACTCTCTTGCGATCGAGAAGAATGTTGGTCCGGTTCTGTGTAAAACCTAACCTTTAGATAACCCCTCCACACACATACACAATAATCATACTGTCAATTATGTCATACCCACAGTGTAGTTCAACTGAAAAAAAAACAGTACTTAGTTTAAGAACTGTTTATAATTTTTAATAAACTTTTTATATATTTTAATAAACAAGTTCTTATCAGCTATACATTTTGCTTTATTTGGCTTCCAAAAGTGGGAGTTTTTTTTTTTTTTTTTTTTTTTTTACTCTTTATTATATAGTACTTTAATATTAATTATATTACCGCATTATGTTTGTCTTAAACACATACATGAATTCTTGCTTCGTATAAGAAAAAAATATTTATATATTATTTATTATTTCACTAAAATCATCCATCTGCTATATACTAAAAGACAAAATAAGTTAACTCATCGAATTAGAAACTTCTGAAATAAGATTGTTTAAATTCCAATCATGCCTTCACGAAACTTTCACTTCAATAAGAAATATTTTGTGACTTATCCACTGTTCTACAGAGATTATTGTGTAGAAAAAACATGATTATGTATCTATTTCAAAAAAAAAAAAAAAAAAAATCATTTTAAATGGTTGTTCTGAGCATTTCCTCATCTGGAAAAACCTGCAATTTCTGTATGGTTTCATTTTGAATTTTCCTAAAATATTTAGTTCAAATATTTTTCCTTTACAATAGAAAACATATATTTTGATTTTTCAAATTCTGAAAAATCTCGCGAGACATGAAAATAAATGATGAGATATTTTACTTCGAAATCAAAACTTTTCATGTATTTTTTTATTAAATTGGGATTTTGGTACAAAAGAAATCCAACGTATGAAAATATAAATTCTACCGGAGTGGAACCTATATTCATAAAGCAGTCCCAGAGAAAATATGTAATAAATCTTGCTTTAGAAAAACGCAAGTTTTTTTTTTTTTTTTTTTTTTTTTTTTTTTAATATCTGTGAATAACAAAGATAATCTTGTTTCAATTCTTATGCATTTAAGATATACATTTAAGTCCATATAAGTGATATTTCTTCTTTAATTGACAGTAATTTTATTATTTTTAAATGACATCATTTCGGTTCTATAGCTATTGAGATTTACGTCATCAGTACAAAATTATTAAAAGGTTTTCTTCTGCTGAGTCAGATATGTAAGAAAAAATTAAGGTTCTTTTCTTTTTTTCTAAAAACAGAATTGCTAAAATCAAAAGAGAAATAACTAAAGAACTGCAAGATGAATAGACGAAATTACAAGCAATCTAGAGGAAATATATGGAAACGGCAGTCTTTCAACAACATAAAATGCATGATCTCTCATCAAAAACATTTTAGCGTTAACATCATTTAATTAACTTATATTATAAAAAATTTCACGAAAATTATTTTCCGAAAAAAGTACACTATACACACATTTACATACATATCGTTTTAACTATTACTAAGAAATAACCAATATATTTAGATGAAATTTGTTATGCCTCTTAATTCATACTTATATATACATGATGTTGTAAATTATAGCTATTAATTGTTGATACGTTTTGTATCAGAAAGCCGTAGAGAAAACTAACCCATATCCGTTCTATCTTTTAGGCTCTCCATCAGTGAGCAAAAACGAGCTATGACCCCTTAGAACCCCCCCCCCCCCCTCGGAGGGCACTGGCCTCAGGCCTAACACCCTAGTGCAGACAATCGCTCTTACTCCCAAACACACTCTATCAGTGCGTGTCAAATTCATCCAAATACCATGTTAACCTATGGGAGAAAAATCCACATGATTATTTTTCACATAATACATATTTTTAAATTCCGTTTTCGTATTTAGAAAATTCTTGACGTTAAATAAGCCCATGTGTTCAGAAAGATTTCTTTTCTTTTCTTTTTTCTAATTTTTCAAATTAATTTCTCACGTAAAATATTAACAGTTAAAAAGAAATAAATTAATTAAAAATTAAAATCGAGGCACAGTTTAACGATCGTGAATTTTCAAAATGTAAAAAAGAAGTTTGTAAGTATGTATTATGTAATGAGTAATGATAGGGAAATCTTAAGAATAGCAAATAAATATTAAGTTTTTATCTCGATTATTTTTATTAATAAATGAAACTTTACGGTCGTGTAAATTAATTTAATTCTTTTAAATATTTTTTTAGTTCACTTAAATATAAAGATTGATGCTTTCTTTCGAAGAGAAAGAAAGAGAATTATTATTATTATTATTATTATTATTATTATTTTTTTTTTTTTTTTACTTTTTTTTAATTTTTAAAACATGCATTTAACTGGAAAAGTATGCGTGTGTTGCGTCTGTGTTTGGGAATAAGGCCGATTGACTAATCTAGGGTCCTAGACCTGAGGGGGGGGAGTGTCTTCCGTGGAGGTCTTTCTAATGGGTCCTAGCCCGTATTTACGCAAGTTTCGGAGAAAACCACGGAAAACTCCGAATGGCTAGGCTGACATGCGTGACCTGGGATTGAGCCCGGCACCTCACATCTACCAGCTTTGAGCGCAGAACCGCTCGGCCGCTGGTTGGCCTAAAAAAATATGCGGCTGCGAATGGTTTGTTTTGCGATCTTATGTGTTCATTTCCTTTATTTGTGCTTGTGTATGTGTGTTTTTGCGCGCGCATGTGTTTAATTAAATAAGCCGAATATTTTTCTTGCATATTAAAAAAATACCTATAATTATTTGCAGTATGCTGTAAAGAGAGATAGTTAACACTATTAACTAAATCAACTAACAGATTTTTAGCTATACAAAATTGATTGTTCATTTCGCATTCGCTTATTCAACTACTGAGAATTATCAAATCCTATAAACTATTAATTACAATTAGTTCTTAATGGATCGTTTAATTAAATTATTAATTAAAATATTTTAAATTCAAGAAAATTCAGATAAAATGGAATTTTTTTTTTTTCGGTAAATTTTTATGATTCATTTATTAATAAAATTCAATTCATATATTTTTCTTCACAGGTTTAAATCTCATAGCCAAGTACGATTTAAGAGATAATTGTTGTTTAGAATATAACTAATTTTTATTTAGATGGCACCATTACTGATTGAGTGTTAGCCTCAAACAAATGCAGATTTTAGTTTTAATTAAGAAATTTTTCGAAATATTTTAATGTAATTACTAAAATATGTGTTGGTTGAGGTTATATTAATTTTTTATCTTAAATTTAAAAATATTTTTTGAATAGTATATGTGTTAAGTGAAGCATTCTTATTAAATCCTTTTTTCTCGTATTTTTGTATATTATTATTATTTTTTTTTTTTAACAAAATACTCATCACTTTTTAATGATAAATTACATCAAGTAACATTAAACTTTAAGAATTAAATTATGTGATATGCATTACTGATTAATAAAGCTACGAAACCATATGTTTCATAAAGTGATTTATCTACGGCATATAAAATTCAAAAGGTTTTATTAAACTGCATAGATTTTCCTTCTTTTTTTTTTTTTTTTTTTTCTTTTCCTTTGTCCGACCGGAGTTACTTCTTATTTATTATTGGAAAAATTAGAATTTATTTATTCGTGAAATTTATGGTGAAAATATGATAATATATTTATTTGAGATTAGCAGAATAATTTGTATTGAATTGTAGAGTAATAAAAAATTCTCTTTCAAATTTTGTAAAATATCTTACTGCAACCAAATACCTTTCCTTTACAATTGCAGACATATATTTTGATTTTCCTTTCATAGTATATTTCTCGAAAAGTCAAAATAAAAAAAGTGTTCTTCTTGCTAGAATTTAAAACTAGCCGGGTTTTATTAACTTGGAAATAAGTTACAAATGGAAATTTATGCATGAAAATGTCTGTTATTTTTAGGATTTAAATCCAAGCCGCATTCATAACAAACGGCACAAGAAAAAAAAATGCATTGAAACGAGTTTGTAGAACAGTAATTTTGTTAAAATATTTATTTATAAAGAAACATTTATAATAGTAAGAAAATAAGTAACAGATGAGCGTATTTCTGTAGTTTTGTGGGGGAAAAATGAAAATTTAACAAAAGATATTTTTAAAAATTAAAGCTAAACATTTAGAATAAGCCATTTAAAAATTGTTTGTATTAATAAGGGAAAAAAAGTAAATAAATAAAAAAAACCGACAATTTTTCGATTAGAAATATTTAAGCTCGACCCTTCATCACGAGAAAAGAATCAGTAACGTGTGTCTACACGTTACTGATTCTTTTCTCATTAAAGTCTATTTCTCTTCAATGTATACTACTATAAGTATTTGCACACTTTTGAATTTAGACGTTTTGTCAAATATCTAGAAAGACTCTTTAGGAATCATCTTGAAACTTTGGGAGAATAAAGAACATGTTCCACCTCATATATTTCAATAAAAGTTTTCTCCTGAGGCAGAAAAGGGGACGAGTAAAAAATAAAAGAAAAAAACAACATGTTTTGGATCACCCTGTAAAAAGTAATGCTTGAAATGCGTTTTAGCTGTAGCACATGACATGATTATAAGGATTCTTCTAATTATCTGTATAAATTTTTATGAGGTTTCCACATATATTCATAAAGATATAACGGTTTCTATAAAAAATTGCCACGTTTTTTTAATTATAACACGTGCGGCATTAGACCCGGTGCAAAGCCATTTTAGGAAACTTTGAATACTATATTAGACATAGAATACTGCAATCAGAATGCAAAAATGTTTAAATATCTTACGAAATATGAGTACCTTTACTAAATAATTTTTAACTGCGCATGCACAAGCTTAATAAAAATTTCATTTGCTTAATTTAAGAGCAAAAAGTATTGAGCTACCTATGTGAAAACCAGAAACAAATATTGTGTAAACTCAAACATATATGAGTTATAGAATGAACAGAATTGTAATTCTTCTCAAAATAAAAGCTAATTAAAAAGGGATTTTACACACATTTTTATTCTGATTTCAAAGAGCAATGGTATTACAGTTTCCGCTGATAATACATAAATATTGATAAAGCCCCCTATCATCTTCATTTTATTTTGAGAAGAAATGAAATTCCGTTCATTCTATGTCTCATAACTTTTTTAATTTACACGATATATTTTTTAGGTTATCATAAAAGGAGCTTTCCAGAGAAGAATGAGACTGCTACTTTCGTTGCGTATGGGCTAATTTGGAAGAACATGGAAATTCTACAGGCTGCCATGGAAACAGCAACGCAATACATACAAAACAATATCGGGCTAAGTCAAATTTTAGAAACGGTTCTACAATGGCATCTTATTTAACGCAAGTTATGTAGTACGAAATTGTAGTTTTTTATAATTGCAATGCTAAATGTAACAAAATTCCTGTCTTTAAATACTTCAAAAATAGTCAAGTATTCAAAGAAACAATTTATCAAGTGTTAAAACAATATGATGAACAGGGGCATGTTGATTCCAATCAAAGTTTTGGTAAAGGAGTCCGAAAAAAAAGCAGAAAGGTTATGAAACAAAAAAAAATCAGTTTTTTAAGAAAACAAAATCAGTTTTTTCAGGGAACAATAAATGGTTCTTTCTATTTAAATCAGTGCATTAAAAAGGTTTTTATTCCTTTCATGTACCATCTTTCTCAAAATGAAGATATTTTGTTTCGGCCGGAACTAGCTACCAGCTATTATACGGAAGATAATTTCGGCTATTTGAACACCGAAAAAATTGAATTTGTGTCTAAATATGATAAGAAAGCCTAGTTTTTTTTCCCCAGTTCAAGAGAATTTACCTTAAATTATTGAAATCAATATTTGAAGAAACGGTACGAGCATGCATTCGGAGAACTAGAAGAAATTTTCGTAAATTAGGCTTAAAAGGAGTTTACACAGCTACTTAGGTATAGACAACGGTAAAGAACTTATTGGATAATATTCTAGTGTAAGTTGAAATTTAATTTGATTTGCAGCATTAATATTATTAAATATCAAGCTTGTCTCATTCTTATTCTGATGCTCCTTAAGTAGCTCAATACTTTTGGCTATTAAATTATGCAAATGAAATTTTTATAAAGCTTGCGCATGCATAGTTAAACATTATTTAGTAAAATTGCTCATATTTCGTAAGATATTTAAAATTTTTGCATTCTGATTGCTGTATGCTGTGTCTAATGTAGTATGCCAAATTTCCTAAAAAAGGGCTTTGCACTAGGTCTAATATCCTAGGTGTTATAATTAAAAAAGTGGCAGTTTTTTAAAGAGACCGTTATATCTCTATGAATATATGTGGTAGCCTCATAGATATTTATACTGATAATTAGAAGAATTCTCATAATCACATGCTAAGCCAAAAAGCATTTGAAACATTACTTTTTACAGGGTGATGCAAAACATTTTTTTTTTTTTTTTTACTCGTTCCCTTTTCTCTTCAGGAAAAAAACTTTTACTAAAATGTATGAGGTGGAACATGTATTTTATTGTCCCGAAGTTTCTTAATGATTCATAAAGATTTTCTTAGATATTTGACAAAACATCTAAATTCAAAAGCGTCCAAATACTTATTGGTAGGTAGTGTATTTGGTGTGTGAATTTTTGAAGTGTATTTTTACATTAAATCGTGTTTCCTGACAAAGTTCTCCATCCATCATTATTCAGCCCGATATTTTCAGCCCATTTTCCTGCGATGCTAAATTGAGTTTTTGTGAGGAAAAAAAATTATTAAAATAGATTTAGTCGTAAATATATAAAAGATTTTTAACCTAGTTTTTAGTTCTTTATATGGCAAACATAATGAACAACATCATCCAGCAATTTAATATTGTGTTGAATAACATATGAAATCGGTATTTTATGAAACTATTTAGTATATAGTATTTATGAAACAATAAAAACTTCTGAAACAAATTCGGTGGAGAAGTGTTAGACAGATATAATCACTAAAGTTTCTGGTGTATTGCTTAAAGCTGACTATACACCCGAGCGGCTTAGGCCAGGAGGGAATGTCCTTCGTGGTTATAATTCCAAAGGATCTTAACCCGTATTAACACCAGTAATCGGAGTAATCCGAACAGCAAGATTCGAACCCTAGGCAGACAAGTGGGAATTAGGTTCGAAATCTTCCCTTTACAAAATTAGATAACATGAAATTTCTCGACCACTGGTTGGATCTGATGTTTATAAAAATACCCATTTAAAAATAAAATGATCAATTCATTCACTACTCATCAGCTTAATAAATATTTTAAAATATATTGTAAAATAATATAATTTTCTATTGTATAATGTATCAAAAAAGTAATTACTTTACAGAATATTGTAAAAATAGTTGTTTTAATTGTAAAAAAAAAAAAAAAAAAAAAAAAAACAGGCGTAAAGAAGGGCATATAGGATAAGATGAGTAAGATGCCGCGCTTGATAAAAAGCAGTGTCACATGATTCTCTTATACGCGCATGCTGAAGGGGGATTTCGGCCCGTCATACGAGAGGTACATCAGTAACGATACATATATTACTTTATTACTTTTTTGTGATTTTTTAGGAATTTCTTATATTTGAATCGGTATTGTTTTAAAAAAAATGACCTGTTTCTCGTTTAGTTAATTATGTAAACCTTTTTCTCCATTCATAGGACGGCTATGTCTCTTAGCTTCTATAGTTTGTAATTGCGCCAAATTTCTTTTGTGAGAGGGCTATTATGATAAACAATTTTGATTCAATTTGGGTCACATTGATCGAAAGGGATCACTACTGTGCTGCATTTTTCCCCAATAGCCAGAAAGCATAATTTCAGCTTCTATTGCGTATAAGCGCACCAAACGTTATATCTAAGATAACTTTTATGAAAAAAATTATTATTTCAATTATGGTACATATAGGACAATAGGTTGCGTTATTATTCTACACTTTTACCATTTTCCATAGTTTTCTGACAAAGCAATGTATTATGAGTACATGAAAGGAAATTTTGTGGCCGCAGCATACTAGTTTTCATTTAACTTTTGAATTTTCACTATATAACGATGTACTACTAGTAGGCTTTGCCTGCTTCTCGCTAGTCACTATACTTAAAGAAATTAATAAAAACACATTAATAACCATATTTAAATCATTTTTAAATAAAAACTAAAGATATCCCATTGAAATCTCTTAATAATATTTCGTTTCGTGTCTGTGCTGCTTTTGGCAGCATCCTCCTTTTTCCGCTATATCGGCCACATTTCCCTCTCCACTTTAGAGATATGGATCCTGTTTCTTTATTTTGTTTTATGATACGGCTCAAAGTTGCAATACTAGTGACAATTATCTTCGAAATATCTCTATGAGTCTTTGGCGTATGTTCGGAGAGAGTAACATTCTTTGTACGCTTTCGTGGCGTCATATTCATCTTTAACGAACGACAGTGAACTCTCAACTCAAGTGATCCTAGTTAGAGATTTCATCTACGGAAATTCCTGCACATGCGCTCTCAGAGCCCCTATCTTTGGTGTAAAATTTTTGCTAGACACAGGATTTATTCATACCACCCATACTTTAACGTAATTTAGTATGATTGTGGAAAAATAATAAGAATGATTTTAAAATTAACGGAAAAAATAGTTTGTTTCAATTAATTTGCACAAGGGTGTACTTCCCCACGATGTTCCTAGAGAAAGATTAGACAGTTCCTATCTTGTAAATGTGCTCAAGAATTTGCTGTCTGTAGTTCTAATATTAAGGGTGAATAGAAAATCATAGGACAAACTTTCAGAAGTAGTACAGTTCATTAAAACGAACATTTTTTTATTATAAGAAAATACGAACAGAAATAATGCGTGTAAACACAAATAAGCAAATGCAGACTTGTCAGAGTAAAACAATATTTGTTTCATACATTGAAGCGAAAGGTTTACGTTATTTTTTAAGAATAATTTTTACAATAAATATCTGAAATTATTACCAATACCAGTAATAGAAGCTTTTCAACGTCGTGAGAGTGATCGGCAAACAGTTTCAAGCATTCCAAAGAACGGAGCTGCAATGATTAGTCAAAAAACATTTGAATCTGTCTTTTGACATATCAGCATACGTTGTGAAAATCTGTATCTTGGCGAATTGGCGAATACAATTTTTTTGTGATATTAAATAGAGGTGTTTATTAAAAAAATATGCAAGTTACTATTTTCCTGAATATTAAGATAAACTATACAAAAATATTTAACAGCAGATAAAAGTAGATATTATAAACAATTACTTTTCCGGCTGAATTTTTTTCTTTTCTTTTCTTTTTTGATTCGCTATTTGCGATAAATGACCAGAGTGCTATTGCTATTATGTATATATATACATATATATATACTTTTTTTAAATAGAATGCAGAATTCAATAACTAAATGCAATCATTCGAAACTTTATTATACAGGGTAAGTCAAAATGAATATAGCGATTACAAACGGCTATAACTATTTAATGGAAAAGAATTTATAGATAAGGTTAACACAGAATGTAGATGGAACTTTAAAATTTTGTATACATACGTCAGAGGTATTCTATGTGACTTCCCTTGGTCACACGGACAACATCTAGGCGGCAGTCCATTTCACGCCTTACATTCTGAAGCCTTACTTTCAGTCACCGACGCAAGCGCATTACAAATGCGTATTTGAGTTCTTCAATTGTTTTGTGCATGGGAAGCACATACACCCTGTTTTTCACATAAACACATAGATAAAAATCTCAGGATCTCAAAGTACGCATTTCTAATGCGCTTGCGTCGGTGACTGCACACATGCTTCAGAATGTATGACGTGAAATGGACAACCGTCTAAACGTTGTCCGTGTGACCAAGGGAAGTCACATAGAACATCTATGACGTATCTATGCAAAATTTTGGAGTTCCGTCTTCATTCTGTGTTAATATGATCGATAAATTCTTTTCCATTAAATAGTTGCAGCCGGTTGTAATCGCTATATTCATTTTGACTTTCCCTGTATAACAAAGTCAGTCTGACAAAATACGAAATTTTAAGAGAGAGATGACGTCTCTAAATTCTAAATTACACTGTAACTTACAGGGCAATGCATTCATTTCTAAGCAAACCTATATTTTAGTCTATACTCTGAAGGACAGCATATTACTATATTCTATCTCTTGTCTCTCTTAAATTTCTTGTACTTAAAATCAAATAAGCAAACTTCACAATGAGACAATGGTTTATAAGCAGCTTTTCCCTTATTCCATTCCATTATGAATGGAAAAGCTTAGAATTGGAAATAAACTTATGTAGAACATTGAAGCAAACCACTTATACATTAAATAACGGATTCAGAAATGAGGCTACTCCTTACAAATTTATTATTCACTCTTAATGTAAAGTGAAGCAAGAAAATGCAAATTAGAAATCACCATTACATTATTCTTTATGTGACAATGAAATAATTATACAAAGAGTTTTTTAACACTATTTTTATCACCGTCTATAAACATTGTAAAATATATTATTTGAAAGGAAAAGTATAAGGAAATTATGTTCAGTTAATTTCACCATAGAGACAAAAGCTGCGAATTTAACTTCGAATGAAATATTTTTATGAACAAAATTAAAACTACAGAATGTTATTCGTAATTCTTTGAATTTCCAAACAGATTAAAATAAATTAAATTGTAAAATATTTTGATAACTTTATTCATATATATCAGAAACGTTCCAATGGTTTTTATAAGATAAGGTTCCTCAGAATAACATGTTTTTCTCCTTAAAATGTTCCTAAATTGAGAAGTACTTTTACACTGTAAAAAAATAACTATTACCAGCTGCAAGAAACTCTCTAAATAGTTCAAATTATGTATATATATATATACATATATATATAGTGTTATGAGATTGCAGAATTCAAGAAAAAAACCTATT
Organism: Salticus scenicus; assembly: GCA_963930645.1. Taxonomy (NCBI): domain Eukaryota; kingdom Metazoa; phylum Arthropoda; class Arachnida; order Araneae; family Salticidae; genus Salticus; species Salticus scenicus. Next base: position 372,275,695 of record OZ005649.1, on the reverse strand, counting down.
ATCGAAAGCCAAACTTATCTATAAGAACGAAAATTTATATAATCCGGAATATCTAAAAAAAAAAAAAATATCATCCACAATGCTCACGTTATAATAAACCAAAAATACCCATATTGTCCCATAAAAAACAGAACAAAAAGCAAATTGTCAAGAAAAGCATTGTCTATTCATAACGAAAATTTTAACAACAAAAATTATCAGTGTTAAGTTTTTAAAAATTGAAAAAAATTGAAAAAAAAAAAACATCGTTAGGGAATATAATTGAATTTATATATTATTATTATTATTGTTGTTGTTGTTGTTTATTTTTGTTAGAAATAAGTGAAAATCTTTATTACACACACACACACACACATATATATATATATATACTAGCAAACACGTGCGGAATTTTCGCACTTTATTTGTCTTCTTATTGTACCTTATTTTTCTTCCTTATCTTTAAGATTTGAAACTCATAAATATTATAACAACTTCACAATCAAATTAAATTTTTAATTTATCAGAAGCCAAATTATTAATAGAACCAAACCAATATCGTGCGGTAGTGAGACCAAAATCATTCAGAGAAAAGTTTCAAAATAAAATTCATAGTTGAAGACCCAGTCTTCATACTTCCGCAGGCAGTACAGTTTTAGTACAGGACTTCCATGATGACTTTTAAAAAAAATTCACCATGTTGGCGATGACTTTTTATTTATTTGGTATTATTTGTTGTTTAAAAAACTAATCCCTATTTTAAGAATTATTTTTATGGTTGTGTTTTTTAGTCAATTTATGATAATAATTTTTAAAATGACGCTTGAAATAATGTCATCAGACAAATTTCGACATTTTTTATTATTAGTTAACTGAGCTAAGTCTGTCTGCTTAAATATTGTTCAATTTTAAATATTATTTTTCATCCTAGCGTTACACCACTGTCGTACCGTTTCGACAAAAAATAATTGTAACTGGTCCACGTTAGAGAAATATCATTTATATATATATATATATATATATATACTGATATAGACAGATGGAGGTAGGTATATAGATAGATTTTTGTGTATTTTACAGATTGATAAACAATAAGATGCCCAGACTTATTCTGGAAAATCGTGAAGAACAAATAGTCAATATTTGGTTTTAGTTTTTATTGGTTAAAATAGCAACTAGCTTATGAAAAAGTGTGTTTTCCTTTAGGAAGAATTACTCTGAAGAAGCTATTTACGCTATTTACCCTCTGCGCCATTTTTTTTTTTTTCTTTTTCTTTTCACAAGATAAAAAGATGTTGAAAAGAAAGAGATTATGATATTTTGGAAGAAATTAATGCATCTACTGCTGCCGAATAATATTCCTTCGATAGCCGAATAATATTCCATCAATAGAATTAAGTTTCCCCCCTAATCTAGTAGAAAGATGAGAAGATTGTTTATAAGCTGGAGGTTATTAATTTTAAAGAGATTCCTAAAGCTATAAGGTAAATGCTAATATATTAATAAATATTTTTTATTTTTTGAGTTATTCATGCCCTACTATTACGTTTTAGACATACCTTGTATGTTGCATATTATTTTTAACCAGCTTTAAAATTTAACTTTTGTTAGAAGTATTTAATAATGATATATAAGAATTTAATGGTGCCAATGAAATTTATATTTATTTATTTTATTTATTTATTTATTTATTTATTTTTATTTTATTTTATTTATTTATTTTATTTATTTTATTTATTTATTTATTGAATAAATATGAACAGTAAAGCTTATCTAAGAATGTATTCAAATATAGTTTACTTAATACTGATCATGTTGAAGAAAAATCAAATCCTGTAGCAGTAATGATGCAAAGAGGAATTTCATTTGAAGCTTGTTTTATACAACACTCTAAAAAATTTCAATAAAATTCGGAGTTCTCTTTTTCAAGAAGTTCTCGTACTTGTAACAAATTGCTGTACATTTCAGAATATTTACTGGTTATGAAAATCGGTAAACGCCCTTTGGTTTCCCTTCTTTAAGGAAAAAGATCATGATTGATTTACATTTTTATTTCATTTTTATGGTCAATGACTGAAACACTTTTTGCCTGTCACTGACCGCAATCTAGTAGCGAAATTTCTTAGACTGTAGAAACATGGGGAAATTTGCGAAATCCCTTACACATTATTGTCAAAAAGGAAAGGTTATTTTTTTTTTCCTTTAAATTTCTTTTTGTGTTAAAACATTAAGAAAAATAACAATAAATGTAGTAAATCTTCAAGTTCAAGCTGGATGGGAAGAAAACAACAGTAATTTTTACTTACAATTTTTAACTCGAAGAATCAAAAGGTTTGATGACAGCTAAATACACGGATCGTAGGTGTCGCTAATAAAAATTGCAAAATATTAAAATAAAAATAAATAAATAAAAATGAAAGATACAAGCTTAGGTAGGTATTTCCTAATAAAAGAGGCTCATTTCCCATTGTTTTAAAACATACAGGTTAATACAAGCAACATAAAAAAATTAATGAGTAATTAATTAACACATTTTTATTTCCATTACCCGATTACCGTAGGTAATGGAACTATTGTATTCGGTCCAAAAATTCGATGTCGAGTTTTCTCCTGATTTAAACGTTTTAAAGCCTCATGAGCCCAAAAAAGTAGTTTTGGACTGTGTGTGTGTACATGTATGTATGTATATTGTATGTGTATGCATATGTATGCATGTGGGGAATCTTCTGACTATCATATCTCCAAAACTAATAAAGACAGAACTACGAAACTTCAGAATTGAGACAGGACTAGTGTACAGATGAAATTTCAAAATTTTGGTGAAAATCGGAAAGCCGGAAATGGGACCGTAAGTCCGTATCTCAAAAACGTCTCTAACGATTTTCTTCAAATTTACTATGTAAACACACTATTATATGTCCTTCCAAGTGATATAGTTGGTTAGTTCAGCAAAATTGATAGGTACCCTGTATAAATAGCTCAGTTTCAGGTCTCACAAGTGCGTTTCTTTAAAAACAGCAATACGAATATTTTTCAAACTCGCCGTATTAACTCCCTTTTAAATATCCTTTTAAATATTCTCTATGACCATAATTTTTAAGTTAATGTCTGGAACACTTTTTGTCAGACACTGGCCATAATCTAGCGGTTAATTATTATTATTATTATTATTTTATTTTTTTCGTTTAAATTTTGGTAAGGTAGTGAGGCCTCATTTATACTCTTGAAATCACACTGAAGTTATAAGCGTTAGTTGTCCATGGAGAGATGGATTGTTTAAGGTAAAAATACCAGTTGAATCTAATTTTAGCTAGCGATGGTTGCGGAAAAGTGTAATATTGTCCACGGAAGAGTTGGGTTAGTTGAAGAAAAGGTTGCCAATCGATTTAGTTTTGGTTTCAGAGGATATGTGAGAAGTTCTAGAGGAAGTTTTGAAGTTTCCGTGTTCGACTGGATGTCAGCATTTTCGTGTTAGATGTTTTAAGATGAATGCTGTGAAGCATCTCTCCAGTTAATCTTTTAAAAGAAACGTATGAAAATATTCACTTGTGCTTCTTGATATATGCTTTTGTAGTATGTGCTTTTCGGAGTCTAAATAATTTTCAGAGAACTAATAACGTAAGCGCATTGAGATTTATTTAGATGCTACCAAGACATATTTGACAAATTATTTAATTTACAAATACTTTTCAATATTAAAAGTTATTCTAAGTTCTATAATTAAGTGAAAATTATGCTATAGTTCGAAAAATCATATCTACATCTTTCTTTAAAGCTTAAATAATGGAGAATGATTTTATTTAATTTAAGCTTATTTGAATTCTAAACATTTTTCTAAGTAATTATGAGGGAACGTAATGAGGCTGCTTTAAACCAGTCTTTACACAGTGTATTCATACATGTCAACATTCTAATTAATATTCCATAGTCCTGTATATTCCATGTTTTTTTCTACATCAATCTTTTTTTAGAGTATTTTGCATCTAATTTAATCGTAGTAGTATTTGAAGAAAATTATTCTAAAAATTATGTGGTGTGGAAAAAGGGGCGTTAATAACTGTACTATGGAATATTAATTAGAATGTTGGCAGCTATGTGTAAGAATTTGTTTTCTATAGTAAATAGTAGGAAAGTATTTAACTTAAAAGTAAATATTATATAACTTTATAGTTTTAGCCTTTCCCCAAAAATAATAATTTTAATAACAGTAGAGCTGTATACCAATCTCCAGTTGTATTTCATTAGATATAAATTGCTAAAGTTAAAGAAGATATTTTCTAAACAAAATTATATGTGAAATTTATCTTAAATAAATATTTCATATAAATCTCTTTTATTAAAAAATGCGACAAAATATCGAACCATTTCTTTCATTTGCAAAAATGTATAACACTTACTTTCTCAATTTATTCCTTTTTAAGAAAAAGTATGTTGTTCCACATATTTTATTTTTATCTCTCAATTTTATTTCTTTCAAATTAGCAAGGTAAAATTCTAGCGTATTACTTTTAGGATTTTTTTTTGTAAAAAGATTTATATTTTATTTTTAAATTTCATTTTAAACCAAAGGAAGTATTTTTTTTACTTAAAAAGTGTTGGTTTTTAAATTATTTTATGGATGTAAAACAAACTTTTTTTTTTTTTTTTTTTTTTTTTAACATAAATTTAAAATGATAGTTTGCAATAAGCTTGTAGTATGATTCGACAAAATACGTTTATATATCATGTGCTTCTTAGAGGCCATATAAAAATAATAATAATAGTTAATAATTATGAATTTTTACTTTGTACTGAAGAAATGATCTTAGTTCCAAAAGTCGACATTTATAAGTGTTTATTTTTTATTTAAAGAAAATTATGAACAAACCTTTTCAAACAAGCAAGAAAATTTATATATTGCGCGTAGATTCTGAAACACATTTAACATTAGAGATAGATTATGTTAAAATTTTAATATTTTTTTTCTCTATTACATTTATCTTCTCTTCAATATAATTCTACATGGTTGTAAAAGATACATACAATAATACGAAGGCAAGTTCGCAAGCATCTAATCATATTTTATCACACCAATAAAATTTAAATTTTATTTTAGTTATTTTTGTGAAACATTATTTCTTTTTTTTTTTTTTTTTTTTTTTTTTTTGTAAAAGTAAGACAATTAACAATTTCTAACTGTAATATATTTTTATAATACTTTTATCTAGTACTTCTTATACTTAATTTAATTAGGGAAAATATTGAATAACAACTTCATAAATGCCCAATATTGATTTTTGCTAATAATGGTCAATTAATGAATTTCGATGAATTTCGAAATGATAATAATTAATAAATAAATAAATATATTGGAGAGTGGTTTTTATATAATAATTTTTCTGGATACACAGCTTGATGCTTATTCGCTTTTTATTAATTTAACGTGATAAAAATATAGGGACAATTTAAATTTAAACAAGAAAGAATAACCATATATATATTTTTTTTTTCAAATAAAAAATAGAATATTTTCAACACTGGGAAGGAAAAAAAATGGTTTTGTGGAAAAAAAATCAAATTTATTTTGTTGAGTCACTTTTATATTTACTTTTTCATTTCTACAATATATATATATATATATTAATCAACCAAATCAACTTGCTTCGATTAACCAAAAGAATACGTTTGATAGAAAAATAAACTTCATTGGTCTGCAGTCAATAGGCGAGTGACGTGCTGAATTAACAGAACTAATTGTTAATATCAACAAAATAATTTTGTTGATAAAAAAAAAAAAAAAAAATGGATAATCAATAACATTGAGTCATCTAATTACTTTGGTTATTTTCATATTATTCTGCTTAAAATAACAAAATAATTTGGTCTCTAGTAACAAAATTTTGGTTAAGGCTATGTCAACAATAAAAATTTCGGTTGATTTAACAAAATTTTTGTTCTTTCATAAAAACTTTATTATCTGTGCAAATGTACTAAACCGTTACGTCGTTTAAACTTTAAAATATTTAACCTCCGTGATGAGAACTTGGAATCTATTCAAATTATGAAACTTCTAAAAATGCACTTCCAGCTGATTTTTATCTATATTCCGTATTGAATGCGAATAAACTTGAATAGAATTAGAGAGTAATCATTAAGGCATTCATAATTTCACTATAAAACATACATTTCCATATTTGAAAATTGTATACAGTTATTTCGCTATAGTTACCCTAAGGAAAATATTCTAAAATATACTCAAAAGAAGCATTTTCTTTAAACCGCAACATACCAAATTATTTTCCCTATACATAAACAATTGTGTCATAAATACAATGTTCGCTCAGAAACATTTTATAATATAGCAAAATAACATACAAGGTGATTTCTTATTGCACAGACAAACTTAAAAGGATAATAGAAGCATCAATCAATTTTATACTGTTGTTTTACTCATTTTTAAGGATAACTCCTACCATATTTAAATACAATAATTTCTGTATTAACTTTTCTTTTTCTTTTCTTTTTTTCTTTCTTTTTTTTCTTTTTTTTTTTTTTTTTTTTTTTTTTTTTGTAATCAAAGTGCAAATGAATACATATCATAATATTATATGCAGAAAATATGTAATTATTGTCTGTGTAATAAATAAACTATAAATTAATGGATATAAATAGGATAAATAGGATCAAAAATGAATTACTAAGAGAAGTGGATACGGGGAGTTCCACTTTTTGAAAATGTGGAAACGGATAATGTATAACAAACAAACAGCTAAATTTTTTCTGCACTATTCAATCGATGTGGTTCATTGTAAACTTATTCGAAAGCTATTGGAATGGGCCAAAATTTAGTAAATTTTACATAATGTAGTCTGAATAAATCTTTCGGAATTACTGATCAAATATTTCGGCAGATATTTAATTTTCAATTTTTTTAACTGTAACTCATCATTAAACCTAGATATTCTAAGATAACTGATGTGATTTTGTAGAATATTTTCTACTGTTTAGAAATATATATTGTTGATTTTTGTGTAATATGTTTAGAAATTTCAGAAATAAGGGATATTGTGAGATTTTCAACTTTTTAATTCTATTCGAAGTAACTTGAAAACGGTTTGAAGTGGGACAGGGTTGATGCACTTATTTATACTAGATATGGGCACTTCCGTTACCTCTCTGAGTACGTCAGTGCAATTAGAAATCACCGTGCCTATATCCCCTTTCACTGTATTGTCGGCAAAGTATTAAATGGAAGGGCTTCTAAGTAAGTAATGTTTACTTTAGATGTTAAAATAAAAGTATTAACCTAAGCTAAGATTAAAAAGTGAAAGCTTTATTTAGTATTTCCTGCCATGAATAGGTCGCTGAACTTAATAAATTACTATAGACCTCTACTCAAAAATAAAGTTGTACTTAACAACTTGATCCGGAAAAAAAAAATTTCAAAACACATCACATAACAAAATTATTGTTAAAAGAATTTTAATTTAAAACAAGCAATTATTAAATGTTATTATGAAGCTGTATAGTAAAACAATGTAAATTTAGATTATTAAAACCGCATTATAATTTACAATATTTGCTCAGTGACCTTTTTTATAGAAACCACCTTATTAACCCAGCAATTTTGTAAAGCTCGGTTGTTGGCTTGTTTAGGGAAATTTTATTGTATGCTATATAAAATCAAAAAATTAAACGGTTAATGAGATATAAGTATTCATCCAAATATCTTCCACTAGTTAAAATAATACCTTACTTTTATACCTTTATATGTAATTTTTTACAAACAATTCTGCACAAATAATATTCGTTGCGTTTAAAAACCATTTCAAATTATTAAAATTTATTTATATGTTTTATAAAGAATTATTTATGAATAAGAAACCATCGGATGAAATAAAAATCTAAGTCAAATCATCGTTTATCCTTTGTCTTTATAATAACGTGAAAAACTGTTAATTAATTGAAGTGTAATTTACTAAAATTTTTTATATGAGAGTTAAATAAATAAATTTGGACGTGATTTATGTTTAGAAATTAATGTATATATATTTTATATTTTATATAAAAAAATAAAATAAATAAGTAAACACAACCTTTTAAACGTTAAATTATCATTTTTTTCTTTCATATAAATTCAAATTATTTCATTATAGTTTATTATTGAAACATACGATTTTTAAAATTATGAACAGGGTTACCTAAAATTCTTGAATAGAAATTCATGAAAGTTGAGATAATTGGTAAATTTAAATACTGTTTCCATAATCATATTTCCACTAAAGGATTTTTTTCTTTTTAAATAAATAAAAATGTAACGCGTTCGGTTCAAACACGTACGAATACGTTAAATAGCCTATCGATATTGAGCCATCTTCCCTATCTTTTAAAATATTATAGACGGCGCTGTCGCCATTCTTGGCAAAATATCTAATGATATTTTGCCAATCTATAAAGTGAAGTGAAAACATTTTAATTTCAGTAGTCTGTCAGAAGCAGAAGTCAGAGACTGTAGTATGTACGATGTCGCGGAACATACATCTGTGGCCTGACTGATGTATCGCCAATTTAGTTATATTCTGTTCTTTTATTGCGAAAAAGATGTAAATATGTAAATAGAAATTTATATAGTCATTATATTTGTGCTTCATTTTAATTGAAGTATTAAGTAATGGGATTCCAGATGTCGTTCTTCAATGTTCTATCGTGGAATTCTATTATAAAAGTAGTTTTCTTACAGAAAAAAAAAATTGTCACTAGAGGGAGATGGCCGCAATCAATTATAGGAAATAAAGGTCCTTTAGAATGAATGATGTACATTTAAGAATTCATGTTCAATGCCGAATACATTAAAATGCACCCATCTCTCCAATTTTACCATGGATGAGAATTCTCCGCATTTTTTCAGGGATGGGAAATTGGTGCAAAACACACACTAGTATTTGTTTTTAAAATTTATCAATCTATAAAATCGTTCGTTAAGAAGAAAATTTTGCTTTATAAACAGTGGGGAGAATTCTGCGCCAAATCCCCTTCCCTACTATTTCTGTACAGAACATTATTTCAAAATCGTATTTTTAAGCTTTTTTTTTTTTTTTTTTTTTTTTGGGGGGGGGGGGGGGGTATTAAATATAATAGATATCATTGTATAATGATACTGATGACCGAAAAAAGAATTACTTATTTTTAAAATTTTAAAAACTATTTACTTATATATAGGATCACTATGTGTTTAAAATAATATACTAAATTTTATATTGCGCCATTGAAAAAAAATTATAGTATATAGAACGAATATTTTCTATTCGTTTTTTATACTTCATGTTTATTATTTACAAAGCATTCAAGATGTTTTGTGTTATCAGGATATATTTTCATTATCTAATGTCGATACGTCAAATAACAATCTTCAAAATTTGAATGATAAAACATTCATAATTATCAAAAAAATGTAAGCAGAACATCAAATATCCTTAAAGAATTGAAAATAAAAATACAAAAAAGTTTCAATTTATATAATAAATATTCTAAAATTGCAAAATATATCTTGCCATTTTAAAAGTAAAAGCAAACATTCAGTTTCAATTTATTATAAAATGCATTTTTCATTATTATGAACAATATTTTAAGTAGAACAAATAAAAAGAGATATTTTTAAAATTTAAATAACTTACACATGAAGTTAAAAGCAGAAAACAATTATGCTCCTTACCTAAAAAAGATGAATATATTATTATTAGAATGAAAAATAATGTTTCATTGTAAAAAAAATTTATATCTACATTAAAATGTATTAGGTTAAATGCTATTTTATTTTTTTAAACATTCAAGTTATCATATTCTAGATGAACCAGTTCATCTAGAGATCTCCCACTGTGTGAGGTTTGCGTTGATGCAAACTCCATCTTAATTAATTACTTAGATAACTAAATGGATAAGTAAAGAGCACGAGACTTGAATATACTATAAATAAGAATTTTATTTGAACAGATTAATGGGAGGGCGGTTTGGCAATCAAGATAGCTCAGTCAGCGTATTTAATTAATTAATCAAAATATATGTGTCAGAAATTAAATTAGATAATTTTAAATATCTCACCCCAGTAAACAGTCAAAGGTGTAGAGGCGGATGCACTCTTTAACTCCGCTACTGCGACTTCACTGTGGATTAGCGGATTCCTGACTGATCCAACATTACGTTCACGAATGCTGGTAGATACGCACACTACCACTCATCCAACTACTTAATCTTCACACAACTTAATCTCCACTACTCCACACCTCAATACTCGCCAAAATAAGAATCTTCACAATCTACACCACAATCTTCTATAATATACACCACAATCTACTCCACAATCTTCTCCAATCTACTAAAACCATCTCCATCTTATAGTACTTCCTACCAACTTCATTTCTCTTCATTTCAATCAATACTTTTAAAATCGCTTCCAATTCCTCTACCTCTCACAACTTAATTCATTCGTTGCAGCACCATGTCGACACGAAACTAATCCGACCAAAACTTTCGCCGAGTCACTGGCGTCGAAGCGATTTAACCGTCCCAACTTTATACTTTGCTGGATCACAAACTGTGGTGACGTTCTGTAGTCTCAACCTCACAACTGTATATATGCTAACAAGTATATCTATCCATATTATACATTTTACATCCATCTTGCAAAGTACACATACCTTTACTTAATAAAATTTTCAACCCACATAATATGTACACCCGTAAAACGCGGAAGCAGGGTGGCCGAAAACATATTACAATTTTATTCTTTAACACTATCAAATATTAAGAGTATAAATCTGTTGGTTCAATTACACCTGATTAAATAATTTTGCATAAAGCGGTTGCTTTGATATAAAAGTAGTGTTAAAAATAAATTGTAGTATTCATCTGGTAACCCTGCTCCTACGTTGTATGGTGGTAGTCTACTGTCTACATTTCATACATATTTATGTACAACATTTACTATTCTGGTTAGATATGATCCCTTAAAACGCATCCAGGGTAGTCGTAATTAAACGTCTGTTCAAAAAAAAAAAAAAAAAAAAAAAAAAAAAAAAAATCAATAAGACAACAAAACATTCGCATTTTTTCAATTGAATGAATGTCAATTAACACAAATAATTTTTTAATGTAAAATTTTACAAAAATAATTATTCAATAATTATCGCGAATGAAAAAATAATATTAATAAAAGGTTAACTGGGATAAGATTCTGTAGCTTAAATAACGTGACATCCAGTTATTGTATAAAAGATTTATTGTTACTGAGTTCAGTTTACGAGGATTTTATATAATTTGTGTTCAACAGATTTTCTAGTACAGAAAAACGTAGACATCTCTTTCAAGGATTACATCTTGGATAAAAATTGCACAACTTTATTAAATGATTTGAAATTTCAGTTTCACAAATCTTTTACGTTTGTTATAATGGATAAGTCAGTATATTTTTAAACTTGACAGTTTAAGAATTTTATGATAGAATAGTGACAATTATTTTTATATTACTTGAAAATCATTCTCGCAAACAAACGTAAATTTATTGTTTCTATTCTGAATGATTTAAATGGATTCATTTATGGATTTATTTATTGTACCAGAAGTTGTTAGATTACTAAACACACTAGATGATGAATAAACACATTAAATTAAAAGCCATACCTTGGAAAACTCACTACAATTGTTTCAAGTGAATATACATAACCTTTCATTTGACAAAAAAGAAGTAGAGACAAATGCAGTAAGATAGCAACAACGCAAATGAAACTGAATCTCATAAATAACGCTGTATCTCCAATTAAAAAAAAATACTATAAATTGTATTATTTTTTTTTCTATGAACAAGGATTTAAAACTTCTTGTATACCACAAAGTATGCAACAAGACTTACAGAAGTAAGTTGCTAACACAAAAGGAATCAAAGAAAAGAAGTACACAAACATGTGTGTGTTGTGTAAATGTAAATTGAAAGTTCAGTATGGCAGACAAAAAAAGATTTAGTCTTGTATAGTGAATAGGGGAAAACGAGAGACTAAAAATGAAGAGTCTTTTAATTATGGCTTGAAATTAATCGGATACTTTCACTTGCAACCTGAAATTCAAAAGGATGTATTCAACATTTTTAATGGCATCACAGCAAGCTACTGGACACAAAGTTAAAACAAAAATTATAACCAGTTAATTTGCTAGGTGGAGTTAAAAAAAAAAAAATCTGGAGTGACTCCTCTCGACTTTCCGAACATTGAGTAATTAACAGTTTTGTAGATAAAGTAAAAATAAAGAGGAGTTGTTGAACAAACAAAAGAGAGAAAACAATAGTGGAGTGTTTGATTATTTTTCTCCATATATTACACGATGTTTTATTTAACGTTACTGAACTTTGAGCCCACAGTTCATAATGATAAAGAATTTTTTATTGTATCCCTGTAAAAACCTATAAATGATTCACCAAAAGACCTAGGTGACCTAGATTCACCAAAATGCTTACAGTTAGTGCAACAGTAATTTATAATATTCATATAAATTTTCAGCTCAATTGAATAAGGCGTTTAGATGCTATCGCACTTTTAAAAATTGGGTCCCATAGGCCATAATGATAAAGAATTTTTCCTGGTGTCCCTGTAAAAAAACTATAAGTGCTAGATTCACCAAAATCAATAGGGTTCGTACTATGGTGAGTTACAATATACGTACCAACTTTCAGCTTATTCGAACAAAGCGTTTAGACGCTAGCGTGTTACTCACAGACATACACACATACATACATCATCGTAAAAATAGTGAAAACGGACTCAGGGGACCTCGAAACGTATAGAAACAAAAATCTCGAATTTGTATTTTTGGCATGATTACAATACTTCCTCACTATAGTGTTCGGAAAGTAATAATGGATTAGATTTTTTAAAGCAATGACATTGGAAACTAATCTGTCCCATAATAATTTTCATTAAACTTTTTATAAAACAAAATGGTCATACACTGACATACCTTTTTAAAACGAAATTTTTAAAACGTAATAGTGCCATTAATTTTGTTTTCATCGATTGAATTGTTAAAAAAGACGTCAACTATGTTTAGTGAAAAATTATCAGTAAGGACTATAGAAAAATTAAGAATTTTTCATAATAAAATGCGCACTGAAAAAAAAAAAAAAAAAAAAAAAATCTGTGATAAGCTATTCTGATTAAAAAAAATAATAAAATGAAGGAATTATTAGTGTAAGCAAAATCGTTCGTATTTTAATATTTTGGATTATTTTCGGAATACTTATTTTTAATTTTACATTATTAAATTAATTTCAGAGCAATTATAACGTCTTGTTCCCTAAAACTTGTCTTTATTTTATTTTTCTTTTAAAATACTTAACATTTTATCTTAAAAATCACTTAGTATTTCATAAACTTTCATCCCCTTGATAAAGGACTTTGTTTACAACTTCACCATTTATTTAATTACTGTCAAAATGAGAGAACCGATTTTAAATAATCTGGAATACATTTGAATATAATTAATAGAAAATTGTGAAATATTTTTAGAACTATAAACGTTCAAATATGTTGATCCAATATTAAAAACAACACAACTTTTAGTGGCTTCAATGAAATCTGACATAGAATTAGATGACAAATCAAAATTTTGTGTTAATGATTTAAATAAATACTTTTAAGAGGCATATTTGTTTTGAGAAGTTTAATTTCATTTGAAGGGAAAATATTTCACTTAATTTTGATTTTAGAAAGGATTGTCTTCGAGCAGTACCTTAAAAGTTCGTAAAATACAAAGTAAATTAATTAAGCGTATCGAATTTTCTTTTAAAAGAATAAAAGAAGTGTCATATAAAATAACGGATTACAGTTGATTTGTTAATGCCCGTGGGAATTAATGAAGATGTTGAATGACAAATTAAAGTTCAGCATTACGAATTTTAATAAAAGTTTGACAAGAGGTTTTAATGTATTTAAATTTCGTGTATGGAAATAATATGTTATTATCTTAGCCTTTTATAAAAGGTACTTTTCAGTAGATTTTATTCTTTAGAATATATTTAACGCCGGATGGAAAGCAAAAGGCGCCTCTGTACATTTTCATTTAGTACAACATCTTTCCAAAAGCGTATGGCACCACATATGTAATTTATACAACATAATATTTTAAAAAGTTATTCCTTTGAAATAATTTCATAAACTTTCGTAGACTACAAAACAGAATAAACAAGCGTATCGGTCTTTCTTTTGATGGAAAAAAAAAAAGTGATATTAAATAATGCAATGTAGATGATATCTCAGTGTTCATGTAATTTAGAATATGGTTGTTTCGGTACATTATAAAGGTATTTATAAAGTTGATAATTTAATTCAGTTTAAGCAAATTTAAAAATAATCGTTAGAGTCACTTTCGGATACCAAATTTTGAATCCCATTCCGGATGCCTGTGGCACACTTCCTACATTCTGATTTTCACCAAGACTTAGCAAACTCATTTGTACTACACAAGATCTGCTTTGTTATAAAATGAAATTGTTCAATTTTTTTTTTTTTTTTTTTTTTTTTAAGATAGTACGAGTTAGACGATTATTCTCATATATACTAGTAAAAATCGGGTAATATTTGCCAATATCCTATCAATCTTGACGAATATTTTGAATGTCGTTGAATGTCAAAAACTGAATTTACAACATCTACCTATATTGACAAATAAAATTCAAAATTAATGTTAAAAAGGAAACTTTTAACAGAGTTGTTTTCATTACTTACAATTCTTTCATCTAGGAAAATGTATGGTAAAAAGTATAATTTCATAAATTTGTCTTCTTTAAGAAACTTAATTTTTCCCTGTCGCATTTTTAATATTTAACTTACAATGGTTTAAAAATGATATTATTTGTGTGACAATCAGCAATACAGTGCGGCCGCATATCCTAAAACTGGCAGTGAGGACGCGTCCAAAATGTTGGAGGGATGCCAGCGTGACCAACAGCTTGAAATTTGGAAAAAATCCATTAATTCCGCGCTCTGTTATTGCTCATTTTCTCTGAGTCAGATGATTGTCACCCCTATTTTAGCATTGGACTCGTTCAGTTAGCACTTGCGCGGATGTTTCCATGGTTTCATGAAATGTGGTCGAAGAATATTTGTTGATATTTATAAAGACAATATCCTTTTTAGAAAATCTTGCGATACCTCTTAATATTCATAAAACAATATCATCTATCCAGAGATGTTTCTACATATAGAGATGACTTTATTTATTCATAAAAAATAATATAATTTTTCAAACAACTGGAGTTATCTATATATATTCTGTGTATCTTGCATTGGTGGAAAAATTATATTAACATTCTTATTTTCTTATTGATATTTAGGAGTTTCCTTCTCGTGCGCTTCGCATTACGTATTTGACTCACTCAGATATAAATGCAAAAGTTTACATTTTTACACCAAGAAAAATTTATCAAGTTTAAAAACTCAAATATTATAGTAATTTGTCAAAGATTTATTGAATATCTTACCTAAAACTACCAGAAATTGTTAATCATAGATTTTAAAATAGACTAGCTAATATACCAAATGTCAAAACATAATACCCATGATTAAATCTTGAGAGAGGATCATTTAATATTAAATTATACTATTTTTTGATATTGTCCAATGCTGTTTTTCTACATAAGAAAAGCACAAAGAAATAAGCACACAGACTGAAAAATTTTCAAAACCCACATGTTTTGACCCAAGAGACCTCACAACAAGCAACGGAGATGAAATTTCAATAACAAAATTTTTGACCGAAGAATTGATTTACCTACGGTTACTGGGTAAAAAAAATAAAAAAAAAAAAAAAAAATCAACAAAGAGAATTTTAAATGTTTAAAAATTTTGTGTTTCCTATAGTCAGTCTAAGAACAAGATTCAACAAAGATTTATTTAACGAAACAGTATTAGGTGTACATTTTTACACAGGAATTATTGCTCGCGTTCGAATAATTTTACTGCCGACTGTAGGAGTCGACATCCAATTTCGTACTATATTACTTTTCTCTTACATTTCTCTTACATTTCTCGACTTATACGTAAATGTTTATGGTATGTTTATACGTAAATGGTGTACGTAAATGGTTCTCGGCTACTATGTAAAACTGCTATGAAGCAAATAATTTTATTAGAAAATACATGAAAACTATTTATATACAAAAATCAATTTACAAAACCATACAATCAGCACAAAAAGGCTAATTAAAGGTATTGCTATTTGTGAATAAATCTCAACACTAAAGATACATATTTCCATTTTCTGCTTGAAAATTTTCTCATATATTCAGATTTTAGAAAGGGCCATCCGTGGCCGAGTGGTTATGTCACAACACTGCTATTCACCTCCGAGCGTAAGACAGCGGGTTCGATTCCCGCATGCGCTAGGTGTTTTTACGATTCTTCGTATTGTAATTCTGTCATGTACTATCTGTCTTTATCTGACGAAGATTTACAAGCGGACTACGAGTCAAGCATATAAATCTGATGTATATGTTATCAATAAAACAAACAAATCTAAGAAACACAACTTAAATTTAAAAACACAACTTAGTTACAATGTCGTTATATAATTTTTATAAAAGCAAAGTCATTTCATCGTAAAAACTTATTGCATGTTTTTATAATCCTAGCCTGATTATCTTAATTTAGAAAGATAAATTCTTAATATCAATGCCCTTAAGTTCCCTCACAAATTGGAAGTATTCCGGTAGACCTGTCATGGCAATATCTAGTCAGCGAATCTATTCATTCGGTCATATACTTCGGAATTGATTGCGGTTGATAATAATCTAATTCGCAAAAGTGAGAAAATAGAGAGATTTCAAATGTATAGATCACGAAGAGAAATCTCAGATAAATAAACTTCGTATTAATTTGAATGAAAAAGAAACGAAATTCTGTGCAAGCGCATGAATAACATTAAAATAAATCATATACTGCAATACTACGTAATTAATATGTTCTGAAATAATTATGTAATACTGAAATACTAATACATTTATTCTCACTTTTAGTTATGTAAAAAGATATAAATTAATAGGTATATAGTATTTGTGAATTACCCTTAGGCATCAATATTTTTCATATTAATTTTTAATATTCATACGTAACTTGTATACGCATACCTTAACTTATAATATACTTATTTTTATGCATATGTTATACAATGTATGAAGAACAGTCCGAACTTATCTTACTAAATTCTGATATCAATCTAGAATTATAGAAATAGTATTCCTTTCCACAGTCTCCGGACCACCTCTAGGGGTGAGTCCCAGACCATCGTCAATTTCCCATTCCGCAGCACTAGTGCGACGTAAAAACCTAATCAGCCAACCTTCCCACAGTATTTTCAATAGGACAATCAGTCATTGATGACGTACAAGAAGAGTTTGATGATTGTATGGAAAAATAACGCTCTACCGTTGTATACTATATTTGTCAATAAAAATAATTATGTTAAGAAAAAATAAGTATATTTTCATATTCTGGTTAAGAAATAATTAAATATGCATTTATGTACTGTGTGAAAATGAAAATGTATTGTGTTAAATAAAAAAATATGTTTTTGGCAAATATCTATCTATCTATCTATATATATATATATATATATATATATAATTACTATCCTATTACAACTTAAATTAACAAGACGAAAAAAATCTCAAATGCCTCTACTCGATACTTTGACACACATAATAATTACGAGGCATTCTAATAAATTCGAATCGAGGAATAATTAAGTACAGGAAAATCGTTATTGCAAATGATGTCAATCCCATTCTTACATTTCAGTTTCTACTGTAGACAAAATAAATTTGCGAGCGAAAAAAAAAAAAAAAAAAAAAACTACATTGCACTGATTCTGGCCTTAGCGATGAATCTAATAGCCGCATTTGGTAGAAAATGATAGTTTAGGGTTGTCAAAATCTGAAAGTTCTATATCGATTAGGAATGAAGTTTAGAGTGCTTTCTTACACCAATTGATTGCAAATCATTATCCCCTATCGAAAAATTATAAAAGGAGACGATCCCCTCCCGACGGAGTTCAGTATGTCTTTACACTTCAAGCTGAGTGGTTCATCCCCGAGATAAGCGATTGAACATTTCTCCTGAATGAACGACATCTCAGTTGGGTGTGTATATAACGATGTACATTTGACTTCTGTGGTACTATGAAAGCTCTAGTGTTTTCTTTGGAGTATGTTCATTGAATAGAATGCATTTTTCGAGAAGAATTTACCTGCTTATTTACGAATCATTTTCTACACGCAAAAACAGCCAACATTTTCGTAACATTTTAACAGGATGTTGGAGTATTACTTCCCAAGTTCGTGTATTTGTATAATAAATCAAAATAAATGAGAATGTTTGTGTATATCGTTGTAAAATTATTATAAAAGACGAGAATGCAAAATTCATTTATGACTATGTCATACACTCATATAAACCTATATGGTACCTGCGACTGTGAACGATAAAATACCTTCAAATTTGTTCGAAATTCAAAGCACCGTTTACACGCTTTTGAGTTCACTCACGCACATGTATAAACACATACAAAATCGGAGGGGGAGGGGGGAAGCAACACTCGCTGTAATTTCGTTAATAATTGATGCAGAAAAGTCTAATAGACATCATTCAACAAGAAATTAAGTGTATTATTTGAAAATGATGTCAAATTTTGATTTAGGGGTTATCTACATATTGAAATGAGCGCCAACTTTGAATTTTTCTAGAGCAACACCCAATTTTGATTTCGTAATTAAATTTCTGAGAGTCTGGCAGTGCGGAAAAGTATACAGTTTGTATACTTTACTTTAGTATTCATAGAGTTATAACCAAAAATGTGTTATGGGTTTAATTGTAAATCTAGAAAAAGAAAATTAAGATCCTACAAAAATTAGACAAAATTTTACTGTTTAACCCCGGAAATTTTTAAGAAAAATGTATTATAAAAATTAATAATAATTCCCAAAGGACAACTCCATCTGGAAAGCTGTCAGGAGATTCAAGCTCATTCGAACCCATGCCTCCAATCCTTATTCCAAACGCCCAAATCTATGCGTACACCAATGAAGAAAAGGCAGACGCCATTACCATGAACCTTGAAAGGCAGTTCCAGGGGAATCCTATTGATAGTGATGAAACCGAGAGGGAAGTCAATATCAGATATCTTGAATTACGCTATTCCTTCCTCTGACATCTTGATTTCCCACACTGATGTGATTTGTGAAATTAAAAAACTTAAAAATAAGAAAGCCCCCGGCATCAGCGGTATCACTAACGACGCTGTCAAGAATCTACCTTATCTTATATTCCAAAAATTACCTATTTATTTGAAAACATTTTTAAATTGAATTACTTTCCCCTTTACTGGAAAACTGCATTTATTGCTTCTATTCTAAAAAGCGCCAAAACTTCTGATAGGGCTTCGAGTTATCGTCCAATCTCACTGTTTTAAATACTTTAAGTAAACTCCTCGAAGCTTTTCTTGCTCAACAAATTGACTCTCACATTTTAGAAAATAATATTATAATCCCGGAACAGTTTGGTTCCTGTAGTGGCCTTTCCGCCCCTCATCAGGTCTTCAGACTTGTTGAGCACATTACCACCGATAAAATTAAGAAGCAATATACCGCTGCAGTCTTTATTGACATCGAAAAGGCGCTTGATAATGTTTGGACAACTGGCTTAATTTTTAAACTTATTAATAATAACTTCCCCTCTTCTCTTATTAAATCACTTCATAGCTACATACTCGATAGAAACTTCCGCATAAAAGTGAAAGACACTTTTTCACGGAAATTTTTGCCATTTTTGGCGTTCCCCAAGGCTCTAAATCAGCCCTAAACTTTTCAACCTTTATATTAATTATATGCCCCGCTACCCTCATACCTCACTGTATGTTTTGCAGACTGGATATTTTTTAGTTGTATTTTTGCATCTAGCATTAACAGGCGTTATGCTATTTCGGCTATCTCCCGTCACCTTAAAATTCTTCTTAGATGGTTCAGCAAATGAAGAATAGCTCTTAATATTGGCAAAATTGAAGCTATTCTATTCTCACATGGAAGAAATACTATGACACCTGCAACTAGAGATAAGTATCAAATTAATTTCGACGCTACCACCCGCCCTACCTTGGTCAAACCTCTGTAAATACCTTGGAGTTATTCTAGACCAAGGACTCACTTTCAACATCTCACCTTTTTTTACACAACACATTACCACTACGCTTAAGAAATTTCGGCGGCTAAATCGAAATTAATACCCCTAATTCCTCGGAATAGTAAATTAAACACTAAAAATAAGATGCTCTTGTATATGTCCTACTTACGACCCATTCTCACTTATGCTTGTATGGTATGGTCATATTCTGAAAAATCCCAAATCAAGTTACTCATTAGGGCACAAAGCGCAAGAATTCGGCAAATACTTGATACGTCATGGTATATTCGAAATTTTCACATTTATAAGGAGATTCCTACTCCAGCTCTCAATAATTTCATTCAATACTTAAATGTACGATTTAATTTGGCTCTAGATTCCTTAGATAACCCAGCTTTAAACACACTAGCAGCGTATGACCATAACGATCCTATGAACAGACGCAGACCCAAAGCGGGCTTTAGTTCTGAACTCCCACCTTTAACCTTTTTCCTGTTTTACTCTATGTTACGTATTTTTTCTCTTTTCTATCGCCTTCGGGCACTGACTTCCCATCGGAGATAATACTCTGTGTTGTTCTGTGTTTTGTTTATGCTAAGTTTGTCATTCTCTGTTAACAAAAAATTTAAAATTAAAATTAAAAGACAATAAAAATTGAAATATTTGCTCCTAGAAAATAGAAAAATATTCTTACTATCCTTAAACTTTCTATTAAATTTTGTAATGCTATCCTTAACCTTCTTTATTTTACGCTTTTTTTTGTGCTTCCTATTTCTATGAATGCCAGGATTACGTATTTATGTTTTGGTGTTCCTTCTCTGATTTCTCCCCCTTCCCCTCCTCTCCATTGCAGTGATTGTGATTTTTCAGGACTCACGCCTACTTAGTTCCGTCTTTAGGCAGAGGAAGATGCATGGCTTTTGTTACAGGCGCTTCCCTCCCACAGTATCCGAAGACGTCATCATTTTTACAGCGTCTTGGCTATCCCTGATTTCGGTTTTTTAAATATGTATATATTTAAATACTTCCTTAGAGAATATATTTAAGGTTGGTCAGACAGCGTGCTTTGAAAAATGTGAGATCTTTTTCAATACAAGTAGGTCATTGTAGTCATACTGATCGCCAATAAAACTTAAATTTTCCTTCACTTTATTTTGTAGGTGTGACATAATATACGAACTGAAATAATTTATATACATATATATACACATAACAATGCATAAACTAAATCTTTTCTGATAAATTATTATAAGGTATCATGAAGTAGACCATTAAACAATTTTAATCGTATTAACCAGTTTGGGTCAGTTTAACTCTTTGAAACTGTAAGATTTGTTTTATAATTTCTATGAAATTATAGTTTCTTAATTAAAAGATATTTAAAAAAGTAATTTTTAAAGACTAAAGTATCCTTAAAATAATAATCCCCTCCCCCACACAAAAATAAATAAATAAATACAACAAATAAAGCAATATATGAACTAAACAATTAACCTTTTGACTACGACGGTAGTTAACAAGTCTGCATTTCATTCCAATACCATTCTTCTTTTTAACTGACAATTTTTACGTTCCATCTATTTCTCTATTTTAAACAGTAAGCCCAGCCTATATTTTCCCCTTCTAGTGTTCATTTAAAAGATTCAAAGCTTATCACCAGTAATCGATGAGACAAATGCCACTGTGTATATTTTGACAACGTAAAATAAGGGGTTTAATACGAATACGCATAGTCATTTTTTCTTTTGTTTTTCTATATTCTTTTTTTTTTTAGAAGAACGATGAAAGGCGGAGCTTGTTTTCTTTAGAAAACAAGAATTCGTTTGCTAACATTAATGTCTAAAAATCATCTTTTTTGTTTCATTTCTTCGAGTTCGACGCTGTTGTTATCCAGTTTGACCGGTAAATAAAAATTAAAAATATTTTGTTTAATTTTCTCTTTTATTTAAGATTTTCTTCGTTATCCAATGCAAAACTTTATAAGAGATGCCACCCCCCCCCCCCAAGCCTCTCCAAATGAAAGATATATTTATATCTCGAAAACTTATAACTCCAATGAGCTTCAAGTTTGCACACCCATATTTTTCAGCATTAGGATTCATTTTACGCAAAAATTAATGTAGGTCATAATGCATAATTTTTTTGAATATGAATTTATTAATATTTTTCAAAATTAAAAATATTTTTCAGAATCAAAAGTGATAATGGATTATGTTTGAGTTTCTTCATTGTATCTCGTAATATATACACTGATGGAAAAAGAAAATCCCAACACCAAGAAAAAATTATTGTACAGTAATGAAATTTCAGCAATACATTTGTCTAGGTAACATATTTAGTTGATTAAAATTTCAAGATCACAGGTAGAGCCATTGGCGAGATGTGAAATGTTGGTACATTAGTAACCGGTGTAACCGCCAGAATTTTGAATGCAAACGTGCATGCATTTTGTCGTACAGGTGTCGGATATCAGTTTGTGGGATGGAGTTGCATGCCTGTTGCACTTGGGCGGTCAATGCAGGGACGGTTAATGCTGGTTGTGGATGACGCTGGAGTTGTCGTCCAATGATGTCCCATACGTGCTCGATTGGAGAAAGATCTGGTGATCTAGCAGGCCAAGGCAACATGTCGACACTCTGTAGAGCATATTGGGTTACAACAGCGGTATGAGGGCGAGCGTTATCCTGTTGGAAAACACCCCCTTGAATGCTGTTCATGAATGGCAGCACAACAGGTTTTATCACTAGACTGACGTACAAATTTGCAGTCAGGGTGCGTGGATAACCACGAGAGTGCTCCTGCTGTCATACGAAATTGCTCTCCAAGCCATAACTCCAGGAGTAGGCCCTGTGTGTCTAGGCCGCAGACAAGTCACTAGCAGGCGTTCACCTGGCCTCCTTCTAACCAACACACGGCTATCACTGCGACCAAGGCAGAACCGGCTTTCATCAGAAAACACAACAGATCTCCACTCCGTCCTCCAATGAGCTCTAGCTTGACACCACTCACGTCGCAAACGGCAGTGGTTTGGAGTCAGTGGAATGCACGCTACAGGGCGTCTGGCTCGGAGCTGTCCTTGAAGTAACCGATTTGTAACAGTTCGTTGTGTCACTGTGGTGCCAACTGCAGCTCGAATTTCAGCTGCAGACGCAGTACGATTAGCCACAGCCATACGCCGAACACGGCGGTCTTCCCTCTCAGTAGTGCCATGTGGCTGCCCGGAACCCGGTCTTCTTGAGGCAGTACCTTCCCTTGACCACTGCTGCCAACACTCACGCACAGTGGATACATTCCTGCCAAGTCTTTCTGCAATATCGCGGAAAGAAAACCCACCTTCTCGTAGCCCTACTACACGACCTCGTTCAAACTCAGTGAGCTGTTGATAATGGCTTCTTCGTCTTCTTAGAGGCATCCTTGACTAATATTAACCGACTACGTCAAATCTCAACTGTAAATAACGATCATGAACCTTACAGCGCTTATTTAAAGCAAACCTCATTTGCATGTTCATAGTGTCGCTACTAGCGCCACACTTATGCGCGTAGCTCGAAATTTGAATCGACGTCATCTTTCAGATGTATAAACACGCCTACCAAATTTCGTTTATCTAGCACAGCTCCTTCCTGGTGTTGGGATTTTTTTTCCATCAGTGTATATATATATATATATATATATATATATATATATATATTATATATGTCGATCAAGTTATTTTTTGTTAAGATATTAATAAAAGTTTGAAATATGAATTCAACATTAGCACCTTCAAAATTTGAACGCTTATAACTGTATAAAAATAAGTAAAATATATAACCAATATACTTTTTCCCATCGTCGCGACCCCAGGAATTCAAATATAAAATAAAAATAGGGTATTACTATTGAAAAAATCAAAGTCAGAGCATTTTTTTAATATGTAGACGACCTTCAATTCAAAATTTCACTTCATTTTTTAAACGTACTCACAATTCCCAGTCGAATAATACCTATTACATTTTTGTGCTTTGATTAGCAACGAAGTTACATCGAGTGTTGTGTTTTTTTTTTTCCCCGACTGTACATACATCTCTTAATACAAAAAAGCAAAAAATGTAATTTAAGACATTTTAAAACGCGTTGATATACTAAAATCTCAGAGTGGGATATTTTCATTATTGCATTACTTTCTTTACGCAGTATATATTTGAAAATAGTAATTTTATATCGACGTCTATATTAACACTTTCCGAATTTTTTAACAACCACAAATGATTTGTAGCGGAAATTGTAAAACGCTCAATCACCTTTTACAATTTTCATCTTGGCCGTATTCTCTGAAAGAGATATCTATCTTTCTGCATAAGAGATTCTGATGCAAACAAATCCCATAGAACGCATGTAAGAGAACTTCTAAGTAATCAGAAACCTTTTAAGGTGAATCTTTTGAATTCAAGTTCTGCATGACAAGAGGATGATAGACGAATTTGAAAAAGTACATTGAAAGAAAGTTTTCGAGATTGAATTTTGTTGCATCATTTTCAGCTCTTTGCTGAAGAAATAACATCGAAATTTGTCTTTATAAGTCAAAAGCCGAAGTGAAAACTATTTTCTTGAAATGATAGTAAACTTTTTTTTTTTTTTTTTAGAAATTAGAAAGATGTAATTAAAGAAATTTTAAGTAATATATATATACAGTGCTGGACAAAAATGTAAGGCCAGGAAAGAAACGGAATAAATATTAAAGTAAAATTGTGCAAGAAATTGTGGAAAGAAAACATCTAAAAACAAGGATCGTACTAAATAATACTTATAGAAAAGTACGTAGAACAAGTAAATATTATTACCTTAACTATATTTCTTTGAGTTGAAGACAAATAAAATGTTATACACATTAGTCTGATGACAAAAATTACATTAATAGGCAGTGAAATTGACTTTTATCTATATGACATTAATAAGTGATGACAATTGTGTTCTCTGTAAGGTGAGAAAAACGAACTAGGTGCATTTTCGAATTATTTTTTTTTTTTTCTTTCTTTTTCTTTTTTTTTTTTCTTTTTTCCGCTTCAAAATAAAATATTTAGAACTTACTGAATAAATAGATAGATACATAGTTACAGATAGATAGATATAGATATTAAAAAAAAAAAAAAAAAAAAAAATGAATTCATACCAATAGTATATTCTAAAGGGGCAAAGGTTTATCTTATTTTC
This sequence comes from Salticus scenicus, assembly GCA_963930645.1. Lineage (NCBI taxonomy): Eukaryota > Metazoa > Arthropoda > Arachnida > Araneae > Salticidae > Salticus > Salticus scenicus. The sequence goes on along the minus strand of OZ005649.1, from coordinate 372,250,331 downwards.
ATCCCTCACGCATAGTTAAATATTATTTCATACAGATGTTCATATCAGTTCTTTAATTTTTGCACTTTAAATTTTAATATATCGGTTCTTGTATATTTTATCAATGCTTTTCTTCATTAATTGAAATTTCTATGAAGTTCGTATACAGCAAAAATAAATAAATAAATAAGCGTTTAATATATTTAAATAATCTGGTGTGTCACTCACACGACTTTCTATCCTGAAATTTAATACTATAAATACAGGTTGAAGATTAAGAGGTAACATAAGAAATACTGTTATGTATACCTATAATAAAACAATTCAAATTAGGCTTCGGAAGTGTTTCATACGGTAATTCCTTTTGAGTGAAAGGAGGCTACCGCCCCCTCAACACTCCGTTTCATTGCTGCACCTATATTTACATAGAGTTTAAATCTGTTATTAAAAATTGAAGTTTACTTAAAATTATTCAGATAACTTTCACACGCAACATCCCTCGAAACTTATCAATCTTGATCAAACTTTTCCAACAACAAACTTTTATTAACTTCAAAATACAGCATTTGGATCTCCTAAAATTATTCGTTTTTAAGTCACTCTTAGAGACACGGACAAAGATCAAACGTTAAAAAACTTCACTACGGTAATCAGGAAGTCTCAAAATGTGTACATATACAAAAAAACAAGATATGAATATTTAGCTTAAAAACGTACATTATTTACCACATCTCTATGAGGAATTCATCTCAATTCCCGAACAGCTTTCCTGGAAATGGTAAAATATTATTAGTAAAGCACATCCACTAGCAACAAAAAAAGAATGTTATCGCTTAAATATGTGCAACCCTGTAAATCTTTCGAAGATTATATACAGACCACATGATGCACCTAAATATAATCCTATAGTAATAATAGATGGCCCAGCCTGAAATACACTTCCATCAATTTGCAACTATTGTCGCACTTTTATCTAGTCTTTTTGGGTATCCCTGTAAACAAACAGTGAAGGATTTCCCTATCATATTCTACATGAGACATGTTTTTACGCATATAAAATATATATATTCATTTAATTTGGTTTAGTGCCGTCTGTAGATGTTAAACTCAACTTACCTGCAATTGCCCCCATAGACATAATGTATTTAAATTCTCTTGGGCGTCCCTGTACACGAACTATTTGCTTCATCGCAACGAAAAGCTTAGTGTAGCATCCTTATATCACGCACATTTAGAATATCAAGTTTGGACTTTCTGCTACTATTTGTGCTTGAGCTATGCTGATAACACACACACAGACAGACATACAGACCATTCGCTAAAAACATGATTTTCGGATTCAGGGGACCTCAAAACATGTAAATATAAGAAAAACTCACGCTCGAAAATTTGACCCTAAAACAATGCTTTCACTATCTTGTGGGTAAGAGAAAGTAAAAAGTATCTGTAATTCTAATAGCTCTGCTTATAATCATTACACACCGCGGCAAAAATATTTCTAAAAGCTCATTTAACGTTTTCATTGAAAAGGATTATCATGAATTCCTTTATTTGTTGACGTTCTTGTAACAACTTAAGTACCAATAGGACCCCCCTTGGCAAATTTGAAATTTCGCAACGAATTAGCTTGGACGTTTTTCGCCAAGGTCTTTAGTTACGCAATTGTGATTGTTATTTTAATTTATCTCCAAAATGGTAATAAAAACACTAAAAGGACTCATGCAGACACTGAATATTCCCAGAAAAATGTAAATTCAAGCGTTTTTTTTACAAGTTTAAAAAAAAAAGTTTTTATTTTATTTTTTCCCTATATAATTGTAAAGTCCTCTAAAACAGAGCTAAAATTTTGCATCTATATATACACTAAGTGACAAAAAAAATAAATAAATGAATAAATAAAAATAAAAATAAAATAAAATAGCCGCACTGCAGAAAATTTTACTTATACGTTAGAGTTTGTAATAATTTAAAAACTATTGACTGCAGCAAATAAAATTGGTATGTTTGTATAATACGGAAGTCATAACATGATACCTATGTACATTTTCGATTTAATAATTCATTTTATTACACTCTATGAAGTATTATCGGCGGTCGGATTATCCGCGGTCGTTAAGGGCTTGAATTTAAAATGGAATTAAAAATACAGAACAAGCTTATTACAAAAAAAGATCGAAACGAATAAGGACCTTCAAGGCTTTTGGAGATATTACACGATTCTTGACAGCATTTATGGCCTACACACTGCTTGGGAGGCAGTTAAGCAGTCTACATTGGTAAGGTCTTGCAGAAAAATTTTACCAAATGTGGAAAATACTTTGGTAGAGTTTATAGGAGAGGAAGAAATTTCTGCTCATGATTTGACAAATTTAGCTAAATCTGTTACTGGAGGAGAAAAAGTCAATGAAGGTAACATTGAAGAGTAGATTAATTGTGACGCCAATGATCCAGGTATTGAACACCTTACATATGAACAAATTGTGGGCCAAGCATTAGACCCAGTTTCAGAAGATAGTGTAGAAGAATAGGAAGAAGGGGATAAAACTCAGCACAGGATGAGCCACGACGCAGCCCCTAGCACTTGCAGATGAACTTTTAAAATACCTCGAGGAACAAGACGATGTATGACTTTGTGACAAAATTCTGATAAAGAAACTGCAATCGTAAATCAAGAAAAAGTGTTTTAGTACAGAAAACAAAAATGCTTGACCGATTTTTTTGCTAAAAAATAGAGCAAAATGTAAGTAGAAATTTTTATTAGTATGTTAAATTGTATATGTAGGCCATGCTTAACTGGTAATTAAATAGTATTGCTCAAAAGGCTTTATGTCTTGATTTATATCCCCTTTTAGACCATTTTGCGGACTATCCGCTGATTTGATTATCCGCGGTTGTCTATTACCCGTTCACCACGGATAATCGGGAGTTTACTATTCTAATGTATGAAATAAAACTATTTATTTGTTAGATATAAACAATTATTTAATAAAAATATGTATTCTGGATTGGATAATTCCGCCTTTATATGGAACTACTGCTTTAATGAGCAATGGTATAGTATTTTACAGTTTTTTAACATGAAACTGAGAAACAGTGTTGGGCATGATTGAATAAAAAGTAATTTAATTACAATTTAATTACAATTAAATTACAATTATAATTATTTTACTGTCAATCAATTAACAAGTAATTGGTTACAAATAAATTGAATTACTTATTCAGTTTGTTTGTAATAATTCAATTTATTTGGAATCAATTATTTGTTAATTGATTGACGGTAATATAATTATAATTGTAATATTATTGTAATTCAATTGTATTTTAATTACTTTTTAATCAATTATGCCCAACACTGCTCAGCAATTTCACTGGGCCAAATATCATAAATATTTTTTTCTAGTTCTTGCAAAGTTGTAGGCTACAAATTTCTAATCCACACCCTCTTTTATAGACTAAACATTTTCGAGCGGACTGAAATTAGGACAATTTTCAGGTCTAACAAAGAAGAAAGTCTGCGATATTTTTTGTGGAATTTAATTTAAGTAAAAAAGTTATAATAACTTACAAAGTTATAGATGATTATGAGAATGGATAGGTAATTTTAACAACTTGAATCAAGATTCGTATAGGAGTCCTGTTCCAACATCCGTTGTGAACAGACGCATTTTTCTGAAGCTCCGCGCTGCGCCATCTAGCGGCGTAAGCATAAACAGTTTCTACCAGAGTGCAAGTGCTACTGTGACCTAAAGAGCCTTTTTCAAGGCTAATATCCGAGGGGGTCAGTAGTCTTCACTCGTGAAGAAAAGTTTTTCTATTGTGCTTCTCATTACATTGTATCTTAGTAAAACATAGTACTTTTACTTAAAATGGCTGAAAATAGCCAAACATCCATTACGATTGACAAACCAATCACGTGCCCCTACTTCAGAGATGTGGATCTTCGGAGCCTGTCTACTGATGGAGCTGAGGCAGAGATGGTTAAGCTGCGGGCTGTTATAGCATGCAATGACGCAGCCAGTCATAAATATAGACGAAGAGAGCTGGATGATGCTGCTTCAGCCAAGCTCTCCGCTCACGTACAAGAAAGATCCCTTGCCTGGCAAGCCGCTGCACTTCTGTCTCAGGTGAGCGGCATCAGTTTATATTTTACCCCACCACCACCTCCTCCTATTGATAATTGCAAAAAGGGCGATAATAAGGATAGAGATAGTAATGCTAAAATCAGTTCCGACTTAAATTCTGAGGAAAATTCCGTGAGCGTAAGTCCTGGTAGCGTGGCGCCATCTTCCGACATGGAAGTCGTCGAAAACGTTATCCAGGTCAAGCGCTCACACTCGCAACAGGTTGGCAGCAACCCTGATTCCGATGGGGAGGGGAATTGGGAGAAGGTAAGTTATGGGAAGAAGAAGGCTAAATCAATTATAAATATGAATACTCAGGCTAGAACCTCTAATTCAGTAAATAGTAACGCCAATAATGATAATAAAACTAAATCCAGCAGAATTCCTGCCTTCTACATCCTACCGCCGCCCCATTGGCAGATCCTGCTGTCTGGCATGAGGAACTTAGTTCCGAAGCTGGCCAGCAAAGCCCAGGGGCGTTTCTTAAAACTTAAAGTCGAGAATGAGGACGATTACCGAAAAATTCAGGCCTACCTCATTCAAGAAAAAATCAACTTCAAATCTTTCTTATTGGATTCCGAAAAAAGTCTGAAGGCGGTGATTCGAGGACTCCCCATCAACACTCGTCCTTCAGACATTGTGTAAAATTTAGAGATTGAAGGTTTTATGGGGGTCACTGTGACTCAGATGTTCAGAGGACCTGTGTCCAAAAAAGTTCTTATGCCACTGTTTCATGTGGCAGTGCCAAAAGCTCAAGTTGAGGTTGAATTAGATGCCATATTTTCGATCACTTAACTGATGGGAACAGAAGTCTCGGTGGAAGCTTACCGGGGACACAAAGGACCCTCACAGTGCTTCAACTGTCAGGGCTACTTCCACTCTGCAAGATCTTGCAATTTGCCGCCCCGGTGCGTTAAATGCGCTGGGGAACACTTGAGCAAGAATTGCAGAAAGGATGTTGGTGATCCTTGCAGGTGTGTTCACTGTGGAGGTGCCCACCCGGCAAACTATCGGCTGTGTCCGAAATTCCCAGTTCAAAACACGAAAAAAAACGCTAAACCCAAGCGGAAGCCCCAGCAACAGGTCACAGGGGCTCCCACAGCCAAAAATTTCACGAGTAAGAAGGTTCAACCTTCCCAATCTTTTGCGGGAATTGCTATTGGTCGTAGCGAGCCCGAAGCTCCTCCCCCTTCCAAAACTCCTTATATAAATTCCTCGGTCCCAGAAGACGCCAGTTCGGCTACCGAGTTTCTAAACTACGTCATGGTCTTGGAAAAGAATCATGACAAAAAAAAACATAGTAAAAGCCTGGAAAATGGCACTTTCACAAATTCGTGCGGCGTCCACGAACTTAGATCGCTCTTTCATCTTGTACGAGAGTTTAATATCTCTCGAGTAATTTTGTTAGGGAAATTCCACCCTTTATTTAGGCTTAACTTTAACATTCGACCCTAGTAGAACGTTGAATTCTTTCTCTGTTGGTATATGGAACGCCAATGGCCTCCATTGTAAGGCGGCTGAGTTTCGCCATTGGGTTTATAGTAATAATTTAGATATTATTTTTGTCTGTGAGACCAAATTCTCCCAGGGTTCTACTGTTAAGGTGGCCAATTATATGTTATTCAATGTTGACAGGCCATATAATGGCACCTCTTCCGGTGGCACTGCTATTTATTTAAAGTACGGCTTCAATGCTACTCTCATTAAAGTCCAAAATCTAAATTCCATTGAAGTCACGCCGATTGTTTTGGAATTCCCCACTATTCAAAAATTACTTGTTGCAGCAGTTTATATTCCTCCTCATCGCGAAAGGAATGACCTGCTCATGCGAGATTTATCCCGGCTCACTAATATTTATTCAAATTTTATTATTGCGGGTAATTTTAATGCTAAACACTTGTCTTGGAACTGCCCCTCTAATGATGCTAGAGGGAATATCATCAGGAGATGGGTGGATTAAAATCATGCACAAATTCTTGCCCCCCCTGAACCCACCTTCACTAGAAGTAGTAATATTTTAGATTTTGCTATCACCCGCAATTTTCCATATAGTTACAGCATTCAAACGCTGAATGATCTCACCTCTGATCACCTTCCTGTGAAAATCTGTTTTCGGACGAATAACTATAATTTAGATTTACCGGCGGCCTTCACCACCAGGTGGAGCCACTTTACGGAGATATTAGCCGATTCTGAGCTTCCTTCACCTCTTCCATCTAACAAACTCGAAGCCGAGAGATCAATCAGCATGCTTGAAAATTACATTCAAGATGCCTTTCAGCAAAGCTCGGCTCCGAGAAAGAGGACTAGACTTCTTCCGATTACCAGATGAAATCAGGCAGTTGATCAGAGAAAGAAATCATGCTCGCAGGAATTCTCAGGTTCATAGGCTCCCCCATTTCAAACGCTTGTACAATGTACTTGCACGGAGGGCTAAAGCTGCAATTCATGAGTACTCAAAAACGCATTTCAACAACTTTGTCGAGAGTTTATCGACGACTGACAACACCATTTGGAAGGCTACTTCACGTATTCGTAGGCCAAAAACAAACATTCTGGCTCTAAATAGCCCAACTGGAATGGCAGTGACAAACTCTGAAAAGGCTGAAGCTCTCGCTCACAGTCTTAGAAGTCAGTTCACACCTCACAATGATGTTTTTAATCCTAGAATCACTTCGATTGTTAATAACAGTGTTCAAAATTTATTAAGCAAAAATTCCATTAATACTCTTAACTTGGCCACTCCCTCTGAGGTAGTGGAATATATTTCTAAACTGAAAAAGAATAAATCCCCTGGCGAGGACCGAAAAACAACTAATATGCTTATTAACCTTCCTACCAACTTTATTTTTTATATCACTTTAATTATTAATCGCATGCTAATACTCAATATTTTTCCAGATTGTTGGAAAAAGAGTTTAATCGTTTCTCTGCCGAAAGGTGGCGACACTGATTTGCACCTTCCTCAAAGCTATAGACCTATTTCTCTTCTCTCTTGCATGTCTAAAATCTATGAATATATTCTCGTTAATCGCCTGAATGATTTTACAAACTCTCATGATGTGATTATGCCTGAACAATTCGGGTTTCGCCCACGTCATTCAACACAACAACAGTTGTGGAGAGTGTGTGAAATTCTTCACGACGGCTTCCAATCTGGAGGTGTAACGGGGGTTATATTTCTAAATGTTCAAAAAGCTTTCGATAAGGTCTGGCATGCTGGCCTTATTCATAAACTTATATCTATTGGTCTTCCCGACCAACTAACTAAAATAATTTATGACTATCTTAGCAATAGATCTTTTTCCGTTAAAGTCGGGAACTGTATCTCTAACCCTTCACATATTTTAAGTTCTGTTCCTCAAGGTTCTCCGCTGGGGCCATTCCTCTTCAACATCTACGCCAATGATCTTCCGCGTGATGTTGACGTCAATTTAGCGACTTTCGCTGACGACACTGCCATTTGCTGTAAACGTAACACTCCAAACGCTGCGTTTGAAGTACTTCAAAATTATCTCAATAAATATTCGATCTGGTTACGGAAATGGAGAATCAAAGTAAACAGTTCCAAAAGTGCCGCCATATTTTTCACCAATAAAAACTATGACATCTCCACTAACTTTCTCTTAAATAATGAACCCATACCCTGGGAGACGTGTTATAAATACTTAGGAGTTTATATTGATTCCAAATTAACGTGGTCTCGTCACATCTCAGAAACTCTGGGTAAAGCCAAACGAGCCACGCATTCCCTTCATTCTCTCTTAGCTTTTAATAGCCGCCTGTCCATCAAAAATAAATTATTACTATATAAATCCATGATCCGTCCTATCCTAACCTACGGGTGTATGATATACGGATCTGCTTCGAAAACCAATTTGGATAAAATTCAAAAGTTTCAAAACAAGCTATTGCGCAGGTTTTTGAAAGCTACTCGCTACGTCCGTAATGATACTATTCATCAGGATCTCCGAATTAAGCCTATTTATGCTCAATTTCGGAAACTTGCATTGAAGTTTCACAGATCCATTCCTTCTGTTGGAAATTCTCTGTTGGACTCTATTCACAGATACGACGCTAGAGTCGGTCGTGGTAAAAAACGGCCTCTGGCAATTTTAGTCAGAGGGGATGATTTTCTCCCCGTCTCTAAAAAGCGTAGGAGTATAACTTCCGGAGTAACCTAACTTAGTATTTCCATCCAAAATTCTATTTCCCCTAGATTGAACGAAATGTTCATCTAGCTTTGGCTAACCCTAGTATAAGTTAAAATATTTTAGTACATTTAGGAATAAAAGCATGTTTTTAATTTATATGTATATATATATATATGTCATTATTATAGTTATTTTGAAAAAAAAAAAATGATAATTCTTTCAGTTTTTGTACATTTGCTACTTATTCCCATGAATGTAGCGGTCAGAGGTTGCAATGCAATTCAACATTATTTTCTTGTGCTTTATCTACCTTTCATAGTTTTGCAGCTCTATTTTTAGGACACATTGTAGAATGTATTTTCACACAATGCCCATGCCATATATATCCATATCTTTCTCTATATATATATATTTAATGTAAATCCATGCATTATGTACGAAGACACTTTGATTATTATTTGAAAAAAAAAATTCTTCTGACAAATACACATTTATTTAGATTGAAAAATATTGTTTAAAATAAGAGTTTTCCATTGTTAATGTAACATTACAAGTACGGTTTCATCAATAATCTCCAAAAAAAAAACTGTTTTTTTGCTATCTGTGACATATGTTTCGGTACTTATCATTTAATAATAATTTAAAAAACGGAAAAAAGTACTAAGTGTTTAAAAATTAAACAAAAAATGATAACAAACTTAGAGAATTTTTTGAATGAGTAGAAAAAAATAAGCATTAAGAGCTTTTAATGGTAAACAATTTTTTCTTTTCAATAATGTATTTTCTTTTCTTTTAACACATAAAAATTGCAAAAGCTTTTAATTCCTAGTAACTTTTTTTTTTTTTTTTTTTGGAAGGTTTTCTTTGGCATAGACAGCTTTCAATGTAAATAAAGAAAAAAAAAATTCTTGATTCTCATTTAATCGAACTCATTTAAAGATTCAAACGCATTATCATGCATGAGAAGTAATTAATGTTTGCCTTTTAAATTGAAAAATGTATTTTATGCGATACCCTAATTTATTATAGGTAGTACAAATAGGTATATTACTTTGTTATAAATAACCGGGCACTTTTGATTTAAATGTTTTGGCCAAATATTCAGAAAATATTTAGCAATTATCCTGAAACTTTCGAAGAATAAATAACATGTTATATCTTCTATATTTCCGCAAAGGTCACGACTGAGAAAAGGTCAGAAACATACGGAAAAAAATTTTTCGCCTTTGAATCATCCTCTTAAAACTAATTAAAGAATAAATAAAGAATGCTTCAGTTTGGCTGCAACTGTTAAAAATGGAGCATTGGGGGCATTTTCAAAACTATCAGAGTGGTGTATTGAATGATTTTTTTTTTCACACTTCCCAATACAGCTAAGAAATTTATCAATTCGATTTATCTGTCTCTTTTGCCCTTGTTTTTTTTTGTATAAATGCAAGGCTACCGCCGTCCATTTTTTCCAGATATATTTTTATCTAGTAGTCTTTCCTTTTTTCAGTCGCACAAACTTATTAAAAATATAGCTGCTTCCGGTGGAATAATGTACTGACATTATAGTAACTCTGCATATGCTTAGAATGTCATGAAAATGTAATTTATCATGAAGATTTACTACACAACTCTCCTCTATGTAGAGAATATTCTATACATCAATGACACATCTTTTATAGTGCACATAAAATAATATTCACAGTAAAAATATTTGTATTCTATATACTATAAGATGTAAAAACAAAAAAGTGTACAACCTGAAAGGTAATTTATGCCCTATTACTTACAAACTTTGAATAAACACCATAAAATGCAATAAACTCGCAACAATTGTTTCGGGTCGAAAAAACACACGTCCCTTCATCAGGCGAATAAAGTAAGCACGAGTGGTGCAGTCAAAGCGGCAACGCAGCTGCATTTTACTTTATTCGCCTGATGAAGGGTCGTGTGTTTTTTCGACCCGAAACAATTGTTGCGAGTTTATTGCATTTTATGGTGTTTATTCAAAGTTTGCAAGTAATAATTTTTACAACGCCAGTTTTGTGGTGCTTTTTTATTAAATTTATACCCTAAATTAAAACAGTACAGCAGACATGCCGACATTTTAATTTATTCCGGAGCATTGTGAATACCCGCTCTTTTTACACACCACTTTATTTGTTGGATAATTTTCTCCAATATGTAATTACGATTAAACACGAAGAAAAATACTTTCCAGGAAAATGGTGCGAAAAAAAAAAATACTATGGGTACTAACAATGCAACAAAATAAATTGAAATGTTGGCATGTCTAGTAGTATACTGTACTGTGCAAAAACAAAACAAAAGTAACATAGTTCTTTATGTTTACAAGTTTTTTCGTTTAAAAAAAGCAATTGTTTTCATTTTCTTTTGAGAGTATCTTTTCTCTTAATCCCTCTACTTCTCTAAACCCGCGGATAATTCTCAACGCGTGTATAATCGGTAGTTTACTGTATATATATATATATATATATATATATATATATATATATATGTATGTATGTATGTATGTATCTTTATATAAGGTAAAGCTAGGAGAATTTGCGCACAATTCAACAAATCGTTATAAAAAATCCAAATATTATTTTTTAGCTAAACTATTGGTGCATAATTTTGAATTGATCCTTATTCTATAAATTTTCATTACTATTTTGTCGTTCCGTTTTAATTTAAAACAACATCTATAATTAAAACCAAAAGACTTATTTTGCGAAATCTCTCTTCATAGGATAGGAGTGGTTGCGCACATGGGTAGGAGAGATTGCGCTTAAATATAACTACAATAATATTATTGATAGTAATAATTGCACTTAAATGACATTGTTGTAAGGTATCTATAAACCAATATTTTTGTATTGGGAGTGAATATTTCAATTCAGTAATTAAAAAATCAGAAAAATGAAAGAAATTTATAAAGAATTACAAAAAATTATTTAAAGAGAAAATGTTAAAGAAACAGATAAGATAACAAGACCAGATAAAGTTTTGAAAATAACATTAAGTTACTAAATAACACGTTTAACTTAAAATTAGTACATTCCCTTTCGAGCTTGAATTTCTTCTTGTTTGATGACCGATCTGTCGTTGTCCACAATCGTTGCATTTATTGTTGTACTTGGTGAAGTTATTGTGCAACCACCCGCCTCAAGTAAACCTGTTGGAGACGGATTGCACATCGTGTGTGCAATGCATTTTTGAGCCAAAAAAATAAAAAACGGGTAGCACTAATTGTGTGCAATGATATATGGCTAGTCCCATCCACTTTTAAGCCCAGAATACGCCCACCGTTTACTATTTATTATTATTTTTTTTTTCTCAAAACCTTACGCACAAAAACGTTCAAAACACAAAACATAAATTTCCCTTGATTTGAAATCGTCTCGTTTCAACTTTAAAATCATTCACATTTATTTTATTTTACTGAAATATAGTCGAATATAGTCAGAATTTACAACATTTTAATTTATTCTGGAGCATTTTTAGCCCCGCCTTTCTTTCATACCCCATTTTATTTAAGAATAATTTTTACTTATTTTATCACATTGGAGAGAATTAGTCTCTAAATAAAGTGATGCGAAATAAAGGAGGGACTAAAAAAGCTCAAAAATAAATTTAAATGTTGGCAACTATGAATACAGTCCTTAAAAAATTTTGAGTAAGCTCTTTTTTTTTTTTTTCTTTCTTTTTTTTTTTTTTTTTTTTTTTTTGCTTGCATTTAGTCTTATCATTTCAATTTAAGCAGCCAACAAGCAAGCAGAAAACTTGAGCATCATACTTGAAATTATTGCAAAACAAAACAGTTATACAATACCGTTTAAATCCTTTGAAATAAATTTCCCATAGGCTAATATTAGCTTTTGAGAGGTAAATCCCAGTAGAGGTGTGGGTTTTGTGAATCGCGCCACTGCTGAATAATGTTCAATTTCTGTTTCTGGGGAGATTCTCCAAATGATGCGGCGTCTCGAATGGGTTGAACCAGTCCAGTCACTTGTCAAAATTATTTCCTGGTACAGCTCAAAACATTTAATAAACTCATTCTTATTGTCTTGTCCGAAATTCCACAGACACAGATAAACAAATTTTTAGGAGAGAACGAGCTCTTTACAAAAGAAAATTGGAGGGAGCAAGGAGAGACGCCTGGATTAAGTTGTGTCAATCACAGACATCACCTTATGGCAAAGTAAAAGACTTGGCTTTTAACAAACATGTAGACCATACCCTGTTTGTCGTTTTCAGCGACTCCACTCCCATCTTAGATCCTCCAACCAGACTTTCAACATTAAAATCAATAACCACAGCAATCTTTGGTTCATCTACCCCTACAGCGCAAATCCCATTCGTTCCCGTGGATGAAGAACCACTTTTTACAATTCCAGAGTTAAAACAAGCAATATTTAGTTTTAATAAAAACAAAGCACCTGGTCCGGATAATTTAGATCACATACTGGTAAGAGCACTTTTTAAAAAATTCACACCTCTTTTTCATTCAATGTACAATATGCTCTTAAAATTAAATTACTTCCCAAGTGCCTGGAAAGTAGGTGAATTGGTTTATTTTAAAAAAGAAGGCAAATCTTTGGACCAGCCGTCCTCGTACCGTCCGATTACACTTCTCCCAATATTTGGCAAAATTCTTGAAAAATTAATTCTAAAAAGAATAAATCATCATCTTAACAATTCTAAAATATTATCCAGAAAGCAACATGGCTTTGTCGAACTTAAATCAACAGAAACAGCTTTGCAGAGGGTAATACGAATTATAAAAAGTAATAAAAGCAATGAATTATACACAGCCTTGATTTCCATAGACTTTAAAGGAGCATTTGATAACCTCCCATGGGACGAATCAATAAAATCTCTCAAAAAACTAAAACTCCCAATACAATATATTAACTTAATCAGTTCTTTCCTAAGTAATCGGAGGGTACAGTACGACTGGACTGTTCCGGAAGCACAACATCAACTCAATAAAGGTTGCCCTCAGGGTTCTTGCCTGGGGCCATTTCTGTGGTTGGCACTGCTGGATGATTTGCTCAGCTCATGTGTGGGCGATAATTTCACACTGACTGCATACGCTGATGACCTCTCACTTCTAGTTTGGGGACAATCGAGAAGTACACTGGAATCAAATGGTAATCAAGCTCTAGGAAAAATAGCAAATTGGTCAAAATCCAAACGCTTAAAAATATCTCAAGAAAAAACCCAAATGACTCACTTTGGTAAACCAAAAATCTTAAAACGTCCACCTATTTTCAAAATAGATAATAATAATATAAAATTTGTAAAACAAATAACTTATCTGGGTATAACAATAGACCAATCCCTCTCGTTTCTGCCTCATCTTAAAAACAAACGTTTAGAGGTTCAAAAAATCACGCAAAATTTATACAAATTTTCTTCTAGATCAGGTCGTCTTCCTCAAAATTTTTTCAAAGTGTGGTATGATGCCATTTTGCAGCGCAAATTAGCTTATGCGTGCTCGGTGTGGTTCCCACATATGTGGCAATCCCACGGGAGCAGGCACTTATTATCAGCGCAGAGATCGGCTCTCTTGCTTATCTCAAGAGCATACAATAAAACATCTACTGTGGCTCTACAGGCAATAACAGGTTCTCCCCCTATAACGGAACAATTGAGAATGGAAGCGGAGTTCTCTCTGGTGACGAGGCACTCAACAACTATTATGAACCATTTCCCACCAGATTACAATACAAAAGTCTCAAAGCACTTAATTATACCAACATGGAAAGGAATAAGTTTGCTCTCCCAAGAAAAATACAAGGGTGGTCTAAAAATTTATACAGACGGCTCAAAAATGGAAAAAGGAACAGGCTTTGCTTTCTGTGTTTTCAATAACGGAAAGAGAATTTATTCTGAAAATGCTCGTCTATCGGACAGAAACTCCGTCTTTCAAGCAGAGTTGTGTGCAATCAGACAAGCTGTGGAATGGTTTCATTCCTCACAATTTAATTCAACTATAATACTTTCGGACAGTCAATCAGCACTCTTAGCATTAAAGAAACTGGAATCGCAAGACTCACTAATTGTAGAAATTCAACAAAAATTGATAAATATAAACAAAGAAATATATTTTGACTGGGTGAGAGGTCATACAGGTATTGAAGGCAATGAGCTGGCAGATGCATTGGCAAAGGAGGCGATCGGGAACGAAAGTGCAAAGCAAATATATCAACCAATCCCATTATCATCATTAAAATATGAACTAAAAAATGAACTTATTCAAAATTGGCAAAAAATATGGGAAGAATCAGAAAATGGGAGGTATACATTTAAATTTATACCAAAAATAAACCACGAATATAACATAATAAATAGACATCTATATATCTTTTTGACAAATCATGGTCCATTCCAAACTTATTTATACAAAATCGAGAAAAGGTCATCTCCAAACTGTATTTGTGGCAAACTTTCAAACTCTTTGCACTACGTTCTTGATTGCCCTTTGACAGAGCGTTACCACCTCAAAATGAACGATAATCAGTCACTCATGAGCTGGTTCAAACATATTACAAAACACAACAGTCTGAGAAACAAAATCATAAATTGTATGAAATATGTTGAAGAAAACGAATTTATTTTTCAAACTACACAACCAGCATTAAATGAAGATCCCTAAAAATATTTTAGTAATTTAAAACTCAAAATCCGAGGCTGAGGCGCTCAAATAAAGTTTAAAAACAGCATATTTCCCACCCACCCCCCTTTTTTTTTTTTTTTTTTTTTTTTTTTTCTTCTTCTTCTATTTTTCTTTCAAATTAAAACTTAATTAACTGCAAAATTAAAAAGAAATGTTGAATGGTTGTAAAGGCAGTTGTGAATCCTATTGAGATCTTACTAAATAAAAAGGTACTATATTTATTAGAAGAAGAACATTCCTACTAATATAGTAAAAACTGTTGGAACAGAACTATCTCTAAAAATTAGAAATGTTCATATTCAACTGTTCACATCTAAATATTATTATAGAAAATCCCCGGTCGGTTGTTTTACAGATGGTGGATGGCCATCGCCGGACCATGATTCCTCCCCGATAAGGCGATTAGCTTCGGGCATGGTTCGGAGTCTCTGTATCTCTGTATCTCTGTCTTGTCATTACCAATAAACTATGAAATCTCTATTAGTATAGAGTTTTATAAAAATTAGAGCGGAATCTCTTCTAAATAGCATAAGCGCAAACTCTCCCATTTTGGTAGGAGAAATTACGCAATCTTTTATTAAATAAATATTTTCTTTTGGAGAAAAAAAGTGGTGCTCGTATCGTTGGTCTAAGTTAGTAACTTATAAAAAATTATTTAAATTAGAAATATTTTGTACTATTACCATTGTTTTAAACTTCCTAGTAAGTTTTATGAAAATTCAAGCATTCATTTTTGAAAACGAGACAAATTCCCCACGTTCATTCAAGTGAGCACTTCACTGTTGTTGTTGTCCAACCACCTAAAATCTCAACTTGCCCATTCTACTCTTTCCCACAGATTCCCTATGTGCGCAATCTCTCCTAGCTTTACCTTATATACAAATAAAAGTTAAATAATTCTTCTCCTATATTCTTTTAAAGTCTTTTTTTTTTTTTTTTTTTTTTTTTTTTACTTTCCGAACATATATACGTAAGAAAAATATTATAATCATGTCAGAAATCCGACTTTGAGAATTTGGTGTTTCTATACGTTTTGAGGTCCCTTGAGTTCCTTTTTGCTATTTTTACGATGATGTACGTGCGTGTGCGTGAACACAATAGCGTGCCTAAGCGCCTTATTTGAATGAGCTAAACGTTGGTACATGTGTTATAGGTAACCATAGCACAAACTGTATTGATTTTGGCGAATCTAGGACTTAAAGCTTTTTTTTTATAGGTACACAAAGAAATATTCTTTATCCTTATTGCCTACGGGCCCAATTTTTTTAATGTACGACAGAGTCCAAACGCCTTATTCGTCTGAACTGAGAATTTATACAAATGTTATAAGTTACCGTCGCACGATTTGTATAGATCTTGGTAAATGTAGCACTTACATATTTTTACAGGGACACAACGAAAAAAATCTTTATCATTATGATCTATGGGCTCAAATTATTCGAAGTGCAATAGCGTAAAATTAAACAAAAACAAAAAAAAAAATAATTTTCACTTATGTTTATTTAACGACTTGTCTTGCTTTTAATTTATACAACCGTTAATTATGTAATGTGCAGAAAAAATAAGTCGTGTCACTCCATATATATATATATATATATATATATTTTTTTTTTGGAGGGGGGGGGGTTACAATGTATCAATGATAATTTAACTCTCATACATTCTCAATTAATAACAATCTGTTATTGGCCTTTAAGTTGCCAGATGCCGGATTTGAATCCCAGTTTAGGCATGGATGTTCGTAGTGGTTCAGAGTTCACTTTATTCCGTTTAATGATTTAATTTACTTTATTTAGATTTACTTTTGTCTAATGGTCCCATGGGTTCTAGTTCTTGATGTGCAAAAAATGACTGTAGAGCAACAGCCTAGACCTTTATTATTTTCTATGATGGTTTGATTTTTTTTTTCCCATACATCTTTAAAATTTACTCTTAGAAAACTAGAAAAAAGTATATATAACTTAATTTGTTAATTGCATAATAGTGTAAATAAAAGGTTAATTAAAACTGTCCTAAGATCAAGATATTGCAACGTTTATAACATTACAACCTCAAACAACACTGATATTTAAATACATATAGAGAGAGATAAATAATAAAACACTGTGGTGAATAATCAACAGAAATTTCCCCTGTTTTCCGATTTTTTACCATGTTTTTATTAACTTCGATTCTTGTTTGTTTGTTTGTCCGGTACAAATCTTGCAATCGGTTTTTAACCAACTTCCCTATTAGCTAGACATTTGAAACGTTCAGGATGTCTCAGAACCCGGTGACAAAACAATACTTTGAAGCCCGATTTTCGAATTTCTCATCAGTTTCCTTTTAATTAATTAAAATATGAAAATAATAAACCCCTAATAGTTATAAAAATAGCCATTAAAATATTACCTAAAATTTAATTGTCGCAAAAAAAAAAAAATTACGTGTTCATTTTCTTTTGACATAAAAATAAATACATTTAATTAAATGTGAAGGTTAAAATATTGTAAAAAGTTAAATGATGCATCTCACAAAAATTGACGTCATTATCACTTTAAAAATTTTATATGCATTGATAAAGTGCTAATGTAGTTCTACAGCTATGATTCAACAGAAAATTTAAAAACATGCTATATAAAAGATTTTTTTTTTTTTTAATCTTATAATTAGAAAGTTATCTTTAAAGTCCTATCTCCAATGTTTTATCGAAGTTTATTTTCGTTGGTACTTTTCTGTTTACATTTCTTCTTTCCTATAGATTTTAGGGCACTCAGTCAGAATTATTGCATGCATTTTATATGTATAATAATATTTGCGAAATTTTAATGTAAATTATTTAAGATTATGAATTTCCCAACTTAAAAGAGTAAAACAAATTACAGCCGCATATAAAACTTTTCAAAAATTTTTTATAACTCTATTAAAGAATCCTTTTAGCGTGAAAGAGTTATGTCTAAGAAATGGAAATTTAAAATTAACTCAGTTTACAATTATTATTTATAATTGAATTTAAGATTGTTACAAACACAAAATTTTTAAATATTAATTTTACAACTTCTGGAACCTATAATTGTACTAAACTGATATGTGAGATAACTGTTATGAAAACAAATTCTCACTTACTTTAGATGTATAACAACCGATAAATAACGTTGCTGTTCCTCATCTTCTGGGATGTTGCATATGTCTACATCTCAACATCTATTGATTAATAATTTCTACGTAAAACTTTTATTGCGAAAAACTATCATTGAAAATTTATGCATGTTAAACAGCAAGTGGCAGAGTTATATAGAAAGATGTAGAAGAATGTTTTGTGGTAGCCACAACATATTATTTTTCTGTTGGTTCTAGGCGTAGCTTAAAATTGTATCAAGGGAGCGTTTTAATGAAATGCATTTTAATTCATAAAATATAAAGTAACATTTAATAGATAACTGTGATATAAAGCAATGCTTAGAGTATAAATGAAAATCTAAACACTAAATAATATGGAATCCTCGAGACAGAATTTTATTATTAATTTTACATTTTTAAGATGGACTGAAAAACTTTTAAAATGAAAATAATGATAACAATAATAAATAAATATTTCATATAAAAAATAATAATAATAATAATGTGAAATATTAAATAGAATATTTTTTTGTTTTCTAAGGTTAAAAGCAAAAACTATTTCTTTCATATAACTTGTTGAAAGTTTTAAAAAATAATCTTTGAGGATTTACTTTTCTTGCCTGTTTATTTTCTTTATATATCAATTCTATTTATTTCTTGTTCTTGTTTTAATATCCATTGTCTTTTAGCAGTTTCAATTGTCTCTTATCTTTCATTTTTTCTTTAAAATACAAGTTACCAAGACAGAAAAAAAAAACGTTTTATAAAATGAGATTCTTAATTTAAAATTTCTTTTTTATTGCACTGCTTGTTTTGAGAAATGGGATCGTTATTTTTATTTTTCGTGTAAGAGAGAATTAAACGTCTTCATTTTAAGAGAATAGTAAAAACATGTATATTTTTTTTTCTTTCTTTTGAAAAAATTATTAGATAATGTTCGACAATAATTCAGTTTACAAGCTACGCAATAGTATGGTAAAAATGTTATTAATGTATTTTCCATGTTCACAAACAATGCAAACACGTTTGATTTAACAATCAATATCAATACCTCTCAAATATTTTCCTACTTCTAATTCACATGATTTTTTTTTTCCTTTTTATTTCCGAACATATATTACTTAAGGAAAATAGTAAATTTATGAAAAAATCACGACTATAACATTTTGCTGTATCTATATGTTTCAAAATCTCCAGACTTCATTTTTGCTTTTATTATAGTGATGTATATGTAAGTTTATGTGTAAGTGTATGTACGATGAGTATATGTAAGTGTTTGTAAGCGTATGTGTAAGCGTATATATTAGTGTATGAGCACGATAACATTTAAACGCTTCCGCCGATTGAGCTGAAAGTTGGTAGACATGTTATAGTTCATCGCTGCACGAACTCTGTAGATTTTGATGAGTCTAGAGCACTTATAAATTTTTTTTACAGGGACATTAAGAAAAATTCTTTATCATTATCATCTATGGACTCAAATTATTTAAAGTGCAAAACGATCTAAATGCCAAATCCGATTAAGCTAAAAATTTGCACATATGTTATAGATCCCTGTCGAACGTTTTATATAGATTTTAATAATTTGTAGTTCTTTTACGTGGATACAATGAAACATTCTTCATCATTATGATTAGTAAAATGAAATTATTGTGTACGATGCGGTTATTGTATACTATTGTCCTATAGTGTCAAAACGACTTATCCGATTAAGTTAAAAATCGGTAGGAATGTTAAAGGTTACCTTCACGTAATTTGTATATATTTTTATGAATATAGGACTTATATTTTATTTACAGGAACACAAAATATTCCTTTATCATTATGGACTAAAGATTCAAGTTATTTCATGTGCGCTAGCATCTAAATTCTGCATTCTGTTAAGAAATAACTTGATATACATGCTATATTTATTGAAATTTTATTTTTCCGACTGAGTGAAAATAATGCCTGGACCGGGAGTCGAACCCCGGATCATTGACTTACAAGGTCAAGGCTCTACCAATTGAGCTATCCAGGCCGACAACCGGTCAGCATTACTCACTAAGACAACCTTTAGGCAGAAACATCTCTGGTCTATCATGTAGATAGCTCAACAGAAATAAGCCGCAGGAAAAATGGAAAATACCATTAAACAATGGGAGAAAGAAATACAATTTTTATTGAATCGGCCTGGATAGCTCAATTGGTACAGCCTTGATCCGGGGTTCGACTCCCGGTCCAGGCATTATTTTCACTCAGTCGGAAAAATAAAATTACAATAAATATGATTTTCTTCCACAATTGATTGTGTGATTTTAATAAAAATTGTATACATGCTATAGGTTATCATCTCAAGAGCCGTACAACTTTATGTGAGTATGGAACTTATGTATATATTTTTTTTTATCAGTATACAAGAGAGATATTTTATAGAATGTTGTCTATCGGCTCAAACTTTTTAAAGTTCGCTATAAAATGTTAGATTGCTTACAACATTAAAGAAGAGATAGTATTTAATATGAGAAAAGGGGCGCACAAAAATATTTTGATACATTATGATCCTTTAAACGAACGACATGCAACTTGTGGAAAATACTCATACACTACTATGGTCTTCCGTTTTGTTTATTTCTCTATTTTACGTTTTAAGTGATCCACAGCGAGAGATAATTGTTTATTTACTATTTGCATCTCTTATTTCAATTTATTTAATTCAATTTATTTAAACATCCGTTAATTACTAAATATTAGGAAAGTTGGGTGTAACCACTGCAGATTTTATTTTTCCTCATTCTTATATATTGAAAAAAAAAAAATGTGATGTGGATAGCACACGACTTATTCTTTTGCACCCATTGAAATATACAAATTCTGATGAAAATATTGACGTTTTCGTATGTTTTAAGTAGTTCGTAAATAAACAGGCAGGTTCCAGTCGATAAATATGCCCGCCATGAGTTAATAAAACTATTATTAAAAAAAAAAAAAAAAAAAAAAAAAGAAAGAAAGAAAGTCAGGATTATAACATTATATACCCGCAGATCACGAATATCGCTTGTTGAGTTGAAGAACAGTACAGTATCTCTCATTAACGTAATAGTAACTCACTCAAATTTAAAGATACGGGAGTATGGGTTTGTTTAATGATGTTGTTACATTATTAAAAAAAAAATCTTTTTAATTTACCAGTTTTGTAAGGAAGGGCCTATAAAAAAATTAAAAAGTTCGTTTTAAAATATAACGTTAGGAAATTTTTACTGACATGATCTTATTCTATACCTCTTACCTTGATAAATTTTGAATTCACACTATCCATCTTTTTCTAATAAATAAAGAATTAAATCACATTTCAATTCCTTTAGACATTTTGCATACCAAAATTTACATTTTTAAAACTACCTTTACCTTTACTTAAAAAAAAAAAAAAAATTATAACAAAGCAACATGCATTTTCCATTATCCATTTTCGTAAATTTTTTCTTTAATTACTTTAATGCATTAATTTTAAAAATTCCAAAAATTAAATATTTTCGACGATTTAAGCCTTGGAAATTTCTTGTAATTAAAAAACAACAAGCGTTAAACAGTCAATAAATGAAATTATTTAGATTAAAAATACTTTAAAAACACGTTTGTCTAAAATTAAACTTTACTTAAAACATTTAAAAAAATTATCCAAAGTTTTTCGCTTTGAAATATCAAAGCCTCATCAGGGATTTTATTACACGTTTTCAATGAACAGTTTTTATATATTTTGCATTTTATGGTTAACAGTTAAGTCCTTTCATAAATTGAACAGAAGCAAAGGCAATTTGAAGTCTTGTGAAGGTTGGAACAAGGAGCGAAGAAAAGTAAGGAGTGAAACTCTTGTGGTTACCAAGAAGCTGCAAGTAGCTGTAACTATTGTAGAAACAAAGGTGATGCAAGTAGAAGCTGTCACTATTGTGGTTACCAAAGTGCTGCAAGTGGAAGCTGGAACTATAGTAGGGTCAGGAGGTACTGCAAGTAGAAACTGGAACAATTGTAGAATCATCAAAGTTACCAAGGTGCTGCAAGTAGAAGTTGTAACTATTGTAGGATCAGGAGGTGCTGCAAATAGAGGCTGGAACTATTGTAGAATCATCAAAGAATTGTCGGTCAAAAAAAGAAGAGATATTGCAGTATCACGAGAGAGCTACATGCAGGAACAGAAGCTATTACAAGTGTTGAAAAATCACATGGGGCTATTGTAGGAGTAAAACCATAAGGAACTAGAAGAAATAAACTATTAGTTGTCTTATACTAGTGTGACAAATTGTTGGCAAAATTGCAGCATCTTTAAAACTTATTGCATTTTTACATTTAATTATATTAATAGCTTCAGAAATATAAAGTTCTTGGATAGTAGGTGGTGCTGAAATAATTTTGGTTTCATCCCATATAGGGTTAGCGTTTGGTTTAGCATAAATTAAGTCGACCAGAGTGCAATTTTGCCAATAATTTGGCACAATAGCATAAGATAACAAACAGTTTGTTTCTCCTAGTTCCTTATGGTTTTACTCCTACAATAGCCTCATGTGATTTTTCAACAAACACCTATAATAGTTTCTGTTCCTGCATGCAGCACTCCGGTGATACTGCAATATCTCTTCCTTTTTTGACCGGCAGTTCTTTGATGATTCTACAATAGTTCCAGCCTCTACTTGCAACACTTCCTGATCCTACAATAGTTCCAACTTCTACTTGCAGCACCTTGGTAAATTTGATGATTCTACAATAGTTCCAGCTTCTACTTGCAACACTTTGGTAACCAGAATAGTGATAGCTTCTACTTGCAGCACCTTTGTTTCTACAATAGTTTCAGCTACTTGCAGCTTCTTGGTAACCACAAGAGTTTCACTCCTTACTTTTCTTTGCTCCTTGTTCCAACCTTCACAAGACTTCAAATTGCCTTTGCTTCTGTTCAATTTATGAAAGGACTTAACTGTTAACCATAAAATGCAAAATATATAAAAACTGTTCATTGAAAACGTGTAATGCAATCCCTGATGATGCTTTGATATTTCAAAGCGAAAAGCTTAGGACATTTTTTTTAAATGTTTTAAATAAAGTTTAATTTTAGACAAACGTGTTTTTAAAGTGTTTTTTTAATCTAAATAGCAAATGGCACGTGTTTTAACTTACCTCTCTTTTTTAGAGATAATTTATAAATGAAATTATATTAAAATTTTAAGTTCTCTTTCTTAAAAGGATTTTCCAAATGACCCGGTAAAATAAAATATGCAACATAATTGTTATTTTTCAGAATTAAAAACATTTTTGAGAGCATTAAAATTCTAAAAAGGTATTAAATATGTAATGGTGATTATTTTTTATGTTTTATTGTTATAGCATTTTTTTAATCGAAGAAATCTCTTTGAATGTGAATTTAATTCTAATTACGTAACTTTATATTATTATTTATAAGAATGAATTATTGATTGTGTAAGGTTTTACATAACAGATAGCAAGAAAAATGTCATTAAATGACATTTTTTATTTTTTATACTTTTTGTTTTCTTATCAGATATTCTTGAAATTTATATGATCTTAGTTTTTGAACAATTATGTTATAACTGTAGGAATCGTTAAATTAAACATTTATAAAAAGAATTACATAAATAAATAATGTGTTTTATTGTGCATTTTTGCTACAAAACAGCAGAAAAATAGCTTTCAATAAAATATGTAGAGCTTTATGTTTTATTTTATACTTTTTATTTACAAATTTATTGCTTCGATAAATTAACTGTATTTAAATCCCTAAATAATTAATATTTAAAGAAATTTAATTAGTTAAAATGCGTATCCATCTTATATATACAGGGAATATCAAACATAATGACTCGATTCTGAACCGTAAACTCACAAAGTACTAAATTTTTATCAAAGGTATTAAAAATGATTTAAATGCCCACCTCCAGAAGCATGCATATCTTCAAGAGGGCAGAAGAATTCTTCTAGCACTTTCTACAAAGTATGGACGTATGTCACTGCTTCTAATGTCCTGTGTTTCAGATCCTATGACTGTAGATAACGATGCTACACTTCGCTCTATATTAGTTTAAAGGCCACTATACACGAGTGAGATTTCCTTAAGATTTGAACCGAACAATCCAAATCTATAGGAGTTTCCAACGTGTGTGGCGATTTCCTCGTATTAAATAATGCTTTATTTACATAGAAGCACGATTCCCAACGAAATATCGTAGTCTTTTTCTTTAAAGATATTCCTTACGTTAAAAACAAAAATGTTGTAATTAATATGTTGTAAATGATACTGATGAGGAAACCCGGACGGGTTTCGAAACGTCTAGATTTTAATTATTTTTATATGTATATTTTGTTTTTAAGTGTATTTTAACTTAAGTTTTGTCTCGTAAATAAAATAGTTTTTGTTTTTAATATATATTTATAATTTAGACGGTTTGATGTTTGTGTATGTTATATTCTTTACGTTTATAGAAACCCTCACCAACATACATCGAAAACCTAAAGCTCAAGTTCTTAGCAGTAACATCCGTCGATATCATAACCTTGCATAAAGTGTTAAAAGAATTTAGTTAGTGCCTTAATGTTAACGTAAGGAGAGCATATGTTCTAGAACTTCGAACATAGTCTTCGAAATTTTTTTTGGTATGTTGGAAAAAAAATGTAGCAAAGAAGTTAATCAACAGTATTATTATATTTTTGGCCCAAATTTACTTAAAAAAAAAAAAAAAAAAAAAAAAAAAAGGGTGAGCAATTGGGTAATTGTAATGCATTAATTATTTTACTATAAAGTAAAATATTTCTATGTAAATTGTGTTTCTATTATTATTTTTTTTTGGATAAATTATAAAAATATTATAAACTAGCAGTCTTTGTCCACTTCGCTGGTCATTATATTGAAATGAATTCTCAAAATTCCATATCATTAATAATAAAAAATCTCAAAAAAAAAAAAAAAAAAAAAAAAAGAAATCAGTCACACTACAAGTTAAATTTCCCGCTACCTTCATCACCACTCGTCGAATCTAGAGCCCTAAAGCCTTCGGCAGTGCCTTACGTGCTTTTAACCCCCCCCCCCCTCCCTCGCGGGTAATATTGAAAGTTTTGCAAAATTACCTCCCATCAAAGTGCATATTGCGTACACTTAATTAACATCTACGCATCAAAATTCACCACTCTAATCTGGAATCTGGAGTATATTTAAGCTTGAAAGCGTGTTTTTTGCCCCCTCCCCACCCGAAAGGTGGGGAGAGGGTAATTTCGTGAAATCCCTTTATAGTGCATGCTGCATACACTAATCAGGCATAAAAAAGTATCGAGATCCTGAGATTATCTGAAGCAATGTTATGTTTTAAAACGTGTTTTTTACCACCACCACCACCCGTCTGCTCTTAAATGAGTGACGGGGGTGGGATTTTTGCGAAATATTTTTATGTTATGAGTTAGATACATATAACCGACCCGCATATAAAAAATCTCCTTCCTAAGATAATTTAGTGCAGAGTTACATATGGAAACATATTTCGTGTCCACTCCCTAAGAACGGTAGCGTCGAATTTCCCAAAATCTCCTTGTAGTGTATGTTGAGTACGCATAAACACCCCACACTTCACGCATTGCCATTCTAAGATAATTTGGAGAAGAGTTACGCATGGAAACATATTTTTTTTCTCCCCCCAACCCCCAAGAAGGGTATAAAAGGGAATTTCAAAAAAAATCCTTTGTAGGGTGTATGCTGAGTACGCATAACTAATCGACATATAAAAAGAAATCGCTTTCCTGAGATAATTTGGAGCAGAGTTACTCTTAAAAACGTGTGTGTTGTCCCTTGCCTTTAAAGAGGCGGAAGGTGAAATTTCGCAAAATCACTTTATAGAGAGCGTTAGAAACGCATACCAGTCCGCACATAACAAATAGCATTTTTAAGATAGTTCAGAGCAGAGATACTCATAGAAATATGTTTCTTGCTTCTCCACCCCCGTGATAGAGTGGGATTTCACAAAATTCCTTTCTAGTGTGTGTGCTGAGTGCGCGTAACCAACCGACATATGAAAAAATTGCTTTCCTTAGGTAATTTGGAGCAGAGTTACTCTTATAAACGTTTTTTTACCCCCACCCCGCCCTTGAAAAGGGGAAGGACAGGGAAATTTCCTAATAATAAAGTCCATTGAAATTGCTCAAAAGCTCGCTTCGGGTGCATGTCTGTCCTGCATGCGACAATGCTTTTATGCTCTACTTTTGCTACTACTTCGAATTCTACTTTTGTTCTTATCAGATAACACTTTCGAAACAGACAGTATTGAAAAATTGAAGTAACACTTTTATATTTGAATTTTAATTACATATGAACAACACTATACGTACTGTACATAATATTTACTTACACGTTATTTCCAATATTCATTCAATTTTTTCCGGTCGACCATAAAATGACAACAATTTCACATCGAATATAAAATTACAACTAGTTGGCATAGGTGGACTCTGCTCAGTTCCCCATCATATTTATGTTCTCATAAATTTCTAGTGCGAGACATATTATAATCATGTTAAAAGAAATTAATTTGACCAAAGCTTGATATAGTGACAGAATGAAATCCCCGCCTAATAGGCTATCCACCGTTAACTTCGATATATATATCTTATTCTAATCTATTAATTTATTTTATCAGGGTCAATTCCGTTGTTTAGTTTTCATGCTACTATTTCCAATGCAATAATCCTCAAATTTCATATTTATATGAAAAATTTACAATTTCGCTATGTTGATAAAATCGTAAATTACATGATTTACGAAATTTTCCTATTAGAATATTTGTATTCAATCATGTTCAAACAAATATCATAAATGTAATTTTGTAGTTGTCTAATATATTTATGATCCTCAAAATGGAAATTTATGCTCAATTTTGCCTTATTCTGACATGTTAAGTAAATCGTAAATTCCAAATAACTTACGATTTTTTTAAATTGGAAAAATCATAGTCATTAATATTAATGCCAGTGTTCTAAATAATATTTCAAAAGTAGTCTGACATCTTTACGATGAAAATATCTCTCAAAATTGACGTTTATGTGAAATTTTGCCCTATACTGCCATGTTAAGAAATTCGTAAATTTCCAATAACTTGCGAAATTGTCAAAGTAGCACATTTATAGTTACTAATGTTCATTTTGGCATCAAACCTGATATTTTAAAACTGGTCTGACATATTTACAGTAAAAAGTTTCCATTTAATGCACGTTTAAGTGAATTTTTGTCCTATTCTCCCATGTTAAGAAAATCGTAAATTTCTCATAACTTACGAAGTTTTTTAATTCGAATGTTGCAAAAGAATAGGGTTCTTGCCAGTATCGAAAGTAATATTTTAAAACTGATCTGACCTCTCTGCGATCATTTGTTCGTGAGATATCGTGTTAACAGACTAACAAACTAACGGACTAACACACTAACAGACACCCTACAGACAGACACCATACAAATTTTGTCATTTTCGGATTCCTCAAACCTGAAAACGTGTAAAAAAGTCAAAAAACCGAGGTCGAAAATTTTCACGATTACCTAAGTTCCCCATACCTATAGTATGATGGAGAACTAATATACTATGAGACAACTAACTTTTTGTGGTTATATGTCTTTCATAGTTAGTTAACAGTGGTTGGTACATAGAAAAGTAAATAAATAAATAAATAAATATGTAACCTGATCGTGGTACAGGCTTATTATAGCTCCCCTTTTTGACTTTAGAATTTTTGTCGCCAATTTAAACTAAAATACATAATTTACGAGATTATTGTGTCTGTTTCTTTCTTTCTTTCTATCCTTTTTTTTCCCTTAGTATTTTATAATTTATTTGTTTATATGCTTTATGGGCTACTTGGCTTAAAGTGGCCATCCCGAAAGTAGACTCCTTGACGACAAATGTATCTACTTCAGCATCAAAATAAAAAAAAAATTACCCTGCATTATGAATCTATAATAATAAATGGAAAGGTTTGTCTGTCTGTCTGTCTGTCTGTTCTTTTATACATTCAGCCCCTATTGAACGCAGAAGTACAAAAATTGACATACAGATGCTCTGGAGCCTTTCCGAGGTCCTCCTCAAAACAGAATTTAAAAATCTTAATTAGTTGTGGAGATATTAATTAAAATGTAGAATCATGCCTAATCAGAAAGCGATCTCAATGACTGAGACTTCACCGCGATTGCATAAAAATAGATATTTTAACGGAGGTAAAAGCAGAAAAAGTGGAAAATAAATTAGAAATATTAGTCCGATCGTTACGAATTTGGTACCAAATGAAAGAGACAAATTTTCTGAATCTAAGTGTGCAAGCGGCTTATCGGTACAACAATTAGATTTTTTTAAATTAACTAAAGTATCAATTTTTTGTGGCAACAACATTTCAAATGCCAGACTACTGTCTGAGATGAAAAGCTAAACGATTGTAACCGATTAAGATGTCACATGTTTTATAGTGGGGAGAAAAATTGCAACTGAATTTCTAAAATTCCAAAAAATGGTTTTAAAGTATTTGTGTTAGCTATATTTTAAAACAAAACTTTTACGAATATCTATTTCTTTCTTTGAGCTATAAAGGTATCTGTGAAATCACATTTTGCTCCCTGTCCCCCATAGGGGACGAATTTCTAAAATTCCAGAAAATGGATTTTAGGTATTTGTGTTAGCTATATTTTAAAGCAAAAATTTTACTTTGTTTGATATTTGTTTTTTTCTTTGAGATATGAAGGTTTTTTGTGAAATCATTTTTTGCATATGTGGAATCGCATTTTGCCAAGCATTCCCTCTTATCGACCTAATTCTAAAAATTCCAGAAATTGCTAAAATTAAAAAATATTTTTTTTTTTTTCTTTTACTTCAACATGTTTCTTTACAACGTTTTCTGCGATTCTGCGCTTCTAACAACGTGAAATTCTCGGAGAAAATGATATCTCCGAATGCTTCGAAAGAATTCTATATAAGTAAAAAGATTTCCAATCAGTCATCGCCTTTTGAAAGCGTTTTGGGTCACATTACTCTAAATGTTTGAACACAAATAGATTGTATGTAATAGGAAACAGAAAAGTCTCTAGTGATCAGAAACCTTTTAAAGAATATATCACAATAATAGTACACTGAACTGATAAATCTTAACTGAGATTTCCGAAGTGAAATTTTAAACGCTTTTAAAAGCGAACCAGAATGTATTGAATTTAATAATATTCTATTTTCCATTATTTATATCTTTAATGGAAAAGAAGCAGAAAAATGAAATCTAAAGAAACTGTTTCATAGGAATATACTTTTTGTTTTATGTACCAAGATTATTAAATACTTGATAACTTACATATCAATCAATCAATTTATCATCGAATCAATTCATTATATAATCAACTCAACAGCGAATTATTAGATCAATCCCGTGATATTCATTGGTATATGTAAATCTAAGCACAGTTGCTGTAATATGTGAGATTCATTACTGAAAAGAAACCCATTTTTGTTCTGTATAAATGAGAATTCTATTCAAAATATACAAAACTTTTAATTCAAAGAGTTTTAAACCTTTGGGAATTTAATCGAGGAATATAAATTTCATCTAAATGCATCATTAGTTTAATAATTCTATGCTAATATATTCCTTGTTACGAAAGTTGATATTAAAAGTGGGTGTAGCGACGCCCTAGAGCTGCCTAGAGGACTTAAAACTTGATAATATATTATTTTCGATTTATTTTTAATGATTTTCTACGAATTAAAAAAAAAAAAAATATCCTCAAGTTTACTTCTTTCTAAGTTTAGGTACAATACAATGAATTCTTATGATGATGATATTTGTAGTACCAAGCATTAAAAAAAAAAAAACAAAAAAAACAATGACAATCATCTTTTAATTTGTATAATTAATGTGTGATTAAAAATTATAAAGAAATTAAGTTAATAATCTCTTAGAATTAATATTATTTTCCAGACAATCAAATTCTTGGGGCATCCTCTCAATGAATGCTTTAGGAAATTTTTTATTTCAGAAAATAAATTAAAACTTTTACTATACCAAATTAGACAACAAATATTTTATTCGAATTCTAGGTAATTTTTAGTATCTGATAAACCTTAGAATGTTTCATTGCTGTTTTAATGGCTGTATGAAAAACCACTGAACTTGTTAACCACTGAACTTGGTTAGTTACAATTTAGCTCTACCAATATAAATACTATATTGAGTTAGGTTGAGATATATTTAGGTACAATCTTAGATCGCTACGGCGAAAGTTTCGAAATTAACCCCAAGGGATGAACGGGAACATGCCAATAGAATTTTGATTCGTCGCAGAGGGGATGATTGCTCCGCTTACGTACGTCTCAGAATATTATACAAATTGCAGCCACGATGGATATAACGGACGCCAACTACTGTTAATGAACGATTATTTTTGGCCCTGTGCGAAATTTAACTCGGAATCCTCTACCAATGTATATACAAGTTTCGGTAACTTGATAGCCAACTGATATCGAAAAATATACAAATTCTAAAAAAAAAAATTAAGCTTAAAAAATTATTTTCAGCGAAGGAACTTGACATTTTCTTAATCTATCATCCATATAAATACCATATTTAAGAATTTTTCAGTTTTATCACTTTTAAATATCTTTTTTTATTAGTTTAGGGAATTATTCTTTGGATGTTCATATATATAAAAAAAAAAAAAAAAAAAAAAAAAAGAAATTTCTATTTAAAAAAAAATATAAAAATAAAAAAAACTGTTGATTATTTTCTTTTTCATGAAATATTTTTTGTTTAATTTTTCACTCGCATTTCAAAGGAAGTAAGTTATAGATCCATGCATTTTTTTCTTTTTAATGTATCAAGTCAAATGGATTTTAGATCATTGAAAGAAAAATAAAGATTTGAATTGTTAGGATAAAGGAATGATCCACATTCCACATTATCATATCTTATACTATTAAGTGAGCAATATTTGTATGTATATTTCACTGATCTCGAAAACGGTAGCTCGGACAGTCACGAGATTTAACACAAAGGTGCATCCCGAAGAGTCATTGTGCACATCGAAGTCAGATTTTCGAATTTTTGATTAGTTTTTTCTTAATTAATTAAAATGTGAAAATCATAACCTTCTAATTTCTGATAAAAAAAAGCCATTTAAATTTTAACATTTTATCCATAATTTAATTGTTGCCAATTTTTTTTTCGACAAAATAATAATAATAATTTAAAAAAAAAAAAAAAAAAACGTACATTTATTTAAAATCAGGAAAATAAATCAGAAAGATTAGAAAATAAATTAGAAATATCACTCGCATCGTTACAAATAAGACACCAAATGAAAGGGAAAATTTTTGTAAATCCGATGCATTAAACAGCTTATCAATCGGATGATTAGTTTTTTCTTAATTAATTAAAATGTGAAAATAAAAACCTTCTAATTTCTGATAAATAAGACATTTAAATTTTAAAATTTTATCCATAATTTAATTGTTGCCATTTTTTTCTCGACAAAATAATAATAATAATAATAATAATAATAATAAAACGTACACTTATTTAAAATGAGGAAAATAAATCAGAAAGATTAGAAAATAAATTAGAAATATCAGTCGCATCGTTACAAATAAGATAGCAAAGGGCTCTTCCCAGCATCGTCTGCTCAATCACGTGATAGAGGAAAACGAATAAACGAATTCTGAGAATCGAATTCAATTAAATATTGTTCTTAAGAACAAAATTTTTAATGTTTAATATAAAATAAAATAAAAGTAATATTGTGCATTTGTAAACAGTAGAATAATTGTATTTGTAAATTTAATAATTTTTAAAAAACATTTTATGTGTTTATTTATTTTTACTTATAAGAATCGATTTTTGTATATTGTAGTGTGACTGTAACATTAACTGATCTAGCAATAAATAACAGCTTGTTCTTGTGGAATGTTTACGGATTATAAAATGTTTTCATTTAATTGAATTGCATAAAGGTGTTACAACAAGTTAATTAACTTAGTTACTGGTCTAAATGGATTTACGTAGTACGATATTGCACTGTCACTGATTTAAGTACCAAAAATCAGAGTATTTAAACATGGTCTTCATGAACATCAATTACAGGTATAAACTAAATGATGATTGTAAATGTATACAGTAAACGAAAGATGATGAATAATGATATAAAATGGATTAAAAATGATGATGTATAAAAAATAACACAGATTAAATACGATTGATCAAAAATAAGAATAGAAAATATGTTATTTTAGCAATCGCTCTAGCTAAACAAGACTTCGTCTGCTATTTGTTTTTCATCTATCATGTGACCTCTGACGTCAGGTGGGAAGAGCCCAATGAAAGGGAATTTTTTTTTTAAATCCGATGCATTAAACAGCTTATCAATCGGACAATTAGATTTTTTAAAATTAACTAAAGTATGAATTTTAGGTGGCAAGAGCAGAAGATTGTATGAAAACCGTTAGGGAAAAAAAAAATGAAAAATCTGCTTCACATTAAGTCACATGATTTTTAAAAGGGATTAAAAATTGCAGTTTTCAAATTCTTTTAAATTTTCTCTCACGAACACAAAAATATAATATACAGCCTGTACCCCACAAGACCAACTTGCATTTCAAATTTCATCAATTATTTTGGTTAATAAACAAAAGTTATTTTTTTTTTTTTCAAATTAAGTTTTATTCTATTTTCGAAAAGATTTATGTGATCATAGATATAATAATATATATAGATCTATCATCCCCATATTATCGTGCAAAGATTTTTGATGCCGAAAAAAAAGCTTTGGAATCAGCCATTAAGTAGTATTGAAGGAAAAAAAAAAAAAAAAAAAAAAAAGAAGAATGAATTTGAAACTATATCTGGGGCTTTTCATTCACCTTTAGTAAATAAATTATTCATGAATTTTATTTGCTAAAACATTCGTGCATATTCCCGTGTGTATTCACTCGGGGAAAGACTGCCATATTTTGGTAAAATCGCTGTCTTTTCCCGAGTGAAAAGGAATCACTTTTTTGTCCCCAATGATCAATCTATATATTATTACTATATCTATGTATGTGATACGATAGATTAATAATTTGGGTTTTAAAAAAATTTTAAATAGATTATTTAAACTCTATGAACCATATTTTTATTTTATCAGCTTCATTAACAGATCCTGCTGGGCGATTTTTTAAATTTTGGTGTTGAAGTACATCGAATGTTTTTCGACAAGAAGTTTAATATAGCAACAGCCATTTTAATCTAAGTAGCGCATCAAATATATAAAAACATAAATGATTTATTTTTACACAAAATATACAGAATAAATGCAGTTTTAAAGATAGGAAATTTATTTCAACAAGCACTATTTTAAACCTAAAAAGCATTAAAAATATAAGCAGAATATAAAGGATTCTTATGTATAAACAAAAAAGAGTCTGATAAAATTATTAGCAAAATAGTCTTCCCCTTTTCATACCAAAAAAAAAAAAAAAAAAAAAAAAAAAAAAAAAAAAAATCCATCGCTAATATGGCGACAAAAATTCAAAAGCCGCCAATGGAGCGACATAATAAAGTTGTGTAACACGATAATGTTTACCTATTTATTTATTTTTTTATATAATAATCACTATGCTAATTTATCATACAAACAAATGAACCCCTGTGTGTTACTGCACTCTCACGCTGTCGAACAGAAATATTTGAAAAATTCAAATTAATATTTAAATAAATAAATAAATAAAAATATGTTTAATGGGAAATATATATAACCATAAAAAGATTAGTTGTCTAAAATACGGCAGAAATAGCGCTCATAGCATATTGTTACAAGGGATTAAGTCTTATTGTTACAATGGATTAAGTCTAAAATGGTGACAAAAATTCAAAGGCCGCCAAAGAGAACTATATTAAGGCTGTACTATCAGGTTTACAACCCATGAATTATATATAAACACAAAAAATTAATTGTCTCATGCGACAGACGTAACCGGTCACAGCATACAGGGTGTGGTAGATAAGTAATGAGACTCAGTCTAGAAAAACAAATTTATTGATCCGATTTGTACAAAACGTTAATATTCTTCAAAGTACTCGCCTTGGGCGTCGACACAACGTTGCCAGCGCGTTTTCCAAGCTTCATAGGCCCCACTGTAGTCCGTTGGAGTTATCCCAGTTAGTTCCTTCGTGACAGCACGTTGGATGTTCGGAATATCGTCGAAACGATGACCCTTCAGGCATCTTTTGACCTTCGGAAATAGGAAGAAATCAGGAGGACTCAAGTCAGGGCTGTATGGTGGCTGTGGCAGAACTTCAACTCCAATTCGGGTCAAGTAGGAGGTCACGAGGAACGCTGTGTGCGCCGGAGCGTTGTCGTGGTGGAGACGCCAGCGTTGAGCAAGGTCCTGTCGCTTCCGTTTGACGGCTCTGTGCAATCGCTGAAGGACTTCTTTGTAGAATTCGGCATTCACAGTTTTCCCCTGAGGGACAAACTCTTTGTGAATTAACCCCCGCTTGTCGAAAAACACAATCAGCATTGTCTTGACGCGGGACTTTGATATTCTTGCTTTCTTCGGCCGCGGGGATGCCGGTGTGTGCCACTCCAAGCTCTGGGCTTTCGTCTCCGGGTCGTATTGGAATGTCCAAAAGTTTCCGAAGCAGTTTTTCCCAAGCGAAAGCAAAATTTGATTGCATACCGCTGTTCTATCGAGCGATCCATTTTCACAAGTGTCACGTGCACACAAACAACTGATACGCGAAGCTCGACCCTCACTGCGCCACAGCTCCGACGCGACTGCGAACCGGTTCTATTGTTAGCTCAGATCCCCCACCACGTGACCTGCAGGTGCAGACCGCAGTGCGAGCGACTGGGTCACCGCGCGGCGGCCAGTCTCATTACTTATCTACCACACCCTGTATTGTAATATTTGGCGTGAAATTGCTGTCATTTAATGGTTGATTGGATAAACAAAAAAAACATATGAAATAACGTAAAAGCAAATATTATGTTGTCTAAACCCAGTTACGTTTGAGTCCAGTCCGAGTTACATGTGAACAACACGTATAGTGTTGTTCACATGTAACTGGGATTCAAATATAAAAGGGAAACTCCAATTTTTTCGATACTATCTATTTCGAAACTGTTATATAATAAGCACCTAAATGGAAGCTCATTGGTAAACTATTGTCGCAGGTAATAGGGACAAGCGCCCGAGTTGCAGTTGATGACCAAATCGCTGCTGAATGCAGCAGGGACCTGGAGCGAGCTTTTGAACAATTTCAGTAATTTATTTTATTTTATTTTTATAAAGCTATATAGAAACGGGTTTCCTTTAAATTTAGTGGCCAGCGAAGCGGGCAAAGCCTGCTAGTTATTGATTAATAATACAGCATATTAGATCATTCTTATGCTATATTATTAATCAATTATATCACTTAATATAAAAGTAATTTTAACTATTTTTATTTTAGTTTATAACGGAATTCATTATCAATACAATTATTAAAAAAATGATTTCGGATTTAAAAAAGAAAATTAATTTAAAAATAAATGAAATAAAATCAATGATATTTTTTCTTTTTTAGTTGCTGTTCTCTTAAAGTAAAAATATGCCCAAAACAGAAAACATTAGGAAACATAATAACTTAAAAAAATCTTTTAAAAGTGAGTGAACTTTCATTTTTCATTAAATAAAAAATACATATAAATAAATGTAATTCATTTTGAAATTATTTATTAGTTTAGAACCAGAGAATTCTTATTAAAAAATACGATATCCAATGAAGCAGAATTTTTCATTTGAGGAATGCAAAAATTTTTCTCTCATCGCATTAACATAAAAAATTAATGTTTTAAAAAAATATATTATAGCGGCGAAAAAATATCAAACAGAAATTTTCTTTTTCTTTTTTTTTTCTATTAGTTTAAGAGAAAAATGATAATATGACAACATTCCATTTTTAAATTTAAACTATGCTTATTTTATTTTTCATAAAATAATTTAGTAATTAATTTTAATTAATTACAAAAAAGCACAGACATTTAAAATAAAAATAATTTACAAACTTATCGAAGTACTTTTAAAGCTTAGGTACTAAAATTAAAAATGCAATATATGAAAGGGTCTTTAAAAGTTATTTTAATCTCTTTTATGTTTATTTAATATTAAATGTTGAAATTAAATAGAATTTTTTTTTAAAAACATTATTTAGTTGTCTAAATAAGAATTTAAAAAAAAAAAAAAAAAAAAAACATAATAGTTAAAATGGTTTCAGTAATAAATTTTCATAAACTATTTTTGCTTAAATAGAGAATAACTGATAATGTTTTTATAAATTCCTATGAATAATATCTGAATGTTTTAACTTCATTAGGAGAAAAGGTTTTCATATTAAATATATTTTACATTAAGAATCTTGATTACCATTTGAAAATATGAATTTATAACAAGCACTGTAAAATATTGAAATTTCTCTACTATATTGTAGCCATGAATTTTACGGCTACAATTATTTATACTTTTCATACTCTATTTATGTATTTGTTGCAATTTGCCGCCTATCCCCTACATTTTACGGCAAGAATTTGCCAGCTACGTTTATCATTTTCAAAAGGTTATATATAATATTAAAGAAAATACATATGATATACAAACTGTATATGTATAAAGGAAGATGCATGTAATATCGAAAAACGTATCAGATATGTTAGAATTTTCATTTACGGATTATATAAAAAAAAATTTACTAATATTTAACTGAAATAGGGCTATTTTTTTTTTTCCAACCTCCGATATGCTATAAAAGATAAACGGGTAAATATAAAAAAAAATGATTTTATTGCCAAAAGTAATGTAGATTAAAGGTTACTTCTCTACATAATCACCTTGACGATTGAGGCATTTGTCATATCTGTGAACAAGCTTTGAAATACCCTCTTCATAAAATGTTGCCCTCCAAGCCATTTCTTTAGTTCCGTGAAAAGGTGGTAATCGCTGGGCTCTAGGTCGGGACTATATGGGAAGTGTTCGAAAATGTCCCATTTAAATTGCTTAAGAAGCCGTTGGGTTACACGAGGACTATGAGGACGGGCATTGTCATGGATCAGAACAATTCCGGAAGTTAGCAAGCCTCTTCTTTTGTTTTGAATAGCCCTCCGTAAGCGTCGCAATGTCTCACAATAAGAATCTGCAGTAATTGTTTTCCCCGGCTGCATAAACTCCACAAGCAACACACCTTTTTGGTCTCAAAAAACAGTTGCCAAATTCTTACGGTTGTTAAAGGTTTGTTTGAATTTTTAAGGTCTGTTTGAGAATTTGTGTGCATCCATTGCTGAGATTGTCGTTTCGTTTCGGGCGTGTCATATTCAATCCATGCCTCATCACCGGTCACAATGGATTTAAAAAAATTTTCTCCACCAATATGGTAACGGTCCGTTAACATCTTTGGAACCCAGCGAGCACAATTTTTTTTCTGTAGCGCAACTCTTCAGTAATTATAGAGTACAAGGCAGATCTTGAATCTTCTGGAAATTTCATCGATAATTCGCTTATGGTGAACCTACGCCTTTCTTTAACCACTTAGTCAACTCGTTGAACAAGATCGTCTCTAGCGACAGACTTGCGTCCTTGACTTCCTTCATCATGCACATCAGTTCGGCCATCTTTAAATTTTCGACACCATTTACTCATAAAGCTGTCTCCATACACTCGACTCATTCTTCGATAAATTTCCGCTGCACTATTCCTTTCTGCCTGCAAGACACGAATAACACTTCGCAATTCACACTTGGCGGGAGAATCAATAAAGACAGCCATGTTTACTTGACTGCAGGTGAAAACGAATTAGCGTGTTGCACTCGGCAGTGACTGAGCGTGTAGAAGAGGAGATGCGCTGTCACATACTTCGCACGCCAGTCACCTGCCGCATGTCTGGCCTTCATACCGTGCGATCGGAGGTTGACAAAAAAAAAAACAGCCCTTGTAACTTTAAAAAAAAATTAAGGTATTCTTTATCTCCGATATTTATAAATATATATAACTTAAAATAATTTAAATTTAAATTTAAATTTTTAGAAAATTATTGAAAGAAAAAAGAACGTAATAGAAGTTTCTTGAGCATTATCTGAACTTTTAAAACATAATAATAATAATGTACTTCTTTTTATAGGATTCAAGATTCAAATTTGCTCAGTGCAAATTCAACATGTCTGTTATATGCAGAACTAGCTGGCCTTGCCAGCGTCGCTGGTCTCTATATTTAATTGAAAAACTTATAAAATCTCAAAATAAATAAATAAATAAAAATAAATTCTGAAATGAAATTCTGTTGAATAGGTTAAAACCTTTATAAAGGATCTCGCTTACTTCAGCTGCATCTTATCCGTCTATGTTGTGGAAAGTCCCACTCTACACTGCCTTCTTCAGCATGTTACCCAATCATTTCGTACACCAGCTTCAGTCTGTGAAACATAATAGCTGCTTTAAAGAAGACGATTTATATTAATTAAATTAATATAAAACGTCTAAAACGAAATTTTAAATAAAATTACGCAACATTAGTTTCAGTAGATTTAAAGGTAGGGAAAGGACATAAAAAAATTAGTAGAAAAAAATAAGATGTCATAAAAGATGTCGTAACTCTGATAAAGGGGAGAAAAGAACGGTTGAACAAAGTGATACGTCTAGTATGGTGACAAACGTCACAGGTAAAGTAAGAAACAAAAGGTCGACTTGAAGGAAACCGTATTGCAAAAAGGAATCCGTATTAGGCTTTGAATTTTCATTTTATTAGTCCTATCAAGGATTTGAATAGCTTTAAATCTTCTCCCGACAACAGGTTTCATTTTACAAAAATCGCACGTTAATCACTGCTGTAATATTTTAATTTCTATCCAACAGTTGAAATGCATATTTGGAACTTTGATTGAATTTAACGTGTCAACTAGCTAAACTACAGTGTGTATCTAGCTACTATAACTATACATCACATTTATGAATAGAGCTGCTCAGTCGTTCAGCAGTTAAAAGTGTGAGAAAGGACTTTAGTGGACAACATTTTTAATATTGATTTGTATATGATTCTGAATTTTAAGTATAATTATTGTTTTAGTTTCGTGTAAACACAGAATCGAGATTACAAGAATTAGTTCCTGACGCTGTTGAATGAACAAATAAAATGTTGGTTCAGAGAAAGAAAAACAGAAAACTGTTTGATAAATCCTTGTCGTATCCTGTTTTTAGACTAAGAACAGAATTCGACAAGGATTTATTTAACAAAACTGTATTTAGTGGACTTTTTTTATATAAGAATTTTTGCTAGTGTTCGGAGACTTTTGTTACCCACGGTACTTCAATAAGAATTTACCAATAGACTTTAATGTCATTAAATTCCTTCGTGCATTTCTGCAAACGAACCAGAAGCATTGTATACACCAGTAAAAACTATTCAACCTATTCTACATTTTTCATGAATACTTGTTAAAAATTTGACGTAATTTGGATGATTACGTGACGTTGTTGGAATACTTTTGTAAGGTCCTGTACGTTAATTATGAAGCCTAAGCACACGTATTTTCTGCAGAAAACATAAGTTTAAGAATCTCAGTAATGTACGCTAATTGCATTTTGTTGGATGCAGAGTAACGATGTTAAAATGCGTTTAAGCGAAATTCACCCAATAGGCCGTAATGATAAGAAAAAACTTGATGTATCCCTGTTAACAATCCATAATCAATACAGACAAAAAAAATTATACAGCTATTTCTATACAGAGTCTGAACGTATGCACAAATTTGCAGGACAGTCGACGGATTTTTGCGACCGCTATTGCGATACATACAAATTCTCTCCATTGACCGTAATGGTAAGAAAAACTTTGGAATGTCCTTGTACACGAACTACAAATGGAATGCACATCCAAAACTATACAACAAATTCTATGTGTCTCGTGAATATGTGTACCAAACAACAAGTCAATAGCGTGACTTTTGCGGCCGCTATCGCGCGACAGACAGATAGACAGACAGACAGACAGACACACAGACGGAACCCAAAA
Organism: Salticus scenicus; assembly: GCA_963930645.1. Taxonomy (NCBI): domain Eukaryota; kingdom Metazoa; phylum Arthropoda; class Arachnida; order Araneae; family Salticidae; genus Salticus; species Salticus scenicus. The sequence continues at coordinate 372,210,249 of OZ005649.1, read as the reverse complement.
TCCTTTTGAGTCTCCACAAGGAGGCCTCCACTGAAGTTTCGGAAATTATTTGAAAACTTAAACTGTTTTACTATAAGTTTTGAGCGTGAAGTTAAACATATCTAAGTATTTTGGTTTGTAAATCGCAATTTCAGCATCAATTAAAATAAAAAAAATCTGGAGTGACTCCACTCGACTTTCCGAACATTCAGTAATTAACAGTTTTGTAGATAAAGTAAAGAAAGATGAGTTGTTAAACAAACAAAAGAGAGAAAACCATAATAGAGTTTCTACATATATTACACGATGTTTTATTTAACGCTACTGAACTTTCAGCCCATAGATCATAATGATAAAGAATTTTTCGTTGTGTCCCTGTAAAAACCTATGAATGCTAAATTCACCAAAATGCTTATAGTTAGTGCAACAGTGATTTATAATACTCATATAAATTTTCAGCTCAATTCAATAAGGCGTTTAGATGCTATCGTACTTTTAAAAATTTGGTCCCATAGGCCATAATGATAAAGAATTTTTCTTTGTGTCCTTGTAAAAAAACCGTAAGTGCTAGATTCACCAAAATCTATACAGTTGGTGCAACTGTGACCTATAACATGTGTACAAATTTTTTGCTCAGATTAATAAGGCATTTAGACGCTATCACACTTTTAAAAATTTGGCCCCATAGGCATAATGATAAAGAATTTTTCTTTGTGTCCCTGTAAAAAAACTATAAGTGCTATATTCTCTAAAATCTATACAGATTGAGTATTTGTGACCTATAATATGTGTATAAATTTTTTGCTCAATTGAATAAGGCGTTTAGATGCTATCGCACTTTTAAGATTTTGCTCCCATAGGCCATAATGATAAAGAATTTTTCTTTGTGTCCCTGTAAAAAAACTATAAGTGCTAGATTCACCAAAATCTATAGGGTTCGTACTATGGTGACTTACAATATACGTACCAACTTTCAGCTTATTCGAACAAAGCGTTTAGACGCTAGCGTGTTCACTCACAGACATACACACATACATACACACATACATACACACACACATACATAGATCATCGCAAAAATAGTGAAAACAGACTCATTGGACCTCGAAACGTATAGAAACATCAAATCTCAAATTCGGATTTTTGATATGATTACAATACTTTCCTCACTATAGTGTTCGGAAAGTAAAAAGGTAAAATATGCAATATTTCATAAATCTTCATAGAATGCGTGGGAATTTAAGTGGTCGTAAAAAGAATAATAATTCCTTGATTTCAAAATAAATTTTAGGTTTGTGATTAAAAAAGAAAAAAAAAAAAAAAAAAAGGTATTAGCAGTCATTCAAATGTTTAAAAGGATTGTATGAAATAAATGCGCAAGATAAATGAATAATTGATTATTCCTGAAAATTAATACCCATGGAAAATAAATTTAAAGCTTAATATTTTGTAAATGCTTGTAAATGATATTTGTAGAATTGTAGAATGATACATTGAAAATATTAGATAGATTTACACATTTTATAATAATACCTGTATATTTATAATTGTATCGAGTTTGATAATTATCATCATTCTTTATTGGTATGCCATTTTCAAAATTTGTAATATATATATACATATATATATAGTCTTGCCGCCTGCCTCCTTCCTTTCTTAAGTATCTTAAATTAATTTATCATAAATTTCGATTTAGTTTATGTTTTCTATTAAGATTTTGTTGAGTTAGTTTATTGTTTCGTTTGTTATGCAGGCTGTTAATTAATAAATTTGGTTTCTTTAAATATGTGTATTTCATCCCCTGATGAATTTTTTCACCTTTCTGAGCTTCTCCTACATAAAGAAAATTTTCATTCTTATTGGTCTTTGTGGTTTCAGTGATCTTGTATTTGATGCTAGGCTTTTACTATGCTTAATAAATCATTATTATATATATATATATACATAATTCAATGAAAGAGTACAGGTGCACATAAGATATATTGCAGCAAAAATCTAACCATATTTTGCTATTATAAGTCTTTAAACTTATCTTTTCTTGTTCTTAAAACAGGATTATTTATTAATTTATAAAATCTAGCTAATTTCCTTAGAGCATGCAGTGATATGTTACAAAAGTTGTATTTCTTTTGTTTCATTAAAAAAAAGAGAAAAAAGAAAAGAAAAAAAGACGATTTATATATTTTGGTTATAATAATAATAATATTTAAAAGTCTAAAAAATAACATTTTATTATGTACACAGTTAATACTTATAAATCTGAAATTACAAACTATAATTTTAAATAAAATATTGTACTTCTACAATTAATAGAGCTTAATTTAATTCTTTCTAAATTATAAACGCAAAATATTTTATTTGTCATCAAATTGCATCTTGCGGCAATTAAATTCTTTTATTACGCTCCACGAAAAACGTAATTTTCATTTTATAGAAGTGTTAGCATTATGAATTTTTTCAACGGTATTTTTAAAATTGGTGCTTGGTGCTTCTGATAGTTTTCTGGTAATAACCAGCAATTCACTGTGGTGAAAATTGCAATTTGCAATTACTGGGGGGGGGGGAGGAAACACCTGATTTGGGGAAATTTGAAAGCCTGTTTGGTGTAACTGACTATCGGCCATCTGGCAACACTGAACAGTACAGTATCTCTCATTAACGTAATAGAAACTCACTCAGTTTGTAAGATACGGGTTCATTTAATGATGTTGCTGCTTTATTAAATAATTATTTTTAATTTACCAATTACGTAGAGAGGGGCCTATAAAAAGAGATTAATTTTAACATATAACGTTAAGAAATTTTTATTACCATGGTTTTGTTCCGTACCTCTTACCTTGAAAACTTTTGAATTCACATTATCCACATTTTTATAATAAACAAAGAATTAAATCGCATTTCAATTTCTTTAGACACATTGAATACCAAAATTTGTATTTTTAAAAATAGCTTTATCTTTGCTAAAAAAAAATTATATCAAAACAACATACATTTTCCATTCTCCATTTCGAGATTTTTTTCTTTAATCACTTTAACTCCTTATCCGTGTAGAGTTTTTTAGCATATCTGTTTAATAACTCATAAAATCAATAATGTAGGAAAAAAAAAAGATATTAATTTTTGAAACCTATGAATATTCAGTAATCGGTATGACCTAGGAAACTAGAATGTTGTGGCCACCACAAGACTTTCTTCTATATTTTCCTATACAAATTCACTCAATAATAATATTTAAAAAAAAAAAATAATAAGAATACGATTTTTTTTTTTTTTCGAAGTTATTTTTGGTAAAAGTAAAAAAAAAAAAATCGATAACTTTGTTTTAAATTATCACATATTTATAGTTAAACCATTCGTTTTAAAGGTAGTGACAAGTCCTTTCGAAAGATACCCATCTTGAAAATGAAAGATACCCATCTTGAAATTAACCCCCCTGGGGGGTTACTTCCCCCACATGCACAATTTTTTTTCTAGTTACCTACTACTATTATCAATAATTCATATTAGTTTTACAATCACAGGTTAAGAATAACTCTCAATATGTACATTTATACGAAATTTTTTCCTATACTGCCATGTTAAAAATTTAGAAAAAATACTATCACAGCGCCACCTGTTGAGCGATTGATCCCCAAATCTAATCAGCACCAGTTATGTCAGGGGCCAACTAAATACCAAGTTTGGTTAAATGTCCTAAAAAAATATATATATATATATCGATAACTTTGTTTTAAATTATCACAGATTTATAGTTCAACCATTCGTTTTAAAGGTATTGACGAGACCTTTCGAAAGATACCCATCTTGAAAATTTACTCCCCTCGAGGGGGAATTTCCCTCCCAGGGGGGGGGGGGGGCAAGGCTCCAACATATACAAAAAAAATTTCCCAGTTGACTATCTCTATTATAAATAATTTTTGTAAATTTCATAAAGATTACTGAAAGATAATTCTTTTTATGCACATTTGTACAAAATTTTGTCCTATATCGCCATGTTAAAAATTTAGAAACAGCCGGATGGAAATGCAACGTGTAAGACAATTTTTACCAAAAGTTGATAGGCACTAATTTATGTCAAGGTGCATGAACATACCAATTTGTATGAAATTCTGTACAGTAGTTCCTGAGATACAGTTGCCACAAAATTTTCTTACACACACACACCACAGACAGACAGACATTTTGTAAAAATGGTCAAATCGTGTTCTACATCTCTCAAAACGTGTAAATCCATCAAAAACCCGAGGTCAAAAATTTTTATGAATCCAATTCCTTCTTCTATTGAATATAGAAGAAAGTAAAAATATCATATTTTTCAAAAATTTGTCACATTAGCCTCTTATTTCAACTATTTACACCAATGAATATTACGGGATTAATCTATTGATTTGTTGTTAGATTTATTATATAATGAATTGATTCGATGATAAATAGATAAAAACGTATTAAGTCACTCTGGTACGTTTTTTCATAAAAATGCTCATATTTCATGAGATATTTAAGATATTTGTATTCTGATTCCAGAATATTGTTTCATGAGTGTATTTTAAATTTATCTGAAAGTGAGAATAATTTTCTTTTAAAACTCTGTATATTATAAATAAAAACATGCTTATTATTATTATTATTATTATTATTATTAATTTTAGTTTTAAAATAGATAATTATATCTCCGTTATTTAAAATGTTATCGTCACACAAATTCATCCACAAACTGTACTGGGTATGTATTAACATATTCTAAAGTTGTGAGGTATAGCAAAGTTAGCCACAATTAAAATTCGCACTTTACGAGTAAAACATGAATGTGAAGAATTTATGATTCAGTCGACCAATAGAGTTAGTTCCTATGATAAATGATAAACAAAACTGTAATTCATATTATGCTAATATTTTTGGAAACAGAAATGTATAAAAGGAGAAGGAAGATTGCTTTTGGGAGTTAGTTGGAAGGAGAGTAAGAGAGTAAGTTAGTTGAGAGGTAGCCGAGATGAAATGAAGTTAGATGTTAGCGGCTTAGACGGCGGTTTAGAGTAAGAGGGCTGCTGGGGTAGATGTTTAGAATAGGATAGTTGAAGATAGTAAGTCGAGTAGTATAGTGGTGTCAGGGAATCCTCCCACATACGAAAGATTACTAAGCAATAAGAGTTAATGAATTTAAAAGAAGTAGTTGAGATTAATGGTGTTTAATTAAGTAAAGCTAAAAGTATTTATGAAAGCTGCCCTCTTAAGTTTATAATTGTATTAAGGGAGATTATAGTCCAACGCCCACCTTTTTCTTTAAGCTCTTAATAAAAGCTCATTTATTTTATATATCTGACTCTGTCATTTCTTCATAAATTTAATTAAGTAATTAAGTTTCAGCTTCAAGCAAAAGTTAAATTGAATCATGGCCCACTCCCGTTCGTCACAAATCCGCTCGACTCTCGCCCCGAGATAGTGTTTTTTGATGGCACGACCAGTGTGCTCCAATTTTTTGATGAACTTGCATATTTTTTCCATTTTTATAAAATTGATATTGAAAAAAAATATTCTTGGTTAGCATATTCATTAAGAGGAGAACCGATAGAGTGGCATAAGTTAATAGCCTGCCATTCACTTGGCCCAAATCCAACCTACGACGATTTAAAAAGTACAGTGATAAGTCTCTTTGCCACTCGGTATGATAGATTGAGATTAGAACATGACCGTTCCCTCCCCCTCACGAGCGTCAGTGGGAAGCAGTAATAAAACCAGGGGAAAAGCCACAACAAGTTATTAAGTCACAGGAAGCAAGCTCTATTAATTTAAACCAACCTAAAACTGGCGATGAAACCGTTAGTTCTAGTGACAAAAGCCAAACGCAAGTTAATGCAAACGAGCAAACTTCGATTTCAAACAGCGATACAGACAAATTAAAGTTTGTTATTCAGCCTTTGGATACGGATAAAAAATCCGAGAATTTATCTAATATTGCGACGGAGGTTGTAAAAGAAAATCCAATTAAAATAACTGTGGCTGCTAAAACCGTTAAACTAAGCGAAAGTGTAAAATCAGTAAATGATTTGGCTAATCCTTGAACTCGACTTTAGCTATTAGCTTTGAAGCTATACAGCCGACAGAGTCAATTGTTTCTAATGAGAAATTGCACGTAAATGGTCAAAAGGACCCGCCGACTAAAGTAAAAGAAACCGAAAAGTTTATCCACTGTGCTTCTACGGATCTCGTAACTGCTTTTAAAGAAAATCTGGTAGTTAATGTAAATGAAAGTACTACATTTCAAAATGCAGTGTTAACTAACTCTAGTTCTGCACATCCAGTACATAAATTCAATGATAAAGTCATAAATCGAACGGAAAAGTCAGATAACTGGGTCGCTAGTTTAAATCACCCGCCGCCTAAAGTAAAAGAAAATGATGTTATTTTAACGAATAAAATTTCGAAAGTGCAACTAACCTCCTCTGAGGTTTCTAGACAGTCTAGCAGCAATACATTCGAAAGTACGGAGCGACAGTCTTCGGCTGCTGTGACTGTGAACAGTGACAAGGTGCCGAATTCGAAACCCCCTCAACATAGCGACCAGATTCCGAGTTTAAAACCTCCTCCGAACAGTGAAAAGGCTCCGGTTGCAACGTCTGACCTAAATCTGCAGGCCACCAACGCTGCAACTCCACTGACCAGTCTGACCCGCATCTCTAATTTTGCTGATATCCAGGATGCCAGGACAATCTGTCAGGTCGTATCGTTCAGTATTTTATTTTTTCTCCAGTATTGGTCTATCAGAGCAGTTAGAAAATCTACTACATGTAGTAAAACCATTTGGACTTTCAACCATGAGCTAAAAGCCATGAACTTTCTAAAATATCAAAAGTCAAAATTTAAACTTTTAGCATGAACTTTCAAACTCCCGAAATTTCATGTATTATTTACATGTCATAATTTTTTTTCTGTTATATAATATATGCATGTATGTATTTTAATGTTCTTTTATTTTATAGCCATCGCCTGCAGAGCGGGTAATATAACATGTTTTTTTTTTTTTAGCCTTTGTAAATATTTCCCCCTTTTGTTCGTATTTCTGTACTTATTGTATTTGCATGTATAAAATGAAATTTGATAAATTGTATAAAATAAAATTTGATAAGTTGTATAAAATGAATATTTCTTGTTGTAAACTTTTGTATGCTAAACTAAAAGTTTAATGTATGTATATATTAATATGGGGTTAAAAAGAGAATTTTTTTAAAGCTATTTTGCATGCAAATTCGCGTTTAACAACTAACCTTACTAAACTAACAATTTAGTTTTTTTCCGTATGCAAATAGCTAGCTGAAATATTGCTTATCTATACAATTATTCTGTCATTTATGTATATAAAAGCTGTAGTGTACCTTCTATTTTGATTTATACGTTCAAAAGAATTTTGTATTTTAGAAGTCCTCTGATTCAAATTCTCCGTACAGTCGTTGATCTGAAAATCCAGGCTGATTTCTTCAAATTGTTACTTTTCAAATGAAAAAGGAGGCATTTTTGGACATTTGCCAAAGACTTTGCATCTCTGAATCAGAAGGTGCTTCTTGGACGAATGCCAACAGCGTATCTCTTTCAAGATTCATCTGATGGCGGACAACTGGAATTTTTTTTCTGTTGATGAACTTTCAAGTTTTTTCTAGCCAAGGATTCTGGACCTAGATTGGTCTTCAGTGGCTACCAACATTTAAAGTTTTTAATAAAATTAATATGTTACAAAGTGCTCAAGTCAAGAACTAAATGTTACAAGTTAAATTGAATAATGATCGCATTTTTGTGTTTAAGCGATCCCTTTTGTACTAAATTTTTTTTTTAATTAATGAAATTTTTACTTTCCATTTTGTAAGGAAAGACGATTATTGTAATTCCCCGCTGTATCGTTGGACTTTAACTAAGTTTAAAGCGCATAGGGTTTCTGTCGTAAACCACCTTAGATTGAGCTTACAACTATTTTTTTCATACATTTCTCCTAAGTGGACAGTTTTAAGCCAGGCGCTCTTAATTTTTTTTCACTATTAGATTTTTAAAAAACAAGTACTTATTGTTGGGCAGTTTAACTTAAGTTTTCCCCCTCTTTTTTTTTCTAAAGTCTTATGCAGTTAATTTTAGCAGTAAGTCACTGCAACTATTTTTCAATTAACATAGCATTGTTTTACTTTAAAATTTTCACGGGTACAAACCCGTTGTGGATTTTTACGTGAAAAATTTTCTTTTGGGGTGGAACTGTGAGGTATAGCAAAGTTAGCTACAATTAAAATTCGCACTTTACGAGTAAAACATGAATGTGAAGAATTTAGGATTCAGTCGACCAATAGAGTTAGTTCCTATGATAAATGATAAACGAAACTGTAATTCATATTATGCTAATATTTTTGGAAACTGAATTGTATAAAAGGAGAAGGAAGATTGCTTTTGGGAGTTAGTTGGAAGGAGAGTAAGAGAGTAAGTTAGTTGAGAGTTAGCCGAGATGAAATGAAATTAGATGTTAGCGGCTTAGAAGGCGGTTTAGAGTAAGAGGGCTGTTGGGGTAACTGTTTAGAATAGGATAGTTGAAGATAGTAAGTCGAGTAGTATAGTGGTGTCAGAGAATCCTCCCACATATGAAAGATTACTAAGCAATAAGAGTTAATGAATTTAAAAGAAATAGTTGAGATTAATGGTGTTTAATTAAGTAAAGCTAAAAGTATTTATGAAAGCTGCCCTCTTAAGTTTATAATTGTATTAAGGGAGATTATAATCCAACGCCCACCTTTTTCTTTAAGCTCTTAATAAAAGCTCATTTATTTTATAAATATGACTCTGTCATTACTTTATAATACAATTCAAGTCTCGTGCTTACTTCAATATTTAATTAAGCTAAAATCCTAAGTTAAAGGAACATGACGACATATCGTTCGTCACAAAGTTACAGATCATTTCGTTTACTTAACAATACAGGATGATAACAAACATTTGATTTTGCTCAATTTCTTACTGGCCTCCTAAATGTTGTCATAAAAGAATCTTCACTGAGAAACATGAGGAAGGTCCAGTTCTTTAAACCTCCAATGTTTGAAAACATTTTATCGAGCGATAAGTTTTTAAATTGAGAAAAATTGGTCGTTTGCAAATCTTGCTAAACTTTTGAGCAGGAGTGTGTAATTTTAAATTAAATATTTTAGTTCTATAATTAATAGAACTTAATTTAATTATTGCTAAATTATAAGCACAGAATATTTTATTTGTAAACAAATTAAATACTGCGGTAATTAAATTCTTTTATCGCGTTCCGAGGAAAACATAATTTTCATTTTATAGAAGCGTTTGCGTTCCGAAATTTCGTCAACCGGAATTCTTAAAATTGATGCTTCTAATAGTTTTCTGATAATTATTAGCAATTCACAGTAATGAAAATTGCAGTTTGGTCAAAAAAAAAAAAAAAAAAAAAAAACTACTGCTAAGGGAAAAAAAAAAAAAGAAAAAAGGATAGTCAAAAAGAAAAAAAAATCTACTGGTAAGAGAAAAAAAAGGAACTACATTTAGCTATCTCCAGGGTACGCCAATTAAAATCAGCTTGAATAAAATCATGATTAAAATCGTGATTAAAATCACTTCGATTTTTTTTTTTTTTTTCATCATTGATTTAAATCAAAAATAAAATTTTATAATTTGGGGCAATATGTAGTTTTATATAGTCTTAGAATATAAGAAAACTTGAACTTGCTTGTTATTTACACCAAATACCTCCCCCCCCCCCAAAAAAAAAAAATATATATATATATATATATATATATAATAATAATAATGATAATAATGATAATAATAATAATAATAATAATAAATTAATAAAATAAAAAGTAAATAACATAAAAAATCTAAAAATGATACTTTTAATTTTCCACAGCTCTATTTTTATCTTTATCTTCTATTCTTATTTTGAAACTAACTACTTTCAATTGCAGCCTAATTATTTTTTTTTTTTTTTTTTTTTAATACAAAACCATAAATTCTCTGCTCTAAGTGTTTTTTTTTTTTTTTTTTTTTTTTAAGGATAATAAATATTGTATCATCTGAACTGAAGCATTTGATTTGTCTGTCCTTCATTTTTAACTTTTCTTATTTCTAATTCTGATCACTATGTTTTTTTAACTGGTCAAGACATTTCTAAGCAATTTTTCCTTTTTTACTTAGGCTTTTATAAAAATTAGAAATGAAATGCTAATGGCCTAGCTAGTTGTTTCAGTTTTCTTAATTTTTTAAAACTTTAATCTTTTGAAAAAATCTTATAATTCATATATATTTTATTGGTAATAAACTGCACAAACTAATGTGTGTATTATATATGTATTTATTATATACACGTATTGGATTTCCTTTAATTGAATAATTTTTCTCCAAAAAGTTTCTCTTCAAAAATTTTCATAATGTGATATTCAAGATGTTTTAATATGCACATTTTAATGACAATAATAATAAAAACATTAAAAAAAAAAATATTGATCTTATATGCTTTTAAGCTATTTACACTTAATCATTTATTTATTTATTTATTTTATTTTTATTTATTATTATTATTTTTTTTTAAGGCGTTGGGGGGGGGGGGTATAATGTACCTATGTTGGCTAATATTACAATTTTTTTTTATTATTTACTTTTATTTTTATTTTTTAATATCATGATATATATATTTTTTTTATTTAGTTTATTTATATTTATTGCTTCTTTTATGTATTCACATTTAAATTTAAAAAAAGAGTCTTCATGCTTAACTTTTTAACATTTATTTTTAGTCGAATAATGTTAATAAAACAAAAACAAAATCTGATTTTTTTTATTTTTTTAAAAAAAATCATGATTTTTTCACACCTTGGCTATCTACTATCACAAAAATCACCTTTGATCTAATACATATTTTAAATAAGAATCACACGGTAAGCCACAAAAGTTTGTGATTTTACTTTTTACATTTTTCTATATATATATATATATAGATAGATATATAAAGAAAGTATTGGATTCCTGAAAATTTTTGACCGATGGTTTTCGATAGTTTTGAGATGTCCTAAACACGATATGAACAATTTCAGAAAAGGTCTATCAGTTTGTGCGTGTATCTAAAATTTTGTGCATATCACAAATCGATGAACGGAATTTAACCAAACTTGATATTTAGTTAGACCTTGACTAGCCATGCTGCCTTTTGCAGCTAGGCTACTTCAAATTTTAGGTGTACAGTTATACTTTTTTTTTTCAGTGTATTTCTCACTAAAGTTATTAAAGTCTTAAATTTTAATTGGAAAATTGATAAAACTTTTTACTCATGTATTTTTAATATCAATTAATAAAGTCAGTCAAGCTTGGATTATTTATAACCAATCATCTTAAATTCTCGTGTACGCAATGTCCATGCACATTTTCATATTTACAAACCTATCTTTTCACCTTACCACGTTTTTCTCTATCGAAGTAATTTTTATATTTCACACATTTTACAAAACCGATTTCTTTGCACGCATTTCTTATTTTCATTTTGTAAACTTATTTATGCAATGAAAATACAATGATCGATTGTATAAAATCTAAATATACTAATCTAAATAAAATAAAAATTTAATGTTGATAAGTGAAGACCGGGGCTAGTAGTGACGTTTTTGTCATTTTTGATAGTAGCTCTAAGATTTGAACTGAAGTGAAACATTTAATATATCATACCATATAATGAACCTTGTGTAATACATTTATAAAACTATTATTAATATTATTAACGTTTTTCATACCATAAAAGGAATTCTGCGTAGCATCGAAATTTGTCACAACTTGCCCAGTAGCGGGGATAGTAGCGACATGCTTGGGGCACATTGTGACATACAAATTACACATACAAACACGTTGCAACACATACCAATTATGTGAGAAAGGTTATAAAATACGATATTTTAAATCAACAATGAAATTTTCATTCACTTATATCGTTCTTAATACAATAAAAACACTTTAATTTTTTTTAATAACTCTGTAAGCCAAATGAAAAAAAAAGAGTTAAATAACTAACATTTGTAAACTCTTAGTCTTTTATAAAGCTACATTTAGAGACACTTAACAATAGAAATAAAGGATAAAAACTGTGTTAATCAGGAAAGAATTAAAAAGTAGGCAAACAAAAATGTTTGGTCATATTGATCTTTGACTCGGTAGCTTACTATAACGTGTAAGTCTATATTCTACAGACGTACCTATATTTTTAGGTTGATTTCTTTAGAAATCGACCTATTGAAATCACTTCGTTTATCTATCTATATATCTATCTATCTATCTATCTATAATGAAAATTTTGTCATCACGATAACTCCCGAAATAATACTCGCAATTGAACCAAATTTGGACAGTTAACTGATCTTATAAATATCTTGGATGAGTTCGTTAACCAAGTTGCTCCGACTTTTTGTTTTCAAGTGGCAGCCACTTGAAAATTTCAAACCGACATTGTAAAAAGCATATTTAAAGCAAGATTTGCTTGAATTTTGTTGTAAATACAGGCCACATAAGGGTCTGAAGGAAGTTTATTAATGAAGTTTATGCGCCATTTTTAATAAAGTGGCAGATATTTTAAGTTAAGTGGGACCACTTGAAATCAGGCTACCACTTGAAAATTTAAAATCGCTATAACTTCCGAAATAATACTCCAAATGGAACCAAATTTGAACAGTGTCTTAACGTATCTTATAAATATCTTAGATGAGTTTGTTAACCAAGTTGCTCCGTCATTTTGTTTTCAAGTGGAGACCACTTGAAAATTTCAAATTCAAATTGTAAAAAGCGTATTCCGAATTTGTTTGAAATTTGATGTAAATATAGACCACATAAGGGTCTCGATGAAATTTATCCGTCATTTTTAATAAAGTGGTAGATATTTTAAGTTAAGTGGGACCACTTGAAATCAGGCTACCACTTGAAAATTTAAAATCACAATAACTTCTGAAATAATACTCCAAATCGAACAAAATTTGGATAGTGTCTTAACTTATCTTATAAATAACTCAGATGAATTTGTTAACCAAGTTGCTCCGCCATTTTGTTTTCAAGTGGAGACCACTTGAAAATTTCAAATTCAAATTGTAAAAAGTATATTCCGAATTTTTTTTTAATTTTGATGCATACATAGATTATACAAGTGTCTCAAATAACTTTATTAATGAACTTTATTCGCCATTTTTAATAAAGTGGCGGATATCTTAAGTTAAGCGGGACCACTTGAAATGAGGCTACAACTTGAAAATTCAAAACCATGATAACTTCCGAAATAATACTCCAAATGGAACCAAATTTGAACAGTGTCTTAACTTATCTTATAAATATCTTAGATGAGTTTGTTAACCAAGTTGCTCCGCCATTTTGTCTTCAAGTGGAGACCACTTGAAAATTTCAAATTGAAATTGTAAAAATCGTATTCCGAAATTATTTGAATTTTAATGTAAATACAGACCACATAATGATCTCAATGAAGTTTATTAGTAAACTATATCCGCCATTTTTAATAAAGTGGCAGATATCTTAAGTTAAGCGGGACCACTTGAAATCAGGCTCCCACTCGAAAATTTAAAATCACGATAACTTCTGAAATAATACTCCAAATCGAACAAAATTTGGACAGTGATATTTTCATATAATTATCTTGAATGTTTTCACTGGGCAACTTGTCCCGACATCTTATTTCTAAGTTCCAGCCACTTGAAATCACACTGCCACTTGAAAATATGCCATCACGATAACTTTTAAAATACTAAACTGATTCAAATAAAAGTTGGATAGTGAACTTATGGTTCAAATACCTAGGATAAGTTCACTTGGTGACTTGATCCGCAATTTTATGGCCAAGTGGCTGCCACTTGAAAATTTGTCAATATAGTAACTTTAGTAATACAGAATCAATTCGCATCAAATTTGGGTAGTGGATTTATCCTTCGAATATCTCAGATAAGTTTGCTGGGCATCTCACTCCGTTTTTTTTTTCCAAGTGGCCCCACCTGAAAAATTCTTATGACGATAATTTTTGAAATACTGATTTAATTTGAACTAGAACTGGACAAGGAACTTAAAGAAGTATACTGGATGATTTCGCTGGGCAAGTTGTTTTGCCATTTTGTTTCCAAGTTGCAACCACTTAGACTGCCACTTGAAAATTTGCCATAAAATTAACTTTTGAAACACGGCACTGATTTAAACCACAGTTGGACAGTGAACCTATGCTTCAAATATCTTGGATATGTTTGCTGGGCAACTTGTTCCACTGTATTGTTTCCAACTGGCGGCCACTAGAAAATTTGTTATCACGGTAACTTTAGAAATACTTAATCAATTCAAATCAAAGTTAAAAAATGGATTTATCATTCAAACAACAAAAATCTAGAAAATTCACGTTATTGCGTCCATCTTTGGTATATCGATTATAAGTATTTTCTCGCCAAAAGTCGCCAAATTTGGCGCCAAATCCATTACCTGCGTTGCTGGATCTTTTTAATGCGTTTTTAAGGGAAAATTAGGCTATTTTAATGCTAAAACAAGCTAGAAATGCAGAAAACTAACATTTTATCAACTTAATAATTGAAAGAATTTCTACAAAAAAAAAAAATTTTCAAATTTGAAACGATATTTTAGATGAGGAACTTTCTCTGCCATTTTGATCGAAGTGCCAGCCACTTAATTTTTCAACACGATGACTTTTGCGATTTTGAATTAATTCGAACTATATGTGTACAGTAGACTTATCTTACAAATACATTTCATATACTTGTCAATTTAACTCACCATCTTGTTTCCAAGCGCCGGCCACTTGATAATTTTAAATTCACTTAAAAATGTATTTATGAACCGATTTGCTTAAAACTCCATATGTGCATAGCCTACATCAATATTTCTACCAAGTGCATTAATAATTTGCAGCCGCCATTTTGAAACAAAATGACGGCTACTTGATAAGGAAAAAGCCTTCCGAATAAGCCGGAAGGACTTGTTTAACATTCATTGTCATCGCTTATTTCAGCGTCTGATTTGCAGTTTGCAGTTAATATAAATATAATAAGGTTCGTTTTCGGTACATTTGACATCTTTTACATGTCATGCGTTGCACCCAGTTTTCTGCGGATCTATAAAATTTGTATTGCTCCTAACAATCTAGACATAAGCAATTTTCGTTATCTTCAGAGGTGTCCGATTCCTGTTACTTAATTTTATTTAATCGTAGGTTTTTTTTTTCTTTGTGTGTGTGTGTGATGCATTGTTTGACCTTTTCCTATAGTGTGAATATCATATGTTATATATATATATATCCCATTTCAATATTTTCTTCCATATTAGTACTCTTCTTTTTATTCATATATCTAAGAAATGACAATCTGTTTATACAAAACAGTTCTTAGGTTTTCCTTAAACTGCATTTTCCAGAATTTACTTCTGTTGCAGCCCTCTCACAATCTTCTAAAATAGCTTTAGCTCTTTCAGTAAGCCTTTTGTAATTTAACATAATTTTTTCCTGAAATATAAAAATCTGCATTAAAAATCATTAAGGGCAAGTCACAACATGCCTCCAACACTTCGTCACAACGAGCCCTGCGTTACGCCGTTCTGAACTTTATTCACTAGTTTCCGAAAAGTTGTTATCCTTAATAAATGAAATACATAGAATAACAACTCAAAATATAAATATTCAAATAATGTTAAGCAAGTTTACATACCTCACGATCCCTCGTGACAATGGCGATTCTAACGTAAGTCACAAAATTTATTTTTGCAATAAAAAACACGATAAATAATCTTATCTTGAAAACAACGCAACGCTATACTTCCAAACATATACAGCACATTACAATAATCAACCTGTTCACTGACATGACGCGACAGGTTCTTCAACCTACTGGATCATTCAGGAAACCCTATGGCACTACTTGCCCTCTGGCACAACTAACCCCGTCTCCCCCTACATATCATTCATAATTTACTATTTGGTTTTCAACTACAGAAAGACTTTAGAAAAAATTACTAAAACTGATCGATTACTTTAAGATTTATGTCGTAATCCACTAAGCCTTATTTAAGCATGACTAATCGGCCTTTACGCCAAACTCCTTAAAACAAAATCATAACTTTTTTTTTAAGAAGTGTGTTTAGACGTGGGAGCTACTATAATCCGCATCAAAAAGAGTAAAAATGTAATGCTTATTTTTGAATAAATGCCTTTTGCCTCTGATAACTCTTCGTGATTGAAACGGCCTTAAATACGGGTAACTATAATAATCTAAAAACTGATTAAAACAAACTTAACACTCTCTTTCCACAAATAAATTATAAATATTAAATAGTTTTACGTATCTGTGGATTTTTTTTATACGTTTTTGTACAACTATTTTTTTCATACATTTCTCCTAAGTGGACAGTTTTAAGCCAGGCGCTCTTAATTTTTTTTCACTATTAGATTTTTAAAAAACAAGTACTTATTGTTGGGCAGTTTAACTTAAGTTTTCCCCCTCTTTTTTTTTCTAAAGTCTTATGCAGTTAATTTTAGCAGTAAGTCACTGCAACTATTTTTCAATTAACATAGCATTGTTTTACTTTAAAATTTTCACGGGTACAAACCCGTTGTGGATTTTTACGTGAAAAATTTTCTTTTGGGGTGGAACTGTGAGGTATAGCAAAGTTAGCTACAATTAAAATTCGCACTTTACGAGTAAAACATGAATGTGAAGAATTTAGGATTCAGTCGACCAATAGAGTTAGTTCCTATGATAAATGATAAACGAAACTGTAATTCATATTATGCTAATATTTTTGGAAACTGAATTGTATAAAAGGAGAAGGAAGATTGCTTTTGGGAGTTAGTTGGAAGGAGAGTAAGAGAGTAAGTTAGTTGAGAGTTAGCCGAGATGAAATGAAATTAGATGTTAGCGGCTTAGAAGGCGGTTTAGAGTAAGAGGGCTGTTGGGGTAACTGTTTAGAATAGGATAGTTGAAGATAGTAAGTCGAGTAGTATAGTGGTGTCAGAGAATCCTCCCACATATGAAAGATTACTAAGCAATAAGAGTTAATGAATTTAAAAGAAATAGTTGAGATTAATGGTGTTTAATTAAGTAAAGCTAAAAGTATTTATGAAAGCTGCCCTCTTAAGTTTATAATTGTATTAAGGGAGATTATAATCCAACGCCCACCTTTTTCTTTAAGCTCTTAATAAAAGCTCATTTATTTTATAAATCTGACTCTGTCATTACTTTATAATACAATTCAAGTCTCGTGCTTACTTCAATATTTAATTAAGCTAAAATCCTAAGTTAAAGGAACATGACGACATATCGTTCGTCACAAAGTTACAGATCATTTCGTTTACTTAACAATACAGGATGATAACAAACATTTGATTTTGCTCAATTTCTTACTGGCCTCCTAAATGTTGTCATAAAAGAATCTTCACTGAGAAACATGAGGAAGGTCCAGTTCTTTAAACCTCCAATGTTTGAAAACATTTTATCGAGCGATAAGTTTTTAAATTGAGAAAAATTGGTCGTTTGCAAATCTTGCTAAACTTTTGAGCAGGAGTGTGTAATTTTAAATTAAATATTTTAGTTCTATAATTAATAGAACTTAATTTAATTATTGCTAAATTATAAGCACAGAATATTTTATTTGTAAACAAATTAAATACTGCGGTAATTAAATTCTTTTATCGCGTTCCGAGGAAAACATAATTTTCATTTTATAGAAGCGTTTGCGTTCCGAAATTTCGTCAACCGGAATTCTTAAAATTGATGCTTCTAATAGTTTTCTGATAATTATTAGCAATTCACAGTAATGAAAATTGCAGTTTGGTCAAAAAAAAAAAAAAAAAAAAACTACTGCTAAGGGAAAAAAAAAAAAAAAAGAAAAAAGGATAGTCAAAAAGAAAAAAAAATCTACTGGTAAGAGAAAAAAAAGGAACTACATTTAGCTATCTCCAGGGTACGCCAATTAAAATCAGCTTGAATAAAATCATGATTAAAATCGTGATTAAAATCACTTCGATTTTTTTTTTTTTTTTTTTTTTCATCATTGATTTAAATCAAAAATAAAATTTTATAATTTGGGGCAATATGTAGTTTTATATAGTCTTAGAATATAAGAAAACTTGAACTTGCTTGTTATTTACACCAAATACCTCCCCCCCCCCCAAAAAAAAAAAAAAAAAATATATATATATATATATAATAATAATAATGATAATAATGATAATAATAATAATAATAATAATAAATTAATAAAATAAAAAGTAAATAACATAAAAAATCTAAAAATGATACTTTTAATTTTCCACAGCTCTATTTTTATCTTTATCTTCTATTCTTATTTTGAAACTAACTACTTTCAATTGCAGCCTAATTATTTTTTTTTTTTTTTAAGGATAATAAATATTGTATCATCTGAACTGAAGCATTTGATTTGTCTGTCCTTCATTTTTAACTTTTCTTATTTCTAATTCTGATCACTATGTTTTTTTAACTGGTCAAGACATTTCTAAGCAATTTTTCCTTTTTTACTTAGGCTTTTATAAAAATTAGAAATGAAATGCTAATGGCCTAGCTAGTTGTTTCAGTTTTCTTAATTTTTTAAAACTTTAATCTTTTGAAAAAATCTTATAATTCATATATATTTTATTGGTAATAAACTGCACAAACTAATGTGTGTATTATATATGTATTTATTATATACACGTATTGGATTTCCTTTAATTGAATAATTTTTCTCCAAAAAGTTTCTCTTCAAAAATTTTCATAATGTGATATTCAAGATGTTTTAATATGCACATTTTAATGACAATAATAATGAAAACATTAAAAAAAAAAATATTGATCTTATATGCTTTTAAGCTATTTACACTTAATCATTTATTTATTTATTTATTTTATTTTTATTTATTATTATTATTTTTTTTTAAGGCGTTGGGGGGGGGGGGGGGGTATAATGTACCTATGTTGGCTAATATTACAATTTTTTTTTATTATTTACTTTTATTTTTATTTTTTAATATCATGATATATATATATTTTTTATTTAGTTTATTTATATTTATTGCTTCTTTTATGTATTCACATTTAAATTTAAAAAAAGAGTCTTCATGCTTAACTTTTTAACATTTATTTTTAGTCGAATAATGTTAATAAAACAAAAACAAAATCTGATTTTTTTTATTTTTTTAAAAAAATCATGATTTTTTCACACCTTGGCTATCTACTATCACAAAAATCACCTTTGATCTAATACATATTTTAAATAAGAATCACACGGTAAGCCACAAAAGTTTGTGATTTTACTTTTTACATTTTTCTATATATATATATATATAGATAGATATATAAAGAAAGTATTGGATTCCTGAAAATTTTTGACCGATGGTTTTCGATAGTTTTGAGATGTCCTAAACACGATATGAACAATTTCAGAAAAGGTCTATCAGTTTGTGCGTGTATCTAAAATTTTGTGCATATCACAAATCGATGAACGGAATTTAACCAAACTTGATATTTAGTTAGACCTTGACTAGCCATGCTGCCTTTTGCAGCTAGGCTACTTCAAATTTTAGGTGTACAGTTATACTTTTTTTTTTCAGTGTATTTCTCACTAAAGTTATTAAAGTCTTAAATTTTAATTGGAAAATTGATAAAACTTTTTACTCATGTATTTTTAATATCAATTAATAAAGTCAGTCAAGCTTGGATTATTTATAACCAATCATCTTAAATTCTCGTGTACGCAATGTCCATGCACATTTTCATATTTACAAACCTATCTTTTCACCTTACCACGTTTTTCTCTATCGAAGTAATTTTTATATTTCACACATTTTACAAAACCGATTTCTTTGCACGCATTTCTTATTTTCATTTTGTAAACTTATTTATGCAATGAAAATACAATGATCGATTGTATAAAATCTAAATATACTAATCTAAATAAAATAAAAATTTAATGTTGATAAGTGAAGACCGGGGCTAGTAGTGACGTTTTTGTTATTTTTGATAGTAGCTCTAAGATTTGAACTGAAGTGAAACATTTAATATATCATACCATATAATGAACCTTGTGTAATACATTTATAAAACTATTATTAATATTATTAACGTTTTTCATACCATAAAAGGAATTCTGCGTAGCATCGAAATTTGTCACAACTTGCCCAGTAGCGGGGATAGTAGCGACATGCTTGGGGCACATTGTGACATACAAATTACACATACAAACACGTTGCAACACATACCAATTATGTGAGAAAGGTTATAAAATACGATATTTTAAATCAACAATGAAATTTTCATTCACTTATATCGTTCTTAATACAATAAAAACACTTTAATTTTTTTTAATAACTCTGTAAGCCAAATGAAAAAAAAAGAGTTAAATAACTAACATTTGTAAACTCTTAGTCTTTTATAAAGCTACATTTAGAGACACTTAACAATAGAAATAAAGGATAAAAACTGTGTTAATCAGGAAAGAATTAAAAAGTAGGCAAACAAAAATGTTTGGTCATATTGATCTTTGACTCGGTAGCTTACTATAACGTGTAAGTCTATATTCTACAGACGTACCTATATTTTTAGGTTGATTTCATTAGAAATCGACCTATTGAAATCACTTCGTTTATCTATCTATATATCTATCTATCTATCTATCTATAATGAAAATTTTGTCATCACGATAACTCCCGAAATAATACTCGCAATTGAACCAAATTTGGACAGTTAACTGATCTTATAAATATCTTGGATGAGTTCGTTAACCAAGTTGCTCCGACTTTTTGTTTTCAAGTGGCAGCCACTTGAAAATTTCAAACCGACATTGTAAAAAGCATATTTAAAGCAAGATTTGCTTGAATTTTGTTGTAAATACAGGCCACATAAGGGTCTGAAGGAAGTTTATTAATGAAGTTTATGCGCCATTTTTAATAAAGTGGCAGATATTTTAAGTTAAGTGGGACCACTTGAAATCAGGCTACCACTTGAAAATTTAAAATCGCTATAACTTCCGAAATAATACTCCAAATGGAACCAAATTTGAACAGTGTCTTAACGTATCTTATAAATATCTTAGATGAGTTTGTTAACCAAGTTGCTCCGTCATTTTGTTTTCAAGTGGAGACCACTTGAAAATTTCAAATTCAAATTGTAAAAAGCGTATTCCGAATTTGTTTGAAATTTGATGTAAATATAGACCACATAAGGGTCTCGATGAAATTTATCCGTCATTTTTAATAAAGTGGTAGATATTTTAAGTTAAGTGGGACCACTTGAAATCAGGCTACCACTTGAAAATTTAAAATCACAATAACTTCTGAAATAATACTCCAAATCGAACAAAATTTGGATAGTGTCTTAACTTATCTTATAAATAACTCAGATGAATTTGTTAACCAAGTTGCTCCGCCATTTTGTTTTCAAGTGGAGACCACTTGAAAATTTCAAATTCAAATTGTAAAAAGTATATTCCGAATTTTTTTTTAATTTTGATGCATACATAGATTATACAAGTGTCTCAAATAACTTTATTAATGAACTTTATTCGCCATTTTTAATAAAGTGGCGGATATCTTAAGTTAAGCGGGACCACTTGAAATGAGGCTACAACTTGAAAATTCAAAACCATGATAACTTCCGAAATAATACTCCAAATGGAACCAAATTTGAACAGTGTCTTAACTTATCTTATAAATATCTTAGATGAGTTTGTTAACCAAGTTGCTCCGCCATTTTGTCTTCAAGTGGAGACCACTTGAAAATTTCAAATTGAAATTGTAAAAATCGTATTCCGAAATTATTTGAATTTTAATGTAAATACAGACCACATAATGATCTCAATGAAGTTTATTAGTAAACTATATCCGCCATTTTTAATAAAGTGGCAGATATCTTAAGTTAAGCGGGACCACTTGAAATCAGGCTCCCACTCGAAAATTTAAAATCACGATAACTTCTGAAATAATACTCCAAATCGAACAAAATTTGGACAGTGATATTTTCATATAATTATCTTGAATGTTTTCACTGGGCAACTTGTCCCGACATCTTATTTCTAAGTTCCAGCCACTTGAAATCACACTGCCACTTGAAAATATGCCATCACGATAACTTTTAAAATACTAAACTGATTCAAATAAAAGTTGGATAGTGAACTTATGGTTCAAATACCTAGGATAAGTTCACTTGGTGACTTGATCCGCAATTTTATGGCCAAGTGGCTGCCACTTGAAAATTTGTCAATATAGTAACTTTAGTAATACAGAATCAATTCGCATCAAATTTGGGTAGTGGATTTATCCTTCGAATATCTCAGATAAGTTTGCTGGGCATCTCACTCCGTTTTTTTTTTCCAAGTGGCCCCACCTGAAAAATTCTTATGACGATAATTTTTGAAATACTGATTTAATTTGAACTAGAACTGGACAAGGAACTTAAAGAAGTATACTGGATGATTTCGCTGGGCAAGTTGTTTTGCCATTTTGTTTCCAAGTTGCAACCACTTAGACTGCCACTTGAAAATTTGCCATAAAATTAACTTTTGAAACACGCACTGATTTAAACCACAGTTGGACAGTGAACCTATGCTTCAAATATCTTGGATATGTTTGCTGGGCAACTTGTTCCACTGTATTGTTTCCAACTGGCGGCCACTAGAAAATTTGTTATCACGGTAACTTTAGAAATACTTAATCAATTCAAATCAAAGTTAAAAAATGGATTTATCATTCAAACAACAAAAATCTAGAAAATTCACGTTATTGCGTCCATCTTTGGTATATCGATTATAAGTATTTTCTCGCCAAAAGTCGCCAAATTTGGCGCCAAATCCATTACCTGCGTTGCTGGATCTTTTTAATGCGTTTTTAAGGGAAAATTAGGCTATTTTAATGCTAAAACAAGCTAGAAATGCAGAAAACTAACATTTTATCAACTTAATAATTGAAAGAATTTCTACAAAAAAAAAAATTTTTCAAATTTGAAACGATATTTTAGATGAGGAACTTTCTCTGCCATTTTGATCGAAGTGCCAGCCACTTAATTTTTCAACACGATGACTTTTGCGATTTTGAATTAATTCGAACTATATGTGTACAGTAGACTTATCTTACAAATACATTTCATATACTTGTCAATTTAACTCACCATCTTGTTTCCAAGCGCCGGCCACTTGATAATTTTAAATTCACTTAAAAATGTATTTATGAACCGATTTGCTTAAAACTCCATATGTGCATAGCCTACATCAATATTTCTACCAAGTGCATTAATAATTTGCAGCCGCCATTTTGAAACAAAATGACGGCTACTTGATAAGGAAAAAGCCTTCCGAATAAGCCGGAAGGACTTGTTTAACATTCATTGTCATCGCTTATTTCAGCGTCTGATTTGCAGTTTGCAGTTAATATAAATATAATAAGGTTCGTTTTCGGTACATTTGACATCTTTTACATGTCATGCGTTGCACCCAGTTTTCTGCGGATCTATAAAATTTGTATTGCTCCTAACAATCTAGACATAAGCAATTTTCGTTATCTTCAGAGGTGTCCGATTCCTGTTACTTAATTTTATTTAATCGTAGGTTTTTTTTTTCTTTGTGTGTGTGTGTGATGCATTGTTTGACCTTTTCCTATAGTGTGAATATCATATGTTATATATATATATATCCCATTTCAATATTTTCTTCCATATTAGTACTCTTCTTTTTATTCATATATCTAAGAAATGACAATCTGTTTATACAAAACAGTTCTTAGGTTTTCCTTAAACTGCATTTTCCAGAATTTACTTCTGTTGCAGCCCTCTCACAATCTTCTAAAATAGCTTTAGCTCTTTCAGTAAGCCTTTTGTAATTTAACATAATTTTTTCCTGAAATATAAAAATCTGCATTAAAAATCATTAAGGGCAAGTCACAACATGCCTCCAACACTTCGTCACAACGAGCCCTGCGTTACGCCGTTCTGAACTTTATTCACTAGTTTCCGAAAAGTTGTTATCCTTAATAAATGAAATACATAGAATAACAACTCAAAATATAAATATTCAAATAATGTTAAGCAAGTTTACATACCTCACGATCCCTCGTGACAATGGCGATTCTAACGTAAGTCACAAAATTTATTTTTGCAATAAAAAACACGATAAATAATCTTATCTTGAAAACAACGCAACGCTATACTTCCAAACATATACAGCACATTACAATAATCAACCTGTTCACTGACATGACGCGACAGGTTCTTCAACCTACTGGATCATTCAGGAAACCCTATGGCACTACTTGCCCTCTGGCACAACTAACCCCGTCTCCCCCTACATATCATTCATAATTTACTATTTGGTTTTCAACTACAGAAAGATTTTAGAAAAAATTACTAAAACTGATCGATTACTTTAAGATTTATGTCGTAATCCACTAAGCCTTATTTAAGCATGACTAATCGGCCTTTACGCCAAACTCCTTAAAACAAAATCATAACTTTTTTTTAAGAAGTGTGTTTAGACGTGGGAGCTACTATAATCCGCATCAAAAAGAGTAAAAATGTAATGCTTATTTTTGAATAAATGCCTTTTGCCTCTGATAACTCTTCGTGATTGAAACGGCCTTAAATACGGGTAACTATAATAATCTAAAAACTGATTAAAACAAACTTAACACTCTCTTTCCACAAATAAATTATAAATATTAAATAGTTTTACGTATCTGTGGATTTTTTTTATACGTTTTTGTACAACTATTTTTTTCATACATTTCTCCTAAGTGGACAGTTTTAAGCCAGGCGCTCTTAATTTTTTTTCACTATTAGATTTTTAAAAAACAAGTACTTATTGTTGGGCAGTTTAACTTAAGTTTTCCCCCTCTTTTTTTTTCTAAAGTCTTATGCAGTTAATTTTAGCAGTAAGTCACTGCAACTATTTTTCAATTAACATAGCATTGTTTTACTTTAAAATTTTCACGGGTACAAACCCGTTGTGGATTTTTACGTGAAAAATTTTCTTTTGGGGTGGAACTGTGAGGTATAGCAAAGTTAGCTACAATTAAAATTCGCACTTTACGAGTAAAACATGAATGTGAAGAATTTAGGATTCAATCGACCAATAGAGTTAGTTCCTATGATAAATGATAAACGAAACTGTAATTCATATTATGCTAATATTTTTGGAAACTGAATTGTATAAAAGGAGAAGGAAGATTGCTTTTGGGAGTTAGTTGGAAGGAGAGTAAGAGAGTAAGTTAGTTGAGAGTTAGCCGAGATGAAATGAAATTAGATGTTAGCGGCTTAGAAGGCGGTTTAGAGTAAGAGGGCTGTTGGGGTAACTGTTTAGAATAGGATAGTTGAAGATAGTAAGTCGAGTAGTATAGTGGTGTCAGAGAATCCTCCCACATATGAAAGATTACTAAGCAATAAGAGTTAATGAATTTAAAAGAAATAGTTGAGATTAATGGTGTTTAATTAAGTAAAGCTAAAAGTATTTATGAAAGCTGCCCTCTTAAGTTTATAATTGTATTAAGGGAGATTATAATCCAACGCCCACCTTTTTCTTTAAGCTCTTAATAAAAGCTCATTTATTTTATAAATCTGACTCTGTCATTACTTTATAATACAATTCAAGTCTCGTGCTTACTTCAATATTTAATTAAGCTAAAATCCTAAGTTAAAGGAACATGACGACATATCGTTCGTCACAAAGTTACAGATCATTTCGTTTACTTAACAATACAGGATGATAACAAACATTTGATTTTGCTCAATTTCTTACTGGCCTCCTAAATGTTGTCATAAAAGAATCTTCACTGAGAAACATGAGGAAGGTCCAGTTCTTTAAACCTCCAATGTTTGAAAACATTTTATCGAGCGATAAGTTTTTAAATTGAGAAAAATTGGTCGTTTGCAAATCTTGCTAAACTTTTGAGCAGGAGTGTGTAATTTTAAATTAAATATTTTAGTTCTATAATTAATAGAACTTAATTTAATTATTGCTAAATTATAAGCACAGAATATTTTATTTGTAAACAAATTAAATACTGCGGTAATTAAATTCTTTTATCGCGTTCCGAGGAAAACATAATTTTCATTTTATAGAAGCGTTTGCGTTCCGAAATTTCGTCAACCGGAATTCTTAAAATTGATGCTTCTAATAGTTTTCTGATAATTATTAGCAATTCACAGTAATGAAAATTGCAGTTTGGTCAAAAAAAAAAAAAAAAAAAAAAAAAAACTACTGCTAAGGGAAAAAAAAAAAAAAAAGAAAAAAGGATAGTCAAAAAGAAAAAAAAATCTACTGGTAAGAGAAAAAAAAGGAACTACATTTAGCTATCTCCAGGGTACGCCAATTAAAATCAGCTTGAA
Source organism: Salticus scenicus (assembly GCA_963930645.1). NCBI lineage: Eukaryota > Metazoa > Arthropoda > Arachnida > Araneae > Salticidae > Salticus > Salticus scenicus. The sequence goes on along the minus strand of OZ005649.1, from coordinate 372,183,898 downwards.
TAAAATCATGATTAAAATCGTGATTAAAATCACTTCGATTTTTTTTTTTTTTTTTTTTTTTTTTTTTTTCATCATTGATTTAAATCAAAAATAAAATTTTATAATTTGGGGCAATATGTAGTTTTATATAGTCTTAGAATATAAGAAAACTTGAACTTGCTTGTTATTTACACCAAATACCTCCCCCCCCCCCAAAAAAAAAAAATATATATATATATTTATAATAATAATAATGATAATAATGATAATAATAATAATAATAATAATAAATTAATAAAATAAAAAGTAAATAACATAAAAAATCTAAAAATGATACTTTTAATTTTCCACAGCTCTATTTTTATCTTTATCTTCTATTCTTATTTTGAAACTAACTACTTTCAATTGCAGCCTAATTATTTTTTTTTTTTAAATACAAAACCATAAATTCTCTGCTCTAAGTGTTTTTTTTTTTTTTTTTTTTAAGGATAATAAATATTGTATCATCTGAACTGAAGCATTTGATTTGTCTGTCCTTCATTTTTAACTTTTCTTATTTCTAATTCTGATCACTATGTTTTTTTAACTGGTCAAGACATTTCTAAGCAATTTTTCCTTTTTTACTTAGGCTTTTATAAAAATTAGAAATGAAATGCTAATGGCCTAGCTAGTTGTTTCAGTTTTCTTAATTTTTTAAAACTTTAATCTTTTGAAAAAATCTTATAATTCATATATATTTTATTGGTAATAAACTGCACAAACTAATGTGTGTATTATATATGTATTTATTATATACACGTATTGGATTTCCTTTAATTGAATAATTTTTCTCCAAAAAGTTTCTCTTCAAAAATTTTCATAATGTGATATTCAAGATGTTTTAATATGCACATTTTAATGACAATAATAATAAAAACATTAAAAAAAAAATATTGATCTTATATGCTTTTAAGCTATTTACACTTAATCATTTATTTATTTATTTATTTTATTTTTATTTATTATTATTATTTTTTTTTAAGGCGTTGGGGGGGGGGGGGTATAATGTACCTATGTTGGCTAATATTACAATTTTTTTTTATTATTTACTTTTATTTTTATTTTTTAATATCATGATATATATATATTTTTTATTTAGTTTATTTATATTTATTGCTTCTTTTATGTATTCACATTTAAATTTAAAAAAAGAGTCTTCATGCTTAACTTTTTAACATTTATTTTTAGTCGAATAATGTTAATAAAACAAAAACAAAATCTGATTTTTTTTATTTTTTTAAAAAAATCATGATTTTTTCACACCTTGGCTATCTACTATCACAAAAATCACCTTTGATCTAATACATATTTTAAATAAGAATCACACGGTAAGCCACAAAAGTTTGTGATTTTACTTTTTACATTTTTCTATATATATATATATATAGATAGATATATAAAGAAAGTATTGGATTCCTGAAAATTTTTGACCGATGGTTTTCGATAGTTTTGAGATGTCCTAAACACGATATGAACAATTTCAGAAAAGGTCTATCAGTTTGTGCGTGTATCTAAAATTTTGTGCATATCACAAATCGATGAACGGAATTTAACCAAACTTGATATTTAGTTAGACCTTGACTAGCCATGCTGCCTTTTGCAGCTAGGCTACTTCAAATTTTAGGTGTACAGTTATACTTTTTTTTTTCAGTGTATTTCTCACTAAAGTTATTAAAGTCTTAAATTTTAATTGGAAAATTGATAAAACTTTTTACTCATGTATTTTTAATATCAATTAATAAAGTCAGTCAAGCTTGGATTATTTATAACCAATCATCTTAAATTCTCGTGTACGCAATGTCCATGCACATTTTCATATTTACAAACCTATCTTTTCACCTTACCACGTTTTTCTCTATCGAAGTAATTTTTATATTTCACACATTTTACAAAACCGATTTCTTTGCACGCATTTCTTATTTTCATTTTGTAAACTTATTTATGCAATGAAAATACAATGATCGATTGTATAAAATCTAAATATACTAATCTAAATAAAATAAAAATTTAATGTTGATAAGTGAAGACCGGGGCTAGTAGTGATGTTTTTGTCATTTTTGATAGTAGCTCTAAGATTTGAACTGAAGTGAAACATTTAATATATCATACCATATAATGAACCTTGTGTAATACATTTATAAAACTATTATTAATATTATTAACGTTTTTCATACCATAAAAGGAATTCTGCGTAGCATCGAAATTTGTCACAACTTGCCCAGTAGCGGGGATAGTAGCGACATGCTTGGGGCACATTGTGACATACAAATTACACATACAAACACGTTGCAACACATACCAATTATGTGAGAAAGGTTATAAAATACGATATTTTAAATCAACAATGAAATTTTCATTCACTTATATCGTTCTTAATACAATAAAAACACTTTAATTTTTTTTAATAACTCTGTAAGCCAAATGAAAAAAAAAGAGTTAAATAACTAACATTTGTAAACTCTTAGTCTTTTATAAAGCTACATTTAGAGACACTTAACAATAGAAATAAAGGATAAAAACTGTGTTAATCAGGAAAGAATTAAAAAGTAGGCAAACAAAAATGTTTGGTCATATTGATCTTTGACTCGGTAGCTTACTATAACGTGTAAGTCTATATTCTACAGACGTACCTATATTTTTAGGTTGATTTCTTTAGAAATCGACCTATTGAAATCACTTCGTTTATCTATCTATATATCTATCTATCTATCTATCTATAATGAAAATTTTGTCATCACGATAACTCCCGAAATAATACTCGCAATTGAACCAAATTTGGACAGTTAACTGATCTTATAAATATCTTGGATGAGTTCGTTAACCAAGTTGCTCCGACTTTTTGTTTTCAAGTGGCAGCCACTTGAAAATTTCAAACCGACATTGTAAAAAGCATATTTAAAGCAAGATTTGCTTGAATTTTGTTGTAAATACAGGCCACATAAGGGTCTGAAGGAAGTTTATTAATGAAGTTTATGCGCCATTTTTAATAAAGTGGCAGATATTTTAAGTTAAGTGGGACCACTTGAAATCAGGCTACCACTTGAAAATTTAAAATCGCTATAACTTCCGAAATAATACTCCAAATGGAACCAAATTTGAACAGTGTCTTAACGTATCTTATAAATATCTTAGATGAGTTTGTTAACCAAGTTGCTCCGTCATTTTGTTTTCAAGTGGAGACCACTTGAAAATTTCAAATTCAAATTGTAAAAAGCATATTCCGAATTTGTTTGAAATTTGATGTAAATATAGACCACATAAGGGTCTCGATGAAATTTATCCGTCATTTTTAATAAAGTGGTAGATATTTTAAGTTAAGTGGGACCACTTGAAATCAGGCTACCACTTGAAAATTTAAAATCACAATAACTTCTGAAATAATACTCCAAATCGAACAAAATTTGGATAGTGTCTTAACTTATCTTATAAATAACTCAGATGAATTTGTTAACCAAGTTGCTCCGCCATTTTGTTTTCAAGTGGAGACCACTTGAAAATTTCAAATTCAAATTGTAAAAAGTATATTCCGAATTTTTTTTTAATTTTGATGCATACATAGATTATACAAGTGTCTCAAATAACTTTATTAATGAACTTTATTCGCCATTTTTAATAAAGTGGCGGATATCTTAAGTTAAGCGGGACCACTTGAAATGAGGCTACAACTTGAAAATTCAAAACCATGATAACTTCCGAAATAATACTCCAAATGGAACCAAATTTGAACAGTGTCTTAACTTATCTTATAAATATCTTAGATGAGTTTGTTAACCAAGTTGCTCCGCCATTTTGTCTTCAAGTGGAGACCACTTGAAAATTTCAAATTGAAATTGTAAAAATCGTATTCCGAAATTATTTGAATTTTAATGTAAATACAGACCCCATAATGATCTCAATGAAGTTTATTAGTAAACTATATCCGCCATTTTTAATAAAGTGGCAGATATCTTAAGTTAAGCGGGACCACTTGAAATCAGGCTCCCACTCGAAAATTTAAAATCACGATAACTTCTGAAATAATACTCCAAATCGAACAAAATTTGGACAGTGATATTTTCATATAATTATCTTGAATGTTTTCACTGGGCAACTTGTCCCGACATCTTATTTCTAAGTTCCAGCCACTTGAAATCACACTGCCACTTGAAAATATGCCATCACGATAACTTTTAAAATACTAAACTGATTCAAATAAAAGTTGGATAGTGAACTTATGGTTCAAATACCTAGGATAAGTTCACTTGGTGACTTGATCCGCAATTTTATGGCCAAGTGGCTGCCACTTGAAAATTTGTCAATATAGTAACTTTAGTAATACAGAATCAATTCGCATCAAATTTGGGTAGTGGATTTATCCTTCGAATATCTCAGATAAGTTTGCTGGGCATCTCACTCCGTTTTTTTTTTCCAAGTGGCCCCACCTGAAAAATTCTTATGACGATAATTTTTGAAATACTGATTTAATTTGAACTAGAACTGGACAAGGAACTTAAAGAAGTATACTGGATGATTTCGCTGGGCAAGTTGTTTTGCCATTTTGTTTCCAAGTTGCAACCACTTAGACTGCCACTTGAAAATTTGCCATAAAATTAACTTTTGAAACACGGCACTGATTTAAACCACAGTTGGACAGTGAACCTATGCTTCAAATATCTTGGATATGTTTGCTGGGCAACTTGTTCCACTGTATTGTTTCCAACTGGCGGCCACTAGAAAATTTGTTATCACGGTAACTTTAGAAATACTTAATCAATTCAAATCAAAGTTAAAAAATGGATTTATCATTCAAACAACAAAAATCCAGAAAATTCACGTTATTGCGTCCATCTTTGGTATATCGATTATAAGTATTTTCTCGCCAAAAGTCGCCAAATTTGGCGCCAAATCCATTACCTGCGTTGCTGGATCTTTTTAATGCGTTTTTAAGGGAAAATTAGGCTATTTTAATGCTAAAACAAGCTAGAAATGCAGAAAACTAACATTTTATCAACTTAATAATTGAAAGAATTTCTACAAAAAAAAAATTTTTCAAATTTGAAACGATATTTTAGATGAGGAACTTTCTCTGCCATTTTGATCGAAGTGCCAGCCACTTAATTTTTCAACACGATGACTTTTGCGATTTTGAATTAATTCGAACTATATGTGTACAGTAGACTTATCTTACAAATACATTTCATATACTTGTCAATTTAACTCACCATCTTGTTTCCAAGCGCCGGCCACTTGATAATTTTAAATTCACTTAAAAATGTATTTATGAACCGATTTGCTTAAAACTCCATATGTGCATAGCCTACATCAATATTTCTACCAAGTGCATTAATAATTTGCAGCCGCCATTTTGAAACAAAATGACGGCTACTTGATAAGGAAAAAGCCTTCCGAATAAGCCGGAAGGACTTGTTTAACATTCATTGTCATCGCTTATTTCAGCGTCTGATTTGCAGTTTGCAGTTAATATAAATATAATAAGGTTCGTTTTCGGTACATTTGACATCTTTTACATGTCATGCGTTGCACCCAGTTTTCTGCGGATCTATAAAATTTGTATTGCTCCTAACAATCTAGACATAAGCAATTTTCGTTATCTTCAGAGGTGTCCGATTCCTGTTACTTAATTTTATTTAATCGTAGGTTTTTTTTTTCTTTGTGTGTGTGTGTGATGCATTGTTTGACCTTTTCCTATAGTGTGAATATCATATGTTTTATATATATATATATATATATATATATATATATATATATATATATATATATATATATATATATATATATATATATATATATCCCATTTCAATATTTTCTTCCATATTAGTACTCTTCTTTTTATTCATATATCTAAGAAATGACAATCTGTTTATACAAAACAGTTCTTAGGTTTTCCTTAAACTGCATTTTCCAGAATTTACTTCTGTTGCAGCCCTCTCACAATCTTCTAAAATAGCTTTAGCTCTTTCAGTAAGCCTTTTGTAATTTAACATAATTTTTTCCTGAAATATAAAAATCTGCATTAAAAATCATTAAGGGCAAGTCACAACATGCCTCCAACACTTCGTCACAACGAGCCCTGCGTTACGCCGTTCTGAACTTTATTCACTAGTTTCCGAAAAGTTGTTATCCTTAATAAATGAAATACATAGAATAACAACTCAAAATATAAATATTCAAATAATGTTAAGCAAGTTTACATACCTCACGATCCCTCGTGACAATGGCGATTCTAACGTAAGTCACAAAATTTATTTTTGCAATAAAAAACACGATAAATAATCTTATCTTGAAAACAACGCAACGCTATACTTCCAAACATATACAGCACATTACAATAATCAACCTGTTCACTGACATGACGCGACAGGTTCTTCAACCTACTGGATCATTCAGGAAACCCTATGGCACTACTTGCCCTCTGGCACAACTAACCCCGTCTCCCCCTACATATCATTCATAATTTACTATTTGGTTTTCAACTACAGAAAGACTTTAGAAAAAATTACTAAAACTGATCGATTACTTTAAGATTTATGTCGTAATCCACTAAGCCTTATTTAAGCATGACTAATCGGCCTTTACGCCAAACTCCTTAAAACAAAATCATAACTTTTTTTTAAGAAGTGTGTTTAGACGTGGGAGCTACTATAATCCGCATCAAAAAGAGTAAAAATGTAATGCTTATTTTTGAATAAATGCCTTTTGCCTCTGATAACTCTTCGTGATTGAAACGGCCTTAAATACGGGTAACTATAATAATCTAAAAACTGATTAAAACAAACTTAACACTCTCTTTCCACAAATAAATTATAAATATTAAATAGTTTTACGTATCTGTGGATTTTTTTTATACGTTTTTGTATTTTCTATTTTTTTAAACGCGAGAATCCTGCGAGCTTCATTTGTATATACTTTGTAAATATGAAGTATGCCCCACACAATATGTTAATCTATGCTAATAAGCACTTACTGGATGCTTGCGTGCATCAATAAACATCATTCTGTATTTCAATGGCCAGCTCATTAGCATTCTATCTGCGAGAATCGATTCATACTTTTCTAATCAATCCCAATTTCATTCAGCCAGTGTGCAGAAACACACACACACACACAAGTTTACTCTGAAACTTATAAATCACAAGATTAAAAAATGTATTGATACTGTGTCTCCTGAGGATTTTGAGTCTTCTTATTCTCGGGGGTTGCATAGAATTGCACAATTCTTTCCCTCGCTATAAAAAAAAAAAAAAAAAGTTGCTTATACCATAAGGTTGGCAATGCTCACTGATAGGTTTTTCCTGTTCCTGTTTACTCATTACGTTGACAATGGTTCGTTATCAGTTCGTTAATTTGAAAAAGCAGAAATATAGAAAATAAGTTCACATACACAATTTAATATACTCTGCAGGCCCATCCAACCTATAACTCTTTGTGGGCCGCATTAGAAATCTGTTTTGCACAGGTGAGCCGCGTTGTACAAAAGCATGTACCATATACATATAATTATTTTTCCGGTGGGCTTGTGAAGATTTAAAACGGAAAATATGTAAATTAAATTTATTTTTATTCATAAAATAACTATAGAACAGTGGAAAACGTATGATTATGCTTTAATATGTATAATAATAAGAATTAGTTATTGATCTGGTAATATTTTATTAACATCAACGAGCATGATATTTGTTAAAAAAAGTCACAATCAATTTATTAATTTCGAATGTTCTAACCGAAGTTGTCAAATTAGAAATTTCCTGAATTCTGACACGGGCCGCAGAAACTTACACGGCTGGCCGCTGGTTGGCCAGCCCTGCTCTATAACACAGGAGCATATTACTCTTACACTGGTATATTTCAATACTAGCAGGCTTTCCCCGCTTCGCTGGTCACTATGTTTAAAGGAAACTCTTTTCTATATAGCTTTATGAAAAAAAAAAAAAAAAAAAAATACTGAAATCGCTCAGAAGCTCGCTTCGGCAGCAACTTGTTCGTCTTCGCAGTCTCCGGTGCCTGTCCCTATTGCCTGCGACAATGACTTACCCGTGGGCTTTCATTTGGGTGCTTATCACATAAGATAGTTACGATACAGACAGTATCGAAAATTTTGAAGTAGCCCTTTTGTATTTGAATTCCAATTAATTAAGAACAACATTATGCGTTATGATGTACATAATATTTGCTTTCAAGTTATTTCCTATATTTATTTGATTTAATCGATAAACCATAAAATGACAGCAATTTCAAGCCAAATATAATATTACAATATGCTATGATCGGCTACGTCTATCGCATGAGACAATTATTATTATTATTATTATTATTATTATTATTATTATTATTTTGTTGTTATATATATTTCATGCTTAGTTAATAGTAGTTGGTATATAGAAAAATAAATAAATTAATTAATATGTAAACCTGATCATGGTACAACCTTAATATAGCTTCCTTTGGCGGATTTTGAATTTTTGTCGCCGTTTTAGACGAAAATATAATTTATGCGATTATTGTTCCTATTTCTTTCTATCTCTTTCTTTCTATCTCTTTCTTTTTTTCAATATTTTATAATTTAGTTATATTTTTGATGCGCTGCTTGGCTTTAAATGGCTGTCCTTGGCGAAAAATGTCCGATCTACTTCAGCATCAAAATTTAAAAATTTGTCCAATTCAACATTTAGTATTTTTTTTTTATTTTTCACGTGAAAGCATATTTCTTTTTATGTTGAAAAATAAATAAATAAATAAATAAATAAATAAATACCTCGTAACTTTTTTTGGCAACAATTAAAAACTTAAATGGCTTATATTAAGGCAATTAACAGTTTATTATTTTCATATTTTAATTAATTTTAAAAAATCTAATTAAATTTCCGGTATAAATAGTAGCCTATGTCCTATTCCAGACTATTCTCTATCGCTGTACCAAATTTCATCCAGATCCGTTTAGCCGTTGTGGCGTGATCGAGTAACAAATATCCATCCAAACTTTCGCATTTATAATATTAGTATAGATATCGTACGCATTTTAATTTATCGTATTAATATATTTCAATGTATTATATACTTACACACGATTTATGTTACACAAACATAGTTATGCATTTTTTATCCTCTTTATTCAATGTTTTAGCGTGAAGAATAGCATTTTTCTTTCTTTTTTTTTTTTTTTTTTTTTTTTTTTTTTTTTTGAACTGAAAGCATTTAGCTGCATTTTTGTTATCAAAATATTCAGTATAACTCTCTTTTAATTTTGCAACTTTTTTATTTATTTCTAAACTTATTTCAAAAACAATACATTCAGAAATAGGCGAATGATTTCTTAATTGCTATTTTTAGTTGCATATCGATAAAATTATCAAATAAACTTACGATTTTTTTTCTGAAAATCAAACATAGAATTCCGACTTTAATATGTGTAAAGAAGGAAATAATTGAGTTTTACAGTTGCGTGTTAATTATAGTCATGCCAATTCAATGAAACATTAAAAAAAATAAAAAAAATAAAAAAAAAAATAGAACATAAACGTTATTCGGTTCAAATCTAATTTTATTTTTTAACATCACTATTCAAATCATAGTATTAATTTAAATTTCTTCATTATTCACAAATAGAGACAATAATTTTGATTTCTTCAAACTTTTGAAAAAAGATTGGTCCTTATGTTTATTAACTCCAATTTACTTCTTCTATTGAAAGACTTTCAAAAGAATTTAAACTAGTCTGTCAAAGAAAATATTTTTCTATTTAAAACAAAAGCAAAGTTTGTTAATTTCTTCAAATTTTAAGAGTTTTGTTTTTCTTAAGTTCTTCGTTTTATTCAAATAATAAAATAGCAATTATGAAAGATTATTTCTTAGCCTTAGAGAATAACAAAAAAATATTGACTGTCAAAAACTTTATAAAAAATATTATCAAACTTAACTAATGTTTTAATACAATTAAAAAATATTTTTTTTTATTATAATATCGACTTCAGGTGTTTTTTTAATAATAATAATGCATATATGATAAAAAGAAAATAGTTTTTATAATTAATGCGATTTTAATAATACACACATTTCGTGCGTTTTATTTTTTGTACTGATAATACAGAGTTTCTATAAAATTTCGCAATTAAAGAAAACTTTTTACTTTTTGTATAGAAAAAAAAAAGTGAATGAAGGGAAATTCCTTCTCAATGAAAAACATCAATTTACTTTTGCGCTTATACAATTTTTCGGAGCCCTTTATTGAGTGTGGTGACACCCCTAAGTAATGAATTGGACAACATGATTAATTGAAAAGAGATTTGTTGCTGTGCTTGTGAATAAAAGAGTTCTAGAGTAAATTACAAGACAGTTATATATCACGATAAAACAGGAATAGATGAAGTTGTTTAAAAGTAACATGTATAACACACGAAGGAAATACTGCTAAGGAATGAAACGAATTCATTATCGAAAAGTTCTAAATATATAAAGATATTACATAATAGGAAATAAACATGCTAAATTTCAATAAATCTTTAAAAAATTCTACGCAGACATAAAACGGAGCAGTAGATTTTTTTAAAAATATGTGCGAATCTAAGTTTTTTTTTTTTTTTTAAGACTGCATTGTGATTGTAAAAATTTTCCCAATATATGACCTCTCTAGTGAACATTCTTTTCAAAAAAAGACATGTATGCTTTGATTTAGATAGTTTATGGTACGTGCTCGTGAATGGCGTGAAAGACAGCAATTATTACTGAAGTTGCAGTGACAAAATTTTAAAATTTAAGGATGATAATATCCCATTTTTATCATATGGTAATTTTTTGAGAGAGATACCCTGAAACGTGTTCTGCGGAAAAAATAAGAAAAACTCTGGGGAAAAAGTGGTTTAAAAGACGATTAAAAAAAAAAAAAAAAGCACTGAGTACAGAATATGATGACAAACAAGTCGTGAAAAATTATCCAAATTCAGATTTTGCATTTTTTATGTAGTCTCTTTCACACGAGACAAAACATTGCACGCTGGTTATTGGAAGCAACAAAACGTAGGTAGCCCCTTTAAAATAGCAACGAAATACAAACTACAGAATTTTATTATTCGAGATAACTCTGTGAAAAATGAGTCGGCAAGAATCTTGGCTAACCTCTCATTACCACCACTGAAAATTTGTGAAAAATATAGTTTTCTACTCTGAGAACAAGATCATGTTCCATTGACAAAAAGTAGTTTTTTTTTTTTTTTTTTTTTTAATAACGTTTTTACACTTTTGAGGTGTGGAGAACCAGAAAATAACAAATTCGAAATGGTGTCTTCCTGTAGGGTTGTCAGCTTGATATGTTGTTGGTTCGTTATTTTCTTAGCCAGAGCATGCGCTACCTCGAGAACAAATACTCGTAAAACTGTCGAATCAGTTTTAAAACATCCCTTATGATACTGCTACGAACACCACAGCTTTCAAATATTTTACAGTCGGCAGCAAAATTATTCAAGCGGTAACAATAATTCCTGTATAAAAAAAATATACACTTAATACTGTTTCGGTAAATAAATCCGTGTCGATTCATGTTCTTAGTCAGTCTAAGAATATGATTCGACAAGGATTTATTTAACAAAATAGTATTAAGTGTACTTTCACTTCCTTATACAAAATATAAGAAAGTATAGTAATCCCGATTTGCGAAATGGATATTGTATTTCACATAGCTCAGAAACAAATAATTATAGAATATTGTAAATTTATGATGTCTAGTTGTACACCTGAAACTTTGATTTTAATGCAAGCTCTCGTTTTAGAGATATCAACGACTTTACACGAATTTTCGTGGCGTCTGCATATAAGTATGTGTGTGTGTGTATCTCGCATAACTCAAAAACGGTTGAACCTAGAACGTTGAAAATTGGTATGTAAGTAATATATAACATCTAGTTGTGCACCTCGCTTTTTGTACTTTCTGTGATTTTCCGTTTTGGAGAAATTAAAAAAAAAATTATATTCATAATGATCTAAAATATAAAGGTTTTTGGCATTTATATTACCTACCATCACAGAGATTTCAAAAGAAGCTAATGACAGAGCCAGTAATGATATTGTTATGAAAGTTGAAAACATTTTTGCGTGTTGAAAGTTATGCATAAAGAAATACGCAGGTTCCAGTCAACAAATGCACTTTATTTAATAAGTAATCGGCTCATAGATAGAGCTCATAATGATATTGTTATGAAAGTTGATGACATTTTTGCGTGTTGAAAGTTATGCATAAAGACATAAGCAGGTTCCAGTCAACAAATGCACTTTATTTAATAAGTAATCGGCCGGTAGATAGAGCTCATAATGATATTGTTATGAAAGTTGTTGATATTTTTACGTATAGAAAGTAATTTCTAAAAGATATAAGTAGGTTCTTTTTCACGTATGCATTTTATTTAATGAATGTTTAGTTAGCCCATAGACAGAGTCCGTAATGTTATTTTTGTGAAAGTTGTCGACATTTTAGCGTGTAGAAATTGATTCTTTAAGACAGAAGTGGGTTCTAGTCGACGAATGCACTTCATTTAATGAATACTCAGCCCGTGCATAGAGCTTGTAATGATATCGATAAAAAAAAAAAAAAAAAAAAAAAAAAAAAAAGTTCTCGACATATTAGCGTGTAGAAAGTACTTCTTAAAGACACAAGTAGGTTCTTGTCGACAAATGCACTTTATTTAAAGAAAATTCAGCATTTAGATAAAACCCGTAATGATGATGTTGTGAAAGTGGATGACATGTTTGTGTGCAGAAAATAATTCTTAAAGATATAAGCAGGCAGAGCCCGTAATGATATTGATAAAAAAAAAGTTATCGATATTTTAATGTGTAGAAAGTAATTCTATAAGAAATAAGCAGGTTCTGGTCGACGAATGCACTTTATTTAATTAATTTTCAGTAAAAAATTCAATAAAACTTTTTTTTTTTTTTTTTTTTTTTTTTTGTGCTACAAAAATTAATGTTCTTAAAGCGATCCAATGACATGGTCATTTTTACTACAGAAATCAAATAAGCATTATTAAATACACTACAGAGTATAAATTTTGCTAAATCAGGAACAACCGAATATTTCGAAGTCTGGATAAAATTTGAATTCATAGATAGTATTGACAGTGGATTATCGAATTTTCAGTGTAGTTCTGCGCGAAAAACCAATGCATCTTTATAAAATTTCTAGAACTAGACTCCTATTGAGGTTAGAGTTTCCAAATTTTGTGAATCCCTTACTATCCTTTTTCGCCGCATTTGAATGCCTAATTTAACGCTAAGTCAAAGCCCTCTTTCGTTTAAATGAAAATCTTTCATCTGTTTCCACTTTTACTGTAATACCGTATAGAAAATAGCACGTAAAGATACAGGCAAGTTCTAGTTTACAATCATTAACAATCACTCTTCTTTTTTTTAATAGTCCTGTGAGTCATTTATAGAACTTTCGAAGAATTTAGTTCTGCGCTATAAAACAATGAGTTTTTCCGGAATATTCAAGGATTCTGTTTTTATTGAAGTTAGAACTCTCAAACTCTGGCAACCCTAAACTATAAATTTTCGCCAAATGCGGTCACCAAGTCACCAAATTCGATGCCAAGACCAAAAATATACACTGGCTACTAATTTGCGGTTTGGCGAGATTAGCGATAAAAGTTTGCGTCAAATATTGTTTCAGGATAGCCAGAAACCCTTTCTCAGTTTTAATTGTGTTAATTATTTTGGTAAAATTTATCATTTATCACTACTAATTTTTTCCAAAGAGAACAAAACTGGGCCATCTATACTCGAATGGTTTTCATTGTAATCTCAGCTGTGTATTCGCCAATGAGAGATTCTGTAATAAGCCGTGGAGTACGATTCCTGGAAAAACTACTATATTTGTCTGGTCGGTATATATAATAGTATTATCGTGACTTTTTGGTTGGAGTAATAGTTTTTCCTTTCTTGATTTGTTTTTGTTTTTAAGGAATGTTCGTGGACTGGAACCTGTCTGTTCATTTACTAATCGGTTACCTCACACAAAGCTGTCAATCTTTTTGTAACAATATACATATTCCTATGGTTGTATAAGGAATTCATGTAGTGTCCACATCAGATTTTTTATAAACAGGAATTATTGCTAGCACACGAATAATTTTGCTGCCAAGTGCAATTCTTTTTTTTTTTTTAATTAATTTATTAATTAATTAATTTATTTTTTTATTTTTATTTTATTTATTTTTTTCTTAACAAGAGCGAATTGGGCGAAATTTTACATAAACGTGCTTTAGGGAGATGATTGTTATCGCATATGTGTTAGACCAGTTTTAAAATATCATTTATGAGACTGGCATGAACATCGCTAATTATTAACATTCTACTTTAAAAATTACTTAAGTTATTAAAAAAAAAAAAAAAAAAAAAAAAAAACTCTTCATAACATGGCAGAATAGGGCAATATTTCACACAAACTGGCTTTATGAGGAATATTGCGCTGGAAATAGCATGGAGTTAAGTGAATACTAAAATACGAAGCTAACTTTTAAAATATTAGTGAACAAATTAGGAAAAAGTAAATATATATAAAAGCGGACCAAGGGCAGTCTGTTGTGTTCGGTATTTCAGCAGCGATCGGAAAGGTACTTTTCTTTTTAATCACAGTTTCTCCAAAGGCAATTTTTCGGACCACGCTATATATGGTTTTTCAATTTGCGTATAACGATACAATAAAAAAATCAGCGTTGCCATTGAAAAATTTCAAAAGTTTATTGCTGTAGCTATAACAGTGAGATCTGAACTATTGTATTTCACCTCATTTTCGAATATATGTCTTAAAATATCTAAATACAACTTTATGCGTCATTTTCTTGAATGGTACTTGAATGTCTCTTGACAACTTGAATGTCTTTTGACAACACTATCTCCGAAAATAGTTTATGTGTAGTAGGGTATAATAAAAGTCATGTGGTTATTACACAGCAGATATTTCCTTATTATTAATGAATTGTTATTTTAATTAGTATATAAAATGTGTAAAGTAGAAATAATTATAAGATAAAAAAAAATTTATAAACCATGTTTTTAAATTTTCTGTTGAATCATATAAACGCTACTGAAGGCAGCCAGAACCCCAGCAATTGAATAAAAGTATTAAAAAAATTCTTTGCTACCGTCTTTTGAGCTATTATAAAAGTTTCAAATGGCTATCTAGCCGGGAAGATAGTTAAAAGTTGATTGCAAGCTTTGTACTGGAAACGCTGCCGAAGGCAGCAGGGTCCCGAAGCAATTGGATAAAAATATTTTTAAAAAGCATTTTCACCGTATTCTGAACTATTCCGAAAGTTTCAAATGTCTAGCTACTCGGGAAGTTAGTTAAATAAATTTTCTGTTGAATCATATGAACGCTGCCGAAGGCAGTAGGGACCTGAAACAGTTGACTAAAAGTATTAAAAGAAATTTATTGCCACCGTGTTCTGAGCTATCCTGAAAGTTTCAAATATCTAGCTAGTCGGGAAGTTAGTGAAAAATCGATTGCAAGCTTTGTACAGGTAACGCTGCCGAAGAAAGCAGGAAACCGAAACAGTTGGTTAAAAATATTTAAAAAATGCATTTTCACCGCGTTCTGAACTATTCTGAAAGTTTCAAATGTCTAGGTAGTCGGGAAGTTAGTTAAATAAATTTTCTGTCGAATAATATAAGCGCTGCCGAAGGCAGAGGGACCTGAAATAGTTGACTAAATTTATTAGAAAAATGTATTGTCACAGTGTTATGAGCTGTCCTGAAAGTTTCAAATGTCCAGATCGGAAAGTTAGTGAAAAATCGATTGCAAGCTTAGTACTGATAACGCTGCCGAAGGCAGCAGAAACCCGAAACAGTTGGCTAAAGGTATTTAAAAAATGCATTTTCACCGTGTTCTAAACTATTCTGAAAGTTTCAAATGTCTAGCTATTTGGGAAGTTAGTTAAATTAATTTTCTGTAGAATCATATAAGCGCTGCCGAAGGCAGCGGGACTTGAAATAGTTGACTAAAATTATTAGAAAAATGTATTGTCACGGTGTTGTGAGCTGTCCTGAAAGTTTCAAATGTCTAGCTAGTCGGAAAGTTAGTGAAAAATCGATTGCAAGCTTTGCACTGATAACGCTGCCGAAAGCAACAGGAACCCGAAACAGTTGGCTAAAGGTATTAAGAAAATGCATTTTCACCGTGTTCTAAACTATTCTAAAAGTTTCAAATGTCTAGCCAGTCGGGAAGTTAGTTAAATTAATTTTCTGTAGAATCATATAAGCGCTGCCGAAGGCAGCGGGACTTGAAATAGTTGACTAAAATTATTAGAAAAATGTATTGTCACGGTGTTGTGAGCTGTCTTGAAAATTTCAAATATCTAGCTAGTCGGGAAGTTAGTTAAAAATCGATTGCAAGATTTGTCCCTGACAAACAAACCCACAAATAAACAAGAATCGAAGTTAATAAAAACATGGTAAAATCATATCCTACAGCGCATTGCAAAATTTATCATTATTATATAGGGGAGATTGGGGCACAGTGGACCACCCCTATTTAAATCTCTTAATATTTAACTCTATTAGTTTATATTGAGACTCATAGATAGCAGCATGGTACTACTTGTATACATCCAAAAAAAAAACCACATGGTAAATGCTGAGAATGATAATGTCATTTTAATGGTAATGCCATTTTATAAGATTTTTATGTTTTGAGCTGCTCAAAGTAATTTTTCAAGTTTGAAGTTTTTTTTGATTTTATCAGGACTGAACTATTGACTACAAGTATCGGACAGTAGTTAAGAAAAAGTAAGATATTGTTGTTTTTAAATTTATAAAAATTATTAGCATATTTATAGTTTATATATAATTTTAATATTATTATATGTTTTGTCTGGACATGGGGCACAGTGGATCGCCTTCCAATGTGCCTAAAAGTCCAAATTATATTTAATTCCTTATTTATAGTTAAATTTACATATACAAATATAATGTGACTCAAAATAATTAATAAAAATAAATAATAATCTTAATGTTATAATAAAATAAATTTCTGAAAAGAGAAAATAGTTGAATACTAGTATAATAATTATAAATATCTAAATTTGAGAACTATTTGAATTGTTTAATATTAAAAAAATAAATAAAATGATTATGTGATATAATAAATAGTAGGTTATATAAATTTATTGTTGTTGTTTTTAGAAGTAACATGCAAAATGTAAAAGTAGAATAATTTTAGTTAAACTTATCTCACAAATATAATGTAAAGTATTAATATCTCAAAAAAATTAATAAAAATGTCTGAATGGTAATATAATGTTTAATTATATATTTCATAATTTTTATAACTATATAACATTAATGAACAAATTGAAAATATATCTTATTGTTTTTAGTGATGGACAAAGGAAATCTGATATAGGATTCTTCTTCTAATTTGATTTCTTATTTATTTTGATTTCCTATAAATTTTGGTAATTATATTTCATGAAAATGTTCAAATTATGTTATTTAGACTAGAATTTCATAAGAAACTAATTTTAGAAAACAAAATGAGTAATTTATGTTAATTGAACATGAACATGAGAGGTTGGTCCACTGAACCCCGGGTTGTTGTGGTCCACTTTGTGAGTGCACACATTTTATTTTTTTATTCGTAATGTATTTCAAGTATTGTTATAAAAAAAACTAGGACATGTCAAGAAGGGTGTAAAGAATGTTTTCTAATTTTTTCAAGTACCTTGCTGTTTTATTTTTGATGAAAAAAATTAAAAGTGTAAAAGTGATCCACTGTGCCCCGGTCTCCCCTACTCATTGCAATTCAGCTTCTCAAACAGTTGTAAATAATGCATTTGCAGTGTCTAATGCAAAGATCTTAAATTAAATTTGAAAAACATTTTTTAAAAAATGCTTTTTCTTATAATATACATTTTCTTACTTTTATTTATTTTTTATTTATTTTTTATTTTATTTTTTATTAATTTGTTTCTTTTTCTCCTTTTCATTTTTAATTCCACTAGTTTTGGATTACACTCTACAAACTATCGGAACCCAAATATATTTTCAATAATTTGGTGTGTCACTCACACGACTTTCTCTTACCCTGAAATTTAATACTATAAATACAGGTTGCAGATTAATAGGTAAGATAACGAGTACTGTTATGTAAACCTGTGTTAAACAATTCATATTAGGCTTCTGAAGAGTTTTATATGATAATTAGTTCTGTGTGAGGGGGGCTACCGCCCCCCTTACCGCCCCCCGTTTCATTAATGCACTTACATTTATATAGAATTTAATTTGGTTATTAAAAAATAATTCTCTTAAAAAAAAAATATTAAAATTATTATTTTAAAAAATTATCTTTTATGATAAGGCAGGCGATTTCCATATTAGAGAAGTAGTATAACACCAAATATCCAAAAAAAGTCCATTTTATTCTCAATATTAAAAAAAAAAAAAAAAAAAAAAAATACGATAACTTTGTTTTAAATTATCGCAGATCGATGGTTCAACCATTCATTTTAAAGGTATTGGCGAGATCTTTTGAAAGATACCCATCATGAAAATTTACTCTCCTCGAGGGGGGACTTCCCCCACAGGGGAGGAGGCGAGGATCCTACATACACAAAAATTTTTTCCTAGTTAACTATCTCTATTACAAAAAATATATATTCGTTTCATTTGGTTTAGTGCAGTCTATAGACGTTAAACTCTACTTTCCTGCAATTTCCCCCATAGACGTAATGTATTAGAATTCTCTTGATTGTCCTTGTACACGAACCATTTGCTTAATCTTAACGAAAAGCTTACTGTAGTATCCCTATATGATACACATTTAGAATACCAAGTTTGAACTTTCTGCCATAATTTGTTTTTGAGATATGCTGATAACAGACAGACACACAGACACACAGACACACAGACACAGAGACACACACACAAGTAAAAAAAAAAATCGATAACTTTGTTTTAAATTATCGCAGATCGATGGTTCAACCATTCATTTTAAAGGTATTGGCGAGATCTTTTGAAAGATACCCATCATGAAAATTTACTCTCCTCGAGGGGGGACTTCCCCCACAGGGGGGGAGGCGAGGATCCTACATACACAAAAAATTTTTCCCAGTTAACTATCTCTATTACAAAAAATATATATTCGTTTCATTTGGTTTAGTGCAGTCTATAGACGTTAAACTCTACTTTCCTGCAATTTCCCCCATAGACGTAATGTATTAGAATTCTCTTGATTGTCCTTGTACACGAACCATTTGCTTAATCTTAACGAAAAGCTTACTGTAGTATCCCTATATGATACACATTTAGAATACCAAGTTTGAACTTTCTGCCATAATTTGTTTTTGAGATATGCTGATAACAGACAGACACACAGACACACAGACACAGAGACACACAGACACAGAGACACACACACAGACACACACACAGACATACAGACATACACACAGACCATTTGCTAAAAACATGATTTTCGTATTCAGGGGACCTCAAAACGTGTAAATATAACAAAATTTCGCGTTCGAAAATTTGAGCCAAAAACAATACTTTCTCTACCTTATGGGTAAGAGAAAGTAATATATTGATAATATAAAACGACATTACACAGATCAAATAATTTATAGTTAAATTATGATTAATGGAGCCATAAATATAGGGAATGGGTGTAATTCTTTACCTTTCTTATATCGATTTTAACACTTTTCGGTAAAGCATTTTATTTTTTTACCAAATTCATCTCAATTTTCCGAATTAGAACTTCTTAAGGTACCTTTATTTTTGTAAAAAGTTCTTCGTTAATGTATTATTTAAAGATGATTAATATCCTGTAGCGTTTATTGTCAATTTATCTTCGATAAACTTTGAAAAGTGTTACTATTTTGGAAGATTAATACAAAATACACGCGCCGTGAAAATCAATATCCTATTAATATTCCCTTAATAAAAAGATAATGTTTTGATGTCAATCAGAAGTTTTCAACAAACAAATGAATTAAAATATTTTAAAATAAAATAATAAAGATTCACTAAAAATATATAAAATAAATTTGACAAATTTTTGTTTAACCCTTTCAGTTGCAGTGTTCCCGCTGATGGAACACCTAATTTTAATTCTCAAGTGCAAAAACTCATCCCGGAAATTTTTTAGCAAAAATTTACATTTCTAACATAGCAGAAAAGGCCCTTTTTTAACGCGAAAATTTAAAATTTCTTCTGTTTTAATTATGTTCGTAAATTCCGGTGGCAGTGTAATTTAAATGATCCAAATTACCTTGCACCGCAAAGGGTTAAAATACTCCAGAATAAATTGAAATGTTGGGATCTATGCAACTTTTACGAGTTTTTGTTGTCGATAATGTTTACTTATAAAGTGATTTATTTATTAAATTAAATATTACTTGAATTTAATAAGGTTTACTTACAGATGTTTGAAACCGAAAATTTCTCGAAAAGGAACAATGCTAATTTTTTATTTTTTAAATATTTATAATCAGCTATGTGTCTAAAAGCCATTTTTAAAATTAGTTTAGTAATTTTTAAAATAAATTAAGTAATGAACGTTAAAGGGTTAAGGCTAAATATGTACAAAAAATTATTAAATAAAAAAAAATAATAATAAATAAATAAAAAAGCCTTAATATTTTATTTTAATTGCGCTACCACAAATAGAGAAATTATCTCATGAACAGCTCCATGATCGCATTGTTTATAAAGGTATAGTAAAGTACTGGGATTCATTATTCCCTCTCTCAAAAGTGGTATGTAAAATATGTGTCATTCTGTTTCAGGTTAAAAACAATATAAGCTGTACTTTATGGAATACCGTTGTAAATGTGTAACATACGACGTTGAGCAATTTTAAGCCGAAACATTTTCAGCATATTATTAAAAACTTAATCTAGTTTAAACAAGAGTGTAGTTTGAAGAACGATTTATTTACAATACACATTTCCAAAATGAGAGGAATTTGAACTATGCTGAGAGTAAAATGTAGAGTATCAATAGATCATTTTCGAAGCCTCTTAAAAGTTCAAATGCACACCTAATAAAGCACGGAAATATTACCAAATATTTGAATGTGTTTCATTATTTATGAGTTACCAAAAAATATATATTCACTAACGTAAGGTGTAAGGTTTTCTATAGGACGCGTAAAATTACCAATGTAGTGATATCTTATGTAAACGGGTTGACAATGTAGTATAGTTTAGAGTCCAGATGTGAAAAGTTTCTTAGTTTGTCGTACTCGTGAATGGAAAGATTTTTCACCATCGTCCTGAATCAACCATTTGCGTGATCACAATGTGACGCGAAGCAGACAAATCAAGTACTTGTACTTATTATTTATTTATACGAAAAAAAGTTGGGTGCTACATTTTTAACTTATTAAAGAGAAAGTGACCAAAGTCTACTACAAGCTCAATTTGTTAGCTAGAGTCACCTGAGTTTTGAAGCGTAAGGCTCTGGAAGAAAATCTACGTAGCAGGAAAAATATTATTTTATGTAGATCCTGTCTAACATAAAGATCATGTAGCACTCCGCAACAAATTTCAAACAATATAGCAATATCTCCGCCATTGTATGACCAAACGCTATAGTATGATTTCAAAGGATGTGTTAAACGTCTTTTTAGGGGTTACGCCTCTGCACTTGTGTATTGAATCAGAGAAAGCTTGTGCGAATCTACCCACACTGTAAAAAAATAACTATTACCAGCTGCAATCTGTGATTGGATAAAATAAATCACAGATTGCAGCTGGTAATAGTTTTTTTTTTTTTTTTTTTACAGTGCAGTTGGGTTAACGGCCCTCTTCACTTACCGTCGCCGGAAGCCCGAGTCAATGTTATTCTATGGGGAAATTTTCTTTACAAATAACTTATTAACTAATGCATATTTTTAAATTTGGTTTTCACATTCAGAAAATTCTCAACTGTTAAATTGACGGATTTTTTTTATAAAAATGTATTTTTATTTTAATTTTTAATATGTTATTTTGAAATTGCAAAGTGAAAAAAATTCACATATTGAGAATTCGTATTTTGCAGCTTCAAAATAAAATATAAAAAATTAAAAAAATAATAAATAATAAAAAAATAAAATAAGGTGCATCCGTTGAACAGCTGGGAATTTTCAGAATGTGAAAACAGAATTTAAAAATATGTATTAGTTAATAAGTTATTTGTAAAGAAAAATTTCCCATAGAATAACATTACTTTCGGCTTCCGGCGGCGGTGAGTGAAGAGGCCCTTAAAGTATTGAAGGGCACCAATATCATGCCGGTGATGGTAGTGTAACAACAAAACGATTTTGAGCTCATTCAAAACATTCCTTTGAAAGGAAACAAGAGTTCCTGATGATATAGCGTCTCGCCACCCAACCCGTCTATGATAGCTACGTCTATATTGAATAGTTTATATATTTGTAGTGCATAAAACATAACAAAATTAATGTACATCATTCAGACGTTCAAAAATATGTTTCACATCAAAGATCAGGTTGTTAGGCCACACAAATAATTTTTATATTTTGTAGGATATAAGTGGAAATCGCTCAAAATGAATTTACATTTTTGTCATATTTGTTTTCTCTTTCTTACAATGCTAAACATTCAATTTTTTAAACTGCACGTGCACAACTTAAAAAATTATATAGAACAATATAACAGTAACCTATTAAGCTTTCTCTTCAAAAGTAAAGCTATAAAAGTAGTTTCGTGAAGTTTTTTCTCCATACATAAAAATGAAATATATTTTAAGGCATCCTAACTTAGAATATTTTTTAAATTACGTAATATAACAGAAATACTATCGTAAAATGCTTTATAGTGTATGCGAACCGAATGATTTTTATTTCTTGTTTTTCCCTTCTTTTTTTAATTTAATGTGTATTACACTAGAAATGATCGTATTTTAAGTATAAATAGTTGTTGCCACTTAAGACATGTTTTGCCTTACTTCAATCATTATTTTCTATTTTCTCTTTTAGAATACGAACTCTTTTAACGAAGAACCTTTTGAAAAATAAAAAACCTAAGCATGACTTCAATATCTTTCAATTTATTTTCAATAAAAAAACTTATTTTATTTTTGCAGTTCTTTCCGAACGCAATTTCAGCCAATTTATCTCATTTTTATACGTTTTACAGTTACTCCAATCTTTTCTCATTTTTTTTCTTCTTTTAAGTCATTTTCAATTATATTTCAAATGCTTTTCTCCGAATCAAGTTCGTAAATAAAAATTTGCCTGTTATTCGCTGTTACAAATTTTCAGTTCGCACAAATATCTTATAAATTTAAATATTTTACTTTTAAGTGTACTTAGTACATAAATGTGACACGTTTTTATAAGTTGTTTCTTAAGTATTTGAGACATTAACTTTTCTGTCCTTTTATTTACATACTAGCTGACCCGTCCTACTTCGCACGGATGAACAAATTTTAGTTAACGATGAATTGATATGCAAAAAATAAAAAAAAAATATCAGTTTATATGTTATAGTCAGGCAATATTATCAACTGAAAAGTCAAAATATAATTTTACAATTATTTTTTTCAATCAGTTGTTAAATGTTGGTAATTTTTACTTCATGTTATTTATTTATTTATTTCATAAAAAGAAGCATGTCTTTACTCATGAATAAAAAATATTGAAAAATAAACCTATAACATGAATATGTGTTTGATAAAGTTGACGTCATAATTCCTTTAATTATTATTTATTTGTTCTTATAATATTAATTTCTATTAAACACAGAGCTTATGTGTTTTTAATTTTCGTCCGCAAAGTAATCTGGTTATTGTTTTAGTAATGGTTCTCCATTAGTGATCGTTAATATTTTTTGTGATTTTGGCGGTGAATTAAAAAGGTTATCGCAAATACGTAAAGTCCTTCGAGTGAAACGTCCTAGCTATTGCGTTGCCAAATTTTAAATATCGCCAAAGAAGCCCTATACAAAAGTAGATTTCTAACGCGAATGCACATTTAATTTATTTTAAATGAACCGTGTTTCCAATCAACATAATGAAACTTGCATAATCAAATGTCATTTGTAATTCCCTAGCGGCTGTATATTGCGCTACTTGCTTTCGGAAAAGATTTTATATCAATCATCCTTGGCGGAAAAAAAAAAAAAATGATTGCCAAGTTATCTCGCAAATATATTTAATTTTTTCCATAACTGATGGTTTTTAATAATGTATATTAAGGAAAAAATCAATAATATGAAACAATATTCGTATAATTTATACTATTACAAAATCTGGTGTGAAACAACCACACGACTTCCATTACCCACTATTAAACGTATTATATACATTTCTTGGAGATGCATTTTTTTTTTTTTTTTAGATTTTCCAGTAAGAGAAACTTGATACACGTATAAAGACACCTACAACAAAGTTTACATAGTGAGTTAAAAAATAAGGGAAAAAAATAGATAGTTATTTTTTTAAACACGAATTACCGAGATCTAAAACTGAACTTCCTAATCAAGATGACCGTTAGTATTCCTGTAATATGCACGTAATACTTGAGAAAGGTTATCTAAATTGAATTAATGAAACAATTTTCAAGAAAATCGTTAGAGCCGTTTTTGAGATACCAACTTTTACCAAAACTTGGCATACTCAATTATTGACCGGAAAACAATAATTACATACAAAAGGATATTTAGTATTAAGTTAACATGGCGAGTTTGAAAAAAATTCGTACAGCCGTTTTTAAAGGAAGGCACTTATGAGATCTGAAATTGCGCTGTTTATAGAGGACGCCTATCAATTTTCCTGAACTAACCAATTATATCATTCGAAAGGACATCTAATAGATTGTTTATATAGCAACTTTGAAGAAAATCGTTAGGGCTGTTTATGAGGTACGGGCTTACGGTCCCATTACCGGTTTTCGATGACCCAGTTCCGGTTTTTCAATTTTCACCAAAATTTGGAAAATTCATCTGTACATCAGACCTGAATCAATTGTGAAGATTTGTAGTTCTATCTTTATTAATTTTGGAGATATGACACCCGGAAAATTTCACACATTCGTACACACACACACACACACTGACCAATTGCCAAAAACTACTTTTTTGGACTCAGGAGGCCTTAAAACATATAAATCAGGTGAAACTCAATATCAAATTTTTGGACCGAATACAATACTTCCACTACCTACGGTAGTACGGTAATTGAAGTAAAAACATAGATCTCGTATTTAATACGAAAATATACAGATTTTCGTATTACGTTTTCGATCTCGAAATACCAAAATCGGAAGGACGACCGATATCAAATCTATGCTTTGTTTTCAATTAAAATATTGAAAATTTGAATTAAAAATGTATTTTACCAAAATTTATTATAGCCTCTAGCACTTAGAGACAGTGTAACTTTTGATTAGTATAAAAAAAGAAAGAAATAGAAATCGGCTTTTTAGTTCTAGCGATCGTTCTCTACATATACATATAAACCTTTCCTCTTTATATATTAGTATAGAGCATAGATAGATTAAATAGGTTTCTAATCAACATAATGTAACTCAAATAATTAAATGCTATTTGCATTGCAGTAATGGTTGTATGCGCTATGTATATTGAGCTACTTGTCATAACTGTTAGTTGCTAAAAATAGTCGTCAAATAAATTTAAACTTCTCAATTATTCTTTTAACAAATGCATAATGAAATGCAGACGATATTTTTTTAATTCACTTTTTATATTATTATTCGCGAGAAAATATATTTTATTATATGTCGAAAAATGAATTAACCCGTAAATTTTTTGGGCAACAATTATAAAATAAATAATTTAATAAAAGTTTAGAAGTAACGCTTAGATTACATTATATCATATCATACCAAATTATATTATTAGAAAAATAAATACTTTAAATTTATAATGACGTCAGATTTAACGTGTAAGCTTAACATTTTGCAAAGTTTTATATGAATTTCAATTTAATTCACGTGCAAATATATTTCTTTTCTTTTCATGTCAAGATATTTTAAAAACAAAATGTAAATGTTTCTTTTATGTTGGCAACAGCTAATTTTTTTAATATTTCATTATTTCCATTTCTATTATGGCTTTTATGGGGATTTTAATTAAAATGCTCAGATTTTAAACTAAAATTTATTTTATCAAAATTAAATATAGCCTATCCGCGATTGTAATGAAATGCTCGCCCTCTGGTGGGCTAAGGTGAAATTATCACACCACTGCATATCCTCATATTATGCAATCGACTTTCCATGATGAAATGGCGGAGAAAGAATAATAATTACACGTGGCTGTTATATTTACTAACAACTGCAGTGTTCAGAAAGCGCCATCTATCGATCATTACAAACGCGGATAACAATCAGGCATACTGTAGCTTTTGGTCAGTGAAAGAAGTTTTAAAATCGGTTCAGTAGTTTCAGAGATTACCCTCCACAAACATACAATTTTTTGCGCTTTATATAATGATATAGATTTATTTATAGCAAAAAAAAAAAGTTGAAATTAAACTAAAAGGTTTCATTTAGTCTGTTTTGTGTGTTGCTCGACAGTTATTTTAGCTCATTTAGGCTCATTAGATCGGTCTTTGAGACCGGACCGGGAATTTCGAGCCTCTGCGAATATGATTCAAGCCAGAAAACTAAATTATCTTATAATATATCAAATTTATTTAAAAATAGTTAAAATTAAAAACTACTGAAAGTTTAAAATTTGTAAAGACTTCACGTGTAAACATTAAAAAATGGTATAAGATCACTTTTAAAACACGTATATAAAATTTATTTTATTAAAATCCAACACAAAGCTTTTCGCTATTATTAAAATAACATCTTCAGGTGTTGTTAATTAACAGCAGAGTAGACAGCATTATATACTGGAGAAGTTCAATACAGTTACAGTTAAAAAATAAGTCTTGTAAAAATCACGAGTCATTTAAGATCACTTGGCGTCACACTGGGGTTACACAGCAAGTTCTGTAGAAAACGTTGGCACATAAAAGTTTTCAGCACACCGGAACTATCTTGTAGTGTAGCCACGTACTTTTAGAAAAAAAAAACTAGTATGTTGTGGCCACCACATGACTTTCTTCTATCTTTTCCTATACAAATTCACTCAGCAACAATAATTTTAAAAAAAAAAAGTGGAACTTTGACAAAATTTTGGGTAAAATATGAAAATTATTCTAAGTTTGTCAAAACACGGAAACCGTGGGAGTTTGATAAAATTAAGGGGAGAGGGAAAAAAAAAAAGTGGGACTTTAACAAATTTTCACATTTTACCCAAAATTTTGTCAAAGTCCCACTTCTTTTTTTTTTCCTCTCCCCTTAATTCTATCAAACTCCCACGGTTTCCGTGTTCTGACAAACTTAAACAAATTTTTGCATTTTCCCCCCAATTTTGTCAAAGTCCCACGGTTTCCGTGTTTTGACAAATTTAGAATAATTTTCACATTTTACCCAAAATTTTGTCAAAGTTTGTCAAAACACGGAAACATTGGAACTTTGACAAAATTAGGGGAAAAATGCAAAAATATGTTAAAGTTTGTCAAGACACGGAAACCGTAGGACTTTGACAAAATTAGGGGAAAAAAGCAAAAATTAGTTTAAGTTTGTCAGAACACGGAAACCGTGGGAGTTTGATAAAATTAAGGGGAGAGAAAAAAAAAAAAAAAAAAAATTCTAAGTTTTTTTTTCGTAAAAAGTAAAAAAAATCGATAACTTTGTTTTAAATTATCACAGATTTATAGTTCAACCATTCGTTTTAAAGGTACTGACGAGACCTTTCGAAAGATACCCATCTTGAAAATTTTTGCCTTTATCACCCTGTTGAAAATTTAGAAAAAGCGGGATGGCAGCGCAACCTGTAAGACGATTTTTACCAAAAGTTGATAGGCACTAATTTATGTCAAGGTGCAACTACATACCAATTTGTATGAAATTCTGTGCAGTAGTTCCAGAGATACAGTTGCCACAAAATTTTGTCACACACACACACACAGACAGACAGACAGACAGACAGACATTTTCTAAAAATGGTAAAATCGTGTTCTACATCTCTCAAAACGTGTAAATCCATCAAAAACCCGAAATCGAAAATTTTTACGAATCCAATACTTTCTTCTATTGAAGATAGAAGAAAGTAAAAAAGGTCCAGTTCAGAAAAAGTCGCTCCAGAACTACATGGCAAAGAAACACTTGTAGAAGCACACACAAATTCCCGAGCAGGAAGATTAGAAATCTCGATAACAGCCGTCAACGAAGTTAAAAAGTATATAATGCTGTCTACTCTGCTGTTAATTAACAACACCTGAAGATGCTATTTTAATAATAGCGAAAAGCTTTGTGTTGGATTTTAATGAAAAAAAAATATATATATATACGTGTTTTAAAAGTGATCTTATACCTTTTTTTATTTAAAAATGTTTAACAAATCTAAAGCTACTTTTCTGAAAATTATCCGTCCTTGAATTAACATTTGGCGGTTCTGATTAATTTCACTACTCTGTCAATATTACAAAATTTAAGTAATTTTTTATTTAATATCCACACTAAATTTTAACTGTAGCAGTTGCCTAATTACTTTGAAGGTTATATATCGGTTATGTATTTCAAATATCACCCTACAAAATTAATGGTGATAAAAAAGGAAATATCACTGTTAACTCTAAAAATAATGCCAGGAATGAGCTGTAAATTTGAAAACCCACGTTTCTTATGATGTTTGTTGAATTTATGTAAATATTAATATAAGTCGCAATTCATAATTTTTTGAAATATGAATTTATTAATAATTTTCATAATTAAAATTATATTTTTTTTAACCGAAAATATACATGGAATATGGTTGGATAATTTCATCCTACACAGTAAAAAGAAGAAAAAAATTGAATCAGTGTTTAGGAAGCTATAAAATAAAATCCGTCAGATTTATTTAACACTAGCACGCTTTGCCCGCTTCGCTGGTCACTATATTTAAAGGAAACTCTTTTCTATATATCTTTATGAAAAAAAAAAAAAAAAAATGAAAAAAAAATACTGAAAAATTTGTCCAGAATTATCAATAAATAAATACCTTTAATATAATGCTGAATTAGCTTTTATGCCAAGCGTGATTCATTCGTGCTAAAAAAAAATCTAAAGTTTCGGTATATAAAAAAATGCTATGAAATAAAATTCAGAAGAAACATCTAGATTTGTATTATTACTATTTTATTTTTAAAGTTAGACGTCATTTTCAGACGTCATTTTCTCATTCACTAATTTAACATTTAGTATTTTTTTTTATATTTTGCGTGAAAGCATATTTCATTTTATGTTGAAAAAAATCAAATAAATAAATAAAAATACCTCGTAAACATTTTTGGCAACAATCAAAAATTTAAATGGTTTATATTAAGGCAATTACCAGTTTATTATTTTCATATTTTAATTAATTTAAAAAAAATAATCTATCTCTGTACCAAATTTCATCCAGATCCGTTTAGCCATTGTGGCGTGATTGACTAACAAACATTCATACATCCATCCAAACTTTCGCATTTGTAATATTAGTATAGATTAGCAATCTAGGGCTTTGTCAGCTTATACCTCTATGAAAAATTATGAGAATCATATAAATTATACCATTTTACGAGATGATTTGATCCAAATAACTCAAAAGAATTGTCAAAAATTGGTATACAGCAAATATTTTCCGCGAAACAATATTTTTTAATAACGTTTTTAATCTTAATCTACACATAGCGCATCCACATTTAATCACAAAGGCACCAACATGCTATGGTATGAATGAGCGATGTTGGAAGCTACGTATGAAGATAAGGTAAAGTTAAGGTAGTTCAGATATTGGTCTGACAAAAAAGGCTTTCTATAAACAGAAGTAATAAATTTATACTGAGAACCAAAATTTACTACAAAATTCAATATTTCTCTTTATGGAAAAACTATGTTTCCAGGCCAATATCTTAAGTTCAATACTGTTAGCACCTCTTCTCACAAGTCTGCACTGTTTTCTGTACTTTAATTTAATACGCTAAATCCTATTATAATACTAACGAACTTTTTCAATTAGATTAAAAGATTTTTTCGACTTCAAACATAGTAATTACTTCTCTCGCTGGCTTAAAAGAATGTTTAGCGAAATCGACCTTAATCTAAATAATTCTATTATTAAATCTTAGAAAACTCTTAAATTTATATCGTTGCTATCCCATATTTAATAAAAAAAAAAAAAAAAAAAAAAAAAAAAATGTGAATTTATTGCAAAAGTTTCACGTATTGTTAATGCATCTTTAGCCTTCAAACTTCAACTTCAAATTTGTAATATTTTATCCTATTTTAAACCAGTTATTCCCCTTTGACTGCACAGGTACCGTTTGTAATACTCAATGTAAATAATTCAATTATTTCTATATTGTTTGAACCAGCCGTTCACTCTATATACTCTCGTTTTAGCAGATAAAATAAACTTTAAAAACCATGCTATTTATTCTAAAATAATCAAAGATGATTAGAAACCGTCCATTTACCCGATCTTGATAATGTTAAGATTATTGTTTCTAATTGTTCCGACTACCTTTCTAGGCATTTTCTTAAAGGATGTTTTCTTAAACTTCTTTTTTATTCGAATGAAGCATGCACTGCACATTGCTGGCGATCTAAGCCGCACTTCTTTGATAAATTGTCTTTTCCAGTTGTTTAAAGTTTTCCAGTTGATGCCTGTAATAATGAGCTGTCGAAGAAACATATATGTTTATATTTTCTGAATTATCTTGTATGTTTAACATTTTAAACTATACTTTTAATTGTATATAGCTTGTTTCAAATTTATAATAGAGAATATACCTTCCAAAGTTCATATGTTTATATAATACCCGGAATGCAATCGAATTCTTTTTTGGTCCTTGTAAATGGTAAACACGTAATTTTCAGTCGAGATTATGCTGCAACAAAATTAAAAACATATATCCATTTTCATCTCTTTTAAATAATGTAATGCATTTCTCATAATCAACAACCATTAGGACGTATTATATGTAAATTCTTTACTGCTTTCCTGTAAAAAACTATATTACGCACATTATTTCCCATATTGCTCATATTTCAGAAAAACAATGTAGCACAACACTTTCTATTTTAACATTTAAACATTACTAATAAAAGATTTAAATAATTTGAGTATTTAAATCATAATATTTGAGAATTCTACTTTGCATTTATCGAAAAAACTATATTTCCCACACACATGAAAATCAGTATAGTTTTGGTAATGATGACCCCCCTAACCCATAATCAAATGTAAAGTTGAGATGCGAGTGCCCTCTAAATAATTTGAGTGCATTGGCCGTAATGAAAAAGAATTTTCATTTGTGCCCCTGTAGAAAAAACTATAAGTCTTATATACACACATAAAGTTCATGCAATTCATGCGACTGAAATCGATGACATACATACATACTTGCCAACATACTCATTAATATTCCGTAGTATTGTTAGCTCCGCCTTCTTTTTCACACCGGTATCTTTTTAGAGTATTTTCCCTCTTATTCAATCATAATGACATTTGGTAAATATTACTCTAAAAATTTATTGGTGTGAGAAAAAGGGCGGGACTAACAAGACTACGGAATATTAATTAGGATGTTGGCAAGTATGCATACATATAACTTTTAAATTCGATGGAATGAGGCGTATATACGACGTTCTTTCACACCCATACACGCATATATTCATACGCACAAGTGCACACATATATATACATCAGCGTAAAAATAGCAAAAACGGGGGGGGGGGGGGATTTGGCGCAGAACTCATACCAGTATCTGTTCAAAACTTTTTTCTACTTATTGTTGGTTTAAGAGGAAAAAAGTTTTGATTCATAAATACCGGTATGAGTTCTACACCAAATCTCCATACTTGCACAAATGAATTGAAGAGATCTCAAAACGCATAGGTTGTGATATCGAATATCACACATTCAAAATTACATATTATCTCTTGAATTTAATTCAATTCCTATTTTTATAACCCTTTCAGCGTTAACACTTTTTCGGTATTTCTGTTTAATGATTCATAAAAATAATTCTATGCACAGTATAAATATGAGAAGTTAATACTGTAAACTACACACGTTTATTAATCTTATTTTCTTGAAAAAAGCAACATATATTTCAAAATTTAGCTACACCAGCCTTTTATTTTGACTATGCATGCCGGAAAAAGACGAGCTTAACGCTTATATAGGGTATAAAGAGCTATTCTAAAAACATTATAGCATTTAAAGTCAAGTCTGTTGTGGTTTCTTAACTGACGAATATATCTAATTTAATCTCTCTGCTTCTTGCAATAAGTAATTTTTTAAAAAAATGTCAGAGGCAAATCTTTATCTGGGATAGCTCTCTTTTCTTCTCAATAAAATAAAATAGAATGAGTTTGCTGGCGTTGTCATTTGTCGCAAAGAACAGATGTGCTCTTGGAAAAGAAAGTTATGTAGTCCGTATTGGCTCAGAGGTTTATGAAACCGTAACAAGTAAAAACATCTATTGTGAATAAAATTCTTTAGATTTCTAACGTACATCTTTCATTTTCCCAAGATAGTTTAACGATATTTTTTTCAAGAATTATGTCGCCAATATATTTTTAAAGAATTATACTGATTACAGCGTAACTGAAAAATTGGTTGTTGCATTTGGTTTCTTTGAGATTTAGGTTTGGCAATCATATTGAGGTTTTTGATGAGAAGAAACTGAGCCAAACTTTGATAACATTTTCTTCGACTTCTCGAATGTAAAGACTCTTCCATTTTTTGCTTTATTCTCCGTGTCCCCGACTTCAGCCTTATTAACAACTTTTTTTATCATGAAAAATTTTTTTTAATGATTTCTTTGTCAAAATATAATTAATTAATGTAACACTGAAATATTTTTGTCAAGATTTAAAAAATAAAACATATCAAGTCAGCAAATTAAACTTGGATTATTGTGTCTCGACTTAATTACGGCCATTTGCTTGAAAGGATATCGAAAGTTTCTCACTCTATTTTGGTAGTATATCTCTTCATTAACTAACTGAATTTATAAATCAAAAACTATTTCTTCGTCTAAATAATATATATAAATAGACCAACAAACAATATAGCATAGGTACATAAATATCTAACAATCTAAATTTTGATGATTTTAATAATTTTCTTACAGAAAATGTGTTTGGAATGTAAAAATAAAATAATAAGGTCCTCAATGTGCTGCAAAATTTCTCGTATACAAAGGCGAATCGGGAATATCCTATCAGTACAATTTGTATATTTATAATAATTTTCAATAAATTTAAAACTGTTAGACCTAAAATAAAAATTATTAAGATCTAAATTATCATTTCAATTTTGATTGCAATTGCTTAAGAGAAGAAGTGTATTTTTGTTTAATATTTGATAATAACATAAGTATGCAGTAAAGAATCAAAGTAAATAAGGAATAACATCGCCATAACGTAATGCGCAGAAAGGTTTTATAAGATTAAATCGCTTATAAATTGGAAGATAGACTTGAGATTAAGAAGGGAATCCTTTGTAAAAAGCTTTAAAATATTCGATAAGTATTTAGCTAGATTGTACAAAGAATATCCTGTATAGCTTATAATAGGACAAAAGGGGATATTAGGCTTATGTAATTTAGGGAGGCCACGAAAATGTGATGTAGCTTTTTTCATTATTCTGTAATTTTAATATTCAGTTTTATTTAATTCCTGGGGGTGATGTTCTTTTTTTTTTTTTTTTTTTTTCTAATTTATTGCGAAAGCAGTCTTGAAGAAAACCCTGAGTTTATGCGATTTAAAATGTATTAATATTAAAAAATAACAGTAACCCTTCTTTTATTATATCGAGTTATAAATATGGAAGAGTTATTAAATAGCGACTTTAAAATATAATATTCATACGAACAGATATATAATCAAAAGCTTTGTCTTTAATTAATAGAGAGTTATTTCAATAGAAGATAATATACAGAACTGTTGATTTTCTCATCATATAATTAATGGCTTTGCATAGAAAAATGAGTTCCAAAAAAAAATAAATAATAATTTTTAAAGTTGGGTTTTTGATATTTTTACGCTTCTTGAGATTCCCTTAATCCAAAAATTATCTCTGTGTATGCCTTTTGTCAGCATGACTTAAAAGCAGATAACCTGCAGAAAGTTCAAATTTGGTAATTTAAGCATCATATTGGGATGCTACTTAACAATTTTGTTTACAGTTCGGCAAGTCTTAAATTGTAGTGTAGGAGTGATGTTGGAGTGTGTTATGGCAGACTGTTAGATTTTTAGGCTTTAGTCGAATGTTTGCTTTTTCGTTTTTCTTTTCTTTTTCTTTTCTTTTTCTTTTTTTTTTTTTTTTTTTTTTTTTTTGTGTGTGTGTGTGTGAGAGAGAGAGAGAGAGGGGGGGGGAGGTCTAAGAAGCCTTTGCCGTATTCACTCGAGTTTTTGAGAAAACCACATAAATTCCGTGGCTACTCTATTAAAACAAAAAAGGAAGATTTGACCAATTTTTTTTTATTATACTGAGCGAATTCCTTTCAAGTCTTTGAATTGCTGAGATCCACTTAGATTTTAGTTACTTGAAAGAAAAAAAAGTTATTTTTGAGTAAAACAGATTTTGATTTGATTAAAATTGTTTGACTCTCAAAAAAAAAAAAAAAAAAAAAAAAAAAGAAAAATGTATTCTCCAATAGAACTCAGGCCATCCACGTAGAAAGTGAGTCCGCCATCACTACAAAACCATTGCATGCTTATGACGGTTTGAGGAGCGTTTTCAATCATTCTCAAACAAAAAATAATAATAATTTTTAGCAATTTTTACTTCTTTTTTATGCAAAATGAAACTTTGGGAGCACAATGAACCTCTTCAAAATATCACCATTGATTTAAAATTATATATGTGGAATCTGGACTTCAAGAACTATGAGTTTAAAAATCAACTATTAGTTTGTCTAGGATTATTATTCCCGATGTTGATTTTAAGTAAAATACTAGAAATAACTTTTAAACTTTTACATGTGTTTTAATAAATAAGTTTTAATGAATATAGTGAAATTATAAGATAACTTCAGAGTTAAATTAATTTGAGTATTAAACAGATACATTGTTCTTTTTTCTTATATTTAATATATTTCTTTAAAAAACTATATTTTAAAGGCCTTTCACATTTTAGTTTTAGTTTTCCATTATTAACACTTATGTTTTGAAAACGCTGCCATTTTGTCAATTGTAACTAAAATGTTTGTTATATTTATCAAAATGATTTTAAACTTTGGCATCTTACTTTTTTAGATGCCGAATCTCCTCAACATTTTTTCTTAAATTAAACATTATTGAAAGCATGAATTATATTGCATAAAGTAAAATGTCACGTGTTATTCGAAATATGGTTAATAAAAGCCGCTTTTATTATGTAATTTTAGTTGTAGCGAATGGAAAATTATCGACATTTATTAAGAATTGAGTTGATTGAAGGTGTGAAGAACATTCATTTAATTAACATCACAGTTGAAGAACATTCATTTTGATTGAAAGTGGAAAAGACCGATTCTACTCAAAATTGATTTATTTCGAAAAAATTCACTCAAATTATGATTAAAAATATTGCGTCCATTTTTGAGTACGCAACTTTCGCTCACACATTTTAACTGCGTTGGCCGAAAAACACGACCTAAATTCGAAACCACCAAATTCGGAAGCGGAGTATTTTGAACGATGTTAAACTTGAATGATGTGGGCACAAATTTTTTCAATAATTTGAAATATATTTTTTTTTTAACTTTTACAAATGTAGGTATAATATTGAAATACGAGTAGTAAAAATACATAGCAAATAAAAGTTTTATTATTATTATTATTATTATTATTAATTACAAGGATAAGTGAGAGTAGTATGATGGGGCAAGCCAGTTTACATATTATTCATATTTTTGAACTTCCAGTATAATCCTCAAACCACTCACACAGCTACTTATATTGGATGGACATCTAAATTACATCCAATGATCAAAAAAGACACAAAGTATCTTGAGGATATCCCTTAACCACTTAACTGTTTCTTTTTTCCATCATATTATGTCAAAAAATAAGCATATTTTTCATGTACAATTTTATGATGAAATCGATTATATAAATTTAAATTTGCAGTCAGAACTATTGCAAGTACTGAATTTAAGGAAATATGCTAATTTTTATTTTCATTGGAAAAAATACATTTTTCCTTAAAGTTGGCTTTTCTCAGAAGAAAAAGGCGAACTGGAAAGAACACTTTACAAAAATGGATGTTAGAATCGAAAATGTTTTATTGCACTTGCAATAATTATCCTTTTAAAATTCAGTTTTTGAATGGTAAATTTTAAAGCAGGGAGCTAAGCATAGTCCAACATCACAAACTGGACAAAAATATTGCGCTTCTTTCCTCACCCGTTTTCTAAATTCGTTTCTTTTCGAGCAACACACAAAACATTGCCTTGTTGGTCTCAGTTTTGTTAATAGGAGCAATCACTTCTATAAAATGTCTTTCAGTCAATCGTAAGGGACTGGGCAAAATTCCTGAACGTCCTTTTGTATCATTTATTGTCCCATGTCTTTCAGTCAGACTCTATTTTATCAAGTCTAAAATTCAAATATAAAATTCAAGTCTAAAATTCAAAAAGTGTTGCCCGAGTGCCGCTCGGGCAAATCAAGGAAATGCCATTTCAAGTACCCGAACGGCATTCGGGCAAAACAGGCAAGTGGTTAAAAGTCTTGGATATACTGAACTAATTATAGACATCTATTAAATGTTTAAATGTAGACGGAATTTCAACATGCTTTTTTCAATGTCTAATAGATGTTAGAACAAAACAAAATTTAGATATTTTCAATATCTGTTCGATTTAACAAGTCCATTGACATTTGTCTCGCGCTAATAGATATCTGTAAGATGTTTAATCAATATTAATAAATCATTTTTTAACTTTTACTGTGTGGGCGGATAATTTACATTAATTCAAAATTATTAATGTGGGCGATTCCGGTAAGCTAAACGTCTACAGTATAGAAAAACAAATCCAATTATTTTAGTCTTTTTTTTCTTTTTAATTTCCTGTTCCATTTCCTGTTCTATGGTTTCTAGTATAAGAAAATTGAGTTAACTAGAATTTACCTCCCTTTATACTTGCATTTATAAAGCATCTATGCATTTATTTTATGATTCGCCAAACATCGACGCTGATTTCAAGTACTTCCTTTTGTATCTTTTTAAAAGCATTAAAGAAATGTAAACTTAATGAAATGATTTCGTGAAGTTTAAATGTTATTTTAATATTTAATGATAAGAAGATTTCTGCTTTTCAAATAACATTTTTACAAGTTTTATCCTTATTTTATAACGTATTTAAATGTTTCTTTAAGATTAAAGAATTCCTTTTGAGTTTTAAAATTTCCTTTTTTCTTAACTTTATCGTCCCATGCACTGCGTAAAAAGAAAAATTCCAGTGCTTTAACTCTTTCTCAAAACTCACGTACTGTGAAATTTAATAATGCAGCTTCTAGTATAAGAAAGTTGAAAAATACAGTTAATAGAATGTACCTTCAACATTCTTATGCATGGAAATACAAAATATCTACGTGCTTATTTCATGTTTCCTCCAACGTCAACGTTGATTTTAAATACTTCGTTTTGGATCCTCTTAAGGTCAAAACGTGAAAAATATGTAACTTCAAATATTTTACACTAAAGTTGACATAGCTGTTCAATATTTCTTATAGAAGTCCAGCATTTTTTTATCCGTAGAATCTAAAATAGATTAACAAAAACTATTAAAAAAAAAATCTCCCTAGTTTCTCAAAACATTAATCTATTGTATATTCTATTGTATTTCATTCAAAAAGAAAAAAAAAACCTTATGCATGTTTCATTAAATAAAAATATAATATAATTTATTAATAAATCGGCAATATATATTTCAGTATTTTAAAATATGGACACAAAATAAACAGGCAACTGTCATTTTAATCCCTTTCATCAACAAACTTTCATGTCAGTAATTAATAAACCAAGTATTTTTTCAATGAAAAAAAACACAGTTACTGAACACAGTTACGTTTTTCCCTATATTTCATTGGGTGAGAGGTCACGTGGGTTTAATGACATGACACAACAGTCGCACAGGTATTACAGTTATAAAAATATTAAACGATATTAAAACTTTTAAGCATAATTTTGAATATTTAAATGGAAAAATAATTCTGCTGTTTAAAAAAAAAAAAGTGGGCTCATATTTACCTTTTTTTTTTTTTTTTTTTTTTTTTCTTCTTTATTCTCAAAGAATTCTTCGTTTGTTTGTTTGTTTTTTTTTCAGATTCTCAATCATTGTTTAAAAATTATACATATATTCTTGTGTTTTATTTTTGTCCAATACTCAGATAATACGAAATTTAATAGCGCATTTTATTGTATGAGAAGGTTGAAAAATAAAGTTAATAACATGTACTTTCAACTTTTTTTTTTGCATAAAAATACAAAATATCTATGTACTTATTTCGCTTTTCACCTAACGTCTACGTTGATTTTAAACACATATATATTTTTACCTTTCTAACGTCAAAACGTGTAAAATACGTAACTTCAAAGATCTTCTACTAAAGTTGACATAGCTTTTCAAAATATCTCATAGGAGTAAAACTTTTTTTTTACTGTCTAAAGAAGAAAGAATAAGTAAATAAAAACTGTAAAGAATTCTTGTTAGTTTTTCAAAACTTCGAAATGTTATACGTATTCTAGACTTAAAGGATGAACAAAAACGAGAATTTTATGTATTTTTCTGTAAACTTAAAAATAAAATGTAGTTTGATTATGTATAAGCAAAGTATATTTCAGTACTTTTAGAATATGCATAGAAAATAAACCGACTGCTAATACTTTAAACATTTTCAATCAGACATTTTTACTGTAGTAACTAATAACCATTTACATGTCAAAATAAATCAAATAAAGAAGTTTATCTGTTAATTGTGTGAACTATTTTATTTGGATATGAAGACTGTGAAATGTTAATGCTAACACTTTTATCATTCCACTGTGAATTTCATTTTTAAAAATAATCCTTCTAGAGTTTTGGATTTAAGACCGAATTTTTACTTTATTCTAAAGAGAGGGAAAATACCTTTTGTGACGGATCTTTCTAAGGAGTCCTAGCTTGTATTCACGCTAAGTTTGTAAAACACCATAAAAACTGTGGGCTGTCTAGAGAGACCTGTGTGACCTAGGTTTGAAATTATCACCTTCTGTCAATCAGAATCCTTCCAGGTAACTATATTATTCGTTTCACATACACTAAATTATGGAGTGTTTTCCTGTATAATTATTTTAACTGATATTTAATTCTTATTAGTTACTCTGATTTGATTCGATGGGTGTGTACACCATTACATCAACTTAAATTAATTATTATTATAATTTTTTTTTTTTTTTTTTAGCCAAACAAAAACCCAGTTTCGCCAAATATCGAGCTTGATATATTCCTGTTTTAATATTCACCTTTGATATTTTGCACTAAAAATTTTAATACATAGTCAAGTATGTAAAAATAATGTAAGAAAACAATTGACAAATACTAAAATTTATGCACCAAAGCATAGTTTATTAATGGTTGCATGTATCATTTCTTGTCAGACATAGAGTGCACTTTCAATCAGCTTCCTCTTACTGAATGTGTTTGGAAATAAGATTGCTAACACGTTGGTTAAACAGGATAGCTAAACAGGTCTTTCTGCAATGTAATATGGAGAACTGTACCAGTTAACCTCTACGCCAGGAATCAACAATTTAATAATCCGAGATAAAATGACAGATAACCCTGCATAACTGAAGTTTTTCATTCAGACGATGTGGGAACCGGTAAGAATTTTGGGAAATACTATTCCACTCTTCAAAAATTGCAATCTCCACACAGTTTATTAATGTTTGAATGCATCATTTCTTGTTAGACATAGGCTGCACTTTCATTCGTCTACCTCTTAGTAAATGTTCTTGGAAATAAGATTACTACCATGTTGCTTAAACTGGATAGCTTAATAGACCTTTCTGTAATAAAATATAGAGAGCTGCACCAGTTAACGATTGGTATGCGGCTACGTCAGGAAACAACAATTTAATAATCCTGGATAAAAAGACTGAAGTTTTCCATGGAAACGATGCGGGAATCGATAAGAATTCGGAAAATACTATTCCACTCTTCAAAAATTGTAATCTCCAGACTTCGGACAGTAAAAGAAGACTTTGGTCTCTCTGCAATACGTCGTCCGAATATGTCAATATATTTCAAATATTACGAAACAAATATCGGTGACAGGAGAGCTTGCCGACAATTCCATACGTTGAATTGTTTCAGCTGGTCTCAGATTAGGTCCTGGTCTGAAGTTATGGTCAAGTACAGGAGATAACTCAGGACAAAATAATTTCTTGCAACTATTCTTAATAAATTAAAGAACCATATATAACTTGGTGTTTCTAAAATTCAATTTGCTGTAGTATCAACTTGCTAGCACATACATTTTTTATGTATACAGTCGGTAACAAAAGTCTCCGAACACTAGCAAAAATTCCTATACAAAAAAAAGTACACTTAATAGAGTTTTGTTAAATAATTCCTTGTCGAGTGCTGTTCTTAGTCAGTCTAAAAGCAGGATTCGACAAGTATTTATTTAACAAAACCGTATGAAGTGTACTTTTTTTACATAGGAATTTTTGCTAGTGTTCGGAGACTTTTGTTACCGACTGTATGTAGGAGTACACACACATTTTTAATTCATATGTAACGTACAGTCGGTAACAAAAGTGTCCGAACACTAGCAAAAATTCCTATGTAAAAAAAGTACACTTCATACGGTTTTGTTAAATAAATCCTTGTCGAATCCTGTGCTTAGTCAGTGTAAGAACATGATTCGATAAGGATTTATTTAACAAAATCGTACGAAGTGTACTTTTTTCACATAAGAATTTTTGCTAATGTTCGGACACTTTTGTTACCGACTGTATATGTAAAATAACAGATTTTTCTAAAAGAGAGCTTCTTCTAGGTAATATTTCTTAACTAACTAACATATTTTAACATCCGTAAAGTACGCACTGATAAAAAAAAATATAAATAAATAAATAAATAAATATGGAAGCAAGTAAAAAAGAGAAAACCGAGCGAGACAGGCATGCGTGGGCATAAAGTGGAGGGTACACGTATATAAAAACGCAATATATATATATATAAAGACTCAAATAAATTTGTACGAAGGTTTTATTCATATGAAAAGAAAATCTAACATTTAGCTGTATGTAAACGACAAAAATGTATTGTTTAAAAATGATACAAAACGTTTATTATAGCGTGTTATCCGATCCAACCGCTAAGACTGCTACAAACGTGTTTTACATAGAGTCGATGCGGTAATCGATAAGAATTTGAGAAATACTCTTCAAGAATTGAAATCTGCAAATCTCGGAGAGTAAAAGAAGACTTTGGTGTCGCTGTAGTGCGTCAGTAGGTTTCAAACATTATCCAATCAGATTTAGATGACAAGAAAACGTGCTATTAATTCTATACTCTTACTATTTCAGCTTCAAACGTAATCTCCAAAATACGAGCTGTATGATGTCTGGAATTTTCATGCGTTAAAAGAAAAGAATCACCGTTGTCTGCAAAGTAAATGCGACAAGAAGTCTTAGTATCTCGTATGCATACATTTGGCAGTCAAATTCACACGGGAGCATATATACTCAACACAACATTATACGCAACATGTTCACTATGCTGAAAGAACGAGAAACCGATCAGCTGTCCGTAGGGTTTCCCCGAATTGATAGCGTGATGTATTCCCTTCTCTAAAGGTATTCCAGGAAAAAATCCTGTTTATTCCTCCTATTGGTCAATTTTGGTCAGCACGCTCAACATACTCAGCTTTTTCTAAACGGTTTCGTAAAAGTTGATCATCCGAAAACTTGCTGTCCTTCAGCAAAATCAGGCTGAGTATGTTTGAGTATAATGCTGTGTTTAGTAAAATGCTGAACGAAAGTCTCTCGTGTGATTTGGCCATGACAAGGAAGGTCTCCATAGGCGCATACGAAAAAATTTTTGAAAAGCTACAGAATACTAGCCTCATGAGCTTACTCCACTTAAAAATAGTCTCAAGATATTCTGCAGATATATATAGAGAAAATCTGCAGAATATCTTAAGTTATTTGGCCTGTTATTAAGAAAGTTTACAAAATTTCTTTATAATGTCTTTAAAGTTTTTGAGGATATTTTATAGAAAAAGATAAATCTCTTCAAAATATTCGAAAATATTTGAAGAAAGTCTTAAGAATATACTATTTTCTCAAGAATATCTTCGGATTATTTTTAGTGGGGATGTATATTTATAAAATAAAAATTCCTGCGGGGCATCACTGTCCGTAAAAACAAGATAATGAAAATGTCTTATTCTTGGCTATTTTTAGCTCGTTGGCAACAGAATGAAAACTGATGCAACATGGTTTTTTGGATAAAAACTTATTATAGAAAAACGTTTTCTACCCACTTCAGACTAAACAGTTTAAGAAAGTATACTTTAAACAAATACAGTTTTATAACTACAATTTTATAATACATATTTATAAGTAAACCTAACGATCAAATTTTACAACCTTCAGTTTAACATGAAATACTTAACTAAGTTATATTTGAGCTTTAAACATTATGGCTTAAAGTAAAACACTACTCATATTTATTTATATTGCGTAATAAATTAAAATGAATGTACGTAACAGTTTGGAAATGAAACAACGGTAAATGGCAATCACTTATCAGTGCGCTATTTTGCGTTTTCAAAAGAATACCAATTTCACAAACAATTTGGATAAAAATTTAAATGATAAAAATTATTTCAAACTTAAATTTAATCCTCAAATTTCAGTATAGATTACACATTAATATTGAAAATTTACAACTTTTTTTTTTTTTATTATAATTTACTTTTTATTATATTGGTTAGATAAAGTTTACCAATTAAATATTTTTAACTTTACGTACAAAATTAATTTAAATAAGTTTAACTTAAATTAATTTAAACGAGTTTAACTTACGATTAATTTAAATAATACATTTGTATAACTGTAATTTTCGAACTGCATATCTTTTATTAATTTAATAAGACTTTAAACCAAATTTTAGCGGAAATTTTTAAGCTGTTTGTAAGTTATATTAATCATAGATTAGGAGGTAGTGTAGAACAGGTCTTTATATTAGCAAAAATGCATAAAGGGAAATTTATTCATATGAGCATACGCTTTAATATTGAAAGAGACTTCATTAGAAGATGTAATTATATTCCCCTCCCCCCCCCCCCAAAAAAAAAAAAAAAAAAAACTCTACGATTAGATACATTTCTCTACGATTAGATACATCTTTAATCGTTCCTATAGCTATAAAACTATTAGTAGGGACATCTCTTGACATCTTGATAGAAGCTACTGACATTTAGCAATGTAGTAATATGAATCTTTACCTGAAGAGGTCGTTCGTGTTTTTGTTAGAGTGCACTCAGTGTGAAATTTGAATGAAAGTGATACGTTAGTCGTTTGTCTGAATTCAAAAATAAAAAAAGAATAGTTATTGAACAATTTTAACTCGAAAAAAAAAAAAAAAATACAGTGTGTTATAACGAAGTGTATATTTTGCAGAGGTAAGTTTTTTTTTTTTTTCTTTATTACAATAGTAAACGTATTAGTAAATCCTATTTTTATGTATCTTCTACATACGGTACGTCGAGCTAAAAAGTTGATTTTTCCGTAAAATATAGTTTTATTTTTATAAGTTTTCCCTATCTTCTGATCGCTAATTACAACCTATATATTTTTGTCGCGCACTAAAAAAAATTGAGCCTTGTAGGGTTAAACGTTAAACTTCGTTTGGACACTTTTTAAATTACGAAATTTTGCATCAGAATTTTGTGATATTTCGTTAGACGAAGGGGATGCATCATAAAGGAATGCCTTCAAATTTTCATAACTTAGAGACTCTTTTTCTTTTTTTTTTTTTTTTCAACAGTGGGTTTTTTAAATTTATATTGAAATTTATTTTTGATTGAAATTTTTAATTTATATTTAATATATATATTTTTAAAAATATTATGTGGACAGCACATGGTTAATTCTTTTTGCGCCCATTGAAATGTACATATACCTATTAAAACATTGACATTTTCGTGTGTTGGAAGTGGTTCGTAAATAAATAGGCGGGTTCTAGTCGATGAATATGCCAGCCATGAGCTAACAAAACTATTATTCGAAAATTAAAAGTAACGATAATAACGTTATATACATGCAAACCATGAATACAGCTTGTTGAGTTGAAGAACAGAAAGTCCTTCTCTGTCTCTCATTGACTTAATATTAGTTCACTTAGTTTTAAAGATAGGGATATACGGGTTTGTATAATGATGTTGTTGCATTTAAAATAAATAAATAAATTTACCAATTCTATATAGTGGAGCTTATAAAAAATTTAAAATGTTCTTTTTAAAA
Organism: Salticus scenicus; assembly: GCA_963930645.1. Lineage (NCBI taxonomy): Eukaryota > Metazoa > Arthropoda > Arachnida > Araneae > Salticidae > Salticus > Salticus scenicus. The sequence continues at coordinate 372,139,331 of OZ005649.1, read as the reverse complement.
TCTAACATTAAGATATTTTTATTAACGTGGACTTATTCTGTACCTCTTACATGGAAAACTTTTAAATTCATATTATCCACTTTTTTCTAATAAACAAAGAATTAAATCGTATTTCAATGTCTTTAGACACTTTGCATACCAAAATTTATGTTTTAAAAAATAACTTTACCTTTACTAAAAAAAATATTATTGCAAAACAACGTACATTTTCCATTCTCATGATGTTTTTCTTACACCACTTTAGTACCTAAAAAATAATAATTTTAAAAACTTAACAAATTAAATATTTAAGACAATTTGAGCCTTGACATTTTCTGCTAATTAAAAAAAAATAATAATAATAACAAGCATTAAATTGTCAATAAATGAAATTATATTAAAATTTTAAGTCCTCTTTCCTAAAAGGATTTTCCAAATAACTCGGTAAAAAAAAAAAAAAAAAAAAAGAAAAAAAAATCAATAAAATTATTGTTTTTCAACATTAAAAACTGTTCTTTGAAAGCATTAAAATTCTAAAAAGGTATTAAATATGCAATTGTAATTATATTTTAATCTTTTATTGTTATAGCATTTTTTAAATCGAAGGAAATTCTTTTGAATGTGAATTTAATTATAATTATGTAACTCCATATTGTTATTCATAAGAATGAATTATTGATAATATAAGACTTTACATAACAGATAACAAAAACATATCATAAATAAAATTTCGAATATTTGTACTTTTTGTTTTCTTATGTGTTTTTTATTTTATTATTATTATTTTTTTTAATTATGGTATAATTGTATGAATCATTAAACGAACCATTCATAAAAAATAATTCTATAAATAAATACTGCGCTTTATAATGTATTTTTAATAGTAATCGGCGAAAAAGTTGTTTTTAAATAAAGTTAGTAAAGCTTTATGGTCTATTTTTTAAATTTTTATTTATGCATTTATTGTTCTGATAAATGAACATAATTTAAAGCCCTAAATAAACTATAGAAAATTAAATTAGAAAAAGAATTTGGAATGCGCATCTGTCTTATATACAGAATATATCAGAAATAATGACCTGATTTAAGCCTTAAACTCACACAGTATTAAATTTGCATCAATTGTAAATATCTTGTGTATCATCTCCAGCAATATGTACTCTTATATTATTAATTGAGAAGTTGAATTTCTCTAACACTTTCTGAAATGTGATAATATTGATGGTTGCTACTGCTTCTAGTATCTTGTGTTTCAGTTCTTATAATTGTAAGTAATGCTACAGCTCGTCCTGAACTATTGTAAAGACCCCTCATACACAAACGAGATTTCCTCAAAATTTGGACCGAAAAGCCCATGCTTACAGGAGATTCCGAACGCGAGTTACTTTTTCCTCATATTAAATAATGCTTCATTCACTTACAAACATGATTCTCAAGAAAATATCGTGATTTTCTCGAGACTTCCGCTATGACCACTTAGAAAGACCACCGAGGGCACTCCCCTTCAAGCCTAGGACCATAGTGCATTAAATCGGTCTTAATACCCACAACCCACAATCAACCCAAGGAAATATCGGAGTCTTTTTTTTTTTTTTTTTTTTTTTTTTTTTTACGATTTTCTGTACGTCTATGGATACATAAATGATGTAAATACGTTCTTCAGTCCTCAATCATCAAAATTGCACTCTTTTTAGTTTGATTTCTTTAGAAATCGACCTATTGCAAACAACTTCGTTTATCTATATATATACTGAAAATTTTGTTGTTGTTGTTGTTGTTGTTGCTTATCCTCTTTGTCTGACGGAGTCAGACAAGATCCACGAGTTCGTTGACAGTTAGAAAGTCAAAGACAAGAAGAGGATTGATGAAAAGATCCTCCTGAGAGAGTCCCATGCATTCCAAAAGGTGCTCAGGAGAAGCCTGATGATTTTGGCACTTGGTGCAGGTGGCGAAGGTTTTCCTGCCCTCGATGAAAGTGAGGCACTTGATGTGACCGCTAGTGACTGTTTGCCTCATCGTGGCGGGAGGGTGTTCCTGGGCGGAATGGGCGAAGTACGTCGGGAGTTTACTCCTGGTAGGGCCACCCAAGGCGTGAAGGCCATTCCATTATGCCCAGCTAAATATCAGTAGGCGAAGGAGCCAAGACAGACTTCTACCTCCTGGTGCTCCGGTCCTCGGACTAACAGAAGCTGCACATTCCCTCACCAATGACTTCGTTGAAAATTTTGTGATCACGATAACTCAGGAAATAAAACTCCAAATCAAACCAAATTTGAACAGCTAACTTATCTTATAAATATCTTGAAGAGTTCGTTAACCAAGTTGCTCCGTTTTTTTTGTTTTCAAGTGGTAGCCACTTGAAATTTTCAAATCCACATTGTAAAAAGCGTATTTAAGGCCAGATTTGCTTGAATTTTCATGTAAATATAGACCACATAAGGGTCTCAACCAAGTTTATTAATGAACTTTATCCATTTTTTTTAACAAAGTGGCAGATATCTTTAATTAAACGGAGCCACTTAAAATCAGACTACCACTTGAAAATTTAACACTACAATAACTTCCGAAATAATACTCCATACTAAACCAAATTTGGATAGTGAACTTTATCTTCTAAATATCTTGAATGAGTTTGTTAACCAAGTTGTTCCATCATTTTGTTTTCTAGTGGAGACCACTTGAAAATTTCAATTTCACAATGTAAAAGCGTCTTCCGAATTTGTCTGAATTTTGATTTATACATAGACCATATAAGGGTCTCAACCAAATTTATTAATGAAATTGTTCTACTATTTTTAACAAAGTGCAGATGTTATAAACTAAGCGGGACAACTTGAAATCAGGCTATCAGTTGAAAATTTATAATCATGAGAAATTTAAATTATGATTCAATTTAAACCAAAGTTGGACAATGAACTTATATAAATATCTTGGATAAGTTGACTGGGCAATTGTTCCGATATTTTGTTTCCAAGTTTCGGTCACTTAAAATAAGGCTGCCACTTGAAAATGTGCCATCCCGATAACTTTTAAAATACCAAACTGATTCAAATCAAAATTGGATAGTGGACTTACGGTTCAAATATCTTGTATAATTTCGCTAGGTAAATTGCTCCGACATTTCATTTCCAAGTGGCGGCCACTAAAAAATGTGTCATAACATAAACATGTGTACAATATCTTTCTTAGTACTGACTCATATCGTATAAAAATTGGGTAGTGGAATTATAATTCAAATATCTCAGATAAGTTCGCTGGGCATCTCACTCCGCTTTTTATTTCCAAGTTTTGGCGACATGAAATCACGGTGCCACTTGAAAATATCTTATCACGATAGATTTTTAAATACGGAATTAGTTTGAACCAAAGTTGCATAGTGAACTTATCATACAAATATCTTGAATGATTTCATTGGGCAAGTTGCTGCGCCATTTTGTTTCCAAGTTGAGGCCACTTAGACTGCCACTTGAAGATTTGTCATAACAACAACTTTTGAAATAATGCACTGATTCTAACTAAAGTCGGACAGTGAACTTATGCTTCAAATATCTTGGATATGTTTGCTGGGCAACTTGCTCCGTTATATTGTTTCCAAGTGGAAGCCACTTGAAAATTTGTTATCACGATAACTTTTAAAATACTTAATTAATTCGAACCAAAGTTTGAAAAGGGATTTATCATTCAAATACCTATGATTTCTGCGGGCAAGATCGTCTGCGATTTTGTTCCCAAGTTGCGGCCTCTTGATCGCTGCCACTTGAGAATTAAGAATTTGTTATCACGATAACATTTGAAATACTGGATTTATTCAAACCGAAGTTCGACAGTGGACTTATCTTACAAATATCTTAGATTAGTTCACTGAGCAACTTGCTCCATCCCTTTGATCCAAGTGACGGTCTTAAATTATGTCAACATGATAACTTTTGAAATTCTGAATTAAATCGAACTAAATTTGTACAGTAAACTTATCTCACAAATGCATTTAATATATTTGTTTGCCAACTTGGCCTGCCATCTTGTTTCCAAGTGCTGGCCTCGAGAAAATTACAAATTCACATACGCATGTATTTATGAACCGATTTGCTTAGAACTTCATCTGTACAATGTTCATATCAGTATTTCTACCGAGTCTATTAGTAATTTGTAGCCACAATTTTGTTTCAATATGGCAGCAACTTCATAAGAAAAAAAGAAATCAACTTACCCTTCCGATTGAGCCGGAAGGACTTGTTTAATAATGTGCTGCAATTTGTGGCGGCGTCTTCTGATTATAGAATATTATAAATTTTGATTTATGCTTTAGTTTTTATACGTATTTAAGTTGCTTTTTTACATATTAGTATAGAGATTTTTAACAAACTGAAATTTAAAATCTCAAGTTAAAAGTTTTTTAATAAATTTAATAAATGTTTTCTGTACAACTGAAATGAAACTTTAATTTTAATTAGTACATACAGCGGGATTCAGAATAACTGTCAGTAAAATAAATTATTTTAAAATTTAAGTTTCTTACAAAATTTCAAAATATTGTTTTTTTTTGTTTGTTTGTTTGTTTTTGTTTTTTTTTTTACTTTCCCTGAAAGAGTACATTTCGTGAAAACTTACATTCCTGGATTAAATTCTCAAAGTTTTAAAACTCGTTAAATTAAAGATTTGTATATTTTGAATGGAGTTGTCATTTACAAGAAACAAAGATTGGTTTCATTTCAGTAATTATTCTTACACATTACAGCAGCTGTGAATATTTTTGCACCAATGAATATCACGAGATTGCTGGATTAATTTGTAGTTTGATTGGTTGCATAATGAATTGATTCGATGATAAATAGATTGATTGATATATTAATTATCAAGTATTAAGTCACTTTGGTACATAATATATATATATATATATATATATATATATATATATATATTCCTGTGAAATAGATGTGTTTAGGTTTCATTTTTCTACTTCTTTTCTATTAAAGATATAAATAAAATGAAAAATTGAATATTATAAAATGAACATATTCTGGTTCGCTTTTAAAAGCGTTTAAAATTTCACTTCGGAAATCTAAGTTAAGATTTATCAGTTCAGTGTACTATTATTGTGATATATTCTTTAAAAGGTTTCTGATCACTAGAGACTTTTCTGTTTCCTATTACATACAATCTATTTGTGTTCAAACATTTAGAGTAATGTGACCCAAAACGCTTTCAAAAGGCGATGACTGATTGGAAATCTTTTTACTTATATAGAATTCTTTCGAAGCATTCGGAGATATTATCATTTTCTCCGAGAATTTCACACTGTTAGAAGCGCAGAAAACGTTGTAAAGAAACATGTTGAAGTAAAAGAAAGAAAAAATATTTTTTACAAAAATTGTCTGAGGATTTACTGAAAATGTTTCTAAGAAAATGTCTTTTAGTTTTTAATACAGATTATCTATATCTTAGCGGAGTTTACGTTATATTATTCATATTTAACTTCTATAGTAGGAATGCATAAAACATAATAATGTTAGTCGAATACAGTCGGCAGCAAAATTATTCCAGCACTAGCAGTAATTCCTATGTTAAAAAAAAAGTACACTTAATACTGAATTGTTAAATAAATCCTTGTCGAATGATTCACTTAGACTGATTAAGAACATGATTCGACAACAAAACTGTATTAGGTGTACTTTTTATTTTTTCTTACCCATAATGTAAGTATTGTTTTAGGATTAAATTTTCAAAATTGAATTTTGGTTTTATTTACACGTTTTCAGGTCACCTGAATCCAAAAATCATGTTTTTACTGGTTGGTCTGTGTGTGTGTGTCTGTCAGTGCGTGTGTATCAGCATATCTCAAAAACAAATTATAGCAGAAAGTCCAAACTTGATATTCTAAATGTGTATCATACAGGACTTTTTGTTGAGATCAAGAAAATCGTTCGTGTACAGGGACACCCAAGCGAATTCAAACACATTACGTCTATGGGGAAAATTGCAGGTAAGTAGAATTTAACATCTATAGACTGCACTTAACGAAATGAAATGAATATATATATTTTATATACGTAAAAACATGTTTCGTGTAGAATATGGTATAGAAATTATTCACTGTTAATTTACAGGGCTACACAAAAGGAACTAGATTATAGCACGACAATACTTGAAAATTTACGGAAGTGTACTTCAGGTTGTGCCGTGTGTTATTAATATAGAATTATATTTATATCCTCCACATGATGTGTACATAACTTTTAGAAGATATACAGGGTTGCAATATTTAATCCATAACATTCTTTTTTATTGTGAGTGGTAGAGCTTTACGGCAATATTTTACCATGTCCAGGAAAGCTCCTCAGGAATTGAAATGAATTTCTCATAGCCTCATATGGTAAATAATGCATTTTTTAAAGCTAAATATTCATAACTTGGTTTTTTGTATATTTAGACGTTTTGAGGCTTCCTGAATACCGAAGTCAAGTTTTTAACGCTTGACCCTTGTCTGTATCTGTTAGAATAAATTAAAAATAAATAATTTCATGCGATCTAAATGTTGTTAATGTGTTTGTTACTAGAAAATTTTGATCTTGATTGATAAGTTTCAATGGATGTGGTGTGAAAGTTGTCACAATAATTTTAAATGAACTTTTGAATTTAATAACAGATTCGAATTATATATAAATGTAGGTGCAGTAGTGATACAGGGGGTTGGGGGAGGCGGTAGCCCCCCTCACACTTAACTAATTATCATATAAAACTCTTCTGAAGTCTAATTTGAATTATTTTAACATAGGTTTGCATAACAGTACTCGTTATCTTACCCTTTAATCTTCAATCAGTATTTATAGTATTAAATTCCAGGGTAAGAGAAAGTCGTGTGAGTAACACACCAGATTTATTTACATACGAATTATTGCTAGCGCTCGAATAGTTTTGCTTCCGACTGTAAACAAACTTAATGTTATTGGAACTACGAATAGGTTTCAAAGTACAGTCGGTAACAAAAGTGTCCGAACACTAGCAAAAATTCCTATGTAAAAAAAGTACACTTCATATGGTTATGTTAAATAAATCCTTATCGAATCATGTTCTTAAACTGACTAAGAAGAGGATTCAGTAAGGATTTATTTCACAAAACAGTGTGAAGTGTACTTTTTTTACATAAGAATTTTCGCTAGTGTTCGGACACTTCTGTTACCGACTGTACAAGACTCGAATTTATTTCTTCTGATAATAATAATAACAATTACAATTACAATATTAATAATACGACAATAAAAAGACTAATATGACTGATTTTATTTGACGCAACAATTCTAATTTAATGATTGTATACTAATATATTTATCATTACCGAAGTTGATGGTAAGTGGGTTTAACGTTGCCCTAGAGTTGTCTAGTGCAGCAGTCGTCACGCTTTTCAACTTTGCGTACCACTAAACTGACAATTTAAAATTTCCACGGACTACTAGTATAATTGCTTAAGAGGGGACAATACCTAATCCCGCTAACAGCCGTGGCCAATGTTATTCTATGGGAAAATTTGTTGCGACAATTACACATTACCTAATGTATATTTTTTAATTCTGTTTTCGCAGTCAGAAAATTCTTAACCGTTAAATGAGTACTCATTTTTGAAAAATTCATGTTTTTTAATTTTTACATTTTAATTTTGAGTTCAAAAATGAGATTTTTCACAAAATGCATTTTTCTCATTTTCTAGTCGCAAAATGAAATACTAAAATTTAAAAAAATCAATTTTTGGAAAACAAGTACTAATTTAAGGCTTATGAATTTTCTAAATGTGAAAACAGAATTGAAAAATATACAATAGGTAATGAAAAATTATGTAATCAAATTTTCCCATAGAATAACATGGGCCAAGGCTGCCGGCGAGATTAGCTATTGTCCGCCCTTAAGAAACGAAAATATATTATTAGAATAATGATCAAAGATTACCGATTTCATAAATTTTAAATAAACTTATTTAACGAAAAACAATCAAAATACTTATTTTATTTATTTATTTATTTATTTATTTGTTAACTGATAACATATACATAAAACTTGTATGCTTGAGTTCAAGTCTGCTTTTAAATCTTCGTATAAATGAGGATTGATGGATGGATGGTTGGGTTTTACGTCGCACTAGTGTAGATTGTTACTACACTAGTTACTACACACCCACGGAAAGGATGGCGCTTCCGCTTCGGTGACACCCAGAGGTATATTTTTTTATGGGAACATGGAGGATATTGGGCCACGACAGAGTTTACGTGCACCAGCCACCATTAGTGTACACGACGGTCTTTGGCCGGCTCGATTGTCGAGATGAAGACAGATAGCACATAAGAAAGTTACAGCCCAAAGAATCTGAGTGAATGGGTTTTACATCGCATTAGTGCTAGGGATGGACATTTGGGAAAGGCCTGGGGCACAGCCCCCATGGTGGCTTGGAGACATTGTGCCATAATTTTGATCTTCACCGAGGGAATGGCTTCCCCACTTCTGTGTCATATTCGGTTAATATTTGATGAAAAATTATAACGCAAGTGAGTTAATATCTGTTTGACTAAACATCTTTTTTCCAGACAATCAAATTATTGATACATTCTTTCAATGAATGTGGTACATTCTTTAAAGAAAATTTTTATTTCAGTTGGTTGATTGGTTGGTCTTTACGTCGCACTACTGTTGCACAATGGGCAGTTAGCGACAGTCTGAGACTCACCCCTAGAGGTAGTCTGGAGACATACCATCTCAATTTTGATTCTCTACAGAGAATTTTGAGAGATTTTGATTGCAGAAAATGAATTAACATTTTTTTCTATACCAGTTTAGACAAAAATTAGTTTATTCAAATTCTAGGTAATTTTTAGCATCTCATAACCTTTGGAATGGTTTTAACGGCTGTATAAAAAGCCACTGAACTAGCATATTTTAGTGGTATACAGTCGGCAACAAAATTATTCGAGCGCTAGCAATAATTCCGATATAAAAAAAGTAGAGATAATACTGTTTTGTTAAATAAATCCTCGTCGAATGATGTTCTTAGACTGACTAAGAATATTACTCAATAAGGATTTATTTAACAAAACAGCATTAAGAGGTTTTTTTTTTAATAGGAATTATTGCTAGCGCTCGAATATTTTTGCTGCCGACTGTAGTTACAATGTAGCCTGCTAATATGAATAGTTTAGCTTCGGTTAAGGTGCATCTCTATACATCGCTGCGGCGAGAGTCTCGGAATCAATCCTAGGGGTTGAACGGAGACCTGACAAAACAATTTTGATTCTCTACAAAGGGTATGGTTCCTCCGCGTACGCAACCTTAGATATACTAATTTTTACAGAATATTTTAGGAATTGCAGCCACGATGTATACTGACGACAATTACCGTTACATGATTATCTTTGGCCGGCCCGGTCATCAAATTCGAAATCCTTCGCCAATGTATATAAGGGTTTCAGTAACTTGACAGTTTACTGTTATCGAAAAATATACAAATTCTAACTAAAATTGAGCTTAAAAAATTAATTTTCCGCTATAATATTTAAAAATTTTTTAACTATCATCCATAAATTTCAAGCTTAAAGATTCTCTGTGAGTTTTATCACTTTTAAGTTTTTTTTTTTTTTAGGAATTATTCTTATAATGTTCATATTTGAAAAATAATGAAATTTGTAATTAAAAAAAAGTGTTGGTTATTTTCTTTTTTGTGAAATATTATTTAATTTTTTTTTCATTCGCATTTCAACGAAAGTAAGATTTAGACTTATGAAATTTTTCCTTAAATGTAGCAAGTCAACGAGGTTTTAGTTCACTGAAAGAAAAATAATGATACTTTGAAATTATTAGGGTAAACAAATGATCCGCGTTATCGGTATTACGTCATACCATATTATTAATCAATTGCCTAATAAAGAGTAATTTAAACTATTTTTTATTTTAGTTTATAATGTAACTCATTATCAATCCAATTATTAATAAGTGCTTTCGAATTTATAAAAGGAAATAAATTAAAAATAAATTAAATAAAATCTTTGAGTTCTTTTTTTTTTTTTTTTTTTTCAGTGTCTGTTCATTTAAAGTAAAAATATGTTCGAAATAGAAAACATTAAGAAATATAATAACTTGAAAATATCTTTTAAAAGTGATTGAACTTTCATTTTTCATTAAATAAAAAATATATGTAAGTAAATGTAATTCATTTTGAAATTATTTATTAGTTTAGAATAAAAAAAATTCTTATTAAAAAATAAGATATTCAATGAAGCAGCATTTTTCATTTCGGAAATGCAAAATTCTTTCTCTTATTGCGTTAACATAAAAAAAAAAAAAAAAAAAAAAAGAAAAAGAAAAAAGAAAGAAAATCTGTAACAATGGAAATTTTTACGTAAAAGAAAAAAAAAATAATAATTAATATACCGATGAAACATTATCGAACAGAAATTTTCTCTTCCTTTTTTTCAATTAGTTTATGGGACAAATGATAAAATGACAATATTCTATTTTTAAATTTAAACTATGCATATTTTATTTTTCTTAAAATAATTTAATAATTAATTTTAACTAATTACAAAAAAGCGCAAATATTTAAAATAAAATAAAAATAATTTACAAGCTTATAAAAGTACTTTTGAAAATTAAATTTTAGTTACAAAAATTAAAAATGCAATATATAAAATGGTTTCTAGAAGTTATTTTGATCTCTTTTATGTATCTTTAATATAAAATGCTGAAATTAAATATAAATTTTTTTTTATAAACTTTATCTTTGTTTAGCTGTCTAAACAGAACAACAACAACAACAACAATAATAATAATAATAATAATAATAATAATAAAATTAAATTAAAAAAAATAATTTAAAAATTTAAGTATTTTTAGCGAATGAATTTTCATAAATTATTTTTGCTTAAACAGAAAAGAACTGATAATATTGTTATAAAGTCTTATCAATAATATCTGAATGTCTTAACTTCATTAGAGGAAAAGGTTTTCATATAAAAGATATTTTATATTAAAAAGTCTTGATTATCATCTGATAATATGAAATCATAACATGCACTGTAAAAACTCAAATCTCGTTGTTAAACTGTAGGCATGAACTTTACGGCTATCCGTATTTTTCAAAAACTATTTATGTACTTGCTGTAATTTGCCGCTTATCCGCCTTACGTTTTACGACTAAAGTTTGTCAGCGATGTTTATCATTTTTACAATGTATATATATATACAGTGAAACTTGAATAATTCGAACTTGTTTAATTTGAAATTTTGGATAATTCGAATTTTTTACTCGGTCCCTTAAATTTTGTATTAAAATAATGTTAAAAAATCATGGATAATTCGAAATCTATTTTGTATAATTCGAATTTTTCCTACGATTACCTTTAAAATATTACAGTAAAATTTATTCCCGAGATTTTCTCAGCTAAAGTGCATTATTTTTTTTAACGGTATTTCAAAAGAAGGATAAGGGAATACAAGAGTATTTCCTACCTAGTGCATCAGAAGATATGGTCCATGTACATGAACTTCGAGGTTTTTTGTAATTAAAAGTCATGTCTCACTGTAAAAAAAAAAAAAAAAAAAAAAAAAAAAAAAAATGTTCTATTTGCTGCCAGAAATTCTCTGTAATTTGAGAAAATATGCGTAATTTACGAAAAAATTACGTTGTCAGAACGTATTTTCTCTAATTTCAGAGAATTTCTGGCAGAAAATAGGACATATATTTCACAGTGTAATGTAGAAATTTCTATTTTTACATGAATTGATCGATTGAAGTCATATGCTATGAAGTCATATGCTTCTCTAAGTACAAAGATTGTACTTAAAGAAGCAATGAAAAATATCTGACAATTTTTTAAAAAGCGTTGAATAATTGAGCTCGTAAATAAATATTGATTTAATGGGGGGAAGGGGGGTTGAATGTAGCAGTATTATTAGATATAAAGTTTATTTATTAAATCTTTGATCGTAGAGTTTTTTTTTTTTTTTTTTTTTTTTTTTATCTCTTCTTTTTGACAAAATAGTACTATATGTAATTCGAATTTTTGGATATTTCGAATTTTTATCTGGTCCCTTCAATTTCGAATTATTCAAGTTCTACTGTATATATAATATTAAAGAAGATACATATAATATACAAACTGTATATGATGTACAAAGTAAGGTAATCGAAAAATGTAGCAAATACATTAGAATTTTCCTTTACGAATTAATTTTATGAGGAAATCATGTAGAAAAGATTTATTCGCTATATAACTAATAAAATAATAATAATTTAAAAATGTAAGGTTCTTTTTACCTCAGATATTTATAAATAGGGAAATGTCTCTGGTTGTGGACACAGTTTTGATTTGACTTATAACTTTTTATAGAGTAAATATTATGCAAAAATATGAATACCAATGGAAAGATAGAACCCTTATCTAATGTTTGATAAAGTAACTGCATCGATTCTGTCAACCAGAAATATTTTATCACCAATTTTGTGAAGTTGTCATTTTTGGCCAAAACAACTGTGTACCTGATTGTGAGCACACTTGAGAAATACGCTAAAAATGGCTATATAATAATATAAACCACCATATATACAGAAAATAACAATTTTTTTTTTTTCTTTTGTAAGGATTCAGTGGCTAAAACAACTACAGAAAATGGCATTTTATCATTTTTTTTTCGTCATCTTCTTCGTCCAAATAAAAAAGTGCAGTGATTCCAAGTAAAATAACTTGCATGTATATTGGCACACTTTAAGTGCATTTGACGATCACGCTCGTTGCATTTGATTGAGTTGGTTCTTGTTAGGCATGGTAGCAGGTGCTCCAAACAGAGGATGCAGAAGTCGACACAATTATCAGATTGTGAATGTACCTATTTTATCGCGCTTGGCCGGCAGTTTGACATGTGGAGTTGCCTTACTTTTTCCAGGCTTCTTCTGAAGGGACACGGATCCTGCGAGGAAGTCAGTATTCTCGAAAAGTCGATTTTATGGGTTTCTAATCTACTAAGCAATTCTAAATGGCTTTAACTAGCGCATTAAGATCCATTTCTTTTGGATCGGTTGACATTTCCGGCGTTGACATGGCTAAAAAGCCTAAATATACATAAAAACACTAATGAAACAGGTTATGTTGACATAAACGACCCTATTTGACAATTTGTAAGTCAAACACATGCTTTAAAGGAGAAAAAAAAGTGTGCCCACAACGGTTACATGAAGGTGCCCACAACCGGGAATAGCAGCCATTCTTATAATGACAGAAAAAGCAATTTTCGGTCCACATTTTGGCTGAATTTGACATTGCATCACAAAGTATAATGAATATACAGCATAAATATACATTAGATTTACATTTTTGAATTAATTCACTTCTATTTATCGCATTCTGAAATTATTCACAAATTACTTTTGTATTTCTTTTTTTTTTTTTTTTTTCCTTTGTCGATGTAAAGCATTCATTAAGCAGATGCGGCTATTCACTTCGGTGTTAGCATAAAATCTGCGTACTGATACAATACAAGTTTTACAATCAAATCAACCATATTTGCTTTCTTTCAAAAGCTATGGTGGGGTGCCCATAACCAGGGAATGTCCATAACCAGAGAATGCCCATAACAGGAAACATTTCCCTATACATTGTTTTAAATGTTATAAATTTGAATTTGAATTTTTGAAAATTATTGAAATTAAAAAAAAAAAATTAATAGAAGTTTATTCAACAATAGCTGGCCTGTAAAAATTAATGATAATATACTTTCTTTTATATGATTTAAGACTCAAATTTGCTCAGCGGGAATACCACTTATATATTATACTCAGAACTAACTGGTCTTGCCAGCATCACTGGTCTCTATATTTAATTGAAGAAATAAATATAAAATCTTAAAAAATAAATAAATAATAATAATAATAAACAAACAAACAAACAAAAATCAGAAACGAAATTATGTTGAATAGGTTAAAACATCGCTTACTTCGGCTGTACCTTATCTGTCCATGCTGTAGTAGGTCCGGTTCACACTGCCTTCAGTAGCACCTAACCCAACAGTTTTGTACACGAGTTTTAGTTTGTGAAAGAAAATGGCCGCTTTAACGAAGACTTTTCTATGATAATGAGGCAGAGGAAATTTTGGACAAAATTACAGAACTATAGTTTCAGTATGTTTAAAGATAGGCAGAGTACGCAAAAAAAAAAAAAAAAAAAAAAAAAAAAAAAAACAGAATACTGGTTTAAAAGATGTCATTACTCTGATAAGGGGGGGGGGGGGGAAAGAAACCATTGAACAAGGTGATACGTTCACTATGATGACAAAAGCACAGCTAAAGCACGAAATAAAATGCCGTCTTGAAAGAATCCATATTGCAAAAACATTTAAGCTCCTAATTTTTAGTCTATTAAGCATATCAAGGATTTGAATAGCTTTAAATCTTCTTCTGACAGCACGAATTACCTTGAAAAAATCGCACGTAAATCACTCCTGTAGTTTTTGAACTTCTATTCATCAGTTGAAATGCACATTTGGAACCTTGTTTGAATTTCACATGTCAACCCGCTACACTGCAGCGCGTAACCTAGCTACTATAACTATACATCACATTTATGAATATAGCTGCTCAGACGTTCAGCAGTTAAAAGGGTGAGAAAGGACTTTAATGGACAACATTTTTATATTGATTTGCATATGATTCTGAATTCTAGATTTAATAATTATCTTGATTTCGTGTAACAACATAATTGAGATTTAAACAATTAGTTTTTGACACATTTGAATGGCCAAATAAAATATTAGTTTAGAGAAAGTAAAACAGAAAGTTGTTTAATTTGTCGCTTCACAGTGTACACTGTAAAAAAAATTGCAGCAAAATTTACGGGTTTTTGCTCGTCGGAAAAAGTTCCGTCCAAATACCCTTTAATTAATGTTTTACCCGTAATTTATCATTTTGAATACCACTTTATATATAAATCAATTTTTGTATTATTCCTTTGAAGATATGTGCTACAAACGATTAATGAAGTTTACTATGAAAAAAAAGTGGTAAAAGACTGCTAAGAACTTTGTTATATAGCGGGAAATATCAAGTCATATCAGAAAATAGGGGTATGCCTATCTTGTAAGTAAGAAACGGTCGTAACCGTAAAAATTAAACTGGCAAAGGGACGTAAATTTACCTGTTTTTTTAACAGTGTACATAAAAAGGCTAAAGGAATCACAGCTTGCATCTTAAAATTTATTACAAATCATTACGAATATTTGTGCCAAAACCCAGCATTTCGCGACCAGAGCTTTAACCACTCGTCTGCCAAACAACAAAACAAACTAAATTAAGAAAAAAAAAAACTAATCGTCAAGATGACCAACCTATTCGAAATTTAAAAAAAGAACGAAAAATCATGCGGTACGCATTGATTATTAAAACACTTCCCAACTGTACGTACTTGTTGTATAACTTTCAATGTTCTTTTCCAAAGTTATCACGTAACAGACTGAAGGACTGAAAGTCATAAAAACAGACTAATTGTGTTCATAATCACTCTTAAACATTGTTGGAAATTGTTAAAATTGCTTAACGTAAAAGAAAATACAGCCCTGAGATTCTAATAACAGTCCTTAATGTATCTGAATATTTTAGTGTAGCCCTGTAAGATTAATTAAATCATATTCTATACAAAATATTATTTTAGCTTATTAACAATAAATGTTAATTTATTTATGATTTTTATTGAAGAAAGTTATTTATAAAAATGTCTTCCTAAATTGCAATGCATTGGACCTTTTTTGGATGTCCCTGTACACAAACTAGTTGTACAGGACCTATTAAAGCCATTTCAATTAGTAAGCATTCCATAGTGAACTTGAATAACATATATATAAATTTTTAAGAATTCTATAAATATTTAAGGACAATTGGGAACGGATCGACGGACAGATAGAAAGATGGACAGCTGGACAGACGGATACACAAATTGAAATCATATTCACAGTTTAAAAAAGCATTTAGAAAGTGATAAAAACGTTTAATATAAACGAAAATGCAATTTCAGCAAATTTCCGATAACAGCCCTTAATGTAACTGAATGTTTTTGTGAGGTCTTTTAAATCTAATGTAAATTATACTATATTCTATGGAAAGCATTCTTTTGCGCATATGGATAACACATTTTAGTTTCATTAAGATTTGTGCTGAGTAAAGTTATTAAATTTTGGTTTATATAGAAATACTTCGCATAGAACGAAATTCTTAAGAATACTTTCGGGTGTCCCTATATACAAACCAGTGATGGTATTTACTTCATTTTCTATAGAAAACATCCGATAGTGAGCTTGAATAACATATTTCAATTTCTTTAAGGTTCGTGTAAAGTAAAGGTATTAAAATATGGCTTATAGAAATAATTTTCATAGAACACTGTGCTTTAGAATACTTTCGGGTGTCCCTGTACACAAACCAGTAGTGGTTTCACTCCATTTTCAATAGGGAACATCCGATAGTAAGCTTGACGTATCTCAGTTTCAAGAAATTGCATGAATATTTACGGGAGTTAGAGCGCGGATAGACATAGAAACCGAAGTCATTAACAGTTTTCAACCTTGTTCGAAAGTGTCAATGAATATATTTCTGAAACATTTATTCCATGTTTATTATAGCTATGTTAAAATATTTCATTTTATTTAATAAATTATAACTTATTTTGTTCCTTCAATATTAATCTCCCATCTTTTAATTATCAGAGAATAGGTTTCCCATTTCTCAAAAATTTAGCATATTTGTAATGTACGCAACTAAATAAATAGTTTGTCATTTCCATTTTATAGTACAAATACTGTTCACAGAGTGATCGATTCTTTGGTAATTTTATTTACTGTAGTTCATTTAAGTTGTTTTCGCCTGTAAGATTTTTTTTCATGCGTTTTTATTTGAAGTATTAGAAAGCATAAATATCAACGAAACAACAAAACCAACATTTTTATTCATTTTATTTATTTTTATTTTATTTATTTATTTTTTACTTTCTTGTATATTTTGTGAAATCATTGTAAAATTTTATTTCTAAACTAAATGTCTACATTGAATAATATTTTAATAGCAGGAAATTGATACTTTTGTTTCTTGTAAATAAAGTAAAATAACTATTTTTAAGGAGTATATTTTTATATGTGTTATTTTTATGTAATACAAACATCATACAATATCCAGAGATTTTTTTATTTTAAATCCGCTTCCTTTCAGAAAACCATAAAAAATGCGAATCTATAATAATTTCGATCAAATATTTATTCAGAACTTCAAAATCTGGTTGATAAAAGGATATTATCCTGTGATTTAAACAGAAGTTTTCCTGAAAATGTTATAGCTAAAATTTTAAAATAGTCGATGCAGACTGTTTTTAAAATTCATATATTTAAATATATAAATAGAAAACCTGAAGAGATGGCCCGGAATGCGAATGTTTTTGAAAGAAAGAAATAAAATCGGTACTTTGAAATAAATCTTAACACCCACATACCTACAGTAAAACATGCATTAGTTGTGAACTAGTGTTGAATACTAGTATTGAGAATTAGTGTTGAGGATTACTTAAAGACTAGTGCTAAAAGGTAATAAATAAAATTTTGTAATTAAACATTATAAATTGCAAGAAACTTACAACAATTAGACAGGGTTAAAATTATAAAACAATCCGTTGTCAGGAAAAATTCTAGTGTGAAACAACCACACGACTTCCATTACCAACTATTACATGTATTATGTGTATTTTTTGGAGATAATGTTATCAGAAGACAAAGGTTTGACCTAATGAAATAGACACCTCAGGTAAGAGAAAGTTAATACACGTATAAAGACATATAAAAGAGAGTTTACATAGCGAGTTGAAAGATAAAAAAAAGAAAATTGGTAAAGGTTTTTTTTTTTTTTTTTTTGAAACACTAATTTCCGAAATCTAAAACTGATCTATCTGATCAGAATAACTATTAATTTTCCTGTGATAACCAAGTAAAGAATGAGAAAGGATATCTAAAATGGATTTATGTAACAATTTTCAAAAAAATCGTTTGAGCCGTTTTTGAAATACCAACTTTTATCAAAGCTTGGCATCATTAATTGTTGACCAGAAAACAACAATTACATGCAAAAGGATATTTAAAAGAGGGTTCATACTGCAAGTTTGAAAAAATTCATACAGCCATTTTGAAAGAAACGCACTTGCATGAACAGCTATTTATATACAGGACGCCTATCAATTTTCCTGAACTAACCAACTATATCACTCGAAAGGACATCTAATAGAGTGTTTATAATTACTTAGTGTTTATCTAATAGTGTCTAATAGAGTGTTGTTGAAGAAAATCATTAGAGCCGTTTTTAAGACACGGACTTCCGATTTTCCAATTTTTACCAAAATTTGACAAATTCATCTGTACACCAGATCTGTTTCAATTCTAATGTTTCGTAGTTTTATCTTTATTAGTTTCACAGATATAATAGCCAGAAGATTCCCCACATACATATACACACACACACACACAGACCAACCGCTAAAAATATGATTTTCGGATTCAAGGGTCCCCAGAACGTGTAAATATAACAGAAACTCGCTTTCGAAAATTTGACCCCAAAACAATATTTTTTCTACCTTACGGGTAAGAGAAAGTGAAAAGTAAAAAGTACAGTAACAAACACTATGAATGAAGAAAGCGGGATGCATCTGTGAGTTCCGTCACTTAGCGTGACGTCATCATATCAGTGCCAGGCCCGTAGAACAACGTGTAATCTTCTTCGCGGCGGCTCCGTTCTGACTCTCCTCGAAAGATCCATAAAATAGACAACTCTCCCCCCCCCCCACTATTAAAGGTTCCTATATCAAAAGATTGGCAATGCTTCCTGGTGGGCTTTTCTTGTTCCTGTTGAATCTTCAGGTTGTCAAGTGTTCGTTATTAGTTCGTTTATTTAAAGTACAGAAATATAGTCGTTTCACATACGCATTTTAATATATTATACTAGCTGACCCGTCCGGCTTCGCACTGATGAACAAATTTTAGTTAAAGATAGATTGACATGTAAAAAATCAATAAATATATCAGTTTATATGTTATAGTCAGGCAATATTATTAACTGGAAAGTCAAAATATAATTTTACAATTATTTTTTTTAATTAGTTGTTAAATGTTAGCAATTTTTACTTAATGCTATTTATTTATTTATTTATTTCATAAAAAGAAACATTTCTTTACTCATGAATAAAAAAGATTGAAAAATAAACCTATGACATGAAAATGTTTTTGATAAAATTGACGTCATAATAGCTTTAATTATTTATTTTTTCATTTCGCAAATATATTTAATTTTTTCCATAATTGATTATTAATTTAATAATGTATATTAAAGGAGAAATCAATAATATGAAACAATATTCGTACAATATATACTATTACAGAATCTGGTGTGAAACAACCACACGACTTCCATTACCCACTATTACACGTAATATATACAATTTTTTGGAGATATTACTTGCATTTTTTGAGACTTTCGAGTAAGAGAAACTTGATACACGTATAAAGACACATACAACAGAGTTTGCATAGCGAGTTAAAAAATAAGGGGAAAAAAATAGATAGTTATTTTTTTAAACGCGAATTTCCGAGATCTAAAACTGAACTACCTAATCAGGATGACCGTTAAAATTCCTGTAATAAGCACGTAATACTTGAGAAAGGTTATCTAAATTGGATTAAAGAAAAAATTTTCAAGAATACGTTAGAGCCGTTTTTGAGATACCAACTTTTACCAAAACTTAACATACTCAATTATTGACCTAAAAACAATAATTACATACAAAAGGATATTTAATAGGAAGTTAACATGGCGAGTTTGAAAAAAATCCGTACAGGCGTTTTTAAAGGAACGTACTTGCGAAGTCTGAAATTGAGCTGTTTATAGAGGACGCCTATCAATTTTCCTGAACTAAGCAACTTTTCAATCGAAAGGGCATCTAATATATTATTTATATAGCAACTTTGAAGAAAATCATTAGAGGTGTTTTTGAATATGGGCTTAGGCTCCCATTTCTGGTTTTCGATGACCCAATTCCGGTTTTTCAATTTTCACGAAAATTTGGAAAATTTATCTGTACACCAGACCTGAATCACTTGTGAAGTTTAGTTGTTCTATTTTTATTAGTTTTAGAGATATGACAGCCAGAAGATTACACACACACGTGCACATATACACACACACTGACCAATTGCCAAAACCTATACAATACTTCCACTACCTACCGTAGTAGGGTAATTGAAGTAAACACATACATCTCGTATTTACTACGATAATATACAGATTTTCATATTACGTTTTCGATCGCCAAATACAAAAATCGCCAATGACGATAGATATCAAATCTATGCTTTGTTTTCAAGTAAAATATTGAAAATTTTAATTAAAAATTTATTTTACCAAAATTTATTATAGCTTCTAGCACTTAGAGAGAGACAGTGTAACTTTTGATTATTGAAAGAAAAAAAAAAAAAAAGCAATCGGCTTTTTAGTTCTAGCGATCGTTCTCTACATATGCATATAAACCTTTCTTTTTTTTTATATTAGTATAGCTATAGAGCATAGGTATATTAAATAGGTTTCCAGTAAACATAATGTAACTCAAATAATTAAATGCTATTTACATTCCAGTAATGGCTGTATGCGCTATGTATATTGAGCTACTTGCCATAACTGTTAGTTGCTAAAAATAGTCGCCAAATAAATTTAAACATGTCAATACGCAAGCGAAGTATGACATCACTGACCGCCCGTGGATGCAAGAAAAAGATTTTCCATGTTAATCGCTCATTGGATTTTTTTTTTTTTTTTTTTTTTTATTAAAATTCTAGAAGAATTATTTCCCGATTTTAATCCTCATATTTGGGTATAGATATGTATTAGTTATTGTATGCATGCGTTAGATTGAGTTATTTTGCTGTCAAATTGACAAAATTTTAATTTTAAATTTCAAAACTGTCACCCTTGGCGTTTTTTGTATTTGGCGATCAAAACGTAATACGAAAATATACATGCCAGATGTATATTTTCGTAATATGTATTGTACGAAATATTGTTTCATATTATTCGTTACACTCTTAATGTAAGTTTTTAAAATAACCGTGATTTTTGAAAGGAATTAAATTATATTCGCCAGATTATTTGGCGATATTTTTTTTTTCTGCCAAGGATGACGGATATCAAATCTATTCCGCTGCAACATATTAGTATATTATATCAGATACTTTATTTAGACATTTGAAAACAAATTTGACTTCAAATTATGATAGAATATTTATCCTTTCCCTTTTAATTAGTTTATTAGTTGGATGTTTATTGTGTAAATATCATCCTTTGAAATGAAATGTTTATGTTTTCAATCGAATATGGAAATTTGCCATTTTTTTTTCTAGAGTTTTGAAATTTAAAATTCCAATTTTATCAATTTTACAACAAAAACAATTTAATCTAACGGATGCACATGATAACTAATACATATCTATATCCAAATATGGGGATTAAAATGGGGAAATAATTTTCCTCGATCTTTATTATTTTTTTACAAAAAATCCAGTTCACTTTTTATATTATTGTTCGCGTGAAAATATATTTTATTATATGTCTAAAAATAAATTAATTTGTAAATCTTTTTGGCAACAATTATAAATTAAAATAAATAATATTATAAAATAGAATTTCTTATTTTATTTTATTTTATTTATTTATTTATTTTTAAATTCCAATTTCGTTTACACTACTCCGTGGTTTACACACATCAGTTTAAACCACGGAGTAATAAAGACTCCGTGGTTTAAACATTGATGCTTAGATATTATATCATATCATATCAAATTAAATTATTAGAAAAATAAACACTTTTAATTTTATAATGACGTCAGATTTAACGTGTAAGTTTAACAATTAAAAAAGCTTTATATGAATTTCAATTTAATGCACGCGCAAATATATTTCTTTTCTTTTCACGTCAAGATATTTTAAAAACGAAATGAATATGTAAATGTTTCTTTTATGTTGGCAGCAGCTAATTTTTTTAATATTTCATTATTTCCATTTCTATTACGACTTCTATGGGGATTTTAATTAAAATGCTCAGATTTTAAACTAAAATTTATTTTATCAAAATTAAATATAGCCTATAACAATATGGCATACTGTAGCTTTCGGTCAGTGAAAGAAGTTTTTAAATCGGTTCAGTAGTTTCAGAGATTACCCTCCACAAACAAACAATTTTTTGCGCTTTATATAATGATATAGATAACATAGAATCATATTACTCTTACACTCGTGCATTTCATTATATCATATACTCATTTTAATTTATCATATTTATATATTTCAATGTATTATATATTTACATATTTATTATACATTTATATATTATACAAACCCGCTCATTTTTTATTCTCTTCATTCATTGTTTCAGTGTGAAGCATAGCATTTATTTTTTATTTATTTATTTATTTTTTATGAACTGCAGAGGATTTAGTAATATTCTTTTCTGAAAATATTCAGTATAACTCTTCTTTAACTTTGTTATTTTTGCATTTATTTAAAAACTTATTACAAAAAACAATACATTCAGATATAGGCGAATGGTTTGTTAACCGTTAGTTGCATATCGATAAAATTATCAAATAAACTTGCGATTTTTAACATGCTTTTATTAGCTTCACCTGTATGTTTGTTTGTAACCGCTCTGGGAGCAAACAAAAAATCTATATTATAAAAAAAGACTTTCCCTACGTGAACGCTGTGGCTGTGAGGTAAAGCTCCGGGCTACGAACCTGAAGGTCTAACGTTCGAGCCCAGTCAGGGGAGATTTTTTTAAATGGTTTTTGTTTAACTCTAAATTATTTTAATTAATGATTAAAATGTATGTAAATATTATGGTGTATCACTCACTTGATTTTCTCTTACCCTGCATTTTAATACTATAAAGATAGATATTTTGTGCTTTTTGGTTCACATTTCAATAAAAGCGTGTTCTTTAATTTTTTAAAAGTATAATTTTATTTTTTCTGAAAATCAAATGTAGAATTCCCACTTTGATATATGTAAAGAAGTAAATAATTGATAGGTTTTATAGTTGTGTGTTAATTATAGTCATGCCATTTCAATGAAACATTTTTATTATTATTATTATTATTAATAACAAAACTAGAGCATCAACATTATTCGATTCAAATCTAATTTTATTTTTCAGCATCACTATTCAGATCATGTAAACATTGGTATTAATTTAAATTTCTTCATTCTTTATAAATAGAGACAGTAATTTTGATTTCTTGAAACTTTTGAAAAAAAAGATTGACATTCATGTTCATTAACTCTAATTTACTTTATCTATTGAAAGACTTTTAAAAGAATTTAAACTAGTATGTCAAAGAAAATATTTTTCTATTCAAAACAAGAGCAAAGTTTGTTAATTTATTCAAAATTTAAGAATTTTTTTTTCTTTGTTTTATTCAAATAATAAAATAGCAATTATGAAAGATTATTTGTTACTCTTAGAGAATAACAAAAACTTTTGACTTTCTAAAACTTTAAAATATCATTCAACTTAACCCAAATTTTAAAAAATGTATATTTTACTGTAATAATTAAAAAATGTATATTTTACTGTAAAATGGACAAAATAAAGTAAATCTGTCAAAAATAATAATGCATATATGATAAAAAGAAAACAATTTTTATTATTAATGCGATTTTAATAATACACACATTTCGTATGTTTGTTTTTTGTACTGATAATAATTCCTATAAAATTTTGCAACTAAAGAAAACTCTTTACTTTTTTGGATAGAAAAAAAAAAAAAGATGAATGAAGGAAAATTCCTTCTCAATAAAAAACATCAATTTACCTTTGCCCTCGTGCAATTTTTCGGTGCCCTTTATTGAGTGTGGTGTCACCCTTATATAATGAATTGGACAACATGATTGATTGGAAAGAGATTTGTTGCTGTGCTTGTGAATAAAGGAGTTCTAGAGTAAATTACTCGGCAGTTCCATGACGTATATCATGATAAAACGGGAATAGACATAGTTGTTTGAGAATAACAAGTACTGTAACACATAAAGAGAATGCTGTCAAGAATGAAACGAATTCATTGTCGAAAGGTTTTTAAACGTATCAAGGTATTACTATTACAAGATAGAAAGAAACATGCTAAATTTTAATAAACGTTTAAAAAATTCCACGCAGACATAAAATGAAGCAGTATATATATATATATATATATATATATATATATATATTAACAATATGTACGAATCATATTTGTTTTAAAAATACAGTGTGACAGTAACAACTTTACCAATATGTGACCGCTCTAGCAAACGTGCCTTTCAAAAAAAAAAAAAAAAAAAAAAAACATGCACGCTTTAATTTAGATAGTTTATGGCACGCGCTCGCGAATAGGGTGAAAGACAGCAATCACAATTGAATCGTTTATTTCAGAAACCCGTCAACTGACATTTTTTGAGAAAATGAGATATGAATAGAATTGAAATGGCTTACTGTAAACATACCGTTTTGTGCAAAAACATGTAAACTGTCAAGCCTCCCAATGGGTCGTATTTTATGTTGAAGTTTTGTTTAGTGCAGAAACCCGTCAAGCGAAACTACATAGCGGGTTTCTGCAGTAAATTTGAGTTCATGCAAATTTTACCACTTCCGAATGTACCTGACAGGAGGTGTTTTACATGCGCCAGCTTTGGCTTAATGTTTTTGATATTCATGATATGAAAACTAACAAGGCAAAAATGTGTATATATCACGAAAGCGAGGCCAATAAATCCCCTCAGGAGGTTTGCTCGATATTGTTGCACTATATAAAAACTGAAGTTTTTAGTGGAACTAAGCATTTTGTTCTCTTCAGTGATGGCCCTTCTGGGCAAAACAAAAATCACTGTGTTGTGCGATTCCTAATGAACCTTTGTGACAGGGGAATTTTCGAGACAGTTCATCACTACTTCCCAGTCAGGAAGGCACTCCTTTTTACCATGTGATCGTGATTTTGGGACTATTAAACGTCTTCTTCGAAGAGTAGATAGAGTTTACACACCAGATCAGTATACTGAAATGGTTCTTAAATCAAGTAAAACAGGGCGCTTTACTGTTCATCAGATAACAAGCGACATGATCTATAGTATTAATATTTGGTGGCCTCACTTTTACAAGAGGACTGTAAACTCAGATGAAAATTCTGGAAAGGGAATTCAAAGGAAATACAAGATTCCTTTTAAAGTGTCCACATACAATGAATTTTATTACAGCAAATCTAACCAAGGAAAAATAGTTTCTAAGCACTTTATCGACGGTTTAATCTTCTAAACTTTCACACTGAAAAAATATAGTACTGTTCTGGAGCTCCCTACACTGATGGCATGTCCACCTGGAAGGTTTCCCATGAATACGAAGAAAATCAATGACCTGAAGAAGTTGGCCAAGTACACT
Organism: Salticus scenicus; assembly: GCA_963930645.1. Taxonomy (NCBI): domain Eukaryota; kingdom Metazoa; phylum Arthropoda; class Arachnida; order Araneae; family Salticidae; genus Salticus; species Salticus scenicus. The sequence goes on along the minus strand of OZ005649.1, from coordinate 372,113,850 downwards.
ACAGGGCACAAAGAATTTTGTAAAAACATCCTCCAGTGGCTTACAACAGAAGCTGACTGTAACGTAATTAGGTTGTATGAGGATGAGTAGATAGATTTGTTTTAGACCAAACTGATTGTAATTTTCTTTTCTTTGATATTTAATAAATTGAGGTATAAAGTATAATGTGTTTCTATTTAACATCCCACTGCTGTTTAAAAAGTCACAATTTTACTAAAAAATAAATTATTTGTTTAGAAAAAAGGTATTTTATTGCAGAAACCCGCCAAATGAAAAATTTTTATAATTTTTTTATGAGTAGAGTATAACTTTAAAAATTAAATACAAGCATTATTTGTTTTTAGGGGATATCGAGAAACACTGTAGATTTTAGATTTTTCTAGGCAAAATTCTACAGTAGTATTAAAAGTAGAAAGTTTTTTTGTGTTATTCGAAAGTTTGAAAAAGTGTACTTGACGGGTTTCTGAAATAAACGATTCAATTAAAGTTGTAGTGACAAAATTTTGAAATTTTCAAATGGTAGCACCTATTTTTTTAACATTTCGTAATTCTGAGACGCATAAAGCATAAAAAGTGTTCTGGGAAAAAAGTAGGAAAAACACTCCTGGAAAAAACGGGATTTCAAACATGATCATAAAAGAGCACTGAGTACAGAATATGGTGACAAACAAGTTGCAGAAAAAATTAATAAAATTCAGATTTTGCATTTTTTACGTAGTCTCTTTCACAGGAGACAAAACATTTCACGCTGATTATTATAGGCAACTAAATATGGGGAGCCCCTTTAAAAGAGTAATGAAATACATATTATAAAATTTTATTCTTCCTGGTAGCTCTGTCAATTGGCAAGAATCTTGGCTAACCTCGCATTACAGACAATGAAAAATTGTGGAAAATGTGGATTTCTAGTCTGAGAACAGGATCATGTTTCTTTGACAAAGAGTATAGGATTCAAATTTACTTTTTTGATTATTTATTAATTTTCTTGAGACATGTTTTTTTCAAATTATCTGCCTTCACTTCCAAATTTAGTCTCCCATCATGTTTCATATATAGGAACTTAAGTTGTAGTAAAATCAATTCCCTTTAGACGGTGCTGCGTCGCCGCTGAAAGAAAACAGAAGAACTTAAATGTTTTTGTTTTATATTTTGGCAACAGCCAATAAAAGTTTTAGTTTAAATTTCAGATTTTGATTCTTCGACTGCGTTTGAAGATGGAATTTTTTTTATCTCTCACTATGAGAGTTTATTAGATTTGGAACTAATGTTTCTTTAAGTATTTTTTTCTGTTAATATTGTATAAAATGTACATAGAATTTCTAATTTTCACCATGATTATTAAATTTCAAGAAAAAGAGTGCATCATTCTCCCTTTTTCATTCTCTTGCTTAAAGGAATCCGGCTATTTGATTTTGTTCTTTTTTTCTTAGATTTCGAATACCACTGAACCGCGAATTATTTATCAAATAGTTATAAAAATTTTCGCCATTTTTTTTTTTTTTTTTTTTTTTTACGTTTTTATACGTTTTTAGGAGTAAAGAACCGGAAAATAACAAAATCAAAAGGTCCTGTAGTGGTCTGTCTGTAGCATTGTCAGTTATATATGCTGTTAAGTTCGTTATTTTGTTAGCCTGTGTCCACATTACCCTAAAAACAAATATTCATAAAATAGTCGAACCAGTTTTAAAATATCACTTATGATACTGGTACGAACTCTACTGCTTTCCAACATTCTAATTTGAAAGTTTTTCAAAATTTACAATTTTCTTAACAAGAGCTCATAAGGCGAAATTTCTCATAAACGTGCTTTAGGGAGATCATTTTTATTACATAAATGTCAAACTAGTTTTAAAATATCATTTATGAGACTGACATGAACATCGTTGATTATAAACATTTTACTTTAAAAATTACTTATTTAAAATGAAAAATTTTCAGAACGTGTCAGAACAGGGCAATATTTCATACAAACTTACTTTATGTGAAATATTGCGTTAGAAATAGCATAGAGATGGTTCAAAATTAAAATAAGAAACTAATTTTGAAATAAGATAATCAATAAATGAAGGAAAGATAAATATATCAAAGCAGAGCGAGAGTAATCTAGTAGAAAAATATTCATATATTTTATAGGCTATAATTCGAGTTCGCTCAAAATAAATTTACATTTTTGTTAAAAATATTTTCTCTTTCTTACCATGTTAGACATTTAATTCTTTAAACTGTGCGTACACAATTTTAAAATTTATACAGGACAATACAAAAGTAACTTATTAATTTTTCTCTTCAAAATTAAAAATACAAAAGTAGTTCTTTTTTTTTTTTTTTTTTTTTTTTTAAGTATTTTTTTTTTTTTTTTTTTTTAAGTATTTTTTTCTCCACGCTTAAAACTGAAATATATTTCAAAGCATCATTACTTAGAATACATTGAAAGTTGCATGATATAACATACATACTATTAAAAATGCATCTTACTGAATGCGAACCGAATGAATTTTCTTTCTTGTTAGTTCCCCATCATACAATACGTATGGGGAACTTAGGTAATCGTGAAAATTTTCGACCACGCTTCTTTGACTTTTTACGCGTTTTCAGGTATGAGGAATCCGAAAATGACAAAATTTATATAGTGTCCGTCGTAGGGTGTCTGTTATTTCGTTAGGTTATTTCGTCTGTTATTTCGTAGGGTTATTTCGTTAGTGTGTTAGTCCGTTGGTGTGTTAGTATGTTAAACTGTGTACACGATATCCCAAGAACAAATTATCGCAGAGAAGTCAGATCAGTTTTTAAATATTGCTTTCGACACTGGCAAGAACCTTACTCATTTGCAACATTCGAATTAAAAAGCTTCGTAAGTTATTAGAAATTTACAATTTTCTTAAAGTGGGGGACTAGGGCAAAATTCCCCTTAAACATGTATTAAATAAAACAATTTTACTGTAAAAAATGACAGATTTAAAATATCAGTCTTGATGCGGAAATGAACATCAGTAACTATAAACAAGTTACTTTGAAAATTTCGCAAGTTATTGGAAATTTACGAATTTCTTAACATGGCAGAATAGGGCAAAATTTTATATAAATGACAACTTTGAGGAATATTTTCATCGTAAAGATGTCAGACCAGTTTTAAAATATTATTTAGGATACTGGCATGAATATCATTGATTGTGAATTTTCCAATATAAAAATTTCTTAAATTATTGGAAATTTACGAATTTCTTAACATGGCAGAATAGAGCAAAATTTCACATAAACGTCAATATTGAGGAATATTTTCATCGTAAAGATGTCAGACCCCTTTTGAAATATTATTTAGGAAACTGGCATGAATACCATAGACTATGAATTTTCCAATTTACAAAATTCGTAAGTGTTTTGGAATTTACAATTTACTTAAAATGGCAAAATAGGGCAAAGTTGAGCATAAACTTTCATTTTGAGGATCATAAATATATCAGACAACTTCAAAATAACATTTACGATACTTGTTTGAACATGATTCACTGCAAATACTCTAATAGGAAAATTTCTTAAGTTATTCGTAATTTAAGATTTTATCAACATAGCAAAATTGAAAATTTTCCATATAAATATACATTTTGAGGATTGTTGTATTTGAAATAGTAGCATGAAAACTAAACTACGAAATTGACCCTAATAAAATAAATTAATAGATTAGAATAAGATTAATATGTCGAAGTGAACCGTGGATAGCCTATTAGGCGGGGATTTTATTCTGTCAATGTGTCAAGCGTTTGGTCAATTTCTATTTACATGATAATCATGTGAAGAGAATGTCCTACATTTGATATTTAAGAGAACATATATATGATGGGGTGATGGGGAACTGAGCGGAGTCCACCTATGTAAACGGGATCCGGACGTAATATCGCGGGACTAAATTTCGCCGGACAAAATATCGCGTCGAAAAAATAGGATCTATCTGAAAATTTGAATTTGTGTCACGTGTGATCTCTGGCGGGGCTCTTGGAGCTTTATAAATATAAATTAAAATAAATAATTAAATATATCATAGAGTGGAATTTCATTATTTTATCTATATTTAATTTTAAGTTATTTTATCATTTGCTTTTCACCATTCAAAATACATTTTTAAAAAATATTGTGCATCACTGCTGACATCAAAGCTGAACACTATTCACAAACCTGCATTTAAAATTTTAAAACTTGTAAGCACGATTGAATTCATTATGACTAATCTGGACAAAAGTTAATAAACATAGTTTTTAAACTCTTTTAAGCAAAATTTATAAAAAATTTTGTGGTGAGTTTGTCTGTATATCAGTGACTAATGTATGCGTTATCATGAAATTTTATACAACATTACTAATAATTATCAACTCCTTTTTGCTTTCAATTCATACATGTAGGCGATATTTTGTCCTGTGAGATTTTGTCCCCAACTCCATGCCAACTAGTTTTTTCATCTTTCTTAATTTTATTTACCTTACACTGGAAATTATCTTATTTTAGGTATACATAGCTGTTGCCACTTAAGAAATGTTTTGTCTAACTTCAATCATTATTTTCTATTTTCTCTTTTAAAACACGAAATCTTTTAACAAAGAATCTTTTGAAAAATAAGAATCATAAGCATGACTTCAATATCTTTCAATTTATTTTCGATAAAAAACTTATTTTATTTTTGCAGTTCTTTTCGAACGCAATTTCAGCCAATTTATCTCATTTTTATATGTTTTGCAGTTGTTCCCATCTTTTCTTATTTTTTCTTCTCTTACGTCATTTTCAATTATATTTCAAATACTTTTCTCCGAATCGAGTTCGTAAGTAAAAATTTACCTGTTATTCGTTATTACAAATTTTTAGTTCGTATATATTACTTGTTTATTAAATTTAAATGTTTTACTTTTAATTCTATTTAGTATATAAATGTGACACATTTTATAAGTTGTTACTTAAGTATTTGAGATTTTAACCTTTCCGCCCTGTTATTTACATACATAGAATAATAATAAAGGAAGAAGGAGCATAAGTGTTTCTAATAAGCTGTTGTGTTGCCACAACAAACAGCGATATTATTCTTCTTCTATGGCCCTTCTTTAAGGTTTTGAGTAGCAAAAGTTGCTTTCGCTGGCATTTCACTAGAAGGGGTTTGTAAGCATTAAGAGTATTGTCATGCTCCTTCTTCCTAATTATTATTCTATGTTTACATATTTATTTATTTATTTATTGCAAAAAAAAAGTTGAAGATAAAGTAAAAAGTTTCATTTAGTCTTGTTTTTGTGTTGCTCTATGGTTATTTTATCACATTAAGGCTCATTAGATCGGTCTTTTTAGACAGGTCCGGGGATTCTGAATATCTACGAATATGATTAAAACCAGGAAATTAAACTATCGCATAATATATTAAATTTATTTAAAATGTTTAATAATTTTTAAAACTACTTTTCTGAAAACTCCGTCCTTGAACTAACTTTTTGCCAATATTATTTAATTTCACTCCTCTGAGCAGACTAGCCAAATTTAGGAACCTTCTATTTAATATTGGCATTAAATTTTTACTGTAGCAATCATCTAATCACAATGGCATTAAGATAATGGCTATTTTGAGAAGATTTTATAACATTGAGTAGAAATATAAACTGTTTCTTTAGAAGTCATTACATTATTGGGTGAAGAATATAAATTATTTCTGGATAAAGGAATAAAGAGGCATTTAATTAAAATGCATTTAATAAACCTAATCATATTTTTTTAATTGAATATGTATACTTTTGATATCAGCTATTAATAAATGTCCCTTATAACTATATCCTTTAGCTCGATGATCTAGTGTGCGAATAAAATCAGTCTTGTGGGAAGGAAGCATACCTGACCACATTTTAATTTATTCTGTAACATAAACATATAGTTACGATTAAATGAGAAGAAAACGGATGGTATTAACAATGTTATGGCTTAAATTAGCAATTTTGGAAGCTATGGAGTGAGATGAACTTGGACTAAAATTAAGGTAATTCAGATATTGACCTGAAAAGGTGGGCTTTCCATAAATAGAAGTAATAAATTTACCAAAGTTTATAACAAAACTGAGTACCAAAATTTATTACAAAATTTAACATATCTCTTTATAGAAAACTATGTTTCCAGGCCAATATCTAAAGTTCAATTCTGTTAACCTCTCTTCTCGTAAGTCTGCGCTGTTTTCTGAACTTTAATTTAATGCGCTAAATCCTATTATAATCCTAACGAACTCTTTCAATTAGAATTAAAATATTTTTTTTTTTTTTATTCAAACATAATAATTACTCCTCTCGCTGGCTTAAGGGAATGTTTAAGGAAATCGACCTTGATCGAAATAATTCTACTATTAAATATTGGAAGTTCCCCAAATCTGTCGTTGCTATCCCATATTTAAAAAAAAAGTAGCCTTTAAATCTGTAGCCTTTAAACCTCGACTTCAAATTCATAATATTTTATTCAATTTTAAACCAGTTATCCACCTTTGACCGTACAGGTATCGTTTGTAATATTCAATGTAAATCATGCAATTATTTTAATATTGTTTGAACCAGCCGTTCACTTATACTCTCGTTTTAGAAGATAAAATAAACTTTAAAAACCGTGATGTTCATTATAAAATATTCCAACATGATAAGAAACCGACCATTTAACTGTTTTTATAATGTTAAGATTATTGTTTCTAATTGTTCCAACTACCTTTCTAGGCGTTTTCTTAAAGGCTGTTTTTTTTAATCTTCAACTTTTTTATTCGAATGAGGCATGCGCAGTGTCAACGGTCTAAGCCGCACTTCTTTGGTGTATTGTCCTTTTCAGTTGTATACAGTTTCACAGCCTCTACTAATGAGGAGTTCATTTTTATGCTTTCTGAATTATCTTATATGTTTAACATTTTAAACTATGCTTTTAATTGTATATAGCCTGTCTCAGTTTTATAATCGAGTATAAACCTACCAAAGTTCCTATGTTTGTATAATGGACCGTAATGCAATCGAATTCTCTTTTGGGTCCTTGTAAAAGATAAACGCGTAATTTCTCGTTGAGATTATGCTGCAGCAAAATTATAAAACATTTTAAACCGTTTTTACCTCTTTTAAATAGTTTAGTATACTTCTTATAATCAACAGCCATTAGGACGTACACTACAAATAAAAGGGTCTTAAAGTAAGACATAAAAACAACTGAAACAGCATTTAAGAAACGTAAATGCCTTAAAATATAGATTAGACATCATCGATATCTTAATTTAAGACAAAAACATGTCTGAAATACTAATTTAGACACAAAAATGTCTGAAACATGTAAATACGCAAATTTTCAGACAGCAGAACGCGTTTTGAATTGTCAGACACTTTAGAAATTCAGACACTTGTATTACTTAGAAAATTTTTCATATGGAATCTACTTTAAGAAAATATGCTTATCCTACTTCTTACCCACATTCAATAAATATATTATTATTTTATATAATAAGCAGTTAAGCTACTTAAACTATGGTAGCTTTATGAAATTAAATTCTTATGGAATAATACTCTAGAGGTGTGAATGATATTTGCATGCCATTATTTTTAACATAATTCATAAACAACATATTTATATACAAAGCTTATTTCGTTAAAAAAAAAAAAAAAAAAAAAAAATCTTTGTCTTTAAAGCTTTTTTATATTAAAAGAAAAACCGTGAAAATGGACTTAGCAAGTATGAGAAAGCGAATTTATAAGTGAACAATCATAAATAATTTGTGCATAACTTTTTTCTTTCTTCCTTCTTATTATTATTCATTTAAAAACTTTTTTCTTTCACATATTTTCCTGCATCTAAATGTAAAACAACAAACTTTCTTGTATTCATGATTATAGTTATAATAGAGACTTTGATACATAAATCGTACTTTTCGGAAATACTTATTTAAGACAGAGCTTTTTTAATAGAATATAATATAATAGAACTGTTGATTTTCTGACGACTCATAATAGTATTAATGCCTTTACAGAGAACAGTAATCCAAATTAAATAAATAACTGTCTAACTTTTGAAGTTGAGTTTTTAATACACATCTTGTGATTTCCTGAATACAAAAATTGTCTCTGTGTCTGCCTTTTCTCAGCATAACTTTAAAGCAAATAACTGCAGAATCACATGGGGATGTTACTTGACAATTTTATTTAGAGTTCGACAAGTTCAAAAATGTAGTGTGATGTTGGACTTTGTTATGGCCGACTGATTTTGTTAGATTTTTAGGCTTGGGTGGAATAAGGGTGGGGGAGGGGTTTTCTAAGAGGTCGTTGCCGTATTAACTCGAGTTTTTGAGAAAAACCACAAAATAATATTCAATAGGCTATTATATTAAAACCAAAAAAGGAAAGTTTGATCATTTGTTTACTTTATGGTAATGAAAGTCAACTATACAGGCTAAGTGAATACCTTCCAAATCTTTCGGTTGCTGAGAGGCCACTTACAGTTTGATTACTTGAAAAAAAAATATTATTGAGTAAAATCAATGCAGATTTGATTAACACTATTCGATGCTAATATTTATATATATAATGCAGTGGCGGCTCATGCACCGAAAATTGGTGAAGAGGCACATTCTATTTTAAGCTGTATTCATTTATAGAATACAAATTTACATTTAAATAAGTATTTTTAGTTAATTTAAGTTAAGACCATGCTTAGAAAAAAATTATGATTAAAAATACTTAAATATTATTTTTGAGCTCTTCACCTAATTTCGGTTCACGAGCCGCCACTAATATAATGTATTCGCCTCCCCGTCGGAATCGAACTCAGATCATCCACGTGGAAAGTGAGACCGCCATCACAACAAAACCACTGCATATTTATGGCCGTTAGAGGACAGTTTTCAATCATTCTCCAAAATAAAATAATAATAATAATATAATTAACAATTTTTGCTTCTTTTATACGCAAAATAAAACTTTCTGAGCCCAATGAACTTATTTAAAATATCACCAATTGATTTAAAATTATATATATGAATATATATATATATATAAGCCGCACATTATTTGTTTCAGCCATTAGTTTTGAAGTTATTACAAATAAAAATGGTACAAATCAATTTTCTCCAGTGCGTTTTTTTTTTGTCTTTTAGTGTGTGTATATATATATATAGATATATAGAAGCTGCAGTTCATATATATATATATACACACACACACACATATATATATATATATATATATATATATATATATATGTAGAAGCTGCACTTAAAGAACTATGAGTTTAAAAAACAGTATGTAATGTTTGTCTACGATTGTTATTCCTGATGTTGATTTTAATTTTAAATAAAATACCACAACTAACTTCTTAAACATTTACATGTGTTTTAATAAATTAGTTTTAATGAGTATAATAAGATTACAAGACAACTTCAGACTTAAATTAATGTACATATTGAAACAGATACATTGTTCGTTTTCATTATATTTCATATATTTCTTTAAAAAACTATATTTTAAAAGCCTTTCACATTTTATTTTCAGTTTTCCGTTATCAACGCTTGTGTTTTGAAAACTCTGCCAATTTTGTCAATTGTAACTAAAATGTTTGTCATATTTATCAAAATGACTTTAAACTTTCACATATACTTTTTTAAATACCAAAGGTCCTCAACACTTTCTCTTAAATTAAACATTACATAAAGCATGAATTATATTGCATAAAGTAAAATGTCATGTGTTATTCGGAATATGGATACTAGGAGGCGCTTTTATTATGTAATTTTAGCTGTTGCGAATGTAAAAGGATCGACATTTATTAAGAATTGAGTTGATTGAAGAACATTCATTTTGATTGAAAGTGGAAAAGACCCATTCTACTCAAAGTTGATTTATTTCGAGAAAATTCACTCAAATTATGATTAAAAATATTCCGTCCATTTATGAGTCCGCAAATTTTGCTCACACATTTGAAATGAGTTGGCCGAAAAGCATGACCTGAATTCGAACCCAGCATCTCCTTTCTACCAGCTTCGGAAGCAGAGTATTTTTGACACTGTTAAACTAGAATGATGTGGGCAAAAGTTCTTTCAATAACTTAAAACATATTTTGTAAATTTTTACAAATGAAGGTACAATATTGAAATGGAGTTTTAAAAATACATGCCAAATAAAACTTTTTTCATTAGTTAGAAGGGTAAGAGAGAGTAGTATGATGGGGCATGCCAGATTATTTTTCATATTTTTGAACTTCCAGGATAATCCTCCAACCGGATAATGCGATTCCGGTAAGCTAAACGTCTATTGTATCGAAAAAAAAATAATTGTTTTAGTTATTTTTTAATTTCATGTTCTATTCAAAACTTATGGTATTACCAATTTATTCTATTCGAATAATAAGGCTTCTAGTATAAGAAAATTGAATTAACTAGAATTTACCTGTAACTCCCCTTATACTTTTATAAATAAAACATCTATGTGTCTATTTCATGTTTCGCCCAATATCGACGTTGATTTTAAGTACTTCCTTTTGGATCTTTTTAAAAACATTAAAAAAATGTAACCTTAATGAAATGATTTCGTTATGTTTAAATGTTATTTGAATGTTTAATGATAAGAAGATTTCTGCTTTTCAAATAACGTTTTTACGAGTTTTATTCTTATTCTGTAACATATTTAAATGTTTCTTTAATATTAAAGAATTATTTTTAAATTTTTAAATTTCCCATTTTTAACTTTATCATCCCACATACTGCGTAAAAAGAAAAATTCCAGTGCTTTAACTCTTTCTCAAAACTCACGTACTGTGAAATTTAATAATGCAGTTTCTAGTATAAGAAAGTTGAAAAATACAGTTAATAGAATGTACCTTCAACATTCTTATGCATGGAAATACAAAATATCTACGTGCTTATTTCATGTTTCCTCCAACGTCAACGTTGATTTTAAATACTTCGTTTTGGATCCTCTTAACGTCAGAACGTGAAAAATATGTAACTTCAAAGATTTTACGCTAAAGTTGACATAGCTCTTCAATATTTCTTGTAGAAGTCCAGCATTTTTTTTTTCTATCCGTGGAAGCTAAAATAGATAAATAAAAGCAGTGATAAACAATCTCGTTAGTTTATCAAAACTTCAAACTATTGTATATTCTAGATTTAAAGAATGAAAGATAAGAAAACTTTATGTGTGTTTCATGAAATTACAAAAAATAATAATTTATTAATAAATGGGTAATATATATTTCAGTATTTTAAAATGTGGATACAAAATAAACAGGCAACTATCATTTCGATCCCTTTCATCGACAAACTTTCATTTCAGTAATTAATAACCTATTTAAGTATTTTTATCAATCAGTTGTATCAATTAATTTATTTTAACCCTTATATCCCAAATTACCTTATTTTTGGAAAAATAGTTTGAAATAGTTTTATTATATTTCTATATGCATGAGAAACATCTCATATTAAATTTAGAAAACTGTTACATTTTTTTCAACTTTTATTATTATTATTATTATTATTATTATTATTATTATTATTTAATACTGGGACTTAAAAGTCCCGTTTTTTTTTTATGGGAGTCCCGGTGGTATACAAAGGGTTAATATACTTGCAGGGAAATGGAAATAAATATCAGTATGACTTTTTGAATTTGTGAATAGTTATTATTATATAAAAAATACATATTTCAGTAATTTTTAAGTATGAATATAAAATATCTTTTTAAGATACCAGTAGATTTTTTATTGTGTAAATTTTAATACCTAAAATGTAACATTTAAAAAAATCTACATAGAATATACACATTATTATAGATTACCACTTGCTCTACTTCTTTTTAAAATTCACGCACCAAGAATATATATATAGCAGTTTTTATGACGGTAAAATTTAAAAATAGAGCTAGCTTGAATGTAGCTTAAACTTCATACATGTAGTAATTAAAATCTCTATGAACTTATTTCATGTTTCATCTTACGACAGCATTGATTTTTGAAGCATCTTTTTAGCTACTTTCAACGTAAAAATGTGGAAAATATCTATGTATAAAGATGTTATAAAGTATCTCATAATTATATATTAAACGATATCGAAACTTTTAAGCATAATTTTGGATATTTAAATTGAAAAATAATTCTGCTATTCAAAAAAAGTCGTGCACAAGTTTACCATTCTTTTATTACTTATTAAAACGTTTCTTTATTCACAAAGCATTTTTCGTATTTTTTTTTATATTTTCAATCATTGTTTAAAAAATATACATATATTCTAGAGTTTTATTTTTGTCCAATACTCAGGTATTACGAAATTTAATAACGCAATTTCTAGTATGAGAAATTCGAAAAAAAAAAAAAGGTAATAAAATGAATTTTTAACGTTTTTTATGCATACAAATACAAAATATCTAAGTGCTTATTTCCCTTTTCACCTAACGTCAACGTTGATTTTAAACACTTCTATTTTGACCTTTATAACGTCAAAACATGTAAAATACGTAACTTCAAAGACTAAAGCTGACATAGCTCTTCAAAATATCTTATACGAGTCAAACTTTTTTTTACTGCCCAAAAAAGCAAGAATAGGTAAATAAAATCTGTAAGGAATTCTTGTTAGTTTCTCAAAACTTTTAACTGTTTTATATATTCTAGACTTAAAAGATGAACAAAAACGAGAATTTTACTTATTTTTCTGCAAAGTTAAAAAGAAAATGTAGTGTGATTATGTATAAGCAAAGTGTATTTCAGTATTTTAGAATATGCATATAAAATAAACCGATTACTAATATTTTTAAACCTTTTCAAGCACATATTTTTATTGTAGTAACCAATAGCCATTTACCTATGAATATAAATCAAATAAATAAGTTTATCTGTTAATTTTGTGAATTTTATTTTATTTGGATATGAAGACTGTGAAATGTTAGTACTAATACTTTTATCATTTCACTGTGAATTTCATTTAAAAAAATAATCCTTCTAGAGTTTTGGATTTAATGCCGATTACACTGGTCTACAGTGGATCGGTAACAACGGTCAAATTATTATTTTTATTATTAATTCCAATTTTTATTTATATATCTGCAAGTAAAAATGTCCCACCACGTCACATTTTACTGTTAGAGGATCAGAAAATGGCAATTTTTACGATTTTCACAGTATCACACTTGGCAATCCTTCCTGCTGGCAACCCAGAGTCCTGGCAACTCAAAGTCCCGGCAGCCATGTTTGTTCCATTTTTTTGTTAAAGTATCAGAAAATGGCAAATTTCACTATTTTTTATGATTTTTACAATACAGTCGACAGCAAAAGTATCCGAGCACTAGCCAGTAATTCCGATATAAAAAAATACATTTAATACTGTTTTGTTAAATAAATCCTTGTCGAATCATGTCCTTAGACTGACTAAGAACATGACTCAACAAGGATTTATTTAACAAAGCAGTATTAAGGGTACTTTTTTTAGACAGGGATTATTGCTAGTGCTCAGGTACTTTTGCTGCCGACCGTATCACACATCACCTTTCGTGCTATCAACCCTGCCTCCTGGCTATCCTCTCTGCTGGCAACCCCTGTGGGGCAACCCTGTATTCATACCTTATCTGTTTTTTTTTTTTTTTTTTTTTTTTCTGGTATTCTAGTTAACAGATATTCTTTGTTAAGTATGATTGTGCTGCTTTATAGTTAAAGTTTCATGTTCAAAATGGCAAATTTCCAATGTAGAACTTGTAAAACCGTACCCGATAAGTTTTGCTGCATTTGTGAACTATTCATATTAAAATCACAAGGTAGACATTTAACACAAGACGTAAAAAATTTTTTTGTATTTTGGTTTTAAAATAATAAATAATAACAATTCAATCATTTAGTGTATTTTCCATGTTTTTACGTTCTACTTAGTCTACAATATGTATATTATCTCCATATTAACAGTTTTCCATGCTAAATTAATATTATTGATAGTAATAATGCATGTCTTCTAAAGACTTTTGTACATTGCTTCCAGTACAGATTAAATAATCGTAACAAAAAAACAGTACGTGTTAAAAAATTTTCACTATTATTTTTTAATTCTGCACTGCAGAATTAGTTGAAAATAGCTAATTTCATTTCTGTTACCCCCCAAAAATGTTTTTTTGTCGACTAGTGTTATCTATTCTACAGAATGAGAAGATGCCCTTTCTGCAGGATTTTTCTAAGGAGTCTTGGCATCAATTCACGTGCGGTTCGTAGAAATAAATAAAAACTGAGAACCGCTAGAGAGATACGTGCCAGGTTTGAAACTGGCACCTTCCGTCTATCAGAATCCATCCAGGTAACTACATTATTCGTTTCACATACACCAGATTATGATTTTTTTTCCCTGCATAATTATTTTAACTCATATTTAGTCCGTATGAGACACACTGATTTGATTAGATGGCTGTGTACAGTATTACAACATCCTAAATTAATGGATTTTTTTTTTTTTTTTTTTTTTTTTTTACCAAACAAGAAGCTGGCTTCGCCAAATATCGAACTTAACATATTCCTGTTTTAATATTCACCTTTGATTTTCTGACCAAAAAATATTTATACATACAGTAGAACCTCGATTATCCGAACCTCGATTAACCGAAACTCCTCTCCGTTAACCGAAGTCGGTTTCTTCTTCACTTTTTTTTTCACTTTCTACTATCATCCAAAGTTTTCTCTTAACAAACATGCATTTATAAAGTTTTTTATCCCCCACATTCCTTTTGTATGCAAGCCGTCCTTTCCAAACAAAGAATGCAGATAAATATTTGGAATTTCCTTTTTTAGAATTCCTTCTCGCAAGCTTAATTCTCGGTATGAGTGTACTCTTCCCCACTTTCAAACGTCCCTGTTCTAAACAAAAACACGCCCCATTTCGAAATGTGGAAGGTCATTCTGCCAAGTCCCAGAACAATCGAATGTTATTGCACCCTCTGATTGTAAGCAAGTGCAAAGAACCTAACCTCTTTTGTCATCTCAAGAACAGAGAAATTTTCATTGCAGCAGAATTTCAAAATTTTTGTCACTTTGTGTCACTTATGCTCACTCTGAACTCATGCTTTTAAGAAAACTTCGGGATATAGCTGCATGGCAAAGGATGGCCAATTTCTACCAGATCAAGCTTCCATTTAAACCATTGTGAGTTTTTGTTTCAGAAATAAATTTATTTTCATTTATTTAACAGTTAAAATAGTCATAATAACAGTTCAATGACGATACTACATAATAAACTAGATAACAGGGGTCGTACTCTCCGCCCCTTTTTCAGGACACACTTAAGAATAAGAAATTTTCTCCTATTTTGCCACCAGCAATTTCATGCAGAAATTTTTATGGTACTTTTTATAGAAATGTCTTCAGATTAATCTGGTTAGAGATCATCGTAAAAAAATAGTGGTAGGAATAGAGGTTGAAATTTGTCATATTTGAGAGTGTCCTGAAAAAGGGGCGGAGAGTACGACCCCTGAGATCATTATTGATGAATTCTCGATTATCCGAAAATTTCGATTATCCGAAGTAGGTTCGGTCCTAATTACTTCGGATAATCGAGGTTCTACTGTAGTTGTGTATGTAAAAATAAACTAAGAAAATAATCGACAAGTACCAAAATTTATACGCCAAAGCACTGTTTATTAATGGTTGCATGTATCATTTCTTGTTAGACCTAGAGTGCACTTTCAATCGGCTTCCTTTTACTGAAAGTGTTTGGAAATAAGATTGCTAACAAGTTGGTTAAACAGGATAGCTTAACAGACCTTTTTGCAATGTAATATGGAGAACTGCATCAGTTAACGACTACGCCATGAATCAACAATTTAATAATCCGGGATAAAATGACAGATAATCCTGGATAAAACTGAAGTTTTCCATTCAGATGATGTGGGAGCCGGTAAGAATTTTGGGAAATACTATTCCACTCTTCAAAAATTGCAATCTGCAAATTTTAGACCGTAAAAGAAGGCTTTGGTCTCTCTGCAATACATCGTCCGAATATGTCAATATATTTTAAATATTACCGAAACAAATGTAGGTGGCAGAAGAGCTTACTAGCAAGTATATACATAGAATTGTTTCAGCTGATCTGTGGTTAGGTCCTGGTTTGAAGTTACGGTCAAGCGTAGGAGATAACCCACGACAAAATAACTTCTTGTAACTATTATGAATAAATAAAAGAACCACATATAAGTTTCTTAAATTCAAATTGCTAGTGTCAACTTACTAGTACGCACATTTGTAATGTATATTTAGGAGTACACGCACATTTACATATGTAACGTATATGTAAAATAAAATATTTTTCCAAAAGCGAGCCTCTTCTAGGTAATATTTCTTAACTAGTATCCAAATGTTTTTAAACCAACTAATATTTTTTAACATCCATTTGGTACACACTGTTCAGAATAAATAAATAAATAAATGAGGTAGCAAGTAAAAAAGAGAAGAAAACCGAGCGAGATAGCCGTGAGTGGGCCTAAAGGGAAGGGTACAAGTATATAAAAGTGTGATATCTATAAAAAGACGTAAATAAATTTGTATGGCAGCTTTATTCATTTGAAAATAAAATAAAATATTTTTTCGGCGCAAACGTTTAGCTATATGTAAATGAAAAAAAAATGTATTGCTTGAAAATTATACAATACGTTTAATATGTCGTGTTGTACACTCGAACCCCGCTAAGATTGCTACAAATATACAGGGTAAGTCAAAATGAATATAGCGATTACAAACGGCTATAGCTATTTAATGGAAAAGAATGTAACGATAAGATTAACACAGAATGTAGACGGAACTCCAAAATTTGGTATACATACGTCATAGATGTTCTATGAGACTTCCCTTGGTCACACGGACAACATCTAGACGGTTGTCCATTTCACGCCATACATTCTGAAGCATTTGTTCAGTCACCGACGCAAGCGCATTACAAATGCGTACTTTGAGACCCTCCGATTTTTATCTATGGGTTTATGTGAAAGACAGGGTGTATGTGCTTCCCCTGCCCAAAACAACTGAAGAACTCAAAGTACGCAATTGTAATGCGCTTGCGTCGGTGACTGAACAAATGCTTCAGAATGTATGGCGTGAAATGGACTACCGCCTAGATGTTGTCCGTGTGACCAAGTGAAGTCACACAGAACATCTATGACGTATGTATACAAAATTTTGAAGTTCCACCTACATTCTGTGTTAATATTATCGATAAATTCTTTTCTGTTAAATAGTTATAGCCGTTTGTAATCGCTATATTCATTTTGACTTACCCTGTATTTTACATAGAGGCGATGCGGCAATCGATAAGAATTTGAAAAATACTTTTTCACTCTTCAAGAATTGCAATCTGCAAGTCTCGGTGACTAAAAGAAGCCTTTGGTGTCACTGCGATGGGTCGTCTGAGTATTTCAGTATGTTTCAAACATTATCTAAACAGATTTAGGTGACAGGAAAGCATGCTAGCAATTTTATACTCTGTATTTTCTCAGCTTCAAACATAGTCTCCAAATCATGAGCTGTATGATGTCTAGAATTATCATGTATTAATAGAAATGAATCATGGTTGTCTGCAGCGAAAGTTACGGCAAGAAGTCTTAGTATCTCGTATGCATACATGTAGCAGTCAAATTGTCGTACTCCCTGTTCTATCTCGACTGGTAGTTAACAGTATGTATTAGTTATCATTTGTGGTAGCACGTGTACTATCCTTCCCCTGCGACCACGTCTATAATTCCCTGTTTTTCGAAATTCACTCCATTGCCTGAAAAGAACTCTTCTTGTGAATCCTACAGAGTCTACTACAGTTTTTGTATTTACCTGAAATCAGTTCTCCTGATAACACATTAAGACATGAATTCTGTTAAATAACTTTGTTGTGTCATTTTTAAGTCACCTTTTCTCAAAAAAAAAAAAAAAAATAATAATAATAATAATAATCTGGTGTGTCACTCACACGACTTAAATTTCGTACACGTTACAAAATACACGTTTAAATTTCAATACCAAAGAGGCAATACCAATGTTTTGTTTAATTTTATGTAGAAAAAAAAAAAGAGTTATATCTAGAAAAATAAATTCGTCATATTTCCCCAGTATCTCCGAATGTCAAATGTACACGAAATAAAATTGGATATGCATATTTCATTCTCATCAGGGGGTACACGGTGATTTTTAGCTGTGGGAAAAACTTCAATTTTATAGTTTCTAGGATTCGTATATATCAAAATGGCAAAAATCAGTAATTTATTACTCAAACCAACATTCGGAAGATTTAAAATGAAGTCATCTTGTAGCATTTTTCAATGATGTCATGATGCTATCACCATTATAATTTATGTACGTGTTATCAAATTCCTATTATATCAAATTATTAGCATAATAATAATCAATATTAACAATCTTTGATCTAATAAAATAGAATTAAACAATTTTGCGCACTGACTGATAGCTAGAACTTGAATTACAATCTGAAAGAGAAAAACCTCTAAGTAAAAAATAAAAGGAAAGAGAAATTCCTGAATTAGAGGCGAATGTATACATACTAATAAACCTAAATTTTTTAAAAAATGAACAAGACACGTTTCAAGTTATTCACATAACTTTTCATCCTTCTTCATCCAATTAAGATATTTTGTTTTTTGAACAGGCATTTTTTTTTTTCCAGGTTATGATGCATTTTTTATCCTCCTATAAATCAATATTATCTTCTTAAAACCATGATTAATAGCCAAAGCAAGTTAAATGATCATTTATACATACAAAACTATTGTATGCCACATAACAAGTAACAACTATTTCGGCAAATAAATATGCTTTTGAAATGTTTTATAGCTTTCAGATTCAAAGTGTATTTTTAAATCTGTCCAAATATTTCAATGGATTGAATAAAAAGTGTAACAAACATAAAAAATAATATATAAACATTCTTTTAATATTCTAAAAATTTATTGGAACTGGAGACGATTTATTTTTATCCTTGAAAATACTTCCTTATTTTTAATTCATTACAAAAGTAATACGCCTATAGTTTTTATTATAAATAGAAAAAAATTCAAAAGAAAAAAACATATTCCTAGGAGGATTATTATTAAAATTTCAAGAATAAAAATTCATTAATTGTTTTTCATCATACTTACCGTGTATTTTAATGAGCAAAGAACATAATTCGATGAAACTCTCATCTTCTATCTTATTTAATTATTAAAAAGCATAGTTTTTTGTTTCACTCAAAAAGAAATGTATTTTTCCTAATTAAATTTTGTTTCTGCATTAAATATTATTTTCGTCATACTTTTTTATGCTAAAAAAAACCCAATAATAAAATATATGTTAATGTTTTGTCCAAAGATTAAAGCAATGTTATACGGAGCAAAAACTGTTTTTGTCATACGTAAAATGAAATATTTTCATATTTGAAAGCCGATTACGTTAAAAACAAAAACAATGTACAAGGTGTGAATACAAAATTACAAGACTATTCCAGCAAAACATTTTATTTTGAATTTATACATTTAATGTTATTATCACTTTCAATATATACCCCTTTTTTATTCCTACATTTCAAACTATAGAAAATTCGCATAAATTTTCGATATGTTCGAAACAGCGCTAGAAGTCGTTTTCTGTGAGCTCCTTCATAATGCATGCCGCTTTTTCAACGGACTTCAACGGACTGAAATCTTGATCATTTTAATGCAGATTTGACTTTGGAAAAAAGATAAAAGTTGCATGGTGGGAGGTCAGTAAAGACGAAGATTTCTTCCCCCCTAGATAGGATGACTGGCCTTGGTACACCTTCTACCCTCGTGACCCTCCCATTTGACCAATCAATACAATTCACTCATACAAAGAGATAAAGGGCGTATCAGATTCAGCAACTTTAGAAAGAACCAATTTTTGAGCCGACTTTAGCGCCGATTTTTCCTCGACGAAAACACCGTAGAGGTTACAATAGTCGGGTGAAAAGTTGGATGAAAGAAGACTAACTTCTGACGCTTATCACTTTTCTTGGCGCGAATAAAATACGCAATGATTAGCGTTAAAATTCCCTTTCATTTGTGTAAAATATCGCATTATTATTTCTATTTTGATCTTTTTTACAACTATTGTCATAACGCCATACGAAAATAAAAACGATTAATTGAAAATTCTTATCATTTAACGGTAAAATAAACGTGCTTAACGATAATATTTCTTCTTCAAATCTCCACTTGAAGCGATTCCCGTGTTTCGCCATCTTGGAAATATGACGTATCAAAATAGCGCATCCTGATTGGACGAATCCGAGGAGAAATTGAGTATACGGACAATTTTATCAAGACAGCTCTGAAAAAGTTGGGCAACTTCGGTCTGCGCTATCACACTGGGAGTAGAGACAATTTTTTCCGAAAAATCGGCGCAAATCAGTGGTTGGCTCTAAAATCGCCTGTAAAGTCGTCGAGTCTGATACGCCCTTAAGGAAAAAAAAAAAAAACACTCGATGTTAAGGGCGTATCAGATTCAGCAACTTTAGAAAGAACCAATTTTTGAGCCGACTTTAGCGCCGATTTTTCCTCGACGAAAACACCGTAGAGGTTACAATAGTCGGGTGAAAAGTTGGATGAAAGAAGACTAACTTCTGACGCTTATCACTTTTCTTGGCGCGAATAAAATACGCAATGATTAGCGTTAAAATTCCCTTTCATTTGTGTAAAATATCGCATTATTATTTCTATTTTGATCTTTTTTACAACTATTGTCATAACGCCATACGAAAATAAAAACGATTAATTGAAAATTCTTATCATTTAACGGTAAAATAAACGTGCTTAACGATAATATTTCTTCTTCAAATCTCCACTTGAAGCGATTCCCGTGTTTCGCCATCTTGGAAATATGACGTATCAAAATAGCGCATCCTGATTGGACGAATCCGAGGAGAAATTGAGTATACGGACAATTTTATCAAGACAGCTCTGAAAAAGTTGGGCAACTTCGGTCTGCGCTATCACACTGGGAGTAGAGACAATTTTTTCCGAAAAATCGGCGCAAATCAGTGGTTGGCTCTAAAATCGCCTGTAAAGTCGTCGAGTCTGATACGCCCTTTAGTCACTTCTGTTAGTTTGTTTCGTTTCTCCTGTTTATAGGTTAAATAAGCATGGCTACACGTTCTCATAATACGCTTACTTTTAAACAAAAAATTGAAATTATTGATTTGAAGGATAAAAATGTGAGTGTAAAGGAATTATGCAATTTATTCAAATGTGGCAAAACACAAATTTATGATACGCTAAAAAGGAAAAAAGAATTGAAAGATGAGTTTTCAAAAGGAGCGAATTTTGAAAAGAGAAGGAGAAAAGTAGAAAATGAAGATATTGATACCATAGTGTGGACTTGGTTTGTAGATGCCAGAGCAAGGAATCTACCTATTTCTGGTCCGATTTTGCAAGCAAAGGCAAAAGAAATTTCTGAAAAGTTAGGAAATGCATCTTTCAAGGCTTCAAAAGGCTGGCTAATAAGCTTTAAAACAAGACATAACATTTCCTGGAAAACTTTGAACGGGGAAGCAAAGGATGTTGATTGTAAAACAGTGGACAAATGGACAGAAAAATTAAAATTGTTAACTAAAGATTATGCACCCCAGGATATTTTTAACGGGGATGAGACAGGCTTGTTTTTCCGAGCCCTTCCTACCAAAACTTTAGCAATGGCAAATGAAAAATGTGTTGGAGGCAAGCTGTCAAAAGAAAGACTGACTGTGTTTTTATGCTGTAGTGCAACTGGGGAAGTGGAAACACAACTTGTAATAGGAAAAGCTGCTAAGCCACGTTGCTTTAAAAATTTAAATGTAAGAGATCTGCCGGTAGTCTGGAAGTCCAATCGAAAAGCGTGGATGACAACCAAAATCATAGAAGAATGGCTTCATAGTTTTAATAACAAAATGAAGCAAAAAAATAGAATGGTGTTACTATTTTTAGATAACGCACGTTGTCATCCTGATATCGAATTATCTAACGTAAAAATTGAGTGGTTACCAGCTAATTCAACAGCAAAGACGCAACCGTTAGATCAAGGCGTTATTTACACACTAAAAATGAAGTATCGTCAGCATTTAATGAAATCGTTAATGGCCCGTATTGATGCTAGCAAAAGTGCATCAGACTTAATAAAAACACTTACAGTTTTGGATGCAATAAGTTGGATAGCGAAGGCATCAAAAGAAATTTTGCCCTCAACAATTTCCAAGAGCTTTAATAAGGCGGGGTTTATTCTCAACACTACATCCATTACCATTGATAATAATTCAGATAACAATTTTTCAGAATTTCAAGATATTTTCAGTGGGGCAAGCTTTGTGGAAGTATCGGCAGAGGAATATATAAATATGGATGATAAATTAAGCACCGAAGCTGGAATTACATCAGTGGATGAATTGATATCGCAGTATAATAATTTGGAAAGTGATGGAGATGAAGAGGAGGAAAAGGAAGATGAATTTACAAATAATAATCCTGTTCAAACCTATAACGATGCTCTAACTCACGTACAATATTTACAAACTTTTGCTGTTGAAAAGAATAACGGTAAACTGATTACAATGTTAAAAGAAATAGAATATGAAGTTGAAAACTCTATTTTAAAAGGACATGCAAAACAGACATCGATAAAAGATTATTTTAGTAATGCTGTGTAAATGAAGGACTTGAACTTTAATTCTTTAAAATGATAAAATTAAAAATGTAAAATTCTAAATTCAAAAGATAATTAAACCAAGTGTTGATAATAGAAAATTTCTGAATAAAGAATGGATATTTCAAGAATTGTAAAAGAATTCATCTGCTACCTTGGTAAGTGTTTATTTACTTATTAGTACAGTTTTTTATCATATGCATTACGCGACTTTTAGAGATAACATTGGATCATAATTTTTTTTCACGTCTCGAAATTTGTTGACATAAAAATAAATTTTTAAGTTTTCTGTATGTGAAAAAATAAGAAATTAATGTCTTTAAAATGGATGATTTTATTTAACACTAGCAGGCAACGCCCGCTTCGCTGGTCCCTATATTTAAATGAATCGCTATAATTACTGAATTCTCAAAATTGCATTAATTTTTATCACGTGAAAAAAAAAACAGAAAAAGACTCTTATTAGGAAAAATGTCGCACCGGGTTCTCACTGCCTTCGGAAAAAATTCCCAAAATGCTCTAACTCTTATTTCTATTATTTTCCCCCTTCGCCCCCCCCTCCCGTCTATCCTAATAATTTTAAAAATTCGAAAACATCCGCAATCGATTTGTAGGTATCGAAAACCTCTATATACCAATTTTGAATGCTCTAACTCTATTCTATTTTTTTGCCCCTCCGCCCCCCCTTCCCGGCCCTCCTAATAACTTTACACTTTCGAAAATATCCCCATTCGACTTGCTGGCCTCTAAAACCTATCTGTGCCAATTTTGAACGGCCTAACTGTATTTACATTTGTTTTTGCCCACACCCCCCCTTCCCGCCCCTGCTAATAATTTTACAAATTCGAAAATATCCGCAATCGATTTCTAAGCATCGAAAACCTCTATATATCAATTTTGAACGATCTAACTCTATTTTTATTTTTTTGCCCCCCCTTCTCGCCCCTCCTAATAACTTTACACTTTCGAAAATATCCCCATTCGACTTGCAGGCCTTTAAAACCTATCTGTACCAATTTTGAATGGCGTAACTGTATTTCTATTTGTTTGTGCCCATACCCCCCCATATCCCCCCCCATACTGCCCATCCTTCCCACCCCTTCTAATAATTTTACAAATTCGAAAATATCCGCAATCGATTTGTAACTATCGAAAACCTCTATGTACCAATTTTGAACGATCTGACACTATTTTTATTTTTTGCCCCCCCCCCTCCCCCCCCCAAAAAAAAAAAAAAAAAAAAAAATCAAAAAATCAAAAAATGAGTTTTTGGAAATATTTTCAAGAAGTCGCTTGGCGGTTTTTTTTTTTTTTTTCGTCTTTGAGCTATTACTTTTACTCTAAAATCCGTATTTTTCTAAATTTGCCTCCGAAAATCATTTATACCCCCTTCTCCCGTTAAAAATCCAAAATTCCAAAATCGCAGTAAATGATTTTTTCGTATTCAAGTCTAGTCTCCCCATCTGCAATTTCTTCACTGTGAAGTAATTTGGAGCCGAATTATACTTATAAATGTGTTTTTGCCTTATGCGCCTCCGAAAATCATTTAAACCCCCTTCCCCCCTTAAAAATCCAAAATTCCAAAATCGCAGAAAATGATTTTTTTGTTTTCAAGTCTAGTCTCTTCCTCTGCAATTTCTTCACCGTGAAGCAATTTGGAGCCGAGTTGTGCTTATAAATGTGGTTTTTGCCTTCTGCACCTTCGAAAATCATTTTCAGCCCCTCTCCCCCCCTTAAAAATCCCTAATTCCAAAATCGCAGAAAATAATTTTTTTGTACTTAAGTCTAGTCTCCCCATCTGCAATTTTTTCATCGTGAAGTAATTTGGAGCCGAGTTATGCTTATAAAGGTGTTTTTGCCTCCTGCGCCTCCGAAAATTATTTTCACCCCTTTTCCCCCTTAAAAATCCAAAAATCCAAAATCGCAGAAAATGATTTTTTTGTATTCAAGTCTAGTCTCCCCATCTGCAATATCTTCCTCGTGAAGCAATTTGGAGCCGAGTTATGCTTATAAGGTGTTTTTGTCTTCAGCAACTCCGAAAATCATTTTCACCCCCTTCCCCCCTTAAAAATCAAAAATTCCAAAATCGCAGAAATGATTTTTTCGTATTCAAGCCTAGTCTCCCCATCTGCAATTTCTTCCCTGTGAAGTAATTTGGTGCCGAGTTGTACTTATAAATGTGTTTTTGCCTTATGCGCCCCCGAAAATCTCATTTTTACCCTCTACCCCCCTTAAAAATCAAAAATTCCAAAATCGCAGAAAATGATTTTTTCGTATTCAAGTCTAGTCTCCCCATCTGCAATTTCTTCACTGTGAAGTAATTTGGTGCCGAGTTATACTTATAAATGTGTTTTTGCCTTATGCGCCCCCGAAAATCTCATTTTTACCCTCTATCCCCCTTAAAAATCAAAAATTCCAAAATCGCAGAAAATGATTTTTTCGTATTCAAGTCTAGTCTCCCCATCTGCAATTTCTTCACTGTGAAGTACTGCCGAGTTATACTTATAAATGTGTTTTTGCCTTTTGCGCCCCCGAAAATCTCATTTTTACCCCCTACCCCCCTTAAAACTCCAAAATTCCAAAATCGCAGAAAATGATTTTTTTGTATTCAAGTCTAGTCTCTCCATCTGCAATTTCTTCACCGTGAAGCAAATTGGAGCCGAGTTATGCTTATAAAGGCGGTTTTTGCCTTCTGCCCCCCCGGGGGGGAACGGGGTGGTATTTCGCAAAATCCCGTCTTAGTGAGCGTCAGGGTCCTAAAATCAACCTGCTCACCAAAAATTGTGACTCTATCTCCCATAGGATCGCCACAACCGTGTTGAGTCAGTGAATCAGTGAATCAGTGAATCAGTCAGTGAATCAGTGAGTTTACTCTTTTATATATATAGATTATATTTTGGGCAGAACTATAAGGAAAAGGGTCTCAAATCATTCTCTTTGAAATTTGTTATGTTTCAATACTCAATAATTAAGCAGGTATGAAATTAAATAATGCATATATAAATGATAAAATAGTATACGAGATAAAGACTTTCATCAATTTTATTTTTTGTATAATTAGAATTTAATTTATTAGTAATTTGATGATTTAAAAGTTAAGAATTTCTTCAGAAAGTCGATTTTCTGTTAGACACGGCAAATTTACGGCAGTTACATGGAAAATCTGCATAAAACGGAAATCTGTCTAAAACGGAAAGTTTTAATAGTCCCATTCTGTTCCGTTTTAGACAGATTTGACTGTATACAGTTCACAAAGTACAAGCACGTGTTTTTATACAGACTGTTATATTCTTCTTTTTTGCTTTCAATATAAATTTAAAGTTTAAATTGGTCATTAACACTTCTTTACAAACCAAAAATAATTCAAAAATAATAATCTAATAGCTCGACGATACAATTCAAGACTGTCCCGCATTTTTTTATTTTTTTTTCCCACACTAAGATATGTTAGACTCATTTATTGTAAGGAATTTTTCACAAGACTTCGTTTGCGTAAAATGTAATACATTTGAGAAATTCTTAACTTACACGATCATTTGAACGCCGATATTGTGTGTCATCAGCAGCTACCTATATACTACACACTAAATTCATTATTTCTTCGATATGTGTGATAGCCAGCATGAAGTGATTTTGTTGTCAAGTTGTGTTCCATTACATTAATTATATTTTAGTTACCTTTTTTTTCTTTTCTTATTCGATTCCTACATTTTAATTTTCAATGAAATCTAAAATCTCAACTTTTTTTTTTTTTTAGGTTTTGTTGAAGTGTTAAGAAATTTAAGCTGTGAAGTGCTAGTTGGAAATGTACGGAAAAGTTCGTAACAAGTTTAAATATCTTAAAAATTCAAAAAGTCCCAGATTCATGAAGGTTTTTTCATTTTCTAGAAGGACAATTTACGTATCTCTTAATGTACTGTAAATTGGTATATTTTCTCAAGTTTATACTTGCCCAAACTATGTGGCAAGTTGCACTACGAAACACGTTTTCAACTTTTTTTTAAGTCTCACCAGGTAAATAAAATAAGTCAAAAATTGCAAGTATACTGCAGGTATTAAGGACTTTCTTTAACATTTTGCAAGTATTTTAAAGGTTTCCACGGGTATTTTAAAGAAAAATAAAAACAGAAGGTTTCCTTATATTCAACGTTTTTTAAAGATTTTATGTAGTTTTTTTTTTTTTTTTTTTTAAGGAAATCCGAAATATCTGCAGGTTTTCTGCAGTTTTCCTTTGAAAATTTTTTACTGCTTTTTTTTAACATGGGTCACATGATTTAATTATAAAAAGCTCATGATTTTTAAAAGACAATTAGTTGTAGATTATGCCTGAAAATTTTCAAAAGTCTAAATATAATAGCAACCAAACAAAATGAAGTCAATTTCGAACTATACAGAAACATTGTTACACTACCACACTTCACTCTGTTTATGACTTTGAATTGGAATTCTCAATAAGAAATCATATAAATTAAAAAATTTTGTAAAGATTCTTTAAGTCAAAATAATTGAGAAATTGTAACATAAAAAATTATTTTCTAAGTTACGTGTAAAAGACTGGGTAATATATAGCTTTAAGACGAAACGTGTATGCGTAAAATCTGTGTATAATAGTGCTAAAATAAATGGATAATATACACATGTATGTGCATGTATAATATACGTATATTTAATGGGTGTATGTGTGTAATATATGTAAATATTATGTGTTTGCAATATTAAAATGCATGTAAAAGTTGTTGTCATTAGCTGGTTAGTTGCTCAGTTTCTTATCTTATATATGTTTTCAGAAATTTATATTATAGGGTCAAGAAACGCAACAAGTAATACTATATTAATATTAAGAGATACACAACCAGTCACTTAAGATGGTCTAAATTAAAATACTCCACTCACTGATCTACTTTACCCATGATACAATGCATGTATATTATCCTAATTTGTTTTACATTTTATTAAAGTTTGTTTCGCATTTTAGTTTTCTCGCAATTCCAAATTATTTTCAGTGCAATAATCCTCAAGATGCAAGTTCATGTTAAGTTTTGACCTATTCTCCCACGTTATGGCAATCTTAAATTTCAAATTACTTACGAACATTTTAAAGTAAAATCATTATAGTTAATGATGTTCATGCATCATGAATGGTATTTTGAAAATGAATTTAAATATCTGATTATAATTTATCTGATTTCCATGTTTTGACGTCTCTTGAGTGAGAAGAAAAAGAACGAAAAATCATGCAGTATGCATTGATTATTAGAACTTTCCAACTGCGCGTATTTGTTGTATCGTATAATTTTCTTTGCCTACGTTATCACATAACTGAGAGACCGAAGGACTGAAAGGCATACAAACAGACTAATTGAATTCAAAATCCTTTTTAAACTTTGTTGGAAAGCGTTAAAAATGCCTAACACAAACAGAAATGTAGCCCTTAATTCCCAACTACAGACCCTAACGTACCTGAATATTTTAGTGTAGCCCTATAAATATGAAGATTAAGCATATCACATTCTATACAAAATATTATTTTAGCATATTAACAATACATGTCAATTTCTTTATGATATTTGCAGGAAAAAGTTATTTAAATGTGATTTATAAAAATCACATCTGTCTGTCCTAAAACGGTATGCAATGACATTTTTTTGGGGTGACCCAGTACACACACCAGTTATACAGGACGTATTAATGTCATTTTAAATAGAGAACATTTCATAGTAAATTTAAAAACTCTGAAAATATTTCGGATGCTATAGAAGCGCGCATACTCAACAAAATTATGTGTTGCAAACAATTTTTGCAAATTAAAATTAAACACAAAGACACAAAAGAAATCATGCATAAAAAAAGCATTTTATGCATTTCCTTTAAAAGGTAAAAACCAGATAAGTAATTCAGTAATAAATAATATTGTTTGCATTTATTACCGAAACGTCAGTGGAGGCTATTTGTTCAGACTCAAAAAGGTTTTGGGTTCCGTCTGTCTGTGTGTTTGTCTGTCACGCGATAGCGACCGCAAAAATCACGCTATTGACTTTAAATTTGGTACACATGTTTATGAGCCACACAGAATCAACTGTATAGTTTTGGGTGTGCATTCCATTTGTAGTTCGTGTACAGGGACACGCTAAATTTTTCTTATCATTACGGCCTGTGGGAAGAATTTGCGTGTACAGCGATAGCGGCCGCAAAATTCACACACTATTCACTTGTAATTTGGTACACATGTTCAAGAGGTCAACAGAAATAGCTGTATAGTGTTAGGTGTGTATTCCATTTGTCGTTCGTGTACAAGGATACGCCAAAGTGTTTCTTATCATTACGGACTATGGGAAGAATTTGTATGTACCGCAATAGTGGCCGCAAATATCCTTTGATTGACTTGCAAATTGTCACACGCGTTCCAGCTTTGCATATAAGTAGCTGTATAATTTTTTTTATGGCTATACTGTTTATAAACTGTGTACAGGGACACGCCAAAAATCCTTAACATTACGGCGTATGGGGTGAATTTCGTTTAAACGCATTTTCCCATCATTACTTTGTAATCAAGAAAATGCAACTAACGTACATAAGTAAGATACTTAAACTTATGTTGTTTGAAGAAAATATGTGCTCTTAGGCTTTCTAATTAATGTACAGGACCTTACAAAAATGTTCTGACAATGTCACGTAATCATACAAATTATGTTAAATATGGAACAATTATTAATGAAAAATGCAGAATAATCTAAATAGTTTTTACTGGTGTGTACAATGTTTTTGGTTCGTGTACAGAGACACAGAAAATAATTTCATAACAGTAGAGTCTATGGACAATTTTTTATTTAAGAGAATGTTAATGTGTTTATGCTCCATTGAAAAGAATAGAATTATCATACATTATAAAGATGCTGAAAAGCATGTTTACTCTTAAAAAAGATATGAATAGACTAAATAAATTATTTATGGTGCCACGCAAAAGAATTCCGATGATGTACTGTTATCATAGAAATGATGTCAAATTTGTCTGAAAAATTAATAGGTTATACTTAATTAGGTATCTTCTTATTATCGCCGTATAAAATAATTGTGGTTACTTTTTCGGGATACATAAAAGAATTTCGTACTATTATGGTCTATAGTCGGTATTTCTTAAATGGGTATTTTAACATACTTACAAACCCATTAAATATAATGGAATTTTATTGGAATTGTAAAAGCATACTTTTCGGTAGAAAAGTGTGGGTATAGAATTGATAATTAGTTTACAGGGTTACACAAAATATTTCCAATATGCTATGTAACCTTTTTCATGAAATTCGTTCAGGGAAATAATACAAAGAGTGTCAATTACTAAGATTGCGTATATATATATATATATATATATATATATATATATAATATACAGATAGGTATAGAAAGAGAGATACAGCGGGGGGTTGAGGGGGCGGCAGCCCCCTCATCATCGCATCCGTCTATGTAACAAGTCAATCGAATCAATATATATATACATTATATAATAGAGAATAAATAAAAATGACTTGTTGAATAATATGTGATGCAAATAGGACGTTGAGGCTCCTGATCTGCAGATCACTAGTAATTTTTATTGATTGCATGTGAGGAAATGTTATTTTATAACTTTAAAAAGAAAAATATATATTCATATTATTTATTTAAATAACGCTTCAAAATGTATGAGACAATATAACAAAACTATATTTCATATATGTTGAATATATGTTCCGTCCAATTTCTGTTTAATAGACTAAAATACTTTTGAGCTTCATCATGCCTATTTGCAGAGAATTACCCATTTATGCATTGCAGCATCAATATGCTGTAAATATTTAGGTTTAATAAATGGCATAGTTTTAATTAAAAGTTGCATATGGTTAAGAAGAAAACGTATTAAGCTCTACAAAATATGCATCTCGCTTTCAAAAAGAATTTCTTAGAAATCAGATTTCGTTCGCTGCGTTTATTAAGGCATTTCTAGCAGTGAGGGAGCAGCAGAAAGTTTCACTCAAATTCTTTGCATATTTTGTAATATATATACTGCATTACGATACCCAAAACTCATATATTTTGTTTTTAATGCTAAGATATCATCTCTTAAAAACATGAAATTCGCAAAAGTTGAGCTCTGCCATAAAACCTAGCAACCTTTTCGAAATATTTTAATTTAAGTGGAAAATATTTAGAGATATTTAAGATCATAGACTTTAATGAAAATTGACTTAGTAGAAATTTATCTCTTAAGCAAGAGTTATCTTATGATTAACTTCAAATGCAGAATATACTATAATATCGGAATCCTTTACTTTATCTTATTTATTTGACAATGCGTTTAACCTTTTTTTTCCCCCCTTTTAGTCATTGTTAAAACTACATGATCATGCTTAATCTTTTCCAGCAGACTTACTATGAAATTCTTTCCCCAAACTATGTATTCTTAAGCAAAAAATAGAGTATATTAACTCTAATACACTTCACAAGTATAATAAATGTTTAGATCTATTAACATTTTTGACAGTAAAGCTACTACAATCAACTATTAAATGCTTATACTTAATTACCAAGAAATTTATAAATTGAGAACTTAGATAATGTTTAACGTTTATCCCAAAACCCAATTATGTAGTATATATTTGATTAATAACTCATGACTACATCTAAAATTTTCATTTGATATTTTCTGTTGATTTACAGTACTTTATATATCTAGAACAAACGACAGATAAGGAGTTAGTTCTCGTTCCACGCATGTGCAATCCCTTTGTAATTCTAATCATTTGCATGCCTTACCTCATTTTACATTTCCTGTAAGTTTGGTTCAATTTGCATAATCCGTTCATGGTGTTGATATTTTCAAAAACATGAGTGCAAAAAGAAAAAAGGAAGAAATGTTTTGGTAATCTTATGTTGTTATGTTAATTTTATCCAGCTTTTGAAAATGTTTGTAATAGTAAATGTGTCAAAGAATAATAATGGATTTTAATTCAAGTTTATTAAGGTAAGCATTTAAATATTTATTATTGGAATAATATCTTGAAATTATGAATATTTTTCCCGCCAAAAGAAACTTGAGTTTTTTTTAATGTATACATACATTGTGTTGAAATTTGAATATGATATTCTTATTTTTTTTCTCTAAACTAGGAATTGGCTTCGAGTTAGAAAAGCTCAAATTACAGACTTCGGAACCTAATGAAGAGAGAAATGTAGTAGATCGAACAACGTCGTATTCCGAGAACAAAGTCGATCTTCAAAAGTTATTGCCCACATTTAAAGAAGAATCTGACGATATAAACCTATTCCTCGTACTATTAGAAAGGCATCTCAAGTTATCGAAGGATCCCGAGAACCATTGGGTGTCTCACCTGCTTAGCGTTTTACCGAGTTCGGTTTCTACCCCGATAGCCCGTGAATCTGAAGAAAA
This sequence comes from Salticus scenicus, assembly GCA_963930645.1. NCBI lineage: Eukaryota > Metazoa > Arthropoda > Arachnida > Araneae > Salticidae > Salticus > Salticus scenicus. The sequence continues at coordinate 372,081,779 of OZ005649.1, read as the reverse complement.
TGCTTCACATTTTGAATTTGTAAAGAATTTATAGTTAAGGGCGCTCTTCTCTCACCGCCGCCGAAAGCCGAAGCTAATGTTATTCTATGGGAAATTTTTCTTTAGAAATAACTTATTAACTAATAAATATTTTTAAATTCTGTTTTCACATGCTGAAAATTCCCAGCTTTTAAATTGACGGACCTTTTTTAAAAAAAATTATTTTTTAAATTTCTTATATTTTATTTTGAAGCTGCAAAATACGAATTTTCAATATGTGAATTTTTTTCATTTTGCAATTTCAAAATAAAATATTAATAATAAAAAAAATACATTTTTTAAAATGGTCCGTCCATTTAACAGTTGGGGATTTTCTGAATGTGAAAACAGAATTTAAAAATATGTATTAGTTAATAAGTTATTTGTAAAGAAAATTTCCCCATAGAATAACATTGGCTCGGGCTTCCGGCGACGGTAAGTGAAGAGGGCCGTTAAAACGCTTCAAGTTCAGTGCCGAGAGGTTTAGACAGTTATCTTTTGCTCATCGCAAGCAAAAGGAAGGCACCTGACGTGACTTCTATTTCGAGTTTAGGGCCTATTTCGAAAACTGGTAAAGAAATTGAATGTCACCACATTCGAAAGTCTTTATGATTTGAATATTGTTGATCACATGAAGAGGGGTGTTCCTCCTGACTGCAAGGAACATCTCTTACATGAATGGGAACAGCTGAATTCGCCAGACACTTTAGCTGAAAAGCTTGACGCTTATGACAATATTAGATCAATAGATTAACCACGTTTCCTACGCCTAGCAGTGAGGACGAGTCGAAAATATTGGAGGGTTTCCAAGTTGACCAACAGGTTTGAATTTAGTAAGCATCCAGTCATTCGGTATTCCCTTATTACTTATTTTCTCTCAACGAAAAGCTTGTCTCCCCTATTTTACTAGTGGACTCGCTGAATCCGCACTTGCGCAGAGGCTTCCATGGTCGCAAGAAATGTAGTTAAAGAGTACATACGTAAAAAGGAATACTGTCGTTAGGGGCGGTAAAATAGAATCCCTTTAACAGGAAAATTATGAGAAGCCAACTAAGACTCCTTATGTACGGAGAAAATTTCAGCATTCCTCGAGTAAAGAATCGAAGATTTCTTGCTATGGCTGCGGTAGGCCTGGTTTTATGAAGAAGAAATGCCCTAACTGTTCTCCTGTGGTAAAAAAAGAAAATATAGAAGCTCAAAAAATCCTGTTTTATAGTTCTAACACTTCGAAAATAACTGCTCTAATATTATTTGTAATATCCCTATTACTATTTGTGTATGTCTGTGCAGATACTGGTGCAAATAGTATCGCCGGTATTTCAGTTGTTCAAAGAAAATAAGGTATTTCTGGAACCCCATACACATAACGTTAGATTGATTGATGGAGTAACCCATTCTGTTGAAACTTTGTCTACTGTTCTGACCGTAACCATTGAGGGTAGAACTTTAGACACTGAATTCATAATACTACCAGAAGCTAAAGGCAACAGAACGTTAATGGGTATGAACTTTTTGAAGCAAGCTAGTATAGTTTTAACCTTGTCTATCAAGTCTTGGTAATTTGGTGATCAACCTAAGAAGAAGTACTCTCTTGTAGAGGATGGTGATGTAACTGATCACTTCCCAATAGCAAAGGTTGAAGTAAATTCGTATGATTTACGTGAAGATGAGGGTAAAGCCTTGACAGCTGACCAGATAAATCAATTAAATAATTTACTTCCAAAGAGTGAGAAGTGCTTCAATCCAGGGGGAGAGGTTACACCATATACGGAACATCAAATCGATGAAGGGAATCACCCTCCGGTTCCCTCACTACCCTACAGAAAACGCCTGCAAAAAAGGAAGTTCTTAAGAAGGAACTGGACAATCTATTGGCTCAAGGAGTCATGCAAGAATGTGAATCACCATACGCCTTTCCCATGGTCTTGGTGCCTAAACCTGATGGTAGCATTAGATTATGCATTGACTATAGAAAGATCAATGCTACTACTGTACCAGATACGTACCCATTGTCATTAATGGATGAATTGTTAAATGAAGCTAAACATACCCCTTACATGTCAGCTTTAGACCTTAGATCTGGTTATCACCAAATTGGAGTGTTTCCGCCAGACCAAGTGAAAACTGCTTTTGAATGTCCATATGAAACGTTTCGTTATTTGAAGATGCCCTTCGGCCTCAGGAATGCCCCGGCCACTTTTCAAAGACTGATTGACCCTTTTAGAAGCGGATCTAAGAACATCCTAGCTTTGTCATATTTGGACGACATAATAATTTTGTCAAATACATTTGAAAAACACATTGCAGACCTTAGATCAGCATTTGAAAGACTCCTAGAATTTAAGATGATTGTCAAACGGGAGTAGTGTCATTTTGCCTGTGAGAAAGTAAAATACTTAGGACATTGGATAACGCCGAAAGGATTAGAAGTTGATCCTGCTAAAGTTAAAGTTATAACCAGTATACCTCCACCCAAAAGTGCTAAGCAAGAGCAATCATTTTCACAATCTTGCTCTTGGTATCGGCGTTTCATCCCAAACTTTGCAGACATTCCTCGGCCACTCAGTAAAGTTACAGAAAAGGAAACAATCTGGAGTTGGGGAAACACAGGGCACACTTCTTTTGAAACTCTCAAGAAATGTCAAACGGGAGTAGTGTCATTTTGCCTGTGAGAAAGTAAAATACTTAGGACATTGGATAACGCCGAAAGGATTAGAAGTTGATCCTGCTAAAGTTAAAATTATAACCAGTATACCTCCACCCAAAAGTGCTAAGCAAGAGCAATCATTTTCACAATCTTGCTCTTGGTATCGGCGTTTCATCCCAAACTTTGCAGACATTCCTCGGCCACTCAGTAAAGTTACAGAAAAGGAAACAATCTGGAGTTGGGGAAACACAGGGCACACTTCTTTTGAAACTCTCAAGAAATGTCTTGTAACACCTCCTATATTGAAAAAAGCTGACTGCACGAAACCTTTTATCTTAAGAATTGATGCAAGCAACCATGCCTTGGGTGCAGCGCTTTTGCAAGAAGACAGGACAACCGAACACCCCATTGAATACCCCAGTCGACTTCTTACACCGAGGGAACGAAATTTTTCAACCACAAAAAGGAAAGCGATAGCTGTCGTATGGGCCCTTGAAAAGTTTTGTGGCTATGTAGAAGGTCAAGAAATCATAGTAGCTACTGGCCATCAATCGCTGAAGTGGTTGATGAATCTTAAGTCGTCTGGAAGATTAGCCCGGTGGTCTTTGAAAATTCACTCGTACAATCTAAAGATTGATTATATTTGTGGGAAGTCAAATGTAGTAGCAGATATGTTGTCTCGCCCAATCTCTGATACTGATGTAGATAATAGAGAAGTCTGTAATTTTGTAAGTGTGGACATACCATATAGAAGCCCTAGTAGCATCCGTGAAGCTCAGCTGAAGGGTGAAAATTTAAAGAAAATAATTGTTTCGAAAATAATCAAAGGGATGAAGATTTTGTAAACTGGACAGACAGATCTGATGAACCAAGGGATATTATATATATATATGCTCCAAACTCAGGTGCTGTAGAAGACCAAAACTTGTGATACCAGCCCAGGAATGAGAGAATATTATGAAACTATATCACGATTCTCCAACTGCAGGCCATTATGGTGAAAAAGGAACTTATCAACGTATCTCACAGCGTTATTATTGGACAGACATGAAATCTTACATTGAAAACTGTGTAAAGAAATGTCCTGAGTGTTACCGTTTCAAAGCAACAAATCAGAAGTCTGCTGGACTCTTGCGGACTCCGGCATATGCTCAGCGCTTCGAAAACTCTGAGTATAGATTTATTTGGTCCTCTACCAGAAAGTAAAGAAGGACATAAATGGATCTTTATTGGCGGATACGTCAGCCTATCAATGTAGGAGTTGTACTCTATGTAGGTTAGGTGCTCCAGTGATTGACCTGCTCCAGTAATTGACAATCTTCCCCGAAATAATTAATAAATAAGAAAAAACTAAAATCAAATGATTTACACATCAGAATTTTAACATTGTACGTCAAACATTGGAGCATACGGTGCCTAGTACTCGTAAAATGAAAAACTATCAGTGTCAAACACTGGAGCATAGGGGGGCAATTACTGGTAACATGAAAAACTGGCAGTGTCAATTACTGGAACATCCTGTAAAAATAAAATAAAAATACATTTAAAAAAGTAATATTTATCAGATGCATATATTTAACATATATGTGGTTCTAAAAGTCTTTCATCCCACATATATTAACTTAAGATTTCTATAAATTGTTTCTGATGATTAAAACATTAAAAACGTCAGAAATTACTCTAAAAGTGTCACTCACTGGAGCACTTACTGTATTGTGTTTCTGCCTTCATTAAATTTTGTCATGTGCTACAGTCGTTGGAGAATTATTGTGTCCAATTCTTCCCTGTCATCGTTATGATTTGAAATTGATTTTTATGGAAAAGCAAAAATAGTAAACCTTCTGTGTATTTTACGTTCTTTAACAAACTAAGCTAGCGTCCAGCCACATATCTCTATATAGATGCAAAATATCGCTAATTCACTCGTTCCTCTATCAACGTCGAATTCAAATCGCCAAAGCTAAAAAACATGATGTTTGGACATTTGGTTCTTTCCATGACATAGGGGCTCACTATAAACGAATTTAATGAAATTTAACCTTCAAGTGGTTAAAAGGGAAGTCGAAGATTTTTAACCTTTTCCCGATGTGTCTGCAGTTGTTTCCATTAGAAGTTTGAAGTTTATAAAAATGTCCTCTCATAGGCCTTAATCAAGGGAAAAGATAAGGATTTTCCAAAATTTAATCTTTAACGGCCCTCTTCACTTACCGTCGCCACAAGCCCAAGCCAATGTTATTCTATGGGGAAATTTTCTTTACAAATAACTTATTAACTAATACATATTTTTCAATTCTGTTTTAACATTCAGAAAACTCCCAACTGTTTAATTGACGGGCCTTTTTTAAAAAATGTATTTTTTTTATTTTTAATATTTTATTTTGAAATTGCAAATTGAAACAATTTCATTTTTCAAAATTCGTATTTTGCAGCTTCAAAATAAAATATAAAAAATTAAAAAAACACATTTTTTAAAAAAGGTCCGTCAATTTTAACAGCTCGGAATTTTCAGAATGTAAAAACAGAATTTAAAAATATGTATTAGTTAATAGGTTATTTGTAAAGAAATTTTCCCCATAGAATAACATTAGCTTCGGCTTCCGGTGGCGGAGAGTGAAGAGGGCCCTTAAGGAAGGGAATGGTAGCGTCTAACAGTTCTACCCGTTCTTCGCACGTGGAAAATAGCAGTGGTTTCCAAAAAAGACTTCAAATTTAGCAAAATGCTTCTTCATAGACCTTATTTAAAGTGAATAATTAGAATCTTACGAAATTTAAGCCTTAAGGGTGGGAAAGGGGTGTCTAGCATTTTTACCCGTCCTTCGCACGTAAAAAAATCGCAGTTGCTTCCTCTAGAAGCATGAAATTTAGAAAAAATGTCTTCTCTTAGATCCTAATTAGGGCAAAATATAAGAATGGTCTGAAATTTAACACTTAAGGCCATAAGAGGGTGTTGTCTAGCTTTCCTACCCGTTTTTCACACGGGAAAATCACAGTGGTTTCCATAGAATTTTTCAGTAGATTTGAACAAAGCTTCTCTTCATCAGGAATCAGAAAAAAACAATTTCTAGTCAACAGGTCTTTGCTTTCATTTTTTTCCCGCGCAAAAAACGGGTAGAACTGCTAGTTGTATTATAATTTGGAGTTAAGATTACTATTTCTTACTGCTTATTATGCCGTTAGTAAACAAAAGCCAGACACAACCACAGTAAAGTGGAGCAGTTTTCTCCATTAAAATGGATTTTTTCTATAGAATGACCTCTAAAAAATGACATTTTTTTCAAAGATCATAGTACTTCATTTGGGAGGTTTTGTAAAAGTCATGTCATTCTAACATGTATATATATATATATATATATATATATATATATGTATGTATATATATATATATTTTTTTTTTTAATCTAATTATATTAAAATACAAAGTCATTATTATTCGTTGTAGAAATTATTCATTACGTATTCACAGTAAAATTTTTATGTCGCAGGCACGAAATTTTGACGAATGCGTAATTTTAGAAAGTTTTTTTAATCATTTCACCACTTTTTTATTTCGAATTTTTATATTTCTATACTTAGGAAGAATATATATACAGTAGAAATAACTTACATATCAAATTTGAAGTTTCCAACTACAATAATATTGAAGAAATCATAAAAACAATATGGATTTAAAAGAATTTTTCCTCATCCCCTTCCATTGCTCATGCACTAGAAATTTGAAACACCCCATCTATGGTCATTAGTAGTAACTGTGCCAAGTTTGGTTCAAATCGACCCAGTGGTTTAGGAGGTAAGACACACACACATACCCACATACGTACAAACAATGACTTTTATTTATATTAAGACTATCGTCTGTCTATAATGCAAGCGCCAGGCTATAAGCTGTCATTTAAACAATGCAGCGGTGAAAATGTTTTTCAGGATATTCAATCTAATTCGGCAAATATATCTGTGTTTCAATTAATTCTTGATTTAAAGAGTATAGTAGTAATAAAAAAAATGCTTTTTACACTGAACAGTTATTGATATTTGTAAACCAATTTTATTAAAACTTAATCAAACATTTGTATTTTAAAATATTTTCAACTCTATATAGCTGTACTTAATGATAACAAATCATATTCATAAAATACTACAATGGTATATAAAATAAGTATAGTATCGTCCATAACTACGAAGCATGGTAAGAACGTGAAAGGAAAAAAAAATACATACACAGCAAATGCAATTTCCCTTCTACTTTTTTTAATATAGTTTCAGCAACCACCCAACAAACCAAGTCAAACAATGCCACCCATTCTTCTTAATCATTCCCCATCCTTCACCTTTTATTATTCGTTATTATTTTATTTTAATTGTTTTCATATAATAAACTACTATGTCAGAAACGCCAAAGAAAAATATTTTGAATACAAGAAACATCATTTGAAATACAAGAATTAATTTCTCTTACCCGCATTTGTTTATCACAAACCACTTTTTCTTTCCAAAATAAATTCTATCGTCAGTCTGGAGTTTTAGCCATGGGTTTCCCTCTCTCCCCAATTCTTGCAGATATTTATATGCACTATTTCGAAAGCAAGCTTTTTAAGAAAATATCTTTTCCTTTTTGAACCCGTTACGCTGACGACACCTTCACGCTTATTGACATATCTCGTCACAATATTGACCATGTCTTAGAAACTTTAAATTCAATTAACAGTAATATCCAGTTTACATATGAAATAGAAAATAATGGCTCCCTTCCATTTCTTGATACCCTCGTCTCTCGCACTGTAAATAGATTTTCAACCACAGTCTATCGTAAAAATTTTGCAGTCTCCCTTCCTCCCCATGCGCGTTCATGTCACCCACCTAACCAAAAAATGGCTGCTTTCTATACTTTTGTAAACCGTGCCCTTAATATTTGTTCAAATCCTATTTTATTAAAATCTGAAATTAAATACCTGAAAGCCATTGCAATTGACAGAGGTTATGACCCTTCCAAAAAATTACAACTCCCTCGTATTTCGTCTACTAAATCAGTCTCTTCTGATATCAGTATTGCTTTACCCTATTTTCCTAAAACCAGTCACACCATACCAAAAATTCTCAAACAATATAATTTTAAAATAATATTTTCGCCTTCCAATAAACTCACCTTTTTTCAGTTAAAAGATCCCATTAATATGCATAATTCTCGGATCATTTATAGTATTTCCTGTCAGTGCGGTTTATCATATATTGGCCAAACTAAACGCAGTCTTAACCTTTAGAAAGGGGCTCTTCTTAAATCCCATGGTGAAGTGTGACAACTGCTGTCACAGCCCCTTTCTAAAGGTTAAATTTCGTCTAAAAGAACATATGAATTACGTCCGCAAACAAGAAACCAATAAATCGGCTATTTCTAAACATTGCTGGGAGGAAAATCATAATTTTAAATTTAATTCAGTTAAAATAATTTGCAGACCTAAATCCATTCATGAACTCGATTTCTTTGAAGCTTTTCATATTTATAAAAATTTTAAAAACCTTGTAAATTGTGATTTCGCTGTTCCCTATTTGTCTGATTGGTGGGAATTTTACATTCAGTTCACATTTTCTTAATTTTTCTACTGTTTACACAGCTACACATTCCTAAATTCCTATTGGCCACACTCCCCACCTTTTCCTTAATCCTACTGGTTGAACTAAATTCGGTCACTTCTCCAGATTCAGAATTCTTTTTGCACTGAAGACGGTACGCTTAAGGTTACCGAAACAGCTGTATGCATCTCAAATATTTTTCTTTGGCGTTTCTGACGTAGTAGTTTATTCGGTTTTAATATTCCAACGCCAAGTCTCCTGTTATTGTTTATATATATATTTATATGTATGCACATACACACAAAATATATATCTTATGTATATATATATGTTACAGTAAATACCCAAAATCTATTAGTTCTCGTAGTTACTAGTAAGAACGTGAAGTGTCTACGAGCATTTGTTACTTCGTGTTCTTACTATTTTCTTAATCTTAGTAAGGAAGCGAATAAAAATTTTATTTCGGCTATTTACTGAAACTTTCAGTTAGAACGCGTTCTTACTACATATATAGTAGTAACTTCCCAGAAATAAAGTATAATTTGTGTAAGTTCAAAAGAAATAATGTACTATATAACTCAAAATGTCACAATAGTGGCCCATGTAGTAATAAATAAATGAGTGCCAATGTGATTCGCAACGTAATAAAAATCTTCAAACTAATCATGTTTTATTCTATACTTAGAAGTGAATGTCATTTTTCGGGTAAATACTGACTTATGTGTAGTAAGAACGGGCATTAACTGAAAGTTTCAGTAAATAGCCGAAATTAAATTTTATTTCGTGTTTTTCCTAACCTCAGTGGTAAGAACGCGAAATTATAGATGCTCGTAGACACTTCGCGTTCTTACTAGTAACTACGCGTACTAACGGATTTCTTCTATTTACTGTAACATATATATATATATATATATATTTATAAAACGTACTTTGCTTGATGATACATGAATATAAATTGCCAGATTGTCAATATTTGTAGATGATTTTTTTTTTCTACACATAGTGTGCACGTCTTTTTAACATAGTTGGATGTTTTCTTGGTAAATCAAGTGCTCTATTTTTAGAGCTTGAAAACAACTGCTATTTTAGTTTTAAAATTCATTTTAATACGCATTTTTAAAAATAATAAGTAGATTTTTTTCTTAGGTTTTATGGCTTATATCAAGGCAAAACATTTCATATTTATAATTTCAGGTAAAATAAAAAATCGATTTGAATAGAGATATGAAATATATATATATATATATATATATATATATAAGAAATATAATTTATTATTTATTATTTTAAATGAGCTATAAAAGAATTTTACTTGAAGTTAAATATCCCATTTTGAAATTTCAAAACTTCTAAAATGCAATTTTCTACTAATATATTAAGACCCTTGAAGTTTATTATTACTGAATTAGTTATCTGTTTACTATTTCAGCAATGAAACTTCAAAGTTTAAATTTCATTTCGCAATCCTCTTTCATGATGTTTATGTAACTGCAGTTCCACGTTCTGCTATCATTTGCTTTTCTGATTACGACCAACCGCAAACAAATCAATCTGACGCATGCAAATGATAGGAGTTGTCGATTATTAATTATCGAAACAAATCGATCAAATATTCGGAATCGCAATGTTTGTTTTGCTACGGATCTCCTCTATTGGTGAATCATATTTACTTACGATTTTACTGACTCAGAAGTGCTGAAACATAGAGAAGCTTTTATTAAATTACAAATAAATATAATTAAAAAACTAATATTTACATTAAATTTACACAAATTTTTAACAGTGTATGTTGTGGCCACCACATGACATTCTTCTATATATTCTTATGCAAATTCACTCAGTAAAAATAATTTATTAAAATCATTATTTAATAAAATTAACTTCCAAGATAATGCAGTACGATTTCCGTATTAGAGAAATATCCAAAAAAAGTTCATTTTATTCTCAGCATTATTATTATTATTATTTTTTTTTTTTTTTTTTTTTTTTTTTTTTTTTTGTTAAAAATGAAGGGGGGGGGGACGATTGTTCAACCATTCATTTAAAGGTATTGGCAAGCTCTTTTTAAAGATACCCATCATAAAAATTTATTCCCCTCGAAGGGAGACTTCACCCCCCCCAGGGGGGAGGCGATGCTCCTACATATACCAAAAAAAAAAAAATTCTCAGTTGGCTATCTCTACTATAAATAATTCTTGTAAATTTCATAATGATTATTAAAAAATAACTCTCTTTATGCACATTTATACATAATTTTGTCCTGTACCACCATGTTAAAAATTTAGAAAAAGCGGGATGGCAATGCAACCTGTTAGACAATTTTTACCAAACGTTGATAGGCACTAATTTATGTCAAGGTGTAACGACATACTAATTTGTATGAAATTCTGTTTAGTAGTTCCTGAGATACAGTTGCCAGAAAATTTTGTCACACACACACACACAGACGGACAGACATTTTCTAAAAAGGGTCCAATCGTGTTCTACACCTCTCAAAACGTGTAAATCCATCAAAAACCCGAGGTCGAAAAGTTTTACGAATCCAACACTTTCTTCTATGGAATATAGAAGAAAGTAATAAATTGTAAACATATATGTAAAAGTTTCATGAAATTCAATGTTTAATTTTATTTATAAAAAGAGTTTATGCTTCAGAATTATATGTCTGCTTACTCTGCCATTAGCGACTAAGGTAGGGTATCTATAAAATTTGTATGTATTACACACAGGACAAGTGTGCAAAAGTCGCCATCTCAAGACAGAACTTTTACACCACTATTTTTTTAATCAATAATTTCTATCCTAATTAATCTTAAGAAATTATTGTACAGTTATTATAGAAATTACTGACAAAAAGTACTGGTGTAAGAGTATCGTCTTGCTACAAAAATTCTTGCACCCTCGACACAGGGGTCGTAGCTTTCCTATATTTTTACGTGCGTTTTACTCTTCGTCACTACTATTTCAGTATAGTATCAAGTAATAGCTATTAAAATCTCTAAGAAAGAATTCTTTTTGAAAACAGTGGTAGCAATATAATAAAACGCATGCAAAAATATAGGAAAACTGTGCACCTATATGTATAAGGCATCCTCATCAATTATTACTTTTTGACTATATATTAAATTTTATTTTTAAAAACAGGTAGAACTGTTATTTAAAATTGATAGTCTAATTTGGTAATCATTTATTTCACTCCCAGTTAAATACTACACTGAAAATTAATTCTGTAAATGATATCCGGAGAAAATAAATTCTGGTTTTAATAAAAATAGTTCCATTATATCCTTATAAAAACCAGTTCCCTTTGCTAGTGAGTTCTAGAAATCCCTATTAGAATTCTAGATCGTGATTTTCATGAAAACTAACACTAAATATCCCAACACAGACAGTTGTATGCTCTATGATAAATATTTTAAAAAATGCGTTTGCATAATGGTTATCTCACAGTTAAAGTTTCGTACAGTTATACGCCATAGAAGTTGAGATGTTATCTTCCTGTTCTCGGGTAAATTTGCAGTATAGCAGAACGATCTATTAAATGCGTCCAAATTAAATCAGCATAATGTCTCTATTAATGGCCTTCTCGCATACCAAGTTTTGTTTGATTATACGCAATAGAACCTGAGACATAGCTTTCCCTTAAATTGCGGTTATCGCTGTATAGCAGCTCCGTCTGTTGAGAGATTAGCAACAAATGTTTACAGACACTAATATATGTCAAGGTACATCTACATATAAAACTATATGCAATTCTGTGCGCTAGTTCCTGAGATATAGCCTTCCCTTAAATTGTAGAAATCGTTGTATAGCAGCGCCACTTGCCGAGTAATCGGTACCAAAACTTAATAAGCAATCAAGCAGATCAAGTTGCATCGACATATGAACTTTTATAAAAAATTATGCAGTAGTTTCTGAGATATAGCCTTCTTTAAAAATGTGAAAATCGCTGTATAACAACGCCACTTGTTGAGGAATTGACACCAAAAGTTGACAAGTCTTACTTTATGCCAAGGTGCATCTACATATATACTTATATGCAAACCTCTCCAATAATTCCTGAGATACAGTCACCACAAAATATTTTTCACACACACACACAAACAGACATTTTCTAAAATTGGGCATATCGTATTATAGACCTCTCAAAACGTGTAAATCCTTCGAAAACCAGGAGTCAAAAATTTTTACTAATGCAACACTTTCTTCTATTGAATATAGAAGAAATTAAAAAATAGTGTATCGGTAACAAATTTTCTCTGCTCTTGTATTCACATTCCTATTAAAAAATTACAGAAATTTAGAAATTAAAACTTTTAAGATAAAATATAATTTAGATATCTTAAATGTATAGTTTACTGTTAAATTTGAAATTTAGTAAATTCCACACTATTAGTGTCTTTATGTTGAAATTTGTATCGATAAACCGTATTTTGTGGATTAAATGGCGTAAAGCAAAAGATGTCACAGTACATAAAAAAAAGTTTCATAAAATTTAGGAGCAACATTTTAAATTACAGTACATTAAATTGGATTTTACATATTACAGTTTAGTATTTTGAATTTGCTAACATTACAATTAAAATACAGTTAGTATTTTAAATTACTTTTTAAATATTAGCAAAAATTATCGCTAAAGTTTAGTTTATATATACAGAAAAATATAAACTAAAACAAATGCATATTTTTTTTCTGTTTTTATTTTTATTTATTTAATTAATTTATTTATTTATCAATTATTATTCTTTTAAAAGACGCCAATTTTACAAAATATTTCTCATGCCTTCTTTTTTTTTTTTTTTTTTTTTTTTTTTTGTTTCTTTTTTCTTTTTTTCACATGTGAATACATATAGATCTTAATCATGACGTCATTTTTTTACAATTTTAGATTAACTGATTTTTGAAAACATAAAATACCCCAAAATTCCTATTGATAATCTGATTCAGTACGCAATCAGATCTTGTAATCGCAGTCAAACCTCGTTAACGTGATTGTCAAGGGGAATAAAAAATAAAAAATTCTTTCATGTTATCAGTAGTTCATGCTATCAGTAACTACTCTTCATGTAACTAAACTAATCCTTCTTTTGACGGGGATTGTGGAAACAGTTCATCTTAAAAGTAATTCACGTTTAGCGTGTTCACATTAACGAAGTTCGGCTGCATACACTTCTTACAACATTTAGCGAATCTAGGTTACATTTACTTTCTTTACGAAAACATGACAGATTCATGCAGATAATTTGATTATTATTAAGTGTTATTGTATTTTTAAAAATATTGCTTTTATTAAGTTTCAGAACTTTCTTATAAACTTATATATATATATATATGTAAAAAAAAACTAGTATGATTGTGGCCACCACAAGACTTTCTTCTATATTTTTCTACAGAAATTCACTCAGTAAAAATATTTTATTAAAACTATTATTTATTAAAATTATCTACCATAATGAGTGCAAATGATTTTCACCTTAGAAAAAACTAACACTAAATATAAAAAAAGAAAGGCACTGTTATTCGGCATAAATAAAGTCTCAAAAAATGCGTTTTCCTAATGGTCGTTTCCCCCTTGATATAATATCTTATATCAAGTTTCGTCCAGTTGTATGCCATACAAGTTGAAGATGCCTTCTAATTCTCGGGAAAATCGGAGTATAGAGATGCCACTCATTGGTTTATATGCATACAAATTGCATCAGCATAATGCCATATAATGGCCTTCTTACAAGTCAAGTTTTGTTTGATGATACGCAATAAAACCTGAGATATAGCCTTTCCTGAAATTGCGAAAATTGACCTATAGCAGCGCCACGTGTTGAGAGATTGCCATCAAAATTTTACAGAAACTAAATATATGTTGAGACGCATCTACATATAAATTTATATGCAATTCTGTGCGATAGTTCCTGAGATATAGCTTTAACTTAGATTGTGGAAATCGCGGTATAGCAGCACCACTAGTTGAGCTTGTGACACTAAAAGTTGGTAGCCACTAACTTATGTCAAAGTGCACCTGCATACAAATTTATATGCAAATTCGTGTGGTAGTTTCTGAGATATAGACTTCCCTGAAATTGTGCAAATCGCGGTATAGCAGCGCCATCTGTTGAGCAAGTGACACCAAAAGTTGATAGGCACTAATTTAGATCAATGCCCATCCGAATTTAAAATTATATGCAATTTCCCGCAGTAGTTCCTGAGATATAGCCTTAAACTCGCAGTCTAGCAGCGCCACCTGTTGCGAAATTGATACCAAAAGTTGAAAGGCTCTAATTTAGGTCAAGGTACATCTGCATATAATTATATGTCATTCTGTGCAGTAGTTCCAGAGATACAGCCGGCAAAAATTTTTGTCACACACAGACAGAAATTTTCTAACATGATCAAATCCTAATCTGGAACTCTCAAAACGTGTAAATCCATCGAAAACCGGAAGTTGAAAACTTTTACGACTCCAAAACTTTCTTCTATCGAATATAGAAGAAAGTAAAAATATCTGGTGTGAAACAACCACACAACTTCCATTACCCAGTATTACACATATTAAATGCATATATATATATATATTTTTTTTTTTATGATAATGTGATCAGAAGACATAAAATTGCCCAATAAAGTTGGCACCTAAAAATGTTTCCGGTAAGAGAAAGCTGATTGTCTGATAGACGTGTAAAGACATATAAAACAGAACTTACAGGGAGAGTTAAAAAATAAGGGGGGAAAACGGTGGGGATATTTTTTTGAAAATCCAATTTTCAAGATCTAAAACTGACCTACCTAATCAGGGTAACTGTTAATTTTTCTGTAATAACCACGTATTACATGAAAAAGGATATGTAAAATAGGTTTATGTAACAATTTTTAAGAAAATCGATAAAGCCGTTCTTGAGATTCTGACTTTTACCAAAACTTGGCATACTCAGTTCTTGACTAGAAAACAAAAATTACAAACAAAAGGATATCTAAAAGGAGGTTAATATGGCGAGTTTGAAAAAAATCTATACATCCGTTTTGGACGGAACGCACTTGCGAGACCTGAAATTGAACTACGTATACAGGACGCCTATCAATTTTCCTGAACTAAACAACTAATTTATATTAAAAGACATCTAATAGAGTTTTTATATAGCAACTTTGAAAAAAAGTGTTAGAGCCGTTTTTGAGATACGGATTTACGATCCTATTTCAAGTTCTCGGTGTCCAACATCTGGTTTTCCAATTTTCACCAAAAGTTGGAAAAATCATCTGTACATTAGACGTTTTGCAATTCTGAAGTTTCATAGTTGTATCTTTATTAGTTCCGGAGATATGATACTCAGAAGGTTCCTCTTATACATACGCACACACTGAGCAGTTGCTAAAAACCATTTTTTTTTTTTTTTTTTTACTCAAGAGGTCTTAAAACATGTAAATCAGGTGAAAACTCGATAACGAATTTTTGGAAGGAATACAATACTTCCATTACCTATGGTAGTCGGGTAATGGAAGTAAATATATATATATGAAAACTAATATCATTACATAAAACATTAGTAACAACCAGAAAATTCGACATAAAAAGTTGGGGGAAGGGGGGGGGACTGGAACTAATGTAAATTATCATAAATTAGAACTTATAGATATATTTTGCATTTTCTAATATTTGGTATACAAGCTGGCTACAGGCCCACTTTCTTTTCCTAATTCTTCATCCACTATATTTATGTGACAATTTTTTACTTAATTATTCGTGCAAACTTACTGTTTAAAGTATCGAAAGTAAAATAGTGGTGGAAAAATCAAGGAAAAAATTTAAGCGGTCGCTAGAGCGATGTACGATAACTAGAGAGAACCTATTTTGACGCATGTCTTTCCAATCATGTTTTGATAGCAAAATATGCTTGTAAAAACCTCAAGCTTCAAATTTCACACAGAAGTTTTATTTAAAAAACCTCAAACTGCAGGCGAATATAGTTTTTTTTTTTTTTTTTTTTGTTTGTTTTTTTTTCCTTCAAAGATCTAATAACTTTAAACATATAATATTGAACATTTCATTACTTAACTGTGAGGTTTTTAACATATAATACTTAAAAACAGTATATTTTAAATATATATATATATATTCTGATGTAATACATCGTTTCATATTAAATCTTCCAAAACTCTGCCGAACAAAAATAAATATTACTTTGATAAAATACAATATTTTTAATTTATTTATTTTAGTATAAAGACCTTTCAGATTAATAATTTTAAAACAAAGTACTCCCACGACTCGCATTTTTCATATAAAAAATGTTTTAATAAATAAATAGCTGTATATAAACATGATAGAAATTTATCCTTAGTTTAAATTTGTTAAGCATTCTAAAATTTTCCTCTTGAGTATTTTATTTTCTAAAAAAACTTCATCATAAAATAAATTCTCAGCGAAATTTCTTTTATTTCATCGCATATTATTTTGTTTTCTTTCGCTTTATTAATAATATTATAAAACAAGCTTGAAGGGAAGAAATTAATAGAACTTCTTAGTTTTAACACTAGGCCAAAAGAGTAGGTGGTTATAAGTTTGGAGCCTTTGTTTATCTGCGTATGCGTGTGTGTGTGTTTATGGCATTCTATTCCCTAAACGAATGGCCCCCCTTTCAATCAGGTTTTATTATTATTACTACTATTATTATAAGAACGCTAATTTAATGCCGATGATTCTTAGCTAAGTTTGATGAAAATATTTTTGAAAGATTCCTTTAAATTAATTAAAAGTTTCATTAATTAAATTGGTTAATAAATTTAAAAGATTATTTTTATTCTAAGGCCATTTTGCATTAAAATTTTAAAATTTGCGATCGGTCAATCTTCCATGTTTTAACTCATCTGACAAATGACAATCAATGCGTTTTTCGGACTTTTTTTTAGTTCCCTATCATACTATAGGTATGGGAAACTTAGGTAAACGTGAAAATTTTCGACCGCGGTTTTTTCACTTTTTTACACGTTTTCAGGGGTGAGGAATCCGAAAATGACAAAATTTGTATGGTGTTTGTTTGTAGGGTGTCTGTTAGTGTGTTAGTGTGTTAGTCCGTTAGTTTGTTAGTCTGTGTACACGATATCTCACGAACAAATGATCGCAGAGAGGTCAGATCAGTTTTAAAATATTACTTTCGATACTGGCAATAACCCTATTCATTTGCAACATTCGAATTTAAAAACTTCGTAAGTTATGAGAAATTTACGATTTTCTTAAAGTGGGAGAATAGGTCAAAATTCCACATAAACATGCATTAAATGGAAACTTTTTACTGTAAAAATGTCAGACCAGTTTTAAAATATCAGTTTTTATGCCAGAATTAACATCAGTAACTATAAATATGCTACTTTGAAATTTTCGCAAGTTATAGGAAATTTACGAATTTCTTAACATTGCAGTATAGGGCAAAATTTCACATAAACGTCAATTTTGAGGGATATTTTCATCGTAAAGATGTCAGATTACTTTTGAAATATTATTTAGGACACTGGCATAAATATTAATGACTATGAATTTTCCAATATAAAAAATTCGTAAGTTATTTTAAATTTACGAATTTCTTAACATGGCAGAATAGAGCAAAATTTCACATAAACGTCAACCTTGAGGGATATTTTCATCGTAAAGATGTCAAACCACTTTCGAAATATTATTTAGGATACTGATATGAATATCATAAACTATGTTTTTCCAATTTAAAAAATTCGTAAGTTATTTGGAATTTACGATTTACTTAAAATGGCACAGGGCAAAATTGAGCATAAACGCCCATTTTGAGGACCATAAATATATCAGACAACTTCAAAATAACATTTATGATACTTGTTTCAACAGGATTGACTACAAATATTCTAATAGGGAAATTTCGTAAGGTATTCGAAATTTAATATTTTATCAATATAGCAAAATGAGACGATATTCCATATAAATATGCATTTTGGGGATTGTTGCATTGGAAATAGTAGCATGAAATCTAAACTACGAAACTGACCCCAATAAAATAAATCAATAGGTTAGAATAGGAAAAATATATCGAACTGTACGGTGGGTAGCCTATTATGCGGGGATTTCGTTCTGTTACTGTGTCAAGCGTTTGGTCAAATTAATTTATCTTAACTTGAATATAATATGTTCTGTACTAGAAATTTATGAGACCATACATATGATGGGGAACTGAGCAAAATCCACCTATGCCAACTAGTTTAAATCGCAAATTTTCAACCTGTTTTAACAAAAATAAAATATTGACTATAAATAGTGCTGGAAATTTTCTAATTTCCAACTAAACTTAGATGATAAATCATGTCGTTTCTGAATTGAAAAATAAATATAAAATAAAGTTTTTGTTGTTTGTTTGTTTGATTGATTGATTTTTTTTTTTTTTTTTTTTTTTTAGTCGCAAATTTTCTGTCGATTTTAACAAAGATAAATTAGCTTTCAATATTGACTATGAATATACTGTCCAAACATTTAATCCATTGGATGCATAATTTATTTTAGAAATGAATCTTGAGTTCCATGATCACATTTAAAAAGTATGGAAAATACGCACGGAAATAGAAATCCGAAAAGAAAATTGAAAAGAGAGCGAGCATCACAATTTAGATCCAGTACTGGGGGATGATTTCCCCGTGTTATTAGCCCGATGGACTGCTAACGACTGTATCGAACACTTGATGGTGCAGTACTGTTTAAAGAGGACAAGACACCGCCATACTCTCGTTCCCTTGATAGAGAAACAAAGGATAGTAGTATAACAATACTAATATATCATATGAAAAATTATAAAATAATAAGGCATAAATAAAATTAATCATAAGGAAGAACTTAACATGATGATAAGTAAGGAAGCTAATTCATCTTTTTTTTTTTTTTTTTTTTTGTTTTTTAACGCAAAAGATCAAATTCTGATCTGTGAGAATACCACAAATATACCAGCGCTTTCTATTATCATAATACCTGCGAGCTCACACTTAACCCTTTAACGTTCACTACTTAATTTATTTTAAAAATTACTAAACTAATTTTAAAAATGGATTTTAGACACATAGCTAATCATAAATATTTAAAAAATAAAAAAATAGCATGGTTCCTTTTCGAGAATTTTTGGTTTGAAGTATCTATAAGTTAACCTTATTAAATTCAAATAATATTTAATTTAATAAATAAAACACTTTGTAAGTAAACATTATCGACTACAAAAACTCGTAAAAGTTGTTTCAGGTGAAAATAATAGTCCAGTTCTTCATTAAATGAAAAAAAACTAGACACGAGTGCATCATTAAGCCAACAATTCGCACTCGTGCACACTAAGAAACCTCAAGTGACTTATGCATTTAGCTTTCTTTGAAGCATTAGTTGTTAATACTGCTGCTCTCTACCGAACAGAAAAGGAACAAAAGTTTAAAACCTGATTAAAACAAAGGGGAAATGCTAAAAAAACTGCTGAATAAAAATTGTTAAATTATGTCAAATGTTTGGTTTCTCTGCAAAACCAATGAACGTTAATGGGTTAAAGGGTACATTAAACGACCACCTACTACACGTAACAACTGACTGACCAGTACTTTTAAAATATACTGATACTTAAAAAGCCACACATATTTATAAAATTTTAAAAATGCTGTTCAATTTTTGTAACATTTAATAATCGTCATCATCAGGAATTCAATGAAAATCTGTGTTAACTTATAACAAGAGAAAAAAATTAACTAAATATAATTTATTGTATTTATATAAGGTGTGGGTTGTTTTTGTGGCATTCGCAATAAGACATTTCTTTTAAACAATCAGTATCAAAGAGCTTATTTGCGAGCTCACTAATATTCGAATTCTGGTTCAGACGTGGATGTTTGCTATGGCTTGAAATCCATTTTTAAAATATACGTCATAGTTTTAATTCATCATAGCCAGCTTTATTGCTAGATAACAAAACATATTACATTCCGTAATATACACTCGTAAATAAGACTAAGTTTTAAAACTTTAATCATCAGGCATGGATGGAAATGTTGAAAATTTCTAAAAGCGAAGCATGTTTTATCGAAAACTATAATTCATAACAAATGAATTTCATAGGACCGTATGCGTCCGTGGTAGCCCAATCGGTAGAGCACAGGTCTCGTAATTGGAAGATTGCGGGTTCGGTACTCGAGCCGGCCAAAGACCGTCGTGCACACTAATGGTGGCTGGTGCACGTAAAATCTGTCGTGGCCGCAATGTCCTCCATGTTCCCTTCAAAAATTATACCATTGGGGGTCACCGAAGCGGGAGAGCCATCCCTTCCGTGGAGGATGAAAATTGCGATGGCATGTCTCCGAACCACCTCTAGGGGTGTGTCCCACACCGTCGCCAATTGCCCAACTGCGCAGCACTAGTGTGACGTAAAACCCATCCATCCATCCGAGGACCGTATGGTAGCTTTCTTAGGGGAAAAAAAGCATAAGTAAGGCTGGCGCGGCAGATTACGCACAAAGAAATAAGCGAAAGAAAGTAATACAAAATTTTATAAAGTCTCTCTAGACAGCAGTAACACACAATTTACATTTAAATGTAGATAATATAGTAAAAAAAAAAAAAAAAAAGAAAAGAAAAGAAAAGAAAAAGAAAAAAAAAAATTGTCAATGAATTAGTTACAATTAGTTTCGGCAAAAAAACTCCACTAATTTTTCCATGAAAACATAAATATAAATAAAAATAAAAAATAAAATAAATAAAAATTTTCACTTAATTTTTTTTTTTTTTTTTTTTTTTACACTTTTAGAAGAATTTATTAGCAATGAAGTACGTTTAACTTTTAAAATATTATTTTGAACGAATATCTATATAAGAGACTTTGACATAAAATTTATAAAAAATAAATAGAATTTATAAGAGCTATATCTATTTTCACATTAAATAGTTTCACTGCTATTAAAAAAAAAAAAAAAAAAAAAAAAAAAGACTAATATTATACCGTCGGCAGCAAAATTATTTGAGAGCTACCAATAATTCCTATATTAAAAAAAAAAAGTACCGATAATACTGCTTTGTTAAATAAATACTTGTCGAACCATGTTCTTAGTCAGTCTAAGAATATGATTCGATAAAGATTTATTTAACAAAAAAATATTAAGTGTACTTTTTTTTATGCAGGAACTTTTGCTAGCACTCGAATAATTTTGCTGCCGACTGTATCTGTCGGGTCCATCTATAAGCAAATTTAAAATATTATTACAGCTGCAAAAGTATATAAACGATATTTTCTACAATTATAAACGTAAAAGTAAGAATTTGGAATAAAAAAGAAGTTTTTTTTTTTTTTTCATGCATTTTTATTTAATTTAAATACGTATTTAACAATCAAAAAATAAAATTGATGATCAAACATTCTACATATTTTTCCTACTAAAAATATGTTTAAAAAATATTTCCGAAATTTTCCCGGAGAAGAAACACGAGAAGAACAATGATGCTAGTACCGCCAACGCCAACATAAAACATAAGAAGAACAAACAATAAAACTGAGTTTATCAATATTTACACTACGTTAAAAACGCCAATGTAAAAAATTGTTAAGTACAAACTGCAGCTTCGGTAGCGTTAAGCATACCGTCATCAGTGCTGAATGCCGAAGTGGACTATTTCACATATATATAGGCAGAGAAGCGTATTATAGAGTCAACTTTCTGCCAACGCCCGCATTGTGAAAACCTCCTTCAGCTTTGCCAAAATTATTCGTTATTTTTATGACAAAAATCTCACTATGGTTTCTTTTGATGTGTTTGGTGGTTTTTATGTGTGATTGCGTGATTGTGTTGTTTTGATGTGTGATGATGGTTTCTTTTCTTCAAATCACTTTTACCTAATGTCCCAACTAATGGGGCCGCGGTAGTCCAGTCGGTAGAGCGCCAGCCTCGTAATTGGAAGATTACGGGTTCAGTGCTCGAGCCGGCCAAAGACCGTCGTGTACACTAATGGTGGCTGGTGCACATAAAATCTGTCGTGGCCGCAATGTCCTCCATATTCCCATCAAAAATTATACCCCTGGGGGTCACCTAAACGGGAGAGCTATCCGTGGAGGATCAAAATTGTGATGGCATGTCTCCGGACCACCTCTAGGGGTGGTCGCCAATTCCGTCGCCATCTCCGTCGCCAATTGCCCATCTGCGCAGCACTAGTGCGACGTAAAACCCAACCATCCATTCATCCGTCCCAACTAATGGCGCCCTCTCCTGTCTAGAAAGAGAATAAAATAATTTCATTACACAAGCTTTGAAATCCAAGAATAATTTTCTCTTACCAGCACTTGTTTATCTCAAACTACCTATACTTTTCAAGGCAAATTTTACCAACAGTATGAAGGTTTAGCCATGGGCTTTCACCAATTCTCACTGATATTTACTTGCATTGTTTTGAAAATTCTCTCTTTAACAAAATATCTTTTCCATTTTGGATCCGTTATGTGGATGACACTTTCACTCTCATCGACACTTCTCGGGACAATATTGATAACGTATTACAGATCAAAAATTCACTTGACAGTAACATCCAATTTGCATACGAAATAGAAAATAATGGTTTACACCCTTTCCTTGATATATTGGTCTCTCGCACTAAAAAAGGTCTTCGCACTACTTTTTATCGTAGAAATTTTGCTGTTTTTTTACCTTCAAATGTCCGTTCATGTCATTCACCTACCCAGAAAATGGCCACATTTTATACTTTTGTCAATCGTGCCCTTAAGGGCCCGCTTCACTCACCGCCTCCGGAAGCCAAAGCTAATGTTATTCTATCGGAAATTTTTCTTTACAAATAACTTATTAACTAATACATATTTTTAAATTCTGTTTTGACATTCTGAAAATTCCCAGCTGCTAAATTGACGGACCTTTTTTAAAAATGTATTTTTTTTTAAATTTTTTATATTTTATTTTGAAGCTGTAAAATACGAATTTTCAATATGTGAAATTTTCCATTTCGATATTTCAAAATAAAATAGTAAAATTTAAAAAATAGGTTTTTAAAAAACGTGCGTCAATTTAACAATTGGGAATGTTTTGAATGTGAAAACAGAATTTAAAAATATGTATTAGTTAATTAGTTATAAGTAAAGAAAATTTCTCATACAATAACACTGGCTCGGGCTTCCGGCGACGGTAAGTGAAGAGGGCCGTTAACATTTGTTCGGATCCTGAATCCATCCATTCTGAACTCAATTATCTTAAAGCAGTTGCTATTGTCAGAAGTTACAACCCTTCCATTATTAACAAAGCTCTTTTTAAATTACAAAATATTACAGCATTTTAAAAGATGCATTTTATAATTATTATTATTATTGTTATTATTATCATATATTATCAATGGTTCAACCATTTATTTTAATGGAATATAGAAGTTCTTTTGGAGAATACCCAACAAACACAGTACGCTGTCCATCATTGGCAATTACGGCATGCCGTAATTGCAAACATAAAAAGCTGAGCAATATTTTCTATATCCGAAAAAAATTACTCGATCTCTGATTTTAACACTGTGAGCAAACCGATGACTGTTTTGTGATCGAAAATATTCTTAGGGGCCAAAACATTTTAATCTAATGTCTAGTCCGATTGCCACTTAATCAAAATTGGCTCGTAGTATACAGGCTGTTATAAAAACTGAAAATTGACATGGATCAGTTTTGGTCGAATGAATATAGTTAATCATACGTTGTCTAAAGACAATTTAATAACCAATTGCACAAATTCCAATTTAACTGAAATGTGTATCATGAGTGGTGGTGTTTTTTCTTTCACTATTCTAACGATGTATCATGTAGTTCTAAAGAATAAAAGAATAAAATTCATTTGCATTAGTCCATGCCCAAACATGACACATTTCTTAAAAGAGTATTAGATGTAAAAAATATTCCACTATGCACCAGAAATTTTAATATATTTACTTAATATTGTTATATGTCTATGCACTTCTATGTACAGTCAGTAACAAAAGTATCCGAACGCTAGTAAAAATTCCTATATAAAAAAAGTAGAGCTAATACTGTTTTGTTAAATAAATCCTTGTCGAATCATGTTCTTAGACTAACTAAGAACATGATTCGACAAGGATTTATTTAACAAAACAGTATTAACTCTACTTTTTATATATAGGAATTTTTGCTAGTGTTCGGATACTTTTGTTACCGACTGTATATAAAACTTTGTAACTCTTAAAAGTCCGTTTATGAAGTCCATGATTTCCTTAAGAAACTTCTATTCATTGAAGAGAAAACTTCATCAATTTCTTCTCTAAATTCAATAAAATAGTGAGGCATTTCTGTAAAAAATTCAGAAAATTGGTCATTTGACAGTATTTGGGCCATTTAAATAATAACATCAGCATTAACGTGAACCGTGTGGCATAGAAATGGTAGAGTATTGATATGCCGATAAATTATATTTCAGGGGTACTAATCTAAACCTATGCCGATGCTATTTGAGGCGTTCCCGCGGAGAAGACAAAAATTTTATTAATCCATACAAAAGGGGGTATATGATCCATAAGCACTGTAATCGACGTGTGTTACGTCTTCTGTAACAAATTTTTTGCGTTTGTTGGGACACATCCTGAAAATTTATACCCCCAGGGGAGGGGGGGGACTATGCTCCTACATGAACTTTTTTTTTCCTGGTTAACTACGACTATTATAAATTATTATCTTTTAAAGATAATAATGTTTAGTTATAAATATTTGTCCTTGTTTATAATTGCACGAAATTTTGTCCAATTCTGCCATATTGGAAATTATCATAAACCTTGATTGCAAAGCCATTTTTTTTTTCAAGATTCGCACCAGAAGTTGAGAGGTTCTAATTCATGTCAAGATGCAGCTACATGTACATTTGTATGAAATTCTTTGCATTAGATCTTGAGTTAGATCTTGCGCAAAATGTTTGTCGCACACAGACATACATTTTCTAAAAAATGGTCAAATCGTATTCTGGGACTCTCATAACTTACAAATCCATCAGAATGCAGAAGTCATAAATTTTTACAAATCTAGTACTTTATCCTATAGAAGAAAATAATAATACTTACAGAAGAAAGTAATAATAATAATAATAATAAAGACAATTCGAACATTTTTTATTAAAACAAGGTACATATTTATATCTTAAAATTTAATTTTAAATAATGATTTAATTTATTTTTCATGTTTTATTGTTATAAACTTAAAAAAAAAAAAAAAAAAAACTTTTTTTTAATCGTTTATAGATATTGTATTTAAGCATATCGATAAGCCATGAGATAAATATTAAAACACGAAATTTATTCATATGTTTTAAGCACTACTCTTCTAAAGAACATATTTTTACGTCTCAAGCATTTCTCAAATAAATAGTAAATTATTATCCTCGGCTAAGACGTGAATAATTAAGACAAACACATTCAATAGTAGATTTCAGACTTATCGTTTTAAAATCAATGGAAAATTTATTAAAACTGATCAACTTCTAATGTTTAATGGAATAAATCGTTTTTCGTTTGAGTAAAATAAAACTTTTTTCTTGCACTGAACATTATTTTTAAAGATATTTATTGTTGCTTCTTAACAAATTCCAACAAAGTTGAAAAGTGTTAATGACTTCAGTTTGTCTGTTTGTCAGACCGTTTGTCTGTCCGTCTGCCTGCGCTCTAAATTACGTAAATATTCATGAAATTCCTTGAAACTGATATATGTCATTCAAGAACACTATGGGGTGTTCTTTATTGAAAATGGAGTACATACTACGACTAGTTTGGGTACAGGGACCATAGATACAGTAATAAGACATAGATTGATCATTGACCAGGGAAAGCGATACCATTTTTAATCGGAAAAAGACGGCCATTTTACTCTCTTATGGATGTATTTCCCCGAGTGAATATACACGGGAATACACATAGATAATTTAGAAAATAAAATTTATGCACTAAAAGAGAATGAAAAACTCCAGATACCCCTTTTTCTTTCTTTCTTTCTTTTCGTGTTCCTTTCCTTTTATTTTTATTTATTTTTTACTATACTCTAGTATACTCATGTCTGCACAAAACTGTCTTTCTTTCGGCATTTATTATTATTATACATCTTTGAAATAAAAATCGTCTGCATTCATCCTGAAAAATAATTTTAATAAATTATAATTTAATAAATTATTTGTATTGCGTAAATTTGTATAGGGTTATATATGGAAGAAAGTCTTGTGGTAGCCACAACATACTCGTTATATATTAAAACTTTCGCGGCTGGTAGCTACATTTAAAAGAATTTTGAGAATTCCATATTACTTACTAATATAAAATCTTAAAAAATATTAAAATTTAAAAAAGGTATTCCATTAAATATGAACACACTAATAATCTCATAATAATAACAAAGCAGCTGATTATTAAAATTATATTTTTCATAAATTACTTGAATATAACTTAGTTATTAAAACTTATTCCATTTCTTTTGTTGTACACTCCTTCTCATAATTATAAGGACAACCGTTTTTCTATATTAACTAAACACTGAACACTATTATTTAAACAAATATATTTTTAATTAATTTGAATTTCATTAACAGACTATATTTAAAAAGTTTTATCGTTTTTCTATCTTAAAAAACTTTAAATATGGTAAAAAGTTGATTTTTCAGGTGTTCACAATTATAAGGACAGCTCGAATTTTAGTAATTTTTTTCAGTTATTCTTTAAATTAATATTTTATGGGGTTTCTTTTTAGGGTTAAACAGTCAGACATTCTCTCTGGTATATATATATACATTTTTTTTTTTTTTTAATATTCAGTTTCAATACCATTTCATATAGCATATATGATATTCTTAATGCATTTAAACTATTTAAAATTGCTTTCCACTTGCATGCACATTTCTAATATCATAAGTTAAGGTTTTTTCAACTCTTAGACCATGGGAAAGGCAATAATACAGAAGTTTCTTTCTTCAAACTATTTCCTATTGCTCTGAAAGTAGAGCAAAAATGTAAGTCTTGTTGAAAAAAAATATTATTACCCCCCAAAATCTAACAAAAATCTGAGAATTCTACGTTTAAAATTTGCGGATATTTTCTTAATGTTCATAATAATAGAAAAAAATTACTAAATTCCTTCTGCCTTCAGTAGAAACAGCTCCCCAGAGCACCATAGATCACCTTCAAAATGCCCGATTCAGATCTATATTTAAAAAATCTGCTCTGTCTTTCGCTATCTTCAGATCGTGCCAGTAACTGTTAAAACCATTTGGTTAATCAAGAATAAAATGTTTTTCATCCGAAAATGCAACATTTTACCATTTAATACTGTCTTTATCCAATTTTAACACAGACGTGCTTTCCCCCATTAAATGCTTATTGATTATTACAGGTTTTTTAATCATTTTAACATATTATTAATTATTTTAAGCATGCATAAATGTGGACCGCAACCTTTCGTTAAAAAATACGAGCAAATTCAGCAGCAGTCATTATGAGTTAGAACAGTAAGAGGAATTATGAGTCTTCGATCTCTGTAAAACAACTCTGATTTTGCATCAGATCTCTCTCCTATCGAATCAACAGTTCAACGTTTGATCACATTTCCTTCAGCATTTTTAGATCTTCGAATTTCATTAGAAATTCGGCGGATTGAAATTATCTTTCCACTTAAAAAACACATTTATCATACTTCAATACATGAACGTTCTTTTTTTTTTGAGGAATTATCAGTAATGTCCGTCCAAGAAAAATTGAAGGCTTATATATGAATTAATCTAGCCCAGTAGTTAACAAATTCGCATGTCAACTGTAATTTATCCGCTAGTAATTTAAATAAAACGAAAAAATCTGGATTGTCCCTATAATTATGAACACCTAAAAACGTGGAGAAAAACATATTTTGCATTATTTTTTATTAATTTTGTTTCATATTAAAAAAATTATAGCAATTTTGGTTTTTAGAATACTAGATATATTAAGTGCACTTTGTTAATCTTGTTCACAATTACTTTTACATTAGTTATTTTAAAATATAAAGTGTCCTTATAAATATGAGAAGGACTGTATTTATTAAAACACTTAAAAGTCGCGCAATATCCCGGAATTTTAAAAATTCGTTACCATTCTATTCTCTTACTGTTTTCGAGTTTTAACTCTGTAATGGCTGATGCCAAAAAACTTTTTCGGCATCAAAAATCTTTGCTCGTTAACATGGAGATGATAGATCTATATAAATTACTATATCTATGACAGGGACACCCGAAAGAATTCCAAAACATTGCATTTTATGAGAGGTACATTTAAATACTTTTATTTTACACAAATCACAATGAAATTGACATTAATTATTTATATACACACACAAAATAAAATTCTACGGAATATAATATGATTTGCATTAAGATGATTAACAGGTCCGCACAACAATATTCACATGCATTATTGACTATAACCGGAAATTGTTCAAGTGGAATTTTCGAATTTATTAAGAGGGTTTAATATTTCTCAACAATGATTAAGCATGATTATGAATTTTATTAGTCTATCTGTCTGCCTTTCTCTCCTTCTATCTGTCCGTAGCGTAATAACATAGACGGAGTACACTGAAGGTTAAACGAGGCAAATAATACGTTGAATGATCATAGTGATCATATTCATCAAAATAGTGATCCTATTCCTGATTTTGACAACTTTAAAATTCTAGCCTCTAATGTAAATTTATATGAATCCCGTATTTTTCTAGAGGGCGCTTTTACTAAAATGCAACATTCTGCCTTGAACGAGGCTAAAGCTATTCCTCCTGAATATATAATATTATTAGGATGTGTTTAAATTTTTTTTGTAAATGTTGTGCTTGTATGTTTGACACTGAGGAGGGCTAGTGTTCTAACCGAAACGTCTGTCGTGTATTTTAATGTTTTTTATTAAAATGTATTTTTAAAGTTTTAAAATTTTTGTATTCATTATTATTATTATTTATTTTATTTTATTTTTTACCTTATACTGTGTCTATGATTGTATTTTGTACATATGGTTGTAAATAATATTCCGTGTAAATCAGATACATTGAAATTGTTATTATATGTAAGAAAATAATAAATGCCAATAACCTCAAATATGCCATTTTTCTCATAAAAAAAAAGTATTTATATAAATATATTTTTTCCTTTCATTAATTGAATATTTTATGTATGATTTTTACACCAAATGTAAAACATACATAGTAACAAATAATTTACTCTATTTTATTTTTACTCTGTTTATAAAGAATATCTTATGTTAATCATTATTTCTTTTCTGAACCCTCTTATACACGTATCTTGTAAATAAACAAAAACCTACGTATTCGTTTTTCATCTTTTAAAATAAATACTTAAATAAAAAGTATTGAAATATAAATTAATCTGTTACGATATGAAAATTAAAGAACACGTAAATGGAAATTTTTATACAGATAATATAGACACTACATCTTAGTTAAAGCACGTTATTGAGTTTATGCTGTAACTCCACACATTTTAATTTTCGTTTCAAATGTCTCCAGATAGGTCGATTGGCTACTCTACACAAAGATGTTGCGGTTTGACTTGCATTTACTACCCCTTAACAATCTCCTAATTTTCTAGAAAACGGTAAAAAATGCCTATTTTTTAACACGCTTTTATTAGCTTCACCTGTATGTATGTATGTTTGTTTGTACCCACTCTGGGAGCAAACAAAAAATCTCTATTGCAAAAAAAAGACTTTTCGTACGTGAACGCCGTAACTGCGAGGTAAAGAGCCGCGCTACAAACCTAAAGGTCTAACGTTCGAGCCCAGTCAGGGGAGATTTTTTTAAAATGGTTTTTGTTTAATTCTGAATTATTTTAATTAAAGATTTAAATGTATGTAAATATTATGGAGCGTCATTCACACGATTTTCTCTTACCCTGCATTTTAATACTAAGATAGATATTTTGTGCTTTTTAGTTCACATTTCTATAAAAGCGTGTTCTTTAATTTTTTAAAACTATAATATTATTTATTCAAGACAATTGTATATATCATACTGTTAAGTGAGCAATATTTGTATATATATATGTATATTTCACTGTTCTCGAAAATGGTAGCTCGAACAGTCACGTGATTTAACAAAAAGGTGCCCTCTGTAGGGTCATTGTGCACATCGAAGTCTGGTTTTCGAATTTTTGATTACTTTTCTTTTAATTAATAAAAATATGAAAATAAAATTTCCCATTTCTATAATGACGCAGAATGGAGAATCTTAGCAGAGATTTGATTGCTTTATTTGTTTTTCATTGATTTGAGCGTATTTTACATTGAACTATAGCTACGTTATGAGGAATTACAAGAGATTTGAATGGTTTGTTTGATTTTCATTGATTTGAGTTTATTTTACGTTGAACTAGAGCTACTTTATGAGGAATTACGAGAGATTTGATTGCTTTATTTGATTTTCATTGATTTGAGCGTATTTTACGTTGAACTAGAGCTACGTTATGAGGAATTACGAAAGATTTGATTGGTTTATTTGACATCATTGATTTGAGTGTATTTTACGTTGAACTAGAGCTACGTTAAAAGGAATTACGAAAGATCTGATTGGTTTATTTGATTTTCATTAATTTGAGTGTATTTTACGTTGAACTAGAGCTACGTTTAGATTTTATTTAAAAATATTTTAATTTTTAATAGTTTAATATTATGCGACTTTTACAGAGAACAAATTACGATTGGCGCCGCAGGCGCCGTAGAGCATGTTTTTTTGGTAAACATTTTCATGGGTCTCTGGCCAGCTAGCTGGTGAAGCCAGCTAGTTACATAAAATATATGAACAGTACATGTATTCATTTTTAATTTTCGGAATGTTTTGTAGCTTGAAATCAAGAAAATTTTTCAGAAAAACCAATAATCCGGGTTATTATGATTGAATGTTGGTTTTCCAGTAAGTAGAAAAAAATAAAAGGTATGTGTTTTAAACATTAAAACAGAATTTTATGAAAATAATTTTGCGTATAATACACAGTTTTCAGATTCGCTATCAGAACTTTCATAAATATCTCTCCCAGATCCATTTATACTAAAATTAAAATACAAATAATTTTGTGATTCTGACTACATAATGTACGCAATATTTAAAAGAAAAAGAAATTACCAGAGAGCACAAAACCACGTGCATTCAAAAGCCTAACTCAGCTAAGACACTATCTCCAATTATATTTTATATAGTTTGCTACTTCCGTCAAGTGCGTAAAATAAGATATAAAAAAAAAAAATTCCGTGTATCAGAAATGGTTTGTTTTTAAATCTTTTTAGTGAACACTCCATCCCGAAAATATCGCGAACATGAGAAATAGAGAGCGAAAACTCACCATGCCATTTTCACGTGAGCGGGAAGCAAGGGGTTAATTAAGGGCCCGCTTCACTCTCCACCGCCGAAAGCCGAAGCTAATGTTATTCTATGGGAAATTTTTCTTTACAAATAACTTATTAACAAATACATATTTTTAAATTCTGCTAATTCCCAGCTGTTAAATTGACGGACCTTTTTCAAAAAAATACTTTTTTTTTTTATTATATTTTATTTTGAATCTGCAAAATACGAATTTTCAATATGTGAATTTTTTTCAATTTGCAATTTCAAAATAAAATATTAAAATTTTTTAAAAAAAAATACATTTTTAAAAAAGGTGCGTCAATTTAACAGTTGGGATTTTTTCTGAATGTGAAAACAGAATTTAAAAATATGTATTAGTTAATAAGTTATTTGTAAAGAAAATTTCCCCATAGAATAACATTCGCTCGGGCTTCCGGTGACGGTAAATGAAGAGGGCCATTAAGGTTTTTTGTCTCGAATAACCCTTCCTATTTATAAAACGTGTACATTATAGTGCTGCGGTACCCCGCTTGGCAGGGCACTGGGTTCCTAATCGGAGGGTTGCGTGTTCGACACTCCAGCCGGACAAAGACCATCGTGCACATTAATGATCATAATAAGTAGCTTTTAGGTTACCGAAGTTGAGGAGCCATAGTTTCCGTGATGGATCAAAATTTTAATGGCATATCATCGAATCCCTTCTAGGTGTGAATCCCAGACCGTCAGCAATTGCCGACAATCTCAGCCTCATAGCCTCAAACCAATCAAATCAACCTCAACTGCGTAGATCTCAAACTCAATCTGTTCTAAATAGAGGTATCTGCAACTGTAATTTTTATGCGTGACTAAGCTCTCAACGACAAATAGTACTCCAAAAGCTTGTTTATTTAACTATTTGAAAAATATTCTGGAACTTTGATTTTGTACTAGGTGTTTAGAACTAATGTTTTTACTTTCTTCCGACCATTTTTTGGTATATCTGTTTAATGATTCCTAAAATTAAAACTATGCACAGTATAAGTATGAGAGTTTAATACTGTATACTACACATGTTTATTAGTCTTATTTTCTTGGAAAAAGCAACATATATTTCAAAATTTAGCTACACCAGCCTTTTATTTTGACTATGCATACCGGAAAAAAACAGGCTTAACGCTTATAGGGTTAAACTGGTTCTTAGCTTAATTTTGTCTATATATGTCATATGAGAGAGAGAAATGCTTCCTAAGAAATAAAAACTTTACTTACATTAGAAAAATGTGTGCTAAACAAATGCTACATAAAATATATTTCGGTACATATATTAGTTAGGTACTTATTCCAGTCCACTTAATATGCATTTTTCCAAGTATAAGTAAGGTAAATTTTTCGATTAACTAAAATATTCATGGGAATTTCAAACTTCAAAACGACTTTACAAATACAGAAATTCTACAAATGTATTTAAATTAACTACTTTATTTTTTCATACTGAATATCTACCCTATGCATACTTTATTAAATATTTGATCTATATGTACTCTATAAAATTTCTCTCCTCCTACTTGTCCTTCAAATAAATACTCTCTTTTGAAATTTTCTCTACTTTTTATTTAAAAAAAAAAAAATCTCCTTAAAATCTCCTCTTCCATTTCTATTAAAAATATTCAGCTAACAAGCAAGTAACAATTTTTGTAAAGTATTTGAAAAGGAAATTGTAATATTGTACGAACACCACTATATTTTATCAGTTTTTGTGATCGATCAAAACTTAAATATAATTAGCAAATAAAAGTCTCTATAAAAACCCCATAAATTACAAAAACTCACAACAATTGTTTCGAACAAAATAAAAACACTACCCTTCATCAAGCCAATAATGTAGATACGACTGCAGCAAACAAAGCAGCACGCCGAGTTCATTGACGCGATTAAATAAATTAAATTGAAATTAAATACAAATAATAATACTAATGTGACAAGTATTTATAATGAATTTCAGTTTTATTTAATCTCGTAATAAAACTATGTTTTGGTCATTGTCGCTTTGTTTGCTGTACTCGTGCTATTCTTGTTCTCTTGACAAATAGGTCATGCTATTATTTCAATCCGAAACAATTGTTGACAGTATTTTGCAGTTTACTGTGTTTTCGTACAATTTCTTTAAATTATTACGTTTCAGCAATAGTCATCCGCTGCATTATTTAACTGCTTAATTCTCAATATTAAGTATAAATATCTATATATTTTAATAGGCACAAAAGATAATTTTTATACATTATTGTCTACAAACAGTAAATGCATAATTTTCAGTGATGATTTCTTATTAATTTATAATTTGCAATATTGCATACAATCAATGAAATTCTACCGTGTATCCTTAGTCCCAAATAACATGGCATCAAGTGAAGATACAACCCCTGGCAAAAAGTATCCGATCACCGAAAACAGTGCTTATGATACGTTAAAACATAAGGTTATTTTTTCACAAATTCAAACTTTTTTCAAACCTATGAGTATGCTTTTGTGAAATATGACTAATTTTGTCAAATTCTATTAAATAGTAATAGAAATTACAATATCAGTTAAGAGTTTACACGAGAAAATACGTTGAATCACAAAGGAAAAATATTTCCGATCATCATTGTGTGGAGAAAAAAGTATTTGATCGCAAACAAAAGCAACACAGTTAAATGATATATGCAAATTTTTTTTACTCGGCGCATGCGTTCAAGTTCGAAGAAGACGGTATAAAAGGTCAAATTGTAGTTTGAAAGTTACAAGTTAGTTTCGCATCTGCTGAAGTATGGCTCGAAAGAGAGAATTATCTAATGATGTAAAACTTTTGATTTTTAAACGCTTAAAAAGCGGAATTTCCCAAAGAAAGGTTGCTAAGACATTTGGATGTGCTCAAAGTACTGTTTGCGAAATTTGGAAGAAATATCGCTTAAGAAATGATGTAAGAAATCTGCCTCGAAGCGGTCGACCACGAGTAACATCAAGTAGACAAGACAGGAAATTAGTTGATCTTGCCAAATCTATGCGAAGGTGTACGTCTAAACAACTGAATGCCGAGTGGTCAAAGTATGGAGTAAAGGTATGTGCACGTACAGTGCGAAATCGTTTAAATAATAAAGGATATCACTTCTGCAAAGCCAAAACCAAGCCATATATGACTAAGAAACACAAGAAAAATCGTCTTCAATGGTGCAAGAAATACAAATGCTGGTCTTCTGATGATTGGAAGAAGGTTATTTTCAGTGACGAATCTCGTGTTTGTCTAGGAACTGGGGATAACCCTGGAATCTTTGTGTGGAGGAGAGCTGATGAAAAGTTCAAAGAAGATTGCCTAAAAACTAAAGCTAAATATCAGCCTTCATTTATGGTGTGGAGTTGCATGACATCTCAAGGAGTTGGTAAATTGTGTATAGTGTTGCAAACAATCAATTCAGAAGTATATGTTAACATTTTAGAGCATTATTTGATACCTAGCATCGAGGAAGCGTTTGGTGACTCCTCCGATTTCCTATTTCAAGATGATAATGCGTCCTGCCATAGAGGTAAACGGGTCAAGGATTTCTTAAATAAAAACGGAAATTCTCCAATAAAGACTCTGAACTGGCCTGCAAATAGTCCTGATCTTAATCCGATCGAAAATATTTGGAATGTTTGGAAAAATAATATAGAAAAGAGAAGACCGACCAATATGAATGCACTTCGTCTAGCCATCAAGGAAAGCTGGAAGGAAATTCCATCACATTTATGTGAAAAGGTTGTTGAATCCATGCCCCGCCGTTTAAAGGCAGTTATTAGAGCAAAAGGAGGACCAACCAAGTTTTAAATTGAAATTTATCGAATATTTTTTTCCCGGTTATGTGATGATCGGACATTTTTTTCTTTGAATACTTTATATTAATTTTCCTCTGTATTGTAAAAATTAATTGCAATTTATGGTATTATTTTTTATCATGTCACAAAGTAAGATACTTTTGTAATAAAAAACTTTATTTTAAAAAATGTAATAAATTTTTAGAAAAATAGCCTTTTATAGTAACGTATCTTAGACACATCTTTCAGTGATCGGATACTTTTTGCCAGGGGTTGTAGTAAGCAAAACTTTTACAACTGTTGCTACGGGGCAGCACAATATACTTATACATCAACATATCTTTACTACAATTGTTTGATATATGTTTAAAACTTTTTGCCTTTTCACTGTATGTTATTTATGCTTTCTATTTGTGCTGTAAGAAATATTAAGAAATTATACAAAAATAAATTTAAATTAGTCGATAAAACTGAATTTTAATTTCAGACCTTTTGATTTTATATAACTTGAAATTTAGTATTTGATTATAAATTTTATTTATGCATATTTACTGTTTTATAAGGCTAAATTTTACCGCTCGCTGAGTAAAGTTTTTCATATTTTATGAAATATGACAGTTACGTCTGTTATTTTTAACGGCAATTAAAATTTAGATAATGGAAATATTATTCAATATACAAACATTTTCTTTCCTAATACATAAACACGGAAAAATTTTTACTGTATCTGAAAAATAATCATCACTATTTTAATGGATGTAAATTAATTTAAATACTAATTTGTTTCTATAACAGCTAACAAAGCTTGAGTCGAAGCATTACACAGACTCGATAAATTTGTTATTTAAATGTAATTACTGTATTTTGAATTAAATTAATTAAATAAAATTTTAAGTCGAAATAGTCGAAATTTATTTTAAAGGAATTAAGATAAAAGCCCGCATTGCATTTACTTTAAACGGCAAAATAATTTCTAACATCATTCGAATTTTTTCTTAGTACACTTGCAATAAAGTTGAAAAATATTTATGTCTGTTTGCCCGTCTGCTAGTTCGCGTTTCATTTTGGTACGTATTTCTGGAATTTCTTGAAAATAAGGTATATCAAAATTTACCTCAATATTTTTCCAATACAAAATCGTATAAATAGCACTTCTAATTGGATCGAATCTAGGTTCAGACATGAGTGTTTTTAGTGGTTCAGAACCCATTTTAGTCTGTAAGTCCCGATCTAATGATAGATATAATTTTAAGTTGGGAATAGACCTAAATTCCTGCCAAGCGCAGTTAAATTCCGTCTGTCCGTTCTCAAGATGGATTTCCGAAAAGTTGATAAATATAATTTTAAGTTGGGTAAAGACCTAAATTCCTGCCAAACGCATTGAATTCCGTCAAACCGTTCTCGAGTGAAACCCGGACAAAAATAGCGACTTTCAGGCACGATGACACACACACACACACAGACAAAATTTTCTGAAGTCATTTTTGGCTTTCATGGTGTGTGAAACGTGAAGATATCACAATATTTTTTGATTCTGACAAATTTACAGACAAAAGTCTGATTTTATTAATATAGATAGAGGGCATGTATATTTTTTTTATCAAAGAAATTTTTGCCATGACTCATGTTTCTAAATTTATTGAATTTTTAAAATTTGCAATTTATATATTTACACAAATGTTCTGGGTGAAATATTCAAGACGAAAATTAACCCAATGTTAGGGTAAGTTACTGTACGAGATATTTTGTTTCGGAAAATTAGTGTAGTGGTTGTGTGTGTGTGAAGCTGTAGTAATTTTTTCTCGTACTTTTTCACCTTAATTACACTTGACATTTGCTGTAACCAAATTTAAATTCGGAATAGTGAAAAAAAAATAGTAATAACTGCTTCAATGATGCAAAAATGCTCAACGAGATGTTCGAAATACCGCTCATTAGACTCCAACCAATGCTCATGAGACTGAATTAAAGTCTCAATTGATGCAAATTATTGAGAGTTGCGTATCCTCAAGTACATTGATTGTCAACAAGAATACGGTTTTGGATTTAAATAAAATAAATTTTGTTGAATATCTACCTCCAAATTTCCAATTCTCTGTCAATTTTTATTTCAATTTATTTCTCACTGATTGTGAATTGTGCATTTTGTCAATTGCTTCCAAAATTCGGAATTGGTTTAAATTTTTAAAAAATTAAAAAGTAATTGTTCTCAATACTTTTTTAGATTATTGCTCCTATTGTAATACTTACGTTCAAGAAACAACATCTATATTAAATGTGAATGTATTTTTAAAGTATGTTGCGAATATTATCATTTTTATTTGCAACCTTACTATTATTAATTAATTTTCACTATGTTTTTAAACACGCTTTTATTAGCTTCACCTGTTATGTATGTATGTTTGTATGTTTGTAACCGCTCTAGAAACAAACAAAAAATCTATATTGTAAAAAAAAATGAATTTCCCTGCGTGAACGCTGTGGCTGTGAGGTAAAGCACCGCGCTACGAACCTAATGGTCTAGCGTTCGAGCCCAGTCAAGGGAGATCTTTTAAAAATGGTTTTTGTTTAGTTCTAAATTATTTTAATTAAAGATTTAAATGTATGTAAATATTATGGTGTGTCACTCACCCGATTTTCTCTTACCCTGCATTTTAATACTAAGGTAGATATTTTGTGCTTTTTAGTTCACATTTCTATAAAAACGTGTTCTTTAATTTTTTAAAACTATTATATTATTATTTTTTATTTATTTATTTATTTATTTTGGTCAATTGCGTTATAATGTCAATTATATTTCTTATTGATTTCTTATTATCCCCTTAACTACCCCCATACGTATATAGCCGAAACCGTATCACTAAGCCGATGCATTCATTGTCCTTGACGTATATACGCTTTTCCAAAATACATCTTTTGTGTTGAGCTGCTACTAGAAAAACCAATCCGACGGCTTTAGAATGCAACAAAAAACACAATAAAAACGTTTAAATTGATCTTGACAGTGTTTTCGAAGGATTTACGTATTGTGGATAAGAGGGAGAGTTGGGAGGAATAGGAAAGGGAATGTTTCTATAGCAATGAACGCATAACTAATGCGCGCCTGTGTGAAAAACGGTAGCACTATGAATCGAATTTTGTAAGTTTTCCGCGGCAGGTAAAGGGTTAATTTAACGTTTATCAGTTAAATTTCATTATTGTTTGCTTACACCTGATTGACGTATCAGTTTTACAATTTTTTTTTAGCTAGAAATAAATAAATAAGCTACAATTTTAAAAATTCATTAAATTTAGAAAACATGAACCATGGCAGAAATTGCTTTCTTTAAAAATAACCAATGCATCTCCTCTATCAAAAAAATAATATTACATTAAAATCGGAGCCAGACATTTGGGAATGTTCTTTGTAAGATAGAAAAATGTTTGACTACCTTATGTTTGAGCTATTAGTGTGGCGAATTCATTTTCATTCTGATACTAAGCCTGCCCCTTTGTTTATTGAATAAACAAAAAAAAAAAAAAAACTGCCGGAAAAAAGTCCCACTTGAAAAAGGGCTGTAGGAAGTCTGTCATTTGTTTTGGGCAGGTCGTATTTGCTGTTTATTTACAGCTTATTAACGTTACTGTTTAAACCTATGGGCTTGTGAATGGAACTGTGCCGGGAAAAGGCCCCTTGCGACAATCGGTGCAGTGTCTTGATATTAAGCATATAGCACAGTCACCCAGACAGACGACCATGTTGGATTTACTTCTGGAATTTCTTGCCATGACGGTGGATCGTGTATTGGAGGAAAGGGGAGTTAAATGATTAGTTTGAACATTACGTTGTGTGGAAGTTTGTAGGAGAAAAACTTTTGCTATAAAAAAGATTAAATTACTTATTTAAGACTGTTCTTGATAGGGTCAATAAGTTAGTAGAGTTTGAAATTTCTTGCAGTAAATCATAAATTTTTGACAGTTTTTGTCTAAGAAAAGGGCGTGTTAGTATATTCTCTAACCATTTATTGGGTCTTGAGAGACGGGCTCTTTCAAAATTCCATCTGGTGTCAGACCCTCTCTCTAAAGGTTAAAAGCGCTCAAAACTGCTGCACAGTGGTAAGCAGCCTCTTCCCGTCTTTCAAATCTGTTAGTAAATTTTTGAGTGCATTAATTTGCACCATTGAATAATTTAATCTGCAATCACTATCCACTAAGAGCAAATAGCCATAATTTATTTTTGACGTAAATACTGAGGTTTTTAATAAGAATGTTTACACTAATCAAATTTGGAATACGATGATATATATACGCAAGTATATTATATCCAATTTTTTAATATGCTGCATTAAATTATTTGTAAATTTATAGAGAAGTAACGTTCAAAATATGTTGAATTTTCAATTTCCTCTTTCGGTAAAATATCAAACGCAATGCAACGTATTCCAAATTTGGAATCCGAATTACAAAGTAAATATTATTTCTACAAAATTACAATAGTAAAAAAATCTGGAGTGACTCCACTCGACTTTCCGATCATTGAGTAACTAACAGTTTTGTAGATAAAATAAAGAAAGAGAAATTGCTAAACAAACAAAAGAGAGAAAACCATAATAGAGTGTTTTTTTCTCCATATATCACACGAGGTTTTATTTAACGCTACTGAACTTTGAGCCCTTAGATCATAATGATAAAGAATTTTTCGTTTTGTCCCTGTAAAAATCTATAGATGCTAGATTCACCAAAATGCTTATAGTTAGTGCAACAGTGATTTATAATATTCATACAAATTTTCAGCTCAATTGAATAAGGCGTTTAGATGCTATCGCACTTTTAAAAATTTGGTCTCATAGGCCATAATGATAAAGAATTTTTCTTTGTGTCCCTGTAAAAAAACTGTAGTGCTAGATTCACCAAAATCTATACAGTTGGTGCAAATGCGACCTATAACATGTGTACAATTTTTTTGCTCAGATTAATAAGGCGTTTAGACGCTATCACACTTTTAAAAATTTGGTCCCATTGGCCTTAATGATAAAGAATTTTTCTTTGTGTCCCTGTAAAAAACTATAAGTGCTAGATTCTCCAAAATCTATACAGATTGAGTATCTGTGACCTATAATATGGGTATAAAATTTTTGCTCAATTGAATAAGGCGTTTAGATGCTATCGCACTTTTAAGATTTTGGTCCCATAGGCCATAATGATAAAGAATTTTTCTTTGTGTCCCTGTAAAAAAACTATAAGTGCTAGATTCACCAAAATCTATAGGGTTCGTACTATGGTGACTTACAATATACGTACCAACTTTCAGGTTAATCGAACAAAGCCTTTAGACGCTAGCGTGTTCACAGACATACACACATACACACATACACACATACACACATACACACACACATACATACATCATCGTAAAAATAGTGAAAACGGACTCAGGGGACCTCAAAACGTATAGAAACATCAAAATCTCGAATTCGGATTTTTGACATGATTACAATACTTTCCTCACTATAGTGTTCGGAAAGTAAAAAGAGAGAGATGCTGCTTTAAAATTAAGCTTTTATTTTAATGTCGCTTAAAATTCTCCTACACTTACTTAACATAATCAGTGATGATGAATTAGGATATTTAAAGAAAAGTATATCGCGTGTGGATACTTACGATAATTATTAACACGAATAATTATTATTCATCACACGCATAATTTTCCTCAAATATTCTACGTCATCACAAATGTTTAAGTGCTACCTCTATTTTAACAATTATAATTTATAATTGTTCTACATCTTCTTAAATTCATACATTATTATATCTCTTTACGTGTATATATTGCAATAATATTTAAAGTTATATATATATGGTTAAAAATAGGTTTTATTTCAGTAAAAGATAAATAATGTAAGTTAAACATTTGTTAACCATGTTTTTTTTTTTTTTTTTTTTTTTTTTTTTTAACGTTATACTTATAAAACAGTTTAAATTTCGTAATTCAATCATTTTTTTAAGTATTGAACTGTACTTGAGAATCATTAATAAGGTACGTTTCTAATATAATTGCAATAATATCTCAAAAGTTACATTTTACGGTTTAGTGTTATGTAGTTTTACGAGAGAATGAGTCTATATAAATATATATCATTAATGTATTCTGAAAATCATAAAAATTTAAATAAAATCTATAAATAGAAATATTTTTTTAATATTAGGATATATCTGGTGTGTAACAACCACCGGCTACCATTCTTTTAGGAGATAGTCTGGCCAGAAAACATTAAACTGACATAACCGATCAGACGTATAGCAATTTTTCTGTAATAGCAAACTAATGAAGACATCATGAAGACATATAAAGGAGAATCTTGTACTATTAAGTGAGCAATATTTGTATATATATATATGTATATATATATATATATATTTCACTGTTCTCGAAAACGGTAGCTCGAACAGTCACGTGATTTAACACAAAGGTGCCCTCTGTAGGGTCACTATGCGCATCGAAGTCAGATTTCCGAATTTTTTATTAGTTTTCTTTTAATTAATAAAAATATGAAAATAAAACTTTCCACTTCTATAATGACGCAGAATGGAGATTCTTAGGAGAGATTTGATTGGTTTATTTGATTTTCATTGATTTGAGTGTATTTTACATTGAACTACAGCTACGTTATAAGGAATTACAAGAGATTTGAATGTTTTATTTGATTTTCATTGATTTGAGTGTATTTTACGTTGAACTAGAGCTACGTTATGAGGAATTACGAGAGATTTGATTGGTTTGAGCGTATTTTACGTTGCACTAGAGCTACGTTATGAAGAATTACGAGAGATTTGATTGGTTTATTTGATTTTCATTGATTTGAGTGTATTTTACGTTGAACTGGAGCTACGTTATGAGGAATTACGAGAGATTTGAATGGTTTATTTAATTTTCCTAGATTTGAGTGTATTTTACGTTGAACTAGATCTACGTTATGAGGAATTACGAGAGATTTGATTGGTTTATTTGATTTTCATTGATTTGAGTGTATTTTTCGTTCACCTAGAGCTACGTAATAGGTCATTCTCAGATAATGGTAAATATTGGTTTCAGAAAAAAATAAAAAATAAATTGTTTTAATTCCTGATTTTTTTACATTAATGCAATTATCCATGTCTGCTATAGAGGAAAAAATTACCAGCAGAAATCGTTTGCCTTAATTACAGATTAATTAATTTTTTAATTTCCATTGCAACATGGTAATGACATTTGTGAACATGGTAATGACAGACAGAACCACAGAAATGACCAATGGCGAAATAATTACACATTTATTTATGGATAGCTGTATTTATCATTCTAATTTGTAACAGAAAAATTAAAATGTCTAGACGATATATAGTGGTGAGATTTTTTGGAGTAATTTTCACTATACGAATCCTTTAGCTGTCTGTTTTAACAAGCGACATAAAGTGATTTACATT
This sequence comes from Salticus scenicus, assembly GCA_963930645.1. Taxonomy (NCBI): domain Eukaryota; kingdom Metazoa; phylum Arthropoda; class Arachnida; order Araneae; family Salticidae; genus Salticus; species Salticus scenicus. The sequence continues at coordinate 372,038,936 of OZ005649.1, read as the reverse complement.
TTACTGCCCAGCAGTTATTACCATGTTCCTAGACATCATTACCATGTTCCTAGATATCATTACCATGTTTTCAGAACACCTTGGTAATAATCACCTTGGTAATGACTTTTTTAATGTTAAGCGTATTTATGGCTAAATTATAGCAATTAAAAGCTAATGCAATATTCATTCTGTATGTGGTCCCAAAGATCTTTATAAATCATTCAGTAAATTTAAATTTATTAATTGTGTATTTCCGTAATAATGGAATTTGTAATGACACACAATAAGTACACTGACTATAATTTTAGGACAAAAACAGCAAAATGAAATAATTTGTATTTACTTAAACTAAAAAAAACTTGTCTGCTTGTAAGGGCATGAAACACTGTACTTTTGACAGGTTGATAATTATGACAGCACCATCTAGTAGTGAGGTACTGAAAAAAACCTTACACACCTTGGTAATGACAATTACCCTTAGGGACAAATTTTAAATAAGAATAATTAACAGATTTCTTTTTTTTTATGACTAAAATTCCAAAGATATTAAAAGTAGAAAAGTGAAATATACCTAGCAAATTGTTAGCTTTGTTTAAATTTTTTTCAATTCTTTAAAATAAAGGTTCAAATAAAAAGTTTGGAGTTTGGGACAAGCCTTGGTAATGACATTTACAACTTTAAAATATTTTAAAATATTGAAATTTTACTTTTTTTGGTATTCAAATTACTGCACAGTGTAGTGCTTGAAAAGAATTGTTGAAAAAATTTTTAATTTTCATAGCTGACTTGCGCAAGTAACATTTTTTAGCCAAGGACACAAAATTTACCATTATATGAGAATGACCCTTATGAGGAATTACGAGAGATTTGATTGGTTTATTTGATTTTCATTGATTTGAGTGTATTTTACGTTGAACTAGAGCTACGCTTAGATTTTATTTAAAAACTAGCAGGCTACGCCCGCTTCGCTGGTCACTATTTTTAAATGAATCCCAATAATTAATGAATTCTCAAAATTGCATTAATTTTTATTATGTGATAAAAAAAGAGAAAAAAAAATTCTGATCGGGAAAAATGTCGCACCGGGTCCCCCATTGCCTTCAGCAGCGTAGTCCCGTGCGCTGCGCGCACGTATTCCTTCACCATCCTTATGACTTCTCAAAATTCAAGTTATTACTCATAAACTTTCATTCTTAAGAAAAGGAATTAAAAAATATATCATTTAGCATCGGGTGAAAACTCACACCGGGACCCCACTGCCTTCGGCAGCGCAGACCCATGCGTTTGAGGATGTACGTGCGCTGTACACGCATATTCCTTCTCCACTCAAAATTTTATTATTAAGAAAATAAAATTTAAAAACAATCTTTTATCATCGGGTAATAACTCGCACCGGGGCCCAAACCCATGCGCGCTGCGCGCCGATTCCTTCCCCACCCTTCCAAGATGAAATTATTTTAATTAGTAGCTGAGATACGAAAGAAAACCTAATCAGGACACCTTAAAATTTTTAAATATCACAGCGCCATCTGGCGGTAGAAACTTATTAAAATGACAAAGCGCCCTCTGGCGACAGAGATTTGCAATATGTACTCCTCAATTTCAGTTTAAAAGGCTTAAAATGATATTTTACATATGAAATTATGTTAATTAGATGCTGAGATACAAAGGTAATATAAACATTGTTATAACAAAATTTGTGTCTGGTTTTTTCGGGTTTTTTTTTTTTTCTTTGAAACTTGCGTGTTAAAAATCCTTAATACGAAATGTGAACGGAGTATCGGAATTCGAAAGCCTGCATCATAATTAGAATTGGAGATATTGCAATAAAGGTGTTCTGCCTTTTCTGTGGTTTTCTCTGAAACTCCCGTACGGAATTTAACGGCTTACATCAGTTTAAAAGTCCGTAATATTTAAAATGATGTGTTATAAGTAGAATTCTAGATATTGAATTATTAAAATATCAAAGCGCCCTCTGGCGACAGATATTTGCAACACATACTCATCAATTGTAATTCAAATAACTTTTTAAATGATATATTACTTATGAAATTATGTTAATTAGAAGCTGAGATACAAAGCTAATATAGACATTTTTATAAAAAGATTTGTGTCCGACTTATCCATGGTTTTCTCCGAAACTTGCATAATTCCGGGCTATATAACGTTAAAAATCCTTAGTACGATATGTGAGCAGAAATTGGAATTCGAAACTCTGCAAAATATTAAAGAATAAAGGTGTTCTGGGTGTTCCGTGGTTTTCTCCGAAACTCCCGTTCCTTTTCTACATCTTTGCCTCTTCGCTCTCCCCCCCCCTCCTTTCCGTCGATAATAATAATTTTACACTCGAAAATATCCGCAATCGATTTACCTTGCCTTAAAATCTAAATATACCAACCAACTTCAAACGCAGCCGAATATTCATTCAAATGTAAGGTAAATGAAAATTTGAAAAAATTTGAAAATTGCAAATTTCCCCCCCAGTATAAAGCACGTGATATCTTAATTGATTACAACCATTTCCGTTTTCATCACAGACTGTCGTCTGCCTGTTGCCAACTAAATTTCATACTTTAGTTAATTTTAAAAAATCTAATTGATGTATCGATAAGCCGCTTACACTCTTAGATTCGTAAAAAAAATCCCCTTTCATTTGGTACCAAATTTGTAACGATTGGACTAATATTTCTAATTTATTTTCCATTTTTTCTGCTTTTAACTCCGTTAAAATATCTATTTTTATGCAATCGCGGTGAATTCTCAATGATTGAGATCGCTTTTTGATTAGACATAGGTTTATATTTTAATTAATATCTCCGCAACTAATTAAAATTTTTAAATTCTATGTTTTCACTATCAACTCGGGAAGGCTTCTGGGCACCCGTATGTCAAATTTCATACTTCTGCGTTCAGTAGGGTCTGAACGTATAGATGCTCAGACAGACAGACAGACATCTTCTTTTATTATTATAGATTTTTTCTGCTTTTAACTCCGTTAAAATATGTATTTTTATGCAATCGCGGTGAATTCTCAGTGATTGAGATCGCTTTTTGATTAGACATAGGTTTATATTTTAATTAATATATCTCCGCAACTAATTAAAATTTTAAAATTCTGTTTTCACTATCAACTCGGGAAGGCTTCTGGGCACCCGTATGAAAATTTTATACTTCTGCGTTCAGTAAGGGCTGAACGTATAGATGCTCAGACAGACAGACAGACAGACATCTTCTTTTATTATTATAGATATTTGAATTTTGATTATTTTAATACTATGCGACTTTTCTAGAGAACAAATTACGATTGCCGCCGCAGGCGCCCGAGAGCATGTTTTTTGGTAAAACTTTTCATGGGTCTCTGGCCAGCTTGTTTATATAACGAGTTTAAAGTAAATTGGTTGAACCGTTTTTTAAAAGACCCATTTCCGAGATCTGAAACTGACTTACCTAATTAGAACGCATATTATTTTTGCTGTAAAAACCAAGTAATAGACACAAAAAGACGTTTAAGAAGGTACTTATGTAGTAAATTTGAAAATTCATTTGAGTGTTTTTGAGATATCGATTTTTGACCCCGTTTCCGATTTTCAACAAAACGTGACAAACACGTCTTTCACTGGAATCAAAAATTATATACGAAAGGTTCTCTAAAAAGGGGTTAATATGGAAAGATTCCTGAAAAATCTGTACAGTAGACTTTTAAGGAATCTACTTGCGAGACTTAAAATTGACCAATTTATGCAAGACACCTATCAATTTTTCTGAACTAACTAACTAATGCATAAAAAGGAACTTATAAAAGTAGGCTTATACTGCAAACTCGAAGAAAATTTTTAGAGCTGTTTCTGACATACGGACTTCTCCTTTCCACTTTTTACCATAAGTTGGTAAAATCACCTGTACACCGGATATTTCTTAAATGCGAAGTTTCGTGTTACGTCTTTATTACTGTTGAAGACATGACAATTAAATTATTTCCACACATGTATGTGTGGGAATACATTGGCTAATTGTCTAATACCACTTTTTTTTTTTTTACTCAGAAGATGTTAAAACATGTAAATCAATTGAAAACTCGATATCAAAATTTTTGACCGAATACAATACTTCCATTACCTGCGGTAGTTGGACAATGGAATTAAAAATACAAAGGAAATATTCTTTTCTATTACGTATCTCAGAAATTCATCAGCATTTACATTAAAATAAATAAATAAATAACAAAAATGAATAAAAACTTTAATTTGTTTGTTCTAAAATGTGTTATACGCAAAGATAATTATTTTTTATACTTTATATAAAAATCAGAAAATACATACAAGTTATCAGGAATATAAATCAACACGCATTCATACACATACGAACTCACATATATACATAATATGTATATATTCTCACTTCTTCGCGAGATCATAAACCGATAATGTAGATGAACCTGAATATATGCATTATTTACATATAAATAACAGAGATAGAAAGATATAGAAAGGAATGTAAATATTATCAGCCTGGAATTCTATATTTATTCTATTTACCTTTGAATCTTCTTTCATTTAAAAAAAAAAAAGGGGGGGGGGGGAAATTTTGGGAAAAAGAGATAAGATGCTTTAACTGAAAATTGGTTATTTAATCTTATTTTTAATTTTGGTATCTTTATTGAAAATATATCAGTATTTAAGTTTTAAATTTCACTTAACAGGACAAATGCCATTGAATATAATATATATATATATATATATATATATGAATGATATAATGAATTAATACATATATTTAATATAAGAACTGAAAACTATAGGAAACAAAGGCAAAGTCCATCCAAACAAATGAAACTGAAATAACAATAAAAAGGAGCAGATGCCACCACCGCTTAAAACGGGTAGAGAGGGTTTAACCGGTTTCCCGGGTACCCAACTTTCCTCAAATCCTCTGCAAGACCATATGATAAGAAAATAAATAACAAAATAAATAAATAACAAAAATGAATAAAAACTTTAATTTGTTTGTTCTAAAATGTGTTATACGCAAAGATAATTATTTTTTATACTTTATATAAAAATCAGAAAATACATACAAGTTATCAGGAATATAAATCAACAAGTTATCATCAGAAAGAAGTTATCATCTTCAAAGAATGAAAAAGTTAAAGTGAAGATTTTTATATCATTAGATAAAAAATAAATTATTAATTATTGGTATTTATAAACCATATATATGTATACATATATATATATATATATATAGAGAGAGAGAGAGAGAGAGAAAGGGGGGGGGGTAGATATAGTGTAACAACGTTTCCTAAAACTAACAGTGAGGATAAGTTTAAAGGCTTGGAAGTGTGCCAAACTGACCGATGATTGGGATCTGCTAAACAGCCTGTCATTCGGTGTTCCCTTATCTCTTATTTTCTCTCAACAACAAGGTTATCACCCCTATTTTAGCACTGTACCCGTTTCAGTCTGCACTTGCGCAGAGGCACCCACAGTCGCAAGAAATGTGGTTAAAAAATAAATAGACATTGTGGGGGATAGATGGTGGCTTTTAAAAATCCCTGTCGCGAATATGAATAATAATAATAATAATAACATAAATAGAAAAAAAAATCTGCTTTACAAAAAAATGCATCGAAATGTTATAACAATGAAAAAAAAATTTATAAACAAACACTATAAACTGCAAAAATATGCAACAATAGCTTCGGGCTGAATTATATAATTAATTAATACTAATTAAATCAAATAGTGTTTAAAATAACTGATGAAGTAATATAAAAATGAAAAAAAAAATAAATAGTAAAATGAAAATAAAAATTTTATAAGAGTAATTTCCTGGCATCAAAATCGTAAAAAAAAATATTATTAAGGGGTCTACGGGAGTTTTAACATTAAAAAATCGACTTTTTAGAAAGTGTATATGCTAAAATGAACAATTCCAAATATTTTGATGCTTCATTTATAATTCTACGTCCTTTGGTGTAAAAATTAGAAGCAAAATTGTAACTGATATCAATACTGAACTTCATTACATTTCTAAACTATAAGACTTCTTATCTCAAAAGAGCTTTTGTTCCACCATCCGTAAGATTTTGAAAAAAGTTTGTCAGCTATTGCAATAAAGTTTTTTACACCTATTTATATAAAACATATCTACAAAATGAAATTTTATTGAGTAAAATTAACTTTATTTAGTCAAATAGTTTTTCAGAAAACATTTGAACTTTTAGAAAACTTTAATTTTTATATAATTTGCATAAATTTTAAAATAGTAAAATTTTAATTATTTGATATCCTTTAAATTATTTTTTGTAGAAACATTTTAAAACCATGAAAAAGCGATTAGGTTAATTTTACGATATCTTGCGGGTGGTGGAAAAAATTGTCCTTTTGAGAAAAGAAGCGTTGAAGTTTAAAAATGTAATGAAGCTCGATATTGACATCAGTTGGAATTTTGCTTATAACTTCTGAAAACAAAAGTACGTAGAATCATAAACAAAGCATCAAAATGTTCAGAAAGCTCAGTATTCTAATACACACACACACACACACACATATATATATATACTTATTTATTTATTTTTCAAAAAGCCTGTTTGTTTTAATGATAAAACTTCCTAGATTTCTTATAAGACTTTCAGAGTTTTAAAATAATCTATTTAAAAAACTTTTAAAACCCAAATTCTTAATGTATGGTATCACATAAATCTTTTCGAAGTTAGAATAAAATTTAATTAAAAAAAAAATAAAAGTAACTTTTATTACTTAAAAAAATTAATGAAATTTGAAATGCAACTTGGTCTTGTGGAGTACAGGCTGTACATTATATTTTTGTGTTCGTGAAAAAAAATGAAAACTGCAATATTTAATCCCACTTCAAAAACATGTGACTTAATGTAAAGCAGATTTTTTTTTTTCTCCTATGGGTCTCCATACGATCTTCTGCTGTTGCCACCTAAAATTCATACTTTAGTTAATTTTAAAGAATCTAATTGTCCGATCGATAAGCTGTTTAATCCATCGGATTCACAAAAATTTTCCCTTTCACTTGGTACCTTATTTGTATTGATACGACTGATATTTCTAATTTATTTTCTAATTTTTCTAATTTATTTTCCTCCTTTTAAATAAATGTACGTTTTTTATTTTTATTTTTATTTTTTTTAATTCTGTCGAAAAAAAATTGGCAACAATTAAATTATCTTGAGATTCACAAACTCACAAACATACCGTAGTGAACGACAGTATGTACATAAGAATTTGGGGAAAAATACAAAAATCTTCATAGAAATTTAAATAAGAATAAGGTATACTAATTTTGGTTGATTAAAAAAATATATTTCATGTGCTTTATACTCAGATTTTTACTTCATCTTTGTATCAATAATATTAATAATAAATAAATAATAATAAAATAATTCTTAATATAATAATTTTCTGGCATGAAAAACAATATAAGAGACATTTTTCCTCGAAGTTTGCTTTTCAGCATTTCAGGCAATTTTTCTTCAAAAAATGAAAAGAACATGAAAAAAAAAAAAAAAAATCCTTGAAAAACAACCTTTTTTTCCCAGCAACTTTTTTTCACAACTTTTACATATACATTCATACTTATATAAACATACATATATATATATTCTTCTATTTCAGATTATTCAGTTTTCAGTTATCTTGTCCGCATTAAGTGCAGATTTTTTTTTTTTTTTTTTTTTTTTTTTTATACTGCTGTTTTAATTTTTTTCGGCAAAGGGTAGAGGGGGCTTTTTTGTAGAGAATGCTTTTTGCATTCGATATGGCAAAACCTCATAGAATAATTCTTAAAAAGTGTTTTTTCTGAAATAAACATATAAAAAGATTTCTTATATAAGTACAAGGTACTATCATCATTAAAACGAATCTTTTAATATATAAACCGTAGAATGAAATTATCATTATTTATATTATTAGTTTTAAATTTAAACATTATCAATTTTCTACAAAATACTTGGTTCATTTATTTCTGTAAAATTACATTTTAAATTAAAAAATATTTAAAATCCCTTTCAAAACTAAATCTTAGTGGAGGCGCTAATCTTAAATGAAGATATAACGAATTTTAGATACAGAGGCATATATGTTTTTAACCTCATAAATTTTAGTTTTATTTTAACTTTATAAACTTAACGTTATAAAAAAAATTTTACTGTTATAAATTGATTTGTCAGGCAGAATTTTCTTATTTCAAAAATTTGGTTAAAAATATTTTCCAATTTTTCTTATATAGTAAATCTTTTTTTTATATTTAATAATATTTTTACAAAAGAATTTGTAAAAATTCCTTACTAAATAAATTTTAAGCTGATACATATAGCTTTCTATACAATTGTCATTTTTTAATCATTTAATTTCTCTTCGTAAGTTTCACTCCATTATTAAAACTTCATTTTTACACCTTTTGAATATTATTTATAGCCCTTTCTTTGGCAACAACATACGAAATTTATCTAATATAACAACAGGTAAATTCTTTCCTTTATCATTTCAATCATTCCAAGCCAAATTCTAAAGAGCAAAGAAACGCGTGTAATAAGTTTTTCAAATGCAACTCACCTTGCGCAGGTTTGAGAAGAAGCTTTCACTGTCCTGGGAAATCCAGAGCTTATTCGAAAATGAACTAAAGAGCAGGGACTGGTGCGAAGATACGCAAACGCCCTCTTGCGCCAGACAGTAATTCCTGATATTTCCGACAAATTTGCCGAAATAATTCAACAGTTGTGTGATAGTTGATTCCTCTTGTCAAATAAACGAGACGAAAAAAATCAACAAGTATTTCTGCCGCTCGATGTCAGGTTTTGTTTCCACTCACTGTAATAGTTTTTATTTTATGCATTTTTTTTTTCCCTTCAAGAACGTATTACGCACATGTTAATGATACCTATGAGAAAATAGAATCGTTTAAATCCAAATTTATTTTATTGACATTTTTGGCTTAAGAAATCCTGTACACTTATTATTAAAAATAAATAAATAAATATATTTAAAAAAATAAATAAATAAATAATGTGCATAATGATTTTACAATAACTAGTATGTTGGAACTTTCTTCTAAATTTTCTTATATAAGTTTACGCAGAACAAATGATTTATTAAAATTATTATTTATCAAAATTATTTTACACGATGAGTGCACACAACTTTTTATCTCAGAAAATTACTTTATTAAATGTCGAAAGAAAGTTAATTTTATGCCTTAGGAACGACGTCTTCAAAATTACTTAAAAAAAAAAAAAAAAAAATCAGATTGCCCCAGATACATAGTTTAATAATTTGTTTTAAAGGTATCGATGACTTGTATTTAAAGATAATTACACTGAAATATTACACTTCTGAGGGGGCTTTTCCCCGAAGAAGAGAGGAAGCGATGCTCCTACAAAAACATTATTATTATTATTATTATTCTGGTTGACTATGACTTTCGCTATAACAAATAATTTTTTTAATTTTTACAAAAATCGACACGAACTAATTCTCATTCTGTACATTTGTACGAATTTTTTTCGTATGCTGCCTTATTAAAAATTAGGGAAAAACTTGACGATAGTGCGCCCTGCTGAGCGATACGCACCAAAAGTTGATAGACGCCAATTTATGTAAATGTGAAACTAAATAATAAAATTTCTTCCAATTTTGTGCATCAGTTTTTGATCTAGAGCTGCGGTATTTTCTTTCGGGAAGGGGGGGGGGTGCACACTTACGCAGACATACACATAAACGTCATTCCAAAAATAGTTAAAGCACATTCCGAAACTCTTGAAACGTATAAAGCGTTGAAATATGGAATTCTAAAACTTCTATGAAATCATTTTTTTTTTCTTTTTTTAAGAATATAAATGAGAGTAAAAATGAATAATCAACGTGATCGTAACAGAATTCCTCTTATAGTAGAGAATGTATATTACACATTTATAAAAAAATATTCCTCTTCAATACATTTGTTTCCTTGAAATAAAATGCATGTTATGTATGTTAAGTAGGAAGTAAGGCGCGTTGTAATTAGGTACTTTTGCAGAGAAGGGATTTTTGCAAGTAGTGGAATGTAGCGCTTTGGATTTAATTTTATTAATAAACCGCTAATTTGAAATTCTAAAGTGATAACATACTATGGATCCGAGAAACATGTGTCTTTTAAAATCAATTTCTGACATTCTCCGTGATTGTATATTTGTATTTTTATTAATATTTCAAGGATAGTACAAATTGCTACGTTAAATGAACAGGACAGCACGACTTGATCAAATATTTGTAACGATCTGATAACGGTATAGCAATTCTTAATAGGGTAAGTGCACCAGTGATTGACACTTTTAGAGCAATCTCTGATGTGTTTAATGTTCTAGTCATGAGAAAATATTTTTAATAATCTTAAGTTAGTACATATGGTATGAAAGACACTCAGAACCACATATATGTTAAAATATATGCATTTCATAACAATTATTTTTTTTAATGAATTTTTATTTGACACCCACTCAATGTTCCAGTCATTGATACTGCCAGTTTTTCATTTTATCAGTAATTGGCCCCCTATGTTTCAGCGTTTGACACTACTAGTTATTCATTTTACCAGTTATTAGCACCCTATGCTCCAGTGTTTGACATAAAATGTTAAAATTCTTATATGAAAAATATATGATTTTGTTATCTTTCTTATTTATTAATTATTTCGAGATAGATGTCAATTACTGGAGCATGCCAATCACTGTAGCACCTACCCTATTTCAAAAAATATTCTTTTTAATTAATTAGTTAATTTATTATTTTTATGTTTGCTATCAATGGAAGGTCTATAATAATTCAAAGATTTGAATTGTTATACAGGTTTTACAAACGAGAGGGGGGGGGGGGTCGTGGGAAAATAGAATTTATTATACTGAAAAATGTATATCTCAAAATTTATATTAAAAGTATATGTAAATACACAGAATGTGGTGTATGAATAATTTATAGAAGACAAACAAGGCTACCGATAATTAAGAGAAATATTCTTTTTTATTGAATGTAACTGAGGGAAGCGCTTCATTATATTTTAGAATGTCCAGGAAAACTGCTCACGAAAAAAAAAAATTCTTCATATACATACGTTAAAAAAATTATTTTTTTAAGTTAAATTTTCTCGACCTGTTTTTGGATAATCGTGCATTTTGAGATTTCCTGAATACTGAAGTCAAGTTTTTAACGGTTGATCTTTGTGTGCATATTATCAGCGTAATTTAAAAATAAAAATTTGCAAGGAATTCAAATGTAAAATTTTCAAGTTTATATGAAGTTGCTACTTAAAAGTTTTGATCAAGACTGATACGTTTCAAGGAATGATGCACGGGAAAATTGTCTGAGTAATTTGAAATAAACTTTTAAATTTAATAACAGACTTGAGTTCTGTATTCATAAAGGTACTATGTTCGAACGGGAGGTTGAAAAGGGCTTTAGTCTTCCACACTTACACCGAATTATTGGTCAAATAAAACTGTTAATTAACCTAGCTTTAATTACTTTTAACATAGGTCTATATACACTACTCCTTTTCTTACCCCTTAATCTGCAATCAGTTTTTACAGCATTGAAATGCAAGGGAAAAGAAAGTTGTGTGAGTTCCACACCCGATTATTTATTGTATTTTGCGAGGCGAGAGAGTTTTACTTCTTACAATGTTTGCTTTAACGTCAACTATCCTGTCTTAGATCTATTCTCAAAATACTAGCTTTTAAAACAGACACGGTGTCAATTCCCAATCTCTGATTGCTATGAAAAATCTATTTCTGACATTCGTTGTTGGCAGAGTGAGGATATGAGAATGATTTGCACTGTAGATATCATACGGCGGAAATGAATACTTCGTCCTGAATTTCAATTCAGACTGAGAAAGCTTTCAATTTCTTGATCAACTAAATCAAAAAGTGATCTCGAAAAATTGATATTTTCTGATGAAGAATTCGGGATTAAATTCTGGTACTACTTTCTTATTTTTTAAAAGAAGAAAAAAAAAAAGAAAAGAAAGAATATCTTTAGTTAAAATAATGACTACAACTTATGCTGGAAATCTGTAAGTTAGTCAGTTTGTCAGTGTATTTTTTCATTAGTTAGTTTGTTTGATTGTGTAGACATTTTCTCCAGAACAAATCATTGCAAAGAACTTGGATCAGTTTTAAAATATTATTTGTGATAATGGAAAAAAAAACCTTAAACATGTCGAGATGGCTTTAGCTTCTAATGCATGTTTTAAAAGCATTCTACTTTTAAAACATAGTAAGTTAATCGAAATTAAAGATTTCATAACCTGGCTGAATAGGGAAATATATCGCATAAACTTTCCTTATGAGGATGATTTCATTGGAAATAGTATGATATTGTCTAAAAATTAAAATACGAAACTGGTTCTGATAAAATTTATCAGCAAATTAGGATAAGGCAAATGTTTGGTTGAGGAAATATAGCCTAGTACGCAGAGCATTTCAGTCTGAGGTTGATCGTGACGAGGGTAATCAGCCCAGTTCATCCATATTATTATGAATATTTTTAAGAATATATAACCTTATAAAAATAAATTTACATGTTTTAAGAAAATAAAACTTACTACTATACACAGTCGTCGAAAATCGAAAAAGGTTTTCAATTAAAGATTTAAATATTAAATATAGAAATTCAAATATTTTGTGTCAAAAATGATTTTAGTAATTACCATATTCTTAAAATAATAATAATAATAATAAAATACTATCAGTCTCTTTATTTACATGACGATGCTTACACATATGAGCATCTCTATTCCTAATCTTACCGCATTTTATGTTCCAGTAAAAGACTGGTAATCTCATATCTCAAAAGTAAAACAATTGCGCTGAACGCATTGGTTACAAAAGTTTCTTGTATTCAAATAATCTCTAAGAAGAGGTATCGTGGGTGGACTCCAGAAGCCCCACATGACACAAACTCAATTTTTTCAAATGGAAACATACTTTTTCTTCACAGAAATGTGTTAAGCGGAAAAAATCTGTTTTAAATCATACATTGCTTTTTTTTTTTTTTTTTCGCAGAGTAGGGGGCCCAGGTGCCCCGATTCTTATGTTGTAATAAAAAATCCAAAAATATCTCAAGTAAAAAGAAAAGAACGGATCTTTAGGTAAAATAATAATATTAATAATTCTAATAATTTTTCGTAATGTCCAAAATTTCAATTGAATATATCTGGAATGAATTTGCATGTCTGCTAACTTGAATTCAGATAAAGTTATCTCTTTGCTTTTGCGCCAGCACGATTTACCTGTGGACTAATGAGTTTTTTGTTCTCTTGAAAAGTGCTCTGTCTAAGTAATCTGAAACCCACTATGATTGATGAACTCTGAAAGTAGTAGAAGATTAATAGAAATTAATATCCTAGGAAATTTATTCGAAAAGCCTTTACATCATCGTAATTCCAATGGATATTTACAAACCAGAAAAACAAAATTTTTGTATATTCACTGTAAAAGAAGTTCTGTTTGCTACCAGAATTTTTCTGTAATAACGAAAAATATTTGTAAGCTACAGAAAACATACGCGGACAGTAATTTTCTGTAACAGAACAATACAGAAAATATTAGTAGGTAGGTGTTTTACATAAGGAAAACTTGTCATTAAAAAAGCATCAAGTCACTCGGTACTTTAACAAAACACCTGTCTACTAATATTTTCTGTATTGTTCTGTTACAGAAAATTTCTGCCAACGTGTTTTTTCTGTAGCTTACGAATATTTTCTGTCATTACAAAAAAAATTCTAGCAGCAAACAGGACATTTACATCGAACATTTAAAATAATAGTCTTAATATTTTAGCGTTTAAATACTAATTTAACGGTCACGAAATCATTTTAAAAATGTGTGAACATCCTCTGTATATCTGCGTGATACTCTTCAGAGTTTTCCATAGTTTTCTCTGAAACTCGCATAAGTGTCTCCTAAGAAAGAGTCTTAATATTTTACGACACTCCTATATAATTAATCGGCCTGACCACGCCCGACACAAACTCCAACTCATGACTTCTACAAAATATTTTTAAGAATTGAAGAACTAACAAATAATCCGATCGTTTTTGGTTCTTGATAAAGACCGACGCAATTTAACATTTTTACCTATTGAGATTATGAATCACCTTTTCTAAGTTAGGCCTTTCCGACATTCTCCCATTTTTTATTAATATTTTCCTTTTTTCCGTTAACATTCCTCATGTATACTCTCGGACTTTCTCCCTGACTTCTACACGGTTGGGCCTGGGTTCGAATCCCGGATAAGACATGGATGTGTAGTCCCTGTTAGGGGTAGCGATGACCGCCCATTGGGTGCTCCTTCACAAATGGTCATCAATTCGGCGACCTATCGGCCAATGCTTGGGGCATATGCGCTGCGCCATTAGAAAAAAAAATATCTCGGACTTTCATATTTGAACTCATCGATTCGTTGATTTTTACTTTCTCCTATGCGTCTAAGAAAGAAGTATTTAGACTTCCAATTACATTATATGTTTTGAGATGTCCTGATCACGATTTGCTAATTTTTAAAAAATGTCCGTGTGTCTGTATATGTATGTGTCTGTAATTTAAATTTTGGGGGCACAGCATCTCACAAAACAAAAAGCGGGATTCTGTAACCTTTTGTATTTGATTGGTTTTTGACATAGACAAAATTGATTCTGATTAGAATATTGATATATCGCCCAGTAACTGATGCTGTTATGCTGATATTTCATCATTTATGAGAACGCTAGAGCTCCGCTTCTTCTATAGTGTATAAATGCTTAAAACATGATATTTGACGTAACCATTACGAAAAACTACGCTGAATTTAAATTAGATGTATATCGGTCGGTAGGTAGCGTTGCTATTATGCAAACTTCTCCATTTAAGGAAAAACTGTATTTCAGCTTCTGTGATATGTAAGTGCACCAAACCTGATATTCATGATGTATAATATGAAAAACTAAGTTTATTACATTTAAGTGTATATCGGCTGATGTTTGGCGCTGATGTAAATCGCTTTCTGTTCTTTTACAAATGGGTATAGTTCAGCACCTATTACTTAAAATGGTAACATATTGTGTAATGTTTTATATTTTTTTTCTTGTGAGAATCCATGTTTATATAACTTTTGTGTATGTTAAACAGTAAGTACCGCTTTTATATAAAATAATAGAGAAAGAAGGTTTTGTGATGCACTCTAAAAAATTTCAGTAAAATTCGAAGATTTGACCGTTAAATTTTACGGCCAGCCGCCTTCTTCGAGGAAAATGTACAATGTCCGTATTTATAACAAAGTCCTGTAAAATTCTGATTTTTGACCGTTTATTAAAGGTCACTTTTCTTCTTCGAGAAAAAAAACTATGGCAGTTTTACGGGCATAACTTTATTAGTACGGCGAATGACAATAAAAATTTTAACGATCACTGACCGGAAAATGTGTTCAAATTTTTTTACAGTGTGGCTATACCGTTTTTAAATTGCTTTTTGCCTCTCTTTTTCAAAATATAGGGATAGTATTTTTTTTATTAAACTGATACACTTGTTTTACGCGAACACTTATTTCCAAGTCATAAGATGTTATAAACTGTTTTGTAGAAAACGAAGTTTAAGGATTTCGTATGATAAGAAATGATTATGATAAGTTGTAAATATATAAGTTTAAATTAGTTTCCAGAGTTAACTTCATCGTGAGAGAAAAAATTACAGTTAGAGAGAAAACCACTTTAAGCATTTTAATAATATTTAACCTATATATAAATGTGAATGTTTGTCTATTCACTAAGAAAATGCAACCCTTTGACAGAAAAATGGCCTACATGTTCCTCATCATCTGAAGAGATCTTCTACACTAATGAGAATTGTTCCCAAAAATGGGAGGCGAAGGAGGGAAATAGAAATATGTTGTGAAATTTAGAATCCGTTTCAGCTTGAAACTTGGTATTCGGTATAAAAACTCTTCATCCAAGTTCATATTCAGTATACTAAAGAAATTGTGTGAAAAGGAGATGAAAGGAAGGTGCATGATGTGCAATTCATAAATAGCTTAAGATGAAAATTAATTTAGGATGAAAATTCTTCATTTAAATTCATATTGACTACGCATTTAAAAAGTTGCTCAGTTCCTTAAAGAGATCTTAAATAGGGTTAGAAAAAAAAAGCATGTGTGTGAGTTGTTGGGGGGGGGGGAGGGAAGTCTGCTGTACAATTATCTATGAAACCGCTTGAGATATAATTTTAATATTTTATGTGAAAATTCATCATTAAATTTCAAACCTACCACGCTATTTAAAAATTGCTGAATTCCATTAACCCTTTCACGTACTCTCCATATTTCCTTTTGAAAATTGCTAAACTAATTTAAAAAATGTCAACTGAACTCGTATCTGAGCATAAATATGTAAATACTAAAAAAAAAAAAAAAAAAAAATCAGCATTTTTAATTCTTATGAAATTTTTGATTTGAAAAACCTGTAGGTTAACTTAATTAAATTCAAATAATAATTAATTTATTAAATAAACAGCTTTGTACATTAGCACTAAATTGTGAAACTGTTGTTTCATGTGCAAATAATAGCATGGTGAAAAAATATTAAGCACGAGTGTAACATTAAAGCAGTAACTACGCACTCGCGCCTACTACAAAATTCAAAGTAGTTTCTTCATTTAGCTTCCTTTGAAATATCGTTTGTTTCAAAGTAGTGCTGCTATTTATAGAACAGAAAAGAACTAAAAAGTTAATAATCGTTTAAAACAAGGAAAAAATATCAAAAATTATTGATAAAAATGTCAAATGTTTGATTTCAGTACGAAACCAATGAACGTTAAAGAGTTAAATGAGTTTGAAATGGGAATAAAAAGAGGGGCTATGTTGTACAATTTAAAAACCGTTTAAGCTAAAAACTTGATATGTAGTATGAAAATTCTTCATTGAACTTCTTTATTAACTTCGCTATTAAAAGGTTTCTCAATCTCCTTAAAAGGGGTGAAATGGAAGTAAATTGATTCTGTTGTACAATTTCGAATCCACTTTAGCTAGAAATTTCGTAATTGGTATGAGCATCCTTCATTCAAGTTTCATCGACATATTTTTATGTCATAAGGATTTTATAATACATTTAAGGTAAAGCTAGGAGAGTTTGCGCACAATTCAACTAAACATTATAAAAAATCCAAATTTAAATTTTTTTGCTAAACTGTTGGTGCATAGCTTTGAAGTGGTGCTTCTTCTACGCATTTCCATTAATATTTTGTTGTCATACTATGATTGAAAGCGACAGCTCTAATAAAACCAAGAGAACTATTTTGCGCGATCTTTACTTATAGGGTAGGTGGATAGGAGAGATGAGAGCGCAAGTGGATAGGAGAGATTGCGCTTAATTTTAACTATAATTAAATTGTTAACAATGATAATTGGTATAAAGACATTGGTATAAGGTCTTCGTAAACAAATACTTTTGTATTTGCATGTAGGTATTTCAATTTAATAATTTAAAAAAAAAAAAAAACTACCCCGATATATCATACCATAGCTACCATACCGTTCCGAGAAACTGAATAAAAATTTGGTGGAAGGTATTTTGAGCTATGCGCTCAAGAATTATATAAAAAAAATACATGTGGCACTCGAGGATTGCCGCGGTAAAGCTATTGCATAGCATTTTTTATCAACTTATGCAATTATAATTATTTATTTATTTTATTTATGCAGTATTTTTTTTTTCTTCGATATTAATTCAAGTTTTTTCTTTGATATTAATTCAAGTTACACTTAATGCGCGTGGTGACCGATAAGAAAACAAATTTTTTTCTTTTATTGAATAAATGAGAATATATCCGCAATGAGAATATATCAAAAATATCCGCAATCGATTTGTAGGTAACGAAAACCTCGATGTACCAAATTTGAATGATCTAACTCTATTTTTTGAGAAAAGGTATTTTAATAGGTTTTTAAAGGCCTGCAAGTCGAATGGGGATATTCAAGTTTTTTCTTTGATATAATTTCAAGTTACACTTTTTGAGCGTGGTGACCGATAAGAAAACAATTTTTAATAGAGAAAAGGTATTTAATAGGTTTTAAAGGACTGCAAGTCGAATGGGGATATTCAAGTTTTTTCTTTGATATTAATTCAAGTTACACTTTTTGAGCGTGGTGACAGATAAGAAAACAAATTTTAATAGAGAAAAGGTATTTAATAGGTTTTAAAGGCCTGCAAGTCGAATGGGGATATTCAAGTTTTTTCTTTGATATTAATGAATAAGATAACAATAATGATAAGAAAACAAATTTTAATAGAGAAAAGGTATTTTAATAGGTTTTAAAGGCCTGCAAGTCGAATGGGGATATTGAAGTTTTTTCTTTGATATTAATTCAAGTTACACTTTTTGAGCGTGGTGACCGATAAGAAAACAATTTTTAATAGAGAAAAGGTATTTAATAGGTTTTAAAGGCCTGCAAGTCGAATGGGGATATTCAAGTTTTTTCTTTGATATTAATTCAAGTTACACTTTTTGAGCGGGGTGACCGATAAGAAAACAAATTTTAATAGAAAAAAGGTATTTAATAGGTTTTAAAGGCCTGCAAGTCGAATGGGGATATTCAAGTTTTTTTCTTTGATATTAATGAATAAGATAACAATAATGATAAGAAAACAAATTTTAATAGAGAAAAGGTATTTAATAGGTTTTAAAGGCCTGCGAGTCGAATGGGGATATTCACGTTTTTTCTTTGATATTAATTCAAGTTACACTTTTTGAGCAAGGAGACCGATAAGAAAACGAATTTTAATAGAGAAAAGGTATTTAATAGGTTTTAAAGGCCTGCGAGTCGAATAAGGATATTCAAGGATTTTCTTTGATATTAATGAATAAGATAACAATAATGATAAGAAAACAAATTTTAATAGAGAAAAGGTATTTTAATAGGTTTTAAAGGCCTGCAAGTCGAATGGGGATATTCAAGTTTTTTCTTTGATATTAATTCAAGTTACACTTTTTGAGCGTGGTGACCGATAAGAAAACAAATTTTAATAGAGAAAAGGTAATTAATAGGTTTTAAAGGCCTGCAAGTCGAATGGGGATATTCAAGTTTTTTCTTTGATATTAATTCAAGTTACACTTTGTGAGTGTGGTGACCGATAAGAAAACAAATTTTAATAGAGAAAAGGTATTTATTAGGTTTTAAAGGCCTGCAAGTCGAATGGGGATATTCAAGTTTTTTCTTTGATATTAATTCAAGTTACACTTTTTGAGCGTGGTGACCGCTAAGAAAACAAATGTTAATAGGCCTGTTTAAAAGGGGATGTTTTTTCTTTGATATTAATGAATAAGATAACAATAATGATAAGAAAACAAATTTTGATAGAGAAAAGGTATTTTAATAGGTTTTAAAGGCCTGCAAGTCGAATGGGGATATTCAAGTTTTTTCTTTGATATTAATTCAAGTTACACTTTTTGAGCGTGGTGACCGATAAGAAAACAAATTTTAATAGAGAAAAGGTATTTAATAGGTTTTAAAGGCCTGCAAGTCGAATGGGGATATTCAAGTTTTTTCTTTGATATTAATTCAAGTTACACTTTTTGAGCGTGGTGACCGCTAAGAAAACAAATTTTAATAGAGAAAAGGTATTTCAATAGGTTTTAAAGGCCTGCACGTCGAATGGGGATATTTAAATTTTTCCTTTGATATTAATTCAAGTTACCTTTTTTGAGTGTGGTGACCGATAATAAAACAAATTTTAATAGAGAAAAGGTATTTTAATAGGTTTTAAAGGCCTGCAAGTCGAATGGGGATATTGAAGTTTTTTCTTTGATATTAATTCAAGTTACACTTTTTGAGCGTGGTGACCGATAAGAAAACAAATTTTAATAGAGAAAAGGTATTTAATAGGTTTTAAAGGCCTGCAAGTCGAATGGGGATATTCAAGTTTTATCTGATCTACTTTATACACAAATTTTACGCGTACAGCTATTCACTGTTGTACATAGATGATAGATACCTATACACCTATATATTTTCTCACAAACAGCTGCTTACGTATTCGTCCGATTTCGGAGCAGCTTGTCTCGATCCGTGCGAGCTTCGTACAGCCGAAGTCTACCGAAGTCTGCCGAACTGTGTTAGGTTTTTTTTTCGTTACGGATTTTTTTGATTCGGTCGCCGCGCTCAAAGCCCGCGATAAAAGCTATACAATAGCTTAAAAAAAAAAAAAAAAGTAAAACAGAAAATTAAAAAAAAATAAAATAAAAAGGATTAAAAATTTTTATTTAAAGAAAATAAATTAAAGAATCAGATAAAAAAAAAGACTAGATAATAAAAAGTAACATTTAGTTGCTGGATAATATGTTTAACTTAAAATTAATAAAGTTTCTTTATTAGTTTGAATGATTTCATGTTTGTTGACCTAACCTGTCGTTGTCTATAATCGTTGCACTCGTTACTATAAATGATGCAACTTTCATGCAACCACATGCCACAAGTAAAATTTATAAACGAGTCCATGGAAAATCGTTTAATTTCAAAATATTTTGTAATACTACCATTCTATAAAATTCCTAGAAAGGGTTTTGAAAATTTAAGCAAGCATTTTTTATAACGAGACAAAAAACCACGTTTAATCTTAGACTGTCCAAGCAATGAACATACACATTTAAGTGGGCACGCACTCCGTTATCGATATTGTACTACTACCTGGAGTTTCAGAGCACCCATTGTACTCCTTCCCTCCGATCCCCTATGTGCGCTATATCTCCAACCGCGCAATCTCTCCTAGCTTTACCTTATATATATATATATATATATATATATATATATATATATATATATACACACATATGTATATATATAGAGAGAGAGAGACTTCGGCACTTGAAATTTTTATTTCACTCGATTTCTTCTTACCTTTGAGTTAAAATGAAATTTCGCTTTTACCTCAAAATGTCTGCATTAATGTTATTTATAATGAAAATAAATAGAAGATAAAATCCATTCTCCGTTTAAGTAAATTTTTAATAGGTTATATTCACCAAAGGATATAAATTTCATTATTTTACAAAATGTGACAAATATATTCTTCCTTCCTTCAGCGTAAATTTCTTAAAGCTTTAGAACTTCCTTTAATTAATTAATTAATTATTCTGTTTTATTTTACTCGCTCTTCAAAATAGAAATTGGCGTGATGTTATTAGGATGTCGTTATAGAAAACGTTGTAAAATATTTGTTTCTTGTAAATTTTTACTCTCCTAATTAGAAATTATGATACCTTTCATTCATACTAATAGCTCTCGAAAATAGTTTTCTCGAAAATGGATTATGAATAACAGATGTGTAAAAAGGAAAAGCCTATCAAGGAAAAATATGTTTGAACATTTCAGTTCAGTAGAAAAAGGATAGGAGGTGTATGTTTGTGAAGTCGAAAATTCATGTTTAGAGTATCATGGAGAGGAAAACTTTAAGTAAATAACGAGACTGTATGAGGTAACTGATGCAAAGGAGACCACTTAGAGTTCATTATTTGGAGACCATTAATGTTCATTTAAGTAGTTTTTAGGATATAAATATACTATAAATATTGCAATAAAAATTCAGTGAATAATGCTTTTTCTTGCCCATTATATGGTATAAAAGATATTGTTTTAGGGTTGAATTTTTGAAACTGAGTTTTTGATATATTTACAAATGTTGAAGTCTTCTAAATATAACTATCAGATTTTTGACAACTGATTCGGATGTCTGCCTGCGCGCATGTGTTTATTATTAGCATAACTGACGCACAAATATTTGGAGGAAGTAACGGTGTTCTAAATCTGAATTATATGGGGATATCACTTGAAACATATTGGAATCAAGTGATACAATCACTTGAACGTTCGTGCGAAGGAACATTCAAAAGTATTCAAAGACATTACCTCTACAGGCGAAATTTCCCCTTTGTCCATTTCAACATCTTTAAACTGCACTAAAGAAAATTAAGTAAACATATATTTCCCATAAGCATATAAGCCTCCTTCATACAGAATATAGTGTTAAAAGCATGTATCAGTCATTTGCAGAAACTTACAAAATGTATCGGATTTATTTGGGGTATCTATATATTAATAGGCAAGCATAAAATTTGTTGTCCCTTTTTAACATATTAATTATGGGAGTAGAGGGTTGAAAATGGTATCATTCGAAAGGTATGGTTAGCCGGAAGGTGCGAATACAAATATTATTTTCTTACCATGTCAATAAGGTATTTAAAAATACATTTATTTTTTATGCATTTTCCCCCATTTTTCCCTTTTATACACGTATTCCTTTACATTAAAAAATACCTAAAAGTAGAAAGTTGTTAAATCTGGCAATTTCATAAAGCTCAAATAAAACCATAGACACAGTAATTTGTATAATGTAGCACCACTATACGCAAGCAAAGTGATGACGTCACTGTCTGTCCATGGAGCCATGAAAAAGATTTTCCATGTTAATCTTCCATTGGATTTTTTGTAAAAAATTATTAAAAAATAACGGAAACTATCTGCCGATTTTAATTCCGATATTTGGGTATAGTTATATATAAGTTACTGTCTACATGTGTTTGATTGAGTTATTTTTTCTTTAAAATTGATAAAGTTTTAATTTAAAATCACAAAACTCCAGAAAAAAAAAATGGCAAACTTCCAGTTTCGAATGTAAACATAAACATTTCATTTCAAAGGGTGATATTTAAACAATAAATATTCAACTAATATACTAAATAAAAGGAAAATGGATTTGTTACTAACTGCTGCATGTATAAGTAGACGACACGGAAAAAAAAATCCGATTTCCGTTTTTTGCTGAATTTACATGTTTTGAGCTTTCTTTGCGATTCAATTAACTGAAATTGGCTACTTATTTTTTAAAAAAGTGTCTTTATTGCTAGCTTTTGTGGGTAGAAGAAGCAAGTAGAAGATACATAAAAACTTTTGATTTCCGGTTTTCGATGAATTTACACGTTTTGAGATTTCTTTGCATTTTAATTAAGTGAAATTGACTACTTATTTTTAATTTTAAAAAGTGGATTTATTATTCTTTCCTCTGCATATATAAGTAGAAAATATAAGATTCAGAAAAGTTTTAGATTTTCGGTTTTCGATAAAGTTACACGTTTTGAAATTTCCCGAACTCAATTCGACCATTTTTGAAAAATATCTTTTTTTTTTTTTTTTTTTTTTTTTTTGTTCAAACACTGTACTTTATGAACCAATAGAATTATAGAATTAATTTAACAGAATTTGATACTTGGTTGGGTCTTGGTTTGACATGGTACCTATTAGCTTCTGGGCTGTATCACACAGCAACGGGCGTTTTCACGTTGCGATTTTCTCTCATTTCAGGAAAGGCTAACATCTACAGAGAGAGAGAAATAGTTATATTAAGTAAAACTCTGCTGATTCAGTTAGAGTTAATATCGGCAAGCAATTGCTGCAGCTGTGTTGCAATTGCATTCCGTTTAGGACAAGGCAATAACTTTGCTTTGCCTCGCTTTGCAAAAAAAATGGTCGAGTTTCGACCACTGGGCGATACTAGTTTCTAGTAATACGCCGAAGAGCATTTCGAATGGTATTATTCATTTCTGTTTCTGTGATAAGTTTAAAAATATTACGTGGTGCGTATCAAATTTAGAGACACTAGACAGGACTTCCCAATAGTAAGCAAACGATTCTTTGGTATTAGATTTCACGGATGAAAGTGTTTTTGCACATTATACATATAATGTCTACGAATATTGTTCAGGAATGATAATTACTTTCTGTTATATAAAATATTGTTTTGAAGTTCAATTTTTCGACGTTCCGTTTTTCCATAATTATGAATTTTGAAGTTCTCTAAATACCAATATCGAGATTTTTAGCGGTCAGTCTTTGTGTTTATTATCGGCATAACTTAAATAAATAACGGATGTTCAAATTCGGTTTTTTAATGATCATATGGGAATGCAACTTGAAAAATTTTAGTAAGTTTCAAAGTGTATGTAAAAAATTTTCTCGATGGGTTTAAATAAATTATTCAACTTAATAATAAAATTAAATATTTTATGAACATAGGTAAACGCCATCCCCACAAAGAAATACTAAATGAATTTGTTTTTATACCTAACAGAGTGAAAGACGATAGTATGTTTGCACACCCTACTAATTATGAACAAACACACGTAAAGTAATTGTTTATTTCAACGATATATAAGAGTAAATACTGTAATTTTGGAATATTTTATTACATACACAGAAAAACACACAAAACTACACTGTTAAAAATTTCTGTAAATTTAATGTAAATATTTATCCAGAGTCTCTGTAAATTTACATTAGTTCTTAGTTAAAGGTGAATAATTGAGATTCTCAATCTTTATTCTGTATTTTTACCTAATTTTATTATTTTATTATTTAATTAAAATTAAAAATGACTGTTTCTACTTTAGATAATATTATAGTTTTAAAAAATTAAAGAATACGCTTTTATAGAAATGTGAACTAAAAAGCACAAAATATCTATCTCAGTTTAAAAATGCAGGGTAGGAGAAAATCGGGTGAGTGACACACCATAATATTTACTTACATTTAAATCTTTAATTAAAATAATTTAGAATTAAACAAAAAACATTTTTAAAAAATCTCCCCTGACTGAGCTCGAACGCTAGATCTTTACGTTCGTAGCGTGGCGCTTTACCTCACAACCACGGTGTTCACGTAAGGAAAGTCGTTTTTTTTACAATACAGATTTTTTGTTTGCTCACAGAGTGGTTACAAACATACATACATACAAACATACATACAGGTGAAGCTAATAAAAGCGTGTTAAAAAAGCGTTCCAAGTTCGAAATATATTCTTACCAATAATTAATTAAATTAATATTAGTTATTAAAATGAATGTATAAAATAGGTTTTTTAACATCTCCGTTTATTTTTCTCTGTCATTTTACGTAAGACTTAAGATAATAGATTACACAGAGTTTTCTGTTGAAATTTTTAACAGTGTAGTTGGTGTAGATATATTCTGTTCAGTTTATTATATAAGAGATATTTCGCCATGCATCTTCCCAAGGAAGCTTTGTATTAAACAAAAACGTACCGTGGCATGAGAAAATATAACTTTTGGCCTTTTTCCGCATAATAGACGGCTCAGATGAGGCAGAGCTCGCAATGTTTGTGGAAAAAATCCGTGCTATGATTGGTTGTAGTCCTACCATTTGCGGGATAAAATGAAAGAAAAACATCATCATCACGTATAATTACTTCAGAGATAGGAGTCGTCTAGTTTCATCAACATTGCTACATTTATCGCACTGTGAAATCAACTTCAAAGAACCATCCTAGTAAAAAATGACGTTCAGTAATTTAAGCAAGTTCTATGTACCTGTTGAACTTCTTCATTGCTTTGAAATTGAACCTAATTCACCTCGTGACCTGAAATTATCCTGATTCACCCGTAACGAAAAAATTCATAATTTCGTTGCACGCAGGAGAGGTTGTGTTAACATTAATGAATTTCTTAATTGCTTTGGAATCTCAGTTCACCTCACGGCGGGGAAGAATGGGTAATGTAAAAATTAAAAATTTCGCTTTCCAAGGTTGCATTAACACTGTTTAATGAAAATAAAGTGAGAAAATCAATCAAAATGACAATCTCGGGGTCTCAGAGGTACCGGGTTCAATCCCAGGTTGCGCTCGTTGCCCTATCCGTTCGGAGTTTTCAGCGAATTTCTCCCAAACTTGCGTAAATATAGGCTCTGACTCTTTTAAAAAAAACCAATGAAGGACACTTCCCCTCAGGTTTAGGATACTGATGCAGTCAGTTGGTCTTAATAATCCTAACACTAATACGCACCTTTTTCGTCAGCAAAAAAGGTGTCATTTTGATTGATTTCCTCACTTCAGGATTCATTAATGAGCTACGTTATTGTCACACCTTCACCAACAATATATCCAGCATTCCATTCCAGAGATGTTCCTGAGTGGAGAGGTTTTATACTCGGGCGAAAAGACAGCAAGGGACAAAGATATACATTCGTTGCCTGGGATGAGAGATTCGATAATTCAGTCTACAACTCTGATCTTCCCCCATCAGATTTCCACTTTTTCACTGCATTAATGTTAGAGTTGTCGGGACGTAACTTTCGAGGCAATGAAAAAGTGAAACAGGCTATGAAAAATCTACTTATTTATCATAAGTTTATCTTAAACTAACTTGTTGCGCAATTTTACTGGTGTAAATTTCGTTCATGCAAAATTTTGCCGTATTCTGCCAAGTTAAGAAACCTTAATTTCGAATATCTTACGAAATTTTGAATTAAAATGTTAAAACTCAAAAAGATTCTTGACAGTATCCCTAATAACTTGTTTGCTTGAATAAGCTTGATTTATCAACCATATTTGAGCTTGAGAACACACATTTGAGAACTTATAATAAGTTCAAATCTTTTGACCTCAAAAGTTGAATGAAATCTGTTTAAGACTTCTATATGTACGAGCCGGTTAATCCGACAATTTTTCGCCTTGGGATTGTCACATGTACCCAGCGTGTACGTAGATTATCAATTGGTATCCACTGTTTCGGTCATCACGAAATATGTTGTTCAAAAATATGTTGAGAGATGCATCATTTGAATGAAACATCATGAGATATGTTGTTTCATTCAAATATTCGGTACATTTGAATTAATTTTTTTATTGTTTTTGTAATTTTAGATTATCAAAATGTGATATAAGAAGTTGTTTAGCAATAATTTGCTCAGAACAGTCCAAGAAACAACAAAATAGAGCTATAATGACGTCATTTTTACCCTACAAGTTTAATTTTTCACAAAGTTTTATATCAATTTTAATATTTACGCGTGAATTTCTTTTCCTTTCAAAAAAAAAAAAATATATATATATATATATATATATATATATATATATATATATATATCAACTCGTAAACTTTTTTTGGCAACAATTAAAAATAAAAATAAATTACGTATTTTTCTCTAAAAAAGGGCTTCTTCAACTTTTTCGATACAGTCCGTTTCGATGCTGATTATTATTAATTTTCTTTGTCTTTTTTTTTTTTTTTTTTTTTAAGATTTTGATGAAATTTTGGAAAAAGCAGAATTTAGTTTAGTACGGTGGACAAAAAGGTTTTTTTTTTTTTTTTTTTTTTTGATAAATGTCCAACCATCGTAAAACTGGCGACAACGTTTTATCCGTAGATTGAGACTAATAGTTCTCCGTGATTTAAAAAAAAAAAAAAAAAAAGTTATATTCCATACAAAAATAAGAATAATTCCTATATATACAAGAATATACCTTAAAGTAAAAAATATTTCTAATAATTTCATTTGATATAACTTTTATTTTTCCTACCATGCCTTAATTAAACTATTAATTTTAACCTTCCAGTAGCTAATATTATATATCGTTAATGTACTCTGCAATTTTTTTTTTTTAATCCAAACAGTAATATGCCATACTTATATGAGATACTTTTGAAGCGTAACTGTACAAACTCTTCAATAAAACAATTTTAATTAAATTTATCTTTTTTTTTTTTTTTCTTAGAATTTTCTATTAAATTTTATTTGGAAATCCGCTAGCTAAGAATAGACAGACCTCAAGGATCCTATACTTGGATATCAGCCGAATTCATCGACCTACTCAGCTCGAATGAACCCATTCACGTTTCATAGTATAAAAACTTTTTTTAAATTGGTAATTCTTCCTTTTTCAAATAAAATGCAGAGAGTAATTTTTACACTCGACAATACCTTTAATGCATAAATTTATGAAACTTTTCATATATCGTTTAATCTTCCAATGATTTAATTGTCAATTGCATTTAGTTGTGGTGACATAAATAAATGGCAGATTTGCGTGCAATTAATAAAACGCCTTTTTCTCGGGAATTACTCTAATTAATTTCATGTCAAACGTTTCTATCTGTCTAGCCAAAGTCATTTCATTTTCGTTTTCAATAGAGCATTTTTGTTTAATAAAATAACGCACGATTTTCCTCAACTCTTTGGATCGATGCAATTCCATTTCTGTAATGCGAATTTTAGGCTGCTTGTAAAAATTAATTTAAAATATAATAATATTATAGTTTTGAAAAATTAAGGAACACGCTTTTATAGAAATGTGAACTAAAAAGCACAAAATATCTATCTTAGTATTAAAATGCAGGGTAAGAGAAAATCGTGTGAGTGACACGCCATAATATTTACGTACATTTAAATCTTTAATTAAAATAATTTAGAATTAAACAAAAACCATTTTTAAATAATCTCCCCTGTCTGGGCTCGAACGCTAGACCTTTAGGTTCGTAACGCGGAGCTTTACTTCAGAGCCACAGTGTTCATGTAGGGAAAGACTTTTTTTACAATACACAAATTTTGTTTGCTCCCAGAGCGGCTACAAACATACATACAAACATACATACAGGTGAAGCTAATAAAAGCGTGTTAAAAAAGTGGAAAGTTAAATCAATTTAAAATATAAAAAAAAAAATTAAAGTTTTCTTTTTTTCTTTTTTTAATGTGAAATGTTAAGTGATTATAGGAAAGTAATATATATTAAAAGCACGGTATATAGTTTAAACGAAAATTAGTATTTTAACCATATTCATTGAAAATTGAAATTTTGAAATATTATTCCATTAAATATATTTCATCCCAGCGAGAAAAGTGACAAAGTTAAAAAGAAAAAAAAAGGAGGAGATAAGCTATTGTAAGTTTATGTTATTGGAAAATAGTATGAGAGGCGAGAAAGACGTACACGAAAAAGGCTCACACCTCTAACTCGAAAATTACCCACCTGAGAGGCAACTGTGTTACTCCTAATCATTGCTGTGTTACTCCTAGTCATTGTTTTAAGATGATTTTTCTCAAACCCTAAACATTTGAGTTTTTTTTTTTTTTTTTTTTTTAGGGCTGAGGACTGTTAGCCTCAATCTGTGATTTTTGCGGTGTCATTTTTCGAGAGTTGGACATTTATCGAAATCCAAAATTTATCGAAAATATAATTGAATAATTTGAAAGAAAACGATGTTATAATTTGAAAAAAAAAAAAAAATAGTCCTCCGTCCTAAACTAAATTCTGCTTTTGCCAGAATTTCACCAAATTATTATTATTATTATTTTTTTTTTTTTTTTTTTTTGGGGGGGGGGAGCAAAAGAAAAGAAAGGAAAATTAATAAGAATTGATATCGAAACAAACACTGTCAAAAACGTTTTTTTTCTTTTTTTGTTGTTGTTGTTGTTGTTGTTGTTTTAATAATTTTGACTTAGGAAATAAAAAGTGCGCGTGCAAAATGAAATAAAACTAAGTAAAAAGTTCAATTTAATGATTTAATTTTTATATAAAACCTGATCGCGTGCTATCTTAAAAAGTAGATGTAAAATTTAAAGTTTACGTGGTGCGTGTGGCATCTATAAAAATTGTTTTAAGA
Source organism: Salticus scenicus (assembly GCA_963930645.1). Lineage (NCBI taxonomy): Eukaryota > Metazoa > Arthropoda > Arachnida > Araneae > Salticidae > Salticus > Salticus scenicus. The sequence continues at coordinate 372,009,484 of OZ005649.1, read as the reverse complement.
AATATAATAGAATAAAAAAAAAGCAACTATGTTGGTTGCATTTTGTTTTATAGTTTGATTTTTTGAATTTTATAGAAGTTATATCAACCTTTTTTTTTTTTTTTTTTTTTTTTTAGGACTGAAGACTATTCATTTTTACGATACTAGTTTAACGGTAGTTGGACATTTATCGAAATCTAAAATTTATCGAAAATATAATTGAATAATTTGAAAGCAATGTTATATTTTGGAAAAAAAAAAAAAAAAACTAATAGTTCTCCGCCCTAAACTAAATTCTGCTTTTTCCAGAATTTCATTAAAATCTTATTTATTTATTTATTTATTTATTAAGAAAAGAAAATTAGTAATAAGCAGTATCGAAACAAACACTATCGAAAAAGTTTTTTAAAAATAATTTTGAATTGGGAAATGAAAAGCGCGCGTGCAAAATGAAATTAAAAAAAAAAAAAAAAGAAAAGAAAAGAAAAGAAACAAGATAATTAAGTTTGAATTTGAGTTGGTAATTTAAGGATGCCATTGATATAGTAATTTTGTTATGAATTGTTTTTAATAAATTAAAATGCGGATGTCATAATTGCGCTAGTAAAGAACTTTGCGAGAAACGTCTGAGTTACTTCGGTGCCAAATTTCAAATTTCGCCAAAGGAGTCATATACTAAAACTTTTTTTTTTAATTTATTTATTAGGACTGAGGACTATTAGTCACAATCTGCGGATTTTTACGATACCAGTTTTACGATAGTTGGACATTTATCGAAATCGAAAATTTATCGAAAATATAATTGAATAATTTGAAAGAGATATTATAGTTTAAAAAATAAAAAAAAAAATATCTGGTGTGTCACTCACACGACTTTCTCTTACCCTGAAATTTAATACTATAAATACAGGTTGGAGATTAAGAGGTAAGATAAAGAGTACTGTTATGTAAACCTGTGTTAAACAATTAAATTAGGCTTTGGATGAGTTTTATATCATAATTAGTTCACCCCTCAACCCCCCGCTTCATTAATGCACCTACATTCATATAGAATTTAATTCAGTCATTAAAAAATAATTCTGTTTTTAAAAAATAATTTATTAAAATCATTCATTAAGTTCCTTTTAAATTATCGCAGATCAATGGTTCAACCATTCGTTTTAAAGGTATTGGCGAGGTCTTTTGAAAGATACCCATTATGAAAGTTTACTCCCCTCTAGGAGGGACCCCCTAGCGGGGGAGGCGGGGCTCCTACATACACAAAAAAATGTTCCCAGTTGACTATCTCTATTACAAAAAATATATATTCGTTTCATTCGGTTTATTGCAGTCTATAGGTGTTAAACTATACTTACCTGCAATTTCCCTTATAGACGTAATGTATTTGAATACTTTTGAGTGTCCCGGTACACTCACTTGCTTCATCTCAACGAAAGCTTACTGTAGCGTCCCTATATGATACACATTTAGAATACCGAGTTTGGAATTTTTGCTACTATTTGTTCTTGAGATATGCTGATAACAGACACACAGACAGACCGTTCGCTAAAAACATGATTTTCGTATTCAGGGCACCTCAGAACATGTAAATATAACAAAAACTCACGTTCGAAAATTTGACCTTAAAACAATTCTTTCTCGATCCTATGAGTAAGAGAAAGGAAAAAAGGGAAAAAAAAACTAAATAGTCCTCCGAACTAAACTAAATTCTGCTTTTGCCAGAATTTCATCAAAATCTTTTTTTTTTTTTTTTTTTTTTTTTTTTTTTTTGCCAGGGGACGAATTATTAATTTTTTATATTAACTTATTTTGTTATTATATGACCTTTACAATTTATATTTTTTGATTTAATAAGCAAAAATGACATATTTAAATTATCTGCATCTACATTTTTATTACCTTTTTTTTTTTTAAGTATAATAGATTATGTCATACTGTGAAAAACATTTATTTCTTTCATCTATTTGCCTATTATATTTGAGTATTTTCTCTTTTGTTTCTCTCTCGTATATGTATGAAAGATAAATAACAAAATTTTAATGTATAATTCTCTATTTTAATTTAAATAAAGTGAAAAATTAAAATAAATTTTTTCTATTAAAAATAATAAAAACACTTTTAAAGCGTAAATTGACAAAATATATTATAATTTTCTAATTACTCTGCTTACTAATTATCTGTATTTTATAAATATACTTTGACAAAATTATTGTTTTTAAGCTATAGTAGATAGTTTTTTTACAAAAAAGCTTTGACATACATTGTATTTTTATAACTTTAATTTCGTAAAATTGCCTTTATATAAATAGCATTTTTGCTACTTTTTAGAACAAAATATTCAAAAACAAATTGGCTGACATGTAATACATTTTACGTAAACCCTTTGACGACAGTTTAACTCCGATGACATAAATGTCTCAATTTATTTTAAAAGAAATACTTTTTTAGAAAAAAAAAATCTGTGATTATTTTAAAAGAAATATTTCTTAAATTTTGTCTTTCAATTCTGATAAATCATTTTTTAGAATGCGCTGATTCTAATAGTTTTATTTATTTCATTTTCTAAGCGTAGTTGATATAAATTTATCTAATTTTTCTATATACTTATATTGCTGCTATAAAAGTCATACTTCATAATTACAACTTACATTTCCAAATATAGCCACTTTACTACATTCTATCGTTGTTCGTTTTTTTTTTTTTTGTTTTTTTTTTTAAATAATATGATAGGCAATACTTTTAATACATAAGTTTACTAAACTTTCATACTACCCTAAATGCTCAGATAATTTTACTTAAAACATAACTGTTGAAAATACAAAGTCCCTGACTTTTCGTTTCCTTTAAAACATTTTTCTGCTAAAAAAAATTGACGATTTTATGAAGTTAATTTGCATTATTAATATTTTGTAAAGAGAAGAAAATATTACATTATTATTTTTCCACATACTTCATTCCAAATGCATGTCATATTTAAAATACAAGTGCTTTCATATTTTTTTCCTTCTTCAAGTAAAATGATGTAAATAAATCGACAACACTTTTAATACATAAATTAAAGAAGCTTTGTATACAGCGCTTAATATTTCGATGATTTAATTATCTCTGGGCATTTAGTTCTGACGACATAAAAAGCTGCTGAAATTATTTGCAGTTTATAAAACAGCTTGTCTCGAGAGAGTTACTCTAATTAGTTTTACGGAAATCATTTCTGCTTGTCTAGTCACGAGTTCTTTCATTTTCATTTATATTAAAGCATTTTTCTAATACAATAATTGAGCGATTTCATGGGGTGTTTGGATCGATACATTTCACTTTCTGCAATTAAAGTTTTAATCGGCTTGTAAAAATGAATTTTTATTATGGAGGAAAAAGAAAAAAAAAAAAGAAAAGAAATATGTATTTATAAAAGCAATCGTTTGTGACAAACATTGATTATTTTCTTTAAAAAAAAAAAAAAAAAAAAAAAAAAAAAAAAAAAAATCTGGAGTGACTCCACTCGACTTTCCGAACATTGAGAATTAACAGTTTTGTAGAGAAAGTAAAGAAAGGGGAATTGCTAAACAAACAAAAGAGAGAAAACCATAATAGAGTGTTTGAGTATTTTTCTCCATATATTACATGATATTTTAATTAACGCTACTGAACTTTTAGCCCATAGATCATAATAATAAAGAATTTTTCGTTGTGTCCCTGTAAAACCTATAAATGCTAGATTCACCAAAATGCTTATAGTTAGTGCAACAGTGATTTATAATATTCATATAAATTTTCAACTGAACTGAATGAGGCGTTTAGATGCTATCGCACTTTTAAAAATTGGGTCCCATAGGCCATAATGATAAAGAATTTTTCTTTGTGTCCCTGTAAAAAAATAAAAAAGGAAGTGCTAAATTCACCAAAATCTATACAGTGTGTGCAACTGTGACCTATAACATGTGTACAAATTTTTTGCTCAGATTAATAAGGCGTTTAGACTCTATCGCACTTTTAAAAATTTGTCCCCATAGACCATAATGATAAAGAATTTTTCTTTGTGCCCCTGTAAAAAACTGTAAGGGCTAAGTTCACCAAATCTATACAGCTCGTGCAACTGTGACCTATAATATGTGTAAAAATTTTTTGCTCAGATAAATAAAGTGTTTAGACGCTATCGCACTTTTAAAAATTTGGCCCCGTAGGCCATAATGATAAAGAATTTTTCTTGGTGTCCCTGTAAAAAAACTATAAGTGCTAGATTCACCAAACTCAATAGGATTCGTACTATGGTGTCTTACAATTTACGTACCAATTTTCAGCTTATTCGAAGAAAGCGTTACACTAGCGTGTTCACTCACAGACATACACACACACATACACATATACATACACACCCACACATACATACATCATCGTAAAAATAGTGAAAACGGACTCAGGGGACCTCGAAACGTATAGAAACATAAAAATCTCAAATTCGGATTTTTGACATGATACTTTCCTCACTATAGGGTTCGGAAAGTAAAAATTAAGTAAGTATTAAATCAATGTAAGAAAAGCATTTGTGTTATTAAAAAGCGTATTTTATTTTTTAAAAATAACCATTATAACCGTTTTAAGTAAACACTAAAATCTGAAATTGCAGCTTTATTCTGCAAACTATACGTTATACTAATAAAAAATTGTGATATTATACGTTTTCAAATTAGATAAATGGAGTTAAAGTATAAAAAGACTTGTTTAAATTACCATACATGTCTACATATGCAATTTCTACTACTCTTACTTCATAAGAAACATAATATAATTTCATGCAGTAAAACAAAACTAATTCCAATGTTCTGTCACGTTGTCGACCTGCGCCTCTTGGCCTGTACTTGATCCACCATGTAAAATTTTGTGGCCGGGGACGGAATTCACAAAATTTAAAATTCTATAATTCCTGTTAATACAACAAACATTAATAAATATGTTTTGAATCGACTGAAAACTACACGGATGGTTATGGAATCTGTCAAAATAATATATATATGTACAAGATCTGTCCAGGCAGGGCCCGATTAACCTTACAATTGAGGGAAAGCACAAATCCATTTGGAGGTCCCCACTGACTTCTTGGTGCTTGGTCTAAAGACTCATATAAACATCTTGAAAAATTTATAAATTTTTCATTAAATTTTGTAGTTACCTGGAATAGAGGACAAGTAAATTCGCTTAAAACATAGACAAGCAAATTCACTTGATTTTTGTACCAAGATATAAACTGGTGAAAATCTATATTCGCTACAATATATGAAATTATTCCATTATAAATGAATGTGTAAAAGCTTTATTAGCATATATAATATTAATCTAGAAATGATAGTTGTGCAGTCAGGTAGGACTGGGACGTTTTATAATCTGACAATGCTTTTAGACCACAAGCTTAAAATTCGGGGCCCATCTTTTTGCTTAATTTGGGGCCTTTTCAAAATTTTCCAGGGGAAGTACATGCTTCTCGTGCCTATTGGGTAATCAGGGCCTGTGTCCAGGAAGTAATTAGACTGGATTTTGGAGCCAAGCAAAATGCCAAAGGAGCAAATAAGATAGCGGATAATGTATAGGTGGTGGCGATTGTCAGCTACAGAGTCTGGTGGAAGTCAGTTGGCCTTGAGCCTTTTTAGCCCTCAGAACGTTCATGAAGCAGACACAAGTCTGAAAGTGACCTTAGGCTTTTAGATTGCAGCAGAGTATCGAACAGTGATACGACATAAAGGTTTGTGTAAAACTAAACAAATCAGCTACTGAGACTCTTTCTATGTTACAAGAAGCCTAAAGGTGCTATCAGACGGAAGACGATATATTCTAAAATATAAGCTATTGCCGCTCAAAAGCCGACCTATTGCCTCTATTACCAACCATACGACTTCAGTAGAGTTGTTTTTAAGCATAAACGGAAGAACGAAATCCATAAATGTAAACAACGTACCCAACATTTGACTATTATCCCCCCCCCTAAGGATGTTTAAAAGGGAAAAGAATAGAGGGCGTTCTTGTAATCGCGATTCTCTGATTGGAGGATTTCGTTCTAAAGACTACCGTATGTGATTTAAACAGTCGAAAATGCGTGATTGACGAACATACGTTCGGCAATTTGTATCAAACGGCATATTTGGATCGTTTCCCGCTCGTGAGAAACCTGTTTATGATGTATTTTGTGCTAAAGACTATCGTATGGTTCTTCGTTTGATAGCGGTTTAAGGGAAGTATTCTTTGTCTAAGGTTCAAGTGTTTAAATGGCCAAAACCTTCAAAGGAGAGAGGACGTCGATGACGAACAGCGTTCTGGGTTTCCATAAGTTCTTCAGCTTCAAACAATGGGGTTAAAATAACGGCGCTTTTCACTATGATCATCAGATGAATGTCCGAATGATTGCTGAGACGTTGGGATCTCACAAAATTGATTGTGCATCAAATCTGCACGGAAGAACTTCAAATGCGAGAAAATATTGCCAAACTCCTGAGTCAATTCCTAGCAAAAGACAATGCTGTCCTAACCACCGTGCAATACCGACCTATCACTGCCGGACTCTTTTCCATTTCTTCGTTAAAATCCAGCTTAAGAAGTTGATTTGCGGCAGATTTTAATCGTTTTAACAATCTGAAGAACTTGTAGAGAAACGTAACTCGTGTTCTGAACAGCATTCTAATTTGAAGACTTCCAAGCGGGCATCAATGGGTGGCAGATCCGTTAGCAACGGTGCGTTAATTGGCGAAGGAGACTATTGTAAAGAATATTAAGTTTCTGTAAAATTACCTTTAAATAAATGAATTATACGGAATCAGTCTCATTACTTTCTGGAAGATACGTGTATTCACTTAGTAAGATATTTTAATTAATTTCAGGAAATCTAGTTGATTTCTTTGAGAAAAACTAAAAAATTTTATATCAAATATTTTAGTTGTTGAATTTAAATTTCTGGAATTTTCATTTGAAAAAAAAAAAAAAAATTCTAGTGTACTATTTTTAAAAATTTTATTTAGTTGCTATATTTCTATCGTTTCTATTCATATTATTCTATAAATTATTTTTACTTTGCTTTCCATATGCTTATTTTAAATAACATACCACATTTCTAAATATATCAACTTAAAAATTTACGCATGTAAAATTGATTTTTTTTTTCTCTTTTTCATATAAAATAACAGGAAATAATGTTATAATTGGCAACACTTTAATGCATTAATTTACTAAACTGTCATATAACTGTAATGCTCAGGTGATTTAGTTATCTCTTACATTAAGTAGTGACAGTGATGATATAAAGAGTTGGCAGTTTTACTTGCAATTAATAAAACACTTTTCCTTGATAGTTATTCTAATTAATTTAACGACAAACACTTTTGGCTGTCTGTCAGAGTTCTTCCACTTCCCTTATCAATGCAACATTTTTATTCTGCAATAATTCAGGATTTTCATTTTTTTTTTTTTTTTTAATTAACTATTTATTTATTTATTTTTATTGATACATTTCACCTTCCATAATTAAAGTTTGGCTGTTTATTGAAATGAATTTGTTATAATATATATATATATTTATATTAAGTTACTAAATACGCATGTAGTACGTACGTTGGTTATTTCCCGTTTCAGAATTTTTTCAACTAAAGTAATAATTTTATACAGAAAAAATCTTTAAAATTGGATCTTATTTTAAGCAAAAAATAGAATTATAACCGTATAAAATAAAAATAGAAATTTTAAAATATAGCTTTACTCTACTGAATATACATAATGCTAATAAATTTTATAACTTTATCTAAGTTCACATATTAAATTTTCATATTTAAATTACAAAGATATTTAATTTACTTCCATTTTAATTTTCTATTGCCATCACTTTTCAAAAGATGTACAACAGACAATTTCATGCTGTAAATAATATTAATGTCGATTCTCTAACAACTTAGAAATACTTTCTCATGTCTCACAAAAATATAAACAGGAGGAAAAAATCATACAGAGAAACTATTTAAAGATTAAACAGAATTCTTCGTGTAATTTCCAAAATATACAAATCTCTCCATTAAAAAAAGAAAAAAGAAAAAAAAAAACAATTATGGGAATATATTGCAGCATTTTTATCAAATTTTATGAGAAATGAATTGATATTAGTTTCATATTTTGAATTTAGGAGAGTATGAAGCTGTGTCGACTAATAGGTCCACTTTAAAACTCAGATAAACCAGTATCAAACAGGACTTTTCACTACTGGTCGTGATGGTATTGTAGTACTAGTACGGGGATGGCATACCAGTAGCGGGAACCTGACAAAATTTTACGAATAAATACAAAATTAAAAACTTACTACAATAAATTAATTTTGCATATAGTTATTTTACCCATATGAAAGCAAGAGGTAAAGAAAAAGCAAACAAAATTCTTATTTAAAAATACAACGCGAAAGGTCCAGAAATGAAAGCGCTCTTTTTTTTTTTTTTTTTTTTTTTTTTTTTTTTTACTTCCTTATGCAATCCCGATTTGCGAAATGGATTTTATATCACGCATAGCTCAAAAATGAATGATCGTAGAATGTTTTAAATTTAAATGTGTGACTCTGTTGTGATGTTTAATTGTACATCTGCAAGTTTCGTCTTAATACGAACTCTTGTTTTAGAGATACCTGCGATTTTACACAATTTTTCGTGACGTCTGTATGTGTGTGTGTATATGTATATGTGTATGTACAGTCGGTAACAAAAGTGTCCGAACACTAGCAAAAATTCTTACGTAAAAAAAGTGCACTCCATACGGTTTTGTTAAATAAATCCTTATCGAATCATGTTCTTACACTGACTAAGACAAGGATTCGACAAGGATTTATTTAACAAAACAGTATGAAGTGTACTTTTTTTTACATAGGAATTTTTGCTAGTGTTCGGACACTTTCGTTACCGACTGTATCTCGCATAACTCAAAAGCGGTTGGGCGTAGAATGTTGCAAATTGGTATATAGGTTTCTTATAACATCTAGTTGTGCACCTCCTTTTTTGATTTTTTTTTTTTTTTTTTTTTTTTTTTGTGACTTTCGGTTTTGGAAATATTTACGAAAATGATATTCAGAATGATCAAAAGTACAAAGGTTTTAGCCATTATATATATATGACCTACCATCATACAGATTTCAAAATAAGCTAGTGATAGAGCCCGTAATGATGTTATTATGAAAGTTGTCGACATTTTTGTGTGTAAAAAATAATTTTTAAAGACATTAGCAGGTTATAGTGGACGAATGCCTTTTATTTAATGAATATTCAGCTCGTAAATCGAGCCAGTAATAATATTTTTATAAAAATTGTCGACATCTTTGCGTGTAGAAAGTAATTCTTAAAAGCATAAACAGGCTCTAGACGACGAATGTACGATAATGAATATTCAGCATGTAGATAGAGAAAGTAATGATATTGTTATGAAAGTTACCGACATTTTTGAGCGTAGAAATTATTTTTTAATATACAAGCAGGTTCTAGTTGACGAATGCACTTCATTTTGTTTGTGCCTTGTTTGTCATTCAAAGAACTTTCGAAGAATTTAGTTCAGCGCTATAAACCAATGAATCTTTCTGGTAAATTCCAGAATTCTGTTCTTATTGAAATTAGAGCTTTGGCAACCCTAAACTACAAATTTTCGCCAAATTTGGTCGCCAGATTCGACCCAAAAATCACTAAAATCGATACTAAGACCAAAATCAGCGTTGGCTACAAACTTGGCGAGACTTGGCGCGATTAGCGATCAAATTTGACGCCAAATATTGTCTCAGGATGGCCAGAATTAGTAAATTCTTTCTCAATTTTAACTGAATTAATTGTTTCGGTAAAATGTATCATTTTCAGCCTCTAATTTTCGGCAAAGAGAACAAAAGTAGGCCATCTATACTCGAAGGATTTTTTTTTAAATTCTAAGCTACGAATTTGCCAATGAGAGATTCTGTAATAAGCCCATTCCTGAAAAAATTAGTATATTTGTTTGTCGGTATATATAATCCTATTGCCATGACTTTTGTTGTTAAAGCAGCAGTTTTTCTGTTCATTTTTTTTTTTTTTTTTTTTCGTGGTGGTAACCTGTTTGTTTATTTATGAATCAGTTACTCTTTAACTACATTTCTTGCGACCATGGAAGCCTCTGCGCAAGGGCGGATTCAACGAGTCCACGAGGGGAGACAAGCTTTCCGTTGAGAGAAAATAAGCGATAAGGGAATACCGAATGACTGGATGCTTACTAAATTCAAACCTGTTGGTCAACTTGGAAACCCTCCACGATTTTCGACTCGTCCTCACTGATAGGCGTAGGAAACGTGGTTACACTATACCTCATACAAAAATGTCAATGTTTTCATCACAATATGTATATTCCAAAGGGTGTATAAGGAAGTCATGAAACAGTGATTCTTACAACAGAAGTAAAATAAACATTGTTAAATACACTACAGAGCAGAAATCTCGTTAATTCAGGAACAACTAAAAATTTCGAAATCTGAATGAAATTTTAATTCATCGAAAGTGCTGTCAGTGGTTTTTAGAATTTTCGAGGTAGTTCGCGTTAGAAGCCAATGAGCCTTTATAAAAAAATTCCAGAACTCAACTTCTATTTAAATTAAAATTTCCAAAATTTGGGAATCCTGAACTACGAATTTTCGCCGCATTTGAATGCCTAATTTGACGCTAGGTTTACGCCCATCTAGAAATGAAAAAAATTCCATCTGCTTCCACTTTTACTTGTAATACCGTATAGAAAGTAGCACGTAAAGATATAGGCAAGTTCTAGTCTACAATCATCATTTTTTTTTTTTTTTTTTACTCTTGTTAGTCATTTATAGAACTTTTGAAGAATTTAGTTCTGCGTTATAAATCAATGAAACTTTCCGGAAAATTCTAGAACTCTGTCTTTATCGCACTTAGAGCTTCAGAACTTAGGCAGTTCTAAACTGTAAATTTTCGCCAAATTCGACGCCAAATCGCTTAAATCGATGCCAAGACCATGTAAACTTGGTGGCATGGAGAGATTAGCGATCAAATTTGGCGGCAAATATTGTTTCAGAATATCTAGAATTGGTAAACCATTTTTCAGTTTTAATGGAGTTAATTGTTTTGTTCACATGTATTGTTTCTCGATACTAATTTTTGACAAAGAAAAAAAAGTAGGCCACCTATACTTGAATGATTTTCATTGAGCTCTAAACCGTGCATTTGCCAATGAGAGATTTTGTAATAAGCCATGTAGGACTATTCCTAAAAAAAAAAAAACTACTAGGCGGTATATATAATTCTATTATCGTAATTTTTGTGGTTGGAGCAGCAGAGGTCTTTTTTTTTTTTTTTTTTTTTTTTTGGGGGGGGGGTACAGGGGTTTGTTTTCGAGAATGTTCGTGGACTGGAACTTAACATGTTTATTTACGAATCAGTTACCTCTCACAAAATTCTCAATGTTTTCATAACAATATGGATATTCCAATGGGTTTATAAGGAAGTCATGTGGTGCCCACATCAGATATTTTTAAGATGTCATACAGAGAATAAAATTGACTTTCTTTGGATTTTTGTGTTATACTACTTCTCTAGAATAGAAATCGTCTGAATTCATCATGAAAGATAGTTCTAATTTATAATTATTTTAATAAATTATTTTTACTGAATGATTTTGTTAGGAAAATATAGAAGAAAGTCATGCAGTGGCTACAGCATTTTTTTTTTTTTTTTTTTTTTAATAAAACAATTAATAACAAAGCCTTTGATAGATAATACTTTTAAGGTATAACTTTTCAAGTCAATTTATCGCCCGTAATTTAAATATCTCGATTTATATTATAACAATTTAGAAATGTGGCGTATTTTACTTGCAATTAACTAAATAGATTTTGTGTGTGTGTGGGGGGGGGGGGGGACTGATTATTTTTCAGTAGATATTTACACTTATAAATTCAAAAGTCCTGACTTTTCATTTTTGAGTAATCATTTTTCTAAACCACAACTTTTTATAATTGTATTTAGTTATGTGTTCTTAGAATTATTCATCTGAAGTTATTTAGCTCTTCATACACTCATTTGAAGTCATATTTCATAGTCATAATTCACATTTTATAACTTAAGCTCGCCACTCTTAATTTTTAAAATAAAATGAGTGAAAAAAAAAAAAAGTTATAATCCACAATGGCTTTTAATGCATAATTTTGAAAAAAAGGTTTATACAACGCTTAATGCTTGAGGGATTTTTAAGTTTTGACTACACGTAGAGCTGGAAGATTTAGTTGCAATTAATGAAAGACTTTTCCTCGGAAGTTGCTCTAATTAGATTTACGGCAAACATTTCTCCTTGTCTAGTCAGGGTTCTTCCGTTTCCAGTAGAACATTTTTCTACTAAAATAAGTCAGAACTTTCATCCGCTCTTTAGATTGATACAATTTACTGTCTGCAATTTAAATTCTAAGTTGTTTGCAGAAATGAATTTTTAACGTAAAAAAGAAATGGATGAAATTACGAAATATGCAATAGCTTGGTATATGCGTTGAATATTTCACATATAAGAACTTTTATAAGTTAACTATTCTAAACATTATACGAAAATATTTCATATTAAAACTACACATAATTTAAACCATAATTATTATAAAATTTTCAAGTAAAAATTGAAATTTTCAAATGTAGATTTATTCTACTAAATCTTTCTTTTATTTTAAAGAAAGATTTAGTAGAAGTAGTATCTTGCACATGGTGGTTTTTAATAACCTACAACATCGAACGTAAATAACTTCTCAAAATATCAATAGATGATGCTACAAATGCATGTCGTGAGAGAGGGCAAAAATAAATTTGGTTTGTGCCAGTCTCCGCCGTTGTTGTCAAATGAAGAGATTTATTCATGTCCCTACGCGTAGGGACTTTTAGCTGTTTTCTTCAGAATGACAATGTACGGCGGAGTAGGGACGGAATAAGGGCACTTTGGAGGTACTCTTCCTACCCAGGCACACTCAAGATATCTTCATAAGAAAGTATGTCCTACGGACATCCTCAGCACTAAAGTAGGGACAAGTCGAAATTTAAGCTGGCTACACTGGTGCATGCAATTTGGCATAGTCTCCTAGAGTGCTAAATCTACGGTCCCGTGGATGTAGTCACCGACTACGGAGTGTCTACATCCACGGAACCGTGGACATAATAATGCATACACGGGACCGTGGTTTTAAAAAATAAAATGAATATAGATAGATTTATGAGAGTTTGCTGATCATATCATCAAATTCTATCCAATCAATGTTTTCCCGTGTAGATAGCAAAATTATCTCTGTCAATGCTAAATATACGGTCCCGTGGATGTAGTCGCAGCGTTACTTTATTTTTACCGCCATCCCCAAATGAATGTAAATTTCCTAATGTTTGTGTTGTGAATATGTTTGCCATTAATTGTATTTTTCAACAATGTACCCAATAATACAACTCAACTATTGAAAGAATAATTGTTGCTGTTACAACAATTGTTTAATAAACAATAGAAACAATGCATATTTATATTTTTTACAGTCGGTAACAAAAGTCTCCGAACACTAGCAAAAATTCCTATGTAAAAAAAGTACACTTAATACAGTTTTGTTAAATAAATCCTTGTCGAATCTTGTTTTTAGACTGACTAAGAACAAGATTCGACAAGGATTTATTTAACAAAACTGTATTAAGTGTACTTTTTTTATATAGGAATTTTTGCTAGTGTTCAGTGACTTTTGTTACCGACTGTACAACAATGTAAACCATCTCTTTTTAACAATTTTCTACAATTTAATTGCTGACCCTCATCTGAGAATGGCGTATCTTCTGTTCTTAGGTGTTTTTTTCTTGAGCTTCGTTGCAAAAAAGTTTCTCATCTGACTTTTTTTAAACTTTTGTGTATCATATTACGAATGATGATTGTGAATGTTATGTGTATCCAGTGACTGTCACTTTTGTTAGACGTAGTGTGTTAGAGAGTAAGAGTAGTCCAATTCTATTTTGAAAAAAACTTCCTTGTAAGCATTCAAGATTGGATATAAGAAAGTTATAAAAAGTTCTTCCTATTTCCCTGCCTGACACTGTTATTGACGAATCCCTATTTCAAATCGATGTAGACTCAGTTCATTTTTAGGTAGTGGACAAAGTCAACGAAAATAAAGCATATTCACTACCTGATTCTATTACAGCCTTATTCACCAAATTTTAACACTGATGTTAACCCGGGAATACGCTAGGTTATCTTAAAATCGGTATTCACCACGCAAAATAACACTCTTTTTTTAATCCTCCTAAATTGGTGGGTTAACTCTGGTGTTAAATGGGCATGTTACAGTTACAGGGAAAACACTCTTGTTTACTTTTTTAATGCATTGCGTTTTTATTGACCAATCAGCGAGACTTTTACAGATAACTCTGGGGTCAACTGATCCACGGATGGTGAATACGAAAACTTTCTAACCCAGGGTTAAGGGAGTGTTAACTCTAACACAAGTGTTACGTGAACCATGGGTTAACACTGATTTGGTGAATAAGGCCGTTACTGACGAACCTCCGTTTCCAATCTCAGAATTAGTTCGCTGTAAATTCAGTCGGCAGCAAAAGTATCCGAGCACTAGCAAAAATTCCTATATAAAAAAAAATACACTTAATATTGTTTTGCTAAATAAATCCTTGTCTAATCATGTTCTTACACTCACTAAGAACAGGATTCGATAAGGATTTATTTAACAAAACTGTATTATGTGTACATTTTTTACATAGGAATTTTTGCTAGTGCTCGGATACGTTTGCTGTCGACTGTAGTGGATGTTAATGAAATTCTAGCTCTTTCTTTTTCCTCACAAATTCATAAGAAAAAGAAATTCCGAAAATTGAGGAATTTTTAAAAAAAATATGTTGTTGTTGCTTTCATAGTGTAAAATACTAAACTTATTTGGAATGCTTGCTTACAGTAGGCATGTGGGGCTGCATAATCAAAACTTCCCTGTAGTAGGAAAGAAGTCTGCTTTATCAAAACTCCAAAGGCAGTAGGCAAGAGGGCCTGCATCATCCATACTCCACATAAAAAAACTATGCATGGTGTTTCTCAGATTATGCTAACAGCCATGCGTATTTAGTGCAACACATAATATTTTGTGTGTGCGCACGTGTGTGTGTTATGATTAACATGATTATTATAACATGTAACCCAGTTTTCTTCTATAGTGAATCACCCAACTGAAATTATAAATATTAAAAACTTTAATTTTTGTATATTTATAACCTACTTGATAATCTTATATAATGAGTTTTAAAGTAAAATTTAAATCGCTCATTACATTTCTACATAACGAAACATTGCGCAGCACTAGAGCGACGTAAAACTCAATCAATCAACCAACCTGCATAGCAAAAAGTAAATAAATAATCATTCATTTCAATAAAATAACATTAGAAATAGAATTCATTTCTTATGTATATTTATGCTGAATAGTCCTTCAAAAGAGTTCAGAACTTTATAAAATATACGCATTTACAAATAACCAAGTTTTATAAAACAGTACCTAGAAGATAATTTTAGACATATTCTCGAATTTTAAGAAAATTATTAGAATAATTTTTGTTCAAGGCCGTCAGTGTAAAGAAAATGCCTGTACTAACATTTTTTGTTGGAGCTTTAGTATTATTGATATATAAATGAATACGAATAGTTTAAAAATATTTATTTATTTTTTTTTTTTTATTTTTTTTTTTTTTTTTGGTTTGTTTGTCTTCTTTTTGTCTTTCGGAGAAAACTTTCACTTAAATACATGAAATATTTCTTTACTCGACCAAAAGTTTCACGAAGATTTCAAGTACTTTTCAAGATCTTTCACAGAACGTCAAAAATTGAAAGTACCCGGTAAATTTATGGCGAAGTAGTGCGTATTTCTAATGTGATTGAAGAATGATATTCTTAGTTGTTCTTTAACACTTATACAGAACTATAGTGAGAAATGAACATGGATTTTTTTTCTTTTTTTAGTTCTTACTCGATTAGAAAAAAAAAATTAAATAGATGAATTAAAATTAATTTGGAATCATTTTATTCTATTTCACAACCCAACATACTTTTTATCATTTCAAGTGATATTGAGAGCCCACATGGCAAGGAGGATTTCGATTCAATGATAAGTTCGATTCATTGTTTCCGATTCAATGATAAGTTTTTTATGCATAGCCATTTAAAGTTATTTATTTCGTAGAGTTATATACAACATATTTCACTTTTTTTTTTTCTTTTTTTTTTTTCTTTTTTTTTTTTCCTTTCTATCACAATTTTATTTTCAAAAACATCCTATACTTAACTCATTAAAATGGATATTAAATTATAATATATTCATAACACTCCTACTTATAAAAATATCTTTTAATGCAATAAGTTTTAGATGTGTCCATACAGTTGGTCAAAACTTTGACGGTTTAATATTTTTCTGAAAAATTTAATGATGACTAAGAGGGTAAGGGTGAAAAGTTCTCGGTCCGACAATGAAAGACTGCGATTTTCAGTTAAAAAATGATTTTATGTTTTTACATACTCCCCCTTAACTTAAATACACTTGGTCCAGTGTTTCTCTAACATCAGAATTCCTTCCCGGAAGTGAGATTCTAAAAGGCTGTTAAAATATTCATCTATGGTTCTTCTGGCATGTTCTGTCATTTCTGGCGTTGTGGACCCATGTCTCATCCATGGTGACAAATTGCTGCACAAAATCCGTCGGATCCCTACTCAGTCGTCCCAAACATTGCTGCGAATATCGTTTGCGCATTTGCTTTTGATCGGCATTCAGCAAATGTGGCACCCGTCTTGCACAGAGCTTTCGTATCCCTAATTCTTTGTGCAAGGTGTTTCGCAGACTTTCTTCCGATATCCCCAAAGCTTCAGCTATGTCACTCACCTTCACTCGCTTATTGTCCAACACGATATCATGCACTTTTTCCATGATTTCCAGTGTGGTGGCGGTTTTTGGCCGTCCTTCAAGTGGGTCAACTTCGAGAGACGTGCGACCACGTTTAAAATCAACTGACAACTTTTTAATGGTTAACCCTTTAACGGGCACAAGCCGTTTTCTTTGAAAAATTACATTTTGTGGTATAATTAGAGAAAATAAGCTCATTTATGACCAAAAAAAGTGTTTTTTTAATTTTGTTGTTGTGGATGTTGTTTATAACTGGGGTGGTAACATATTTACCACCGCCCAAGACAAGCAATGACATTTTACTGACTTATTCAATAGACAAAATATGATATACAAATAATTTCACACATAAATATGAGTTTTTGTAATGCTATTTATTAGTAGTTAATTCAAAATTAAAAATATATTAATTACACATGAAATAAGTGGTTGAAAAACCAAATACAATGTAAATTACAAATGTATTATTTTTAGTTATTCTGACGAAACAGCATAAACAAGGAACTGCACACAATGGAACATTACATGTTGAACATAACACTTTTGTCCTTTTCTGGTTAGTTTTGGTGCTACAATGTTTGCACCTTCTGTATGTTTGCCCTTTTTCTGGCATGTGTGTACCAACATTAGTTGTTCTGATTTCCTGTGGAATGCCAATTTCCTTTTTCGTTGCAACCCATCTTGGTTGCAACTTTCGCTTTTTACTGCAAAATCCTCCTATTAACCCACGAGCTATTCTTAACCTAACTTCTAGATGTGAATTTCTAGCTATGTTATGATTAGCCACATACAATATACAGGAATTTACTAAACTAGCATCTAAAATAAAGTGAAATAACCTATGCCACCACTTCTTTGATTTTCTAAAAAGCTAAAATATGCTCAATTATATTAGTATAAATAAATTTTATAACTAAATGATGTAATATATAAGTATAAGCCTAAATATAAACATATAAATCAAGTACTGTGCTAAGCAAAATGCATTCTTGAAACAAATGAATCAGTTGCAATCCAGGCGGTGGTAAATTATATACCACCCCTAAATTCGTTAAGCAGGCAATGGTAAATATGTTACCACCAATTATAAATACGTACAAATAAAAATATTTCGCATTAATTTTCAAAACACTTAATAAAATCAAGCTATTATATCTTCAAGATACACAAAATATGATTACATAACTTCTAACGTATTTTTATTCATAATTACACTGAGAGATAAAAAAAAAAACATGTGCTTATCTTCGACATTTTGCTCGAAAACTGATAAAAAGAGGAAATTTTGCAGTGTACGAGGCCCCTACTGTCATCTACCGGCTGAAACGTGAAGCGCTGGTTCCGAAGGATGTTTTCTGCTAAGGGGCGATGGTAAATAATTTTCCACTTGGTGCTGGGAATCACAAAAGGTCGTGGTAAGATATTTACCACCGCCTTAAAAAGGGTTAACATGGAAGTGTCAGAGTCCCTTTAAATTTTTTTAATTTCAGATGAATTTCCTTAGAGGTTAAGCCATACAAAACGAAGAATTTTATGACCGCCGAAATTCAAGTTTATCCATTTTAACGAAAGAAAATCCGTGTAAACAAACTACTTGAGAGAACAATTTGAAACTTGTCATATAAACTGACACCTGCACCAGAGCAGGAAACACAAATTTTTGCTGTTTAGAACACCATTTTTGTATCAGGGCGAGAACTTTTCACCTTACCCTCGTGTCTAATCCGAGTTTCATTATCTTTCAGTAACTGCTTTACCAAGTTGTTTATCAGAAACAAACATAACAAGTCACGGCTTTTGAGGTACCACCACATAATTCATGCTTGCTACAAAAGAAATGACTGATTTAGCGGAAAAGAGAATCAGATTTCTTGATAATCTTCTTAAAATTCTCAAATTCAAATAAATTTTAAAGTCATTGTACTATACTAACTGATTTAATAAGGCATCTAACACCATTTAACAAAATTTTATTAGTCAGAATAAATCAGTTAAACGACATTTCCTAAGCATTGTCAACAATATCATCGCATAAATAATTGAAATTCAACAAGTTTTAAATATCTATAAAACTTATCGATGAATTTACAGAATATTATATTCGTAGTTTATATAGTTACCTTACTTTTGTAGAAAACTAGTGTTGGCCTTTTCCTTCATAAGATTTTACTAAAATATTTGGCAATCAGTCATATAAACCAGAGATTCATAATTACCCGACTACCGTAAAAAATTGAAATATTGTATTCTTCTGAAATTTCCGATACCTAGTATTCACTTAATTTACATGTTTTAAGGTATCCATAATTTAAAAAAGACTGAAAATTGGTTAGTTTGTGTATGAGAGGACATGAAAAAGTCTTCTGCTTATCATATCGTAAGAATAGGAAAATGAAACTTCATAATCGAGACATGTACAGTCGGTAACAAAAGTGTCCGAACACTAGCAAAAATTCCTATGTAAAAAAAGTACACTTCATACGATTTTGTTAAATAAATCCTTGTCGAATCCTGTTCTTAGTCGGTGTAAGAACATGATTCGATAAGGATTTATTTAACAAAACCGTATGAAGTGTACTTTTCTTTCATAGGAATTTTTGCTAGTTTTCGGACACTTTTGTTACCGACTGTATGGTGTACAGATGAGTTGCAAACTTTTGATGAAAATTGGAAAAACAGAAGTAGGGCACGGAAAGATTTATGATCCGCGAAAATGGGACCATAAATCTGTATCTAGAAAACGGCTCTAACATTTTTTTTTTTTTTATTGCTATATAAAACCCCTTTTAGATGTTCTTTCGTGCGAATTAGTTCATTACTTCAAGTTAATTGTTACCCAAGGACCTGATAACGTAAGTGGGATTTTAAAAGTCGGATTTCCTTTAAACTCCCCATAGTAACACCCTTTTAAATGTCGTTTTGTATGTATTAGCTGTTTCGTGGTAAACAGATGAGTTTTTCAGATTTCTGTGAAAGTCAACAGTAGGAACAAAAGTCACTATATTAAGAACGATTTTCTTCAAATTTGTTAGATAGACCCCCTTCTAGATGTTTTTTAGCTTGTATCAGTTGGTTACTACTGGAGTGTTGGTAGGAGTTTCAATTAGGTAAATCAATTTTAGATCTAGAAAACGGGTGTCTTAAATATTTCTCTTACCGTTTTTCTTTAAATTAAAAAAAAAAAAAAGTCAAAAAACCGAGGTCGAAATTTTTCACGATTACCTAAGTTCCCCATACCTATAGTATGATGGGGAACTAATAGCCCCACGTCTAGCCTTGGGGGCATTACCCAAACGAACAACTGAAAATAAACTAAAAGAAAAATTAAAAACATGAAAATCTGACATTGACAGATTTTAATTTAGTGCCAGAGGCCTACTGCTAAACTTGTTAATATCGACAAATTCTTCTTTAGTTAATTCGTGACGATCTAAATTCCATGATAAAGTTTTCATTAAATCAAACCAATGTGTTTCAGCTGCAGATATTGTAACAAATAACGTTAGAAGTCCAAACTGTCTTATAGCCGCAAAACAACGTTTTTTCTCTTTTTCCCAATGAGGGGTAGGTGTGCCTTGGGGGGGACTCATGTCAAAGGTGTGCCTTGGGGGGGGACTCATGTCAAAGTTGTACCTTGGGGGGGACTCATGTCAAAGTTGGGCCTTGGGGGGACTCATGTCAAAGTTGGGCCTGGGGGGGGGGCTCATGTCAAAGTTGGGCCTTGGGGGGACTCATGTCAAAGGTGTGCCTTGGAGAGGGGGGACTCATGTCAAAGTTGTACCTTGGGGGGACTTCATTCAATAAATCCCCATTCAATAAACCGACTGAAATAGGCCCTTAGCACTATTAAGAGTGTATTATAAAAATTCGACAACGCTGTACCTACTGAAATAGGGGTACATTGGGGGGGGGGACTCATGTCAAAGTTGGGCCTGGGGGAGGGACTCATGTCAAAGTTGTGCCTTGGGGGGATTTCATTCAATAAATCCCCTTCCAATAAACCGACTGAAATAGGCCTCTAGCACTAATTAAGAGTGACCTATAAGAATTCGACAACTGTACCGACTGAAATAGGCCTCTAGCACTAAAAAAGTTATTTAGATGCTTTTACGACGTATATAATAATTGGTTACTACCGAAATCGTAAGTGTCTGATTATTTAGGTAAATTTTACGCCTTTTGACCACACTATTTTCAAATATGTATCGTGTAATCTGGTGTGTGGTTGTACAGTCGGTAACAAAAGTGTCCGAACACTAGCAAAAATTCCTATGTAAAAAAAGTACTCTTCATAAGGTTTTGTTTAATAAATCCTTGTCGATTCCTGTTCTTAGTAAGAACAGGATTCGACAAGGATTTATTTAACAAAACCGTATGAAGTCTACTTTTTTTACATAGGAATTTTTGCTAGTGTTCGGACACTTTTGTTACCGACTGTACACATCCCACTCTTTTAAGTGTGAATGCCAAAAAACTGTTTACACTTTAGCTTTTGGAGATTCCTGTGATATACTATACATATCAATGTTTTAATCAAAGCTTTTTGCTTTGAAGCAACGTGATGCATGTACAGTCGGTGACAAAAGTGTCCGAACACTAGCAAAAATTCCTATGTAAAAAAAGCACACTTCATACGGTTTTGTTAAATAAATCCTTGTCGAATCCTGTTCTTAGTCAGTCTAAAAACAGGATTCGATAAGTATTTATTTAACAAAACCGTATGAAGTCTACTTTTTTTACATAGGAATTTTTCCTAGTGTTCGGACATTTTTGTTACCGACTGTACATTTTAATTATCGAACTTTTATTTATTCATAATTAATAGTTAATTGAAACCTTATTTTTTTTAAATATTGAGACAATGATTTTTTTTTTTTTTTTTTTTTGTAACTAAGATTTCCAAATTTATAAAAAAGCAAAAACATAGAACAGTTTTTTTTTTTTTTTCCAACATAAGATAAATGTTTTTGCAGAGCAAAGAGGGGATACTGGGATAATTTGCAATCGTATCACAGAATGAACCACAAAGGAAATCTTTGAAGCATTTATTCTTTTTTGACAAAAGTATTAAAAGTTGTGATTAAATTTGAATAAATTTCGAAACCATGCAACGGAATATTCAGATATGACTCCTATTTGTTCAAAACAGTTTTTAATTAAACAAATTCTCTCGGCTGTACACAAATTTATTTTCTGAAAGCTGAATAAATTTCCCATTGTATGTCTGATAAAGGATTCTTTAGGGGAATACAATACAGATAAGTTTTAAGAAATATGTAAAACAAACATATAAAAATAAAAACATATTTACTTGTAGCTCCTTAATTGTTTATTATACAGTACAAGAAAAAAATTTCTTCAATTTCTATGCAATTAATCTGGGATATTTTAAGATTTCTTAAAAACAGTTTAAATATAGTTCACTATTAAAACATTTTGGTGTTATCTCTCTAGATATAAATTTTAGCAACAAAAAAGCGATTTATAAATTATGCTTTATTATTATTATTATTATTATTATTATTATTATTATTATTTTCAGAGCGATATATTTTTTTTTTCCATAAACAAATAATTTTATTTTTATGCTTAGAATAAATGTAAATTCTCAGTCATTATTATTAGACCAATTCGAGCATGCCTCTTAGAGGTAATCACATATGAAAAATCCCATAAAAACTGAGCACAATCTATATAAAAGGACAAAAAGTTTGAATAAAGACACCATAAAATGCAATAAACTCACAACAATTGTTTCGTGTCGAAAAAACTCACGACCCTTCGTCAGACGAATTAGGTACGAGTACTGCAATCAAAGAGGCAACGCGCGTTGACTGCAGATAATTTACTTGAAATAAAAATGAATAATAATTTGTTGAAATAAGCAATTTGTTGAAGTTTACTATGAAATAATTTAGAGGCGAGTTCTGCTCTCAAACGTGTTTCTACCGCCTACTCCCAGAGAGGGAAAGGACAGATATTTCTTAGTGTTTGTCAGGGTTCTAGAATCAACCTTCACACCAAAATTCGTGAATCCCACACAGAATCGCCGCGGCAGTGTTGATTCAGTTAGTGGATGTGCTTTTTTATACGTATAGAATAGATGAATGGTTATGTGAAGTCGCGTTTTTCACATCGCGTTTTTCACTATAATAACATCTTTCAAAATGCTCTTCATTTTTATCCATTTTTATCTATAAAATAAAATTTATAGACGATACTCAAAAGCTTTATCACATTTGATTGGTATTGTTCACGGAGCATTCCAAGAAAGATTGTATTGGACATTACTTCTAGCAGAATGCAAAGAATTATTCCTTCTAAAACAAAACACAAAAATAAATTAAAGCAGCTTCTCTGGGTAAAATATTATTGAATAAGATTGAATAATAAATAAAGTGAGCATAAATAAATCATGTTTTCACTCTGTTTAATAATTTGTTTAAAAGTTGTCACAGATTAAATTATTGATTAATAAAATATACAGCCTTCTAATGGTCCACCTACAAAGCAAATTGAACACAGATGTGTCACTTAAAATTAACTAGAAATCTCACTTAGCAAAAGATTTCGTTTTATTCGTGAAAGATGTTTTGAGAGCTGTGATGCATGGGTTCCCACAAAAGCGTGAGATCGCAAGGATCTCGCATGCTTTTTTTTTTTTTTTTTCCCCTCACATAAAATGTTTAACATGGCAAGAAATTTGTTGGAGAGAAATTGTTATTTAGAGATACTCTCCCATCTGTATGGCACATTGCGTTGTTTCTAAAAAAATAATAAGCTAAATGATAATTTAAATTATACTTTAAATAACACCCAAGTTCACTAAATTTTTTACTGGGTCATAAAATGAAATTTTGAATACTAAAATTTTCTCCTATTTATTTAAGCTGTCTTCTTGGAATCATATATTAGAAACAAATAAAAAAAATATAAGAATAATTTATCTAGAAACCAATAATAATAAAAAAAAAAAACACTAAAAATTTCTAACCAATGATCCTTTATTCATTTTTTATTTTAAACATAAAATTCTTTATCAAAATTAAATATATCCTTTTGTGAGCACTTTAAGCGGGACTCAGCCATTTTTTTTTTTGTTTAGGAGGAAGAATAAATGAAATTTAAAAATTAAATATTTTCTTTTTTAATATAATTTAAAATTAGAGACTTACCAGACGACGAGCGTTCAATATACACTAATGCAGCAATTAGGCATCCAGCATCTTTGGCTCCTTTTTGAGAAGTTTCACTATAATACTCAGGGCATCATCAGTAGCGGTTATGAGAATCCAACCTTTAATTCCGGAAAGCATCTCCCTTTCAGCGTATCGCCTCTTATTCCTTCGCTGATTTCTGCTGCGGCAATCTTACCGGCCGCTTCCCCGGTCTGCATCGACGAGGGTCCAACCGCTGATTCAGGGCTGATGGCTTGTTTTTTTCTTCCAAAAATTTTTTATCATCTGACGATATTTTTTGTATATTTTACTTACAGGCCCATTTTGACTCCGCCTTCTGCCACACATGGGACCTTTCCCCCTTTTTTTAGTGGTCGTTTTTTTTTTAACCAATGTACCTTCTCTTGATTCCCTCTGCTCTTCTTAGAAAATTTCAGTCCTTGGAAATCTCCTCCATCTCTTTTTTTCTCATTTATGGCTGCTATAAACCACTTTCTTGAGCTTTCGTAGTTTAGTGTCAAATGCTTTCTCCGCTCGTCGCCTGACTGTCTGGTAGATTCATATCAGAGATACATTACAATTCTACCTCCTACGATTTTACAATGATGACCTCCCGCTTTTACATCGCTCATGTTAGAAAAGAAACATTTTTTACTTGCCTATATTTATATACACATCACTTTTTAAATTGTATTATACATACATAAAGTATTTATATATATATTTAGATTACACACATGTTTGTTTTATATCCTTCTATAAATAAATGTGTAATTTTAATTATACACATTTTTGTTTAATTTTCGTTAATAAATAAATGTGTAATTTTAATTACAACAAAATTCGTGCACTCTTCTGGGACCAGTTTATTGAAATATTCAATCAGAAAACAGGTTATTCATCAAAATCAACAAATTTAAACAGAGCCTTCACATAAGTTGAATGATTTAAAAAAGTTTTAAAAAAAGAAAAAAAGAAACTTGAATAAGAAAATTATGTATTTTCGTGATCAGCTGCAAAAATTGATTATAAAGGGTAAGTCAAAATGAATATAGCGATTACAAACGGCTATAACTATTTAATGGGAAAGAATTTATCGATAAGATTAATACAGAATATAAACGGAACTCCAAAGTTTTGTATACATACGTCATAGATGTTCTATGTGACTTCCCTTGGTCACACGGACAACATTTAGAAGGTTGCCCATTTCACGCCATACATTCTGAAGCATCTCTGCAGTCACCGACGCAAGCGCATTACAAATGCATACTTTGAGACCATACGATTTTTATCTATGGGTCTATGTGAAAGACAGTGTGTATGTGCATTCCATGCCCAAAACAATTGAACAACTCAAAGTACGCATTTGTAATGAGCTTGCGTCGGTGACTGAACAAATGCTTCAGAATGTATGGCGTGAAATGGACTACCGCCTAGATGATGTTCGTGTGACCAAGGAAAGTCACACAGAACATCTATGACGTATGTATACAAAATTTTGAAGTTCCATCTACATTCTGTGTTAATCTTATCGATAAATTCTTTTCCATTAAATAGTTATAGCCGTTTGTATTCGCTATATTCATTTTGACTTACCTTGTATTTCTACAATTATACACCATATAAGCTAAAATTAGATTAAAATGTTGTATTGAATGTATTAAAAAAAAGTAAGTTTCGTGAATTTTCTGTGCAATAGCTGACTATTTCAGTAATCAGCAGTGAAAAAAATCGACATATTTAATTAGGTGCGAGTAAACTCAAATTATACCAATTATCTGTAAAATTAGACATAATTAGCAATTAACATTAATCTTTTTTTTTTTCCCTAAGTATTTTTCTGTTACATTGTTTTTAGAAATCTCATTTTGTTTCAGAGTAAGTGTGATAAATTATCACCCGGTTTTAACCTCTTATGAGAACCTTGCTGTTATGCTAAAAAACAAGCTTTAAATAAATATCTCTTATAAACTGCAGTGTATTGGAACAATTTTGTCAGCCTCTGTACACAAAACAGTAGAACTGATAATGTCATTTTCAATAGAGAACATGATGCTACAGTAAACTTAAATAACACATGTCAATTTCAAACCATTTCATTTATAATGCCGGAATTTAGAATGCAGACTAATGAGCAGAGAACCAAAGTCAAAAACACTTTTCAATTTTACAGGCCGCGGTAGCCCAGTCGGTAGAGCACCGGCCTCGTAACTGGAAGACTGCGGGTTCGGTACTCGAGCCGGCCAAAGACCGTCGTGTATACTAATGGTGGCTGGTGCACGTAAAATCTGTCGTGGTCGCAATGTCCCCCATGTTCCTATCAAAATTTATACCTCTGGGGGTCACCGAAGCGGGAGAGCCATCCCTTCCATGGAGGATCAAAATTGTGATGGCATGTCTCCGGACCACCTCTAGGGGTGTGTCCTAGACCGTCGACAATTGCCCATCTGCGCAGCACTAGTGCGACGTAAAACCCAACCATCCATCCATCTTTTAAATTTTACTAGAAAATTTTAAAAACCATTTAAATTATTTAATTTTTAAAAATTATTTTGTTTTTTTATGTAATATATATATAATATGAAGTATAAAATAGTATATAGCATCAGTATAGAAAGCAGAAAAATTTCTGTTGAATGATAATTAATATCAACTTTATAAACAACCACCATAAAATGCAAAGTTATTTGATTTTCACTTTATATGATATTTTATTTTCTTTAGGAACTAGAATTTTATATTATAAAATTTTGAATTATTTTAAAAAGCCTTAAGAAGCTAGTTTAAATGCCGTTTAATCGTCTTTGTTATACATTTCTAAGTAGTTTTTAAGTAAGCACAAAATTTATATCTTTTACAAAGGCTTAGTAATGTTTAAACGTAAAATTTACATAGAAATTGTTAAAATAATTCTGAGGGGGTTAATTTAATATATATACTATAATTTTTAGAAAGTGGAGAAATGTGTATTTTTAAACACATTTATGTTTCCATATAAATTGTGGTTAACATCCCACAACTTTCAAGATTACTATTCCCAAAAGTCACAAAGAAACGAAACTTTTTTTCTTTTTTTCCTTTTATTATCATGATTTAATATTTTCATGATGGTAAAACTTTTTCTTTATACAGAACAATATTTTAACTTTTTTCACTGACTAACATTTATATAATTAAATACTCCATAGAAAATGAAATGTCGTTGAAATATAAACAGAATACGTTTTGTCTATAATTTTTATTTTAAAAAATCGTCATTTTATCACGTTAAAAGTTAAGTGGTGTAAAGGCGTTCGTTATCTTGGCCGTCGTAAAAAGAATATTTTCGTTGATGCTGTTGGCTGAAAAGTAAAAACATTATTAAAACTTAATTTCCATTCAAAGTCCAGGCTCGGAATTAACTCAGAGACATATTTTGTTCTCTTGCAAGTATATTCAACATTTTTTCAATGTACGTGACCATTGTCAATTAGAAGAACATAATAAGATTTTGGTTAACGAAAACATTCTGGAGTGGGGAAACAGTGCCGAGAATCAGGACGGGCCCCCGACCCGAATCGCTCTTGAGATTTTACATGGTCGATAATCAGTAAGAAAGTGCGAGCTCCTAAACTGAAGCAAAAAATGACAATGCATTTGGCGTTTAATTATAGACGCCAAGTTCAAAGTTTAAGATAGCGAATGGTTGCATTACGTTAGGAATATTCATATGAATATTTTTAAAAGTGACGAATAATTTATTGACTGTTATTAGTGAATGTTGGCATGATTTTGCCGAGTATTTTAGTTCCTGAGAAACCACCAGCTAAGCAAATATTTTATCTAGCCGATGATGTAAATTAGGCGACAAGAGGGTGCATCAGTTACATTTCGATGTACGATTAAAAGAGACCGAATTAATTATTTTCTGGTTTCATAAAACAAAAGGATAGAAATAAGTCAAAACACTATCATTTACAGAGCGGAAAGAATTTCCAGTACGTTAGGCTTGCTAAGTGAATACTGGGAACTGATCAAAGATTTTTGTTTCAGTTACATTGAAAAAGACATGAAAGGGAAGATATAAAAATTATAAAACGCATATTGTAAACTTATTATTTATAGGTTAAAGACAGTTATACCGTTATATTTTAAATGGTTGATTTAAAATTAAAGAATTTAATTTATAATTATATTTTTAGAGAATTTACATATCCTTTAAAGAGAAAAATATAAATTTTCTAATATGTGATAATCTACATCACAAGTGGAAAAATATTTTAACATAGTAAAAGACATAAATATATTTAATTTGAGAAATAATAATCTCTATTACAAGAGAAAAATATTTTTTTTGTAATGCGGATACTGATTTTATATGTAAGAAAAAACCTATCAATTTCATAACTAAGCTTGACTTTATGATTTCAGTTTATTTGCTGTCTCATTAAAAGATCTATTAAAAATGTTATCTACAGGGTGCCTTTCAATGTGCTTATAATTGAGGAAACTTGTGTACTGATCTGAAGAGATGCCTGTTCAGAAGGCCGTAGCCAGAAATTTTTTTCGGGAGAGGGGGGATGGAATTCGATCATTAGTATATGATATTGAGTGTTAAAAATTAAGGATAACACAAAAATATTCGACAGATCTGCAAATTTCGGGGGGAGGCTGAATTCTCAACACCCCCTTCCCCCTTGGCTACAGCCTTGCTGTTTGGCGAATATCTTATAAACAGGGAGGGATTTAAACAAAGAAACCAAAACAGTTGCTTTCAACTTTTATTCTCAAGGACCCCAGCAATCTTTTAGGTCAATTTTTTTATATTTTGTATTAATTAAATAGTATTATTATTATTATTATTATTGTGAAGCGGTACATCTTTTATGTGATTTCCATGAAAACTTTTTTATATTGTGATAAACAGGGTTATTGCAAATTTGGAACAATAATTTGTCTAAAAAGAGAGGGTCACATTCAAAAATTAGGAATTACTTTTAAATATCACCTATTGGAAAAAACAAGAGCTGTAAAAGTACTGGAATGAATTAGAAAAAGAAGAAAAAACTTATGGATTGTTCTAATAAAGTTATATGTACAGCACAGATAGAAGTAATGGAAATTTTTAAATCTGCATTTATATAATGCGCAGTAGGGGGTCCTGTCTGCATTTAAAGTTTATTTCTTTGAATTCTAGGAAATATGAAATTTCCACAATTCCTATATCAATGCACTGCTAAAAATTTCAGCAGAGAAATACTGAAAATCATTTATTTTTAAGACTTATATAATATTATAGCAAAATATACATTTTCTAAATTTCTTTCAATTTAAGGAATGGTTATATATATATATCAGCTTCTGTTATATGTAAGTGTACCAATCTTTATATATCCGATGATTAACATAAAACATTATCCTGATTTGATTTGGGTGCATACAGGGCAATTTTGGCCCTGCCATGTTTCTATTTTCTCCATTTACAAGAGGCTAATATATCAGCTTTCATAGGTATATATGCCCCAATTAATACGAAAGATGTCTAATATTAAAAAGATAAAAGAAAATAAACGAAAAAAACTAATCTGAATTAATTTGGATGTATATGAATCATTAAATACCGCTGTTTAATTCGCCTATTCATAATGTTTTTAGTTGCGTTATCTCAGCTTCTATGGCATGGAATCATACCAGATTTGAAATCTACATGCTTATTCTGAAAAACATACTGACTCAATTTGGTGCGTACCACACGATAGAGCGACTGCTGATGCTATGCAATGATTTTTATGATTTTTCCACTACCGTTTCTCATAACTGAAATCTAGTGGATGTAAAACAAAATTTAAAACTGGTGTAAAATCAATATA
The DNA here is from genome assembly GCA_963930645.1 of Salticus scenicus. NCBI lineage: Eukaryota > Metazoa > Arthropoda > Arachnida > Araneae > Salticidae > Salticus > Salticus scenicus. The sequence continues at coordinate 371,979,542 of OZ005649.1, read as the reverse complement.
TAGATTTTAAAACTTCATTACACACCATAAATTTTAAGCCAGCACAACCGGTTTCGAAAGGACGTCGCCTTTCTTCATCAGGGGCAAAAGAACACGTGCTACTGCCTTGGAGGCAAAAGCAAAACTGAAAGCAGGGCAAAATCCAGAGGGGGAGGAGCAACACAAGCAACCAATAGGAAGCATCATGCAGGAACAATCAGACAGGAACACACACACACACACACAACAAAAAAAAAAAAAAAAAAAAAAAAGAGGAAGGAAAAGAATTATCAATTTTTTTTTATTATTATTAATATTATACTAATAAGTAAATTTAAAAAAATTTATTTATTTATTATTTTTTTTTATTAGAATTATTTTATAATAACTATCATTATGTTATAAACTATTATGTATTATTATTAGGAAGTTTTAAAATCTATATATACTAGTGGATGTAATCGTACAAAAATTGATATATAATGCATTATACAAGATGCATACTACGCAAAACGGCGTATTTATATGCTACATATCACCGAAAAGAGGTGCTCATATTCACATTCTGTGATTTTATTTTTTATTTTATTTTTTTATTTTTTTATTTTTATTATTATTATTATTTTTTTTTTTTTTTTTTCAGATAAGGAAATTTCAACAACTGTTGGTTTATATTGCGCTATATATGATTGCACGGCTCACTAATTTAGTTTTATATGCTTATTATTTTATTTATATATTTAATTATTTCAAGTTTTCTCATAAAGCTATAATCATCATTTTTAACTACAGAAAGATTTTTGTTCTATTTTGTCGAAATATTATAAAACTTATTTACTTTTACATGAATGTTTAATTATATAATTGGATGAAATCAGAGGATGCTATCTTTGCAGGTTTAAATTTAGAGTGTTATAATTCAATGGACATAAATTTGCTCAGAATATCAGCCTATTTATTACTGACTTAGAAAATTGACAAATTTTATTTTATGAAAATTCTTGTGAATTACGTTATCAAGTGTCATGTGAGATAATTTTAAAGATTTCTCAAATTATATGCTGAAGATAACTTTGGAAAAATGTATCCCGAGGGCATTTTTAAAATAGGTAAAATTTCCATAAAAATTTTCACGATTACAAAAATTTCTGTATTAAGAACATTTTGAATTTCTATGATAAACCTTTTTCAAAAACACTCGTCAAATGGCAGAATTTCAGATAAATTGTGAAAATTCTCGAAATCTCAATCTATAAGCAATAGTTAATTTAATAATATTTTTAATAATTCCTTCCTCCCACAGTGTTTTTAAAATCACTGCAGCATTAAGATATCTTAAAAATTTGTCAAAATAAAACATATTTTCCTCAACAGAGAAGACTGAACTGCATTTGATTAATCTAATTTTCAGTAAACAGTCTCAATTAGTAAAGTCTTATATTAAAACTAATCCACTTAAACTCAAAACAAAATTTAATTTCTGGAAGAAATGTTATTAAATTTCTGATTATTGTTATTTAAATTAACTTATTTCAACAATTCCCTTTCAAAGATAGATTTTAAATTGTACTACGTTGCATTTTTATTTTTATTATCTTAATATTATCATTTAAATGAACACTTCTTTTTTTTTTTTTTTTTTTTTTTTTTTTTTTAACAATTGATTCTCAAATTTATGCCTTATTTCATAATGCTTAAATTTATTTTGTCTTTGAATAATTTTTAATAATGTAACTTTTCAGCCAAATGATTCATGAATGTAATACTTTATAGGATAAATGCAATTTCAACTTTTGCTGACTAGACTATCTATAAATGAATTTAATGACATAGATAGAAACAAACCTGTTGGATATATTATGTAATTCTCTACAGAGAAAACTCTGGAATCAATTTGTTTTATAAATATTTTCTCTTTTCACACTCAGCTTGAGTAATCAACCTTTTAAAAAAGAAAATAAGCATAGCCTTATCATCTTTTTTCATCTAAAAGTTTTCTAGAACCGTTAATGATCTAACTTCTCATTTATCCTACTTTCAGATTTTTAGTTAATAATTTCTTTTAATTATTTATTTCTTCTTTCTTTCGTTCTTTTAATTATTTAATTCACCATAATTTCTTTGTATTCTCTCTCTCTCTCTCTCTCTCTCTCTCTCTCTCTCTGTTTAAACTACTGGATAACAATTTATTTTCCTTGGGGTGACGGTGACGTCCTATATTCCGTCAAATTATCTTTTTTATTTCTGTTTTCGAATGTATTGTATCTGTTAATTATATTAAAAACACTTTAAACACACATAAAATTAAATTTTATTTAAAAGATCTTAAAAAAAATTATCCGAAGTTTTTCGTTTTAATAGTAAAGCATCATTTAGCTCTTTTTTTTTTTTTTTTTTTTTTAGAGATTATTTATAGTATTGTATCTGTGATATCACAATAAGTATAGATTATTTGTGTTTTCTATAGTTTTTCCTTTTTTGTTTACAAATTCCTACTTATAGAAAAGTTTTTCTCAATGCACTATACAAGGAGCGTCTCAATCTTCAAGAAAAGCCTCATAGATATATTTTCTGTATTTATTATTTAACAATTGTTTAGAGTTCTGCACTTTTAAATTAAATTGTATTGATAAAGAAGTATTTCGAAGAGTTGTCTCAAAATTTCTGTTCCTCTTTTCAATTCTGATCAGCAGACACAGTGAAGCAACAGCGCATTACACTTTCAAAATCTTTCAGCAGCTATTGAAACATATTTATTTTGCTATATTTACAAGTATCCGTTGCATTATTTAGAAAGAATTGTTCTTATTTGTGATTGAAGGCTACTAACGTGAAAATTGTATTTACGGAAGTTGCGAAAATGCTGTCTGCTTTGAAATATTACAAAAAAAGTATAATATAGTTCTCAACTTTATAGAATATAGTTCTCACCTTTATATAGTTCTCACCTATAGATGAATATAGTTCTCACCTTTACAAGAAAATGTTTGGCAGTATCTATAACCTTTTTTTTTTTTTTTTTTTTTGATACATGCCAAAGAAATGAAATATAATAATTACATGATAACAAACAAAAACAGATATTATTACTTACAACCTTTGAATAAACACTATAAAATGCACTAAACTCGCAACAATTGTTTCGGGTAAAAAAAAAAACACGACCCTTCATCAGGCGAATAAAGTAAGCACGAGTGCTGCAGTCAAACCGGCAACGCACAAAATCGTTTAAAATGAAAAGAAAAACTTTATAAAGTAGAAAGTAAATATAGCTACTGGGAAGCAGTGGGAAGCAATAGAAGATTTGGAAGTGGACCAGCAGTGGAGATTTCCCACTGCTGGTCTCAAGGTCATCGTTTTGATTTTTCCAAAACTAACATAATTTCATCTCCTGTCTGTTCCTCCCATTTGGATATTCATGAAGCATTTTACATATTTAAAAAATTCGAAAAATCTTGTTAATGATATTTCTTCCACTCCTTTCTTCTCTGATGCTTGGAAATTACTCACGTAACTTAGATTTTCGTTTAATTTTTGTTATCCTTAGATTGTTATATGTTTAATCTCACTCATTTATTTATTTTCTAGTTTCTTGTACAATTCTACTCACACCAGTAGCTATATTTACTTTCTACTTTATAAAGTTTTTCTTTTCATTTTAAACGATTTTGTGCGTTGCCGCTTTGACTGCAGCAGTCGTGCTTACTTTATTCGCCTGATGAAGGGTCGTGTGTTTTTTCGACCGGAAACAATTGTTGCGAGTTTATTGCATTGTATGGTGTTTATTCAAAGGTATGTAAGTAATAATTTTTACAACGCCAGTTTTGTGATGCTTCTTTATTACAAAAACAGATATTACATTTCAAGATTGCATTATTTTAATGCTAAATTCAGGGTTGCCAAAGGTGAATATATATATATATATATATATATGCAAAATAATCAAAGCCAGATGAAAATTTAATCCCAAAACACATGAGGGCCTTCATCAGGGGAACTCCCCCATGTAGGGAAAGGAATATGAGAAGTTTCAGACGAAACGCTGGTAATAACTCTGTTCTAGTTCTATTTATTTAATAATTCAAGTTTTACTCCCTCCTATAATAAAATTTTATCTTGTATTTTAGAAATGCTTGTATTACCTTGCTGCTTTTGCGCAGGTTTTCAAAAAGTTTTTTAATTCAAAAATTTAAGTTAACATTTTTTAATTCCTTTCCCTACATGGGGAACTCCCCTGATGAAGGCCCTCATGTGTTTTGGAATTAAATTTTCATCTGGCTTTGATTATTTTGCTTTTTTATTATAGTTTTATATTTCCTTTTTCTGCATTTGCGCATTGGTTTATGAAAACTCTATTCTAGTTCTATTTATTTAATAATTCAAGTTTTACTCCCTCCTATATTTAAATTTTATCTTATATATATATATATGTGTGTATTTTCTTTTTGTACCGCTATTTCCAAAAAATAAAATTTATAATATATTTTCGCAGATAAGCCTGCACTTTACCTGCATAAATTTATTATAAATTTTATGACATTGGAAATAGTAGTACGAAAATAAAAAATAAATCACCTGAGGCAGCCCTGTAGAAACGCATATAATCTTCATAGATTATGTAAAAGCTTTTGATCGTGTCGATAGAGAAAGATTATGAATTATAATGAAAAAGAGAGGAATCCCAAGACACTCAATTCAAGCATGCCAAATCCGATTATAATACAAAATACAAAATATTAATTGATACGGAAGAAGTAGAAACTAATCAAGGAGTTAGACAAGGCTGTGGTATATCCCCAACCCTCTTCAATATTTATATTGATGACATTATACGAACGTGGAAATTATCAATAAATACTGGTATCTATTTGAATATGTCAACTTGTGTAAATACACTATTGTTTGCAGATCACCAGATCATTATTCAATCAAATGAAGATGACTTCCAAAGATCCGTCTATGTACTTCATAGGGTATGCCAAGAAAATGTCCATTTCAAAAACAAAAACAATGGCATTTAAGGGCAAAAAATCAGTAAGAACGAAAATCGTTATAGATAATAAAATTATCGAACAGATACAACACTTCACCTATATGTGACATCACCTTTGACTAAGATAACGATTCCCAAAGAAAGCTACACAAATTCCAACACATTTGAGGCAATCTCATAAGAACACTAAAAAGGAAAATGGGAACAGAAACACAGCTGAAGTTTTATAAGGTTATGGCAGTGCCCTCTTTGCTGTATGGCTCAGAGACATGAACCCTGAGTGCCCAAGAGAGAAGCAGGATCCAGGCAACAGACATGCGGTATCTACGACCTCTAAAGAGCTGTACATTTATGGACAAAATTAGGGATGAAGATATTAGAAGAGAACTAAAAGTTTTTAACATCATAGACACGATCAATGAATACCGCACCAATTGCAAAAATCATGTCCAGCGTATGACATGCGGAAGACTACCGAGAGCTGCTTTCTACTACATTCCAAAGGGCAAGCGAGACCGCAGCAGACCTAGAAAACGGTGGTTAGACCAAGAAGCCGGAACAGGATCCCAGCCAAATCCCTGAAGATGATGATGATGATGAAAAATATAAATGAATTTTTAAATTTCCTCGTTAAATGTATTACGTTTTCAGATATATATATAGACATAAAGAACTAGATAGAAGTGCATACGGAGCCGCAATTCCCCTCCTTGCCCCCCCCCCCCCCGTATAATATTATTGATGAGTAAAATGTAATTTTTTATTTTCATTTACACACGACGTGTACAAAAAAAATTATTATTGGAGGTAATGATTTACTTGATATAAACCTGATACAGTACATTTAATAAAAATTTTATTTTAAAAAAAAATGAATATTTTAATATACTAATAAAATATTTGTAAACATTCATAAACAATATTCTAATCTTCATTTACTGTATATTATTTTAAAAAAATTATTAATTTTTATTAGGTGTTAAGAACCTGCATCTTATGGTTTATTAAGAAGACCAGGCACCTGAAACAAAAAGATTTTTTTTTATATATAATTAAAAAAAAAAAAAATTAATAATGATTTTAATTATTGTTCAATGAATGTTAAATACAAATACTCAAATGTAAAATAACTAGAAAAATCAAAATAATATTTAATTTAAATAATCTGACGTGGCGTGTCATTCACACGACTGTCTCTTACCCAGCATATGACTATTTTAAAAACATATTTTCGATTAAAGGTTAAAATAACATGTAATGTATATAAACCTACTTTAATAACAGTTGAAAATAGTTTTTGTCACAGTTTTATAAAATAGATATTTTTATGGGGCAGGGGTTGCCGCCCACTCAACTCCCCCTTTGACCATAGATCATACGTTCATAAAATAAATAAAGCGGTTATTAAATTCAAAATTTTATTAAAAATTATTTATTTAAGTTTTACTCTTTCCACAGTAAACTTGGTCAAAAATTTCAAGTGTCAATGCCATATATGATCTTGAAAATAAACAATTTGATTTTCCTGCAATATCTTTTTTTTACGTTATGTCGATAACGGATATATATACAAATAAACAGCTCAAAACTTGATTTTCTTATTCAGGCTAGCCCAAGGTGCATAATTATAGCAAATATTTAGCGTTGTCTATAAATTATATACCACCATACAGTATACTTAAATTTAGTACAATATGAAAAACATACCACAACTTAAAATGCAATTTCAGCATTTTCAAAGTTTACTCATAATATATCTGAATTCTTTTGTATGTTCTATGTAAACGGATAGTAAATTTATATTCATATAATGCCTTGTATTAAATATTTATATTCATATAAAAAATATGTGTTAATTTCATTTTGTTTACAGCAGTCAAAAGATGTCAAATTGCATATATCAGAAATTTCGCTCTTAAACATAATGTATTTGAATTCTCTTGAATGCCACTGTACACGGACCATTTGCTTAATCTCAATTAAACGTTTAGTGTAGCATCCTTATTCCTTATATGATACAGATTTAGTATACCAAGTTTGGAAATCCTGCTATTATTTGTTTTTGATGTGAGCTGATAAGAGACTAACACACAGACCAATCGTTAAAAATCAAAAGATTTACGAATTCAGGGGACTTCAAAAAAGGCCTACTTGTAAATCTAGCAAAATCTCCATTTCGAAATTTTGACACTATTTTCTCAACCATTATATGGGAAAGAGAAAGAAAAAAAGTTGAATTTTTTAAACTAATTTTAAAATGCTCCGCCTATTTTATTTTTTAACGCTTTCCAACAAGTTTGAAAAGTGTTAAGGAATTCGGTTTGTCTGTCTGTCCGAGATGTAACTCTCGTAAATATTCATTGAATTTCTTGAAACTGAAATATGTTATTCAAGTTTACTATCAGATGTTTCCTATTAAAAATGGTGTAAATACCACTATTGGTTTGTACCCGAAAGTATTCCAAAGCATTGCATTCTATAAGAGGTATTTCTATAAATCATAATAAATCATACTTTAATACCTTTACTTTACACAAATCTTAATGAAACCGAAATATGTTATTCAAGTTCACTGTTTGATGTTTTCTATTGAAAACTGAGTAAATATCACCAATTTTTTTGTATAGAGACTTCCAAAAGTACTCTAAATCATTGCCTTCTAAGAGAGTTACCTATAAAAACCATATTTTAATAACTTTATGTTGCACAAATATTAATGAAACTGAAATATGTTATTCATATGCACAAAACAAAATACTTTATAATATAATATGATTAGCATTAAAATTTACAGGCCACACAAAAATATTCAATTACATTAAGGGCTATTAATAGAAATTTGCTGAATTGTATTTTCGGTTACATTAAGCATTTTCAACACTTCCCAGCAATTTTTTAGTGTGAATATGATTTGAATTAGTGTATCTATCTGTTCGACTGTCCGTCTGTCTACCTGTTCCGCCTCCAGCGTCCGTGAATGTTTTCAGAATTTCTTAAAAATAATCCATGTTATTCAGATTCACTACTTACCCAGTTTATTTAAAATGACATTAACAGGCCCTGTAGAACTGTTTTGTGTTCATTGACATCCAAAAAAAAAAAAAAAAAGCCAGTGCACTGCGTTTTAAGAGAGACATTTTTATAAATCACATTTAAATTACTTTCTACTGCAAAAATCATAAAGAAATTAACATTTATTGTTAATAAGCTAAAATAATATTTTGTATGGAATATGATAGCCTTAACCTTCAGGTTTTCAAGGCTACACTAAAATATTCAGATAATTAAGGGCTGCAATTAGAAATTAAGGACTGCATTTCTGTTTGTGTAATCATTTTTAACACCTTCCAAAAATGTTTAAGACTGATTATGAATTGAATGAGTCTATATGTTTGTCTTTTTTGTCCTTCTGTTTGTCCGTTGTGTGATACACTAGGCAAAGAACATCGAAGATTATACGATACATCTTGTACATACAGCTAATAATTAATGCGTATCACCTAATTTTTCGTTCTTGTTTAAAGTTTGTCTTTTTCTTTCCCCCTTATAATTTCAATAGTTATATATTGAAAAAATCTGAAAATCATATTTCATTTGATGTTATTAGATCATAGCCTCCTTAACTAGATGCCTGTCGCGTGGCTCATAAACTTAGCAACAGTTGAAGCGGTAGACAGCGCCACCTGGTACAGATTGAGCGACTTTTTTATTCAACAGCCACCAAAAAATTTTTAAAGTAGGATATGATATACATAAAAGGCGAATAGAATCCAAGAAACGTCGATTATACATATCATATATCACTTCTTAAAATTATTGGTGATAGTTGAATAAAAATGTCACGCAATCTGTACCAGGTGGCGCTGTCTACCGCTTCAACTGTTTCTAAGTTTATGAGCCACGCGACAGGCATCTAGTTGAGGAGGCTCTGATTGGATTATGATAAGAAAGTAATTAAACCACAATCTTTCGTGAATAATTGGAAAAAAGTCTGCAAGATCACGCATATGAATTCTCTAAAAGTATTTAAATTCTATTTCATTTTTTAAATTTTTTCTGCATTTTTCAAAACAACCGCTACTGAATTTCTTTTTGGTTGAATCCTCCTCATTTCGTTCAATTGTATTGGCTGATAAGCAGTTCGTAGAATCCGCTTCTTTTTTCTTACACCATATAAAAGAACTGTCCTTTCGTTTCTTTATAAAATGATGACAGTATGATCAATGTTACCGAAACAACTGTCTACATTTTTTTATCATTCTTTGCTGTTCTGTACGCTGAAAACTTTTCCTGTGTTTGTTTATGTTAACTTCGTTATGTTGTGCGGATTATAAAGGTACTAAATTATGATTCAAAGAAACAGATACACTGTAATGTCTCCGCTGTCTTTTCTACGTTCCTGTATTTAAACAAGCTGTGTTATTTATACTAGTTTCAATATTGTACATACCATAATAAACCTGTATAGCGTATATGAATTTCAAGACATTTTAAAAGTATTTACGGAAGTTAGAGTGCAGATAGACAAATGAAGAGGCGAACCGACAATCGTACAAACTGAGAAAAGTAGTTTGAATTTTTAAATTTGTTGGAAAGTGTTAAAAAGAGAGATATAAGTAATACACATATATAGATAAAGATATTAAAAAATCTGGAGTGACTCCACTCGACTTTCCGAACATTGAGTAATTAACAGTTTTGTAGGTAAAGTAAAGAAAGAGGAGTTGTTAAACAAACAAAAGAGAGAAAACCATAATAGAGTGAGTATTTTTCTCCATATATTGCACGATGTTTTATTTAACGCTACTGAACTTTGAGGCCATAGATTATAATGATAAAGAATTTTCTGTTGTGTCCCTGTAAAAACCTATAAATGCTAGATTCACCAAAATGCTTATAGTTAGTGCAACAGTGATTTATAATGTTCATATTCGCTCAATTGAATAAGGCGTTTAGATGCTATCGCACTTTTAAAAACTTGGTCCGATAGGCCATAATGATAAAGAATTTTTCTTTGTATCCCTGTAAAAAATCTGTAAGTACTAAATTCACCAAAATCTATACAGTTGGTGCAACTGTGACCTATAACATGTGTACAAATTTTTGCTCAGATTAATAAAGCGTTTAGACGCTATCGTACTTTTAAAAATTTGGCCCCAAAGGCCATAATGATAAAGAATTTTTCCTGGTGTCCCTGTAAAAAAAACTATAAGTGCTAGATTCACCAAAATCAATAGGGTTCGTACTATGCGCACTTACAATATACGTGCCAACTTTCAGCTTATTCGAAAAAAGCGTTTAGACGCTAGCGTGTTCACTCGCAGACATACACACACACACACACACAAACATACATCATCTTAAAAACAGTGAAAACGTACTCGGGAACCTCGAAACGTATAGAAACATCAAAATCTTAAATTGGGATTTTTGATATAATTACAATACTTTCCTCACTATAGTGTTCGGAAAGTAAAAATATTTTAGTAAACATTAAATTAAAATTATCATTAATAAAATAAAAATAATTTAAACTAGATTTTAACGCTTAATATTCATGTAATTTTTATAATATTATTAATAAAAGGCATCGAATTCAGAAATCTATTTTTTTATTTCTACAACGACTAAAGGAAATCAAATAAAAGTATTTCCCTACTTTAAGAAAATTTAATTGTTCTTTATGAATGCATTTTACATATTGCTTCAATTATTCGTTTAATTAATATTTTCAGTTTCGTCATTGTCTAACATACAGTATTAAAAGATTATTTTAAAATTCTTTGAGAGCATTTTTTTCTTCTTAAATTTTTACCACTGTTAAATTTAAATTTTCAAATAAGCTTTTGTTGAAGCTATTAACTGGGAAATAAAATTTAATCTCTCGAGAAAGATGAAAATGTAAAAATCACGAAATGCTTAGAATAATAATAATATTTAAAAGAAGCAAGATCAGTAAAATATACTAACTGAAAGATGATTTATATGGTAAAAAAAATTATTTGGTGAATTGAAAAATGGCGTTTCAGGATATCTTAAAATAAAATCTTTCAAGGAAGAAATGACAATACATTATCTATCTGTTGCCAGGGCAACCTATTCCAAGAAAATTTAAATTGTTGAGTTGAGATATATGCCTTGAATATCACGATAAAGAGAAATTAAAACTTTTATATGCTTGTTTATTCGCGTGTACTCCGAAATTAGTCGATGTTTATAGAAAATTTACAGCCTATATTTTTGAGCAATTATAAAAGATTGAAATTATTTAATATTTAAAATAAGTTATGCAGAAAGAAAGAATCGTTCAAGCAGAAATCATTGGCGTACAATCATGAGTACGGCGTCATCTATTAATAAAATTTCTATTTCAGTTTTTTTTTTTTTTTTTTTTTTCTCTATCCATATGCAAAGTCCTATTACTATCCAAGCTCATTCTCATTGAATATATAGGTCATTCTAGTCAAGTGATTTCTTTCTTTCTTTCTTTCTTTTTTTTTTTTTTTTTTTTTCTTTTCAAGATGTGTTTCAATTGCAATCGCCCTATACTTTATAACAAATAGAAAATTAAGACATATATGTATTTAAAAAGTGTTAAATTTTGGATTTTCAATGAAGCATTTTAAACAAGAATGAATAATTGCATAAATTATAAACACTTTCTAACTGTTCGCATCTTTTAACCTATGAAATATGAATTTGCCTGTAAGATTGCCCCTTAAAAAACATTTTGATTTTAATTAAGAAGAAAATTCAAAAAAGATATTTTTTATACCATCTTCATTATTAATATATATATATATATATATATATATAACAGGTTGCTTTTGTTAAACCCTCAGGTAATGAATGTCTTTGTAGAATATTGTCAAAAAACAGCAAGACTACAAAAATAAGGTTTGTTTTAACTTTGCAGTAAAGAGCCTTACAAAAGCATTTTCATAGCACCATTTCTAAAGAGAACGCATTAAAATAGAGCTTTTATGTAGCCCTGTATATCACCTAAACTTTGCAAACGCACATATGATGTACTAAGAAACTATTCACAACGCTAAATATTTACAACACTTTAGATTAAACAATTTCCGTTTACATCGCATAATGAATGAGAACAATTTTGTGCAGTCCTGTAAACTAACCAATTACGCTTCGCTACTCATACCTCATTTTATGAAAAAACATAGTTTGTACATCCTAAAATTATATGACATTAATTTCATTATATTGTGTGTTGTATAAATATATATTAAATTATGCTTTTAAAATATGCGTCTCATAAATCGCAATGCACCGCAAATCATTTCTGAATTGCTATACTCAAACCAATTGCGCTATTTGTAGCATTTTCATAGTGGAAATACCATAATGAACTTGAATATCATAAAAGGAGTTGAAGAATGTCTATAAAACTGAAAATTAGAGAGGTTCTCGTTTACAGGCACAAACAGAGAGATGGACTAATATGAATCATAATTACTCTTAAGCATTGCTGAAAAGCGTTAAAAACGCTAAATATAAACGACAATGCAATTACAGCAATTCCCAGCTACAGACCTTAAGGTATCTGGATATTTCTGTATGGGCCTGTAAACCTTAATGATAACCATGCCGTATTCTATCAAAAACTTTTTTTCTTGTCGATTTCATTATAATTTGTTTAATCATTATTCATAAAAGTGCCTCTAAAAGAACTCAATGACTTGGCATTTTTTTTCAGTATCACAAACCAGTTGTGTTACTTATGTCATTTTTGGCATATAAACCATAGTAAGCTTTAATAATATATGAAAGTAACATAACCATATCAAAATAAGATAACAATATCTCGTGGAAAGAAAAATGACACAGCTCAAAAATTAGTTATATTAGAAACACATTAAACATACGTAAAATTAAATTTTATTTAAAAAATTTATTTATTTATTAAAATTTTTATTAAAATTTTATTCTATCAAATTCCCATCGGAAACAATAAAGAACTTTTCTATTATATCGGACAAACTAAGAGGACTTTAAACAAAAGAATACAAGAACATATACGAAATATCAAAGAAGGAAATAGTTTTACTCTAGTCGACTTCATTTATGCCAAAACGCAAACGCTAACCCTATACGGGATAAAGCCAAAGTTATTACAGCACCACCTACTATCCAAGAACTTTACATTTTCGAAGCTATTAATATAATTAAATGCAAAAATACAATAAATTCCAAAGATGCTGCAATTATAATTTGGCATAACATTATAAAATAGCTAATAGTTTATTTCTGCTAATTCATGATGGTTTTTCTCCTACAATAGCCTCGTGTGATATTTCAATAGTTCCAGCTCCTCATATTTTTCTTAGCGCCTCGATCCAACCTTTACCGGACTTCAAATTGACTTTGCTGCTATTCACGTTATTAAAAGACTTAACTGTTGACTGTGAAAAGAAAGAAAAAAATATTTAAAAACTGCTCATTGGAAACGAGAAATAAAAATCCCTGATGATGCTTTACTATTGAAGAGAAAAGCTAATTATAAAAGGATAAAAAATTTTAATATCTTTTAAATAAAATTTAATTTTACGTGTGTTTAAACTGTTACTAATATAATTAACACATGACACGTGTTCAACTCTTTTTTTTTTTTTTTTTTTTTTTTTTTTTAGAGATAATTTATCCAAAATTAGTATTTGAGAAATATCAAATTGAAGGTAACGATAAAGCATTGACTCGCTTACAGTAAAACTGACACAAATGTCTCTCCAGTGGATAAATTGCGAGAGATAGAGATGTAACGCTTATCATGCACTTTGGGGCACATTTTTCAGTCATATAAAATCAAAATTATCTTATTTCAACCTGTGTCTTTTTTTTCTTTTTTTTTTTTTTTTTTTATCGGGGTGTGATGTTAGTTTACTCGGAAGTAAGTTTTTAGTAAGAAATTTTCAAAATAGTTACGGACATTAGAGCACGGACAGAGAAACCGAAATGATAAACACTTTTCAAAATTAATAATAACAGGAGACTTGGCGTTGGAATATTAAAACCCGAATAAACTACTACGTCAGAAACGCCAAAGAAAAATATTGGAAATGCATACAGCTGTTTCGGTAGCCTATAGCGTACCGTCTTCAGTGCAAAAAGGATTCTGAATCAGGAGAAGTGCTCGTATATATAGGAGAGGGACCGAATTTAGTTCAACCAATAGGATTACGGGAAAGGTGGGTAGAGTGGCCAATAAGAATTTAGGAAAGTTAGCTGTGTAAACAGTAGAAAAATTAAGAAAATGTGGACTGAATATAAAATTTCCAACAGTCAGACAAATAGGGAACAGCGAAATCACAATTTACAAGGTTTTAAAAAATTTTATAAATATGAAAAGCTTCAAAGAAATCGAGTTCATGAATGGATTTAGGTCTGCAAATTATTTTAGCTGAATTAAATTTAAAATTATGATTTTCCTCCCAGCAATTTTTAGAAATAGCCGATTTACTGGTTTCTTGTTTGCGGACGTAATTCATGTGTTCTTTTAGACGAAATTTAAGACTGCGTTTAGTTTGGCCAATATATGATAAACCACACTGACAGGAAATACTATAAATACCCCAAGAAAAATACCCCACCTTTCAAAATTGTTAGAAAACATTAAAAATTCATATGAAAACAATGATACAATGACAATGAAATCATTCAAAATTAGTTTTTTCATGCAAATTGAAATTATCACAAATTGAATTACATATGAAAGGTAAAATGAAATTAACAATAACTCAAGCGAGAAATGCATTTCAGTGAAAAATTCTTTTAAATCACCTTCATATCCGGATTCTTTTCGCTAGGTCCAAAACTTTTCCGGGTACTTTGCGATGAAAGAGGGAATTATGGAAGATTGCATTAGAAGCGATTCCTCCAGACCGTAAGGCATTTTATAAAGTGGAATCCAATGTTCTTACGTGAATTATTTTCTATTTGTATTATACAGTACGCCACACCATGTGAATGGATTTCTTTCAAAAGAAATTGGTAGAGATTTACTGTGAAATATCATGATTTAATTATTAAATGTGTTCAATCGCTTTTACATTAATTAAAACCATACCTTAATACGAAAGATTTGAATGACTTAAGAAAAACATAGATTGATAAAAATGAGCATAGTGCATTACATTTCGAATATGTTTGCGGTTTATAACAGTTTTGTGTATTAAAATGTTAATCTGCAAACAATTGTGCTATTTATTTCTTGAACCTTTGTTAATGCAAAACTTAATCAATTTTATGTACAAGGTGGGTATAAGTTTTGCATGAATATGATAAAAAATATTCTGCAATTAAATTAACGTGCGGAATTCCACCTTATTCTTTAAGTGAATGATTTGTGAAATCAATTTAATTTAAAAATCAAGAATTAAAAACATATTCATTAAACAATATCCATCTGATGGCATTTTACATGAAAAAAAAAAAAAAAAAAATGGCAAATGTCACCAATGTGGTGACCCACACGGATCACAAACTGATGATTATATATTTAATTATATTCCGAATGAGTCATTCCTTTTGTTATATCTTCCGTTTATTCCATACAAAGCGCCACCTGGCAGACGTTTTTCATGAATCCTCAACATACCAAATTTGGGGGGAACACGCTGATCTTTTTTTAGCTATAGAATACTATTTGTAGTAAACAGTTAAGTATAACAACACTCTACATTTTCGTGTGCATTTTTTAGATCCTAATATCTAAGTCTACGTTTAAAAAAAAAAAAAAAAAAAAAAATCACATATATTTTTGTATTTGAACAAATAATCGTTTTAGTTTGTACACGTCGTACACAAATTCTTATGTAATAGTATAATACGTTGCATGTCTGCGTTAGTACACTTTCTGGAAAAATAAAGAGAGGGTGGATGGTTGAATTATATAAACTCCTATAGTTCTTTGGAAGTATACCTTATTTCTTTGAATCAGAAAAAAGTCTATTATGTTAAATCGGTATATTAATTGCTGGTAATAAATAATGAGGCCTGCAAATTACTCTTTAATCAGTGCCTCTATGAAAAATCACAGCACCAAAAATAAATAAATGAGTAAAAATAAAATTACACATATGTTTGTGTCTTGTGAACATCATCTAAGTCTGTGTCATGTATCATATTTCAATAAATTCTTCGTAATATGTAGTGTTTTAACTTTCAAAATACCTATCTTGTATTCCTTAAGCGATCCCCACTAAACTTCTGAATTATTTATGGCCCTCTTCACTTACCGTCGCCGGAAGCCCGAGCGAATGTTATTCTATGGGGAAATTTTCTTCATAAATAACTTATTAACTAATACATATTTTTAAATTCTGTTTTCACATTCAGAAAATTCCCACCTGTTAAATTGACGGATCTTTCTTAAAAATGTATTTTTTTTTAATTTTTAATATTTTATTTTGAAATTGCAAAATGAAAAAAAATTCACATATTGAAAATTCGTATGTAATGGCCGTCAATTAATTACACTTTTCTTCCATCTTTCAGGCAATTTGTGGATACCTCCCAATAGAACTTCGTGTCCTGCGAAACAAACTATTCAAAGACCCCCATTTTCACACGTTGTGAAATGCTGCTTAGAAAGTGCGGATACCATCGAGCAGAATAAGTAGTAATCTGAAAGACCAGTGTCTGGTGAATACAGCGGATGAGCTAATGCTTCCCAGGAACTTTAAAGTGACTTTAATAAATATTGAATTGTGTGATGGTGCGTCATTATGAAGCAAAATTATTTTGCCGTACCCATTATGGTCGTTACTTTGCCGTATTCATTGTTGTTATCCATTGTGGTCATTCGACGCTCAAAGCATGGTTGAGATATGAGATTGGTTATTTGTCGTCGGTAACTATCACTATTAATGGTTTCACACGCAACTTCATTCAATACTGTTTGCTGTTGTTCATCTTCAAACTTTTTCGGTTGACCTGCTCGTTTGTTGTCGTTCACATCAAAATCACCCTTTTTAAAGCATTTAAACCACCGTTCCTACGTATATTGAGATGCAGCATGTTCATCATGAGATTTCCAGAGCATTATGATAACTTTCAGCAGCACCTTTCTTCAAAGCAAATCATTCAACACTTCCCGCATATGCTGCTCTTTATTGGCACGAACTTTGCCATGCTTTACCAAAATATATCTATGAAGTTGACACCTTCGACCCACTTGAAATCTGACAATTAGAAGTTTCTTGCCAATGGAATGAAATAGCCCACACATCACTTCGCATCTATTCTTCGACCACATTTTATGAAACCATGGAAGCATCTGCGCAAGTGTTAACTCAACGAGTCCAATGCTAAATTAGGGGTGACAGTCATCTAACCCAGAGAAAATGAGCAATAACAGAGCGTGGAATTACTGGATGTTTTCCAAATTTCAAACTGTCGGTCAAGCTGGCATCCCTCCAACATTTTGGACGCGTCCTCACTGCTAGTTTTAGGATATGTGACTGCACTGTAATACATTCTACTGCAACATTATCTATTGAAAACTAACCGCATTATTACCCGGTGCACCTAGTATTTTAAACTTTATTATCATTATTATTATTATTATCACTTAATAGCATTTTATTAAAGATCGTTGTAATTTGCTTTTATTTTAATGCTTATAATCTTTTTTTTTTTTTTTTTTTTTTTTAATATTGTCTCCTTGCTTTTACAGATAAATTAAGTAAAAACTTAAAAAGGTCCTGATAATTATTTTAAAAACGAAAACAAAAAGATATAAAAAGAAATATCTTGCGACGAGTCTTCTCTTTTTAAAAATTTTTCATCACTTTATATTTTGAATTTAATCGAAACTTATTTTTCTTAGAATGAGAAATTTTTATTAAAGAAACAATTTTTTTCGATTGATGTCAAATGAAATTTTATTTTAGAATATATTGTTTACATTAAATAGAGATAAATTAAAACACCGACCCAATTTATTTAGACATTTGCGAACTTAGCCGTTTTGTAAAATATCTAAAATAATACTAGATATTATTTCCTTGGAATTTTAGGGATGAAAAGAGCATTTTATACCTCATATATTTCAGTTTTGTCCCAAAAACAAACTAGTAACTAATAACAAATTAATTAAACTAGTTGGCATAGGTGGACTCTGCTCAGTTCCCCATCATATTTATGTTCTCATAAATTTCTAGTGCGAGACATTTTATAATCATGTTAAAAGAAATGAATTTGACCAAAGCTTGATACAGTGACAGAATGAAATCCCCGCCTAATAGGCTATCCACCGTTCACTTCGATATATTTATCTTATTCTAATCTATTAATTTATTTTATCAGGGTCAATTCCATTGTTTAGTTTTAATGCTACTATTTCCAATGCAATAATTCTCACAATTCATATTTATATGAAAAATTTACAATTTCACTATGTTGATAAAATCGTAAATTACGAATAATTTATGAAATTTTCCTATTAGAATATTTGTATTCAATCATGTTCGAACAAATATCATAAAAATTTTGAAGTTGTTTAATGTATTTATGATCCTCAAAATGGAAGTTTATGCTCAATTTTGCCTTATTCTGACATGTTAAGTAAATCGTAAATTCCAAATAACTTACGAATTTTTTAAATTGGAAAAATCATATAGTGTATGATATTCATGCCAGTATCCTAAATGATATTTCGAAAGTGGTTTGACATCTTTACGATGAAAATATCCATCAAGATTGACGTTTATGTGAAATTTTGCTCTATACTGCCATGTTAAGAAATTATGCCATGAAATAACTTGAGTAATTTTCAAAGTAGCATATTTATAGTTACTGCTGTTCATTCTGGCATCAAAACTGATATTTTAAAACTGGTCTGACATTTTTACACTAAAACGTTTCCATTTAATGCACGTTTAAGTGAATTTTTGTCCTATTCTCCCATGTTAAAAAAAATCGTAAATTTCGAATAACTGCTGAAGTTTTTAAATTCGAATGTTCCAAATGAATAGGGTTCTTGCCAGTGTTGAAAGTAATATTTTAAAACTGATCTGACCTCTCTGCGACAATTTGTTCTTGAGATATCGTGTACACAACAGACTAACAAACTA
This sequence comes from Salticus scenicus, assembly GCA_963930645.1. Classification (NCBI taxonomy): domain Eukaryota; kingdom Metazoa; phylum Arthropoda; class Arachnida; order Araneae; family Salticidae; genus Salticus; species Salticus scenicus. The sequence goes on along the minus strand of OZ005649.1, from coordinate 371,960,477 downwards.
ATGGACTAACACACTAGCCCACTAACACACTAATAGACACCCTACAGACAGATACCATACAAATTTTGTCATTTTCGGATTCCTCACACCTGAAAACGTGTAGAAACTTCAAAAAACCGAGGTCGAAAATTTTCACGATTACCTAATTTCCCCATACCTATAGTATGATGGGGAACTAAAAAATAATGTTGGAGTCGTCCTGTAAAAATTAATGCTTAAAATGCGTTATCGCAGTAGCATATGGCCATGATGCTTCTTTCAATTGTCTTTATTCATTTGAGTGAGGATAGCTCATGTACTCATGGAGATACAAAGGTTTCTTTAACAACAATGGAAAAAAAATTCGGTAAGTTTTCTTTTTCTTTTTTTTCAAACTAATGCAACGTCATTGTCACAAAATATGACATACGTGCAGTAAAGGAAACTTTTATTACACCCAAAATGTAAAAATATTTAATATCTAGCAAAACATGAGCATTTTTACAAAAATGTATTTAACTGCTGCGCAAACGCTAAAAAGTTTCTTTTACATAACGTATTAACTCAATATAATACAGTTGAAAAATATTGGAAAGGTATTGTTAATAAAATGAATTAAATTCAAATACGAAAGAAAAAAATCAATACATTTTTTGCCAAAATTGTTACTTTAAACCAGTGTGCACTATATTGCCATTGACTAATTTAAAATTAAAATTCGGTTAAAACCCGTTTTCGTTTTATTTCCTTTTGAGAACAACCGAGATTTAACCATTGTATTGATGACATCTTGATGAATTTTTACGGTATTTGTTTTGTTTTTTATACGAAAATTTCATACATTTGACTAACGCATTATTGAAAACAAATTTTGTTAATATTTACGCATGCGTAGTTAAATATTATGTAGTACAAATGCTTATAATTCACCTGATATTTAATACTTTTAAATTCTGATTGTAGTATATTATCTCTACGTAAAGTATGTCAAGTTTTTTTAAAATTGACATCACTCTAATGTAAAAAGTGTGCATGTTATTAAAAAAATAAATAAATAAACTTCCGAGTTTTTGATGAAACCTTTATAGTACCTCCATGAATATGCCTGCTATTGTGATATAAATTAATACAGATACTTTAAAGAAGCATCATTATCATGTGGTACAGCCAGAGTTCATTTTAAGCATCATTTTTCACATGAGAATAACAAACAGTAGGGGAGAGTTTGATAAAACGGGGTAGTCTGACAAAACGGGATACGTCTCCTAGGGACCTGTCTAGTACTTCTATCAAGCGGACGACGACAGAAACTTGTTCTCGGCCGTCATTACACCATTCTCAGTTCGTCCCGTCTCGAGACCACTAGTTGATGGAAAGTTGTAGCTCTTAGAACTTTTTTACTCTGATTTCCTGGCACTTTCTACATTTACATGCGTAGTTTTCTAGATTATACTGCCTACATATATGGGAATATAATTCCGGTGAGTATTACATTTGATTAAACATTTATTAACGAACATTCTCATGTGTAGTCTATCTAATTTCCCTTTCACGTTTAGGCATCAGCCATGTTTGTTTTGAAAAGTGTCGGAGTTGGACAAAACGGGATGCAGTTTTTTATGTCGTATATTCGTCCCTCCTATGTTTGTATTTCCTCGAGTGAAGGAAAACCCACGACTCATGGATGATGCTTTCCCAGTATCATTTGCAGTGTATTACAAGCCCGGCTGGATCACGAAGGAGATCTTCATTGTTTGGTCTAAAAAATTCGTAGAATTTTCCAACCCAGACCACGAGAAGCCAGTGCTGTTGCTACTTGATGGACTTAACAGTCACACCAAATGTTTGGAATTTGTAAATTTGGCAAGAGAAAATAATGTAACCATCCTAACCTTCCCCCACATACAACTCATCGCCTTCAGCCCCTGGATGTCAGTTTCATGGCTCCACTGAGCACGTATTATGAACAAGGAGTTCGAAAGTGGCTGTTCAACCATCCAGGTAGGTGCGTCACAATTTACGAAGTTTCAAAACTGTTCAACGCGGCCTATTCACGGGCAGCTGTTGCAGAAACTGCCATTAAAGGGTTTAGAAAAACTGGCATAAGTCCTTACAATCCTGACATCTTCCCAGATCACTTGTCTGCACCCTCTGTCACCACAGATCACCCTACGTCAGACCTGCAGCAAGAACCTCCAGGCGTTGGGCACCAGACTGATATGAGCAAAGACCAAGAGCAACCTTCAACTTCTTCAAGGGACATCGTAGGAGTAGACCAACCAACAAACATGTCAGGAGACAGCCTATGTCCAGACCAACCTGCAACATCCTCAGGGGAGAAAGGATTAGAACTCTCTTGTTATCGCCCTAAGCTACCATTTTCCATCTCTCCAAAGTTCGTTCTGCCTGTACCTCAAGTAAAAGGGCCTCGCCCAGAAAAAAGGGCTGATAAGAGAAAGAAGAAAACTGTAGTAATAACATAATCTCCATATAGGAGTGAGTTAGAAATGGAAGAAAAAGAAAGGACGATTAAACTACAAAAATGAACCAAGAAAATTGAAGAAAAGGCTGCTAAGAAATCCCTCTTAAAAATTACATAAATGAAGTTTGTAAGAAAAGGAAAGGGAAAAGCGGATGAAAAAGAGCTACCAGGTCCAGCCAAACCTAAAAATAGGCCTACAAAAGAATCCAAAGGAAAGCCTAATCCTGATGTTAAAAGTCAAAACATAGAAAAGTTTAATAAACCTTCAGCAAGCAGCCAAGAATGCATGTCGTCATCGTCTGAAAATGAAACAGAGGGAGGAGAAACCTGCATATTTTGTAATGCACTGTACGTCGACTCTAAGGCTGGTGAAAGTTTAGATCCAATGTTCTGGATGCCAAGAATGGGCTCACGAAGCGTTTCTAATGCCGACGAAGAGGACTACACCTTTATATGCGACTTTTGTTCTGTTATAGGCCTAAATATAAGATCTTCTTTCCCATTTTGTAAATAATGACATAAAAAACTCTTATTTTAAGTCTCTGATTAATGAAGACATTGTTCTTTCAAGCAGAAATTTTGCTTTACACGTTTTTGCCAGTTAATTATGCTTTTCAGTTAGTTTTACACAAAAAATTAAACATTGTAATCCCTATCCCGTTTTGTCCAACACAGGTATGCTAAAACGGGATGTGTAAGAGTTTGGTAAATAATTTTTTTTACTATTTCACAGTCATTAAATTTAGCTAAAACTATGTTTTTTGTGTGCTTCAATAAATGTTGTAGTTACAAAAAAATAATGTGTGATTTTCTTCAACACATTTTTCGTAGTAAAAAAAAACAAGAATGGTATCCCGTTTTGTCCAACTTTCCCCTACTTTTTTCCTTTATTTTGTTGCTTGTCTCTATCATCCTTCGGAACAAAATCTTAGATGAAATATATCATGAAGCGAAACATGTATTTTACACCCTTAACTTGAAAGAGAATCAATCAAGTATTTCTTTAAATATTTGAAAGAATATTTAAATATGCAAGTATTTAAGTACTCATTGGTAACCAGAATATAATCTAAATCACGATCATTTCATTGTCAAAATGTTATCAGATGTTAATATATTTAGTATTTTTGGTTGAATAAAATTTTGTATGCTTTTGTATTTCATTGTTTTTCATGCGAAGTTCATATTTTTCAGAATTCAAAATCAGTTTTTCAGTGTATTTTAAAATAAAGATTTCATAAACAAACAGACAGACCGAAATCATATACACCATTGGCGGCCATAAAGGGTTAGCGAAGCCCTCGAGACTTAAAGGGTCTTCAACACGAATCCAAAAATTAAGACTTTCTCTGTTTTTTTTTTTTTTTTTTTTTTTTAAGAAGAAGAAGAAAAAAGAAAGGAAAAAAAAAAAAGAAATTTTTAGCAACTTTGTCAATCGTTAATATTTCGGAAGTCATTTGCTTGGATATCTCGCTGTGCCAGGAGTGAGGAAAGTTTAAAATACCCGTGTATAATCTCGGTAATTTTCGTCATGTTAACTTTGAATTCAGAGTGCAACAACTTTTCTATTATGACTGCACTAATTTAATTCTTAAATAACAAATCTACTATCGGATAAATTTCAAATAGATGGTGAAGTCGATGTTCAGTGAGTTAAATGATGTACTACAGTTACACAGTGGACAATCAACGACGGTCTGGGTGGTGGTTGGTGGTTGGGTTTTACGTCGCACTAGTGCTGCGCAGATGGGCAATTGGCGACGATCTGGGACACACCCCTAGAGGTGGTCCGGAGACATGCCATCACAATTTTGATCCTCCACGGAAGGGATGGCTCTCCTGCTTCGGTGACCCCCAGAGGTATAATTTTTGGTGCGAACATGGAGGACATTGCGGCCACGACAGTTTTTACGTGCACCAGCCACCATTAGTGTACACGACGATATTTGGCCCGCTCGATTGTCGAGATGAGGACAGATAGCACATGAGAAAGTTACAGCACAGGAGAAAGTTACAGCACAAAGAATTTGTGCTGTAAGTGTATTTGTGTAAGGGTATTTGTGTGTATATGTGTTGTACAGCACAAAGAATTTGTGCCGAACCCAGACGACGGTCTGGGATACGTCCTTGCAGTGTTCGAAGATAAGACATTGTGATTTTGAGGGGATGGGTTTCGCGCTTTGATAACCCTCAGAGGTATTAATTATTATGGCACATGGAAGACACTGCAGCCATGACGGATTTTACATGCATCTGGTACCAATAATGTACAGACGGCAGCAAAATTATTGATGAGCCAGCAATAATTCGAACTCTAAAGGTGTGCACCTAATACTATTTTGTTAACTAACCTCTTAACTGCCCCGGGGGTATATATACGCTTTTCCAAAGTACGTTCCTTTGTATTGTACTGCCACCAGCGAAACTACTGACACGGTTTGACAATGCAATAAAATAATCTTAAAAGTAATCTTGACAGTGTTTCAGAAAATGTTACTCATTTCAGATTTGAGAGAGAGCGTTGGCACTGGGGAGTGAATCTCGTAAATTTTATTCATTGAAATTTTATTTTTCCGACTGAGTGAAAATAATGCCTGGACCGGGAGTCGAACCCCGGATCATTGACTTACAAGGTCAAGGCTCTACCAATTGAGCTATCAAGGCCGACACCCCGGTCAGCATTACTCACTCAGACAACCTTTAGGCAGAAACATCTCTGGTCTATCATGTAGATAGCTCGACAGAAATAAGCCGCAGGAAATGGAAAACACCATTAGATAATGGGAGAAAGAAATACAATTTTTATTTCATTGAAATTTTATTTTTCCGAGTGAGTGAAAATAATGCCTGGACCGGGAGTCGAACCCCGGATCATTGACTTACAATTTGGCCTGGATAGTTTAATTGGTAGAGCCTTGACCTTGTAAGTCAATGATCCGGGGTTCGACTCCCGGTCCAGGCATTATTTTGACTCAGTCGAAAAAATAAAATTTCAATGAATATGATTTTCTTCCACAGTTGATTGTGTGATTTTAACAAAAAAGCTCGTAAATTTTACTCGGCAGGTAAAGGATTAAATATTTGTCGGGACATGATCTTAGTCTCTATACTGTTTATGAAAAAGTAAGTTGGTGATAAAAATTAGCCAGCAAACTAAGAAAAAAAAATATGAAAACTGTGGTTGTGTGCTTTAATAATTTTGCTGTCGACTGTACACGAATTTCATTGGCCGGCACAAATATCGAACCCGCTATAAACAGATGGAAGAGAACTGTTGCAAATGTCAGATATTATTTTTAACCCCCTCCTTACACACAAACACTAAATAAATAAATTATAAAATAATTATTGCAAGTGAGTCGCAAGTTGTTGGAGCAACTATTGATAAACCTAGAATGAAAGTATTTTTTAAAAATAATTATTTAAAAAAAAAATAAGGATAAAAAACAAACAGTACAATTTGTCTTCAGTTTTTAATTCCAATTAATATTTTAACAGAAATATAATTAATATTTACTGGAATTAATTGTATTGTTAATAAACCTAAAATAATTCATTAATTACGTATCGGTACTGAAACATTTTCAAACATTATCAAGATAGAATTGCAAGTGAAATTTATTCTGGTGTTGATGTATATATTTTTAAAAAAATTCTAATAAAATAGAAGTTTAAAAATTTCAAAATCTTTGAAAAAACATTACACAGTAACATGAAGAAATATACTTCCAGGGAGTTGCTAAAACTTTGTCGTATTTCTCGTAATGTACTTTTTCTTTTTATCATCACAGGGAATAAACATTTTTAGCACAACTTTTTCGAAAAGTAGGGAAAATTTTAAAAAAAGAAAATTTCTTATTAATGGACAAAAAAAAAATCTTATGGGATAAAGATTTTAAAATGTGCTTTTTCAGAAAACACAGTTTCCTTTTTTGCTTCGTTTTTTTTTTTTTTTTTTTTTTTTTTTTTAAATTCCCCATACATCTAACTATATCATTTCCGATATAGTCTCTAGCTTAAAAGATTAACGTAATTTTTTTTTCTCTGAATTTAGCCCATCTTTATAGATAGCAAAATATATCGTTTCCTGTTCTTTTTTATGTTTAAAAGCTACGGCTGAATCATTCTTTAAAGTGAATTTAGTCAAGATTTTTTTAAATAAATACTTCTAAATCTTTTTATATTTTTCGGGATTTTCTTATATTACTTTAAAAATAAACCAAAACTCAACATTTTAGTCGCATTAATTTAAAGATACACTGTATTTTATTTTAATTACTTTAAATTTAAGTATTTTTTCAAGAAGGTATCCTTTATTTCGATTATTCTTCTTTCCGGTCACATACTATGTACACATAGTAATAGTTATCATGAAAAAATCCGAGAATGAGATTTTTGTTTCTGAAGATCATGGAAAGTATCTAGAATATATTTTGTTGCTTTATATTGTGCTCAAATATGATAAGCATTTAATAAGTCACGTGAATTTCATGAATTTTCATAAGTGTATATCTATAAGTTTTTTACACACACACACACACACACACACACACACACACACACACACATATATATATATATATATATATTGGATTCATATTATATGAAATTATTATAAATATTGATGGCGGTCAATGGACGATCGGGTTAATTCCATAGACAAAATGTTTGTGCATTATGTTAAAGTATCCTAATTCGAATATTGGTCTACCCTTTTTTCCGCTTATATATACATGCATAAGATATACATCTTCTGACTAATAAAATTGAAATAGCGTCTGTCTGTAAGCTGTCTACAGAAATATTTACCGCGCTTACACGCATGACATTCGGCACACAGATAGTCTGTAACGTCTCCGTGTACAACTCTGTAGCGGACGCCATTTCTTAGGATAGATTATCAGATCTTACCGATGGACAATGGGTTAACCTTTTATCCAGAGGTATGTCGTTTGATTTCTAATCGAAAGGACCCAGGATCAAATTCGACCGGTCACCAAATTGTTGATTCCTGGACGTGCAAAACACGCAACCAAGAAAACAACTTCAACCTGGGTCAATAGATAGCAGCACCATTCAACCAACAAAACCAGTAACGAACAGTACTGCGAAAATAGAGCTCATTTATGTACTCGCTGGAGGGAGAATGGTGTAGCGGACGCCATTTCTTAGGATAGATTATCAGATTATACCAATGGACAATGGGTTAACCTTTTATCCAGAGGTATGTCGTTTGATTTCTAATCGAAAGGACCCAGGATCAAATTCGACCGGTCACCAAATTGTTGATTCCTGGACGTGCAAAACACGCAACCAAGAAAACAACTTCAACCTGGGTCAATAGATAGCAGCACCATTCAACCAACAAAACCAGTAACGAACAGTACTGCGAAAATAGAGCTCATTTATGTACTCGCTGGAGGGAGAATGGTGTAGCGGACGCCATTTCTTAGGATAGATTATCAGATTATACCAATGGACAATGGGTTAACCTTTTTTCCAGAGGTATGTCGTTTGATTTCTAATCCAAAGGAACCAGAATCAAATCCAACCGGTTGCCAAAACTCGAAGCCATATTTTCAAATATTTAAAAAGGAAGAATGTTATTAATGAAAATGTATTTATGTATTTAACTCTATTAAATTTCTCGACATTTTTCTTTCTATTGTAATTTCAGCCTGTTGCCAATAAAATAAAATGCTTACAATTTTTTATTTCAATTACTTTTCTAACATAAAAAGAAACATTTCTCTACACGTATTAAATAACTTTATAAAAAATTAAAAATTAAACCTGTATCATTAAAAATTCCTGATAAAACTGACCTCATAACATTTTTAATTTTATATTTATGTTTAAAATATTAATTTCATTAAATCAAATAATCTTATATCTTTTTGTTCTATATTTTATGGTTCACAAAGTAATGTGGGTACAGCTTTAGTATTTAGTCCCCATGGCGAATTTTAATATTTATTGTTATTTTGGCGATGAATAAAAATAGTTATCGCAATTGCATAAGTAAAGAATTTGGCAAGAAACGTCTTATTTATTATTCGAACTTCAAAGTTCGCCAACAGGGTCTTATGGAATAGCTATTCCCTAAAGTGAATGCACATTTGGTTTATTTTAATAACTTATTAATAAAACCGAAATAGCGCCTGTTTTTCCCTCTGTCAGCTGTCCTCAGAAAAATGTGAAATTTCGTACACGTACACGCATAGTCTGTAATATCTCCGTGTGCACCTCAAAGCCGAATTTACAATTTTTAAATTGGAAGCAAATTATTAATTAAAACGTGATTAACTATGGAAATATTTTGCGAAACTTTTCCCCAAGGAACTTTTCTTTTAACACTCGGATGGAAAAAAATAAATAAACGTAGGTTTTGCTGTTTCTTTCATTCAGTGCGCTATAAGGCGATACAAAATGCTTTTTTACTTTCCGAACACTATAATGAGGAAAGTATTGTAATCATGTCAAAAATCCGAATTTGAGATTTTGATGTTTCTATACGTTTCAAGGTCCAATGAGTCCGTTTTCACTATTTTTGCGATGATGTATGTATGTGTGTGTGTATGTATGTGTGTATGTATGTGTGTATGTATGTATGTGTGTATGTCTGTGAGTGAACACCCTAGCGTCTAAACGCTTCGTTCGAATAAGCTAAAAGTTGGTACGTATGTTGTAAGTCACCATAGTACGAACCCTATAGATTTTGGTGAATCTAGCACTTATAGTTTTTTTACAGGGACACAAAGAAAAATTCTTTATCATTACGGCCTATGGGACCAAAATATTAAAAGTGCGATAGCATCTAAACGCCTTATTAAATTGAGCAAAAAATTTATACACATATTATAGGTCACAGGTACTCAACCTGTATAGAATTTGGAGAATCTAGGACTTATAGTTTTCTTACAGGGACATAAAGAAAAATTCTTTATCATTATGGCCAATGGGGCCAAATTTTTAAAGTGTGATAGCGTCTAAACGCCTTATGAATCTAAACAAAAAAATTGTACACATGTTATAGGTCACAGTTGCACGAACTGTATAGATTTTTGGGAATCTAGCACTTACAGTTTTTTTACAGGGACACAAAGAAAAATTCTTTATCATTATGGCCTATGGGACCAAATTTTTAAAAGTGCGATAGCATCTAAACACCTTATTCAGTTGAGCTGAAATTTTATATGAATATTATAAATCACAGTTGCACTAACTATAAGCATTTTGGTGAATCTAGCATTTATAGGTTTTTACAGGGACACAACGAAAAATTATTTATCATTATGATCTATGGGCTCAAAGATCAGTAGCGTTAAATAAAACATCGTGTAATATATGGAGAAAAATACTCAAACACTCTATTATGGTTTTATCCCTTTTGTTTGTTTAACAACTCCCCTTTCTTTACTTTATCTACAAAACTGTTAATTACTCAATGTTCGGAAAGTCGAGTGGAGTCACTCCAGATTTTTTTTAAATTCCAATCGTGCGTTCAGTAATAGATTATTTTACTTTCCGAACACTATAGTGAGGAAAGTATTGTAATCATGTCAAAAATCCGAATTCGAGATTTTGATGTTTATATACGTTTCGAGGTCCCGTGAGTCCGTTTTCACTATTTTTACGATGATATATGTATGTGTGTATGTATGTGTGTATGTCTGTGAGTGAACACGCTAGCGTCTAAACGCTTTGTTCGAATAAGCTGAAAGTTGGTGCGTATATTGTAAGTCACCATAGTACGAACCCTATAGATTTTGGTGAATCTAGCACTTATAGTTTTTTTACAGGGACACAAAGAAAAATTCTTTATCATTATGGTCTATGGAACCAAAATCTGAAAAGTGCGATAGCAACTAAACGCCTTCTTCAATTGAGCAAAAAATTTATACACATATTATAAGTCCTAGTTACTCAATCTGCATAGAGTTTGGAGAATCTGCCACCTACAGTTTTTTTTACAGGGACACAAAGAAAAATTCTTTATCATTATGGCCTATGGGGCCAAATTTTTAAAAGTGCGATAGCGTCTAAACGCTTATTTAATAAGAACAAAAAAAAATTGTACACATGTTGTAGGTCACAGTTGCACGAACTGTATAGATTTTGGTGAATTTATCACTTACAGTTTTTTTACAGGGACACAAAGAAAAATTCTTAATCATTATGGCCTGTGGGACCAAATTTTTACTTTCTTCTATATTCAATAGAAGAAAGATTTGGATTCGTAAAAATTTTTGACCTCGGGTTTTTGATGGATTTACACGTTCTGAGAGCTGTATAACACGATTTGACCATTTTTAGAAAATGTGTGTCTGTTTGTCTGTCAGTCTCTGCGTGTGTGTGACAAACTTTTGTGGCAACTGTATCTCAGGAACTACTTCACAGAATTCCATACAAATTGGTATGTAGTTGCACCTTGACATAAATTAGTGGCTATGAACTTTTGGTAAAAATTGTCTTACAGGTTGCGTTGCCATCCCGCTTTTTCTAAATTTTTAACATGGTGGTATAGTACAAAATTTTGCATAAATGTGCACAAAGAAAATTATTTTTTAATAATCATTATGAAATTTACCAGAATTATTTATTTTTGAGATAGTTAACTGAGAAAATTTTTTTGTATGTGTAGGAGCCTCGCCTCCCCCCCCCCGGGGGGGGTATTCCCCCCTCGAGGGGAGTAAATTTTCATGATGGGTATCTTTCAAAAGAGCTCGCTAGTACCTTTAAAACGAATAGTTGAACCATAGATCTGCGACAATTTAAAATGAAGTTATCGATTTTTTTTAATGTAATATTGACAATTGGATATTTAGTGTTATATTACTTCTCTAATATAGAAATCATCTGCATTATCATGGAAGATATTTTTTTTAATAATAATTTTAATAAATTATTTTTACTGAGTGAATTTGTATAGGAAAATATAGAAGAAAGTCATGTGGTGGCCACAACATACTAGTTAAAAGTGCGATAGTATCTAAACGCCTTATTCAATTGTGCTGAAAATTTATATGAATATTATAAATCACTGTTGCACTAACTATAAGCATTTTGTTGAATCTAGCATTTATAGGTTTTTTACAGGGACACAACGAAAATTCTTTATCATTTTGATCTATGGGTTCAAAGTGAAGTAGCGTTGAATAAAACATCGTGTAATATATGGAGAAAAATACTAAAACACTTTATTACGGTTTTATCTCTTTTGTTTTTTAATAACTCCTCTTTCTTTACTTTATCTACAAAACTGTTAATTACTCAATGTTCGAAAAGTCGAGTGGAGTCACTCCAGATTTTTTTTCTTCATTTTGAAAGTAAATTAAATTTCATAGCATATTTTAGTACTACATTTGGAGTGGAATTGCTGTCATTTATGGTCCACCGATTAAATGAAATAAAATATAAGAAATTACTTGATAGTAAAAACTATCTGCAGTCTGTATAGTGTTGTTTAATGTAATCGAAGCTTAAATATACAAAAAATGTACCTCGATTTTTTTATTTTATTTATTTATTTATTTATTTATTTATTTATTTATTTATTTATTTTTTTTGTCCGTTTTGAAACAGTATTTCAATAAACACCCAAACTGAACTTCTAGGGCAATGCGTTGGTCGTCTCAGGCAAAATGGACCAGCACTCGAAATACTGCGTGTAGAAAAGACGATGCCGAAGGCAGCAAGGATCCAAAGTAAAAGATCCAAAGGCACCAACGTTTTCAATGGATTTCTTTTCATATATATATAGTGAAATTATTATTATTTATTTATTTTAATTGATTTAAATATTGCGACAAGCGACGATTGAAAATAATACTAGTGTGTATATATATATGTGTATATATATATATATATATATATCTTTCCATGATTTTTTTTTTTTTTTTATAATTTGCTACATTGCTTTGATAAGTATGGTTATGAGAAATAATAAGTGCACTTACAGCTTTTTAGCAATGATAAATAATTATGTCCGATGGTATCTAATTGTCAGTATTGAGAAAAATTATTTAAATAAGAATAAAACTATCCATTTTAGAATTTTGCTAAATTATTGTCAAAACTTGAAACTGGGTGCTCATCATTTATAAAACCGCTTTAACATATGTAAAATTTTAAAAAGCTTTTTTATAAAAGCAAATTTTAAAATATTACATTTTGGAGATATAAATTTATAAAATATAGCTTTTTAGGTTCCAAAGCTTTTCACTATTACAAAAAAAATAAAAATAATAATAATAATAATAATAATAATCTGATGCGTCACTCACACGACTTTATCTTACCCTGAAATTTAATACTATAAATATAGATTGGGGATTAAGAGGTAAGATAATGAGTACTGTTATGTAAAACTGTGTTAAAACAATTCAAATTAGGCTTCGGAACAGCTTTATTTCACAAATCTTTCTATGTGAGTAGGGGGGGGGGAGGTTACCACTCCCCTCAAACCCCATTTCATTATTGTACCTACATTTATATAGAATTCAAATCTGCTTTTAAATTCAAAAGTTTATTTAAAATTATTCAGGCAACTTTCACACACAACATTCCTTGAAACTTATCTTTCTTGAACAAACATTTCTAGTAACGAACGTAAACTTCAAAGTATATTAATTGGATCGCTTGAATTTCTTTGTTTTTAATTTACGCTAACAGACACAGACAAAGATCAAATGTTAAAATCTTGACTTTGGTATTCAAGAAGCCTCAAAACGTGTAAATATACAAAAAAAAAAACAAAGCGGTGAATATTTAGCTTAAAAAAATACATTATTTACCATATGGCCATGAGGAATTAATTTCAATTCCTAAGCAGCTTTCCTGGACATGGTAAAATATTTTAGTAAAGCACTAACAAGAAAAAAAATATTGTATTGCTAATGTATTGGCAACCCTGTATATCCTCTGAAAGTTATGTGTCCATCACATGGTTCACATAAACGTAATCTTATATTAATAACACACGGCCCAATCTGAAGTCCATCAATTTTCAAGTATTGTTGCACTATAATCTACTTTTTTTTGTGTAACCCTGTAAAACAGTGAGTTATTTCCATATCATATTCTACATTAAATATGTTGTTACGTATATAAAAAATATATATTCGTTTCATTTGGTTTTGTACAGTCTATAGATGTTAAACTCTACTTACCAGCAATTTCCTCGATAGACGTAATGTATTTGAATTCTCTTGGGTGTCCCTGTACACGAACTATTCGCTTGATCTCAATGAAAAGTTTAGTGTAGCATCCCTATATGATACACATTTAGAATACCAAGTTTGAACTTTCTACTATTATTTGTTCTTGAGATATGCTGATAACAGACACATAGACACACACACACACACACACAGACCATTCGCTAAAAACTTGATTTTCGGATTCAGGGGACCTCAAAGCGTATAAATATAACAAAAACTCACTTTCAAAAATTTGACCCAAAATCAATATTTTCTCTACCTTATGGGTAAGAGGAAATAATAACATCTTCATGTGACCCACGTGGTCTAACCTTAAAAGAATGATGTTAGAGGCGTTGTCATACGGCGTAACACAAATGAAGTTAACTGTGTTCTACTCAAGATGGACACCGCAATAGCAGACAATGTTACAGTATGAGTCTTGTTCTATTTTAATTACAAGTTTCAAAGTGTAAATATGAAAAAGTATTTTATTCTTAAACAGCTCTTTACACATTTTATATAATTTAAATAAACATGAAGACACATTCATTTTAAATTTGGAATATGAAAATGAACATTCAGTCAATTAAACCTACTCGGAATGAAACTGCGTATAATGTGAACATAATCATCAAATTCACGACATCTCAAATGCAGAAGAAGAACTTAAATACAGCATTGCTGCCGAGTGTTAAACACAAGATGTGTAACATTTCGTTAAGATGAATAGTAACAGTGCTCGTCATGAAAATTGCCTCTGACACCATTTCAGCATATTCTTAAGTAAAATGACCTCGTGAATCCGAATAGGACGCCCATTTTGCCCTATCACACACCGTTTTTTAGGAATGGCCCCTTATTTTTTATTACTTTTCGCTGATTTTATGGCTATAAATTTGATTTTTAGGAAGTGGGGTTTACTTTAACCGTTAAATATCTTCTGAGGGGTTACAGAGTTGGAAAATTCTAAAACATTGACAAGGGAAAAAATTGGGGGGGGGAGGGCTGAAATTATACATTACATATCTTATATTTTTTAATCTGTTATTAATGTTATTTTTTAAATTATATATTTTTTTGTTTTTAAGTGTAAATTAATTATTTTTTATTCCTCAAATCAAATTCATGGTCATAAAATTATCGAACAGGGAAAGAAATTGAGGGATGGGGTGGTGTTTCTAGAAAATGGTGGGTGAGTGGGTAAAATAGGAGTCATATTCGAATTCAAGAGGTCATTTTACATAAGAATCAGCAAAAATGGTATCAGATCTCGATTTTGCAGAGCAGTGTAATTAGCTAAAAACTTTAAATAACATATAATATTAAATAAGTTGTAATGTTCTGAAAAAATATTTATCAAATAAATAGCAGTTGAAATGTTTATTTTGAAAGAAACAATAAAAGTTTTCAAAAATCTCTTTTCGTTACTTAAAAATAAATTTGCTCCGTTTCTAGTTTTTCGTTACACTTTTACAATAATAAACTAGCAAAAATTTCCTGTTTGCTGTAAATGATCTCATCTGTAACCAGAACAATAAAGAAGAAAATCACACAAATGAATTCTCTCAATGCTTTAGCTCAGATTTTTTATATTCTTTAATCAAGAAAAGAGCACTTTAGTCTTTCTTTTATAGAGCATATTTGTGTTATCTTTCCAATAAATCTCGCGGGACTCATAAAGATTTAGCATCTTTACTCACGGGCATTATAAGTAATCACTTAAAGAAAGATTGTTACTGGCATTTATTTGATGAAAGAAAAATTTTAAGTGTATTATATATATGCATATTTATATATATATGCATATAACTTTATGTCAAATTAAATAAGTGTATTTTTGAGTGATTTTCTTCATATATTATTATCAGATAAAGCTTAAGAAAAATTTTTTAAGTAGGTCTTATTTCAGATTGTCACACTTTAATTGTAACTATGTTTACACTGGGCGAAATCTGTAATTTCGAGATATAGAGAAAAACATAAAATATGGAAACTAATAAAAATCATTTCTCCATATCTATATTATTACAACTGATAATAACAATTATTATTTAACTCATGAACTCATGAACATACGAGAGTGCGCCAAATGGAAACCAATGGAAACCTAATGGATGTTATGTATAATATCAAAGTCGACAAATGTAAAAGCTTATTTTATACAACATGGTAAGTTTGGAAGATGATCTGTGTGATTGATTTTGACATTGTGTGGTATTCATGCAGCAGTTTATTGAATTCACGAGAAACAAATAAGAATTATTTCTATTCAACTAGTATGCTAAATTTCTGTTTTATTTTATTTTATTTTATTTTATTTTATTATCTGTCTCCTTTAGTATAGTAATTAAAAATTCAGAAATCCTATGTTTTAAAACTGGGCCCCACTGTAATTTTAATCCAGATTTTCGTGGACGGAATGAGTTTGTTGGTAACTCTCTGGTAGAATTTAATTCATTTTTCTAAGGGTGCAATCTCTCAGACCCAAATAGTCAACAAATGCATAAATTTTCTTTCAAGTTCATCTTCTGAATATCTCCCAGACATGCTTGGTCAGTTTAAATTACAAGAGCATTCGTAACATAGAAGAGACTCGCTCCTCTAAATTTTAGCTCTGAAGATTGTGCTAGCCTTGTCTTACATCATAAGAACATAGATCGTACCCACACTGCAGAAATTTTCTAAATGACATAAGTCAGAAGAAAAGAAAATATTTTAATTATTTTTTAACCAGCGTGGTGACATCTCGAACCTCAATTCATCTTTAACAAACATCCTGCTCATTGCCAGGAATTAATTACATTCACCTCATCAAAGTGTACCTATAGGTAGCCCGTGAATCGTCCTGGATCTTACTAGACTGCACTTACTCGTCACTGTAATCCATTAGAGAATCTATGCTGAAATACGAGCTTATCTGATGAAAAATTACTTAGTTATTTTGTTGAATTGTAGCTGTGTTAAAACAAAATGCGTACGTGAACTTGTTATGTTTCCAAATCTTACGACTCCTGAGTCCATATTTATTTAGTTAAATAACATGAAAAAAAAATGAAAAAAAAAAAAAAAAACTTTATCAATGGCATAAACAATAATTTACATCTGCAGTAATTTTACACTATCCGCTATATTTCAAACTATGGCTGTTTCTTTTTTTCTTTTTTTTTTTTCAAGTTATCAGTATACTTATATGCATAAATTCTTTAAATCATGTTCAACTGCAATGTTTTTGTGCTGCTGTTTTCAACTGTTATTAAAGCACTCGTTTCTGAAGACGAATAAAGATTTAATCTTAAAACTCAAATATTATAAGAACATACAAAGGTATATCTACAAAATTCATAATTTTTTTTAAACATTTTTCAACAAAGTTAAGTGCTTATCACTTCGGTTTGATTGTCTAGCTATTCATCTGTCTGTGGTGTCTGTCCTCACTATAACTTTCGTAAATATTTTTTAAATGCCTTACATGATAATATGTTATTTAAGTTCAATGTGGTACACGTTCTCTATTCAGAGTGATATAAATTGGATAGCTAATTTGTGTACAAGAAAACCCAAAATAATTCAAATACATAAAGTTTTACAAAAGATAATTCTGTACAGTATACGTCGATACCGACTACACAAAACATAAAAGTATTATAAGGCCCTGGAAAAAAGTATAAGGTTGCAAAGTATATTAACAAAAACAGTATAAAACATATTAAAACTCGAAAAATCTAATATCACTTTTTCTTAGAAATGAAATTAAAAACATAAACATAGGTTATCAACGTATGTAATATATAATCAAAGCATTAAATGACAATTTAGAAATCTGATAGCATTTCATCTTGGAAATAATTATAAGGTCGAGGAGTTGTGAATGAAAATATAAAATCAACATCCTACAAATGGACATTTTTTTTCAAAGGCATTTATCTGTCGATCAGTCATTGTTGATTCAGGTCGAGATGAAGTTTCTTTTTTGATATTTTAACTTGTATATCTGATAGAATTGATGAGTTTGCCTTTCCCTCAATGGTGTCATATGTCCTTATAAACAGATTGCACAAGTATGCTCCAAATATTTTCCAATTGGTTTAAATGCGGAATGCAGGATGGCCAATCAAGCAGATTGACCTCATTTGCTTCAAATCAAGCTTTAGTTGAAGAAGCAGCATATATACTGGCATTATCTTGGCTGAAATATCCAATATCCTGATATAACTAGAGTGGCATTGGGAAGCAAATTATTACATTAATGAATGTAAAAAGTATCAAGATATGCTTGATACTTTTTACATTCATTTAGGTATAAATTACTACAACTGGATGCGTACCATTACTACAAACGCTCTCCACACAATTACTAATCCCCCCCTGCATATCGCCGCTTGGAAAAGTAGGGTTTTATCTTTTTAAATATCATAACATTATTTTTTAAAACGGTCTGGCTCATCAAAATAAAATTTTCTCATCCAAACAAAGTAAATCTTTCCACTTATCTCCAAGCAAAACATATTTTTTAGCAAATTCCAAGCGAGCTAATTTATGCTTCTTTGTCAAGTGTTGTCCAGTTTGTAATTTTACGAACTGTACCCTCGGATTAGAACTTAAAATACTCCAGACAGTTCGGGTAGTACATGTTAGACTTAAACCACGAACTATTTCTAAAGAAGACATTTTTTTAATCGCACATCCATCGAAAAACGGTCCATTTTTTGTTCTTTGAAAGTGCATTTGGCCTTCTTGAGCGCTTGTATTTGTTATATTTTGAAAGATTAAAAAAAAAAAAAAAAAAATCATTGACTGCCGATTTAGACTAACCGATAGACCTGGAAATAGCTGTATCACTCATTCCACTCGCTTTCATTCCAATGATTTTACGGCGTTCTGCATCGGACAATTGTTTCTGCCTCGGCATCGTTGCCAATAGCACATAGAAAGACTAAAGTAACCCTAAATTCATTGTTAAGATACCTTTTCTATTTCTTGCATTCTCAGACTGCAGAAAATTTGCATGTCCCTCCAAAAAATTCGACGACCTTATACTTTTTTCCATCAGCAAATAAGAAAAATATCTAATATATGGCAATTAGTTCATTTAATTTAAATTACATTTTAATTAAAGTGTATTATAATTAACAAATCATTTGCATACTTTTTGTTGCTTTCCCATCCGAAAAATTTGCATAAATCCTAGCTCAGCTGGTTTTTTAATCGACCTTATAATTTTTTGCAGGGCCTTATGTTAGTTTTATACGCATACAAAATTTGTATATTATTCATATGCAAAATTAGAATTTTTGTGCATACTATTTACATGCACATTAGCGTGTTACCTACACATTATGAAATAAATAAGTTTAAAGTTCAGAGAGGCACATAAATTTTTTTTATGCATTAGGGAATATAAATGGTGATTACTAGAAACGCATATTCATTTATATTATGCGTATTCAATGTTTGCTTACAAATTTTAAATGTGATTGTGACTTCGGTTCGTCTGTCTGTCTATCTGTGTGCCTATCAGTTCGTTTGCCGCCGTTTTCATTTCCGTAAATACTTTTAGAATACATTGACATTGATACATGTTATTCAAGTTCTTTTTGGCAAGTTTTCTGTTTAAAATGGCATGAATAGCACGTCTGTTCTCTGTACAAGGATTCAAAAAAAATCTCCGCTACACTTCTAATAACAATGAAATTAATATACTGAGTTAAGATACACAAAACCTTATCTCTTGTTGAATAATGTAACAAGTTTTGTTGATTCAATCAATATTTGTTTAAATCATCAAAACATTTTTGTTGATTCAGTACATCGCTCATTCATTGGCTGCTTATAGAAAGATCTATGACATAACTTATCGAACTGTCCATTGAAAATTTTATCTTGTTTCAACCCTATTCCATTGATTAATCAAAGCAGGTTGATTTGGTTAACTGAACAAAATTATTGTTAAATTGTCAAAATAAATATAAACATTACTCAACAAAATGATTTTTTTTTTTTTTTTTTTTTTTTTTGTCAATGTATACGTATGTTATGGATGAAGATTACTCACCATAAATTTCCATTGCTTCAACGCTTTTTAAGTATACGGCATGATGTATATGCAAATATTAGACAATGTACAGGGCTACACAAAAGAAACATGTTTAATGATTTTTGTTTAGAAATAAATTTATAAAGATGCTGTTGGGATTTGATTTCTCCATATTTAAATCTATGTCAAGGATGGAGCACGGGCGCAGAATTCATAATTCATGCCGACATTCGTTCAGGAAATTTCTCTACCTATAATATCGTTGATTTAAGAAGTAGAAATTTTTGTTACATTGATAGTGGTAAGTGTTCTGCGCCCGTGTTCATCCCTCCTATGTATATTTTTAGTAGCATTTCTTTTCTTAGGCAATATAAAAACTACACAAAAACAATCTATTGTCAAGATATCCTTCAAAAGCAAAATAAAAAATATAGTTTTTAAGGTTTTTCTATCTCCCCCTATAAAATTATTCTCTCTCCTTAAATTACTCTATCTCCCTACAAAAAGTATTTTAAGGAGTCATCAGAGTGATAAAATACATTGAAGGTTAAGGAAATGGTGGATGTTATAAATAGTTTCTTTTTTATAATTACTGTCTAGAGTTATAAAATTTTGCATACATAAGCATTCAAACGTATCAATATTAAGTATATTAATTTTTTTCATCTATCTTCTTTCTTTCTTTCTTTTTTTTCTTTTTTTTGCTTATTTTTTAAATTTTTAAAATACTCTATCCTAACTCCTTTTTAAGTATTTTTTTTTTTTCGATTTGACATTATTTTAGTTCAAAAATATTATCTAAATATAATTTAAATATTACTTTTTGAATTGATTGTCAAGTTCATCTTTAAGAAACATTTTGCATACTAAAGTTTCGGACAAATTTTTAGAATTCAAATAATATATATACATATATATTTAATTATTATTATTATCTTATCAATCAATCCACAAACTAATAACCAAACATGTTCAAAATATATAGTTAACAATGATAACAAGAAATAGAGGGGGAAAATTAAAAAGTGGTTAGCATGAATACATTAGAAGGGCTCTTGGCACAAGGAACAAAACGCAGGAAAAATCTTCAATATCTGTAGCACTAAAGAGAAAGATTCGAACGCCAAAGAGAAATATATTTCCTTTTCCTTTTTACTTTCTCTTACCCATAAGGTAGAGAAAGTATTGTTTTTGGGTCAAATTTTCGAACGGGAGTTTTTGTTATATTTACATGTTCTGAGGTCCCCTGAATATGAAAATGATGTTTTTAGCGAATGGTCTGTGTGTATGGCTGTTATCAGCCTATCTCAAAAACAAAATATGGCAGAAAGTTCAAACTTGGTATTCTAAATGTGTATCATATAGCGATGCGACAGAAAGGTTTTCGTTAAGATCAAGCAAATAGTTCGTGTACAGGGACAATCAAGAGAATTCTAATACATTACGTCTATGGGGGAAATTGCAGGTAAGTAGAGTTTAACGTCTATGGACTGCACAAAACCAAATGAAACGAATATATATTTTTTGTAATAGAGATAGTCAACTGGGAAAAAATTTTTGTGTATGTAGGAGCCTCGCCTCCCCCCCCTGGGGGGGAAGTCCTCCCTCGAGGGGAGTAAATTTTCCTGGTGGGTATCTTTCAAAAGAGCTTGCCAATACCTTTAAAACGAATGGTTGAACCATCGATCTGCGATAATTTAAAACAAAGTTATCGATTTTTTTTACTTTTAACCAAAAAAAAAAAAAAAAAAAAAATTTTTTTTTTTTTTTTTTTATATTGAGAATAAAATGGACTTTTTTTAATATTTGGTGTTATACTACTTCTCTAATATGGAAATCGTCTGCATTATCATAAAAGATAATTTTTTTAAATAATAATTTTAATAAGTTATTTAAAAAACAAATTATTTTTTAATAACCGAATTAAGTTCTATATAAATGTAGGTGCATTAATGAAACGGACGGTTGAGGGGGGCAGTAGTCCCCCTCACACAGAAGTAGTTATCATATAAAACTCTCCCGAAGCCTAATTTGAATTGTTTAACATAGGTTTACATAACATCGTTATCTTACCTCTTAATCTCCAACCTGCATTTATAGTATTAAATTTAAGGGTAAGAGAATGTCGTGTGAGTGGCACACCAGATTATTTCCTTTATTTTCCGAATTTTTATTACATGTTTAATTGCCGAAACGACATTGGAGGCCCTCTGTTGAGACTCAAAACGGTTTTGGGCTCTGTCTGTGTGTTTGTCTGTCGCGCGATAGCGGCCTCAAAAATCCCGCTATTGACTTGAAATTTGGTACACATGTTCATGATCCCTACGAAATTAGCTGTATAGTTTTGGGTATGCATTCCATTTGTAGTTCGTGTACAGGGACACGCCAAAATTTTTCTTATCATTACGGCCTAAGGGAAGAATTTGTATGTACCGCGATAGCGGCCGCAAAAATCATGCTATTGACTTGCAATTTGGTACACATATTCATGAGCCAGACGGAATTAGCTGTATAGTTCTAAGTGTGTATTCCATTTGTAGTTCGTGTACAGGAACATGCCAAAGTTTTTCTTATCATTACGGCCTATGGGAGGAATCTGTATGTACCGCAATAGCCACGGCAAAAATCAAGCTATTGACTTCCAATTTTTGCCGAAACGTCAGTGGAGGCCCGCTATTGAGACTCAAAACGGTTTTGGGCTCTATTTGGGTGTATGTTTGTCTGTCTGTCTGTTGCGCGATAGCGGCCGCAAAAATCCCGTTATTGACTTGAAATTTGGTACACATGTTCATGTTCCCTACGAAATTAGCTGTATAGTTTTGGGTGTGCATTCCATGTGTAGCTCGTGTACAGGGACACGCCAGAGCTTTTCTTATCCTTACGGCCTATGAAAAGAATTTGTATGTACCGCGATAACAGCCGCCAAAATGACGCTATTGACTTGCAATTTGGTACACATATTCATGACCCCTAAGAAATTAGCTGTATAGTTTTGGGTGTGCATTCCATTTGTAGTTCGTATACAGGGACACGCCAAAGGTTTACTTATCATTACGGCCTATGGGAAGTATTTGTATGTACCGCGATAGCGGTCACAAAAATTGCGCTAATGACTTGCAATTTGGAACACATATTCATGAGCCCAACGGAATTAGCTGCATAGTTCTAAGTATGTATTCCATTTGTAGTTCGTGTACAGGGACACGCCAAAGTTTTTCTTATCATTACGGCCTACGGGAGGAATCTGTATCTACCGCGATAGCCACGGCAAAAATCAAGCTATTGACTTCCAATTTTTGACGAAACGTCAGTGGACTGTTGAGACTCAAAAGGATTTTGGGTTCCGTCTGTCCGTGTGTCTATCTGTCTGTCGTGCGATAGCGGCCGCAAAAATTATGATATTGACTTGAAATTTGGTACACATTTTCATGATCCCCACGAAATTAGCTGTATAGTTTTGGGTGTGCACTGTATTTGTAGTTCGTGTACAGGGACACGCCAAAGTTTTCCTTATCATTACGGCCTATGGGAAGAATTTGTATGTACCGCGATAGTGGCCCCAAAAATCACACTATTCAATGGAAATTTGGTACACATGTTCATGAGCTCAACAGAAATAATTGTATAGTGTTAGGTGTGTATTTCATTTGTCATTCGTGTACAGGGACACGCCAAAGTGTTTCTTATCATTACGGCCTAAGAGAAGAATTTGTGTGTACCGCAATAGCGGCCGCAAATATCCTTCGATTGGCTTGCAAATTGGCGCACACGTTCCAGATTTTCATATAAGTAGCTGTATAATTTTTATTGCTATATTGTTTAAAAACTGTGTACAGGGACACACCAAAATTCTTATCATTATGGCGTATGGGGTGAATTTCGTTTAAACGCATTTTAATATCATTACTTTGCAATCAAGAAAATGAAACTAGCGTACGTGAGTAAGATGCTTAAACTTATGTTGTTGAAAGTATGTGCTGTTAAGCTTTCTAATTAATGTACAGGACCTTACAAAAGTGTTCTAACAATGCCACTTAGTCATCGAAGCGATGTTAAATTTGGAACAATTATTAATTTTAAACGCAAATTAAGCTGAATAGTTTTTACTGCTGTATACAATGTTTATGGTTCGTTTACAGAGACACACAAAAGAATTTCGTAACATTAGAGCCTATAGACAAATTTTTATTTAAGCGCGCACTTTAATGCGTTTATGCTGAATTGAACTTAATGAAATTAACACACATTATAAAGATGCTTAAAATCATGTTTACTCTTAAAAAAGGGTATGTATAGACAAAATAATTTATGGGACCACACAAAATAATTCCGAGTATGTACTGTAATCATCCAAATGATGTCAAATTAGTTTGAAAAATTAATGTGTTATAATTAATTAGGTTTATTCATATTATTGGCGTTTATAATGACTGTGGCTACTTTTCCGGGATACATAAAAGAATTTCGTACTATTACGGTCTATAGTCGGTATTTCTTAAAAGGGTATTTTAACATGGTTACGCCCCATCAAATATAATGAAATTTTATTAGAATTTTAAAAGTTTGTATTCTTATTGAAAATTGTGGGCATAGAATTGGTAATTAGTTTAAAAGTTACGCAAAATATTTCCGATATGCTATGTAATTTTTTTTTTTTTTGTATGAAATTTGGTAGTTACGAAATTTGGTATTCATGAATTTCAGGGAAATAAAACAAGACCGTCCTTTATTAAGAATACATACTGTTGCGTACTTGGGGATTCGTAAGTTGTCCGAGAATGAAAGGCGAAACTTGCAAAAATTCAGTGATTTATTCACAGAAAGTTCCAGAAAAATACAGGTCTATAAACCAAGTATCAGCTTTAATTCAACCAGTAAACACAGCTTAAACAACAGTCGTTAACAGCAAAACAACAGTACAAACTGTTTAGCAATAAGACATAAAGCAAATCTCATTCAAAGAGGCCCAAAGCAAAGCAAGCATTTGACGAAACTGACACAAATCTGAGACTGACCGCCTTGGCGTAAAAAATGCTCCTTTTATAGTTTTCTATCGAACCCAGACAGTTCTGGAAAATTCTCGTATCTCATCAGCCAATGAGATTAAAGCTTCTATAGTTGTTATATCCCTAATAAGGATTTTCTCGCCAAGGAGGGAAACAGTCGCCAAATTTGGCGCTTAACCATTTCTTCCCTTATTGGAGCTTTTTAATGCGTTTTTAAGAGAAAATTAGGCTATTTTAAAGCTAAAATGAATAGAAATGTACAAATTTAGCATTTTATAAACTTACTATGCCTCTTTGAAAGAATTTATACAAAAATAAATACAATTATTTACAACTCCGTAACACTTTATATGATATAGAGATAGGTATACAAAGAGAGATACAGCGGGGGTTTGAGGGGACGGCAGCCCCCCTCAGGAATGTATCTGATTATGGTAACTAATCGTTCGAATCAATATATACTATTATAAAATAAGGAATAAATAAAAATGACCTATTGAATAATGTCTGATTCAAATAAGACGTTGAGGCTC
Organism: Salticus scenicus; assembly: GCA_963930645.1. Taxonomy (NCBI): domain Eukaryota; kingdom Metazoa; phylum Arthropoda; class Arachnida; order Araneae; family Salticidae; genus Salticus; species Salticus scenicus. The sequence goes on along the minus strand of OZ005649.1, from coordinate 371,935,239 downwards.
CTGATCTGCAGATCCGCTAGTTACCATTCCCCTTAGTTGAAAATCAACTATTAAATATAGCACATTGGGTCCCATTTTGAAGATTTAATTGTTTAACAAACAATATGATTCAACATGTAAAATTGCATAAATTGAATTATCTAAATTTTTAAAATAAATTTTAAATATGGATGCATGTTTGACTAAATGGGTATAAATACATTTTTATTTATCTTCATTAGTTGTGTAAAAAGGGGGATTCTGCTGCAGGGTGGAGGGACGGAGGGACGATGAGGGTCAGGGTGGAGGCGCGCCACCACCCTAGACCCACCGTCCCTCCACCCGGCCGCAGAACACACCCTTTTTACACTACTTGGTCATCATCTTGGACGAGGGGGTGTTTCCACCGGAAGAATAGAAACTTTTGAAGCGTTGCCACCGGAAGAATAGAAACTTTGAGTCATCATCTTGCATGAGAAGTTTGGTGGTGCCATCTATCGGGGAGAATGGGTATTTTCATAAATTTCAGGACTTAGTATTTTTTTTTTTTTTTTTTTTCACAATTTCGCAGACTTTAAAATTTTTTGCGATGGACAGGGAAGTTGATTGACTGAAACAAAGGTAGATGAGTACTATATAATTAAAAACATTAATGAATGGTATAGACTTTAATATTTAGGTGTTGCCACTGGAAGAATAGAAACTTTTGGAGAGTTGTCATTTGAGGATTATAAATTGATTACAGAATTAAATATAAATTTTCCTATGTATTTCAGGGAATTTGACAAAATGAAACAAAGGTTGATGAGTACTATATAATTAAAAACAGGGTATAGACTTTAAAATTTAGGTGTTGCCACCGGAAGAATAGAAACTTTTGGAGAGTTGTCATTTGAGGATTATAAATTGATTACAGAATTAAATAGAAATTTTCCTATGTATTTCAGGGAATTTGACAAAATGAAACAAAGGTTGATGAGTACTATATAATTAAAAACAGGGTATAGACATTAAAATTTAGGTGTTGCCATTGGAAGAGTATAAATAATTTCCGGTGGGACTTAACATTTTTGACTGATAGAAACAATGAATGACTGAAGTTAATTAACATCAGTAACAATTTATGAGTATTTTAGAAACTTAGCATTTTTAGAGATTAAAAATATATTGCGTTAAGATAATAAATAAGGAATTTAAATAGGAGTTCATACTTTTAGTGATGTCATTGTAAAGTTATGTTAGGAAATTTTTACAGAATTAAATAGAAATTTTCGTATTTTATGGATTAACACATAGATTTAAAAGCAAAACAAATAATAAATAATTTAACATTCATTAAAAATGTAAGACACTTAAAAATTCTAACTTTATTTTAACACTAAATAAGTTTTACTTTTTAAATTTATTTAGACTATCTTAAAAATAATATTATTACGTTCGTTAAAAATTGAACACATATGCACTTTAAAAAATTACTATCATATAAATTAAACTAAATATAATAAAAATTATGTAAATTAAACTTTATATTCTCACTAAATAAGTTTAACATTTCTTTAAACTCTATCTTACATTCGTTAAAAATTTAACAGAAGTTTTTAATCAGTTAATAAATTTTGTATACAGTTATGTTATATAAACTAAATATAATAAAAATTATATAAAACACATACTGTTATTTAAGCTCTAACTTTGAAATACTATTTTTACATTCTTTAAAAATTGATCAAACATACACTTTAAAAATTACTATCATATAAATGAAACTAAATATAATAAAAATTATATAAAACACGTACTGTTATTTATGCTATAACTAAACAAATACGATAAACAAAAGTTTCAAAATCAGTAAATGATGATATATATGTTATAAATTAAACTAAATACAATAAATTTTATATACAATAAAGTTATATACTAAACTAAATATAATAAAAATTATATAAATTAAACTTTATATTCTCACTAAATAAGTTTCACATTTATTTAAACTCTAACTTACATTCGTTAAAAATTGAGCACATGCACTTTAAAAAATTACTATCATATAATTAAAATAAATTACTATCATATAATAATATTAATTTTAAAAATGCATAAAAAAATATACAGTAAAGTTATAAATTAAAAAAATTACTATCATATAATAATCTGTATATATATATAAAAATTGAGGTGTGTGTCCCTATATTTCACTTTGCAGCTAAAACTACATATCGTAGACGAATAGTGTTTGTATGTAGCAATAGGTACAAGGCTCCCATCGTGCACTATGGTGGTTGCAAGTCGATACCTCTAAGGGTGTTGCAGATACAGGGGTTGAAAGATGTGAACTCTAAAAATGTGTGATTATCATTGGTCGGAAATGATCTGGATCGTTCTAGAAATTTCTGGAATGATCTAGAAAGTCTTAAAATTTGAGCCAACTAAGAATGTTCTAGAAAATTCTAAATTGATCTAGAACATTCTAGAATGATCAAGAAAGTTCTAGAATGATCTAGAACATTCTAAAATGATCAAAAAAGCTCTAAAGTATATACAAATGTTGTAGACGATCAAAAATATTTTTATTGATCGGAAATGATCTGGATCGTTCTAGAAATTTCTGGAATGATCTAGAAAGTCTTAAAATTTGAGCCAACCAAGAATGTTCTAGAAAATTCTAAATTGATCTAGAACATTCTAGAATGATTAAGAAAGCTCTGGAATGATCTAGAATATTCTAAAATGATCGAAAAAGCTCCAAAGTATATACTAATGTTTTAGACGATCAAAAATATTTTAGAAATTTCTGGAAATCTCTAAAATGTATGTCAATATTTTAATTGGTCGAAATTATTCTGGATCATTCTCGTTACTTTTCAAATTTTCTAAAAAATTCAAAAGTTGAAATTTGTAGAACAATCCAGAAAATTTAGTAATTAGTGGGGATAATTTTCGCGACTATATAAGACGAAAAGTCAAGCCCGTGCTTTAGTCGATTTTTTACAAGAATTGCGTAACAAAAGAAAACTTATAAGTAGTGTGATTGTAAATAACAGTGAGTAATAATTTTTACAGTGAAGAATTAAATCTTATTAAGTTTAGTGTTCTTTTTTAGTGCAGTGTGAAAAATATCACTAACGATGCCAAAACGTAAGAGCGTATTCTCGCGTTCTCGAATTGTATCGAAGAGGCAAAAGATGTCGCGAAGAAATGAAACCACGGAAGAAAGAGAACAGCGTCTATCATTACTTCGGGAAAATTATTATCTCAGGCGAAATAACCAGACTGAAGAGCAGTTTAATGATTCTAGAGAGACAGATAAAATCAGAAAAAGATTACAAAGAAAAAGAGAAACAAATGAACAGACAGATGCTAGAAGAATACAAAATACAATAAAAATGCGTAACCTTCGACTAAATGATCAAATGGAAGCTCAAGCGTCAGGAACAACCGTAAATTCGTGAAAAAATATTCGTGAAAAACGTCGGGGAGGATATAGTCTTGAATATGAAGCGTTTTATTATAATCCCACTAGAAATTATAATCAACATCCAAGTGTAGTAATCGGTAAAATGAATGTAGTTTGTAAATTTTGTAAAGCTAAAAAATTCAAAGGAGAAACACCGAGTACATGCTGTTCGAATGGTAAAATTAAATTACCAGACTTGAAATCTCTGCCACCGGAATTCCTAGAATTTATGAAAGGAGAAACACATAATTCTAAAGAATTTTTAAAAAATATTAGGCGTTACAATGCATGCTTTCAAATGACTTCATTTGGAGCAACTGCAGTAATCGAAGAACCAGGATTCAATCCAGTGTTTAAAATACAGGGACAAGTATATCATAAAATTGGATCATTATTGTCTTTCCCAAATGATACTCCGAAATTTTTACAAGTTTATTTTGTAGGAAATGAAGAACACGAACTGGACCAAAGGCTTTCAACTTTTACAGGATTACATCGAGATATAATTCTTTATTTACAGCGCTTTCTTCATAAAAATAATGAATTAATAAAGATATTTAAAACAGCAATGGAAAAAATGGTTTCAGATAGTTATAAAATAATCATTCGAGCAGATAAAAGGCCAATTGGTGAGCACGAAAGACGATTTAATGCACCTCAAGTAAATGAAATAGCTGTAGTCATGGTGGACAGTGAAAGTAGCTATAGAGACATTGTGGTACAACGAAGAAGTAATAAGTTGGAACGTATCGCTGAAACTCATCACATGTATGACGCCTTGCAGTATCCATTAATATTTTGTCACGGTGAAGATGGTTACCATTTTAATATTTATCATATTAATCCAGAAACAAATAGACCAACAAACAAAAAAGTTTCTTCTAAGGAATTTTATGCATATCGGATAATGGAGAGAGAAAATAAATACAATCATATACTCAACTGTCGGCAGTTGTTTTTACAGTTTATTGTTGATATGCAAGCAAAAATTGAAGCAGAGAGACTGTTATTTATCCGCCAAAATCAAAATAAATTACGATCGGATGAATATATTCATTTACGGGATGCAGTAGCCAATGATGGAGATATAGAAAATTTGGGACGATTAGTAATTTTGCCCTCTACGTTCACTGGTAGCCCTAGGCATATGCTTGAATATGCACAAGGACGCAATGACGTATGTAAGGAAATATGGTCGTCCTGATTTATTTATAACGTTTACGTGTAATTCTTCATGGAAAGAAATTCAAGATGAATTACAGTATGGACAAAAGCCACATGACAGACATGATATAATTGCGCACGTGTTTAAACAGAAACAAGTAAAATTTATTAATACTATTGTGAAGAGTTCTATTTTTGGAAATGTTATCAGTTGGATGTTCTCCATTGAGTGGCAAAAAAGAGGATTGCCACACTCACACAATTTAATTTGGCTGAAAGAAAAAATTCACTCAAATCAGATCGATGACGTTATCAAAGCAGAATTTCCAAATCCGGATGAAGATCCTGTTCTGTATAGAATAATCGTGAAAGACATGATACATGGGCCTTGCGGAGCGCTTAATGTGCAATCACCCTGTATGAAAGATAATAAATGTTCAAAACGATATCCAAGATCATTTTTGAGTGAGACGCAAACAGGAGATGATGCATACCCGAAATATCGACGTCGACCACCGAGTGAAGGAGGATTTACAGCAAAAATCAGAGTACGAGGCGAAGAAATTGAAATTGATAATCGATGGGTTGTCCCTTATAATCCTTTATTATCAAAAATGTTTGATGCTCATATTAATGTAGAATATTGCAGTTCTGTCAAGTCAATTAAGTATGTGTGTAAATATATTAACAAAGGAAGCGATATGGCTGTTTTTGGAATTACTGATGAAAATCGAAACGATGAAATTTTAAGATATCAAATGGGACGGTATATAAATAGTAACGAAGCAGTTTGGCGTATATTAGGGTTTTCGATTCATGACAGAGATCCAGCTGTTTTTCACTTAGCAGTTCACCTTGAAAATGGACAACGAGTATATTTTACTAATCAAACAGCACAAAAAGTTGCAAACCAACCTGTTAATACAACCTTGACGGCATTTTTCGAATTGTGTCTCAATGATCCCTTTGCTAAGACTCTTTTTTATGGAGATATTCCCAGTTATTACACGTGGGACTCATCACGAAGAGTATTTAATCGACGAAAGAGAGGAGTTCCGGTTGAAGGATTTGAGGGTGTATTTAAAGATAATGCTATCGGTCGAGTATATACGGTACACCCAAAAAATGCTGAGTGCTTTTATTTACGTTTACTACTCCATGAAGTACGTGGACCAACTTTCTTTGAAGATCTTCGAACGGTAGATGGTTACATTTGCGAGACATATCGTGAAGCCTGTCAGCGTCGTGGCTTATTAGAAAATGACAATCAATGGGAACAGGCAATGAAAGAGGCTGCAGAAACAGCAACAGCAAATCAATTACGTGAACTCTTTGCCATAATTATAACAACATGTAATCCTTCAAATCCGAATAGACTATGGATGAAATAACGTGATAGTATGAGTGATGATATTCTAGCAAGAGTGCGTAGAGACAATCAAGATATGAATATTGGTTTCAACGATAATATTTATAATGAAGCTTTAATAATTTTAGAAGATCGATGTTTCGCAATGTGCAATCAAAATTTAGTTGCTCTTGGGGTGCAATCTCCTGAAAGAGGCGGATCAAGCGTGTTTAATTCAGAATTAACAAAAGAACTTAATTATAATGTAGAAGAATTGCAACGTTATATCAATGAAAATAAACCAAAATTAACACAAACTCAACGAATAGTATACAACACAATAATAAGTCGTATTGACACAAGTACAGGAGGGATTATCTTTTTAGATGCACCAGGAGGTACAGGCAAAACTTTCCTTATCAATTTAATCCTAGCTACAATCCGAGTAAAAAATGAAATCGCATTAGCATTGGCATCTTCTGGAATCGCCGCGACATCAATGGAAGGTGGAAAAACAGCCCATTCTGCATTTAATTTGCCATTAAATGTAGCTGATCAAGAATTCCCAGTCTGTAATGTCACAAAATCTTCTGTACGTGGCCAAATTTTAATACGGTGCAAAATTATAATATGGGATGAGTGCACAATGGCTCATCGAAAATCACTTGAAGCACTGGATAGAACACTACAAGATCTTCGGAAGAATACAAAACTAATGGGCGGAGTTTTATTGCTACTATCTGGAGATTTCCGACAAACATTACCAGTTATACCAAAATCAACACCAGCTGACGAAATAAATGCGTGTTTAAAACGATCAATTTTTTGGAATAATGTTGAAAAGTTATCACTAACCAAAAATATGCGAGCACTAATAACTGGAGATCCAAAAGCACAAGAGTTTGCCGACAATCTTCTGAAAATTGGAAATGGCACCTACCCACTAGATCTACAGTCTGGTAAAATAATTTTATCAGAAGAGTTGTGTCATGTAGTAGATACCGAAGAACAACTTATAGAAAAAATTTATCCATCAATAGAACAAAATTACTTGAATAAAACATGGTTGTATGAACGAGCAATTTTGGCTACAAAAAATAGTGTAGTAAAACAAATAAATGAAAGAGTACAGGATATGATACCGGGAGAGGAAAAAATCTATAAATCAATAGATTCAATGATGAATCAAGATGAAAATTTGAACTTTCCGATAGAGTTCTTAAATTCATTAGAGCCACCTGGTATGCCTTCTCATGAATTGAAGCTAAAAGTTGGATCACCAGTCATATTAATGCGAAATCTTAATGCGCCAAAATTATGCAATGGTACAAGATTATGTGTAAAACAAATTTTGAACAACATCATTGAGGCAGAAATTCTAACTGGCAAAGAAAAAGGAAACTTGGTTTTTATACCAAGAATTCCATTAATTGCGAATGACTTACCATTTTGTTTTAAAAGATTACACTTTCCACTAAGATTAGCTTATAGTATAACTATCAATAAGGCCCAAGGTCAGACGTTCCGATTTTGTGGGGTTAATTTAAAAGAATCCTGTTTTTCACATGGCCAACTCTATGTAGCTTTTTCACGCGTGGGACAGAAAGATAATTTATTTGTTTATGCACCAGAACACAAAACAGTAAACGTAGTGTATAAGAATGTATTTCAGTAGGAATGTTTAGTATATAAATTGATTTAAGATAATTTAAGATATTAATGTATACTTAGTCATAAGATATTTATGTATAATTTATGTATAAACAAAAAAAAAATCAATAAATTAATCAATTAAAAAAAAATGTGTCTTTTATATAACAAATTGTCAAGTAAGTATTGATGGATTATTAATAACAAATAACTGTGCTATTAAAAATGACCCAGCGAAGCGGGTATTCACAGCTAGTATTAATCTAAAAAGAAAAATGCTTACATAGTTTTAAATCAACAATTAAATTTTATTTACAGTAAAATTATAAATTAAAAAAAATTACTATTATATAATAATATTAATTAAAAAAAAAACTATTATATAATAATATTAATTAAAAAATGCATACAAAGATATACAGTAAAGTTATAAATTAAAAAAAAATTACTATCATATAATAATATTAATTTAAAAAACGCATAAAAAGATATACAGTAAAATTATAAATTAAAAAAAGAAAAAAAATGACTATCATATAATAATATTAATTTAAGAAATACATACAATGTTTAAAATCAACAATTAAATTTTATATATATTATAATTAACTAAACTTTATGTTGTTACTATTAAATTTATAATAACACGAAAATTTTAAAACTTTACATAAATTTTCTACACAATAAAGTTACATAAACTAAATAAAATTATATAAATTAAACTTTATATTCTCACTAAATAAGTTTAACGTTTATTCAAGTTTAACACAGTAACATTCATACTATCTTAGTTGATTTAAATGAAACAGGTAAATACTTTTAAACTTGAACTAATAAAAATAAGTTCTTTTTTATAAAATAATAAAAAGGATTAGTTATATTTAAACACTATCAGTTACTAAAAGTTATTTTGTATTAAACATTTCTATTTAAAATTTTGAAATAAATTGCATAAAAATTCAATGCATCATTTTAAATGAAAATAAACAGTTTCCTTAAAAACAGATAATACGGAATATTCCATGAGTCATAGTTATCACTTGCAACGGAAAACCCATGCACTTGATGAATCATGTGCAATATACGCTGTGGAATCGTGTCTAATAGTAATCCACACTATCTCATATAAAGATTAAGTTAAAATCATTAAAACAATACAGCGAATAATTAGGAAATGCAATAATTTTTTCACAAAGCATATCATACAATGAGTTTTAAACGAGTATTACCAACCTATCACTTAAACGGCATTTAAATAAATAAATACATATAAAAGTAAGTTATAGTTAAGCAATAAAAATTCGTTTGTGAAAGAAGTTTTATATGTATATTCCAAAATTTAGTTTTACTCAGATAATTTCTGAACATATACAAGTTAAATGAAAACTTTTGTAGGTTTTATTTAAGCAGTAAATATTCGTTTGGGAAAGTAGTTTGATATGTTATGCAAAATTTAGTTTTAATTAAACAAAAAAAGTTTATAGTGTAACAATAAAAAAAAGTTTGCACTATAACAATAAAAAATTCTTTATAAGTAAATACCAATAAAAAATATTTGTTAAATTGATTTATCTCTTTTCAATAAATCAATAAAAATTGTCTTGTGTAATGTTTGTAAAGTAATAAATGTTATGTTTTAATAAAATTTCTATTATAAATAAATTTACTAGAGTATTACATATTAAAATATTACATATAGAGTAGAGATACTTATCAAGTTTATTAAATTATCAAATAGTAATAATAAATTATGAATCTTACTTAAAATTGAAGAAATTTCCCTCCAGCGAAATGCAACCTTCATTCACACGCAAATGCGACAAACTGTTTATCGCCACACGTTGACTCACGTACAGATAAGAAGAGTGATGATTCATGCTTATCTCAGTAGAACACTTTTTTTGTTAGAGTTATGTGTTTTCAGAATAATATAAAATAGTTTAAAAGGATCATTTACTTAAATAATCCATTGAGAGGTGAACTTTGCAATTAACCTGTTAAAATTATGGTAAGAAAATAATTAAGCTAATGAGTCCAAAACAGAATTATTTTACGATAAGACATCCTTTTCATTCAATAAAATATAAGTGTAATTTTTAATGAAATATTTTAAAATCACTTAATAGAATAAAATTAAAAACAGAAGTTAAAAATCTTATTGTTTTAAATAATTATTTTCTCTAGTTAAAAAACTAAGTAATAAACTATCTATAAATAATCAGATAGCAAGAGAGATTTTTGTATAATAACTATATATTATTTTAATATATGCATTACATCGCAGGGTAAAATTTTCAACTTATTTATACGGAGTGAAGTAATAAAAATTACTCATTTACATAACTGCTAAATTTTATAAGTTGGATATATGATTTAAAATACTAAACAATAATCCTTATGAGAGAATTTGGGTGACACTATCACAGAAAGAATTTATCCTTTACAATAAGATTTGCTCAGAATGTCTAAGTGAAAATAACTTACCGTGAGGTCAGTGAGTCATGCAGTTGTAATGAAATTCATTGTTTTTAGTTAATGACTGATTAAACTTCTAATGGGACAATTATTTTTACTAGCACATAAATGTAATTTTTTATATTATTCCTGCATATATAAAATTTTAAATAATTCATTAAATGTTAAACTTTGCATTTAATCGATTAAATAAATAAAGTTTTACTAAAATATAAGTGTAATTTTTTAATGAAAAGGTTTGAAATCACTTTAACTTTATAAGAAAAAAACTAAAAAGAGGTTTTAAAATCACTTAATAGGATAAAATTAAAAACAGAAATCTTATTGTTTTAGTAATTATCTTATCAAGTTATAATTCTAAGTAATAAACTATCTATAAATAATCGGAAATCAAGAGAGATTTTTGTATAATAACTATATATTATTTTAATATATGCATTACAATAAGATTTGCTCAGAATGTCTAAGTGAAAATAACTTACCGTGAATCATACTAGAATCATGCAGTTGTATTGAAATTCATTGTTTTTAGTTAATGACTGATTAAACTTCTAATGAGACAATTATTTTTACTAGCACAAAAATGTAAATTTTTATATTATTCCTGTATATATAAAATTTTAAATAATTCATTAAGTGTTAAACTTTGCATTTAATCGATTAAATAAATAAAGTTTTACTAAAATATAAGTGTAATTTTTTAATGAAAGGTTTTGAAATCACTTTAACTTTATAAGAAAAAACTAAAAAGAGGTTTTAAAATCACTTAATAGGATAAAATTAAAAATCTTATTCTTTTTAGCAATTATTTTATCTAGTTATAAACTAAGTAATAATTTTTTAAACTATTTATAAATGATCGGACAGTAAATATAATAACTATATATTATTTTAATATACGCCTTATAGTTAAGTCAGTTTTAGAGAAAACCAAGAAAAAATCCCATTGGGTAGGTTGATGAGTTGGAATATTATATTATACTTAAAGAATCCAGGTACGGAAAAACCGAAATACAATACGCGGAAAAACACGTGGGATTTTCGGCTAAAACTCCTAAGCAGTGGACGGTAAACATAACACACGGTAAAACAACCTACTCACACGACGGCCAAACTAAGAATGAAGGGAAACGTTGAGTTGTAACACCTTATCTACTAGAGATAAGGACGAATTCTTGGAAAAGCTGAGTCACCCCTCGTTCTTTCATGTACAACATCTTACGAGAAAGTTCGTGAAGGATGACTCATCGGTGACGAGTTTGAATAATTTGCATAACCGCTAAAAACCGCCGAGAATCTTTCAATGTGAGTATTATAATAATGATAAATTTATTTCATAATCGATAACTCATTTATACATAATCAGGTTCACACCTTATATAAAACAATACTATATTTAAAAGTTTTACTATACAATAAACATTCACATATGGATATTCATAAGGCTTAAGACCGATTAATAAAACGAGGGTCCTATAAGCGAAATGCATGAGAGACTTTCTAAGGAATCCTAATCTGTATATAAGCGAGTTTTACAGAAAACCAAGAAAAATACCCATTCGATTAAGTCCATGAGTTGAATTAAAACCCAAAACTTTCCCGCTTTAATCATAGAATCGTTCACTAATCACAATGTTAATGAGTCATGCAGTTGTATTGAAACTTATTAATTACAAGTATAAACTTATACCATTAAATATTTAACTGTTGGTTCTATAAATGGATTACTCTGTGTGTGAGTCTTCCTAACTTATAGTTAAGCGAGTTTTAATGAAAACCAAGAAAAACTACAAACGGGTAGATTGTTAAGCTGAATTCGAACCTAGCATTAAACATAGAATCGTTTGATCTTCTAAAATCCTTGTAACAACATGTTTACGAACTTTATAAGAAAATGCTTAATAGGGTTTGCATGCGTTAGCTATATTAAACACTTAATTTTTTAACATACATTAAGGTTAGTGGATGAGTGTCAGGTAATTCATTTAAAACAAAAATATAATAAGGGTCGATTGAAACAAAGGGTTTGTAGGTTATAATTATTGGATAAAACGTTATGTGTTTCGAAAACCCTTCATCAAGATTGGAACAACCGTTTCGAATGATACTCTCCCTTCATCAGATAGACTTAAACTTTTATTTTCTCAGAATGAAACAAAACGATAGATGATTTACACTTATTGAAACCCCAACTTATAAATAATTCGACTTTCATTAAAAATGCAAGTCGCATATACACTTTGAAACAATCAATAAATTTTATATTATCACTATGCATTAAATAAGTTTCCCATTTAACATTGAAGATGAATTTATTTTTACATTAAAAATTGAACACGTATGTGAAGTCGTTCCTTCACATATATGAGTTTTAATTATAACTTTAAATAAAGGCAATAAGTAATTATTATATTTTTCAATAAATTAAATGGCTAATAAAAATAGATAACGAAATTCTAAATTACTTTTATTTATTCGCTTTTGTCTATAATAAATATCTTAATTCTAATAATACTTTATCCCTTATGCTATTAATAAATCGTCTGAGAACAAAAAACATATTCCTTTTAAATGACATCTCTCAAAATTATAAGCTCTTCTAAATCATTTAATAAATAAAATATAAAAAAAAATATTATTTCCATGTTATAAACCGTTGGATACATAATTACATTTTCATTCTTTTAAATTGCGTATGTTTATTTATTCGAAGCTAAATTAAGCAATACATTTCCGTTCTAATATCATTAAAGAGTAATTTATATTTTTTATGACAGGATGTGCAATAAATCCTAGTCTGAGTGTCTCCCTTAAATAACGGTCTTCTGGCGATAAAACTTGGCATAAACTGCTGTAACGAACTTACTAAATTCAAAATATTTATATTAAATTATTCTACAAACAAAGGATTAGCTTTGGCTGGAAAGTTTGGCACTGTTTTAATAATTTTGGCGTAATTCATCAGTCTGATCTTAATTGCAATAGAGTCAACTTCAGAATCCGCTCCTAATCTGACTTGATTAACACGTAATCAAATAGCTCTCTCTCTCTACCTGAAAATTTGTTTTACACCACCTGAATGTCTCAAAGACAATAATTGTTATGTATCTTGTTAATTGAACTATCGAATAATTTTTAACCCATAGCTGTGATGTTTGATTTGAAAATAAAGTGCTGTCAGTTAAGAAGATTGTTTTTATTTACGGCCTTCTTTATCTATTTTCCTGGTGTATTGCGGTTATTCATCTTGCTTGCTTGAGAGAAATTTCCATGGGAACTTTAGCGCAAGAACTTTATTATAAGAATTGGTGCCAAAGACCTCTTCAGTGTGGTTGTAATCAAAAATAGAGAGAGAGGGGCAGTTACTAAAAAATCAGTTAATATGTCATCACAGCTGTTTTATTTTAAAAAATAAAAGACTGACTTTTGATATACCCTTTAATATGAACTAAAGAAGAGAAGTGTTTGATTAATTTGACTCATCATCGCATCACATGTAAACGTCAATGGCTCGAAGTATTACGCCGAGAAGTGTCTGCAGTTCTTCAATCGGATCGACGTGATTCCTTACCGGCTGGGATGGAAGGTCTGCTAGCGACCCTTTTCTTCCGATCTACTCTACATTTCTCGAATGTGTTTTTTTTTTTTTTTTTTATCTACGCTTGACATTCGGTGAGACGGGCCGAAGCGAAATTTTTCAATATGTGGATACCCCGAAGCGCTACTCCTTACCTCCCGTTGGATTTGTGTGAAGTGCGTGATTTTTGTGTGCTCTCTCGGATGCTCTGATTTATTTACGTGTCTATACTTTAAGTTTTTTAGAATGAAGTCAGTGAAGAAGCTATACCTCTTTAGTGCTGGATTTTTTTTTTACACCCATACACGCAAACAAAGTTTTGCAAATTAATTTTCGTTATATATATATATATTTTTTTTTCAACAGCAGATATATCGTGCATATGTCATATGCGTTTATACACTGGTAAAGGAGAAAAGCTATAAGTATATAAACTCTTGGTGATCACTTGTGAAGAAAAAAAATTTCTTACAAAAAAAACTGCATCACCTTCTATGGATATTGCCACAAATTAATATACTGGTGCATATTAAAAAGACATATTTTACACTACTGTGGTTTTACATGGTTTATTAGTGTATAGTACTAATCAGAACATTTTTTTGTGCATCGAACTGTTTGGACATAGTCAACGTATCTGCCGAAATTATTCAGTTATTTTTACATGATTTTTATTCAATTTTTTAGGAAGTATTTTTCAAGACTCTTCACTGTAAGTGAGTAATTTTTCCATATTAAAGACTTCATATTTAAATTTTGATATCTATTATAGTGGAAAAATAAAATAAAAATATTTATATACTTTCTTTTTCTTAGGTAATCTTATATAGGGCAAATTATTTTGATATTTATGCAAACAGTAATTAAAAATTTTCTTGATTTTTCATTCAGAATGAAAAAAAAAAAAAAAAAAAAAAAAAATCATATGTTTTAACTAAATTTGAAATGTTGTTTGCTGGTAATTTTTATTTAAGGGGGTTGGAATAAATTAATTTTCTATATAATGTGTAAAAGTAATTTTTCATATTATTTTCACAGCTTAAATTTAATATTGAATTTGTTTATTTATCACAGTGAATATACATGTGTTAAAAAAAATAGAAGAAAAAAAATAATAAATAAATAAATAAATAAAAGGGAATTAAGTAATTACATAAAATGATGTAATGTTTATAAAATTTTAGCGAATCTTTATTTTTTTTAATTCATTAACATCGCAATATTTATTATGTTTGAGGTGTTTAATTTTACATGAAGTAAATTTCTTGTCTTTTAATCAAATGCTTAATAAAATTCGTTCTTGTTTGTTAAGTGAATGTTTTATATATATATATTATTGCAAAATAATTATCACTGTTTATTAATTGAATTTAATTAATATTTTTAATTTAAGAACTAAACTTGAAGTTATTTCTCATGTTGGTGTTTTTCAGGCAGGTTGGAAATACACATCTTTTTTTATTTAATTTTGGGAGATGTGTCGCAAAATTTTGCTTTGATATCAGTCGGTATCTTGACACCTATTTCTCCTCTTTTTACACACATTTTTTTTTTTTTTTTTTTTTTTTTTTTTTTGTTCACTGATTTTAACCTGCTTGGAACTGCCAGTGCATAACAAATTAATAAATAAATAGAATAAATAGAGTGATAATTTCAGGTATTCCCATACTTTTGTTCCATAAACTTATGTTTTCATTACTTTTTAAGGTACTATTTAAAAAAAAAAAAAAAAAAATTAGAAGATTTCATTGATTTTTGTTCTTTTCTCACATTTTTTTAATGTTTTACAATTTATAATTTTCACACCTTTTGCATTACACTATTGATATTCATGTTTTTTTAATTTTTAGGATAATGGGTTTATTATTTTTATCATGGTTATATTAAATCAAGTTTTTTTTACAACTGGTTTCTTAAAGATTAGGGCTGTATAAGCTTATGCATCACTGTGTCTCAAAAGCTAAATGTCAACACTACACTTTTCTCTAAATACCGTTATTTATCCTTTCATTTAAAAATAGTTAAACAAATAAATAATTTAGGTTTATACATTTAATTTAAGTCCTTGAATTAAAAGAGACACAATTAATATGTTAAGATTTAAGTTTGTGTAATTTTGTGCCACAATGTGCATTAGTAGCGCTGCTAATGGCACTTGTGTTGTTGACATTCAATGCTGTTTTCCTTATCTTGAATTACTGGCCAATTTTTTTTTGGTGAGGGGACCTGCATTGATTGTCTGTGTTTGCATGATTTTACATTGAACTTCACTTAATTTGAGTATTACTATAATTAACTTACATATTTTTACTATTTAAATTTTACATAAAATTTAACATATTTTACAGAATCGATTAGAATTGCTTGTATTTAGGGTATTTTTTTATCATTGTTTACTAATATTGTTTCTATAAACAGATCTTTCTCACAACGCATAGGTACATACATACTTACACAGTGGCAGAATAAATAAATAAAATAAAATATTGAGGATAAATATTAATTAATTGATTGTATCTCCAACATTTTTCATTTTTTAACACTGTATGTATTCAGGACAATATGTAAATCCAGTACATAATATATTTTATGAATCTATACTGGCCGTATCTTGTTGCATCCAAGTGTCCTAAATAAATTTAACACACAATTTTCCAAATTTACATATTTCTTTTCTCATTTTTTTCGGTTATTATGTACATTGACTTTCATGTAAACCTAACAAAATTTGTTAGTCTTGAACACAAGGTTCAATGTTTTATTTATTATACTTATCAGGCATTCTTAAATAATCATGTACAATCACTTATACAGAAAGGGAGTTAGTTGTACGTCTTAGATACCTAAGCATATAAACATAATTTTATTCTAATATTATTTTTGGTTGTCGAATTTTTTTTTCAAGTTTTAATTTTTATAATAACATAACACAATGTTTTCATTGCCCATTTTAACTAAAATATACATTTTAATACAAATCTTTTAATTATGTTTTCTAATTTCAAAAACTTTGGGAAACTTTATAACACATTATATATTTTTGTCGATTAGATGTTATTGCATAAATCCAGGTGTTATTATGCTGGTCGTGAAATTTGACATCTAATGTAATTTTTCATTTCACACATTTTTTTTTTCTTCTCCACATTCATTCAATTCTGTTAGATGAAACCTATCATTATTTTCTAAAATTTTAACCCTTAATTACCTTTCATACGAAATTTATTTTATGTGCATAATAGTTTTATTTCGTTCATTTACGTAAAAAAAAAAAAAAAAAAAAAAAGAAATGTTTAAGAGTAATCGAAATATATATAAAAAAAAGGGGGGGGGGGGGGAAGACTGCTTATTTTTTTTCTCTCAAACAGAGATAAACATCTCGCCGTTTTCGCCTGAGTTTGTTTACGTTCAAATAATAATAGTGATTTTTTTGTTCCTCATTCAGTTCAAATACGTTGATTGCAGAAATTTTTTTTTTATTTTTACTGTACATATGATATATTTTTATCGCATTTATTCACTGTTTCATGTTTGTTTATTGGTGTTTATGTCAGTATGTCTATCATATATATATGGGAATATTTTATTACTATTGATAGCAAATAATTATGACAACAAGATATATAGTAAGCTTACTTTAACATCGAATTGGGCCCACTGCTGAATAATTGCAGTTTAAAAAAAAGGAAAAACATTTTATGGCACATGTGTGAACAGATTTATTTTACTGTTCTTTTTATCAGCTGATTTGGTGAAATTCTTTTTATTCACCTTTTTGAAGTCAGATTACACTTCTTGTACTCGAGTCTTTTTATTATTATTTTACTGAGCAATTTATAGCCTTTGAAGCTATTTCTTATATATCTATTTTATGCGCATTTTTAATCTTTGAGGCCTCATCTCAGCTCATCTCAGTTCATATATGCTCAGTTCAGTAGATAATACTGTTATTTTAGTCATGACTTTTTACTTTTACTTTGTGTTTATAATTTTCTGTGCACGTTAAATTTGCAATTTTTGCGCTTTCATCTGCGGCTATGGAAATTTATTTTGTGGCTTTTTTTTTTTTTAATTTTTTTTAATTTTAATATTTCTTGGAACACTTACAGACATATACAAATTTTTAGTAATATAAATTATTTCACTTGATATTCATTTTTTACAATATTGCTTAAATATTTTGACATATCACCCATTTAGTTATATTTTTAATTTTCACATATACACATTTACCCTCTAAGCACAATTGTGTTGCTCTGGTTGTCAATATATTAATGACTTCTATAATCTACGGATTTTGACCATTATATTGGTTTCAACACTTGTAATTGTGTAGGGGATTTCACACTTTCACAACAATTTTTGAAGGTTATGTTTTATTGGCTTTCAAGTACACTTATAATTCATGAACACATGTTCTATAAATACTTCGGGTGACAAAAATAAATAATTCAAATAATGAAAATAATAATTGCCGAAACGTCAGTGGAGGCCCTCTGTTGAGACTCAAAACGGTTTTGGGCTGTGTCTGTCTGTCTGTCCGTCTGTCTGTCGCGCGATAGCGGCCGCAAAATTAGCGCTATTGACTTGAAATTTGGTACACATGTTCATGAGCCCCACGAAATTAGCTGTATAGTTTTTGGTATGTATTCCATTTGTAATGCGTATACAGGGACACGCCAAAGTTTTTCTTATCATTACGGCCTATGGGAGGAATTTCTACGTATCGCGATAGCGGCCGCAAAAAAAAACGCTATTGACTTGAAATTTGGTACACACGTGCATGAGCCCCACGAAATTAGCTGTATAGTTTTTAGTATGTATTCCATTTGTAGTTCGTATACAGGGACACGCCAAAGTTTTTCTTATCATTACGGCCTATGGGAGGAATTTGTACGTATCGCGATAGCGGCCGCAAAATTAGCGCTGTTCACTTGAAATTTGGTACACATGTTCATGAGCCCCACGAAATTAGCTGTATAGTTTTTGGTATGTGTTCCATTTGTAGTTCGTATACAGGGACACGCCAAATTTTTCTTATCATTGCGGCCTATGGGAGGAATTTGTACGTATCGCGATAGCGGCCGCAAAAATAGCGCTATTGACTTGAAATTTGGTACACATGTTCATGAGCCCCACGAAATTAGCTGTATAGTTTTTGGTATGTATTCCATTTGTAGTTCGTATACAGGGACACGCCAAAGTTTTTCTTATCAGGGGTGCTGAAAAGTTCCTGGCTTTGCACAGAAAGAATAGAGTCAGAATTCTGAAATTACACATTTATTCAACATATTCTCCTGCCAGACTGATACACTTGTTACATCGTTGTTGCAGCTTTTCTAGTCCTGTCAAAAAAAAAAAAATTAGCTGGTTGTTGTGCAAACCAGCTCTCAGCTGCATGTTGAACGCCTTCGACATCGTTAAAATGATGACCCTTAAGGTGTTTCTTCAGATTCGGAAACATATGGTAGTCGGAGGGGGCCAAGTCAGGGGAATAGGGGGGATTTTCGACCAATTGGTAACGTAGGGTATTCAGTTTGGCAGTCACAACTTCGGACTTGTGTGAGGGTGCATTGTCCTGCAAGAAGAAAATGCCTTTTGTTAATTTTCCTCGGCGTTTCCTCTTAATTGCCTCATGCAGTTGGTCGAGGAGGTTAGCGTAATACTCTCCGGTTATACTGCAGCCCTGAGGAAAGTAGTCTATCAACAGAATACCATCTTTATACCAGAAAACGGATGCCATGACTTTTTTGGCCGATTTCTGGGCACGGAACGTCTTGGGTCGTGGGGAGCCACTATGACGCCACTCCTTTGATTGTTCCTTTGTTTCAGGATCGTAAATGTGAAGCCACGTTTCATCTTCAGTCACTAACCCAGCCAAAAAATCTGTTGTGTCACTGAAATGGGCCAAGACAGCTGTGGATGTCTGCACTCGTGCTTGCTTCTGTTCACTCGCTAAACATTTCGGTACCCACTTCGCTGAAAGCTTCCTCATGTCCAGGATATTGTGGATAATAAAAGTAACACGTTCTCGGGATATGCCCAGTATCTGAGCTATCATTTTCCCAGATATTCGTCGATCTTCAAGAATAAGGTCATGGACAGCCTAACCTGTTGCCGCGTCCGATGCTGTTGTTGGCCTCCCACTGCGGGGTTCATCTTCCACATTGAAATGTCCTGTCTTGAAATGCGCCACCCAAAATTTGACGGTGCTGTAGGAAGGACTGTTATCCCCTAGTGTCTGTGACATCTCAGTGTGAATGTCCTTTGCGGACTTTACTTGGAGAAACAAAAACTTCATAACACTCCTCAACTGCACAGTCGTGAAACTTGCTTGAGCTTCTGCCATGCTATCTTCTACCGGAAATTTGAAATAGCTATTAGAGTGGGAAACAACTGAAATTTTTACAGTAATATTACAAGATAACAAGCTTTCTTATGGTAACAATTTTTTTTTTTTTTTTTCAACTAGAAGGGGGCAAAGCCAGGAACTTTTCAGCACCCCCTCGTCATTACGGCTTATGGGAGGAATTTGTATGTATCGCGGCAGTGGCCGCAAAAATAGCGCTATTGATTTGAAATTTGGTACACGTGTTCATGAGCTCCACGAAATCAGCTGTAGAGTTTTGGGTATATATTCCATTTGTAGTTCGTATACAGGGACACGCCAAAGTTTTTCTTATCATTACGGCCTAAGGGAGGAATTTGTATGTATTGCGATAGCGGCCACAAAAATCACGCTATTGACTTGCAATTTGGTAGACATATTCATGAGCCCAACGGAGTTAGCTGTATAGTTTTAGGTGTATTTGTAGTTCGTGTACAGGGACATACCAAAGTTATTCTATCATTACGGCCTATGGGAAGAATCTGTATGTACCGCGATAGCCACCGCAAAAATCAAGCTATTGACTTCCAATTTTTGCCGAAACGTCAGTGGAAGGCCTCTGTTGAGACTCAACAGGATTTTGTGTTCCGTCTGTCCGTCTGTCTGTCTGTCTGTCGTGTGATAGCGGCCGCAAATATCACGCTATTGACTTGAAATTTGGTACACATGTTCATGATCCCCACAAAATTAGCTGCATAGTTTTTGGTATGTATTCCATTTGTAGTTCGTATACAGGGACACGCCAAAGTTTTTCTTATCATTACGGCCTAAGGGAGGAATTTGTATGTATCGCGATAGCGGCCACAAAAATCACGCTATTGACTCGCAATTTGGTACACATATTCACGAGCCCAACGGAATTAGCTGTATAGTTTTAGGTGTATATTCCATTTGTAGTTCGTGTACAGGGACACGCCAAAGTTTTTCTTATCATTACAGCTTATGGGAGGAATTTGTATATATCGCGATAGCGGCCACAAAAATCACGCTATTGACTTGCAATTTGGTACACATATTCATGAGCCCAACGGAATTAGCTGTATAGTTTTAGGTGTATATTCCATTTGCAGTTCGTGTACAGGGACACGCCAAAGTCATTCTATTATTACAGCCTATGGGAAGAATCTGTATGTACCGCGATAGCCACCGCAAAAATCAAGCTATCGACTTCGAATTTTTACCGAAACGTCAGTGGAGGGCCTCTGTTGAGACTCAAAAGGATTTTGTGTTCCGTCTGTCCGTCTGTCTGTCTGTCGTGCGATAGCAGCCGCAAATATCACGCTATTGACTTGAAATTTGGTACACATGTTCATGATCACCACGAAATTAGCTGTATAGTTTTGGGTGTGCATTCCATTTGTAGTTCGTGTACAGGGACACGCCAAATTTTTTTTATCATTACGGCCTATGGGAAGAATTTGTATGTACCGCAATAGCGGCCGCAAAAATTCTCCGATTGATTTGCAAATTGACACATATATTCAGGCTCGGTATAGAAATAGCTATTTATTTTTTTAGGCCTATACTTTTTATGGATTGTATACAGGGACACGCCAAAATACTTCACATTACGGCGTATGAGGTGAATTGCGTTTAAACGCATTTTAACATCTTTACTTTGCAATCAAGAAAATTAAACTAGCGTACATGAGTAAGATGTTTAACTTATGTTGTTTGAAGAAAATATCTGCTCTTAAGCTTTCTAATTAATGTACAGGACCTTACAAAATTGTTCTGACAATGTCACGTAGTCATCCAAACGATGTTAAATTTGGAACAATTATTAATTTTAAACGCAAAGTAAGCTGAATAGTTTTTACAGGTGTATAAAATGTTTATGGTTTGTTTACAGAGACACGCAAAAGAATTTCGTAGCATTAGAGCCTATGGACAAACTTTTATTTAAGAGCGCACTTTAATGCGTTTATGCTGCATTGAACTTAATAAAATTAACATACATTATAAAGATGCTTAAAATTATGTTTACTCTTAAAAAAGGTTATGTATAGACTAAATAATTTATGGGACCACACAAAATAATTCCGAGTATGTACTGTAATCATCCAAATAATGTCAAATTAGTTTGAAAAATTAATGAGTTATAATTAATTAAGTTTATTCTTATTATTGGCGTTTATAATGACTGTGACTACTTTTCCGGGATATATAAAATAATTTCGTACTATTACGGTCTATAGTCGATATTTCTTAAAAGTCGATATTTCTTTCTTTCTGACATGGTTACACCCCATCAAATATAATGAATTTATGTTAGAATTTTAAAAGCATGTTTTCTTGTTGATAATTGTGGGCATAGAATTGGAAATTAGTTTAAAGGTTACGCAAAATATTTCCGATATGCTATGTAATTTTTTTTGTATGAAATTTGGTAGTTATGAAATTTGGTATTTATGAATTTCAGGGAAATAATACAAGACCGTCGTTTATTAAGAATACATATTGTTGCGTACTTGGGGGTCCGTAAGTTGTCCGAGAATGAAAGGCAAAACTTGCAAAAATTCAGTGATGTATTCACAGGAAGTTCCAGAAAAATACAGGTCTATAAACCAAGTATCAGCTTCAATTCAACCAGTAATCACAGCTTAAACAACAGCCGTTAACAGCAAAACAACGGTACAAACTATTTAGCAATAACACATAAAGAAAGTCTCATCTAAAGAGGCTCAAAGCAAAGCAAGCATTTGACGAAACTGACACAGATCTGAGACTGACTGCCTTGGCGAAAAAATGCTCCTTTTATACTTTTCTATCGAACACAGACTCTTTTGGAAATTTCTCGTATCTCATAATGAGATTAGAGCTTCCATATTTGGTATATCCCTAATAAGGATTTTCTCGCAAAGGTCGCCAAAAATAATCGCCAAGGAGGGAAACAGTCGCCAAATTTGGCGCCAAATCCATTTCTTTTCTTATTGGAGCTTTTTAAAATGTTTTTAAGGGAAAATTAGGCTATTTTAACGCTAAAAGGACTAAAAATGCACAAAGTTAGCATTTTATGAACTTTACTAAACTTCTTTGAAAGAATTGATACAAAAATAAATGCAATTATTTACAATTTCGTAACACTTTATAAGATATGCAAATAGAGACATAGCGGGGGGTTGAGGGGGGCGGCAGCCCCCCTCAGGAATGTATCTGATTATGGTAACAAGTCGATCGAATCAATATATACGATTATATAATAAGGAATAAATAAAAATGACCTATTGAATAATGTCTGATGTAAATAGGACGTTGAGGCTCCTGATCTGCAGATCCACTAGTAAATAAAAAAGATATTGATATAAAATTACTTAATAGATTTTAAATAAATAGCATGAGGATGTATGTGACTTTTGGAAATATTTGGATTGTATAATTTCCTAATTATATTTTCATTGGTTGTCAAAGATTCTTTGCGTGAACACATCGCCTCTTTCACAAGATTCATTTTTAACAAATTCACACTTTTTTTTAATCTCATTTGAATAACATGATCAGTTTATTTTAACGTTTGCAAACACTTTATAATTAATAATTCTCTTACACACACACACAAAATTATAATTTTTTTCCCCTATGTTTCTACATGTGTTCCTGTATATGTTTTCTTTTGGGTCAGAAATTTATTGTATTATTGGCCGGTTTCTCAGTTTGTCAGTCATAATGCAAATTTATCCAATAGTATTCCATTATCTTTCACATGCATGTTTTCCATGCCTTTCTTCATTATTCTCAAACTTGGCCTCACAACCCAATGTTTGACACACACACACACTCACAAACTTTTATCTGACCTATTTAGTTGCTATTTCATTGGTTCACATGTGGAGATAATTACATTTTTTTTACTAAATTTTCACAGGAATTTTTTGTACAAAAAACTAGTTACAATAATAATACACACATACACAAAAGTAAATAATTCTTTTCTTAGCTTGCAGTAAATTCTGTTATGTTTTTAGAGCCTGTTTATTTTTCAAATACATACAAAAGTGAAATTTCCGTACATAGTCTGTACGTTTTAAAATTGTTATTTTTATTAAAAAAAAAAAAAAAAAAAAAAAAGTTTTTTTTTTCCTTGTGTAAAGAGTAAAACTCTTGCAGAAAGTTTTCTTTCAGCTTAAATTAAATATTTAATTATTTAAAATTTCTTAATTAAAATAATTCCTTTTTGGAAGGTTTGCACTACAGATGTATTTTAAATGGCCGTGAAATCATCTGTGCGTTGTAAGAAGTAGTCTGTGCAGAAGTATGTGGCTGGTTCACTCTTCTTTTTTTTTTTTTAAAGACTATTTCTTGCTGAGCAGTATTATGGAATTATCTGTGTAACATACAGTATCATTCTTATAAAAAAAAAAAAAAAAGGGATATTGAATATAAATTGGGCTCGTTAAAAAAAATAGTTCAACTGTAATTATAAAACAAGTGTGTATTTAAATTTTTTTTGCTGTTTTTGACAATTTTTATGAGTTGTATTCTTATCACCTATTTCAGGTCTACTCAGATTTTATGCATTAAAGTTAAAATTTTATTGAGATCATTTTTTTTTTTGAGAAATTCAAATGCTAATTCATTTATTAAAAATTTTGTTCAGGAAAAGAAAATTATTTCATACGAGTAAATTTTAATTTTTTTTTTTTTTTTTTTGACCAACACAAGCTATTGAAATAAAGTTGGTTCATAATTTTATGCAAAACAAAATAAATTAGGAGGCATAAAATAAATAAGAGTTAAAATAAAATAAAATAAAATAAAATAATTTTCTTGAACTCTTACGTGTGCGCTTTTATTCTGACGTAGGGCTAGATTTTTTTTTTTTTTTTTTTTTTTTTTTTACACATTTTTACACATACAAGAGACATTTCATTATGTCACTTTGCAGAATGCTGGTTGTCATTTTTGCACAACATGAAGCCTCTTCTGCTTTTCACATATTGTTCAGTACGCTATGTTCAGTTAGGCATCACAAAACCATCATATCTGTCATAGCTATTGTTCTATTATACACTCTCTGGCTCACTTTGTTAGAATTTAATTTTTCACGTGTACGATAATGGTCATTTTTAATCAAAAATGTTTCATTTTTTTTCATATTAATGCAGTATTGATATTTTTTTTTTAATTAACGAGATACAAAATCGATTGATTTTCATATTTCTGGTTACTGATTTCCTTTTCCTTATTATCAAACATACATACACTGTAATAAATGATTGTTTTTAATATTTTACACATTTTATATATCATATTTATATAATTTATTGATTATGTAATTTGTTTCAGAATGTCACTTTAGCATCACGATGATTGAATATGTCTCATTGTTCCATAACTGTCATTATTATTATTGATTTTTTCAAATTTATTGTTATATGCCACATTTTTTTTTATTGTTTAACAAAAGGTTACTTTACATGTTCCACAATGGTATGCAGAAATTTTTGGAATTGTATTACACTGGTGAGAGAGAGCGTTCTATATTTTTATAATTTTCGTCCATTTTGACAATTCATTATTTTTTTTTCTTTCCTCGTCGCTGGGGAGAAATATGTGAAGTCGTTCCTTCACATATATGAGTTTTAATTATAACTTTAAATAAAGGCAATAAGTAATTATTATATTTTTCAATAAATTAAATGGCTAATAAAAATAGATAACGAAATTCTAAATTACTTTTATTTATTCGCTTTTGTCTATAATAAATATCTTAATTCTAATAATACTTTATCCCTTATGCTATTAATAAATCGTCTGAGAACAAAAAACATATTCCTTTTAAATGACATCTCTCAAAATTATAAGCTCTTCTAAATCATTTAATAAATAAAATATAAAAAAAAGTATTATTTCCATGTTATAAACCGTTGGATACATAATTACATTTTCATTCTTTTAAATTGCGTATGTTTATTTATTCGAAGCTAAATTAAGCAATACATTTCCGTTCTAATATCATTAAAGAGTAATTTATATTTTTTATGACAGGATGTGCAATAAATCCTAGTCTGAGTGTCTCCCTTAAATAACGGTCTTCTGGCGATAAAACTTGGCATAAACTGCTGTAACGAACTTACTAAATTCAAAATATTTATATTAAATTATTCTACAAACAAAAGGATTAGCTTTGGCTGGAAAGTTTGGCACTGTTTTAATAATTTTGGCGTAATTCATCAGTCTGATCTTAATTGCAATAGAGTCAACTTCAGAATCCGCTCCTAATCTGACTTGATTAACACGTAATCAAATAGCTCTCTCTCTCTACCTGAAAATTTGTTTTACACCACCTGAATGTCTCAAAGACAATAATTGTTATGTATCTTGTTAATTGAACTATCGAATAATTTTTAACCCATAGCTGTGATGTTTGATTTGAAAATAAAGTGCTGTCAGTTAAGAAGATTGTTTTTATTTACGGCCTTCTTTATCTATTTTCCTGGTGTATTGCGGTTATTCATCTTGCTTGCTTGAGAGAAATTTCCATGGGAACTTTAGCGCAAGAACTTTATTATAACGTATTAATTTTTAAAATGACTATTTTTTAAAAAGTTTTAAAACAGCTAATAAATTTTATAAGCTTTTACAATTAAATAAATTTAGAATATTATGAAAGTTTTGCATCACTCGATAAAATTTTATATAGCCAATAAAAGTTATACACATTATAAATGTAAACTCATAAAGTAAATTTCACACTTAACATTTAAACTCTAGCCAAACAACCTTAAAGTAATTTTTTATCCCTTTATACATAATCATAAACCTTTTGTTTCTATTGTAAAGTGAAGTATGACTCATGCTTTCGTTTCTATTGTAAAGTGAAGTATGACTCATGCTTTAATTAAAATCTCTAATCAAAATTATAAGAAAGTAAAGTTTAGGATACACCTATATATTATAGGTAAATTAATACAGTATAAATATTCATGTTTTTCAGTAAAGTAAAAAAGTTATATAATTAATTTTACAGAGTACTTAAAAAAAATGTATAATTAAGTTTAAGAATTTTTTTTTTTCTTCTATAGTATGTATATATAAATTTTTAGTTAGAAAGTTTTTATTAAAATACAATAACCAAAGTTTTGTACGATATTAATAAAATCTTATTGAATTTAGCCATAAAACACCATAAAGATTTTAGACACACATATTTTTATATTGTTTAAATAAAATTTTTAAAATGAAACATTAATGTTATAAAATAATACACTTAGCATAACTCACCGAGTGTGCTATTACATAAAATTATTTCGCATACATGTAATAACATGTCTGACTTAACTAAATACTGAATTGTCATTATTTCAGAAAAAGTTGGGACTTACCTTAAAACACGTCCTACTCCCTTGGCAGACTTGGAGGAAATGAATGATATGAGACATTCTTATCTATCGATCTCCTAGTCACGTGATCATGACGTCATCCTCTCATCTGTGACGTCACCGATTGCTTATCAGTTACCACAACACGCGGGAAATGTCTTTCAGTACGCAGTGAAAAATATTCAAAGTCCACGGACATTACACGAAGCGATTCCATTGTTTATACGGTAAATTGAAATATAACACGCGGAAAAAAGATCGACATATGCCGGAGAAACTATACATACTGCCCGATGAAAATAAGCCGCACGGCTAAAGAGATGCTAGCAGGATGAGAGTCAAACTGCAACTGAAATCTAACAATTTGACAAGGTCTATAAATCTCCCGTGTTGATTAGACTGTTTTGAAGAATGGGTTTTCCCCTCACTTAAGCAGAAGGGATGAGTCATAGGTTTTCCCCTCACGTAACCATCTATCGCGAAGATATCTCTTAATTAAGTTTCTTAATTAAAATTATGCAAATTTTATGTATGTTTTTCAAATATCTCTTAAGTAAGTTTTCTAATTAAAATTATGCAAATTTTATGTTAATCTTTCATTTAATAAGCAAATACACTATTTCATCTAAACATAGGACTGGGTATGCAACTTTAAAAAATTTTAGAAAAATAAATTCTCCTAGTTAAAGATTTAATAAACAAAAGGTTATGCAAATGTAACTTTTATACAACATAAATAAATTTAATAAGTATAAGCTATTCAATGACTCATCAAACGATGGGTCATCCTAAACATGTCTGAACATGAATCTACTTGAACACTAACATTTTATTGTATTAGCGATAATTACTATATGAATCACAAAGTATACGATGTTGGAAATTAAGTAAACAACACTACTTGATGAAAATTAAGTTTCTTATAAGTAAACTGATTTTCTAGTTAATAATTAAATTTTTATTCATAATGAATGCAAATTAAGATTCTCATAAGTAAACAATAATAATAAAAATAACTTTTTGATTTGAATAATATAAAAAGCATCTCTAAACGAAGTATGAGTTATAAATAACTTATGATAAATTTATTAGAATAATAAATTTTTAGTTTAAACTTATGGCAATAAGTTTTAATAATTAAATCTTCTAATTAAAAAAGTTTTTCACCTATAGAATAAATAATTTCCAAGCATAAACAGATTTTACACATACTTAAATTTCACTTTATGTAGTTTATTGAATGAAATAAAATAGATTTCACATTTATTAAAATAAAGATTTGAAATTAAATTTATTTTAAATCAAGAATGAAACTTAATTTTTATTGTAGTACTAAAATACTGTGTGTGGTATTCTATATTAAACTGAAAATTTATGCTTACACTCGAAATTATTTTTTCTACAAGTGAAAAACTTTTTTAATTAGAAGATAACTAGATAAAATAATTGCTAAAAACAATAAGATTTTTAATTTTATCCTATTAAGTGATTTTATAACCTCTTTTTAGTTTTTTCTTATAAAGTTAAAGTGATTTCAAAACCTTTCATTAAAAAATTACACTTATATTTTAGTAAAACTTTATTTATTTAATCGATTAAATGCAAAGTTTAAAACTTAATGAATTATTTAAAATTTTATATATACAGGAATAATATAAAAATTTACATTTTTGTGCTAGTAAAAATAATTGTCTCATTAGAAGTTTAATCAGTCATTAACTAAAAACAATGAATTTCATTACAACTGCATGACTCACTGACCTCACGGTAAGTTATTTTCACTTAGACATTCTGAGCAAATCTTATTGTAAAGGATAAATTCTTTCTGTGATAGTGTCACCCAAATTTTCTCATAAGGATTATTGTTTAGTATTTTAAATCATATATCCAACTTATAAAATTTAGCAGTATGTAAATGAGTAATTTTTATTACTTCACTCCGTATAAATAAGTTGAAAATTTTACCCTGCGATGTAATGCATATATTAAAATAATATATAGTTATTATACAAAAATTTCTCTTGCTATCTGATTATTTATAGATAGTTTATTACTTAGTTTTATAACTAGAGAAAATAATTATTTAAAACAATAAGATTTTTAACTTCTGTTTTTAATTTTATTCTATTAAGTGATTTTAAAATATTTCATTAAAAATTACACTTATATTTTATTGAATGAAAAGGATGTCTTATCGTAAAATAATTCTGTTTTGAACTCATTAGCTTAATTATTTTCTTACCATAATTTTAACAGGTTAATTGCAAAGTTCACCTCTCAATGGATTATTTAAGTAAATGATCCTTTTAAACTATTTTATATTATTCTAAAAACACATAACTCTAACAAAAAAAAAATTCTACTGAGATAAGCATGAATCATCACTCTTCTTATCTGTACGTTTGTCAACGTGTGGCGATAAACAGTTTGTCGCATTTGCGTGTGAATGAAGGTTGCATTTCGCTGGAGGGAAATTTCTTCAATTTTAAGTAAGATTCATAATTTATTATTACTATTTGATAATTTAATAAACTTGATAAGTATCTCTACTCTATATGTAATATCTTAATATGTAATACTCTAGTAAATTTATTTATAATAGAAATTTTATTAAAACATAACATTTATTACTTTACAAACATTACACAAGACAATTTTTATTGATTTATTGAAAAGAGATAAATCAATTTAACAAATATTTTTTATTGGTATTTACTTATAAAGAATTTTTTATTGTTATAGTGCAAACTTTTTTTTATTGTTACACTATAAACTTTTTTTGTTTAACTAAAACTAAATTTTGCATAACATATCAAACTACTTTCCCAAACGAATATTTACTGCTTAAATAAAACCTACAAAAGTTTTCATTTAACTTGTATATGTTCAGAAATTATCTGAGTAAAACTAAATTTTGGAATATACATATAAAACTTCTTTCACAAACGAATTTTTATTGCTTAACTATAACTTACTTTTATATGTATTTATTTATTTAAATGCCGTTTAAGTGATAAGTAGGTAATACTCGTTTAAAACTCATTGTATGATATGCTTTGTGAAAAAATTATTGCATTTCCCAATTATTCGCTGGATTGTTTTAATGATTTTAACTTAATCTTTATATGAGATAGTGTGGATTACTATTAGACACGATTCCACAGCGTATATTGCACATGATTCATCAAGTGCATGGGTTTTCCGTTGCAAGTGATAACTATGACTCATGGAATATTCCGTATTATCTATTTTTAAGGAAACTGTTTATTTTCATTTAAAATGATGCATTGAATTTTTATGCAATTTATTTCAAAATTTTAAATAGGAATGTTTAATACAAAATAACTTTTAGTAACTGATAGTGTTTAAATATAACTAATCCTTTTTATTATTTTATAAAAAAGAACTTATTTTTATTAGTTCAAGTTTAAAAGTATTTACCTGTTTCATTTAAATCAACTAAGATAGTATGAATGTTACTGTGTTAAACTTGAATAAATGTTAAACTTATTTAGTGAGAATATAAAGTTTAATTTATATAATTTTATTTAGTTTATGTAACTTTATTGTGTAGAAAATTTATGTAAAGTTTTAAAATTTTCGTGTTAGGATAAATTTAATAGTAACAACATAAAGTTTAGTTAATAATTTAATTGTTGATTTTAAACATTGTATGTATTTTTTAAATTAATATTATTATATAATAGTCATTTTTTTTTCTTTTTTTAATTTATAATTTTACTGTATATCTTTTTATGCATTTTTTAAATTAATATTATTATATGATAGTAATTTTTTTTTAATTTATAACTTTACTGTATATCTTTGTATGCATTTTTTAATTAATATTATTATATAATAGTTTTTTTTTTAATTAATATTATTATATAATAGTAATTTTTTTTAATTTATAATTTTACTGTATATAAAATTTAATTGTTGATTTAAAACTATGTAAGCATTTTTCTTTTTAGATTAATATTATTATATGATAGTAATTTTTTTAATTTATAACTTTACTGTATATCTTTTTATGCATTTTTTAAATTAATATTATTATATGATAGTAATTTTTTTTAATTATATGATAGTAAATTTTTAAAGTGCATGTGCTCAATTTTTAACGAATGTAAGTTAGAGTTTAAATAAATGTGAAACTTATTTAGTGAGAATATAAAGTTTAATTTATATAATTTTTATTATATTTAGTTTAGTATATAACTTTATTGTATATAAAATTTATTGTATTTAGTTTAATTTATAACATATATATCATCATTTACTGATTTTGAAACTTTTGTTTATCGTATTTGTTTAGTTATAGCATAAATAACAGTACGTGTTTTATATAATTTTTATTATATTTAGTTTCATTTATATGATAGTAATTTTTAAAGTGTATGTTTGATCAATTTTTAAAGAATTTAAAAATAGTATTTCAAAGTTAGAGCTTAAATAACAGTATGTGTTTTATATAATTTTTATTATATTTAGTTTATATAACATAACTGTATACAAAATTTATTAACTGATTAAAAACTTCTGTTAAATTTTTAACGAATGTAAGATAGAGTTTAAAGAAATGTTAAACTTATTTAGTGAGAATATAAAGTTTAATTTACATAATTTTTATTATATTTAGTTTAATTTATATGATAGTAATTTTTTAAAGTGCATATGTGTTCAATTTTTAACGAATGTAATAATATTATTTTTAAGATAGTCTAAATAAATTTAAAAAGTAAAACTTATTTAGTGTTAAAATAAAGTTGGAATTTTTAAGTGTCTTACATTTTTAATGAATGTTAAATTATTTATTATTTGTTTTGCTTTTAAATCTAAGTGTTAATCCATAAAATACGAAAATTTCTATTTAATTCTGTAAAAATTTCCTAATATAACTTTACAATGACATCACTAAAAGTATGAACTCCTATTTAAATTCCTTATTTATTATCTTAACGCAATATATTTTTAATCTCTAAAAATGCTAAGTTTCTAAAATACTCATAAATTGTTACTGATGTTAATTAACTTCAGTCATTCATTGTTTCTATCAGTCAAAAATGTTAAGTCCCACCGGAAATTATTTATACTCTTCCAATGGCAACACCTAAATTTTAATGTCTATACCCTGTTTTTAATTATATAGTACTCATCAACCTTTGTTTTATTTTGTCAAATTCCCTGAAATACATAGGAAAATTTCTATTTAATTCTGTAATCAATTTATAATCCTCAAATGACAACTCTCCAAAAGTTTCTATTCTTCCGGTGGCAACACCTAAATTTTAAAGTCTATACCCTGTTTTTAATTATATAGTACTCATCAACCTTTGTTTCATTTTGTCAAATTCCCTGAAATACATAGGAAAATTTATATTTAATTCTGTAATCAATTTATAATCCTCAAATGACAACTCTCCAAAAGTTTCTATTCTTCCAGTGGCAACACCTAAATATTAAAGTCTATACCATTCATTAATGTTTTTAATTATATAGTACTCATCTACCTTTGTTTCAGTCAATCAACTTCCCTGTCCATCGCAAAAAATTTTAAAGTCCGCGAAATTGTGAAAAAAAAAAAAAAAAAAATACTAAGTCCTGAAATTTATGAAAATACCCATTCTCCCCGATAGATGGCACCACCAAACTTCTCATGCAAGATGATGACTCAAAGTTTCTATTCTTCCTGTGGCAACGCTCCAAAAGTTTCTATTCTTCCGGTGGCAACACCCCCTCGTCCAAGATGATGACTAAGTAGTGTAAAAAGGGTGTGTTCTGCGGCGGGGTGGAGGGACGGTGGGTCTAGGGTGGTGGCGCGCCTCCACCCTGACCCTCATCGTCCCTCCGTCCCTCCACCCTGCAGCAGAATCACCTTTTTTACACTACTTTCATTAGATCATTTTTAATATAAAAAAATGAAATATACTGCATTAAAAAAAATAATAATAATAAGATTTTAAATCTTTTATATTCTGATTCATTCAAACTTTTAATATTTAAAGTTATTGTAAATTAACCAAACTTTTTTTTAACTATGCTTTTATAATTTAATAAATTTTATTTTTATGAAATAGTTCTTTTCAGGAGACAGAAAAAAAAAAGAAAGGAAAGAATGAAGAAACCAAAATTTTTCAGAATTATATTCTAGTTGTATTTTATATTTTTCAATGTCTAACATTTTAAATATATGAAAAGCGTTTTAAAAGGCTTTAGGGAACAGTATCTTCATGTAATAACTTATCTGCGGTACTACTCTTCCAAATTAAATATATATTTAAATTCAACTGTGGAAAACAATATCAAAACAGAATCTAAGTATTATAATATTTAAAGTTCTGCAATCATCTTGACTGTAGTATCTAAGAGCAACTGGAACTAGTGTTTGTGGCACACACAAATGTTTCTAATCTCAGAAAATCTTCTAAATAAGTATTTGTTTCGCAAAAGACCTCATTAGAAATACAAATTATACATTTGAAATATTATTTGAAAAATTATGGTAGAATTCGACAGCTCTTTTGGATATTTAAATGCATACCTATCTCGTATGCCTGTTCCGAAGCGACCATTTTAAAATAATATGAAATTCTTAATAATTATCTTTATATACATATGTTCAAAATTCCATTTCTACCACTTAAATGCCACTACTTTAATATTTATGAGTTTCTCATAATTATTTCAAGATAGCAATTAAAAACTATTTTAGTTTTCAACACCCTATTAAAACTGATAGGTAGAAAGGGAAAAAAGAAATAATTATGATGTAAAATAATTAACTTATTGTTGCGCGCATTAACTAATTTTTTAAACTACAAAATATTATTTTAAAAATTCCTTCTCGTTAAATATTCTCTTTAAAGTTAATGAGTTGTCCAATTAAAAGTAGCATCTAGATAGCCTGGAAATAAAAAAAAACGAACGTGAAAAAATTAAGATAATTTTATTTCCCAAATTTGTTTTATATGTTAAAAATTAATGTGAATACTTTTCTAGCGTATGAAAACATTTTTGCACAATGCAAATTCAAGCAGTAGTTTTTTTTCCCCTTTATTTATTTATTTTCTTAATTAATAGAATATAGTTATAAATATTATTTAACCAATTATCTTGCGACCACGGGAGCTTCTGCGCAAGTGCTCACTCAACGAGTCTAGTGTTAAAATAGGGGTGATAACTCTTAAAATAAGCGATAAAGGAGTGAAAAATGACTGGATGTTTACCAAATTTCAACCTGTCAGTCGACTTAGTACCCCTTCAAGCTTTTAGGCTCATCCTCAAAGCTAGTTTCCAAACAAGTGGTTATCCTATAGACAGTCTAAAATATTGTATACTCAATTCTACCCTTCGTTTCCTATGCTGCAAATGAAAAATTCAAAATCGAAATATATATGGAAAATAATAATAAAATAGACGTACATATGATAAAATATTAGATTGAATAAAAAGTCATTGCGTTTTTTTTTTTTTTTTTTTTTACTTTCCCAGCACTATAGTGAGAAAAGTATTGTAATCATGTCAAAAATCCGAATTCGAGATTTTGATGTTTCTATACGTTTCGAGGTCTCCTGAGTCCGTTTTCATCTGAGTCCGTGATGCACGTACAGTCGGTAACAAAAGTGTCCGAACACTAGCAAAAATTCCTATATAAAAAAAGTACACTTCATACGGTTTTGTTAAATAAATCCTTATCGAATCATGTTCTTAGACTAACTAAGAACAGGATTCGACAAGGATTTATTTAACAAAACCGTATGAAGTGTATTTTTTTTACACAGGAATTTTTGCTAGTGTTCGGACACTTTTGTTACCGACTGTATGTGTGTGTGTATGTGTGTGTGAACACGCTAGCGTCTAAACGCTTTGTTCGAATAAGCTGAAAGTTGGTACGTGTATTGTAAGTCACCATCGTACGAACCCTATTGATTTTGGTGAATCTAGCACTTATAGTTTCTTTACAGGGACACAGAAAAATTCTTTATCATTATGGCCTATGGGGCCAAATTTTTAAAAGTGCGATAACGTCTAAACACTTTGTTAATCTGAGAAAATAATTCGTACACATGTTATAGGTCACAGTTGCACGAACTGTATAGATTTTTTTGAATTTAGCACTTACAGCTTTTTTACAGGGGCACAAAGAAAAATTCTTTATCATTATGGCCTATGGGGCCAAATTCTTAAAAGTGCGCTAGTATCTAAAGGCCTTACTCAATTGAGCTGAAAATTTATATGAATATTATAAATCACTATTGCACTAACTATAAGCATTTTGGTGAATCTAGCATTTGTAGGTTTTTACAGGGACACAACGAAAAATTCATTATCATTATGATCTATGGGTTCAAAGTTCAGTAGCGTTAAATAAAGCATCGTGGAATATATGGTGAAAAATACTCAAACACTCTATTATGGTTTTCTCCCTTTTGTTTGTTTAACAACTCCTCTTTCTTTATTTTATCTACAAAACTATTAATTACTCAATGTTCGGTAAGTCGAGTGGAGTCAATCCAGATTTTTTTTTCTATATTTTTCAAAGTCATATTTATATAAATGTTCAATCAGTGATATATTTTCCATTTTGTTAGATAACCTTTTGCAATCATTCGGTGAGCTTCATAATTCCCCGAAGGACCTATCTTTATTTCCGAAATACTGAACAAGGTGTTGATTGACAGCCTCACCTGAATTTAATGCTATTCCACGCAAAGAGTTTTGAAGAGAGTGAAACAAGTGGAAATCTGAAGGCGCAAGATCAGGCGAGTATGGTGGGTGGGGTAACACATCCTATTCAAGCTCCAATATTTTTTGACGGGTCACAAAAGATGTGTATGGTCTGCCGTTGTCGTGATGGAACACTAATCCTTTATGACTGATGAGCTCCGGATGTTTCTTGATGATAGCTTCGTTCAATCGATTATTCCGTTCCTTGGTTGGAGCTCAAAAAACTCCACCCCGTTCCAATCGCAACTCGCAACACACTGAGAGCATAACCTTCCTCTGACGAAGTTCTGCTTTTATAGTCGTTGACGATGAATCATCACCTCGAAACCAAAACCATTTACCCACCACATTTGTAAAAAAAATTCTCATAATCAGTTATCATTCGTTTAAAAAAAAAGGATTGTTTTCTTTATTTTTCATGAGCATATCGCAGATGTGTATTAAGTATGTAGGTTACAATGTAGTAGGTTAGAATTCGCTTACTTGATTTGACCCTGGCAACAAACGAAATTAAATTAAAAGCATATAACATTAATTCTGTTTTCTTCCGATACTTTAATTTGAATGTGTGTAAAGAACGAAATATATTTAAAAAGAAAATAAAAAGGATAAAGGAAAAGAAAAGAAAGAAATACAGTCGGTTTCCTTATGGGTAAAACGTAAAAGGTAAAGAAGCAATATCAAGAATAAATTATATAAGGTAAAGCTAGGAGAGTTTTTGCACAATTCAAGAGAATGTCATAAAAAGACCCAAATATTAATTTTTTGTTAAACTATTGGTACATAATTTTGAATTGGTCTTTTCATTACTATTTTGTTGCTCTGTTATTATTTAAAACAACAGCTGTAATAAATCCAAGAGAGCCATTTTGCGCAATCTCTCCTTATAGGGTAGGAATAATTACGCACATGGGTAGGAGAGATTGCACTTAATTATAACTACAATTACATTGTAGTTAATTGCATTTACTAATAATTTAAGAATAATTACACTTAAATGGCACTGTTGTAAGTTATTTGTTAACAAATGTTTTGTATTGGGAGTGGATGCTTCAATTCAATAATTTAAAAATCAGAAATTTAAAAGAAATTTAAAAAGAATTACAAAATTTTATTTAAAGAAAAATATTAAAATATACAATTATATTTATATATACAAATATTAATATATACAATTCCAGACATTGAACAAACTCATCCTTATTGTCTTGCTATCAACAATAAGGTGCAAAATTTCTATTAGTATAGAATTTTATAAAAATTAATGCGCAATCTCTCCTAAATATCAAAAGCTCAATCTCTGTCATTTTGGTAGGAGAGATTGTCTAGTCTTTCATTAAATAACTAGCAAACCCGTGCGAAATTTTAGCACTTTATTTCTTTTCTATAAATTCCTATATATCTTTAAATATTCCTATTTATCTTTAAAATTTGAAACTCATAAATATTATACCAATTTCCCCCACTTAATTAAAATTTTAATTTACCAGAAGAAAAATTATTATTATAACCAAATAAATATTGTGCAATAGTGAAACCAGAATCATTCAAAGAAAAGTTTCGAAATAAAATTCACGGTTGACAACTCAGTTTTCATACTTCCACAGACAGTACAATTTTAGTAAAAAACCATCATGACGCTTTTAAATTTTTATCGCCAAGATAACGATAACATTTTATTTATTTCGGCATAATTTTTTGTTTAAAAGAAAAAAATAATAATATTTTGATTATACTTTTTTATGATTGCGTTTTTTAGTCAATTTATGATAATAATTCCTATTCTATATAATATCTTTAAAATATTGCTATGTTTAAAATCACGCAAAGATTCTGAGGAAGCAACTTTTAAAAATACATTTTTCCATAAAATAATGTCATCGCGCAAATGTCGTCATTTTTTTCCCCTATTAGTTCATTGAGCTGAGTCCGCGTGTTTAAATATTGTTTATTTTTAAATATTATTTTTTCATCCTCGTGTATTTTATTAATTTCACCACTATCGTATCGTTTCGACAAAAAATAATTGTAACTGGTCCACGTTAGAAAAATATTAAATAGATTTTAGAGAAAAATCGCGGTGCTCGTACCGTTAATCTAGGTTAGTAGCTTATGAGAAATTGTTTAAATTAAATATATTTTGTACCACTATCATTGTATTGAAATTCTTAGGAAGGGTTGGGAAAATTCAATCATTTATTTTTGAAAACGAGACAAAATAGCCATGATTTATTTGAGATTCTTGAAGCAATTACCATGCACATTCTAGTCGGAATTTCACTATTGATGTTGCACAACCACCTGAAATCGTAACTCGCCCACGCTACTCTTTCCTGCGGATTCCCTATGTGCGCAATCTCTCCTACCGTGCGATCTCTCCTAGCTTTACCTTATTTGTTTTATGTTGATTGTAGCTAAGCAAACAATTGTAGAATACGAAAAATGTTTTACAACATTTATTATTTGTTCTCACTATAAACAGATCATAGAACCATAGAACTTCAAATGTCTTATAATAAATCAAAACTTTTTTTTAAATATGTAAATACAAAGAATATAAAATTTCCTTAAAATATAATTTCAATTAAATTGTAAGCTTATTTTGAAAACTTTAATCTTAGAATTTTTAAATTAGAATGAAAAATTAACACTTGCTATAAAAGTATTTTCTCCATTTCTTCAATAACATATTTCATTAAAACATCAAAAATATATTTATCTTTAATATTATTTTTATTTTATTTTTTGCAAAATTTTCTAAATAAATTCAGATTTTTACTGTTAAGTTTCTGCTAGGAAATTTAATCCTTACAAGTTTAGAATACGGATTACTTTACAAAATACGAAAAATTTAAAAAAGATTAAAGGTTATTTTCAGATTATCAAAATAAACGAAATATTTTCAATATATTTTAAAAGAAGATGTGAAGAAAATTACTTGATAGAGTTAAAAATGTTATTTCAGAATCTCAGAGAGTAAAAGCTTTTTGTAAATTAATAACAGCTTATATCCACTTGTTGCTAAGGATTTTCAAGCACATCGTGAATCGGGGGTGAACCGTCAACATGTACGAATTTAAAACATATAGCGATTTTCTTTTTCCTCGGTTGGTTGGTTGGGTTTTACGTCGCACTAGTGCTGCGCAGATGGGCAATTGGCGACGGTTTGGCACACACCCCTAGAGGTGGTCCGGTGACATGCCATCACAATTTTGATCCTCCACGGAAGGAAAGGCTCTCCCGCTTCGGTGACCCCCAGAGGTATAATTTTTGATGGGAACAGGGAGGACATTGCGGCCACGACAGATTTTACTTGCTTCAGCCACCATTAGTGTACACGACGGTCTTTGGCCAGCTCGAGTACCGAATTCGCAATCTTCCAATTACGAGGCCGGCGCTCTACCGACTGGGCTACCGCGGCCCTCTTTTTCCTCGGAATTTAAACAAACTACAAGTTGAAATTTTGCATAAACCCAATAGTAATTCGTGCTTCCTGAATTAAAATCTGCATATATGCACAAATAAATTCGCGAAAGAATTCTATTCTATAAAATTGTTAGGCAGTGCAGCTGGTTTTTAATTAACTAACATAATAACACCATCTTCACTGATGTTGAAAGTTTTCAAGTAAGCTTTAATTGAGCTAAGAAAACTCATTCTATCAATGAATTATCTAAGCTGAAATGTAAAAATTGCGTATTGTTTAGCAGCTACAAATTTCTCTAAAGGCTTCATTCTACGCCATGTAAAGACTGAAATTTTCTCGGCATTTAGAATATATTTATACACTGGGGTATATGTACATGTTGAATATAATTAAAATTTAGAATGCATTTGCACGGAGAAATGTGAATGAACTGAGAAGAAACTTCAGAACAAGCCGCATAAATTAAAAAAAAAAAAAAAATATTCCAAATTGTAACGGGTGATCAATAAAAATCCGCAATAAATTTAACAGCATTCAAATTGTCAATAAATGATATAAATTGCTAAAATTTTAATGTGAATTATTACTTAACCTTACTAGTTACTGTAGACATATTCACATTTGCAAAATATTTTCTTTTTTTCAGGTAATATAGCTTCGAATGAAGGCAATCTGCGATCTCATGTGTACGAGTTCTATTCA
Organism: Salticus scenicus; assembly: GCA_963930645.1. Classification (NCBI taxonomy): domain Eukaryota; kingdom Metazoa; phylum Arthropoda; class Arachnida; order Araneae; family Salticidae; genus Salticus; species Salticus scenicus. The sequence goes on along the minus strand of OZ005649.1, from coordinate 371,895,020 downwards.
GAAAATGTTTCGTCAGGTAAATATTTTACTGTGAAGCATTTTATGAAAGAAAAAATACCACAAAGAACTATTTATGACATTTTGAAACTTTATGGAAGGGGATTGAGTGCTTTTCGCCAATCTGGCTCTGGAAGAGCTGCAAAAATCTTCACACGTAAAAAAATTGGAAATTTCAAAAAGGATTTTAGGGCGCATTCGAAAGTAAGTTCACTTCCCGAGTTGGGAAATGACGTCACGCGGGAAGTTCGGGAAATTAGAACTACCATATATAGGAGCCATGTTTGTTTATATATTTGTTTCCCGGGAACATGAGATGTGTACGGAAGTAGTTATATCTCGGTCATTTTTCGTAAGGCTCCTATATGGTAGTTCTAATTTGCCGAACTTCCCGCGTGACGTCATTTCCCAACTCGGGAAGTGACCGGGAAATACTTTCGAATGCGCCCTTAATCACAAGGACCGAATTTCTCAGCGTCAAGCAGCAAAAAAGTACAGATGTTGACAATCAATGATTAATTATGCCCTTAAGAATGCAAAGATAAGTTGCCGAAAGAAGAAAACCATTCCACAAAGAAATGAAAAACAACTAATTTCAGCAAAAACAAAGTGTGGACATCTCTATCGAAAATTTTCAAAAAGATCTTGGATTCTTGATGATGAATCATATTTTACTCTTTCAAATTCCTCAATAAATGGCAATAATCGTTTCTATTCTTCCAATATATCAGATACACCACCAGATGTTAAATATTCAACGAAAAAAAAGTTTGAAAGCAAAGTTCTTGTACGGATTGCCATTGGTCCAAAAGGAATGAGCAAGCCTTTCATTCGATGTTTAAATATGGCGATCAATCAAGATGTTTATCTTGAGGAATGTATCAAAAAGCATCTAATTCCCTATAATCGAGCTAATTACCAAAGAAATTATATATTTTGGCCAGACTTGGCCAGTTCTCATTATGCTAAAAAAGTGACCAATTATCTCCTTCAAGAATCAATTGACTTTGTGGTTAAAGAAGATAATCCCGCTAATGTTCCAGAGGCAAGATCAATTGAAGACTTTTGGTCAGTTTTAAAAGGGAACGTTTATGCAAAGGCTTGGCGGGCAGAAAATGTCGATCAACTTGTGAATCGCATCAGATATTGCATAAAACAAATTAATTTAGACCTTGTACAGAAGCTCGCAGTCGATACAAAGAAAAGAATTGGTTATATCTACAGAAATGGTGTAATAGATAAATGCTAAATACTGATAGTTTTATCAGAATTTAGCATTTATCCACTCTTATAATTTGTATATGTTTGTTTGTATCATAATTGCGTTTGATAAAAAATATAATAAAGTTAACATATTGCGGATTTTTATTGATCACCCGTTACCAAAATTCAGATTTACTGGTATTGGATTAAAGCTTTTTTGGAACTGAAATTAGAGAACCTAGAGACCCTGGGATTCTAATGTCTGTTACTACTTAAGTATATGAATTCCGATTGGGGGTTATAGATGCATGGAAAATTTCAACTCTGATGATAGAAAGCGAGTTCAAGCTCGAAAACAAATTTTGAAATGGGGGAATTAGGGACCCAAGCCACCTCAGACACCCAGTAAAGTTGTAACCACTTAACAATGTATTGTCATTGGAATTATACATACATGCAAAATTTCAACTCAGTCAGGCGATAGGATGTAGGTTAGAATTCGCTTACAAGATTTGACTCTGGCAGACAAGAAACGAAATTATATAAAAACATATAATATTAATTATGTTGTCCTCCGATACTCTAATTTGAAAGAAAGAAATTGTAAAGAAAGAAATATTAAAAAAAAAACAGAAAAAAAAAAGAAAGAAAGAAATACGTTTCCTTATGTCTAAAATATGAAGGGTAAAAAAATAATACCAAGAATAAATTACATATTTGTTTTATGTTGATTGTAGCTAAGAAAATATTTTTAGAATACGAAAAATATTTTTCAACATTTATTATTTGTTCTCACTATAAACAGATCATAAAACCTTAGTACTTCAAAAGTCCTTAAATAAATCTCAGTATTTTTTAATGTTTAAATACAAAGAATATATAATTTTATTAAAACATGATTTCACCTAAATTCTAGGGTTATTTTAGAAACTTTAATCTTAGAATTTTTAAATTAGAACGAAAAATTATCATTTGCTGCAAAAGTCTTTATTATTACTTTTTTTTTTTTTTTTCAAAAACATTTTATTAAAGCATCAAAAATATATTTTATCTTTAATATTAATTTTATTTAGTTCTTTTTCTTTGCAAAATTTTCGTTAATAAGTTCAGCTTTTACTTTCAGGTAACCGCTAGTAAATTTAATCCTTACAAATTTAAAATAGGGATTACTTTACAAAACACGAAAATTTAAAAATAAATAAATAAATAAACTTTTTAAATTATCAAAGTAAGCGAAATACTTTTAATATCTTTTAAAAGAAGATGTGAAGAAAATTGCTTGATAGAGTTAAAAATGTTATTTCAGAATCTCACAGAATAAAAGATTCCTGTGAAGTAATAACAGCTTATATTCACTTGTTACCAAGGCAACGTGTTTTGTGAAAATATTCTTTCAAAATTCTCATTGTTAAATAAAGTTGGTTTATATCGGTGGAATCCATGGAATTTGCATGGATATCCATCCGTGGTGGATATCCATGCAAAAGAAACATTATTTAAATTTACTCTTTTCTCTTTCTTTCCTATAAATTCATATTTATTTCGCTATAAATGCATATATATATTTACGTTTTATTTCATTTTCTGGTAGAACACAATATTTTCCGTGATTGTAATGAAATGCTCGCCCTCTGGTGGGCTAAGGCGAAATTACAATTAACATGAATAGCTTTCGGCTTTCGGCGAGACGCCATTGCTTGCCGATGTTTAGTTTCACATATATTTATTGAATGAAAATGAATAAATCCGTTAAAAAAGATAACACTTACTGTTGTGTGCTATAGTGTAACTCCAAAGGATCAAGAAATCCAGAATTAAGCTTCCATTTATTTCCAAATGACAAATTTAAAATTTCAGTTGCTTCGGCTAATGGAAGTAAAGAATTAATCAGATGATTTGAAACTAATATTTGTACAGCTTCAGTTAAATATCTACTTCCGATCGAACTTTGAATAAACTGAAATATTTTTTCCAAAAGCAATCAATTTTCCATGATGTAATGGTGCAGAAATTATAGCACAAATATTAAGTAGTAACACAAATAGAAAAATAATAAATACACGTGGCTATTATATTTACTAACAACAAACGCTGAAAAAGCGCCATCTATCGATCATTACAAACGCGGATTGAAAAAAAATTTCAGGTAAGAATAAGTAGAAGTCCGATTTAAATATCGCCCTCGTGTATCTTATATATTAAAATCTGACTGCATGTTCGTAATTCCAAAATTCATTCTCTTCTGACAGATGAACTCGAGTTCAAAATAACCTCAACAAGAGAGATTTTTTTTTTTTTTTTTTTTTTTTTTTTTTTATTCTCTCAGATTATAAAATATTTTCCAACTGTAATTAGTAGTACATAGTTTGTTACCAAATATTTTTTAATTGTATGAATAAAACTATGGAGAGATAGAAAAAAGAAATATAATAAATCTAATTTCATAACTTTACTTCGAGAGATAAAGAGTAAAAATGTTTCGTTTTAAAAAATTTAGATTTTATATGTAACTGAATATTTTGTGAAATATATAGTCATGGAAAAAACTTTGAGACCACATGTAAAACTGTCAAAAGTTTACTAAATATATATATATATATATATATATACACTCCTTCTCATAATTATAAGGACACCTGTTTTTCTATATTAACTAAACACTGAACAGTATTATTTAAACAAATATATTTTTTATTAATTTGAATTTCATTAATAGACGATATTTAAAATGTTTTATCGTTTTTCTATCTTAAAAAACTTTAAATATGGTAAAAAGATGATTTTTCAGGTGTTCACAATTATAAGGACAGCTCGAATTTTAGTAATTTTTTTCAGTTATTCTTTAAATTAATATTTTATGGGGTCTCTTTTTAGGGTCAAACAGTCAGACATTCTCTCTGGTATATATGTATATATATTCTTTAATATTCAGTTTCAGTACCATCTCATACGGCATAGATGGTATTCTAACTACATTTAAAATATTTAAAATTGCTTTCCACTTGCATGCACTTTTCTAATATGATAAGTTAAGGTTTTTTCAACTTTTAGACCACGGGAAAGGCAACAATACAGAAGTTTCTTTCTTCAAACCATTTCCTATTGCACTAAAAGTAAAGCAAAAATGTAAGTCTTGTTGAAATAAATATTATTACCCCCCAAAATCTAATAAAAATCTGATAATTCCAAGTTTAAAATTTGAGGATATTCTCTTGATGTTCATAATAATGAAAAAAAAATATTAAATTCATTTTGCCTTCAGTATAAACAGCTCCCCAGAGCACCATAGATCCACCTTTAAAATGCCCGATTCATATCTGCCTTAAAAAAAAATTTTTGTCTTCCGCTATCTTCAGATCGTATCAGTAACTGTTAAAACCATTTGATTAATCAAGAATAAAATGTTTTTCGTCCGAAAATGCAACATTTTACCATTTAACATTGTCTTTATTCAACTTTAACACAGACGTTCTTTCCCCCATTAAATTATTACAGGCTTTTTGTTCGTTTTAACATACTACAAGCAGGCTTTGCCCGCTTCGCTGGACACTAAATTTAAAGGAAACTCGTTTCTATATAGCATTATAAAAATAAAATAAAATAAATTACTGAAATTGTTCAAAAGCTCGCTCCAGGTCCCTGCTGCATTCAGCAGCGATTTGGTCATCAACTGCAACTCGGGCGCTTGTCCCTATTACCTGCGACAATAGTTTACCAATGAGCTTCCATTTAGGTGCTTATTATATAACAGTTTCGAAATAGATAGTATCGAAAAAATTGGAATTTCTCTTTTTTTAGGGGGCACGAAAGGTCAGGGAAGGTATACGCGCGCGCAGCGCGTGTATCCCTTAAGTTGTGCGCGCGCAGCGCGCACGGGATTGCGCTGGCGAAGGCAGTGGGGACCCGGGCCGACTTTTTACCCAATCAGAAATAATTTTTTTTTAATTTCTTTTCTCAACACTAAAAATTACTGTTAGTGATTCATTAATTTTAGTGATTCATTTGAAAATACTGACCCGCTAGCGGGCGAAGCCAGCTAGTCAAAAATTCGAAAATCTGACTTCGATGTGCACAATGACCCTTCGGGATGCACCTTTGTGTTATATCTCGTGACTGTCCGAGCTACCGTTTTTGAGATCAGTGAAATATACATACAAATATTGCTCACTTAATAGTATAAGATTAATTAATTTAAACATGCATAAATGTAGACCCAAATCTTTCGTTAAAAATTACGAGCAAACTCAGCCGCACTCATTATGAGTAGAACAGTAAGAGTAATTATGAGTCTTCGATTTCTGTAAAACATCTAAGATCTTGCATCGGATTTCTCTCCTATCGAACCAGCAGTTCAACATTTGATCATATTTCCTTCAGCAATTTTCGATCTTCGAATTTCATTAGAAATTCGGTGGATTGAAATTATCATTCCACTTAAAAAACACATTTATCGTACTTCACTACATGAACGTTCTTTTTTTTTTCGAGGAATTATCAGTAATGTCCGTCCAAGAAAAATTGTAGGCTTATATATGAATTAATCTAGCCCAGTAGTTAACGAATTCGCATGTTAACTGTAATTTATCCGCTAGTAAGTTAAATAAAATGAAAAAATCTTGATTGTCCCTATAATTATGAACATCGAAAAACGTGGAGAAAAAATATTTTGTATTATTTTTTATTAATTTTGTTTCGTAATAAAAAATTATAGCAGTTTCGGTTTTTAGAATACTAGATACATTACGTGCATTTAGTATAATTTTGTTCACAATTATTTTTACATTAGTTATTTAAAAATATAAAGTGTCCTTATAACTATGAGAAGGAGTGTATATATATATTTTAATATAAAAGCACGAAAAAAACTTTGAGATTCCAAAGTTACATATCAACTTACATAGTTATTGTCTTATTTAGTACTTCATGTGTCTTCTTATCAGACAAATTACTAAAAGACATTTTAAGAAGGATTTTACAAAGGTCCAGCATGTCAGAAGTGATGTTATGTTCCACACTATTTCAATAGCAGATCTTAAGCTCCGAAACAGTAGGATATTGTCTTCCGTTTCCATAAACATTGCGTACAACGATTCCCCACACAGTGCTGCCAGATTGAGGGAATTTTTTATTCAATATCCACCACTAAATTTTAACTGTAACGATTGCCTAACCGTCTTGATGACACAGTACAAAAAAGTCTTCAAGTGATTAGGCAACCGTTACACTTAAAATTTAAATAAACTAGTTGTGGTATGTAATCTATTTTATATAGGAAACACCCAATAGTGAACTTGAATAACATATTTCAATTTCATGAAGATATTGTACAGTAAAGGTATTAAAATATGGTTTATAGAAATACCACTCATAGAACACAATTGTTTGAAAAACTTTCGGGTATCCCTGTACACAAACCAGTAGAGGAATTAACTCCATTTTCAATAGGAAACATACGATAGTGAACTTGAATAACATATATCAGTTTCAAAAAATTCCATAAATGTTTACGGGAGTTAGAGCGCGGGCAGACAGACAGACGGACATATACGGAAATTGATATCAGATTCACACTTTAAAAAATGTTAGGAAGTGTTAAAAACGCTTAATGTAAACGAAAGTAGAATTCTAGCAAATTTTTAATAATAGCTCTTAATATAAAAGATTATTTTTGTGTCACGCTGTAAATCTAATGCTAATCATGCTATATTCTATGTAAATCATTCTTTTGTGAATATAAATATTTCAATTTCCCAAAACTTCGTGGTAAGTAAAGTTATTAAAATTTGATTTATAGAAATATCTCTCATAGAACGCAATGCATTACAATACTTTTGAGTGTCCTTGTATATAAAAAAGAGTTAGTATTTAATCCATTTTATACAGAAAAAATCCAATAGTGAACTCCAATAACATATTTCAATTTAATTAAGATATGTGTACAGTAAAGGTATGAAAATATGATTTATATAAATACCTGTCATAGAACACAATGCTTTGAAGTACTTTCGGGTGCCCCTGTACACAAACCAGTAGAGGTATAAACTCCATTTTCAACAGGGAACATCCGATATTGAACTGGGATAGCATATTTCAATTTCATTAAGATATGTGTTCAGTAAAGGTATGAATATAAGATTTATAGAAATACCTCTCATAGAACACAATGCTTTGAACTACTTTCGAGTGTCCCTGTAAAAAACCGGTAAAAGTATAAACTCCATTTTCAAATGCGAACATCCAATAGTGATCTTGAATAACGTATATCAGTTCCAAGAAATTCCGCAAATATGTATGGGAATTAGAGCTCAGAGGCAGGCAGACGGCCAGACAGACAGACCAACCGAAGTCATTAACACTTTTCAACCTTGGTGGGAAGTGTTAAAAATGTTAGAAAGTGTTAAAATTGCTTAATGTAAACGAAAGTATACTTTTAGCAAATATTTATTAATAGCTCTTTATATAGCTGAATATTTTTGTGTCACCCTGTAAATATAATGCTAATCGTGCTATATTCTATGCAAAGCATTTTCTTTTTTGCTTATACATAACACATTTCAATTTCATTAATCTTCGTGCAAAGTAAAGTTATTAAAATTTAGTTTATAGAAATATCTCTCATAAAACGCAATGCTTTGGAATACTTTTGTGTGTCCCTGTACACAAATAAGTGATAGTATTTGTTCCAATTTATACAGGAATCATCCGATAGTGAACTTGAATAACATATTTCAAATGCATTAAGATTTGTGTACAGTAAGGGTATGGAAATTTGGTTTATAGAAATGCCTCTTATAGAACACAATGCTTTGAAATACTTTTGTGTGTCCCTGTACACAAATCAGTGGTGGTATTTACTCCATTTTATACACGAAACATCCGATAGTGAACTCGAATAACATATTTCAATTTCATTAAGATTTGTGTACAGTAAGGGTATGGAAATATGATTTATAGAAATGCCTCTCATAGAACACAACGCCTTGAAATATTTTAGGGTGTCCCTGTACACAAACTAGTAGAGGTATAAACACCATTTTCATGCTACATTCTATGCAAAGAATTTTTTTGTGCATTTAAATAACATATTTCAGTTTCCTAAAACTTCGTGGAAAGTAAAGTTATTAAAATTTGATTTATAGAAATATCTCTCATAGAACGCAATGCTTTGGAATACTTTTGAGTGTCCCTGTATATAAATCGGTGGTGGTATTTCCTCCATTTTATACAGGAAAATCCAGTAGGGAATTTGAATAACATATTTTGATTTCATTAAGATATGTCTACAGTAAAGATATGAAAATATGGTTTATAGAAAGACCTCTCATAGAATACAATGCTTTGAAATATTTTCGGGTGTCCCTGTACACAAACCAGTAGAGGTATAAAATCCATTTTCAATAGGGAACGTCCGATAATGAGCTTGAATAACATATATCAATTTCAAGAAATTACATAAATATTTACGGGAGTTAGAGATCGGACAGACAGACAGGCAGACAGACAGACGGACGGACAGGCAGATACACAAAACTGAAATCATATTCACACTTAAAAAATGCTAGAAAGTGTTAAAAACGCTTAACGTAAACGAAAGTACAATTCGAGCAATTTTTTATTAATACCTATTAATATAACTGGATATTTTTGTGCCACCCTGTAAATCTAATGCTAATCATGCTACATTCTATGCAAAGCATTCTTTTGTGCATGAAAATAACATATTTCAATTTCCTAAAACTTCGTGGATTTTAAAGTTATTAAAATTTTATTTATAGAAATATCTCTCCTAGAACTCAATGCTTTGGAATACTTTTGAGTGTATTTGTACATAAACCGATGGTGGTATTTCCTCCATTTGATACAGGAAACATCCAATAGTGAGCTTGAATAACATATTTCAATTTCCTTAAGATATGTCTACAGTATAGTTATGAAAATATGATTTTGGAAATACCTCTCGTAGAAGCAATACTTTAAAATACTTTCGGTGTCCCTGTATACAAACCGGAGTAAAGTTATAAACTCCATTTTCAATAGGGAACGTCCAATAGTGAACTTGAATAAGATATTTCAATTTCATTAAGATATGTCTACAGTAAAGGTATAAAAATATGGTTTATAGAAATACCTCTCATAGAACACAATGCTTTGAAATACGTTCGGGTGTCCTTGTACACAAACCAGTAGAGGTATAAACTACATTTTCAATAGGGAACGTCCGATAGTGAACTTGAATGACATATTTCAATTTCATTAAGATATGTCTAGAGTAAAGGTATGGAAATATGGTTTATAGAAAGACCTCTCATAGAACACAATGCTTTGAAATACTTTCGGGTGTCGCTGTACACAAACCAGTAGAGGTATAATCTCCATTTTCAATACGGAACATCCAATAGTGAACTTGAATAACATATTTTAATTTCATGAAGGTATGTAAATGTTATTAATGTATGTTATTAATGTATGTATGTTAATTTCTACAGTAAAGGTATGGAAATATGGTTTATAGAAAGACCTCTCATAGAGCACAATGCTTTGAAATACTTTCGGGTGTCCCTGTACACAAACCAGTAGAGGTATAAACTCCATTTTCAATAGGGACCGTCCGATAGTGAACTAGAATAACATATATTAATTTCAAGAAATTCCATAAATATTTACGGGAGTTAGAGCGCGGACAGACAAACAGACAGACAGACAGACAAACCGAAGCCATAAACACTTTTCAACCTTGTTGGAAAGTGTTAAAAATGTTTAACGAATTGAGATAAAATTTGAAACAAATATTCACATTTGTAGATAACACAAAAATCAAGAAAATTATGCAAATATCTAAAATTATATTTAGATTCTTACTATCGCATTTTATTTAACTAATATGTAATTCTCATAATTTTCAGTAGCAGGAGCATTTTAATTGTTACGAAGGATGTATACCCTAACAGAACAGTTAGGCTTAACGTATCCACAGTACATCTTAAGGACGTTTCTGGGATGTCTTTTCATCCAGAAGACATCTTGAAGATATCCTGCGGATGCGATGTGCTGTCTGGGTAATAACGTATGATAGCCTCAAAATGAACTTCTAAAAAAGGAAAATTGTAAGATTTCAATAAATGTATTTATTTCATTTTATCTTCAATACATGTTTGAAATAACATATACATTATAGGAAGTACAGGGTGGGTCCGAAAAACATGATAGAAAGTAAGCGATTGTTATGGAAAAAAGACAACATGCAAGAACATGAAACCTATTTTATTGAATAAAGATACGAATGACATTTAATATAGAAGATGCTCGAAACGTCTACCGTCCACGACTGTAGTGTTATAAAGCCGAGTTTCGAAACTCTGTCATAACGCGCTGGAGTGTGTCAGAATCAAGTGCATCAATCTCATTCTTGATACCGATTTCAGATCCTCCAGTGAATCAGAGGGATTCCTATAGATGTCCTTGACGTAACCCCATAAAAAGAAGTCGCACGGATTTAGGTCCCGACTGCATGGGAGCCAATCTATCTCGTGCCCCGTGAATTTCTCTGCATCCAATGCAATCAAAGCTCACCAAACGTCGTTTCAAGCCACGTGAAGACGTCAGCAGTTCTATGGGCACGAACCCCATCCTGCATGAACCAGTACATGCGTGTCACGTTGAGAAAGCCCGCTTCAGGGCCGAAGTGACGCTCTAGCAACTCACGATACTTCACTCCTGTGACCATACCGTCAATGAATATCGGACCAGTTATCTACTTCGACGATATGGCACACAACACCGTGACCCTTTGTGGATGCAGTGGCAAGACGACATTGAGATGAGAATTTTCCGTACCACAATGGCGCCAGTTTTATTATTCACCTAACTATTCAACTGGAAATGGGCCTCATCACTGAACCAGATCTTGTGTTCAGTAATGGAACCATTTTCAAGATTCTCGATCATGTGGTTTGCGAAATCTCTCCGCCGCATTGTGTCCCCCTCCTTTAGTGGCTGTCACATTTGGATCTTGTATGGACGCAAACCCCACTACTTTCGTGAGCCTTTGTAATGATATTTTGGATATGCTTAATTATTGGGCCGCCTGTCGAGTGAAAGTGGTTGGCTGATCCTCAAAGAATGCGCGCACACGTTCCCTAATGTCATCAGTAACAACTGTAGATTTTCGTCTCGACGCCTTGCTTCTTGCATCCCAAATACTACCGGTAGATTCAAATCTGTCCATGAACCTGTAAACAATGAAAATCAGTGTGAGGTTAGGACTAGAACATCAGCCATCTGATGGCTTCAAAATCACAGCGACTTTCGAGTGCTATAACGTACCGCGCGATTTTCACTTTACTAGGTGTCCTTTTCTTTCCGAACTCTGAACGACATGCCCGTCGAAAGGTGACATCACTTCGGTTATTCTCATAAAATTTTCTTACGATAAATAATCGTTCTTTCAAGGTCAGCGATTCCATATTGCTTATTCTTTATTTCCGGTAATCAAGCAATCACTTCAAATGTCAATATGTATGCTATTGCAATATGGAAGAATTATGCTTATATCAACACATTTGAAATCATGAACTTACAATACTTTCTATCATGTTTCTTGGACCACCCTGTATTTAGTAGAACATTTGGACATTTAGTACAGATCGTTTTAGTGTGTTTGACATAGCAATTTCTGTCAAAAACTTTCCACATTCCAAATTTCTATTCGTAAAAGTTTTCTATAATATATATATATATATATATATATATATAGTTCTCCAATTGCATCTTCAGTAGTTATTTCAATCGCTTTTATAATGATTTTAAAATTATGTTCCGAAGCAGTATTTTTAATGGTCAGTATGGTTAATTTGATTTGAACGGAAACTCCTGTTGAAAAATTAATGATGTATCATCCCAAGTACCGTAATTTAATTCTTTTTTTTTAGAATTTAATTCTCTCTCTCTCTCTCTCTTTTTTTTTTTTTTTTTTTTTTTTTTTTTTATCGGAAACGAAATTCTATCAAATACGCAAGATTTACTTCCCAATTCCAAATAATAAATTTGATACAACAATTTATTTATTATATATATATAAGTTTAATAAAAAAAAAAAAACATATAACGATAATCCCAGATTTGTATACTCTCACAAATAAAAATCTCGAACTTAAATTTTGTCAATAAATCAGACTGCTATAAATGTTTCAGGTTCGGAAATTGCATTTCTAGTTCTTTTATATTAGCTCATATTTCCGAGGAAATTTATTTTTGATTTTTCGATGTCTCATCCAATCAGTGCTTCCCAAATAAACGTTCTTTAGTGTTTCATTTTGTTTGTTTGTTTATTTTATAAAAAAAAAATATATTTATTTTGAAATAGAATATGTTGCCAGAAGATTTCAAATCTATATTCTACTTTCTCGTCCCAAATTCTAGATTTAAACCTCTTAGAAATCTCGCTATATTCTTTCATTCGATATTTCAGGTTTGCTGACTCATGGATAAAATTTAACAGTTGCGCCCTTTTTTTTTTTTTTCTTTTTTTTTTTTTTTTTTTCTCATACAACTAATAAATATATATATATATGCATATGTGTAGCAGACAAAAAGAGTGGAAGAGAAAGAAAGAGGGAGATGTACATATATACACTCCTTCTCATAATTATAAGGATACCCGTTTTTCTATATAAACTAAACACTGAACACTATTATTTAAACAAATATATTTTTAATCAATTTGAATTTCATTAATAGACTATATTTAAAGTTTTATCGTTTTTCTATCTTAAAAAACTTTAAATATGGTAAAAAGATGATTTTCCAGGTGTTCACAGTTATAAGGACAGCTGGAATTTTAGTAATTTTTTTCAGTTATTCTTTAAATTATTTTTTATGGGGTCTCTTTTTAGGGTCAAACAGTCAGACATTCTCTCTGGTATATATGTATATATATTCTTTAATATTCAGTTTCAGTACCATCTCATACGGCATAGATGGTATTCTGACTACATTTAAAATATTTAAAATTGCTTTCCACTTGCATGCACTTTTCTAATATGATAAGTTAAGGTTTTTTCAACTTTTAGACCACGGAAAGGCAACAATACAGAAGTTTCTTTCTTCAAACCATTTCCTATTGCTCTAAAAGTAGAGCAAAAATGTAAATCTTGTTGAAAAAAATATTATTACCCCCCAAAATCTAACAAAAATCTGATAATTCCACGTTTAAAATTTGCGGATATTCTCTTGATGTTCATAATAATAGAAACAATTACTAAATTCATTCTGCCTTCAGTAGAAGCAGTTCCCCAGAGCACCATAGATCCACCTTTAAAATGGCTGATTCATATCTGCCTTTAAAAAATCTGCTGTGTCTTTCGCTATCTTCAGATCGTGCCAGTAACTGTTAAAACCATTTGGTTAATCAAGAATAAAATGTTTTTCATAAGAAAATGCAACTTTTTACCATTTAATATTGTCTTTATTCGACTTTAACACAGACGTTCTTTCCCCCATTAAATGCTGATTGATTATTACAGGTTTTTTATTCATTTTAACATATTATTCATTGTTTTAAACATGCATAAATGTAGACCCTAACCTTTCGTTAAAAATTACGAGCAAATTCGGCAGCAATCATTATGAGTAGAACAATAAGATGAATTATGAGTCATCGATCTCTGTAAAACAACTCTCATTTTGCATCAGATTTCTCTCCTATCGAACCAACAGTTCAATGTTTGATCACAATTCCTTCAGCAATTTTAGACCTTCGAATTTCATTAGAAATTCGGCGGATTGAAATTATCCTTCCACTTAAAAAACACATTTACCATACTTCACTACTTGAACGTTCTTTTTTTCGAGGAATTATCAGTGATGTCCGTCCAAGAAAAATTGAAGGCTTATATATGAACTAGCAGGCTCTGCCCGCTTCGCTGGACACTATATTTAAATGATTTCTTTGTAACTGAATATATTTCGATTGGCGACTATTTTCGTCACAGCTTTAGTATGGGACCTCCTTGGCAATATCAAACATTTTTTGAACTTCTCGAATCTGTACAACAAAACTATTATTAAAACAAATATTTTCGAAAATAGTCCAATAGCTGGTGTTAATTCTTCGAATATTCTGGAAACAGTTGAAGCTGTTACTCGTACAGTATAAGTCATTATTCGATGAATGTTCTGGGACAGTCTAAAAAATAGTCACTTGTTCCACAGGAGTAAAGCAAATAACCCACTCGCCAAGTTTGTCTCCAAGACTATGCTTTCTATTAAACATATCTTTCTTTAGTTATTTAAATATTAATTTGAATTAATCAAATATTTCTGCCCGACAGCGTGCAAGTGCAGTCACACACAGCAGCTCATTTATTTGTATGTTCAATTAGCGTAGTGATTGGTATATAAAAAAATAAATAAATAACTAAACATTATCGTGCTACACAACTTTATTGAATCTCTCCCTTGGCGGCTTTTGAATTTTTGTCGCCATATTAGCGATTTTTTTTTTTTTTTTTTTTTGTATAATTTCTTGCATAAAAATAGAAAGCGTTTTATCGGACACCTTTTCGTTAATATATAAGAACCCTTCATATTCTGTTTATTTTATTAATGGTTTTTAGGTTTAAAATAGTGCTTAATGAAATAAATTTTCTATTTTTAAAACTTCACTTTTTTTTCTATAAAATTATCTACTCAGATAAAAATAGATCATTTATGTGACTACTATTTCAGTTTATTTTTTTTCGTTTTGTAGTATTTTATAAATTTTACATTTTTCTTGAACTACCTAGATTAAAATTGCTGTTGCTAAATTAAACCTCTTTTATATTTTTCTTGAACTACCTAGATTAAAAAATGCTAAATTAAGCCTCTTGGCGAAAAATGTTCGGTGTACTTCAACGCAACAATTTAAAAAATCTGGAGTGACTCCACTCGACTTTCCGAACATTGAGTAATTAACAGTTTTGTAGATAAAGTAAAGAAAGAGGAGTTGTTAAACAAACAAAAAAGAGAAAACCATAATAGAGTGTTTGAGTATTTTTCTCCATATATTACACGATGTTTTATTGAACGCTACTGAACTTTGAGCCCATAGATCATAATGACAAAGAATTTTTCGCTGTGTCCCTGTAAAAACCTATAAATGCTAGATTCACCAAAATGCTTATAGTTAGTGCAACAGTGATTTATAATACTCATATAAATTTTCAGCTCAATTGAATAAGGCGTTTAGATGCTATCGTACTTTTAAAAATTTGGTCCCGTAGGCCATAATGATAAAGAATTTTTCTTTGTGTCCCTGTAAAAAAACTGCAAGTGCTAGATTCACCAAAATCTATGCAGTTTGTGCAATTGTGACCTATAATACGTGTACAAAATTTTTACTCAGATTAATAAGGCGTTTAGACGCTATCACACTTTTAAAAATTTGGCCCCATAGGCATAATGATAAAGAATTTTTCTTTGTGTCCCTGTAAAAAAACTATAAGTGATAGATTCTCCAAAATCTATACAGATTGAGTATTTGTGACCTATAATATGCGTATAAATTTTTTGCTCAATTGAATAAGGCGTTTAGATGCTATCGCACTTTTAAGATTTTGCTCCCATAGGCCATAATGATAAAGAATTTTTCTTTGTGTCCCTGTAAAAAAACTATAAGTGCTAGATTCACCAAAATCTATAGGGTTCGTACTATGGTGACTTACAATATACGTACCAAATTTCAGGTTATTCGAACAAAGCGTTTAGACGCTAGCGTGTTCACTCACAGACATACACACATACACACATACATACACACATACACACATACACACACACATACATATATCATTGCAAAAATAGTGAAAACGGACTCATTGGACCTCGAAACGTATAGAAACATCAAAATCTCGAATTCGGTTTTTTGACATGATTACAATACTTTCCTCACTACAGTGTTCGGAAAGTAAAAATCACCCAGGAGGATCTACTATAAATAAAACTGATTTTAGTAGAACACACATTAGCATCGTAAACTATATTAGCGCTTTGTAAAAGAATTTTTAAATTAAAAATGACGTCAATTTTTTGAGATGCATAATTTATTTATTTATTTATTTATTTATTTATTTTTTGTTGTTGTTGTTCACGTTTAGATAAATGTATTTATTTTCCTGTTGAAAAAAATAAATAAATTCGTTTTTTTTTTTTTGGCAACAATTAAATTATGGATAAATTTAAATGGCTAATTTTTTGCTATTATTAGCCATTTACAAAATTACTATTTTATGCATAAAAATCGCAAAAACAAAATTTTTTTCGGAATAAAAGGTAGACAACTTTTTAAGTTAGGGTGTAAGCTATCTCCATAACAAATTTCATCGAAATCCATCGAGCAGTTTTAGCGTGAAACTCAGTCAAATAAACGGACATTCACATTTATAATATATATATAAGATTAATCTAGACCAGTAGTTAACAAATTCGCATGTCAACTGTAATTTATCCGCTAGTAAGTTAAATAAAATGAAAAAATCTGTATTGTCCCTATAATTATGAACATCTAAAAACGTGGAGAAAAACACATTTTGCATTATTTTTTATTAATTTTTTTTTTATTTTAAAAAATTATAACAGTTTTGGTTTTTAGAATACTAGATATATTAAGTGCACTTAGTATAATCTTGTTTACAATTATTTTTACGTTAGTTATTTAAAAATATAAAGTGTCCTTATAAATATGAGAAGGAGTGTATATGACGCAAAATTTATTAGTACCATTCTAAATTTGTCTCAACTTATAGCTTTTTTTTTTTTTTTTTTTTGTCTAATTTAAAATTTTTGATTTTATTTTTATTTTATGTTATTTATAAATTACTTGTCTCGTATCTCGTTTTACTCACATAATATCGTTGGTGTTATGATTAGTAATATAATTTATAAAACAATTTTATAAAATATTTTTCCTATAGTTAGTAGAAGAAAATAGTTAAACAATAATAATAGTTAAAAAATAGTTAATAAAATAATTGTCCTAAGTTAATAATAGAAATGCAATACATTATTTAATGAAACTTATAAAACATAATTCGTTTTTACGATTATGATATGTTTTGCATTAGATTAACTCAATCATTTTTATTTAATTCTATCACTAAGTATTGTACTTGTTCTTCATTATTTTATTTAAATATCTATATATTTTTTTTTTCATTATATTCATATTTATTTCCGTATATATATATATATATATATATATATATATATATATATTAGGGCTGTGCTGATTAATCGGTTCGGTTAATCGATCAATGCTTAGTCCCGATCAATTTTTTTAATCGAGTTAATCGGTCAGATTAATTCGATTAAAATTTTTCAAAATCCGATTAAAATTTTCAAACTACGAATGAATGTAAAATTTTTAAATGCTGTTTTGCTTGCAAAATACTGCCCCACCAGTAGCCTCTACTGGGAGTACCAGTAGCCTCTACTCCCACCAGGAGTGGTTCTGCAATCAAAGGTGGTATACGGGAAGTGCCGAGTTCAATCCCTGGTCCGCACGTCGACCTAGCTGTTCGGAATTTTCCGTGGTTTTCTCCGAAACTCAAGTAAATTCGGGCTTGGAACCCTCAGAAAGACACTACCCCCACCCTCATGGACGGATTTTCATCTATAGACTTAGGACCCTTAGTGAAGTCAATCGGCCTTAATCCTAAACACACATACCCTACAAAATATTTTTTTCACACATTCGTATATATTTCGCGTAAGATCAAGCTTAGATGGGATTGGTTAAAGTAGTATCTCTTTTATGATACGTTGCGTAATATTTGGAAATAAACATGTCAGTGAGTTTCATTCTAATCTTAAGTAAAATTTATGTAAATGTCATTT
The DNA here is from genome assembly GCA_963930645.1 of Salticus scenicus. Taxonomy (NCBI): domain Eukaryota; kingdom Metazoa; phylum Arthropoda; class Arachnida; order Araneae; family Salticidae; genus Salticus; species Salticus scenicus. The sequence continues at coordinate 371,876,948 of OZ005649.1, read as the reverse complement.
TGTGTCATAGTATCCAACTAAGTAAGAATTTAAACAAAGACATACTGTGATGCAAAGAAAACGTTTGTACAAATTTTACTTGCAGTTTTGGATAGCGGACGCAAAAGACAAATCAATTTATTCAAATAAATAATTTTAATTTATAATGCAAACTCAGTGAAAGTGTGATTATGTGACAGTATATTTGAAAATTAAAAGCACTGTTTCAATGTGTAAATATACTTTAGACCATCAGAAGTAATTTTAAAGGAATCTAAAACTAAATCTTTTAAAGTAACATCGAAGCGTCACTGGAATTTTCGTACCATTCCTTTTAAAACCTTTTATTTTGAATTTGAAATGCGAATGAAAAAGCATCAGTGAGTATATTTTATATATATGTCTATGTTGAAGTTAAAAATATTACGTTTGTATTGTAAATATAAATAGAAGAAAAAAAGCAAATGAGGAAATCTATGTATATTTTAACTAACAGTAAAGCGTCACTTAAAATTTGATATAATTATTTTTAAGACCCCTATTTCAAATTCTTATAGCCATAAAGTAGCTGCGTCACAAACTTTTAACCCGTGAAGGGTTTTTGTATTGATAATCCATATACAATACTTAGTAGAAACACTGAAAAAGATATTCTTTTCGAACAGTTATTTGTTGAAATAAATGTTCAATAATCTTTTTTTTTTTTTGTATGTTTTTTGATACACATAAAATCAAAGCTTCGTTCACAGATAATTTGATTAGGTAACCGCTACTGCTGTTTAGCAGAAGGCTTTATACTGATTGATAACACACCTTTTTATAAACTGATTGAAATTTTATAACGCACTTACAGAGATACAGGGATACAGAGACTCCGAACCATGCCAGAAGCTAATCGCCTTATCGGGGAGGAATCGTGGTCCGGCGATGGCCATCCACCATCAGTAAAACAACCGACCGGGTAATTTCTATAATAATATTTAGATGTGAACAGTTGAATATGAACATTTCTAATTTTTAGAGATAGTTTTGTTCCAACAGTTTTTACTATGTTAGTAGGAATGTTCTTCTTCTAATAAATATAGCACCTTTTTATTTAGTAAGATCTCAATAGGATTCACAACTGCCTTTACTACCATTCAACATTTCTTTTTATTTTTGGAGTTAATTCAATTTTAATTTGAAAGAGAGAAAAAAAAAAGGGTGTGGGGGAGGGATACAAATATACTGTTTTTAATCTTTATTTAAACGCCTCAGTCTCGGATTTTGAGCTTTAAATTACTAAATATTTTTAGGGATCTTCATTTAATACTGGTTGTGTAGTTTGAAAAATAAATTCGTTTTCTTCAACATATTTCATGCAATTTATTAAAGGGAAAAAAATCTTTATATCATAGAAGGATTTTTCCCCTTTATAAAAACAGTCTGGATAATAAATTTTGTACATCGAACCGTATTACTCGCAGCGATTTTCATTTGCTGATAGCTTTGTTTCTCGACTATAGTTCTAACTCAATTGTTCGGAGAATGTAAATAATGTTAGTAATGAGAAGTCCATTCGGTGTTCTTGGATGCCCTTTTCCTGTAGTTTGATTTAATTAATTAAAAATGCAAATGTCTGAAAGAGAAGCAGCAGGTTGATTTATTTCAGGCATTTCATTTAGTGGGGGTACTTTTTACTGCAATTTCTCACTCTTTATTTCTTAAACTATTCGGTCGCCACCTGCCTAGCGGTGAATATATCCAAATGAACTTTATTTCAAATTTGACACATTTGCCAAATCAAAAAGTGGCCAATGGTCGTGATAAATAACCAACAATAGAAAAAAAAAAAAGAATTATTATTTTTTTAATCATAATAATGAAATCCGTGTAATAAAAGGTAATTTAAATTTAATTATAACGAAATTTAACTCTGGAACAAATTCATCAAAATCGTCGCTATTTGTCGAAGGGATAATACCTATATATCAACAAATTTATTCTTTTTTTTTTTTTTTTTTTTTTTTTTTTTTTTTTTAATCTACCTGAATCCGATCCCGATAATAGAAAAGTACCATATGTGTAAAGCAACGGAATAAGCACTTCAAATTCCTAGCTTTTCTCTTACTAAACTGTATAAAAGCGGACGCCAATACTACTTATTTACACTTTAAAATTATTAAAGTAGCATCTTTTATGCTCGTATAATAATTCCCTATAACATTAAACATAAGAAAATTATTCCTACGGTAAAAAGTAGTTCACTAAAATAAAAAATTCAAACTATATGAAAAAATGCAACTAACATCGTTGCTAACTTTATTCTGTTCTATTTCTTGAATCAAAAAAAAACAAAACCATGGATGCCACACGCATCACATAATCTTTACATTTTAACAAATTTTGAAGATAGCACGCGCTCATATTTTACATAAAAATTAAAAGCATTAAATGCATTTAACTCTTTTTTTCTTTGACATATTGTTCAGCACGTGAACTTACAAAAAATAGAGGATAAATAATAAACAAATTTATACACTGAAATTGAAAATGGCTCAGTTATAACATCCTCCCACCTTTTGATTATAGGTTATAATCAAAACCAAATGTTGCAGGTGTAGTTCTCAATACATTAGTCTTTCAGGGATTTTAATTCTCCTTCCCGCTTTGCTATATCTGACTGGTTCCTCTTCTGAAGTTACAACGGGTTTAACAGTTTGAGCAGAGGTTTCCTTTGAATGGTATGCTTCTTTCAGTTTTGAACTATTATTTGATGATGTTACTTCTAAAGGATATAATCTTTGAATAGGTCGTAAAAGTTCATGTTGCGAAGTTTGAACCTTTACAAGTCGAACTTTCTTATCTTTTCCGGGAATAAGCTCTGTGATACGGCCTAGTGGCCAGTGGATTCGTTTCTTGTTGTCAGATCCAATTAATACAATATCTCCGACTGCGATACCCTTTCCTGGCTGTTTTCTATTCGCTCGCTGTATGAGAGCACCCAAATATTCGGATCTGAATCTATCTCTCAAAGCTCTGAGTAGGGACTGCCTGTATCTCAGCCTCTTTGCTAAAGAATCTTGTTCAACTGCATCAACATCTGGAAGCTGAATTTCGTGAACATCTTGAAGAAACATAGATGGGGAGATAGGCTTTATAGTCGCATCTTCAGAAAGATATGTTAGAGGCCTTGAATTCACTACACTTTCAACATCAGCTAAAAGAGTTGTCATTTCTTCGTACGTAAGACAGGCGCGTCCTAAGACTCTTTTAAGAAGGTCTTTTATTACCCTAACAGCCTCTCCCAGAAGCTACCCCACCACGCCGCCGTTGGCGGGTTAAACTTCCAGTCTATGGAGTTGACAGACCCATATTTTTGTATACGTTGCCAATCTAAGCTTCTCAATAAATTAGCTGCGCCAACAAAATTTGTTCCGTTATCACAGTAGATAACAGAGCATCTTCCTCTGCGAGCCACAAACCTTCTCAAACCCATCAGAAATGCATCTGTTGAAGCAGAGGTCACTAGCTCTAGATGAACAGCTCTATATATAGCACATGTGAAAATCAAAATCCAACTCTTCTTATCGTTCTTAAGATACAAAGGACCAGCCATATCTATGCCTGTAACTTGAAATACGGCAGAATCTTTTACTCTGTTTTCAGGTAGAGGAGCACTAGATGTCCATAAAGCCCTTGAATTAAACCTTTTACAAATCACACAGCTGGCTAACACAAGCTTTACACTCTTTCTTCCGTTGAGGATCCAATACCTTTCTCTAAGCAAATTTAAGAGGATTTGTAACCCCGCATGACAGTTCTTTACATGAATATAAAAAATAAGTCGCTTAACAACTTCATGCTTTGAAGGGAGAATTATGGGATGGAGAAAATCTTCACTATCTTTCCTGTAAGTTATTTTAGTTTTCAAACGAATGACATCTTGCTCATCCTTACAGGTTTGTAATGTCTTCAATCGTTCATCACTTTCCGAAGAGAAAGATTCTTTTTGAACCATACGTAGACTTTTTATCTCAGCTTCCCGAAATTCAGTAACCGTCAATTCGCCTTTACTCCTCTTATCAGGATTTAAACAATTATGCTTAAAGCGAAGAATCCAAGCAACTAAACGTATGATTTTGTCATAACTTGAAAAGTAGCGGTAATACCAGTTATTGTTGGATGGAAATTCAGGTTTCGTCAACATACAAGTAGACTTTGACCTTTCTTTCTGAATTTCTTCCTCATTCCAATCTTCATCGGAAGTGTTCATGTGGTTTCTAAATTCTGCTGAATCTTTCATCCAATGTGGGCCCTCCCACCATCTGATTAAAGCTAATTGCTTAGCCTTACAGCCTCTAGACGGCAAGTCTGCGGGATTCTTCTCACTTGGTATATGTTTCCATGATGAAGGACTGCTTAATTTCTGAATCTCTTGAACCCGATTTCGAACAAACACAGACCAGCTCTCATTTCTTGATATCCAAGCAAGCACTGTTGAGGAATCGCTCCAGTAATATCTCTTCATTTCCTGCCAACCCAAAGCATCCACAACAGTTTTCGCCAAACGAGCGCCAATAGTAGCTGCTAATAGCTCCATCCTTGGTACAGTCGTATTCTTTAAAGGCGCAACTCGGGACTTGGCAGCAAGCAGAATTATTTCCCCTTGATCTTCTTTTTCTATCCTCAAGAATACTACTGCTGCGTAAGCATCTTTACTTCCATCAACGAAAGTATGAATTGTGCATGCATGTAAGTTTTCTGGAGTGATCTGGATATATCTTGGTATCTTAACATCATTTAAATATTTAAGTTCTTGGAACCATAATAGGAATTCTTTTTGTAATTCACCAGTTATTTCGTCATCCCAATTAATACCTAATTTCCAAGCTTTCTGTAACATCAATTTAGGATAAAGCATCACCGGAGCAGTAAAACCAAAAGGATCAAAAATTTTATGAACTGCCGATAACATACTTCGCTTGGTAATCCTTTCTGTGTTGAAATCGTTTAGCCATTTCATGTTGGCTTTTAATGTATCGGAAACCTTATCCCAAATCAGACCCAATACTTGAGTGTCCTTCTGGTTCGACGTTTCATCGTGATCACCAGTGTATTCCCACTGTCTTAAATCAAAACCACCATTTGCCATTATTTTCTTTGAGTCCGAGATAAATTTCTTTAGATCTTCTTCACTGTGCACACTAGTGGCGACATTGTCTACATAAAAACTATGCAAAAGCCTTTGCTTTACATTTTCTTCAAAACTTGCACTATTTTTGATGTGATATTCAATTACTAATGATAAAAGAAAAGGGCTACACTTTACACCGAAAACGACTCGTGCATGCCTAAATACTCTAAGTTTCTTCTCTTTTAGATCTTTCCACCATAGAAATCGTAGAAAATCTCTATCCTTTTCACAAATGCTAATTTGAAGAAACGCTTTTCTAATATCAGCGGTTATACCAAATTTTCTTTCTCTGAAACGTAGGAGAATATCTGGGATTAAGCTCAATCAAATTTGGGCCACACTGCAGACACTGATTTAAAGATGGATGGTTAGCCAATTTTGCTGAAGCATCGAAAACCGGACGGATAGGTGTTGTACTACTGGTCTCTTTAATAACTGGGTGATGAGGTAAGTAATTACCATAAGAGTTCACTTTGGTAGCAGGAACTTCTTCTATGATCCCCTCATTCAACCAGTCCATAAATACATTTTCATATTTTTCGTACATGTTCTTAGCTAATAACTTAGAAGTTGTATTTTCTAAACGTCTTACAGCCAAACTCAAGTTATCTGGTAATGCAGATGTGTCGTCAGCCCAAGGAAGACAAATTTCGTAACGACCATCCTTGTTAATTTTTACTGTCTCTAAGAAATGTTCCTTTGTTTGACGGTCAATCTCACTTTTAGATTTCTTTTCTATAGTATCTGTTATTCCGATCAAGTCCAATCTCCATAAGTTTGAGATATCAGCTTCATTTACGAACAAAGACGTCACCATCATTGCTAAATTATCTGTTGAGACTTCGGTGTGAGGCGCCTTGCCCATCAATGTCCAACCAAGGTATGTTTCTATGGCAACAAGACCAGATGTCAATACTTTTCTTTTGCCAGTTAACATCTTTCCCATAATATCAGCACCAATCAATATTTCGATAACTTCACGGCAATGACTTACATCAGATAATTCGATTCCATATTCTTTCAACTCTTTAATCCACGGACCATTAGTGACCGGTTGAATGTTTTCACATATAGTAATTTGATCCATCACTTCAAAATTACAGGTGAACTTCTCATTCATATCCGTAACCTTTATTCTATAACAATTATGTTGGCATTCCTTTGTTGTAACTCCGCCAAACAATGAATGCATCATTTTTTCTTGACGAATGGGAGTATAATTCATCTCTTCTGCTATACTTTTCAAAATATAAGATTTTTGGGATGCCGAATCTAACAATAAACGAACTGTTTTTTGCTTGTTTTCGGAGATGAGTTTCATCTTTAAGGTTTGAAGGAATACTTTAGCACTTTGCTTATTAAAATTTGTCATGTTTACTTCACTACTGAATGAATTTTCTTCAACCTTTTATTGTGCAGTTTTACCATGAGAATCACGCAAATCGCACATCAAAGGCACATGCTTCTTAGAACAGATAATGCATCTTAAAACTGCTCGACATTTTTTAGCTGTATGATTAGGTAACAAACAAGCGAAGCAGCAATTTTTATCCTTTATAATCTTTTGTATCTCAGATAAACTCAATTTTCGAGCTGAAAAGCATTCAGAGCTCAAATGTTTGCCTTGGCAAAAAATGCATACCCTTTTGAAATCTGAAGTAGAAGACGTTGTCAATAAACCTGCAGCTGTCGATATCTTATTTCGCATATAGTCTGCACTTGCACCGTTTTTCCTTTTAGAATATTTATTATCTTCACGCTTTGTCAAACCGAAGCCCGCTACAGCTAAAGATATTCTCTCTTCACCTTCTACTTCCGTTTTCAAAAAATGCATCAGATTATTCAACCTTCCTTTAGCATCCGTTTTAGAAGAAGAGAGATTCGAACGATTCCAGGCCTTCAAAAAGTCTGCTGGGAAAGAAGACTCAACCATAGGGTATAAAATGGAGGCATATTTATCAGTGGTAACACCTAATGTTTCTAGCGCCCGTAAATATGACTCAAGCTTATCATATAATGAAGTTAATGCAAATTTACCTTTTGTTTGCACAGATATTATTAATTTCAATAACTCTCGTACATACACTTCTACTAGAATATCTTCCCTGCCAAAACGAGCTTTTAAACTTTCCACTGCCTTTGAATAATTGGCGCCAGTTGGCGGGAAACTTTCAACAACTTCTCTTGCGCGTGAACCAGCGATTGTTGCTTGTACTAAATACTGGAACTTGTCCTCTGGGGCAATCTCATCATCTTTATCGATTTGTTCAAATTGGCTCCAAAAAGGCAACCAATCCTTAATATCTCCGCCAAATTTCCTGAATTCCAGCTTAGGTAAAGTAAATTTTCGTCTCATAGTACTATTTTCATAATTACTTAAAATAGCATCAGTTTGAATTTGCCCAGATGATTGTATTCTCGCCAATTCTAAATCATGATTCAATCTTAATTTCTCTTTCTCCAGTTCTGCTTCTTTTTCCAGCTTTAATGCCTCAGCTTCTTTCAAAGCTTGTTCTTGTTTTTCTTCTTTCAAAGCTTGTTCTTGTTTCTCTTCTTTCATTTTTCTTTCAGCTATAGCATTTTCTAAAATATCTTTCACAAATTCGGGATCCTTTTCATACTCTTTACTATTTAAAATCAGCTCTTTTAAGCTTGCTATTGTGAACGTCGAAGGCAAAGCCTCTCCAATCTCTTCGGCTACCCACTTCAAATCTTCTTTTTTAAATCCTTTAACGGTTTTAAACATCTTTTTAATCTTAATATAATCAAAATAATTTTACTTCACTTGAACGATCCTGTCGCTGCGGACTCCACTAGTTTTATGTAAAGCAACGGAATAAGCACCGCAAATTCCTAGCTTTTCTCTTACTAAACTGTGTAAAACCGGACGCCAATACTACTTATTTACACTTTAAAATTATTAAAGTAGCATCTTTTATGCTCGTATAATAATTCCCTATAACATTAAACATAAGAAAATTATTCCTACGGTAAAAAGTAGTTCACTAAAATTAAAAATTCAAACTATATGAAAAAATGCAACTAACATCGTTGCTAACTTTATTCTGTTCTATTTCTTGAATAAAAAAAAAAAAAAACCATGGATGCCACACGCATCACATAATCTTTACATTTTAACAAATTTTGAAGATAGCACGCGCTCATATTTTACATAAAAATTAAAAGCATTAAATTCATTTAACTCTTTTTTTCTTTGACATATTGTTCAGCACGTGAACTTACAAAAAATAGAGGATAAATAATAAACAAATTTATACACTGAAATTGAAAATGGCTCAGTTATAACCAATAACAATATGGTTTGAATGCCTTATCATTTTTAATATTATTAATATCATTAATTTTTCTGTCACTTATTATAATCATTTTAACTTTATTTTTATTTATTTATTTATTCATTCTTATGTTTTTCTCTAATTTAGATAAATGTTTTGACCATGATTTGGTTTTTCATAACAGTGACTGAAAAAGAAAACTGCCAAATCAACAATTGTCAGTCTTTACATATCTACCCATTTCACTTATCATTTAGACAGCCACATATATTATACTAGATTTTTTTTTTTTTTTTTTTTTTTTTGTGAAAAAATTATTTATTTCAATAAATTATTTTAGCAACAGCATTAGTTTAGAACGTTACTTTTTAGAAACTTAGACTTTTATTATTAAGAAGATAAACGGCTAGCTAAATGGCTCGTACTCCAGCCTTCAGTTGCAGGTTTCAAATTCCATTTCAGGCATTGATTATCATAGCGGTTAGGGATACACATTAAGCCATAGACCCCCCAATCTACTGATCCTTATAAATTTATACAAAACATGACTGTAGAGTGAAACCCCAAGTTTAAATTCTTAATAAATGGCAGTTTAATATAACGTTAGATTAGTGGCTCTGTCCGTATGAATCTCGACTTTATAAAAGTTCTTTCAGCATAAGAATGGTTTTTTTTTTTTTTTTTTTTTTTTCGAATATTGATTTTAAAATATTAAGCTAATAACAGAATTAGTCATCTTTCTTTTAGTAGAAACTATTTTTAACACGCTTTTATTAGCTTCACCTGTATGTATGTTTGTATGTTTGTTTGTAACTGCTCTGGGAGCAAACAAAAAATCTATATTGTAAAAAAAGACTTTCCCTACGTGAACGCTGTGGCTGTGAGGTAAAGATCCGGGCTACGAACCTAAAGGTCTAACGCTCGAGCCCAGTCAGGAGAGATTTTTTACAAATGGTTTTTGTTTAATTCTAAATTATTTTTATTAAAGATTTCAAAGTATGTAAATATTATTGTGCATCACTCACGCGATTTTCTCTAAAACTTCATTTTTTTACTATAAAGATAGATATTTTGTGCTTTTTAGTTCACATTTCAATAAAAGTGTGTTCTTTAATTGTTTAAAAGTACAATTTTATTATTTTTAATTTATCGTGTGACTAAAATCGCGAAGTTATCGTGAATTCTTTTGAGAATTTTTCTGTACATTATGTAAGCCATTTCATACTATTGCTTCAATTACTTAAAAAAAAAAACAGAAAGTAGCTTATGAAAATTTATTATAATATAAAATTTTCCTATATAGGCCGTGGGCCATAGCTGGATATCGTTCAAGTCCGTTTCAATCATCGAGGGGCAATTTCAATTTAATGTTAAAATTAAAAGAATATTCAGGTATCTACAAATTCGCAATGTTCTGGTCTGAAGATGTGCACATTATTTTAAAATTGATTAAATAAATTCTACAAATTTGACGTTTCTGCAGTCCTGCCATTTTACCTACTTTTAGAGATAGCAAGATTCTCTTCTCGTTTCTTTGCTTATTCTCCAATCAAAACCGGTATTTTTTTTTCTTCTGGCATTTCGATCCAATGACAGCTGATGTTAGTACGCGCGCTAGCGGCCCGCTTGCATTTGATATGTTTTGTTTATGTTAACATTAGCTTGAGTCAATATTCATTGACATTTTCATACAATTCTACTATTGTTTTCTTTTAATGTATTTTTGAGTCTTATTTACATTTAATAGAATGTGAGAAAAAAATGGCATAGTGTTTGCATATCGGGAATTAGATACATTAAAAAATGCAATATATTTCTCAAATAAGATGTAAAGTTTCTCTTGACATCATTATCCTGCGTATTATTAACATTTTGATAGAATTCTGTTCTCATTTTTTTTTCTATATTTTTAAGTAGGATTATTACAGATAATATAATATCAGAAAAAATTACTTTTTGTTTGCACATCGGCGATGACATAAATTCAGAGGTAAAGTGTTTTTCTCAAATAAGCTGAGCTAAAGTGAGATTGTGTGTTGATCAATGAAAAGTTTTAAATATTCGTGAAAGAAAAATATCTACCCATTTGCTTCTTCTTCCAATTAATGAACTGTTCAAACTGCCTTTAGACAACAGCATAGATTACCATAAAAAGGGTTATACAGTAAGTTTTACTCTGAAATGTAATTAAATTATTGGCGAAAAGTTAGTCGAGGCCACCATGTGGAGATTAAAAAGAATTTCTGTTCTGTTTGTGTGTATGTCTGTTTCATGATAGCGGCCGCAAAAATCATGCTATTGACTTGAAATTTGGTACACATGTTTATGAACCACACAGAATTAGCTGTATAGTTTTAGGTGTGTATTCCATTTGTAGTTCGTGTACAGGGACACGCCAAAGTTTTTCTTATCTTTACGGCCTACGGACAGAATTTGTACCGCGATAGCGGCCGCAAAAATCTCCCGATTGACTTACAAATTTGTATACATATTCAGGCTCTGTATAGAAATAGCTGTGTAATTTTTTATGTCTAGATTATTTATGGATCGTGTGCAGAGACGCAACAAATTATTTCTTATCATTACGGTCTATGGGATGAATTTCGTTTATAGTCCAGGCAACGAAGGCCAAAATTTGATGAATAGAGGAAAAAAATCGTGTAGTTTTGAAATTTTACATACTCATAGACGAGAGGATCCTGAACAACATACTAAAAGTCCCCGCCCGTAAGGGGTGAGCGGGGGGCAGGGGGGCATTTAAGGGGGGCAATTTTCAGTTTTTATTAAGTATCTTAAAAACTATCCCATTTAGAGAAAAAATGTCAATTACAAAATTAATCTACGTAAAATTTCCTACGAAAATGTATGCTACATTTTGTTTGTACGATCATTAGTTTAGAAGATATAGGGAGATGAAATAACACATTTTCTTGAAAAATTCTTTTTTGCAATAGTAAAATCAACTAAAGTGTGCAATTAAAAGGGTTCTTGTCAAATATTTTCTAATGTAAAAAACAAATATATACATAGGGAATATGCAAGGATAATACAGCATGTTTTGTAAGTTTTAAATAATTTTAAGGCTAGTAGGCGCAAGTGGCGGTTTGAGTAAAAATCTGGATAAGTCCAGTCAAAATAGGAAAAATAGAAAAAAAAAATCGTGTAGTTTTGAAGTTTTGCACACTCATAGCCGAGAGGGTCCTGAACAACATACTAAAAGTCCCTGCCCGTGGGGGGTGAGCGGGGGGGGGGGCAGGGGGGCATTTAAGTGGGGCAATTTTCAGTTTTTATTACATATCTTAAAAACTATCGCATTCAGAGAAAAAATGTCAATTACAAAATTAATCTACGTAAAATTTCCTACAAAAATGCATAGTACATTTTGTTTGTACGATCATTAGTTTAGAAGATATAGGGAGATGAAATAACACATTTTCTTGAAAAATTCTTTTTTTGCAATAGTAAAATCAACTAAAGTGTGCAATTAAAAGGGTTCTTGTCAAATATTTTCTAATGTAAAAAACAAATATATACATAGGGAATATGCAAGGATAATACAGCATGTTTTGTAAGTTTTAAATAATTTTAAGGCTAGTAGGCGCAAGTGGCAGTTTGAGTAAAAATCTAGATAACGAAGACCCAAAACCGAACAACATTAAAAAAAAAAATCCTGTAGCTTAGAAATTGAGCACAGTTATAAAGTTAAGTGCCCTGAATAACATACTAAAAGTCCCTAACCATGGGGGGGGGCATTTAAAGGGGGCACATTTCAGTTTTTATTAAGTATCTTGAAAACTATCGCATTTAGAGAAAAAAAGTCTCAAAGATATAAGATTTTTTTTAATGTTGATCAGTTTTGGGTCTTCGTTATCTGGATGTTTACCAAAACACCACTTGCGCCTACTAACCTTAAAATTATTTAAAACGTACAAAACATGCTGTATTATCCTTACATATTCCCTATGCATATATTTGTTTTGTACATTAGAAAATATTTTATCAGAGCCCTTTTAATTCCACAATTTAGTTGATTTTACTACTGCAAAAAAAAAAAAAAAAAAAAAAAAAAAAAAATTTTTCAAGAAAATGTGTTATTTCGTTCCCCTATATCTTCTAAACTATTGATCATACAAACAAAATAGAATATACAATTTTTTTTAGGAAATTTCACGTAGATTAATTTTGCAATTGAGATTTTTTTTCTCTAAATGTACTTAATAAAAACTGAAATGTGCCCCCTTTAAATGCCCCCCCCCCATGGTTAGGGACTTTTAGTATGTTATTCAGAGCACTTAACTTTATAACTGTGCTCAATTTCTAAGCTACACGATTTTTTTTTTTTTTTTTAATGTTGATCGGTTTTGGGTCTTCGTTATCTAGATTTTTACTCAAATCGCCACTTGCGCCTGCTAGCCTTAAAATTATTTAAAACTTACAAAACATGCTGTATTATCCTTGCATATTCCCTATGTATATATTTGTTTTTTACATTAGAAAATATTTGACAAGAACCCTTTTAATTGCACACTTTAGTTGATTTTACTATTGCAAAAAAGAATTTTTCAAGAAAATGTGTTATTTCATCCCCCTATATCTTCTAAACTAATGATCGTAAAAACAAAATGTAACATACAATTTTGTAGGAAATTTTGCGTAGATTAATTTTGTAATTGACATATTTTCTCTAAATGCGATAGTTTTTAAGATATGTAATAAAAACTGAAAATTGTCCCCCTTAAATGCCCCCCTGCCCCCCGCTCAACCCCACGGGCGGGGACTTTTAGTATGTTTTTCAGGACCCTCTCAGCTATGAGTGTGCAAAACTTCAAAACTACACGATTTTTTTTTTCTATTTTTCCTATTTTGTCTGGACTTATCCAGATTTTTACTCAAACCGCCACTTGCGCCTACTAGCCTTAAAATTATTTAAAACTTACAAAACATGCTGTATTATCCTTGCATATTCCCTATGTATAAATTTGTTTTTTACATTAGAAAATATTTGACAAGAACCCTTTTAATTGCACACTTTAGTTGATTTTACTATTGCAAAAAAGAATTTTTCAAGAAAATGTGTTATTTCATCTCCCTACATCTTCTAAACTAATGATCGTAAAAACAAAATGTAATATACATTTTTGTAGGAAATTTTGTTTAGATTAATTTTGTAATTGACATTTTTTCTCTAAATGCGATAGTTTTTAAGATATGTAATAAAAACTGAAAATTGCCCCCCCCTTAAATGCCCCCCTGCCCCCCGCTCAACCCCACGGGCGGGGACTTTTAGTATGTTGTTCAGGACCCTCTCGGCTATGAGTGTGCAAAACTTCAAAACTACACGATTTTTTTTTTTTTTTCTGTTTTTCCTATTTTGTCTGGACTTATCCAGATTTTTACTCAAACCGCCACTTGCGCCTACTAGCCTTAAAATTATTTAAAACTTACAAAACATGCTGTATTATCCTTGCATATTCCCTATGTATATATTTGTTTTTTACATTAGAAAATATTTGACAAGAACCCTTTTAATTGCACACTTTAGTTGATTTTACTATTGCAAAAAAGAATTTTTCAAGAAAATGTGTTATTTCATCTCCCTATATCTTCTAAACTAATGATCGTACAAACAAAATGTAATGTACATTTTTGTAGGAAATTTTACGTAGATTAATTTTGTAATTGACATTTTTTCTCTAAATGCGATAGTGTTTAAGATATTTAATAAAAACTGAAAATTGCCCCCCTTAATTGCCCCCCCTGCCCCCCGCTCACCTCCCACGGGCGGGGACTTTTAGTATGTTGTTCAGGACCCCCTCGGCTATGAGTATGCAAAATTTCAAAACTACACGATTTTTTTCTTCTATTTTTCCTATTTTGACTGGACTATTAAGCGAATTTTAACTTCGTTACTCTGCATTCAACAAAATGAAATTAGCGTACATTATTGATATGCTTAAATTGATCTTTTCCATAGAAATTCAATATGTGTGCTTAGACTTCATAATCAATGTACAGGACCTTTCAAAAGTATTCCGACAATGTCATGTAATCATCCAAATTTTGTCAAATTTCGATACAATTATTTTTGAAAAACATAGAATAAGTTGAAATGTTTTTACTGGTGCTCTTTTACAGAGAAAAGCAAAAGAATTTCATAACATTAGAACTTATGGGTAAATTTTTATCTAAGCGCATTTCAACGCTTTTATGTTGCATTTAGTAGAATTAACATATGTTATAAACATACTTAAAAACACGTTTTATCTCTCTCTCTCAGAAAAAAAAGGGAGGTATGTATAACCTAATTTTATTTACAGGACCATACAAAAGAATTTCGATGACATTCTGTAATCATTCAAATGATGTCAAATTAGGTTGAATTATAAGTGAGTTATAATTAATTAGGTGTACTATTTTTATTGGCGTATATAATAATGGTGGCTCTTTTTCAGGGACACACAAAAGAATATCGTGCCATTATGGTCTATAGACATTATGTATTAAAAATGTACTTTAACATGGTTACATTAAATATTATAAAATGTTATTAAAATGTTTAAAAGCATGTTTTTCTGTAGAAAATTGTGGGCATAGAATTGATAATTAATTTACAGAGTTACATAGGGTAATCTTTTTGCACGAAATTTGGTGCATGTATTTATGATTTAAATACTTGTACCAAATTATAGTTCGGTACAAGATTATGTATCAAATAATCTAATAGCCTTCTGTTTATAAGGAATTAATAGAAGGCTGTTATTAAGAATATATGTGTGTGTGTGTGTGTGGAGAGAGATAGATATAGACAGAGATATACAGCGGAAAGTTGAAGAGAGAAATTAGAAATGTATCTGTTTATGTAGCGAGTCGTCATATATATGCATATATATATAAAGCGAGAGAGATGCATGTTAGGACTCAGCCGAAGAGAAAGAAAGCGAAACACTTGTATTAGATTAAGGATAAAACCAATGTTACAGATGTCATTTCTAGAAGTAAGTTAAAATGGAGCTGGGCTGGGCACTTTTCCAGAAGAAATGATGATAGATGGACCACCAGTCCTATTTTGGATACCGCGATACAACAAAAGACCGAGAAAGACACCAATGTGTCGTTGGAGAGATAAAATTGTGAAGTTTGGAAGAGCAGAATGGAGAAGAATTGCAGAAAACAGGGCAGATTGGAATCACCTAGAAGAGGCCTTCATCCTGCAGTGGACTGATAAAGATTGAAATTGATGATAATAATGATATCTATAATATGGAGTAAATAAATATTATCAATGATCTATATTGAATAATGAGTGATGAAAATTGGACGTTGAGGTTTCTGATCTGCAGATCATCTAGTTATTAAAATTTTACCTTTTTTAGCACTTTTTTTTCAGGAAGATGATTTTAGCACTTGTGTGCAAGTTAATTTAAAATTTATTCAACGAATCACAATATTAACAGAAATATATTGCGTACAGCTATAATCCAGCATCGTAAATGTGAACTCAGTTCTTTCAAATTAGAATCAATTTTCCAAATTTATGTGCAAAGTTTATTTCCAGAACATTTGATATTTTCATTACCTATCTTAAAAAGAATATATTAGCAAAATTTTCAGATTGCCCCCAAAAAGTTGAAACGAACTTGTTTTTAAATGACATTTTTAGCATATGGCCCACGGTCTAATATAAATAACAAGGCGTGGTGTATGTGATGTAATTGTTGAGGTTAATTGTGTCTGTTCTAAGGACCTAAATCTGGATGAAATGCCGTCCGCGAGGGTGTTTCTAGTTTTTTTCTAATCCGTATTTACATTAGTTTCGAAGAAATCCACGGATATCTTCGAACAGCTAGGTCTGCGAGCGTTCGAACCCTGAAAACTTTATCTAAGCAGTGTAGAGAGCAAAGCATGAGCGTAAAGACCCAGCAGACATTGCATAGAACCTATTGGCCATAGATATCACATTAAGTATATGTAATTTCATCACATTGCACAAAATTTATGTACAAAGTTGTCGAAACGATTACCTTTTTTTAATTTATTTTTATTTTCATTATTGTTAATTTTTTTGAATGCCCATTCTTCATAAAAATAATTTGAATTAAGTTAATTCATTTAATTTTACATACTATCATAAATAATTTGGTATGTTACTCACACAAATTTCTCTTACCCTGATATTTAATGCTATAAATACAGGTTGGAGATTAAGAGGTAAGATAACGAGTACTGTTATGTAAACCTATGCTAAACAATTCAAATTAGGCTTCGGAAGAGTTTTATATCATAATTAGTTCTGTGTGAGGGGGGCAATGCACCTACATTTATATAAAATTTAATTCTGTAATTAAAATGAAAAGTTTACTTAAAATTATACAGACAATTTTCACACGCAACATTCATTGAGACATATCAATCTTGATCAAAATTTTCCAGCAACAAACTTACATTAACTTCAAAATACAGCATTTAGATCTTCTAAAATTATTCGTTTTTAAGTTATTGTAAGAGTAGTATAACACTAAATATCCAAAAAAAAAAGTTGAATTTGTTCTCAATATTACACAAAAATAAAAAAAAATAATAATCTCCCCCTCAAGAGGGGGAGGCTAGGCCCCTACATACACAAAATATTTTTCCCAGTTGAATATCTCTATTACAAAAAATATATATTCGTTTCATTTGGTTTAGTGCAGTCTATAGATGTTAAACTCTACTTATCTGCAATTTCCCCCCATAGACGTAATGTATTTGAATACTTTTGAGTGTCCCTGTACACGAACCATTTGCTTCATCTCAAGGAAAAGCTTAGTGTAGTATCCCTATATGATACACATTTAGAACACCGAGTTTGGAATATCTGCTACTATTTGTTCTTGAGATATGCTGATAACAGACACACACACAGACCATTTGCTAAAAACATGATTTTCGTATTCATGGGACCTCAGAATATGTAAATATAACAAAAACTCACTTTCGGAAATTTGACCCTAAAACAATACTTTCTCTACCGTAAGGGTAAGAGAAAGTAAAAATTGCATTTTAAATTGTTTCATTTTAGGTAGATTCCTTATAGGAGATCTACCTATTGCAATGGTTCTCATGACACGACTTCTGGAAAATTTCTTCATATCTTCACCGATCATGACCCCTAGAACCCAAAACCACCCTCCGTTCAAAAGTTTATATATATATGTGTGTGTGTGTGTGTGTGCGTATAACGCTTTTTCCCATGTTTAGTTGTGAACACGATAACTGGAGTAGTTTTTATTTAAATTTAACCAGCTCGGGATATGTTGTCAGGACAGTAAAAATCTCGGTCGAGCTCGTAGATGGGGTGTCCAGCTCAAAGGGGGTGGAAATGGTGGGGGTGGAAATTTTCATTTGCCCATAATTTCTATAATATTAAAAATAGGAAAATATTTCAAATCAGGCGAATTGCCGCCTTACCCTAAAGAACAATTTTTGTATTTAAACTTTATCGATAACTTCAATTGCTTAAGTTACAAGTTAAAAAGTGATTTTTCGTCAATTGTGATGAAGTGGACTTTTTCTATCCGCGATTGTAATGAAATGCTCGCCCTCTGGTGGGCTAAGGTGAAATTGTCACACCACTGCATATCATCATATTATGCAATCGATTTTCCATGATGTAATGGCGGAGAAAGAACAATAATGAATACACGTGGCTATTATATTTACTAACAACTGCAGTTCAGAGAGCGCCATCTATCGATCATTACAAACGCGGATAGCTTTAATTGCTTAAATTTATAATCTGATGCTTACGTCACGCGTAAGCGATAATAAAAAAAGATCACTGAAAATATAAAAACCATGGTAACAGCTTTAATTAATCATTTAAAAATATAAAATTAAAATAATACGTTAGTCTTGGTAAAAATATCATTTGTGGTGAATAGTTTAGAATGCCGGTTTTCGCAAGAATTTAAAATTTACGATTGAAATTGAGTGTAATACGTTACAGCTTACTTTGACTTTTTATCTTGTGGAAACAAGATATTGCTCTATGAAGAGATATGAGGTTTTTGCGTGGGAAGGAAATATAATGACGCCAAAGCTGCAATTTTTCATCGCCAAGTTTGCCAAATTTTATCATCAAATAACGAATTTCGTCGCCAAGTCAAACATTTTATCGTCAACTATCACATTTTGCCGCCGAATCACAAATTTCATTGCTAAGATGCTAAGTCGCAAGTTTTGTCACCAAATTGTATATTTTTATGGCTTCTATTTGTTGAATGATTATAAGCTTGGATTTTAAAAAATTGAAACATTTACTGACCAATAAATCTAGCCTAAAATTTTAAGTAGAATGAATAGTAGTAGTTGATAATTAAATTTCTTAAAAACAAAATAGCGACGTAAATAATGCAATGTGGGGGAACAAAGCCATTGTCTAAGTATGTGTTAATGCATCTTATAAATAAAGCAAAGAGTTTGTCGGGAACGCTTCCGGGTGGACCACTCCTATTTTTGATTGGTCTACATTTAACAACTTTGGTGATGAAAGTTGGACATTTTTTCAAGTAAAAACTGATGAATTCTTTTAAAAGATACAGCATAGATTTATACTTTTTTAAATGAGCTCTAAAAATTGTTCATTTTTTGGTGGACAATATATATATCAAGCTATTAAAGATATTACTTTGCAAAGTTTTTTTTAATTAATTAAAATATGAAAATTAATATCAGTTACTAGCAAACCTGTGCGAAATATTCGCACATTTCTTTCTTTCCTTATTTACCTTTAAAATTTGAAACTCATAAATGTTATCCGCGTTTGTAATGATCGACAGATGGCGCTCTCTGAACACTGCAGTTGTTAGTAAATATAACAGCCACGTGTAATTATTATTCTTTCTCCGCCATTTCATCATGGAAAGTCGATTGCATAATATGAGGATATGCAGTGGTGTGATAATTTCACCTTAGCCCACCAGAGGGCGAGCATTTCATTACAATCGCGGATACCAATTTCACCACCTAATTAAAATTTTAATTTATCAGAAGCCAAATTATTATTAAAACCAAAATAATAATGTAAAATAGTGAAACCAAAATCATTCAAAGAAAGGTCTCCAAATAAAATTAATGGTTCACGACCCGATTTTCATACTTCCACAGGCAGTAGAACTTTAATATAGGACTCCCACGACGCCTTTTACATTTTTGTTGCCCTGTTGGCGATGAATTTTATTAATTTTGGTATATTTTTTTGTTAAAAAAAATAATAATAATAAATTTAAAAAATATATATTCCTATTTTGATTATATTTTTTATGATTGCGTTTTTTAGTCAATTTATGGCACAAAAGTTCATATTCTGTATATATCTTTAAAGTATTGCTAGGTTTAATATGACGCATGCAAAGATTCTGAAGAAGCAACTGTTAAAAATATATTTTTCCGCAAAATAATCTCATCAGATATATGTCGTCATTTTTTTATTATTAGTTTATTGAGCTGAGTACGTGTGGTTAAATATTGTCCATGTATAAATATTATTTCTTATTCTTATTTTAATAATTATTAATTACACCACTATCGTATCGTTTCGACAAAAAAAAATTGAAACTGGTCCACGTTAGAGTAATATTGTATAGATAATTTAAAAGTTGCCAAAAAAAAAAAAAAAAAAAAAAAATCGAGTTCATTTTCTTTTTTTCGATATAAAAATAAATACATTTAATTAAACGTGAAGATTAAAAAATTGTAAAAAAATAAATTATGCGTCTCACAAAAATTTACATCATTATCACTTTAAAAATTTCTTCACATTGATAAAGTGTAGTTCTATAGCAATAAGATTTAACAGAAAATTTAAAAACATGCAATATAACATGTTTTTTTTTTTTTTTTTTTAATCTTATAATTATTTATAATTTTGTTGTTATTTCGGCGATGAGTTGATACGGGAATCACAAATGCATAAGTAAACATTTTGGCGAGAAACGGCCGAGCTACTTCACTGCCAAATTTCAAATTCCGACAAGAAGTTCAAGCTATTTCAAAGTTCTTGGACAATTTTTCTCAATTTTATTTTAAATATTTTTGTAATGCGAGTGAGAAAAAAAAAAGAAAAGCATTTTTTTAAATTGGCCTAATTATACAAAATATCTCCATGCGTTTTCCGTTCTGTTTATGATGAAAAAGAAATTGATTAATGCAGTTTTTCCTGTATTATTACATTTCTATAAGTTAATATAACTAAATTGTCCAGTACCAAGACGTTTCGGTTAAGAAGCTTCTGCCGAAGTCAACGAGGGCCAGTAGCGAAGTTTTTAAGCAGTGTGATTTCTTTTTAGTTTTAATTTGTAGAACGTAAAAAAAGTATTGATTATTTTTTTAATTCATTTAAATATAGTGACCAGCGAAGTGAGCAAAGCCTGCTAGTACGTAATACTTCTCTACTTTTGCAACATTAACGTAAAGGAATCTACCTTTGCCTTTAAGCTTGCCGAAAAGGGATTTTTTTCAATATATTTTAATTAACTTATTTTTTTATTTTTATAAGTAGATTATTTTCATTTAATTATTATATAATGAAATCTATGAATACTTAAAAAATCTCTATTTAAAAATTTAAAAAAAAAAAGGGGGGGGGTTCGTTATTCTAAAACATTGTAAAATGTGAAGTAGCAATCATTACACCTCAGTAAAGTGTCAATATGAATAAAACCTTTTTATACATTCATTAAAACTATTAAATATATTTATCTTAGTCGTTAAAATGATGTTTTTAACCGTCGCATTTCATTAAATTCGTTTTAAAAACTTATTTTAACAAGAATAACGTAATTTTTATAAATTAAGAATTACTATATATGATTATAATCCTAAATAGATCTTTGTTTAAACATTGTACAGAACATACAGAAACAAATTAAATTATCCTAGGACTAAAATAAAACTGCATATTTTGTTGTTACACAATAAAGCCCGCTTTGGTTTACAAGTTTACATTAACCTAGAATGTCGTAGAAATGTAAAATACCACCGCACAACGACTAAGTAAAGATATGAATTTTATTTTTCTCTTTTTTCTCAACTTGATTTCGAGATCTTTTATTTATCTTTATTTTATCATTGAGTAAAATGAGTATTATTTTATAGTTACATTTCGTTTAATCTTTTCATACAATTTTATTTTAACAACAGACAAATAAGGTTTATAAATTAGAAATTTAAAAGAGTCTTCCTGCTTAGTTAAAGAAATGTACAGAGGCAAATGCATCGGCAAATTAAATTATCCTGGGACGCATGAAAAGAAAAGTTTCGCTTATCTTTACGGAAATTCTTTTTTGTTTTCTTTGATTTTTCGGTTCTATTCTAATTTCATTCAGTCAAGAAAAATTGAAATCACTTCTTTTTCTCCGAATTTTTCGTCTTTGATTTTTAATGAAGTCAGAAAAAAAAAAAAAAAATCTGTCTTTATTAAAAGGGAATTTGTTAATTTAAGAAAGCCGTATTAGAAAGTAACAAATTAGTTTTAAAGAACAGAATACGAATTTTTATTCAATAATTTAAAATATGCTTTCTATAAATGAAATTACTTATTTATATTTCGCTGACAAACCATTCAGTACAATTCGCAACGATTCAAAATCAAAACATAAATGAAAAATAATAATAATAAAATAATAATAATAATAATAATAATAATAATAATAATAAATAGATATCCATGTAATGAGAAAAAACTTTAATTCATTTTTTTAACATCTTAAATTTCAGTGATGTTAAATGGATTTAAAAAGATTTTATTTTTCTTTCTCTATTATAACTAGATTTTTTTTTCTTTTTCCACGGAAATTTTAGAAGAAACAAACAAACATATAGAATATTGCTCTATTGCTGTTGATGAACGAAAGGATAGTTTTATTTTATTCTGATAAAGATGTCGAAATCAATTTCTTTTTTTTGGAGCTAACGATTTAATTTTTTTTTTTTTTTTTTTTTTCATGTTTATAAATCTCATTTTAACCAAGCATAAGAAATATTTCTTTCGACAAGTACCTTTAACTGTATTTATTTCAATAATTCTTTCCTTTTTAACATATATTTATTTCAAATTTTTTATAATTTTTTATTGAAAAGTCATGATTCTAACTGGCACCGATGGTAAATGCATATAGCATATTTTTATAAATTATGTGGGAACCGACATATTTACTTTACTTTGGCAATGCCATCCTTGGTTAAAATTAGAAATGCATGCATTGTTAGATAAATGCAACTGCATGCCAAAAAGAAAAAGAAAACGACGTTTTTTTTACTTTTAAATCTACGCTAACTCAAAGCTATATTTTTAAACGTATACATGTTTTTCAGTAAGTGTTTTACGATAAATATTAACAAATTTGAAACT
The DNA here is from genome assembly GCA_963930645.1 of Salticus scenicus. NCBI lineage: Eukaryota > Metazoa > Arthropoda > Arachnida > Araneae > Salticidae > Salticus > Salticus scenicus. The sequence continues at coordinate 371,854,108 of OZ005649.1, read as the reverse complement.
GACACTTATATCTTATCACAAAGACCAATTTTTAGTAATAATGAAACAGTTTCAAAACAGAAGTGGATACTTTACCATTATGTCATTTCAGTATTTTCTTTTATATTTTAGGGATTATTTGAATGCAATATTTGCTTGCAGAATTCTATTTTTTCGTTGGCTGTATAGTAATTTTGTTAAACTATGTTTTTGCTAACCCCCGATATATCACAACCTGCAGCATGATGTCGTAGGAGCTTTTTTTTTTTTTTTTTCTCTCTCTCCGGAGCTTTTTGTCTCTTTCCGTTTAAGTGCTTCACCAGTGGCCAAGAGGTAGTGCTTTCGAAGCTGGTAGACGGCAGGTATCTAATTCGAGCCCATTTCTACTTTTAACAATTCGTTACGAAATTATAAAATGAAAAAAATTAACCAAGTTCTTTCTTCCTTTCTTCTTTTTTCCCCATATTTTTAATTTCAAAATTTCAAAAGCAAACAAAATTTATAGGTTAGAAATTTTATGAATATAAAACAAGAATAAAAAGTCATGCAGTAAGCACTGATTATCAACACTTTCCAACTGTAAACATTTCTTGTATTGCAAAACTTTCAATGTTCTTTCCTTAGTTATTACACAACAGACAGAAGGACTGAAAGGCATTCAAATAGACTAATTGTATTCATAATCGCTCTTAAACATAGCGTTAAAAAAGCTTAACGCAAAAGAAAATGCAGCCCTGAGATTATAATTGCAGCTCTTAATGTATCTGAATATTTTAGTGTAGCCCTGTAAATATGAAGGTTGACCATATCGTATTCTATACAAAACATTATTTTAGCATATTAACAATACATGTCGATTTTTTTTACGATTTTTACAGTAGAAAGTTATTTAAATGGGATTTATAAAAATGTATGATCTAAAATGCAATGCACTGGATTTTTTTTTTTTTTTTTTTTTTTTTTTGTGTGTGTGTGTGTGTGTGTGTGTGTGTGTGTGTGTCCCTGTACACAAACCCGTTACACAGAAAGAACCTATTTAAGCCATTTTATAAATAGGAAACATCCGATAATGAACTGGAATAACACATATCAATTTTTAAAAATTCTGAAAATATTTAAGGATGCTGAAGACGGACAAATAGAAAGATGAACTGTTCGACAGACAGATAAGCAAATTAAAAATCATATTAACAGTTAAAAATTGCTATAAAGTATTAAAAACGTTCAATATAAACGAAAATCTAATTCCAGAAAATTTTCAATAATAGCCTTTGAATAGTATTTTTGTGTGTACCAGTAAATCAAATGTTAATCATACTATATCGAATAGAAAATATTCTTTAGTGTGAATGAATTTCAATTTCATTAAAATTTGTTCAAAATAAAGTAATTAAAATTTCATTTATAGAAAAACCTCTCATAGTACGCAGTGCTTTGGAATACTTTCGGGTGTCCCTGTATACAAGCCAGTAGAGGAATTCACTCCATTTTCAATAAGGAACATCCGATAGGAAACTTGAATAACATTAAACTTAAATATCAGTTTCAAGAAATTCCATGAATATTTACAGGATTTAGAGCACGGACAGACAGATAGACCGACAAACCGAAATCATTAACACTTTTCAATCTTGTTGGAAAGTGTTAAAAAGAATTTAGAGAAATATATTGGGTAACGAGTAACTGCAAAAAAAAAAAAAAAAAAAATTACCCATAGAATAAATAACATGGACTTCGACTATCAGCGAGGCGGCAAATTTGCTCATTTCGTAATTTACGTAGTGATACTGATTTTTCGTTCTTAGTTTGATATTTACACTACTTACCAATAAGTTGGACATTTTCTAATTCAGACATTTTGTCAAATATGTAGAAAAGTTGTTTTGGAATCATCTTGAAACTTTGGTAGCGTAAAGAACACGTTATACCTCGTATATTTCAGCAAAAGTCCTGAAACAAAAAATAGGGACCAGTAAAAAATTAAAGAAAAATCAAAATGTTTTGGATCACTGTGTAAAAAGTAATGCTTGGAATTCATTTCGGCTGCAGCATGTGACTATGAGGAATTTTCTCATTATCTGCATAAATTTTTAAGAGGCTATCACATACATTCATGAAGATAACGTTTTTTTTTAAACATTGAAAAAAAAAATATTCCCACTTTTTTAATTATAACAGGGTATTAGATTCAGAGCAAAGATATTTTTAGAAAATTTGGCATTCTACATTAGACACAGCATACAGCAATCAGAATGCAAAAAATGTTAAATATCTTACGAAATATGAGCCTTTTTACTAAATACTGTTTATGCATGCGCTAGTTTTAAAAAGAATTATTTTTATAATTTTATTGAGTAACTTATTTGATTGAGTAACTTATTTGAAAACACCAAACAAATATCGTGTACAAAGAGTTACGAAAGATAAAATGGACAGAATTTCAGTTCTCTCAAAATAAAAGATGAACTCTGAGGGGTTTTACTCACGTTTTTATTTTGATTCAATCAATGCCCAATGGCAATACCAGTGCTTGCTGATTTTAAATAAATATTGATAAAACCCCTTACCATCTTCCTTTTTTTTTTTTTTTTTTTTTTTTTTTTGAGAAGACGTTGACAATGCTGATCCAATTTAGGTACATAAAAGCCGATAGATACAGGCATGAGAATTTTCCACGGATCTGCGATTTTTTGCTTTTTTGCGATTTTCGTTAATTCCGCGTTTTTTTTTTTTTTTTTTTTTTTTGTTAAAATCAAACTCCAATAACGATCAGTGTTCAAACGCCCCACGAAAAGCTTTAGATTCTCAATCTTTTTCCATCCAAAATATAAATGTCAATATCCATTTCAAACATGCTTCTTTCCCATTTTCCACCACCAGCCAATGATTAAATGTTAATTGCTAGTTAACGTTTTTTTTTTTTTTTTTTTTTTAACACATGTTTTATTATGTTGATGTGCATTATTCTTTTAGTTTAATTTGTCACTTTTAAAATATTTTGTATAGTTTTTTCCCGTGAGCATTATTTTTCATTTGAAATAAATTTTATGAACATACATTTATATAGATTTCTCCGCACGCGTTATTTTTCTTTTTAAATTAATTTTATGAACACGCGTGTTTCCTCTTTTTTTAATTTTAAGCACTCTCATTCCTGTAGATAGTACTCATGTGCAGCCGATTTAGCTTTTTTAAATATTTTGGAGTCTTTCGATTCTATATTAGACTTATACAGAAGAAAGTTTTCCGAAGGCCACAACATATTAGTTTCACTTCAAAAATACGCAAAACCAATAAAAATTTAGAAGGTGGTATTACAACAATATTATCGGCGACAAATATACATGGGTTTTACCAAAAGTATCGAAAAGTGGCAGAGAAATATAGAGATGCATTTAAAATCTCGTGTAAAAAATATTGTGACTATTTTTAAGTTCACATATGACGAACATTATTTTTATTATACAAACTTATGAAAAATTCAATAATTCCGCTTCATTGTCACTCTCTTAAAAAAAAAAAAAAAAAAAAATCACATGTTATTTTACCAGAAAATGCATGTTAATCATTTCTTTAAAAATAAATAAAAAGATATAATTTTAATAGAAATAATTTGTTTTCTCTATCTGATTTTTAAAACAGATAGTTCGTAATAATATTTGGTTAGTTTAATAAATTCATCTTTACATAAATTTAATGGTTATTGCAACCATTAAAATTTATGGCAAATTGTATTAAGATTTTTTATAACTTCTATTTCTCAGAAAGCAAAAACTGGTATAATCATTACATATATCTGACTTTAAATAAAAGTTAAGGATATTTTAATAATGCATATTTATTTCATTCTCCATTATGTAGTTTTTCAAATCTATTTTCGTAACTTCAATGAGATTTTTCTTTTCTGAAGTATTAAAAAATCTATATAAAATCAGATAATATTTAAATTGTAAATGAGGATATAATTAATTTATTTTCTTCTTATTTTGTTTTCCAACTTCATAACTGTTTTTTTTTTTTTTTTTTTTTTTTAAGAGAAACAAAATATTACTTTTCTGTTTGTCGTCGTAAATGATATCTTGTTGGTTTTACAGCAGGCAATATTTATTCCAGTATCCGGTGAAGATTACCTAATTAACAAGCAATGCCTCCGAGATCACAAAGAGCTTGATTTAGATATCCTCTTTGTTCGATTGTAAATTTATTCATTTTGTTCTCTCATCATCACGTTTCATTCTTATAAATTACATTAAATATACATAAGGATACTCCTTTAGTATGTTCTTTATTATATTTGGCAAAGTAGTATTTCATTAAACTGTTTTAGTCGCCAAACAAAATAAATAATGCTTTGAACGCAGTTTGGTGTTCAGTGAATTTTAACTGACATTTGAAAAGAGGTCATCCATTCCAACTGAAATATGTGTATTTAAACGCACCAGTTTTCATAAATATAAATAAACATATGAAATGTCCGATTCTCACCAGAAATATTTTTGAGATTTGGTTCCTTATAAACTTTTTTGATACAGTCTTTAATTATGTATCATTTTAAAGATAAAACCTTGTCTTTTCCATCTGATGTGTTTCAAATAAAAGTATTGTGATTTGGTGATAAGTATTAATCGTAGGATGAATGCTAGGCGTTTTAGAGTGCTATTTTTGTATGAGTGGAAAAGTAAGCATAATGCTGCAGCAGCTGCCCGAAACATTAATGCTGCATTTGGAGACGGTTCTGTAAATGAACGTACCATTCGACGTTGGTATGCAAAGTTCGAAACTGGGGATGAGAGTCTCACAAACGAAGACCGGGGCAGACCATAGACTGTTGTGGACAATGAAGTTTTACGAGCAATAGTTGAAAAAAAATCCTGGCAATACTGTTAGAGATTATGCAGAAGAACTAGGTGTATCTCCTACAACCATTTCATGTCATCTAAAATTGATTGGCAAAGTTATAAAAAAAAATAAAAAATGGATAAATGGATTCCTCATGAATTGAATGAGAATCAGAAACGCAAACGTTTTGAAATCTCGTCTGTCGTCCTTCGCAACCAAAATGATCCTTTCCTCAATCGAATTGTATCTTGTGGTGAAAAGTGTATTCTGTACGACAATCGTAAACTTTCAGCGCAGTGGCGTGATGCTGACAACGCTCCACAACACTTCCCAAAGATGAAACTCCATCAAAAGAAAGTTATGGTGACTGTTTGGTGGTCCTCAGCTGGTTTAATTCACCATAGCTTTCTAAAACCAGGCGAAACCATCACAGCGGAGAAATATTGTAGAGAAATCGATGAAATGCACCAGAAACTTATACGTAAATAGCCGGCATTGGTCAATAGGAAGGGGCCTATTCTTCTCCATGATAACGCTAGACCGCATGTTTCAATGATCACTCGTCAGAAGTTGCACACGTTAAACTATGAAGTTTTAGACCATTCACCATATTCACCTGACCTCTCACCTACAGATTTTCACTTTTTCAAACATCTCGATAACTTCCTGCAGGAGAAATGCTTCAGAAATCCAAAGGATGCTGAAACGGCATTCGATGAATTTGTTGCCTCCAGGACGACTACATTTTATGATACAGACCTAAAAAAAAAACTTGTTTCTCGTTGGAAAAAGTGTATTGAAGCTAATGGTTCCTATTTTGATTAATAAAGTTTGTTCTGTAAAAATATATTCTTTCTTTAAGTAGACCATGAAAATCGGACATTTCATATGTTACAACCTCATACTTTTCTAATGACAATGATGCAAAAACAATCTTATTTTATATAGGGTATTGCTCCTTGTTTTTCACTATCCAGCAGCTAGATTGTACACCTTTATCATTAAAATAATAATTTTTTTAAAATAAAAATAGTTTAATAGTTAAACTCCATTTGTAAAAATGTTTTGAAGTTTCTCTTCGTTATTTATAAAGCAACTCAAGATAAATGGACTACTTTTACATAAATTATGAAATTTAAATTATACATGATTATTATTTAATTTATATATGATCCCAAAGTTTATTAAGTTAAGTTTGAGAAATCATCCATAATCTAGCAAGTTAAACAGAAGATAATAATAATAATAATAATGTTTTTACTATTAAAACGTGTGGTGTATTGTGTTTTATCATACCAAGATATCATAAAAGATGAGTGATTAATAAATTAAAAATATGAAATTAAGAAAACTAGATATTTTCAACAAGAAATTTTGTTAGTCAATATTCTCCAACAGAAAAGAAAGAATGTAGAAGATGAAAATCGCTTTAAAATATTTTTTCGTCTTTTTTTTTTTTTTTTTTTTCCCAATAACTTTTTTTTTTTTTTTAATAATTTTTAGTTAGTTAAATAAGTTTATTATCACAACGATAAAAAAAAAAAAAAAAAAAAAAAAAAAATTCGTAACAAACCATAAATTCTTTATAACTTTCGTTTTTCAGAGACAAAAATTGTTATAAACATCGAATACCTTTGATTTGAAGGAAGAGAGGAGGCATATTAGGAACATAGATTTTTTTTTTTTTTCGTCTTACTTTATTTCTATCAGCAATTCGTAACATTAATCAGATTTTTTTTTCCTTCTAGTCTGAAGCCTAGAAACGGAAAATTTAAATTACAGTATATAATTAATTCATTTTCTTCTAATTTTTTCTTCCCTACTTTATAATTTCACTAATTTATTTATATCTTAAAGAAACAGAATATTTATTTGCTATTTTCGTGTTGCTCTCCTAAATGATATCATGTTGATTTTACCAAAATCAATATTTATTCCGGCACTCGATGAATATTACATAATTAACAAGCAATACCTTCAGGCTATCGGAATCATGAAAATTCTTGTTTTATGTTTCCATTTAGTTACTGTTCACAAATTATAATAAATACACATAAAGTTACTCTTTTAATAGTATATGTGTTTTTAGCGTCGGTAAAGTAGTATTAAAGGGGAAAAAAACTTTTTAAAGTAATAAAACAAAATAAATAAAGCTTTATAAACATTTTGATGCGCAGGATTTTTCTTTCAATTTTTGATAAGAGTAAATGAATTCCTACAGATATATGCATAATTGTGATCACTAATTTTTATACATACATAGTAGTTTGCATTTATAAACATAAAAATTATTTAGTTTGTGTTGAGTTTCCATTTCCCTATCATTCATCGCTATTAAACAGCTAGTTCGTAAACTTTTTTTTTTTTTTTTTTTTTTGTCGTTGTTCAACCTTTTAGGTGCATTTTCGCAAAAAAGAGGGGGGAAATAAGAAATTATACACCGTATTTTAAAAAATTAAACAAAATATAATCTATATTAATAAAATCAGACTTTTGTCTGTAAATTTGTCAGAATCAAACAAATTTTGCTATATCTGCACGTTTCACACACCATGAAAGCCAAATATGGTTTCAGAAATTTTTGCCTGTGTGTGTGTATAGTGGTGTCTGTATATCGCCTTTTTTTGTCCTGGTATCACACGAGAAACGCTGGACGAAATTCAACAGCCCTAGGCAGGCATTTAGGTCTTCACCCAACTTAAAATCTATAGAAATTTTCAAAATTTTGATTAGTTTTTGAATTGTGGGTAAAAAACTCCTGCGCCATAGAGATTTTGTCAGTAAAACGCTTTGAATGGAAAGAAAAAAAAATCGGTAACAGGAAGTAAAATAGAGCTGAAAAGTTGGAAGTTGCAAATTCGAGATCACCTTTTTAGCGCCAAATTTATCTTGAGAAATCTATGGGATCTCCGGTCAGGAAATTTGGTGCGTAAACTGTTTATATGTATCTGACACTTATTGTAACGGGATTTTATGAAATCCTCCCCGCCCCCTAAATCGGGAGGGTGGGAATCCCCGGTCGGGGGGCAATAACGTGTAGAAACACATTTTCCTGTTTGAATTCGCCTTAAATTATCTAAGAATGGCGAAATTTGGTGTGTGGATGTTGATTAAGTGTACGCATTATGTACTTTGGCGGGATTTCTCAAAATTTTGGACATACCCGCTGGGGAAGGGGAAGTAAGAAGCTGGTAAGTTCTGCCGAAGTCAGTGGGAACCCGGACTCCTCACGTCGCGAGCGGGAAAAACCTGTGCCGAACACAGCGGAAACTAACTTAGGTTATAATTAATGATATGTGATTTTGACAACTCATTTAAATACAGTGTCCAGCGAAGCGGACAAAGCCAGCTAGTTTATTATAATTATGTTGATGAGTTTAGAAATCGCGACAATAATGGCGGTTTGAATGTGGAATTTTTAGCACGTTAAAATTTGCTTATTACAATAACAATTCCCAATTCAAATTAGTTTCAGGCGCTTTTTAAATAATACATGTTACCTATCAAACTTTTAATTAATTAGAGTTATTTAAAAATGTTTAACATTTCATCGGCAGCACAAAAGAAAATGCATTGAAACCTATATCAAAGTCCATTTCTATTCAAGAGCCATTTTCCTTAGGGAATGTTCGATTGTGTAGCTGGATCAGATTATAAGAGAGCAGATGATTTGTTAACCTTCAGAGGTTATTCTCCCCGTGTGTAATAATAATCTGCATGCAATGAAAAGGAATAACTGTTAAGACTTCTTTTGGACATTTTTTTTCTTCCCTCAGAAATAAGAGACTTCTGTTTAATTTAATTATATTACTACTTGTCAATCCAACAGTTAACTATTGATTTCTAACTATGTAAAAAGTTTCATAATTGCCTACAATAATTGTTTTGTCCTTCCAACTCAAATAAAATAAAACTGTTGCACGTTCATTTTTCTCAACATAAAAAGAAATATGTTTACTATTTACGAACAAATTAATTTATTTCCTTTCACAACGGAAAAATAATAATAATAAAATAAACTTTTTTTTTTTTTGTAATTTTAAATTAAAACGGAGTTTTTATTTAATATTTTTAGAAACAATTATCGCATTGAACTAAAAAATACGGCGTTAGCTAGATTTCGTCCTAATTAATAAATATATCGATTTTAATAGAGATCAATTGAACAGTGCAGCTTTGTATAGCAATACACCTGACATATACAAAATAAAACAAAGCAAATGACAACGGTAAGAAATTTCTAACTGAAAGAAATAGTCTTGTCGCACTAATAATACACTACTGTCCATTAAAATTGAAACACCAAGAAGGAATGCGAATATCAAAATCATATTTATTGGACACATACATTATAGTAGGAAGAACAGTGGTTTAAAATTTCAGAAAATTTCGAGTAATATGTACTGATAAAACAATACATAAAGCAGCGACCTCTGTGAGCAGAAACAGCACTTATCTGCCTAGACATTGAAGCAAACAGCGATTAGATAACATGTACGGGTAGAGTACTTCATAAAGCTTCAACACAATGCCACAATTCATCGATCATAGTTACTGATGAGTAGTTGGGAGCCAGTCGCTTTTCAACGATTAAACAGTCATTTTCATTGGTGCGAGATCAGGAGAATACGCTGGCCAGGGCATATTTATCGGGCGCAGTCGAACATATTCTGCATCAAGGAAGATCCGAACAATACGGACAACTTGCGGTCGGGTACTGTCCTGCTTAAATATTGCGCTTCGGAGACCTTGAATATAAGGCAAAACGACGGGCCTTAAATCGTCAGAAATGTAATGGCTGTATTCAGAATGGCGGGAATGAAAACAAGAGGTGGTCGAGACGTGTATCCAATGGTACCGCGTACCATCACTTCAGGTGGTGACCCAGTATGCAGGTACCAAAATTTTGATTACCCTTAAAACTTCATCACTTAGATGGGCGCCTTTAAGGGCCCTCTTCACTCACCGCCGCCGGAAGCCGAAGCTAATGTTATTCAATGGGAAATTTTTCTTTACAAATAACTTATTAACTAATACATATTTTTAAATTCTGTTTTCACATTCTGAATATTCCCAGCTGTTAAATTGACGGACCTTTTTTAAAAAATTATTTTTTAAATTTTTTATATTTTATTTTGAAGCTGCAAAATACGAATTTTCAATGTGTGAATTTTTTTCATTTTGCAATTTCAAAATAAAATATTAAAAATTAAAAAAATACATTTTTAAAAAAGGTCCGTCAATTTAACAGTTGGGAATTTTCTGAATGTGAAAACAGAATTTAAAAATATGTATCAGTTAATAAGTTATTTGTAAAGACAATTTTCCCATAGAGTAACATTGGCTCGGGCATCCGGCGATGGTGAGTGAAGAGGGCCGTTAACGTGTGATCAACAACCAACCTGGACGCAAGAAATGGCGTGAAGTCGCCTTTCAGACTAATCACAATCCTGTTTACTGTATCAAGATTGCCTAATCCGTATTTAACAACATTGTGAATAATGCACATTGCCAGCTTGGATTCGACATGGTCACACTGTCCATCACTTGCAGTGATGGTATGGGGGTCCCATTGGATACACGTCTCGATTACTTCTTGTTCACATTTTCGGTACTCTGAATAGCGGACATTAAATTTCTGATGAGCTAAGGCCCGCCCATCTGCCCTATATTCAAAGCCTCTGTAGTGCAACATTTAAGCAGGATAATGCACGACCGCAAGTTGTCTGTATTGTACGGACGTTCCTTGATAGATAATGCATTGAACCGTTGCTTCGGCCAGCGCGTTCTCCTGATCTTGCTCGAACGAAAACGATCGTTTAATCGTTGAAAAGCGAGTGGCCAGCCACCACTCACCAGTAACTACGGTTTATGAACTGTGGCATCCTGTTGAAGCTTCATGAAGGACCGTACCCGAATATGTCATCCAATCGCTGTTCGATTCAATGCCTAGGCAGATAGGTGTAGTTAATGCTCAAAATTGTTGCTGCTTTATGTACTGTTTTCTCAGGATATATTACTCAAAGCTTCCTAAAAATTTAATCAATTGTTCTTCCTACTGTAATGTATGCGCCTAATAAATATCATTCTGATATTCGCATTCCTTCTTGGTGTTACAATTTTAATGGACAGAGGTGTACTTCATATTTTTGAACATGATGCATATTTAGAGATGAAATTGAAAAGGAAAAATTTGTATCATATCTTAATTTAGCAATTAAGTGATTATAAATGAGTTACATTGAGCTTCAATAGCAAAATAAAAATATTTAACCTAGCTGAGAATAAATATTGAAATATAATATTAGTATTTACTACCAAAACTTTTAGGGGGAATTTATAGATTAATAGAGACCTCTTCTCATGTCAGAAACAATTTCTAGTCTAAACATTTTATTCCAACATAGTAAACAATTTTTAGCAAACAAAACTGTTATTAAATAGGTTTCTAATTCAAAGAAACTTTTTGATGATTTATAGAGAATTATAAATTTAAATAGTTATAAGAATTTTATTTTTAGAATTTGTTGCCTAAATCAGTATTTTCAAATTAATCTCTCTTAAAAAGCTACTTCTGGGAAGTGCCGATTTTCTGTGGCACACTACATAACCTCTTAGGCCCGCTATACTCTGACAAGACATGAGACAAAGTTTGAAGCGACGTGCGACACGCGCATGCTCTAAATACAACTTCATCTCCTGAAAACTGTTTAGAGCATGCGTGTGTCGCATGTCGCTTCAAACTTTGTCTCGTGTCTCTTCAGTGTGCAGTGGGACTTAGGGGGGTTTTACTGTATTTTTAAATCTGTGATTTTATTTCTGGTTTCTATGAGGAGGTATTGAAAAATTTGGTTACTAAGTAATCGAGATAAAAACTGATTTGTTATTCGTAATTCTCAATACTTTTCTGTATGTATAGTAATATATTTCTGCCATTGTTTCTCCTGAATAGGGTGGTTGCGTGCCATTTAAACCTACTTCTTCTTGAAACCAAACAAATCAGCAATAATAGCTGTATCTTACAACATTATGTAGATAAAGATCAATTAATATGGAAAATAAATTTGATCCAAATATCTTGCTTATTTCTTAGTAAGAATTAAAATTAATGACATATTTACGTAGATTTAAATTTGTTTTTATTATATTTATTTTAATTATGGAATATTGAATTTTACAGCATTTTAGTTGTTTTGGGTTCAATACTAAACCGTAACCTAATTCTATTTAACTACTGGAACAGATTTAATAAAAAAGCACCACAAAACTGGCGTTGTAAAAAATATTACTTACAAACTTTGAATAAACACCATAAAATGCAATAAACTCGCAACAATTGTTTCGGGTCGAAAAAACACACGACCCTTCATCAGGCGAATAAAGTAAGCACGAGTGCTGCAGTCAAAGCAACACTTGTGCTTACTTTATTCGCCTGATGAAGGGTCGTGTGTTTTTTCGACCCGAAACAATTGTTGCGAGTTTATTGCATTTTATGGTATTTATTCAAAGTTTGTAAGTAATACTGGAACAGATTGTATAAACAAATACGTACACAGATTCTGAGAAAAGAATACGTGGTAGAAATATATGAATGTACAAAAAATTATCTAGCCCCGGTATAGTTTTTTAAAAGTTTTGACAAACTTAATTTTGCACGTCCGAAATAACTTTGGAAATTTTAAAAATTACACTACATTGTGTTATTCACAGAGAGTAGGGATATAAATACAGGCATATTATGGTAAAATAACTGTAACATAATTTCTAGCTTCATGTGAGACATAGAATCACATAAAATGAAAATCTTTCTTTAAATAAAAATAAAATGAATAATTGCAGCTATTCAAAAAAAAAAAACATTTGGTTCAAGCTACCAGTAACCTTTTCAGAGTGCTTTACATGGCATGTTTTATATGACACAGCCTCTCGTGCATATAAAAAATATATGTTAATTTCACTTTATTCAGAGTAGTCTAATGATAGTATAATATGCCAATGAAAGTGGCATCTGTCGCTAAAATTCTTAACGACTTTATAAAAATCATCATTCAAACACATGTCGCTACTTTGGCGACTCATTTCAGATATATCTTTTCATAAATAGTTATTAATGAACATTTTCAGAATATTAAATTTAAAAAAGGTAAATATCTTACCTTATCGGTCCAGATTCGTGGGGACTGCCGGCCACTGTAGGTTCCTTTCTATTCATTGGAGTCGATTGAAGTCTTAAAACGAAATTAATAGGATATCATTTTGAGACATACATTTATTACATACTACAAAGACGAACACGAAGAACACACTGAGGAGAAAAGAAGAAACAGAACATTAATATTGGCGCGCAGCGCCATCTACAGGTTTAGATTTGACCAATAATTAATACATTGGCCCCCGGATGAACATTAACTTTATGTTCATTTTCCCATTGTAATTATATCTAATATTTTTCTAATTGTAAGTCCACACATAAGTCATAGTTTATAATGAAAGTTTTTAAAGTTTATTTAGTCCTTTTCAAAAATTTCAACTGGATAAATCAACTGGAAAGGACGTCTCAATGTACCTGTAGAGGTTTTTATCTCACAAGATCGAACCTTTCCATCTCTACCGGGAAACACTTGAGTGACAACTCCTAATTTCCACAGGTATCTTGGCAACTTAGCGTCGTGGATTAAAACAACATCATTTGGAGAATATTCACGAATACTGGAGTGTCGACTTGTCATGGGGTTTTTGAGCTGAAGAAGGTATTCCTTCTTCCATCTTGACCAGAACTGGTCCAATATTCTTTCTTTTTGATTAAAACGTTTCACGTATGCTGCTGAAGTTCCAGGAAGCACATGTGGTTTCATATGCACGATAGGTAGGGTAGTAAGTCGCTGACCTACCAAGAAGTGTGCTGGCGTAATTGGAGAAGGTTCTCCTGAGTCTGCATAGACGTATGTAATGGGTCGCGAATTAATTGACCCTTCAATTTCACATATAACTGTATGTAGTTGTGTGTGTGTTAAAGTGGTTTTCCCAACCACCTTTCTTAAGGCAGATTTTACAGATCGCACCAGACGTTCATAGAAGCCTCCCCACCATGGCGACATTTCCATGATATATTTCCATTTTATTTTATTACTACTATAGTAATCTCTAACGTCGGGGTGGGTAATTATTTTCCAAATGTGCCTTAACTCAATATCAGCTCGATGAAAAGTTCGAGCGTTGTCGGAATATACTGTATGACAAAGACCACGCCTTGCTACTATTCTTCTGAAGGCCAATAAGAATGTTTCTGTAGATAGGTTCTCTACGAATTCTAGGTGCACTGCTCTTGTAACTGCGCATGTGCACAACAATATATATATTTTGCTATCATTATTTCGGATGTATAAAGGGCCTGCAAAATCAAGGCCTATCACTGCAAAGGGCCTTTGTACATTGATACGATCCGCAGGTAACGGAGCTGTTATCTGGGCTCCAGCTCTAGAATTAAATTTTATGCAAATTCTGCATCTTCTTAATACGCTTTTTACTGCCTGTCTGCCCTTGATTACCCAAAATTCCTCCCGTAATTGTTCTAATGTATCATTAATGCCAAAATGGAAAACTTTTTCATGCGCATTTTTTATTAACAAATCAATTAATTTACCCTTTGAAGGCAACAGGATCGGGTGTTTTTCGTTAAAAGAATAATTTGATTTCTGAAGCCTTCCTCCGATGCGCATTATTCCTTCGGAATCCAAAAATGGTGAGAACTCAATTAAATTTGAATTTTTAGAAATAGGTTCCCCATTTACCAAACAGTTTAATTCATTCGGAAAACTAATTTTCTGTGTATATTTAACCCACATTGTTTGCGCACTACCAATTTCTTCTGCCGATAATGGACCGCTAACTTTCTCGTTTTTAGGATTCGCGTTGTTAAGAAATCTCTTTATCCATGCCGTAATTCTGAGGACTCTTAAAATGTTACTATATTTTTCTAGATCCAATATTGGTTCAACTGTTTCTATACAGATTTTAAACTGAATTATTTTTTCAGGTGTTTTCCTTTTTTCTTCGGTAATATATTGCGTGTCTACCTTTTCCCCAATATCATTACCTTTACCATTTAGCTCAGATAACCATTTTGGACCTTTAAACCAAAAATCATTATTAACTAACGCATTTGCGCTAATACCACGAGTAACTAAATCTGCGGGATTATCCTTTGTGTTACAATATGACCAATTTTCGGGTACTGACAATTCCTGAATTTCAACTACTCTATTTTTAACAAAGGGTTTCCATTGTTTCGCCGATCCCTTCACCCAGTGTAAAACAATAGTAGAATCTGTCCAATAAAATTTCTCGATGTTAATTTCCTTAAATATATCACAAATATATTTCGCTACTCTAGCTGCTATCACCGCTCCCATTAACTCCAATCTTGGTAACGTTAGTTTCTTTAGCGGCGCAACTCTAGCCTTTGACATAATCATACTTACATAACATTTTTTATCATTACTGATAACCCTAAAATATGCAACACAACCATATGCAAGTTGTGAAGCATCTGAAAAAATGTGTAGTTCTACACGCGAATTTTTCAAATCAACATACATGAAATAGCATCTATCTATTCGAATTTCTAATAAATCCTTAATTTCGTTACACCACTTTATCCAAATTCCCTTAAGATCATCCGGCAATTCGTGATCCCAATCCATACCTCTTTCCCACATTCTTTGAAGAAAACACTTTATCCTAATTAAAAAGGGAGATATAATCCCAATAGGATCAAAAAATTTTGCAGCTGTATGTAATACATATCTTTTCGTACATACCGATATATCCAAATTTTCAACTATAGATTTCAAAGCTAATCCTAATTTATCACTATCTTTATCCCACACCAATCCAAGAATATTTATTACACTTTCATTATTTACCTCCGAAAAACAATCATTTTTATCCCACATGTTCTTTAATTTCTGTGAATTCGTACTAAACTTTCTTAATTTCATTCCAGCCTTTGCTAAAATATTTACCGCAGTAGAAGTTAATTCATAGGCACCGTTTACGGTATCGGAGCCATAAAGCAAATCGTCCACAAACAGAGCTGAATTTAACATTTCATAACTATCCGGATAAATTTCCTTATATTCCTTAATGTGTTTCTTAATTGTTGCCGTTAAAAAGAAAGGAGAAGTAGTACAACCAAATGTAGCTCTGGTCATTCGCATTATTTTATAATTCTCGGTGTCCTCGTCAAACCATAAAAACTTTAGAAAGTTTCTATCGGGTTCCGCGATTTCTATCATTAAAAACGCCTTTTCAATATCTGCGCAAAACGCAATCTTAAACATTCGAAATCTATTAATTACATCCAAAATTGGTGGTGTAAGACATGGCCCTTTTACGAGACAATCATTTAAAGATTTACACCCCGATACTCTACTGGAACAATTAAAAACAATTCGTACCTTTGATGTTTGTTTTTCCCGTCTTACAATTTCTCTATGTGGAGCGAAATACTCTTTTTTTGAGCGACCGCATTCTTCAACGATACCTAGTTGTTTTTGTTCTGTGATTATCTGCCTATATTGCTCGAAAATCCATTTATCCGCTTTTAATCTCTTTCTCAAATAATTGAATTGTCGTCTTGCATTTTCAAAATTATTCTCAAATTTATCCATACTATGATCATTCCATAATAAATGAGTAACATAATGACCCTGTTTATATTCTAACTGTTTATCAAATTTATTTATTATTTCCTGATCGGAAGCAGAAATCAATTTATCATCATTTATTCCCAAAAGATCCAACGACCACAAGTTTTGCAAATCATTACCCGTACAATCGGATGATTCATTTTTTTTCATGCATGGATGGTTTTCATGTAAACAAAAAGAGTTACCACATTCGATCTTTAACACGGTGGCGCCAGTAATTAAGTTGTCTGGATTGCTTCCTGAATTATTGTTGCCTGACAATGTCCATCCGAATAATGTATTTACAGCAAACAACGAACGATTAATTTTCTTTTTATTTTTTTGCAGTTTCCAAAATAAACCTGCGCCGATTAATATCTCTGGAGCCTTCGAATGGAATTGCGCAAATTTATTTTCTTCCCCCTCTCTCGAAACCAAAAGTTTTCGAAATGATGCGTCATCCAGAATCTGTAACTTCGTAAAAGAGATTTGATTTACGACCAATGCCTCTACATAACATTTCTGTTTGTGGTTTTTTAAATGAGACAATTCGAAATTTACGACTGAATATTCGTTCGATTGGGGCTGTTCACACGAAAACGGATATATTATGACAGTTTCTTTTCTAATCACCGGCAATTTTAATTCACGGGCGAGGCGAGTGATATGTTTATGAAATTTCTTTGGGATGCATTATCAAATAATACGGCACACTTTAGAGAGTTTAAATTAGAACTATTTGTTATTCTTGCGAAGCAAGTTTGTAAATATATTTCATTATTCTCAAGCGGATTTTGTACAGGACACTTATAGGACAATACAGAATTATCATTTTCGCAAACACTGTTCTCAGAATTATTTGTTTGGGTATGTTCGATGTGATTTTTATCTTTCATATGAGCCGTTGGAGTTTCCGATTTTTGCTTATAGCAAATTAATGTATTGTGTTTTCCTGAACATGTGTCACATTTGAGACCCGATAAACAGAATTTAGCGGTATGTTTACCTCTTTTAAAACATAAATAACAGATTCCCTGTTTGCGTAAAGACAATTTTTTATCCTCTAAATTTAATTTACACATTTTACTTTCGTGGTCATTCATTGCATCAACACAAAATATACATTTACTAACAGTTAATTTAAAGGCTGATGCCTTTTGCATTGTGTTAGAATTTTTATATCCCGAACCAGATTTCCGGTAGGAAGCATTATTATTATTTTCCGATGATTTTGAATCAAATCTGGAATTTGAGTTTTTATACCCTCTATTATAAGTTTCTACTTCGCGTTTTAAAAATAAAAAGGTTTTTTCCCTAGTCTGAACTTCTAATTTTAAATGTTTTAACAAATCTTGTACATCCCATTCCTCGGATTCTGTTTTCATTTTATTATAGTCTATTATAATACTGGTAGGTATTAATTTTGTAACAATTGGAAATAACAATATTCCGTAAGATTTTAAGTCCACACCTAAATTTTCGAGAGATTTAATATTAACATCAAGGGCGTCGTGCAGTAAGCGTAATTCTTTAATTTGATTTGGAGATTTAACAGGGTTCAAATTTAATAACGCGTCAATTTTATATCTTATTATAATATCTTTTTTTCCGAATCTAGATTTTAATAAATCAATTGCAGTATTGTAATTTTGATCTGAGAGTGCTAAACCCTGAATAGCTGTTAAAGCTTGGGCTTTCAAAAAGCTGCGTAAATACACAAATTTCTGCACATTAGAAATGTTGTTGTTGTTATGTATTGTGATTTCATACTGGCTCCAAAATTCAATCCAGTTTTCTGGAGAACCGTCATAAACAGGAATTGATAACTTGGGTAATCTCACAGAACTAGCATTAATTCTTTCTAAATGCAGATTGGGTGTTTGCTCATTTCTTGGCTGCGATAAGATCGGAGTAACATTTAAATTTTTAATTTTCTCTATCTTATTTATAATTTGAGCTTTTACATCAATAATTGAATCTCTATACTCTTGTCTCGATTCTATTTCAGTTTGTAGCTCGTTGAGATCTGTGATTTTGGCCTCAATTTGATCTTCAACTTCTATAATTTCGTTATTCTTTACTTGCAGTTTTTCTAACTGTGATTCTAATTCGAAAACATTTAACCCTTCGTCGGGTTCATTTAATTTTATATTTATCGTATTAATCAATTTCGTACACAATCCCTTTAGGGTGGAACGCTTTCGTTTTAACTTTTCTACTTCGGTTGCCATATTGTTAATTTATAAATTTGAACTATAGTATAAGTAACAACTTTAAATCATATTTAAGGGCCTGGCAGTCCCTGTTCGGGCGCCAATAATTATGTCGCTAAAATTCTTAACGACTTTATAAAAATCATCATTCAAACACATGTCGCTACTTTGGCGACTCATTTCAGATATATCTTTTCATAAATAGTTATTAATGAACATTTTCAGAATATTAAATTTAAATAAGGTAAATATCTTACCTTATCGGTCCAGATTCGTGGGGACTGCCGGCCACTGTACGTTCCTTTCTATTCATTGGAGTCGATTGAAGTCTTAAAACGAAATTAATAGGATATCATTTTGAGACATACATTTATTACATACTACAAAGACGAACACGAAGAACACACTGAGGAGAAAAGAAGAAACAGAACATTAATATTGGCGCGCAGCGCCATCTACAGGTTTAGATTTGACCAATAATTAATAGCATCTCCATATGATGAAGATTTAGGATGCCCAGTTTCGACTTCCTGTTAATATTTGTTTTTGAGTTATACTGATAAAAGATTCGCGGACATACATACAAATGCCAACTGCGAATTTGGTTTTGGAAGGATTCGGAGCACCTCAAAACATGTATGTGTATGGAAACTCACTTTCGAAGGTTTCGCGGAAAACAAAAATAATTTCTCTACCATATATAGATAAAAGAGAAAGCAAAAAACAATTAAAAAGGGAGGAGACTAATTATTGTTAGGTTTAATAACTTTATTCTTTTTACATAAATAAAAGTCTGTGGAACAAAATAATGAAAAACAAAACATAGAGTGGTCGATTATTATGTTATTTATTTATTTATTTTTGACTTTGCCTTACTGAAGGTTTCAAATAAAAACTTATATTTCTTTTAATACTTATAAATTGAACTTTACTACGTTTGTTTAATAAAACATATATTCAGACAACAATTCTTACGGTTTTTGATATATTTTTTACGGACTTGAAATCTTTAAATTGAGTCTTCTCAGTTTGCATTTTTTCATAAATTCATGATTTCAAAATGCTAAAACTTCTATAGATATTTAAAAGACGACCATTTTTATTTATTTATTTTTTATTTTTATTTATTTATTTTTAATATGTTTAACAGAATATACTTAAAAGAATCAGAGATGGATTTTCAAATTTATTGATTAGTTTCTGAGGAAAAAAAATTAAAAAGTGCATGTCTATGTAAAAATTTAAAGAAAAAAAAATATTTTTTTTTTCTTTTAAAAAGATTGCAAAACTCATCCCTAATTCTTTTAAGTAAGTTCTACTAAGCATCCAAAAAATAATTAAGTCTTTTCTAAAATATCTGTAGTAGTTTTAGCATTTTGAAGATCCTGAATTCATGAAAAAATGCGAACTGAGAAAGCGAAATTTAGAGATTTCAAATCTGTAAGAAATGCATCAAAAACCATAAGAACTGTTGCCTGAATATATATTTAATTGAATAAACCTAATATATAATATTAGGTTAACCTAATTACTAACCTAATATATATTTAAATTAGAATATATATTATATATAAGTTATATATTATAAACCTAATATATAATATGTATTCTATTTATAAATATTAAATGGAAATATATATATAAGCTTTTATATGAAATTTACATTGGTGCCAAGTCTCCTTAAAAATTATGCAAGGTAAATTTTAAGTATGTTTTCCATAAAATTTAAGTGACTAATTATAGAATTTGTCTGTAAGATTGAAATGTTTTAAATCTAGTTTAGGTTTTAGTCGGTATGGATCTTAAACAATTAGTGAAATTTCTAACCTTTTCACCACATACTTTGATAAAACCACTGAGCGTTAATCACTTTGTCATTTATCAAACTCTTCGTTCACAGTCAATTTCACTGACAGCGTCATTGCAACAGTGTTCTAGCACGTTAAATACCGATTATTATCTATTCTGTCAACGTGAAGCTCATTTGATAAATTTCAGTATTATAAATTTACATATTTTTAATCATTCTAGCTCAGCCTTCAAATTTATTTGCCCATTTACTAATAAGATGTTCGAATTTTTATTCTATAATGATTTTGATGGTTAATTTTTAAACAAAAATTTTAACTTCAAAAAATTTTTGCAATGTCTGTGTATAAATTATAATATAAATATTAAAATTTCATCCAGACCCATACATTGTAGTGAAGTGCATTGAATTATTAGTGTTGAATAAAAATACACAAAAATTTCAATAAAATGAATTATAAATAATTAACTTATAAATTGAGGAATAAAATTTCTGTAAGTAAATAGCATGAACTTAAAAAACACATTAAACAATTTTTTCAGGTTGAAATAATTAAACACGACTTCTTTTCAGATGAAAATTTAAGCGCCTCTGCTCACTTTTTTTCGCCTGATGATAGACCGTGTTTAATTATTTCAATCACAACAGTAATTGTGGGATTTCGCAACTTCTGGTGTTTGTGTATGAAATACTTACTCATCAGATCACTGATCGTCTTATGAATCGGAACTCATCAAAATAGCTTGAAAAAATAAACGGTTTTAGTATAAATGTTGGTAATTTATTTATTTTATTTATATACTAGCAGGCTTTGCCCGCTTCGCTGGTCACTAAATTTAAAGGAAACTCTTTTCTATATAGATTTTAAAAATAAAATAAAATACTGAAATTGCTAAAAAGCTCGCTTCAGGTCCCTGCTGCCTTCGGCAGCTTTTTGGTCCACCGCCAAAACTCGGGCGCCTGACCTTATTGTCTGCGACAATGGTTTACCAACGGCCTTCCATTAAGTCCTTGTTAGATAACAGTTTCGAAATAGATAGTATCGAAAAAATTGAAGTATCCCTTTTATATTTAATAAAAAAGCACTCGTGCTTACTTTATTCGCCTGATGAAGGGTCGTGTGTTTTTTCGACCCGAAACAATTGTTGCGAGTTTATTGCATTTTATGGTGTTTATTCAAAGTTTGTAAGTAATATATCCCTTTTATATTTGAATCCCAGTTACATAGGAACGACACTATACGTAGTGCACATAATATTTACTTTTACGTTATTTCCTATGTTTATTTTGTTTATCCGATCAACCATAAAATGACAGCAATTTCACGCCAAGTATTACAATATGCTATGACAGGCTACGTCTGTCGCATGAGACAATTTTTTGTAGTTATATATAATTCCATGGTTTGTAAACCTGATCATAGTACAGCCTTCGTATAGCTCTCTTTGGCGACTTTTGAATTTTTATCACCATTTTAGACTTAATTCCTTGTAACAATACGCTATGGACGCTATTTCTGCGGTATTTTAGGCAACTAATCTTTTTATTTTTATATATATTTCCCATTAAACATATTTTCGTTTTTATGTATTTATTTAAATATTAATTTGAATTAATCAAATTGTTCGACAGCGTGCAAATGTAGTCACACACAGTGGCTCATTTATTTGTATGATAAGTTAGCATAGTGATTAGTATATCTATACTAATATATAAATGCGAAAGTTTGGATGGATGGATGTTTGTTACTCAATCACGCCACAACGGCTAAACGGTTCTGGATGAAATTTGGTACAGAGATGTAGAATAGTCTGGAATAGAACATAGGCTACTATTTATACCGAAAATTTGATTAGATTTAAAAAAAAAAAAACGGTAATTTTGAAAATAATAAACCGGTAATTGGCTTAATAAAAGCCATTTAAATTTTTAATTGTTGCCAAAAAAGTTTACGAGGTATTTTTATTTATTTATTTTTCAACATAAAATGAAATATGCTTTCACGCGAAAAATAAAAAATTACTAAATGTTAAATTGGTCGATGAGAAAATGACACTTTATAATTTTAAAATAAAATAGTAATATTACAAATCTAAGATATTTCTTCTGAATTTTATTTCATAGCATTTTTTTATATACCTCAACTTCAGAATTTTTTTTTTTTTTTTTTTTTTTGAGTACGGCGGATGAACACGCTTGGCATAAAAGCTAATTCATCATTATATTAAAGGTATTTTGTTATTGATAATTCTGGACAATTTTTTTAATTTTGATGCTGAAGTAGATCGGACATTTTTCGCCAAGGAAAAGATAGAAAGAAATACGCAAGCGAAGTGATGACGTCACTGGCCGTTCGTGGATGCAAGAAAAATATTTCCTATGTTAAACGCCCATTGGATTTTTTGTAAAAAATTATTAAAAATCGAGGAAAATTATTTCTCGATTTTAATCCCCATATTTAGGTATAGATATGTATAAGTTATCATGGCTATGCGTTAGATTAAGTTATTTTTGTTGTAAAATTGACAAAATTTGAATTTTTAATTTCAAAACTCTAGAAAAAAAATGGCAAACTTCCATATTCGATTGAAAACACAAACATTTCATTTCAAAGGATGATATTCACACAATAAATATCCAAATCCAACTAATATACTAATTAAAAGGAAAATGATAAATATTCTATCATAATTTGAAGTCAAATTTGTTTTCAAATGTCTAAATAAAGTATCTGATATAAAATACTAATATGTTGCAGCGGAATAGATTTAATATCGGTCATCCTTAGCAGAAAAAAAAAAAAAAATATATCGACTAATTATTTGGCGAACATAATTAAATCCTTTCAAAAATCATGGTTATTTTAACAACTTATATTAAGAGAGTAATGAATAATATGAAACAATATTTCGTACTATGCATATTACGAAAATATGCATCTGGCGTGTATATTTTCGTATTACGTGTTTGATCACCAAATACAATAAGCGCCAAGAACGACAGAGTTTTGAAATTTAAAATTAAAATGTTGTCAATTTGACAGCAAAATAACTCAATCTAACACATGCACATGATAACTAATTGCATATATATATATATACCCAAATATGGGGATCAAAATCGGGAAATAATTTTCCTCAATTTTTAATAATTTTTTACAAAAAATCCAATGGGCGATTAACATAGGAAATCAAATTTCTTGCATCCACGGACGGTCAGTGACGTCACACTTCTCTTGCGTATAGGAACAATAATCGCATAAATTCTATTTTGGTCTAAAACGGCAACAAAAATTCAAAAGTCGCCAAGGGCATTAAGGCTGTACCATGATCAAGTTTACACATTAATTAATTTATTTATTTTTCTATATACCAACTACTATTAACTAAGCATGAAGTATATAAAATACTCTTACCAGACAAATGTCGTCAGTTTTTCTTATTAAATTATTGAGCTTATTCCACGTGTGTAAATATTGTCCATTTATAAATATTATTTTTTATCCCCATGTATATCGTAATAGAGCATTTCCTCGTGACGTCTGGTGGTTGGCAAAAAAGCGCGCTCGACTTTCCCGCGCAATTTACTATATTGGTGATCCTCCATCGCTATGCTTTTCCCAAGCCTTTTTGCCAACCACTCATAAAAGTTGAGATGTTTGTTTACAAACAAGGAACTGCCCTATTGGACCATGTTAAAGAAATATTATATAGATAAGTAGAAAGCATCACACGTTCAATATTTTTGGTTAATTACTATTCTCATTTTTAACTTTTTATTTCACTTTGTCATTTAACGTGCGTTTTCTTACTTTTTTGAATTATAATTTACTTTTTATTTGTTAGTAGTTTTAATTCTTTTGATTTGTTATTATTTCATAGTAGTACTTTGTTTTTAGTTCCCTTTTAAGGGTTTTATTATTATTATTATTATTTGATAGTTTTTCGAAATGCCCGGGAAACGCAAATCTAATCTTTCCAACAGAAATAATAAAGCTCGGGCTATGAAAGTAGCTAGAAGTCAAGAGACGAGTTGTATCACAGAGCTGGGTATTAATATTATAAAATGTACCATTATTACAGGAACTGCTAAAGGAGACAGAGTTTTGATTCCCCGCATACCTATTATTCCCAACAACTTGCCATTTCATTTCAAGAGATTGCAATTTCCATTGAAATTGGCTTTTACAATGACGATCAACAAATCCCAGGGACAAACCTTATAAGTGGCAGGCATTCATTTAGGAACTCCGTGCTTCTCACACGGTCAATTATATGTTGGTTGTTCACGTGTTTCAAGTGCCCATAACTTGCATGTGTTGACGGAAAATAATAAGTCATTTAATGTTGTATACAGATCGGTATTAAAATAAAAATAAATTGTATATTTTTCCCGTAGATCTTTCAATGAGTTACAAATTTTTTTGAGTATACTTTATCAGACTCTATTTTGCACAGCACCACAATGATAAGGTTTCATTACATTACATATTATGATCAAACCGTCAGTTCCCACACATACACATCAAAATTTCTACGTGAACGAAGTCGCGGGTAACAGCTAGTAAAACAATAAATAAATAGGTAAACATTATCGTGTTACACAACTTGATTATGTTGCTCCATTGGCGGCTTTTGAATTTTTGTCGCCATATTAGCGATGGATTTTTTTTTTTTTTCTTTTTTTTTTTGTATCAAAAGGGCAAGATTATTTTGCTAATAATTTTATCAGACACCTTTTTGTTTATATAGAAGAATCCATCATGTGCTGTTTGTATTTTTAATGGTTTTTAGGTTTGAAATAGTGATTGCTGAAATAAATTTGCTATCTTTAGAATTGTATTTTTTCTGCAAACTTTCTTTTCTTTTTATATTTTTGATGCGCTACTTAGATTAAAATGGCTGTTGCTATATTAAACTTCTTGTCGAAAAACATTCGGTTAAGAATTTTAAAAAATCGCCCAGCAGGATCTATTAATGAAACTGGTAAAATAAATATATGGTTCATAGAGTTTAAATAATATATTTAAAAAAACTTTTAAAACTCAAATTCTTAAGGTATCGTATCACATAAATCTTTTCGAAGTTAGAGTAAAATTTAATTTGAAAAAAAAAAAAAAAAAAAAAAAAAAAAAAGTAACTTTGATTATTAACCAAAATTGATGAAACTTGAACTGCAAAATGCTCTTATGTGGTACAGGCTGTATATTATACTTTCGTGTTCGTGAGAGAAAATTTTAAAAAAAAATTGAAAACTGAAATTTTTAATCCCACTTCAAAAACATGTGACTTAATGTGAAGCAGATTTTTTTTTTTCTTAGGTAATCATGAAAATTTTCGACCTCGGTTTTTTCACTTTTTTACACGTTTCCAGACGTGAGGAATCCAAAAATGACAAAATTTGCATGGTGTCCGTCTGTAGGGGGTCTGTTACTTTGTTAGTCCATTAGTTAGTTTGTTAGTCTGTGTACACGATATCTCACGAACAAATGATCGCAGAGAGGTCAAACTAGTTTTAAAATATTATTTATGACACTGGGTTCTTGCCAGTCACTTCCAGCATTCTAATTAAAACACATCAGAAGTTATTCGAAATTTACGATTTCCTTAACATGGGAGAATAGGGCAAAATTTCACCTAAACGTGCTGTGTGAGTGTTCTCACACATGTGTCCTTTAAAAGCTTATTTATTTATCCAAATTTATTATATAACAAAAAGGAGGGATTAATATAGATTATATAAAATAAATCTTTTTAAATTTATCTAATTCAAATAATTAATTATAGAGAATTTCCCGTTTTATTTTTAGATCAAAATTTTCATTTCTTTGTTCTTCTATCGTTAAAAACACATTGATCTAGGAATAAAATAAAGCAATTTTTATATTGGGGTTTGTAAAAATAGTATGTGTATACATTTTCCCCGAATGGATTAAATCAATTTAGCTATAATTGTTTATTTTGGAGAGGGTAATTTAAAATTCGTATCAACCTACTTATAACACAAGTAGCTATTAATAAAATAATAACTGTCATTTCAATTTATATTTATCACGCTAGTGTTTACATTAAATCAATTTAGCCGTAATTATTTATTTTCAGAGGGTAATTTAAAAACCCGTTATCAACATATTCCTACTATATACAGCTATTAATAAAATAAAACAAGCATTTGATTTCATGTTTATTACTCTTGAATGTTTATGTTAAAAAAACCATTATTATTTCAAGAGGGTCATTATAATTCTAAAAATAGATTTATAATGATGTTCGATAGTCTGGGCGTCGCCTTCTTTGTTCATTGAGAGTTGAAGGTCATTTGGCATGGTTTCTCAATGTCAAATCGATTTAATATTTGTAACGACTTTTTTATATTCAAAATTTAGTATGAATATCTTAGAAGAACAAAGAAACAGTTTGGCATTCTTTTGGCTGCATTTCAACAATGCCAATCTCCGGGGTTGCGATTTTAAGCTATCTGTGGCTAGCAGATTTAGTGTATCTTTTCGTTTTTGATCAGGTACTAAGTAGACGTAAATTTTTGAGGTCCTCCTCCCTCTCTGTCTAGTTGATGGGGATAGAATATTTGTATATACTTACGAATATAGGAGTGAAATGTAAACTTATTAGTGACTGCAAACTGAATATTATATTGCTGCATTAATAAATCACAGTACTAAAATGATGTGTCCTGATTACTTCGAAGTAAAGACTTCTACTTTATATTTTTAATTATTCCACGATCCGGCTTTTGTGTTAAACGAACCTGAATATACTAGACAATAGTATATATTAATTGGTGCCTGTCCAGCTTCCCCGATCTTCAAAAATGGAGGGGGAGGAGGAACCCGACGGCAGCATAATGGATTTTCTATAAATGAAATTCTGGTTTTTCTTTCGAGTGGAAGGAAGGGAATGCATCGAACATTTTATTAAGATTTGCATGCCCAAAAGGACCTTGTTAAGAGTCATGGACAGGGAAAATATTGACTCTAAATTTTGGTGGATGAATCTCCTTTTTACGCGCATTGAACTTGTTTGTGGTTACGATTTACGAACAAATGCTTGCTTGAATCGGTGACTGTAAGCGTAGCCCGATAATATCACTACTCAGAAATTTTTTTTTCGTGCTTATGGCTTCAAGAAAAGAAAAAAAAAGGAAAAGTAAAAGGATTTCTTGGAGTGTCATTGTGTTGATGGATTTCTTTTGATGCAAATAAGTGGCCGAGAGTGGGGCCTGAATATTTCGCTGGTCATCGGTGCTCAACTAAGCGGCCGAGAGTGGGGCCTGAATATTTCGCTGGTCATCTATGCTCAACTAAGCGGCCGAGAGTGGGGCCTGAAATTGGACTGGTCAAGGGTTTTTCTTCATAGTTTGCCCAGAAAAATTTTCTTTCCGTTCGACACCTGCACCTCTACAGAATAGACAACTTCGGGTTTCCGAATCATGTGTTTTTGTTCAAAGGTCATGATCAGTTTTTGATCAGAATTAGTTGTTTTCCAATTCACGGTCGAAAATTCGGTGTTGTGCAAAGTTGATTGCAAAAAAATTTTTTTTATTCAAGCAAATTGGAAGAGAGAGGAAAGAAAATGAAAAAAAAAATATACCATTTTTGGAACAAAGTAATAAAATTAATTGAAATATTAATAAAGTAAACGATAATTTTTTTTTGTTTACAGAATATTTTTTTTGACCAAGTTATGTCCAAGAATTGGTAAGTCTAAATTTATCTTGTGTTTTAGATATTTGAATGGAAGTTTTTTTTTGTTTCATTAAATAAAATATATAATATACATTTTTGTTTATCAAAAATATTGGATATAAATATTTCCTACTTTTGAGATTTTGCTTTACCTTATTTTCATTTTTATTTTATTTTTGATTTTAAGTGTTTATGAATACAATTTTCAAGTAGCGGAAGTATTTAATTTTGCATAATAAAGTATTTCATTTGATATAAATATATTTTTTTTTGTTTTTCATAATAATTGGTATTTTTTCTATACTTATAAAGCTTAAAGTGATTTACTTTAATTTTAGAACATTTTGAAATATATAAATATGTTTACATATCATTTTGGTTAGGTATTTTATCATTTGCATTTTCTGTGAGTAACATAAGAAAAAAATGCATAGTATTTTAGGCTCATAGATCTTAACGCAATTTATTCTTTTTGCTCGGACAATTTTGAAATATATATTTTTAATGGGTCTCACAGTATTTTGTTGGGATTTTATTTTTCTTTCATGATGATTAATACTGTTATGAGCATATTATAATTTATTTTTTTAAGTGATTTATTACAATTACTGCTGCAAATTTCTACAATTCCTTATGATTTATTTATTTTTTTTTCGAATATTTTAAGATATATATGTATAATTTTTGACATTTTTAATGAGGTATTTTATCTGATGCAGTTGCCGTAAGCATCAAAAGGAAAGATGCGTAATTTTTGTGCTCATTTAATTTAATATATTATATATTTTTTTACTCGAGTATTTCTGAGATATATTGATATTTATTTGACCCAACATAAATAATCAAGATGGCCACTAAAAAGAACATTAATATTAACATTTTAAATTTTGACGGGGACTCATCCTTACTTGAATTTTTTTTCGATCAGATTGAGTCATATGCAAAATTAAATAGATTAAATTCAGAAGAGGCAGTGGCAATTTTAAAAGGTAAATTAACTGGCCCTGCGTTAAAATTCATGACTCAATCTCCCTTATTATACAAATCGACAGATTTAAAATTTATCAAGGATGAATTCCAGAAATTTTTTGCTCCAATGAGCAGTACTCAAGCTCTTGTGGAATTTAACAATTTAATACTCTTACCACAAGAATCAATTAGAAATTTTTCCCACAGGCTAAATATTTTAGCCGATGTAGTATATTCGCAGATTAATGATGCTAATGCTTTAAATTCCATTAAATTTACTAAATTCATTTCAACCATTCCCTCAAACATTAGAGTTAAGATTCAAGAAGAGGGAATCTCTGAGTACCAACAGGCGGTCAACCGAGCACAGAAATTACAGGACATTAACGCTAATGAAACATTATTACAATTAAGCTTAAATAACCCAGTTATTAATACACTATTTGAAAAGTTAGTCGAACTGACAGATAGAATGAATAATCTGTCATTCGCTCAGAAATCGGATGAGGTTAATCATACACACGAATCCCCAGTGCAAGATAGGCAAAGAAACTATAATAGACAAAGTGAATTAAGATATAATTATAAAAGTAGAAATCAAAATTTCAGGGGTAAACAAAATTTCAGGGGTAATCAAAATAAGAACAGATATCATTCTTCTCCTATTTGCCAGTTGTGCAGTAAAAGAGGACATGTTGCTACTAGGTGCTTTAGATGGCAAAGAAATCAGACTAGGGGTAAAAATTATGACAGAAATAATTATAGTAAAAATCCAAGTAATTTAAACGAGCGCAGAGATGTAGTTTAGCTGATGCAAGTACATCTCAGGAATTGAATAGAGCATCAGCACAAAATTTTTCTCTGGACATTGATAATAACGTTAATCTACCCAAATTATCTAGTGACAGATTGGTCAATTCTACTGCGTCTCAGACACAACAAATCTTGAAAATTTCTGATTCTAAATGTACTCAAACAAATAACGATAAAAGGGAGAACATTTTTAATGTCCATGTAAATTCTCCAAAGTTACCTCTTATTAAAATTTTGCTAGATAAACAAAAGGTAAACACACTTATTGACACTGGTAGTTCTGTTAGTCTGTTAGCTGAAAGTACATTTAACAAATTAAAACATAGTTTGAAATATAGACATTTATCTTCCCATGTGACAATCAAAACCGTGAACTCGAATGTACAGTTTTCATCTTGTATACAAACCACTTTCAAAATTCAAAATCAATTTTTTTCACAAAAATTCTTCATAGTGGACATACCTGAAGGTTCAGCATTTAGGGTTATTTTGGGTTACGATTTTATTCAACAATATCATGTAATATTAGATATGCAGAGGTCCTTGTTAAAAATAAAAGACATAAGTATTCCCATAACAAACACATATAGCGACCATGAAGAAAATCTTAATATGCATACTCAATGTAAGAAACTTTCAGTAAAAACGGGACAAAAACTTATTTTACAACCCAAAGAAGAATCTTCTATTACGGTTTATTGTCCCAAAGTTTCTTCGGGTGATTATTTATTTCAGAGTAAAAAGAGTTCTTCCAAATTAATTTTTTTGGATTCAATAGTTAATATTGAGCATTCTCAGAAACAAAATTGTAATAGTAAATATGATAGAGTAAAATTTCAGTTATATGTTAAGAATAACACTAATAGAAATATGCATGTAAACAAACATTCAAATATTGGTACAATTAAACAAATCGAACAAATTATAGACTATGGTTCAAGACAAAATGATAATGTTGAAATTTCTGAGGATTCACAATTTATTAATTATATTCAACCTTCTAGTGATGTATTAAAAATGAGAAAACAAGATTTAACACCCACGGACTTTGATGTTAAACATCTCAATGGGTCTCATGCAACAAAATTAAAACAAATTTTATTAAGTAATTTCGCAGCATTTTCTAAAAATATGAAAACCCTTGGACATACTGACAAGGTAGTACCAGATTTAAAATTTTTAAGTGACTATCCAATTAAGACTTTGCCCTTTCCCATTCCTCAGGCTTTACAACAGGAAGCTAGAGATCAAATTAACCAATTGGTAGAGGCTGGGATTATTGAGCGAAACTGCTCAGAATGGGCTTGCCCAATTTTACTGGTAAAGAAAAAACAAGATGGATCTGGTAAACAGAAATTTCGCCTCGCGTTAGATTTAAGAATGTTAAATTCTATTATTCAAGGTTCTTCTTATCCGTTACCTAAAATTCAAAATATAATAGCTGATTTATCTGCGTATAAATTTTTCACTTGTCTTGATTTCCAACAGGCGTATCATCAAATTGATTTACCGGAACATTTACAAGATAAAATTACTTTCACATCAATGTTTGGCAGTTTCAAATTTAAAAGACTATGTTTTGGTCTTAAAAACGCGGCTTCTCAGTATCAAGCCCTTATGGATTCTTTAATTGATGAAATTAATATAGATGGAATTTACGCGTATCAGGATGATTTAATATTTGGTGCAAATAGTTTTGAAGAGACATGTGTCAAACTTGAAAGAATTCTTAAGATTTTAATTAAATATAATTTAACCTTAGCTCCTAGTAAATGTACATTTCATAAGAGTGCTGTAAATTATTTGGGATTTCACATAGAGAATAATTCAATTTCTCCAATTGAGTCAAATATCATTAAAATAAACTCTTTCCCTACACCTACAACAAAAAGACAATTAAAACGCTTTATAGGAGTTGTAACCTTTTATAAGTCTCTTATTCATAATTTTTCTAAATTAATTCAACCACTTATTGAATTGACTAAACCGAAAACAAAATTTGTTTGGAATAAACATCATCAGGATATTTTTAAGAAATTTCAAGATATATTTTTAAATTCACCTATGGTAAGATTACCGGATTGGAACAAGACTTTCTTTCTCAACACTGATGCATCAAATATTTCTATTGCAGGAGTTTTGATGCAGAAATATGACAATCAATTATTACCTGTCGCCTTTTTCTCTAAATCACTTAAACCGTCTGAAAAAAGATATCCGGCTATCAAACTTGAATTAATGGCCATTTATAAATCTGTAATTGCTTTCAAATATTACTTATACAATAGAAAGTTTATCATTTTGTCTGACAGTGCTCCTTTAAAAACATATAGAAAAACAAATAGTCCTGCTGATTTAACTACTAAATGGCTGTTAGAGTTATCAGAATACTCATTTGAATTTGAACATATTCCTGGCACTACAAATGTTTTAGCGGATTATTTATCAAGATCAGACTTCTCAAATAATCAACAAAATTTAAAAACAAATCCAGAATTAATATTCAGTTCTCAACCTCTTCCTATCGTACAAGATGACACACATTCAATTAATCAAATTTCCACTTCTACTCAGTCAGTACTACAAAATCAATTCAACAATTTTCTAGTTTCTGGTAATATTCAAAATAAAGATCCCCTTCTGGAAATTTCAAATAATACATTTATATATGAGCAAAAGAATGATCCAAAATTGTCAATTATTTACAGGCAAATTTTGAGAAAAGGTTTTTCAAAAAATAATGATAATTTTTTTATTCATCCAGATTCTAAAGTTTTAATGTACAAGAAACAAAATTTGCATAATAATACTTTTTCATATCTCATTGTTGTACCACATTCTTTAAAATCTAAAGTTTTAACCATTTCACACCTTTCTCACTTTGGGTTAACAAAAACATACGAATTTTTATCAAATAGATATTATTGGAAAGGTATGTACACAGACACTTTAAATTTTGTTGCTTCGTGTACTTTATGTTTACAAAATAAACATCATAACACACCACCAGCTCCTCTACAACCCACCTATACTCCAACACATCCAGGGCATACTATTAGTGTCGACTTGGTTGGTCCTTTTATAGATGGACATTCAGTTTTAACTGTGATTGACCATTTTTCGCGACACATTGAATTATTTCAATTAAAAGACACTTCTTCATCAAAAATAGTTAAATGTTTATTTAATTACATTACAACATTTGGTAGACCATCAGTAATATTATCGGATTTAGGCAAACAGTTTACATCAACTATTTATAATATTTTTAATGATAAACTTGGCATAAAAATCTTACATTCATCTGTTGCTCATCCTCAAAGCAACTCTATTTCTGAGAGGATAAATAAATCTATAAAGTACTCAATTAACACTTTAATTTCTGAGGGGCATTCTTTTGAAAATTCACTAGCTATACATAAATCACTTTACAATGGTTCAACACATTCATCCACTTTGTTTTCACCTAACCTACTGCATTTTGGTAGGGAACTGTCTTTAATATTTGATACATTTGATCAATTTATAAATCAGCCATTTTTGGATAAAAATGTAGACATATATAAATTATTACACGACTTAGATAACATCTATAGCAAAGCATATTCTAACATTAAAGAAAATCAAGACAAAAGATATCAAAATTTTCAAAAGCGTGCAAAACTGAGGCCTGTTGCTGTTCATGATGTTGTATACTTGAAATCAATAGATAAATTTAAACCCAAGTATTCTGGGCCATTTATTGTTGTACAAAAACACTCGCCAGTTTCCTTTTCCATTAAGAGATTACATGCACCTAATAATAAAGCTTTCAGAGTCCATATTGATAGACTCCTTATTGCTCCGCCTCGACGTAATTATTTGTTTACTGAACCCAACTCCAATGTAACACGTAATATTGGCAATAATTCTACACATCCTTATAACTTAAGAAATCGCAATTAATTTTTTTTCACAAAAAAAGTTTGAATATATTTTGCTTCACAAATGCATTTTCCAATGGCCAAGGGAGTGTATTTGTTTGCTGTGCAGGAACTCGTCTTTATTTATTTTATTATTTTTATTTTTAGATGGCTTGTCCAATGTTTCTTTATATATTTCTTTTGATGTAAAGACTATTTCTTGCATTGCAGTGTTGTTGAATATATATAATATTTATAAATAAGATGCATAAAAAAAAAAAAAAAAAAAAAAAAAAAGAATGATTCTAATGATAACATAAATGCTTGTAGATCATATTTTGAATTTCTAAATTAGTAATCAAGGTGTTATTTTTTATTTAATGTATACTATATCTATTTTTATTGGGTGAAGGTTAAACAAAAGTAAGATAATTGAAATATATTTAATAGAGATATTTCATTGGAATACAGATTAAGTTCATAGGAAATTAATTATTAATGATAATAGTGTTAACAGTATACATACAGCTAAATTTTATAAGTTTCCAATTGATTTTTGGTGTACAACATGTGTTTGGTTTGTTCAATATCCAATCTAAATTTTTATTATTTTGGCACTCCCTCTCATCACTCAAAATTTTGTCAATTTGTTTTCTTTTACTTATTTATTACCCTATCCTAGATATATGTTGTCTCGTTCAAAAATTTTCTCCCGGGAGAGCAACATTGGATATGTGATGAGAATCTATATTTTTGTTGACATTAATTTTTCAACATTTATGACACTTAATTAATCGGTTTCGTGAGGTGTCCCTACAGGGGTCTGTGGATTCTGCTGGGGGACGGAGGCCTGTGCCTAACAGTGCAGGTCTTTCAACACGCCCTGTCCCGCTAGGATGTTAGCCTTAAGTTAACATCATTACACTTACATTTTTGTAAGGATTAAGGGAAGATTATTTTTTTTTGACTGCCAATGGCGTCCTTTTTAAAATCTTTCCTGTGTGGTATACACGAAAACTTTTCTGTTCTTTACTTTTATTCATTTTTTTTGTACATAGTTTTGTTTAACGTTGACCAATATGTGTAACCAATGTGTTAGACAAATAAATATTACAATAATATGTTGGAACCTTTAGTATTACAACAATGTGTATGCATATGTGTAATTTATATATTTTTTTTCTCTATTTCACTATACATATTAGTGTGAAAATTTAATATTTTGGAATGTAAAAATCTAACGTTAGTAAATGTTGATGTAGCATTATTTGCTATGTTCATCAAAAAGAGACTCTTTCACAAAAAAACATTTCAGCTGAAATTTTTGGTGGCATATAAAAAAACTATTTTGAACTGCATTTGAAATTACTTATAGAAGCCACATTTTTGCGCCTGTCATGACAAGGTGTTTCTCTTAAAGTTTTTTTGGTTATACTGATATTTTTGAGATATGTGTATTTTGTATTTTTGAATTAGTGTTTATATTTCATATATATTTTGTTTGTTCAATATTAAGCATTCATATAATTTTTACTTATGATGTAATATCATTTTTTTAAGTGTGCGTCTTTGGTAAGTGCTTTTGAATATTATTGTTTGTATGTGCATTTCTATACAGGAGGCGAGGAGGAGTTACTTGTTTTTTTTTTTTTGCTAGTCGAAGGGGAGATATATGTGTGAGTGTTCTCACACATGTGTCCTTTAAAAGCTTATTTATTTATCCAAATTTATTATATAACAAAAAGGAGGGATTAATATAGATTATATAAAATAAATCTTTTTAAATTTATCTAATTCAAATAATTAATTATAGAGAATTTCCCGTTTTATTTTTAGATCAAAATTTTCATTTCTTTGTTCTTCTATCGTTAAAAACACATTGATCTAGGAATAAAATAAAGCAATTTTTATATTGGGGTTTGTAAAAATAGTATGTGTATACATTTTCCCCGAATGGATTAAATCAATTTAGCTATAATTGTTTATTTTGGAGAGGGTAATTTAAAATTCGTATCAACCTACTTATAACACAAGTAGCTATTAATAAAATAATAACTGTCATTTCAATTTATATTTATCACGCTAGTGTTTACATTAAATCAATTTAGCCGTAATTATTTATTTTCAGAGGGTAATTTAAAAACCCGTTATCAACATATTCCTACTATATACAGCTATTAATAAAATAAAACAAGCATTTGATTTCATGTTTATTACTCTTGAATGTTTATGTTAAAAAAACCATTATTATTTCAAGAGGGTCATTATAATTCTAAAAATAGATTTATAATGATGTTCGATAGTCTGGGCGTCGCCTTCTTTGTTCATTGAGAGTTGAAGGTCATTTGGCATGGCTTCTCAATGTCAAATCGATTTAATATTTGTAACGACTTTTTTATATTCAAAATTTAGTATGAATATCTTAGAAGAACAAAGAAACAGTTTGGCATTCTTTTGGCTGCATTTCAACAATGCCAATCTCCGGGGTTGCGATTTTAAGCTATCTGTGGCTAGCAGATTTAGTGTATCTTTTCGTTTTTGATCAGGTACTAAGTAGACGTAAATTTTTGAGGTCCTCCTCCCTCTCTGTCTAGTTGATGGGGATAGAATATTTGTATATACTTACGAATATAGGAGTGAAATGTAAACTTATTAGTGACTGCAAACTGAATATTATATTGCTGCATTAATAAATCACAGTACTAAAATGATGTGTCCTGATTACTTCGAAGTAAAGACTTCTACTTTATATTTTTAATTATTCCACGATCCGGCTTTTGTGTTAAACGAACCTGAATATACTAGACAATAGTATACGTGCATTAAATGGAAAATGTTTACTGTAAAATTGTCAGACGAGTTTTAAATAACAGTTTTGATGCCAGAATGAACATCATTAACGATAAACATGCTACTTTGAAAATTTCGCAAGTTATTGGGAATTTACGAATTTCTTAACATGGCAGAATAGGGCTAAATTTCACATAAACATCAATCTTGAGGGATATTTTCATCGTAAAGATGTCAAACAACTTTTGAAATATTAGTTAGGATACTGGCATGATTATTATTGACTATGAATTTTCCAATATAAAAATTTCGTAAGCTATTAGAAATTTACGAATTTTTTAACATGGCAGAATAGGGCAAAATTGAGCATAAACGTCCATTTTGAGGATAATAAATATATCAGACAACTTCTAAATAACATTTATGATACTTGTTTATTCCATATAAATATGCACTTTGAGGATTGTTGCCTTGGAAATAGTAGCATGAAAACTAAACTACGAAATTGACCTTAATAAAATAAATTATTAGATTAGAATACGATAAATATATCGAAGTGAACGGTGGTTAGCCTATTAGGCAGGGATTTCATTCTGTCACTGTGTCAAGCGTTTGATCAAATTCATTTCTCTTAACATGATTATAATATGTCTCGCACTAGAAATTTATGAGAACATATATGATGGGGAACTGAGCAGAGTTCACCTATTCCAACTAGTTTATTTCTCCAAACGGTTTCCATACAATTTTCTGCTGTTTCCACCTAAAATTCATACTTTAGTTAATTTTTTTTTAATTAATTGTCCGATCGATAAGCTGTTTAATCCGTCAGATTCACAAAAATCGCCCCTTTCATTTGGTACCTTATTTGTAACGATACAACTGATATTTCTAATTTATTTTCTATTTTTTCTAATTTATTTTCCTCATTTTAAATAAATGTACTTTTTATTATTATTATTATTATTATTATTCTGACGAAAAAAAATGGTAACAATTAAATTATGGATAAAATTTAAATGGCTAATTTATCTGAAATTAGAAGGTTATTATTTTCACATTTTAATTAAAAGAAAACTAATCAAAAATTCAAAAATCGGCCTTCGAGGTGCATCAGGAGAGGTCATTACGAACTTACATGCAAATCTGTGTAGCTCTGCGATCAGCCGTTTTCATAAAAAACTCTGGACATACATACACAATGACACACACACAAACATCTTATTATGTTATATGTATAGATTTATTTTCAGAAACTATTCTATAACAAAGCAAAACTGGTTTCATAAATCTGCTAATTTTTCTAAAAACACTGCATACGTTTACTGTTTTGCTGTAATTTTCTCCGTTTACAAAAAAGCTATATTTCAGTTCCTACGGAATATATGCACTAAAATTCATATGTGGAATTCTCCATTATAAAATATGTTGCTAAATAATTTGCATGTATATCGGCTGATAGCTACTATTACTGCGATTTTCCATTTGGCTATATCCCAGCATCTATTTGGTTAAAATTATACCAAACTCATATATGAGATGAGATGCTACAATAATTAAACGTTATGCACGACAAATGGTAGATCGTGATATTATATGGAATGATATAGAAGGAAGTTTTGTGATGGCCACAACATATTAGTTTCACTGTAAATTTTCTAAAAGTTCTTGAAAAATCTTCGAAAAATACTAACAAATAAATAAATATCGGTGTTAAATAATGCAAAGAAAAGGAACAATTTTTAATAGTATTTTAAATTTTTTTTTTTAATTATGGTTATATTCACAATTTGGTTATCATGAAAAAATAAATCTTTTTTACAATTTTTAATTAACGATTCCGTTTCTTTACTTTTTTTTTCGTATATTACATCCAAAGTCTTTAAAAAATGTACCTTCTTCCTATTGTTTCAGATTTTTGAAATACACTGATGGAAAAAAAAAAAATCCCAACACCAAGAAAAAATTATTGTACAGTAATGAAATTTCCGCAATACATTTGTCTAGGTAACATATTTAATTGATTAAAGTCTCCAGATCACAGGTAGAGCCATTGGCGAGAAGAGC
This sequence comes from Salticus scenicus, assembly GCA_963930645.1. Taxonomy (NCBI): domain Eukaryota; kingdom Metazoa; phylum Arthropoda; class Arachnida; order Araneae; family Salticidae; genus Salticus; species Salticus scenicus. The sequence continues at coordinate 371,815,334 of OZ005649.1, read as the reverse complement.
CATTTCAAATGTGAAATGTTGGTATATTAGTAACCGGTGTAACCGCCAGAATTTTGAATGCAAGCATGCAAACGTGCATGCATTGTGTCGTGCAGGTGTCGGATATCAGTTTGTGGGATGGAGTTCCATGCCTGTTGCACTTGGGCTGTCAATGCAGGGACGGTTAATGCTGATTGTGGATGACGCTGGAGTTGTCGTCCAATGATGTCCCATACGTGCTCGATTGGAGAAAGATCTGGTGATCTAGCAGGGCAAGGCAACATGTCGACACTCTGTAGAGCATGTTGGGTTACAACAGCGGTATGAGGGCGAGCGTTATCCTGTTGGAAAACACCCCCTTGAATGCTGTTCATGAATGGCAGCACAACAGGTTGTATCACTAGACTGACGTACAAATTTGCAGTCAGGGTGCGTGGGATAACCACGAGAGTGCTCCTGCTGTCATACGAAATTGCTCCCCAAACCATAACTCCAGGAGTAGGCCCTGTGTGTCTAGGCCGCAGACAGGTCGCTAGCAGGCGTTCACCTGGCCTCCTAACCAACACACGGCTATCACTGCGACCAAGGCAGAACCGGCTTTCATCAGAAAACACAACAGATCTCCACTCCGTCCTCCAATGAGCTCTAGCTTGACACCACTCACGTCGCAAACGGCAGTGGTTTGGAGTCAGTGGAATGCACGCTACAGGGCGTCTGGCTCGGAGCTGCCCTTGAAGTAACCGATTTGTAACAGTTCGTTGTGTCACTGTGGTGCCAACTGCAGCTCGAATTTCAGCTGCAGACGCAGTACGATTAGCCACAGCCATACGCCGAACACGTCTTCCCTCTCAGTAGTGCCACGTGGCCGCCCGGAACCCGGTCTTCTTGTGGCAGTACCTTCCCTTGACCACTGCTGAAAACACTCATGCACGGTGGATACATTCCTGCCAAGTCTTTCTGCAATATCGCGGAAAGAAAACCCACCTTCTCGTAGCCCTACTACACGACCTCGTTCAAACTCAGTGAGCTGTTGATAATGGCTTCTTCGTCTTCTTAGAGGCATCCTTGACTAACATTAACCCACTACGTCAAATCTCAACTGTAAATAACGATCACGAACCTTACAGCGCTTATTTAAAGCAAACCTTATTTGCATGTTCATAGTGTCGCTACTAGTGCCATACTTATGCGCGTAGCTCGAAATTTGAATCGACGTCATCTTTCAGATGTATAAACACGCCTACCAAATTTCGTTTATCTAGGCACAGCTCCTTCCTGGTGTTGGGATTTTTTTTTCCATCAGTGTATTTCCTAACGCAGTAGATGTTGTTAGCCATGTATTTAATTCTAAAATGTTAAACAATGCATTAGAAAAATTTAAATATTTTGAAGAATGTTTTTTTTTTTTTTTTTTTTTTTTTTTTTTAAAGAAAGCCAGGATTTTTTCGGTTTGTAAATTTTGTGGGTTTATTTCTTAGGTTAAAAGTTCATTGCACAAAACAAAAAGACGAACATAATAAAGTATTAATAATATTTCATTTTACTTATTCAGTAGAAATAAAAATAATTTTTTCTTAACCACAGATAACTTTCTAAAAGAACGCGTTTAAAAAATCATTTTATTTTGATTTTTTAAAAAATAAATAAAACAATATTTCAAAATTAAGGGAAAGATATTCTTTCGAAATTTAGTAACTGTGTAACTTATACTTAAAGTGCGTTAGATGATTTTTGGCTGATTGTTACCATTATTTCTGGTTTTATTTTACTATTTTACCTACAACTGACCTATTCAAAATGCACAGCATACTGCTATAAAGCATTAAACTCCTTTTCTGCATTAGAACTGTTATAAAAGAAAAAAGATAGGTTTACAGACATAGGGTAAATAGGAGCAATCTATTGACTTCTGTAGAAGTGGGACTTGACGACCAAATTTAGTGACAAATAGTAGTCTGGAATCGTCAAAATTTGGAAGCCCTATCTCAATTATGAAAAAGGTTTGAAGATTTTTAAGTATGATCTTGATGTTTCTTTCTCCAAACTATCGCGAATCTCTGTCCAAACCATCGCCAAGGAGAAACTTATCCTGAGATCAAGTCAGTTTTTATTCAGACTTTCCTGTTGATCAGTTGTCCCCGGGACACGCGATCAGCTGTTAAGTGTGGTGGGTCACACACAGAATTCTGATACAGTGTAAATTATCGGTAGAAATACTTGAAAATTCATTTTCATTTGTGTCTTTTTTTTTTTTTTTTTTTTTTTTTTTGCTGTATTAAGTTTTAGTGCACTGTATGGTGCACATACAGTAGACAATGTACAGCGCTACTGAAAATCAGTGTAATCCATTGCTTTCTGTTTGATGTAATTGATAGTAATACAGTCGAAACAGCAGTGTCCGAACACTAGCAAAAATTCCTATGTAAAAAAAGTACACTTCATACGGTTTTGTTAAATAAATCCTTGTCGAATCATGTTCTTACACTGACTAAGAATAGGATTCGACAAGGATTTATTTAACAGAGCCGTATGAAGTGTACTTTTTTTACATAGGAATTTTTGCTAGTGTTCGGACACTTTTGTTCCGACTGAACTTTATAAATTACTAGCAGGCTACGCCCGCTTCGCTGGCCACTATATTTAAATGAATCTCCAAAAGAATTGGATCATTATTTATTTTTCAGATCACATTATAAATAAAAACTAAAATAATTACATTGGAATCGCTCTAGACCTCGCATCGGGTACTCGCTGACTACGGCAGCTCTTTCTCTGCCCGCACTGTATCGGGAGCAGGTTCCCACTGCCTGCAGAAATCTCTTTCCTATGTATTTCAATATGGGTATTTATTGACGATAGGTGGGTCTGCCATTATTTAAGAACTACGATTTTAAAGATAACTGTATCTCAGCGTCTATTAAATATTTTAGTTTTTGAACCAAGTATTTTATTGCTCATGCTATTTACACTGTATTACAATTTGATTCCGACCAACGTAATGAAATAAAATAAAAAGTAGATTTTCTTTTAGAAGGAATTAAATACATGAAAAACAAATAAATTCCAATCAGTTTAATCCTTTCTACTATATACTACCATTATTTCCTGACAAATACTGTAAATTAGAAAAAAAAAAAAAAAACTTTTAAAGAAATTAAATTAACAAATGAAAAATAATTGTTGTTATACTACAAAAATTATGCATAAACTTAACTGTTATAAATACGTTTCTAAATTTTAAATTTAATATATTTAATTTTTTCTACTGCATTACCATTTTATTTTCAATAAATATAATAAATTAAAAAGAGAAAAAAGATTCGCCCTCAAATAAATATATTAAATAAAAAATAAATTGCATAATATAGCCGTTGCTAAGATACGCAGACGATTACAGTCGAAGAATAAATTCATGAAAAATGAAACATAAAAGCCAATGTTTAAAATAAAAGAAACATTAATTTAAAAAATTCAAATTCGAAATTCGAAAAAATCTCGATGAGGTGCACACCTGTAGGGTCCCAGGTACCTATATGCCAAATTTGGAAGCTCTGCGATCAGTAGTGTGTTAGTATTGTTCATGTTTAGATAAATGTATTTATTTTCCTGTTGGAAAAAAAAAATAAACTCGTATTTTTTTTTTTTTTTTTTTTTTTTTTTTTTGGCAACAATTAAATTATGGATTAAACTTAAATGGCTAATTTTTTGCTATTATTAGCTTATTATTTTCATATTTTTATTAATTAAAAGAAAACTAAACAGAAATTCGAAATTCTGACTTCGATGTGCGCAATGATCCTTCGGGGGGCACCTTTGTGTTAAATCTCGTGACTGTCCGAGCTACAGTTTTCGAGAACAGTGAAATATACATACAAATATTGCTCGCTTAATAGTATAAGATATTGAATGTATCACTATAAAAGTTTACACTTAGGTTCTTCGGTCTTAAACACAGACATTCCCTTCATTTTATTTTTTATTTCATTTTCATTTGTTTTATTTACTTGTTTATTTTTTATTTGTCTTCGTATTCCATACAAAATCTGAAAGATTCATTCCAATCTAACGATACGCAAATTGTCCTAACTAACTTAATTAACGCAGCTTAAGAACAAAAATAGTTAAATCTTAAAATTACTACTTTTTTTTTTTTTTTTTTTTTTTTCTTTTTTAATCCTAAGTTTAATATTTTATACCACTGTGATGCAATGTCAAAAATTAGACAATTAAAGAAGAATATGTTTAAGACTAAAAGTTTTTAAAAATATTATAAACCTTTATTACAAAATTGCTTGTTAAAAATTTTCTAATCTTACATTCATTCCACAATTAAAATTAATTAGCGTGTAAGGAAGATAAACTTTCATGTCTAAGAAAAAATCTAAAGAAAGGATTGATATTTTTATTTTATCTCATTAAGCGTTTTTACATCAGTTGTTTAAGTATGCATAGTCGCGCTAAACAAGAATTTTTTTCTTAATTTTGTTTTACTGAAAAATTTGTCATATAAAATTACATCAATAATTCTAGCTATTTTTATAGAAGTATTACTTTACATAGTGCAGTTTTTGAAGAAAAGATACTTTTACTTAAGCAAAAATAATTAATTTTGCATCATTAATGTAATAAACTCAAGTAGAGATTAAGCTGCGATTGTACTGCGAGAAATGATGACTGAAAAAAATTCAATTTATTCTGAAAAATTCATTTTTAATTTGAAGATCGAGTATTAACGTATATTTTTATATTTTTAAGATAATAATGTTAAGATATTTTATCAGCTGAAAGAAACGAACACTTTTAATTAGCAAGAAGATTAACGTCTTGAACAGTTTTGCTTCAAATGAGAAATGTAATTATTCTTTTTAATAATTTTGAAACAGAGTGTCAAAATTTTGAAAATTCTCTCTACTTAATTTATACACTTAGCAAAAACAAAAAAAGTTACTGTTCATTTTACATTTCCTTAAAATGTGCTTAATTAAACTTTTTGAAAATTTCACTAAAAGCCGATTAATAGTTTCTTCCTTTTTAATTAGAGGTGCGTATCCTAATTTTTCTAAAACATTCATTCAAAATTTAAAACTTTCTAAATTTTAAAATTTAAGTTTTTCTTTTAATAATCAGTCAACTGTTTGAAAAAGCGAATAATTTGTTTATGGTTGCGTGGCAACTATTCTTTCTCCCCCCCCCCCTCCTCCTTTAAACGATTATGTCCCACGGAACACCGTGGGGGAAAATGATCATCAATCACTATCTTCATCTCCCCTTGGTACGGAGTAGGGTTACCTTTTTTGCATTTGAGTAATTTTGTTAAAGATGGTCCCTCAAAGAGGAGAGCCATGGGATTTTCTAGAACAGGGAAAGAAGATTGATAAAGAAGCTGATAATTTGCTGTTTTTTATTGAATACAGTGAATGAATTGGTAAATAATTGCACGGAAAAAAATCTTTTAAAATTACTTAAACTACGGAATTAAATATTACATATATCTCACTTTATTTGAGCAGTATTACGCAGAACAACTGTCTAGTAAAAGAAAAAAAAAATAATTTTACAATTTAGGTAAAAAAAAAAAAAATAATAATAATAATAATAATAAAAAATCCCCCCGCCCCACACACACACACAAATATATATAATTTTTAATGACAATAATGAAAAGAATGAGAACGGAAACCAAACAGTTGAAAATAATTCACCACAGAAACCCACAGAAGCCGATTAGATAAGTAGTTAACTTAAATAAGTTAGTTTGGTGTTTTAAATTTATTTGAACAGTTATATATTAACTTAAATGTATTAAAAAGTTAATAAAATTATTTTTCTAATTTTAATATTTTTTTGGTTACAAAAAACGTAAACTTATAAAAGAAGGAATTTTAAAGGGAATTTAATATAAATATATTTTATTTATATAAAACCAATGTTTGTGCGTGTCGGTGTGTCTGTGGACAACGAAGCGTAAGGTTGGTACTCGTACAGTCAAGAGATTCAACAAGAATTCGCTTGAGATGTCTTAGTGCATCTCGAAGCCCCATTTTTGAAATGTTCATTATTATTATTATTTTTATTTAATTAAAATAAGAAAATAATATTATAATAGTTTTAAAAGTTAGTCATTTAAATATTAGTTTACATTTAGCGCCAAAAACAATTTACCAATCTTTTCTTTTTAAACATGAAATATTTTTTTATATGAATAATGAAAGAAAACATAAAAAAAAATTATTTCTGAGAATAGTATACTTAGCACGAAAGCTAATTGAGCATCAAGAGCTCATAGTAATCTTGGGTAATTAACCCGTTAACGCCCAAATTAATTTTGTAAAATATTATTAGCTGATTATTTCACTTCTAAATTAATATACACAACTGACAGAAAAATATATTAACTTAAACAATTCTTCTGATAGTTTTAAATTTCAAGGCTATCCTCATTTATTGACGTTTAGTGTTCTAGCGAGAAAACTTCGAGATAGAAAAACTTTGAGATAACAGATTAATATCCTGTTATATGTTGACGAAGATTTCAAAAGTAAAGTATTATAATATATATTATTATTCAACTTGATTTAAGTTAGTATACCTGCGCAAAAAGCAAATGTATGTGCGACGAATGAAAAATCTTAAAATGACTATCCACATTATGAAATAATAATTAATAGTAGGCACATAAAACTTTCAGGGATCATTTAGAGTGACGCTATAAACTGTCACTAAAAAGCAGAAATCATTCCAAGAAACCACAAAAAATATACGTGTCATTTTATTAGCTGTCCTCAAATGAGGATACTGGGCGCTAATGCGTTAAAAAAAAGAACAACCACACGTCTCCTATTACACATTATACAAGTATTATGTGCACTTTTTGAAGAGAATTGCACTCAGAAGACATATAATTGACCTAATGAATGATGATTCGACTCCACTCTACTCGCTTTACTTATGAACCACTGCAAAGCTCTGCCCGCCTATTCGCTGCTTTCTAAATCAGTTTGAATTTTGTTTCTATCTTGCTTAGAATTTGAGTTACAGGCATCTAAATATTAGTCACTCGCAACTTTTTGAAACCAGAAGTGACCGGAAATGTTTGTTTTCATAAAAGTTTTACTCAGTATAAGCATCAAAATTTGTTACTGAATATAAAATGAATTTAAAAATAATAAGAAGAAATAAAAAACTTTGAAATAAATCAGGAAAGTTATTAAAATTATTTTTTATTTAATAGGTAAAATCTGGTTTTTAATTACGTTTTTTGCTTTTTCTCAGAATGAGATTTTTAACATTTTGCTTTTTCACAAAACATCATAACTCCAAAAGTTATTATATAAATCTTATGAAACTTTGACAAAATACGCTAGAGGAGTTGTTTTATGGACTGAACTACTACAATGAATCTAGCTTTTTTTTTTTTGTCGATAGAAGTTATGAAACATTTTATAACTTCACTAATGATTGATTCACTAATGATTTTTTCAGCATGTAAAATGTTATATTCTCTAAAATATTAAATAATATGGTTATAGTTTTTTTAGAGATTTTAATGATATATTCTATAACTACCACTTAATTTTCATGAATATTACAATGAGTGTATTATATACCTGGGGGGGGGGGGGAAGGGGGACCAATGGAAATAAAATGTATTCTTCTTTAAACTACACTATCATCGATCTAAACAAAAACTTTGCATAATAACGTACAATTTGTGAAAAAAATCACAGTAAGGTTAGACATACTTAAGGATGGGGGGGGGGTTAAAGACGAAGGGGGGGGGGAGGACAGAGGAAAATAAAATATTTTTTATATCTCCATTTTACCGATTTTAAAGACATATTCTATAGCTATCACTTGCTTTTTATGAAGATCTCAAAATGAGTGCAATATATATTTGGGGGGGGGGGGCAAGGGGGACGCAGATAGAAGTAAAATATATTATTCTTTAAACAACCGCATTGTCGATTAAAAAAAAACTTTGTATCTATGCAACTTTCTGCTTATGAAAAATTGCAATTGCAGTGAGTGTACACATATCTGGACGATTTGCTAAGGAGGGGGGGGGGGGCAGAGTGAAGAAAATGTTTGTTTTTATATCACCATGCTACCTACTTATATGAAACTTTGTACGAATATCACTTTCATTTTATTAAAATTATAGTGAAAGTTAACTAAAGTTGATAAGGTGGGGGGGGGGGGAAGTTGGGGGACAGATGGAAAATAAAATAATCTTTTTAAACAACACTTATTATCGTTTGTTTTATTGTTTATTTATATTTTGTGTGTATCGATTACTATTAATGAATAATTATAGTGAGTTATGCAAAAAATCGATACATGATTTAAATCTGTAAAAAAGTTTTTCAAAAATGAATTTTCTTCTTTTACTCTGTCTCTTTTGTCCTCCCCCGCCCTATGTAGAAATGGAACACTTCCACTCTCGTTGATGTTAAGCATCAATTTTACAAGGAGAAATTAGGTAAAATCGGTTAAATGGTGATATTAAAAAATATTTTATTTTCCTCTGTCTCCCCCCTCTCTTTAACCCTACCCCCACCCCCAAGTATGTCTGATACTTATTGTGATTTTTTTCACAAATTGTATGTTATTATACAAAGTTTTTGTTTAAATCTATAATAGGGTGTTTTAAAGGAAAATATATTTTATTTCCATCTACCCCCCCTCCCCTGCCCCCCTCCAGGTATATAATACACTCATTGTAATCTTCATAAAAATTAAGTGGTAATATATTATTAAAATTGCTAAAATGGTAATTTAAAAATTTAATATATTTTCCTCTGTCCCCCCCCCCCCCTCCTCCAAGTATGTTTGACACTTACTGTAATTTTTTCACAAATTGTACATGATTATACAAAGTTTCATTAAAATCGGTAAGAGGTTTGTTCTATTTTTTACTATAAAATTTTCCTTCGATCCTTTTATTTTTTAAAGTTCTATAATGAATTAATGACAGTTTATCATATTTTCTTAAACAGCATATTTTAGTTGCATTAACTGATGTATTATTTTTAAATTTATTTAAAAAATTGTAATATCTGTTCATATTTAAAGATAATAAATCAATAAACATTTTTTCCACATTTGAATTCAATATTCTAATTATTTATTTAATTAATTAGTTTATTTACTTAATTAACTTATTTACCTAACATTAAACTATATTAATTAAAAAACGAAGTGAAATTACTAAATTAATACATTAAAAACCTTTACTAACTTCGTTGTTTGCCGTTAAACTTTTCCATCGGGATCCCGATTCTCATCAGACTTTTTATAAACTTATAAAAGTTAATTCTGGAGAAAACAATATTTACAATTTTAAATGCGTTAGAAATTCTGCTCTTTTTCTACAAATAATTGCCATTTTATCTTGATTTTCTTTATGCAGATTGCAGAAATATTTGATTAGGGGTGTTTAGACGCTATCACACTTTTAAAAATTTGGCCCCATAGGCCATAATGATAAAGAATTTTTCTTTGTGACCCTGTAAAAAAATTGTAAGTGCTAAATTCACCTAAATCTATACAAATCGTGCAACTATGACCTATAACATGTGTACAAATTTTTTGCTCAGATTAATAAGACGTTTAGACGCTATCGCACTTTTAAAAATTTGGCCCAATAGGCCTTAATGATAAAGAATTTTTCCTGGTGTGTGGTGTCCCTGTAAAAAAACTATAAGTGCTAGATTCACCAAAATCAATAGGGTTCGTACTTTGGTGACTTGCAATATATGTACCAACTTTCAGCTTATTTGAACAAAGTGTTTAGACGCTAGCGTGTTCACTCACAGACACACATACATACACACACACATATATACACACATACATACACACATATATATACACATACATACATCATCGTAAAAATAGTGAAAACGGACTCAGAGGACCTCGAAACGTATAGAAACATCAAAATCTGAATTTCGGATTTTTGACATGATTACAATACTTTCCTCACTATAGTGTTTGGAAAGTAAAAAGATGATGATATTTACTTATATTTATTAATTTTAATTTTATTTGTTTATTCATTCATTTCATTTTTTATTTATTTTGATGGATAGTGTAATTTCTTAGAACATTTTTTATACTTAAATTTTGAATTTTTATATTTTTTATTTCAATGCTTACTTTAAAAAAGTAATAAAGATTCAACCACCGGGCGATTCTAATATTTATGAATTTATTTATGAATTATTTAATTAATTAGTTTATTTGTTTAATTTTTATAAACTTGTAAAAGATAATTATGGAGAAAACAAAATTTACAATTTTAAAATTTCGGATTTTTGACATGATTACAATACTTTCCTCACTATAGTGTTTGGAAAGTAAAAAGATGATGATATTTACTTATATTTATTAATTTTAATTTTATTTGTTTATTCATTCATTTCATTTTTTATTTATTTTGATGGATAGTGTAATTTCTAAGAACATTTTTTATACTTAAATTTTGGATTTTTATATTTTTTATTTCAATGCTTACTTTAAAAAAGTAATAAAGATTCAACCACCGGGCGATTCTAATATTTATGAATTTATTTATGAATTATTTAATTAATTAGTTTATTTATTTAATTTTTATAAACTTGTAAAAGATAATTAAAGAGAATACAAAATTTACAATTTTAAATGCGTTAGAAATTCTGCTCTTTTTCTATCAATCTTATAAGGATTGTAAAAATATTACTCTTTCACTTTCACCCTCTAGTTAGTACAAATAATTCTCCGATAACAGTTATCTTGAACGAAAAAGGGAACATGCTCCAATTTAAACGAATAGTGCAGACTGCCATAGCTAGACTTTATCGCTCTTTTCCCTGACAGCTTTTAACAAAAGCAATCACAACCCTTGAGAGGGGTCGAAACACTTTAGGGTGGTGTCTGGGATTCTACCCTTTAAACGTGCATGGGAGTTCTTCTGTCTAGAGAAAGTATATTTTCGCCGACTTTGTTTACGATCTTAAAAACATTCATGCGATAATGCAGATTCATAAGTAAGGCAGATATGTTAATTATACACTCTCAGAAATAATATACTCAATTTTGACGATTCAGACATCCACGGGCTTAATTTCGTTGTTTTTGACAACCATTTCGTCAAGCGATCACGTTATTTTAAAGGAACGTAAACTCTCAAATATTTGACGAAACTGTTTACTCACAATAGCTAGCATGTGCTAGCTTTCATTACAGCCATATTGGTTTTTTTCCTGCGTTGTTTTGACTTTACGTTACAATGACTTTTATTTGCCGGCCTGGTGGTTCGGTCCGTAGGGCGGGCGCTGCCTTCTGGATTCCCAGGTCTCGGTTTCGAATCCAGGTCCGGGCATGGATGTTTGTGATGTCCTATGTCTACAAAATTTTGTGTGCGCTTGTTTCTGTGAATTTCTGTAAAAATATGGATAATTGAGAGATAAATCATTGTAACTATAGGTCTCAAAGCTGTTAAATAAATGTCCAAATGACTTTTATTTGTTTGCTCTGTTTTATTTATATTTTCATTAAATATAATTAGGATTTAATGTCTAAAGCAATGAACTTGCAGGTAATTTTATAATTCTATAATTTGCATTTTATTCTGTATCACGAAACTGGGATGAAAAAATGTATCTTTACTTTTGACGAAATTCGTATGTTCAAACAAGTGATGAAAGTAATTTTCGCAATTTGACAAAATATTCGCTCGGAGTATTTCCCTGGAAACGATTTAATGAAAATTAAAGAAAATTTCGTGAAATTTGAGTATCCATTTTGAGAGTGTATATAAGAGAGAAATGTATGTATTTGGCAACAGGATTCACTAACTATGTTTTTCATGAAAACAGAAACGCCAACGCGTGTTAAGTATTTGTATGGAAAGATAAAGATTTAGTGCTAGGTTTTTGAGCCTTGATTTGATTCTGTTTGACACAAACTTTGGTATTTGCATTTACTAAGACTGTTGCCTCGAAATAATCTTAATGTAATTTTAAACCCGTGAAATGCAGTATATTTAACACAATAAAGTGTCTTACAAGACAGATAGCGTAGAATGTATCGCCGATGAAGCTGTAGCAAACTAATTCATCTTACATTTAAACTGGTTGTGCAAATTGGTGATAAGAGTAAAACTAACTCAAATAGAAACAATAACATATTTATTAACATTAACAAAAAAATGGAACTAAAATTATGTTGTTTCTTGCAACTTAACTTAAAAAAATTAAATCATAACAAAATATTAGTTGTTCGAAGACGCCTCTCTGGCTCCTAGCTTCGTTTTTATAGTTCAGCTGCTCTGACGTCAAAAAACAAGGTTGATGCCACTCCAGGAAACTGAGAATGGGTAAGGCTCCTATATATTCGAGCTGGCGCATCAGACATTTTGTTGCCTTAGGGTTGCCGCATGTACCCAGCGCGTTTCTCTGATGAATAAACCACAAACATTTTTTTTTTTTTTTTAATCGTCTTACGTTACTTTAGAGTAACTTGTTTTATTGTATTTCATAATTTCAGCTAAGTAAACTATGATATGGAAGTTTGTTTAGCGATAAACTGCTATAATCATTCAAGAAGTGAATATAAAGTGTTCACAGACCTTCTGTTACTGTGTATTTGAGTTTTGGCGACATTTTGTAAAAGAAACAGAAATCGCCCTAACAACGCATCGTACATCCATAGGATATCCTCATAATAAAATGACATCCTGAAAATGTACTGTGAAAAAAATCTGTTTTAAGGAATGTTATTGTTGCTTATTGTTCTTATCTTGACCGGATTAGCTTCAGATCAAGATTTCTTAAAATCATTAGGGAAGACCCCAAGCTGGAATGTTGTCCTCTTCGGAGGCAAAGAAATAGCGGTGATGCGCCGGCCTATTATTTTACTTAGGGGCTCTAAGAATGGGAAGTGTAGCCAGACGCTACAAATGCAATAGGTTCTTTAATGGTTACCCTAAAGTTTCGCTTTGCCAGTGACTGATGCGATTTGGAACATCCTGAATCAGTGACTTAAAAAGGGACCCTTTTTTTTTTTTTTAATTCATTATTAAAAAATTTCATAATACAGTATTATATAACGTTTGCACTTATAATTGGTTTCAATATAAATAAAAAATCACCTCCGGAACTTCCTGAATCAGTAACTTAAAAATAAACCTCTTTTTTTTTTTTTTTAATTAATTATTAACAAATTTCATATTAACAAAATACAATATTATATAACGTTTGTACTCATAATTGGTTTCAATATAAGTAAAATTTAAATAAAAAATAAAAAATCTAATATTTACATTATATGTATATAAACGGGAAATACCACTGATTCGTTCATTCATTCATCTATCTAATAATGCCGATTTCAAACCACTTAAGCTGAAAACTTGACATTTCGAAGGTAGATTTAAACTAGATCCAGTTTTGAAACTTTTTAGTGTATCTCTGCAGGAGTTTTCAACAGAAACTTGATATTTAACAAAATTGTCTCTTCTTAAGCCCTGAACCTCGTCCAAAGTCTTTTTAGTTTATTTCGATGAATTATCACAGTTAGACGTTTGAATAATGCTTACGCAATATCCGACAGGTATTCCAAAGATTACAAAACGCAAGTTTTAAATTAAGTCCTAAACATGCATGCTTTTCAAAAAAGAAATTTTTCTAATTTTGGGTATAATATATAAGCAGAAGAAATTAGAATTGATCCAGAATATTTTTAATCAATGATTGACAGGTTTTTCAGAAACATAGTTAACGAAATTCAAAGTTTCCTTGGATTCTGCACATTCTACCGTTGTTTCGTCAAAAAAATTTTTACATTGCCATAATTAATAGAAATCAAACGCATATATAACTGGACTGAATGTGTAAGGTCTGAGCTCCGGCACCTGCTGCTTCAGACACCATTATAAACTAGTACTTAATTTAGTAATTAATTCAACGAGACTCTTTAGATTAAAATAACTAAAATTTTATTTCCGCTTGAAATAAGGGCAAGTTCAATGAACAGAGAAACTCAGTAATCAAATTAAATAAATGAATTCAAGTAATAAAAAAATAAATCTCGCCACTTGGGATTGACGTAAACTGATGAATTTAGCTTAGAACTTTAATTCTCAAGAAGTACCTTGGACACTACTCCCCGTCAACGAAGAGACGATTCTACCTCTAACTACTTATTACACACTCAAATTATAACACTTCGAAGATCATTAAATCCATTCTTAAATAACACTCCCACAGTCTAAATAGAGGAAGAGGAACAGTGTTGTGTGTTGGCGGTGTAGTTAAACACCTTGAAACAGAAAACCTTCATCACTTCAATTCCCTACCTCCACCAGTAATCGTATCCTTCCATCTTACTCAACCTGCGTAAATTTACTTTCCTTTTTGTTACTCCATGCCAACTTAAACTCATCCCAACTTCAATCTATTGCGTCATCAATTGTGCTGGGCCCAGCTTCGCGTTTTCAATCTCCGATCAACATTTTATTTTCACAACTGGCTACACCTTTTTACCCTAACTCAACGCTACATCTTTCTTTCCATACCGCTTCTACCTGAGGCGACATCCTTTCGTCTCAACCTCCGACTGTACATCTACTTTACAAATGTAGTGCTAAATTTAAGAGATCATTCAACTATTGAAAAAAAGTCTTTGATATAAGCATCGATTTTTTCGAGTCTTTAGAGTGACAAGCAGTTGATTACTGATATGGGTGCTAATAAAAAGGAGAATTGAGTAGTTTTCTTTACAGATGTTCGGAAATGAAGAACGTGTAATTGCCTATTTCAGTAAGAGTTTAACAAAACTAGAAAAAAAAAAATGTGTTGTATCACAAAGATAGTGTTATTGGCTATAGTAAAATCTTTACAGTATTTCCACTATTATTTCTATGACCAGAAATTTATTGTTCGAACGAATCATACTTCCGTAAAACATCTACATTTACGGTCTTAACATGTTAAATATTGTAACGAAAATTGAATCACCTGTGAACGCCGTGGCTGCGAGGTAAAGCATCGGCCTACGAATCAGAAATTGTGAGTTCGATTCCTGTCGAGGGAAATTGTTTAAAAATAGCTTTTGTTTGAATCTAAGTGATTTATTTCTCATTTATTCATTATGTTATTATGTTAATTATACAGTTAATGTTATGCAATTTCTGGACTTTTTATATTCTAGAATCTTCTGTTCTAGAAAATTCCTCAATTGTATACAATTCAGTTGGGTTGAAAAAAATAAAATCTCGAATTGAGCTTTAAATTCTCTGTGTTATTTTGCTTTAGTGTTTCTCCACAAACAGTTATTTAAGTCTAATCTACGTGACAGTTTGGTAGAGGCGCCAGGTACTAGAACAGTTATCAGTCATATCACATTCTCCGTTTTCACCCATTTTAACTCCCTAGAACATTTTTCGTTTGGCATGATAGGAAATGAATTGAAAGGCAATAGGTTTTAAAATATGAAAGAAATTAGGGCTATTACTGTCAAAATAATTTCCGTCGACAGCGAAAAATTCAATATTCGTTTACCTAATTCAGTGAAAAAGACAGAAAAATTGTAAAATCTGATGTGTGCGTGTGTGTGTGTGTTTTGTTTAGAAGGTGCGTTTGGGGGCTTTCAGATAAATATAAATGTAATTAATATGTAATAAATAATATTTATTTGTTGAGTAATTGATCCATTGCCACCACTTTTTAAATTTATCTTGTGTAATAGATATTTTAACATTAACCGACCAATTTTTCAATTCCTCCTTAAACAAGGGCTCTCGTTGAATAAGGACTCGCCAATAAACGACTTCGATTGCATATTATTAAAGAAAAGAATATTAAGATTGCATTGGTTAACGAGAAACAATACAGAACAAATGACTAAGCAATTTATCAAAAGCTGTTAGTATTTCCCTTAATGTCAAAAATTTATTGAAGGAAATATCGAGAAAACAATTTTTTTACCTGCATTTATTTACCCTATATAATATGTTTACACATGGAAAAATTCAACCTGAAAGAAATAATCCAATAACTTTTGCATATTCTTGCACAAATCCATGCAACAATTCTTATTAGCTGTGAGTGTATTGCATTTCTCGGCAATAGTGCGCATGATCAAATCTGCTTTCAGGTAATCCACTTATGTTATAACAGCCAGTTCCTTGGGAATTTGGTGCGTAAACAATCTTGTTCCTGAAAAAAAAATGGAAAGACTTACATTTATTCAAGCGAAAATATTTTTCTAAATATATTTACTTAGTGGAATATGAATAAAGCAGAAAAGCTAAAAATAGTCATTATTCTACAAAACCAACTGTAATATTGAATTTTGTTTAATTTATTATATATTTCATTTATGCAAATATTATATACTATATATATATATATATTCATAATGGATGAACATAATAACTTTATTCTTATTGTAACTATTGTATCCAACATTTTCATAAATCGCAGTGACTTGGAACGATTTAAATATCTATAAAATAAGTAAAGTTTTTCTTTCCGAAAGTTTAGTTGAAATATTTTGAAGAAATTAAAAACAAAGTATAAAATTAGTGCATAGTTTTCCACAATTTTAGTCAAAAACTAAATACAAAATTAAATAATGATAATGATAATAAACATTAAAGTTAAAGAAATTATTAAAAGAATAATTAACCTTATGTACATATACGGATTTAACAGGGAGCAGCCCCCGCTCATCACTCTTGGAGCGATGTAGAGCGCTTCTAAGGGGACTACTCGCAGTTTATTAAAAAACTCAAAAGAAAAAAAGAAAAATACAAAATTCGCCAGGCCTAATCCGGCCTAGAGCCGACAGTGGGCAGAAGTTAAAATTGCCGGGCTATGCCCCACGCGACAGGTGGCATGAAGTATTAAAAACATTTCAGTGAATGGATGACATTTCAGAAGTAAGTTCATTGCATGGCTGTAGTAAAATTTAGTTCAGGTTATTTACCCTACGCGACACATCAGGGCATGGTGGCACTGAACTTCAGACGTTTAATTTTCGTAAAACTGAGAAGAATATACAGGAGCTTTATTTAATCATTATTATGGTGGGAAATTTCTCTTGACTGAACGAATAAATAGCGCAAGTAGGTAAATAATCAATCTGTTAAATTACAGATATCCATTAAGATTTCGAATATTTTATTTAGTTTTATTAGCAAACTTTTTCTAAAAAGGATGTTTTCCAGCCAATAAGAAGGTCTTGGTATTGGGTTTCTTATATGGTAGACTGATGTGAGAATCCAAAAAAAATAATAGTGGTTGGGAGTTTCCTCCTGCCCACAAGGACACAGAGGAGAACGTCGGCAATGAAATCGGTTTAGGTAGGATGGAAAGGGGCCCATGGCCCGTTAGGAATGCAGTAACTGAAGGGGAGAGCGACCAGGAATTAGAGGAGACTACAGGGATTAAGTTACAGATACGGATTGAAAACAATAGCATTGAAAAATTAAATTAATGGTAAAATTATTGCAAATTAATTGAGCTAATCTTTTCAATCGTATTTCTGTGTACCCGAGATGTTATCGCTGTAGTTATATATGTCCTTTTATTACTGATAAGTTGCTTTGGGTAGCTCCAGTACCATCCCACTGGCAGTAAATCAACATAAGAAGCCTTATTCGGCTCTCATCCGAATTTTTCAATTAATTATATTTTTAAGCATCTTATTTCTCTCAAGTTGCCTTGTGCTGGGATACCGAAGTTTGATCTTATGTGAATATTGATATTGAGGATAGTAAAATGCGATATTATGGCGAAACATTATTCTTATTTCTTATACTACATATGTTTGCAGTAATATTATGTTTGCAGTGATATATTATATGACATATTATAATGATATATTATATGTTTGCAGTGATATTATTGCAGTGATCTGCAAATTTTGACCCATTAATTTAGGTATTATACGCCGAAGACTGGTGAAAGAAAGACAGAAAATTTCGGCAGGGCTTACCTAAGGTGTGCCTCAAAATTTTAGGAGTACTGGAATATCAGACATCATTACAAAATTGTCTTTACGTATGCAAGTGTTTATTATCAATTTCAGAGCAAAGGTACCGAAACTAACCCAGAATCAGAAAAATACATATATTCGTGGCACTATTTTTTAATGTAAAAATTACTAAATATATTTATTTATTTATTTTATTTATTTATTTATTTTTTTTTTTTTCAAAATTTTACATGTAAGCTACAAAGGAGGTAGAGAGCAACCTGCACAAAAACTTGATAGGACCTTCATTAATATGTATGCTTCGGGGTCTCTGCTCTAGAATCCTATAATTATAAACATACTAGTAAAAAAAGATGATGTTGCCACAACTCAGCTTCAGACCCTGAATATAACGATAAAGTATCGTCTGTCTATAATTCTCACTTTTGAGACGTTTGTTCTAGAGATTAAAAATTAAAACTTCTAAACAGAGCATTTAACTATTTAATTTATAAAAATTACCTTTAACTAAGCTCTGTTAAACTATACACCTTTCAGGGCGAATCCGCCCCCTCTTCAGTAGCTATTTCATGGTCTGCTTTGGTCGAAACTGGTCTTGTCTTCTTTCTTCTCTGTTCACTTTCTATGAGGTGGCTCCACGCACGATCTAAATCGGCGCGCCACTCGTGCCCGTTACACGCTAATTGGTCTTTTATTATCTCTATGATTTCCCGGTATAAAGCATAGTCAAGGTTATTATACTTGGCTATTTTTCTTGTTTCGTTAAAATTGATGTTTATATCGTTTTCGTTATTGACTTTAGTGAGGGCTGTCGTTATTTTTCCATATTTAATGTCACTTTGGTGTTTCTTTAATCCTAGTTGTTATTTCCCTTTTTGTTACTCCGATGTAGTGGCCTCTTTTTTCATTTGCATAATTAAAGGGGATCTGATATATTCCAGCAGTTTCAAGTGGAGGGGTTGTATCTTTATCATTTCGGATTAATTGATAGATGTTAGGATTTGGTTTTATGGGGATATTCTTTATATTATGTTTTTTGGCTATAATTTTAACTCTAATTGAAGTTCCCTGATCATATGGTATAGAATAAGTAAAACTTGGAGAAGTTTTTTGACAATTTGGGATATTATTAAGTTTATTGATCCTTTTCCTATATATTTTATTGACGAGGTTTTTATTGTTGCCTGCTTTGATAGTTATACTTTTAATGTAATTTATTTCCTTTCTTAAATCGCCGGGGGCGTTACAAATTAAGATTGCGTGGTTAATGTAGGCTTGTATTGCATTAATTTTATATGTGTATGGAGTTTTACTATGATTGCTAATTATTTCTTCACTTGCTGTCGGTTTTCTTTAAACAGTGGAATTGATATTGTTTTGATAGCGTTTAATTTTGACGTCAAGATAGTTAATTTCATTCTTTATTTCAGTTTCACAGGTAAATTTTATATTCTGATCAATTTTATTTAAGACTTCGAGGATTTCGTTTTCATTAATAATTGCAAATACATCATCGACATAGTGGACCCAAAAAATTAATTTATTTTTTAGTATTTCAAATATGTTTTTTTCAAGAATTCTTAATTTATGTTCTGCTATTAGTCCTGAAACGGGAGATCCCACAGGGACTCCTTTACTCTGTTTGTATATTTTCCCATTAAACTTTAAAAAAACTCTCATTTAAAACCAGATTTCTGGTAGCTGTTAAAGTATTTGCGGTTTCGCGATCATATTTTTCATTAATTAAGTTATTTATAATATTGGGTATTTCTTTGACGTCTATTGAGGGGTATAAATTTACAATATCAAAAAACTTACAAATTTTTAATCGTTTCTAATTTCGATGTCTCTAATTCTTTTAATGAAGTCTTCAGTAGAAAATAAGCTATTATTTGTGGGAGGTAAAAGTTCGCGATAAATGTCAACCATGTATTTCTCTAAATCATAGGTGGGGCCTTCACGCTTATTGACAATTGGTCGAATTTTTGGAGGGTTCTTGTGATCTTACCAAATAAGCGGGGGGTATCAGGAGCATGATTTTTGATATATGGGGGATGATTATTATAAAGCAAGGAAAATGAACTAATAATCATCCCCCATATATCAAAAATCATGCTCCTAATACCCCCCGCTTATTTGGTAGATATAAAGATCACAAGAACCCTCCGAAAATTCGACCAATTGTCAATAAGCGTGAAGGCCCCACCTATGATTTAGAGAAATACATGGTTGACATTTATCGTGAACTTTTACCCCCCACAAATAGCTTAATTTCTACTGAAGACTTCATTAAAAGAATTAGAGACATCGAAATTAGAAACGATTATAAATTTGTAAGTTCTTATATTGTAAATTTATACCCCTCAATAGACGTCAAAGAAATATCCAATATTATAAATAACTTAATTAATGAACAATATGATCGCGAAACTGCAAATACTTTAACAGCTACCAGTAATTTGGTTTTAAATGAGAGATTTTAAGTTTAATGGGAAAATATACAAACAGAGTAAAGTAGCAGAACATAAATTAAGAATTCTTGAAAAAAAAAAAACATATTTGAAATACTAAAAGATAAATTAATTTTTTGGGTCCACGATGTCGATGATGTATTTGCGATTATTAATAAAAGAGAAAACACTAACTAAATCCTAGAAGTCTTAAATAAAATTTATCAGAATATAAAATTTACTTGTGAAACTGAAATAAATGATGAAATTAACTATCTTGACGTCAAAATTAAACGCTGTCAAAACAATATCAATACCACTGTTTAAAGAAAACCGACAGCAAGTGAAGAAATAATTAGTAACCATAGTAAAACTCCATACACATATAAAATTAATGCAATACAAGCCTACATTAACCTCGCAATCTTAATTTGTAACGACCCCACCGATTTAAGAAAGGAAATAAATTGCATTAAAAACATAACTATCAAAGCAGGCAACAATAAAAACCTCGTCAAATTATATAGGAGAAGGATCGAAGGATCAATAAACTTAATAATATCCCAAACTGTCAAAAAACTTCTCCAAGTTTTACTTATTCTATACCATATGATCAGGGAACTTCAATTAGAGTTAAAAATATAGCCAAAAAACATAATATAAATATCCCCAAAAAACCAAATACTAACATCTATCAATTAATCCGAAATGATAAAGATACAACCCCTCCACTTGAAACTGCTGGAATATATCAGATCCCTTTTAATTATGCAAAGGAAAAAAGAGGCCACTTCATCGGAGTAACAAAAAGGAAAATATCAACCGCGGATTAAAAAACACCAAAGTGACATTAAATATGGAAAAATAACGACAGCACTCACTAAAGTCAATAACGAAAACGATATAAACATCAATTTTAACGAAACAAGAAAAATAGCCAATTATAATAACCCTGATTGTACTTTTTACCGGGAAACCATAGAGATAATAAAAGACCAATTAACGTGTAACGGGCACGAGTCGCGCGCCGATTTAGATCGTGCGTGGCGCCACCTCATAGAAAGTCAACACAGAAGAAAGAAGACAAGACCAGTTTCGACTAAAGCAGACCATGAAATAGCTACTGAAGAGGGCGCGGATTCGCCCAGAAAGGTCTGAGTTTAACGGAGCTTAGTTAAAGGTAATTTTTATAAATTAAATATGTTCTAGAGATGTTGGTTTGAAATAGAACATCCACTGCATAGCTCTGCTGTAACGTTGTACCGCCTCAACCTCAACCGTAATTACATATAAAGGCATAAGCATATGTTGATAACTACTTTTTACGCGTATTTCAAATATCTGCTCTTATTTTAAAGTATTATATGAAAGGGGGGGGCATGTATTCTGCCTAAAAATATTTTTTCAGAGTTATTAATAGAGGACTTTAAAACAAGAAAAAAAATTATAGGGATTATTTTCATATTAAGAAAAAATATTTTACAACGGTATTCTTCAATTTTCGAATGTGAAAAAGTATAAAATATATTGCTAGAGCAATTTATTATTTCCCATGATAGGGAATTTACAACTGAAAAATTGTATCGCTGAACGAAGACGCTTATTTAGATAAAATAAATATCGCGAGACGATATTGAAATCTGAAAGGATGGAATTGGAAACTAATTTTAAATAAATATGTAGAACTCTTTTATTAAAAGATATTTTACTCGTATTACGAAAGGTTCAGTTTTTGCTATGGTGAAAAATTATTCCAAAAAATTCGTGCTGTTCTACACTAGAGGAATGTACACTCATTATTCGTACTACAGGTTAAGGAAATTTTCAAATACTCGATGTATAGATTTCGTTTCATTTATCGAACAACAAAACATTCGCTATGAAATAACGAATAAAAATAAGACATATTTTTGACACTTAAAATAATTGTTTACAACTACTTCATAAATAAATAGTCAAAAAAAACAGCTGGTATCAGGAAAAGGAAAATTGTGGTCAGTATACAGTTCTATTTCCTATCGTCAAGTCAATACTATTATAAAGGATTAAGTCTTTTCTCTGTATCAATTGTCTTGTTGCGGTGAAATTGTTTTACAGGCAAAGTGAAAACAAGGAATCAGTTCATTCACTTTCAGTGAAGTCAGCCTTAGTGTAAAACTTTGCGACCAAATTTGGTGAAAAACCGTAGTTTAGGGTTCCAGAAGTTTCGAAGCTTTCCGATGCACTTTCGAAGCCTTCCGACGCACGGTTTCTAGATAGAAACTGAGACAAACCCCATGACAAAATGGTATAAATAGGAGTGAGTTAAATTTTGCGGGAAAGAGTGAAGTCACTGCGAGTCAGTGTTGCTTAGAGACCTATTCTGAGCGATGTCATGGAGATTGTGCTCTAAGCGACTGATTTTTGTTTGTAAGCTAGTGAAAATTTCTGCTCTGGAGTATTGGATGTTATTTGCTTTACTCCTGTGAAACAAAAGACTGTTTTCTTGGATTGTTCCAGAACATTCGTCGAATAGAATTTAGCGGAACGAATATAAGCTCCATTGAACTGCTACCAAAATATTCGATGAAACAACAGTAATATTCGACTATTCGTTGTAATCGCAGTTTTGTTGTGCTGATTCGAGAAGTTTCGTTGAATAAAAAGCATTCATCAACTAGAACCTGTCTGTTTGTCTACGAGCTACTTTCTCACACAACAAAGTCGACAAGTTTTTCGTAACAATATACAGAGGAAAGATTTGATCTAAGGTTCATAGAAAAATTATCTAATCGTAATACAGTAATTTTGAATTTAACATTTATTTTCCAGTCTGATACACAAAATACTTAATTGCTAATTGAACATTCACCATTGAAGAAAATATTTACCATATAATAATTCGTTATTCTTTGCATTGCTTGTGAAATTACTTCAGAGTCAATTCACATAAGAATAATTTGGTAACTTTTTGTTGACATCTAACTAAGATCGTTTACCATGAATAGAGTCACTACGTCTTCCATATGGTGATAATAGTCATTTTAGGGTTACTGTGTCGTTCCAGGTGTATGCATATTTTTTTTTTTTTTTTTTTTTTTTTTTTTTCGGTTTAACTAAGAGATGGTGCCATCGAAAAGTACGCAGCGTATTAATTTGATACATACATCATTTTGTTCGTGTGACATTTAAACTACAAACACACACAAGTTGATTCCGCCCGAATAATATTTCGAAAGTGGTTTGACATCTTTACGATGAAAATATCCCTCAAGATTGACGTTTATGTGAAAATTTGCTCTATTCTGCTATGTTAAGAAATTCGTAAATTTCCAATAACTTATGAAATTTTTATATTGGAAAATTCATAATCATTAATATTTATGCCAGTGTCTTAAATAATATTTCAAAAGTAGTCTGACATCTTTACGACGAAAATATCGTTCAAATTTGACGTTTATGTGAAATTTTGCCCTATACTGCCATGTTAAGAAATTCGTAAATTTCAAATAACTTGCGAAATTTTCAAAGTAGCATACTTATAGTTACTGATGTTCATTCCGGCATCAAAACTGATATTTTAAAACTGGTCTGACATTTTTAATGTAAAACGTTTCCATTTAATGCACGTTTAAGTGAATTTTTGTCCTATTATCCCATGTTAAGAAAATCGTAAATTTCTAATAACTTACGAAGTTTTTTAATTCGAATGTTGCAAATGAATAGGGTCCTTGCCAGTATCGAAAGTAATATTTTAAAACTGATCTGACCTATTTGCGATCATTTGTTCGTGAGATATCGTGTTAACAGACTAACAAACTAACGGACTAACACACTAACAGACACCCTTACAGACAGACACCATACAAATTTTGTCATTTTCGGATTCCTCACACCTGAAAACATATAAAAAAGTCAAAAACCTAGGTCGAAATTTTTCACGATTACCTAAGTTCCCCATACCTATAGTATGATGGGGAACTAAAAAGAGATTACATAAAATACCCAATATAAAGCAATTATCTAACACTTAAAAATTACTCGTCCAATAAAAATTTCTTTTTCTTCCCTTCTTCTATTGATTGGTATAGTTAAAAGCTGCTAAATAATTAATCAAAATGCATTTAAACACGCCAGAAATTCCCAGAAAATTTACTTTTGTTTTCTTTCAGTCTAGTGGAGAATTAACTTTATGAAAGATTAAAAATAATCATTCATTTCAACCCATATTGTTTAATACATATATAAATTTTTTATATGAAATATTCGACTTATTATTCATGTTATTAAATTTTTAAGTAATTAATGTTGTCAAAAAGACTTTCAAACGTTTGCAATTTTTATATTAATGCGAGCATAAACTTCATCCAATTAAACATAATGACTGAATAGTTTTGTGAAGTATTATTAAATACTGAACAAGGAATTTTCTGATGTTCAGGAAATCTTTTGAAATATTTTGGTGCTCAAATTCTTTTATCACGTAACTATTTCTAAGCCGTGGGAATAGATTTAATATTTTAAAAACATCTTTGTTGATATCAGTTAAAAATAATCAGCTAATAGATCGTTTAAAATAATTTACATTTTTTTCTTTTAGCAGCAACAGATTTTTTTTTTTTTTTTTTTTTTTTTTTTTCAGAAATTTGTACAGGTGGTTCTCAGTTATTCAAATTCATACTTTTTTGACTGAATTAAAAAAGTTAACATACAATATATAGATTGTTAATATTAATTAAATTAAAATCTTATCTCACATGGTGTTATTGGCTTTCCACACTTTTCATATTAGATGACGTGAACTATGTTAACTATCCCATTGGTTTTCTCAAAATTCTTTGTTAATATGTGTAATTTTGTATTACTGTCTGCATTTTTCTGTGTATAAGTCTGTATGTAACGTTCTATTTTCAAAATCAGTATTTTTTTCACAGGTTGTCATATAAATGGTTATATTCACTATTAACTTCGATTCCCAGTTGAACACGACAAATTGAAAACGTCTAGGAACAGGGTGAGACATTCCAGCAAAATTCAACGCAAACTTTCTGCCATCTAGCGACAAATATTTCAAATACTGTGAGATTTGTTAATATAAACTAAAGCTCTGATAATCACAAAATGGCTAGATGGTAGAAACAGCGCACCAAAGTTACACCCTGTCTTTAAACGCTTGTCAGATTTTCGACTTCAACCGCGAATCGGAATTAATGCTGAATACGGCCTTAAATCATAAAAGTCACAGGTTTTTAAACTTAAACAACAAAACTGAAAAATCGTAATTAGAATAGTTTAACATTCATAATATGATGTTCAGGATATATTGTTCACATCAATATTGTACACTTTTGCACACATATGTGCATTTCAGGACACACTAGCCTGTTTTGTAATTAAGTAATGCTGCGTGACCACTCAGTACGCCTATAGATAGCCCACATAACTATTTACATCCATAGATATAGTAATATATATAGATCTATCATCCCCATGTTATCGAGCAAAAAATTTTGATGCCGAAAAAAAGTTCTAAAATCAGCCATTAGAGAGTATTGGAAAAAAGAATAAAAAGAAAAATGAAACTGTATCTGGAGTTTTTCATCCACCTTTAGTAAATAAATTAATCATAAATTTAATTTACTAAATTATCCGTGTGTATTCCTGTGTGTGGTTTACTCGGGGAAAGGCAGCCATTAGAGTAACTTTTCCCGAAAAAAAAGGTATCACTTTTTCCCTCTCGCTGATCAATCTATGTCTTATTACTATATCTATGTTTTCATCCATAAGACATCAATAAAAGTTTTAAAATGATCCATTCAATTTCTATAAAAATCCTACAGATATCTATTAGCACGAGAGATGTCACTCTTTTTTACATCCATTAGATGTCGGTTAAATCTCTAAATATACAATAACCGGACTTGTTACATCTAATAGATATTAAAAGTATCTAAATCTTGTTTTGATCCAGCATGCTACATCTATTAGACATTGAAAAAGGCACGCCTAAATTTCGTCTACATTTAAACATCTAATAGATATCTATAATGAGTACAGGATATCCAGGACATTTAACGGACATTCTTAAGATATTTCGCACCTTTTATGTATCAATTGATGTAATTTAGATGTGTAAGGGATATCAGTGGCTGTGTAGGAGAAATATATAGATCTATCATCCCCATGTTATCGAGCAAAAATCTTTGATGCCGGAAAAAAATTTTGGCATCAGCCATTAGAAGGTACTGAATAAAAAGAAGAAAAAATAATATTATAGTTTAAAAAAATTAAAGAACACGCTTTTATAGAAATGTGAACTAAAAAGCACAAAATATCTATCTTAGTATTAAAATGCAGGGTAAGAGAAAATCGTGTGAGTGACACACCATAATATTTATATACATTTAAATCTTTAATTAAAATAATTTAGAATTAAACAAAAACCATTTTTAAAAAATCTTCCCTGACTGGGCTCGAACGCTAGACCTTTAGGTTCGTAGCACGGCGCTTTACCTCACAGCCACAGCGTTCACGTAGGGAGAAAGTCTTTTTTTACAATATAGATTTTTTGTTTGCTCCCAGAGCGGTTACAAACATACATACAGGTGAAGCTAATAAAAGCGTGTTAAAAAGAAAAGGGAATTTGAAACTGTGTCTGGAGTTTTTCATTCCCCTTTAGTACACAAATTATTCATAGATTTTATTTGCTAAATTATTCGTGTGTATTCACTCGGGGAGAGACGGCTGTTAAAATGGTCGTCTTTCCCCAAGTGAAAAGGAATGACATTTTTCCCCTCAATGACCAATCTATATATTATTATATATTTTCCACTTCCGCTCCGCTATGATTGATAAACAACGCAAAACGTGGAGGAAGCGATGCATGATTATGTTTCTTATTATGACAAACACAAAATTTAAAGTAACAAGTAAGTTATAATTGTTTTAATTTTGATTTTATTTTTTCTCTTTTTTAATTCTGTCAATATAAGTTTGATAAGGGTCTGCGTTTTATTAATGAAATCTACTCTTCATTTAAAAGCTCTCTCTCGTGAAATTCCATTTTGAATTATGAATATTAAATATACAACACAGTAATTATTTCCTCCCGAAATAAAACTATTAAATCATAACTTTTTAAAACTAATTTATTTTAAAATTGATTTAAATTACTATTAGTTACAGAAAAAATAGTATTAATTTTTAACTCTGAAAAATATTATGGCATTATTTAATAAATACTTAATATGAAATTTTTGTGCATTTTTTAGCATTTCTTATTACAATATTTATTTATTCATTTATTTTTTTGTTGTTTCTTTCAAGTTTCCTCTATACATTTTATACATCATGATTATATTTTTATTTATTTATTTTTAATTTTGTTCGTTTTTTCAGATAATTTCGTTGTAGTTTATCACGTAAAATGTGTTAATAAAGTTTATTATTATTATTATAAAATTAATATATTTGCTAAACTTGTACAGATATACGTATGCATGCTGCAAAATGTAGTTTAATAAAACATTGGAAAACTGTCATTTTAATTTTTATGCACTCTAAAAAATATTAATGCAGTTTTAATTATTGGAAGTACTTCTTAAATAATGCTTCCGATTTGTCTAATTTAATATTTCTATAGCGAATTAAAAATTGGTGCATAATTTTTTTAAAAAATAATAATAGCATTATAAGTTGTTAATAAAACTTTTTTTTTTTTTTTTAATTTAAATGGTTAAATATTTTTATTTGAAAAGAAATCGTTACTGTATTCTAACTGTACTTCTAGTTACTGTACCTCTAACATTCATTTATAAAATAGAATTTATTGAAAGTTATTAAAAATATTATATTTCATATTAAAAATGCATAACATCTTTAAACTTATATTGGCAGAATAAAAAAGATTAAATAAATAAAAAAAAAATTGAAACAAATATAACTTTAAAAGACATAAAAACTAAAACACATGCAGATTAAAATAAGTAAAGAAAAGAAAAGAAAACTAATCTTTTTTTTTTTTTTCTCGACTGAAAAAAAAAAAAAAAAAATACAGCACAGCGTGCTCTAAAATTCCAACACCAGAGATCTTATTTTCACTTTAACGAGTGTCTAGCAGGTAATGTGCAGATTATCTAGGTAATTCGCAGATTACCTAGGTAATTTGAGAAATGAAACAATTTTTCTCACTTTAACGGATTACCCTAGTTAATGTGCAGATTACCTAGCTAATCTGCAGATTAACTGATTTTTGCACTTTAGCGGTAACATATGTTTGCGTACGCCAGATAAAAAATACAAGTAATAGCTTTCAATTTTTGAAAAAATAATTCAATCAAAAGGTTTATTTATTCATTTATCTTTTTAAGATCTAATAAGTAAGAGTTACAGAACTATTTTACATGATCACTAGAAGGCTCGGCCCCTGCCCGCTTCGCTCACCATCCCCAGATTCGTTTCTTAGAGGGGCTCTACCTACCTATTCGCTGCTTTGCCCTTCACTGAACAGGAGTATTAATAGAGCATAGCACAAGACAAAAGGAGAACAATATTACAGCAATCACCAGGTACAATATCAAACAGGAATACATAATATTTAATAATACATTTTTTTAAATGAAATATTATGCTAAAAATCAGTATATAAATTTTTTAATAGAAATAAATTCGTAATATCTAGACCATTTTGCGTTACAGCTTTAGTATATATCCCCTTGGCGACTTTTAAATTATTGTCAATATTTGGCGATGGATTTTTTCGTTTAATTGCTTGTTTAAAAAATTTATAAAACCGATTTTTTACTTAATTTAGAACAAAATGCAATACTTTCTATGTATTTCTAATATACAGCTAGGTTTTAAATGGCGTTTACAGCAGTAAAGGTACAATTTTTAAAAGTGTTTTTTTTTTTTTTTTTTTCCTACAATATGATTTAATGAGACACATTGAAAATAATTTATGTGAATATTGAAAATATTTCATTATTATTATTATCACTCTCATCATTTGCAGTATTTTATAATTTAGCTATATTTTTAATGCAGACATTTAGCTAAATGTTTAAATATGCTTTGAGTCAAAAAAGTAAATTTTATTTAAACTGGTGTACATTAATTCTTTTAAATTCCAATTTAAAACATTCTGGGTTTAGCTTAAAATGCTATAACAATAGTTGTTTAACTTAATCATAATACTCATTATTAAATCTTTTTTTTTTTTTTTTTTCGCCTGACGCTCAAAACAATAATATATATAAGCTATTCTAGATTTCATCTGGATTAAATTTCGGCATAATGTTTTTAAAATCCCGATTAATTTTAGATGTTTTCACTATTCTAATAATTTCAACAAAAACTTGATATATACAAAAGTAAATATAGAAAATAAAATCAAATTAAACACTTACCTGTAAACCCTCATTTATGAAAAAGAAAACAAATTTAAAAATCGGATAAACAGCATAAGAAATTGCCAGAGAGAATTTTTTTTTTCTAAAAATAGAATAAAAGAAGCTGCAAACGCTTTATTACAATCCTAAATTTATTTATTTTTCATTAAAAATATCTAATTTATTTGTTACCAATAGCAACATTGACAATTATTTTTAATTTTTTAATTTTTTAATTTATTCATTTTTTTTTTTCTTTTTTACATCATCCATTGCATTTTCATTTAACTGTGGAAAAGGACGTCATGATAGAAAAAAGCAGCGTCATAAGAGAAATGTTTTCAGGATGCAAATAGAGTACTTTATTAACCAGTCGTTTTTAATTAATAACTTCCTTAATTAAGATGATATAAATTTCTAACTAAGAGAAATGTCCTTGAAATATTCGGCAAACATTAATACCTCTCATGACGCAAAAAACACTACCCTCCGCAAGAAGATGCGGCAGCAGACAAAAAAATTTGACACCAGCGAAAGTAACTTTTTTTATTATTATTATTATATAGAGATAAATCACAGAGTATCCTTCAATAATAAATAATAAGGATCAATTCTACAAAATAGTAAAAAGCTTTATAGCAGACCCCCTCTCCAGGACATCCCCAGGATATTCTATGTCCATCAATAGTCAGGACATAATGAGGAAGTCCTAGGAAGAAGGTGTTCTATATAGCAAGAAAATCAAAACTACGAACCGCAAAAAATATGATGTAAATTCGCAAAAACTTACTTTCGTGCTTCTCGCGCTTTCCAACTAGGGCAATCGATCTAAAAGGGTTTTATAACTTCTAATAACATAAAGTTCAGAGTTTAATGCAAAAGTTTCTTGCCTGATCACATTACAGTCACCGACGTATGTGGAAGCATACTACTTTCGAATCTAGATGTTTTTCCGGAATTTCAAGAGAAATACTTAATTGATTCTTTTGAGTATTTAGTGATAAAAAGGAACATGTTGTACTACATATACTCCAGCGAAAGTTTTGTCCCAAAGCCAAAAAAGAGATCAGTTACAAATCAACCAAGCACAATCTTGAGATCACTCTAAAAAAAATAATGCTTAAAATTAGATGTAGCTATAGTAGAACATAATTATGACCCTTCTTTCAATCTATATTAATAAAATCAGACTTTTGTCTGTAAATCTGTCAAAATCAAAACATTCTGCGATATCTCCACGTTTCACACACCATGAAAGCTAAAAATGACTTCAGAAAATTTTGCCTGTGTATGCGTATGTCATGGTGTCTGTATGTCTGTAACGCTATTTTTTCCGGGTATCACATGAGAACGGCTGGACGGAATTCAACGGTAGTTGGCAGGAATTTAGATCTTTACCCAACTTAAAATTACATCTATCAACTTTTTCGAAATTTCCCTCCGTTCTCCTCCTGGGGGGGGGGGAGGGGGCAAAAGTCAAAAACACGTTTGTAAGCATAACTCGGCTCCAAATTACTTCACAATAAAGATGAGGAGAATAGACATGAGCACATGGAGAGAATAGACATGAGTAAAAATAAATATTATCTGCGATTTAGGAATTTTTTATTCTTAAGGGCAGGGAGGGGGAAAATCGATTTTTGGCGGGAAATTTCGCAAATTCCGGATTTTTTATTAGAACTCTACCAAAAATGGAACAAAGATGTTGAAAAAACTTATGCGACTATATTTCCAAAAACACATTTTTGTTTTTTTGTAATTTCAGATTTTTTTTTTTTTTTTTTTTTTGAGGGGGTGGGGGTGGGAAGGTTACGAGGGGACAAAATCTAGACAACCCTTTTAGCGCTAAATTTGTCCGGAGAATTGTATGAGAGCTGTGGTCATGAATTTTGGTGCTTGAATTGTTTATATGCATCCGACACCTGAAGTAACGGGATTTATCGAAATAACCCCGTTACCATCCCCTTGGGGGGGGACAGAAGGTAAAAGCACCTTTGTAAGCATAACTCTACTCTAAATTACTTCACAATGAAGAAATTTTACATGGGGAGACTACACATGAGTACAAATAAAACATTATCTGCGATTTAGAAAATTTCAATTTTTAAGGGGAGGGAGGAGAAAATCTCTTGGAGGGAAATTTTGAAAATTCCAGATTTTTGAGTAGAACTCTACCAAATATAGAACAGAGATGTTGAAAACAGCTATGCGTCTTCCTTAGGATATTTTCAAGACACGTTTTTGATTTTTTGTGATCTGCCCTTTTTTTTTGGGGGGGGGGAAGGGGGTGCGTCCTAATTTCCTTGAAGACAATCCATGCCTACCTAAAATCACCTCTACTCGACGCCTTCAGTCTAGCAATTTCACCTCTAACGTCACCAAACTACGCTGGATCCAGCTTATATTTTTCCGACCTCAATCAACATCTTAATCCTTCACTACTAATTTCCTTCGGCGACCTTTATTTCCTCAACCCGACGCTAGATTTACCTTACACCACAGATTATCATACAGATAGGACAGTGAAGCTAAAACGCGAACCGGAAATATAGTAGCACCACTAGTGTCAACACAGGGGAACTACATGTGTTATGTCTACAGGAATAGCATCTTTGTTCGAAAATTGTTTTTCTATTTCGCGAGTAGTTAGTTGCAGGTTAGTATGGGAAGTTTTCTTCTTCTTCACTTTCTATAGAGCATGCGCTCGTGACGTCACTGCGACAGATGATTCCGCACGTACTTTAGAATATAGGCAAAAGGTGGGATAAAGCACCAATGGAAAGGCAGATATTTTGCCTACATGCGCAAAAGTTGCAGAATAGCGTTGTTTGTTTATAAACATGCGCCTGCTCTATTGTTTTTGAATTCACAAAATTATCCTGAAAACATTCACAGCTATTCTTCTAAGAAATAAAAATCAATTTTTATAATGTTTAAAACTATGCTTTGTCAAACATATTCATATTCAAGTACAAATTAAAATTACAAACTGTAATTCTAAAATAGCAGTATGAAATCATTAAATATTTAACATTGCTTGGTTTAAATAATACAAAATGCTTTAAAATGAAAAAAATGTTTTTATTTTATGTATATTTTCAAAGTTTATTTTCTTAATATTTAGCACTTGCTTCTTAAAATGAATTGTTTTTGACAATCAAGTTTGTAAACAATAATAAAGTTGCCAAACGAAAACGTATGTGCAGTTTTCTTTCCTTCACTTTTTCTACCACTTTTAAATTCACAAAATCATAACATTCACAGCTATTTTCTAAGAAATAAAAGTAATTTTTATTATGTTTGAAAATAAATTTTGCCAAACACATTCGTGTTCAAGTGTACAAATTAACATAACAAACTGTAATGCTGAAATAGCAGTATGGTATGAAATCTTAAATATTTAACATTGCTTGGTTTAAATAATACAAAATTCTTTAAAATGAAAAAAAAAATATTTCTGGTTTATGTATATTTTCGAAATTTATTTGCTTAATATTTAGTACTTGCTTCTTAAAATAAATTTCTTTCGACAATCAAGTTCATAAACAAACAAAGTTGCCAAACGTAAACATCAATACAATGGTTAGTTGGTTGGATGTTGAGATTAACGTTGCACTAATATTACGATATGAATATAGATACAATAAAAATAAGACGAGCGATTACGTGAGCTGGAGAGCTCGTGAAACTTACAACCGTTGACAATAGGGTCGTTGCAGTCAAATTTTGGTTACCGAAGAATATACGGGAGTGTCCTATTTGTATAATAATCTGTGCGCTAAATCTACCTTACACATTCACTTATCCATACATGATAGAGCGTTGTTTTTGAGTCGAATTTCCTTAATTCACTTTTTAATAAGTTTACGAGTTTTAACTTCTCTTGAATCCGAAAATCAAATTATTATGGGTTGTTCTATGTATGAGTGTGTTATCAACTTAAGAAACAATATTAGCAGAAATTTTAAATTCGATGTTGAAAACCTGTATTGTATGGGAGTGTTACTTTAAATTTTTATTGAAATCGGACAAATAGTTCATGTACAGGGACATTCAAAAGAATTTAGTTACAATGTATGATATCTAAGAAAACTTTTTGTTCGTACATTTTAACATATTGATCATATCGATACTACATTAAACAAAAAAAAAAACAATTTTTTAAGCACATACTCATATTTCATATAGAAAATGGTATGAAAATCATTCACCAATAGTTTACAGGGCCTCACAGAAAAATTCAGATTTGTTAGTGTCTATATATCGATGTTTCTCGAAAAACATTTCAAATGATGTTATACGTTCCTTTTACTGTATACCACCCTGTCCTAAATAGAAGAACACTATGCGACATGTACACAATTTATAGGCAATATACAGGACTACACGAAATTTTGTGAATTTATTCTTTTCTAATGAATGAAATTAAGGAAAGTTCTTTAGCATATTATGTCATGCTTAGAAAAATTGCTTATACAAGGTAACCAAAAACGGTCTTGCCATTTTAGACAATCAGAAAGAAAAAATCATAAAACAAATAATAATCACCGCTAATCCTCAAAGTAATCACCATCGGCATCCAGTGCCTTTTGCCAACGAGTGGCTAGCTGTGCGATGCCATCACGGTAAAACTCAGAGGTCTTGGACGCAAAGAATTCCGTGAGGGCCTTTTCGAGGACTGGACGGTTGGTGAAGGATTTTCCACGAAGATGGTTGTCCAGGGAATGAAAAAAATTGTAGTCTGTTGGCGTGAGGTCTGGGGAGTATGGTGGATGAGGTAGTGTCTCCCAGCCCAGTCGCTGGATGGTGTCCCTAGTCTCCCGAGCCACATTTGGCCTCGCATGGTCATGGAGGAGAAGTACTTCCTTACGATTGACCAATGCTGGTTCTTTATGCATCAGTGCCTGATGCACACATTCCAACTGCTGGGAGTACAGGTCTGCCGTGATGGTTTGGCCCACTGGCAGGAGCTCATAGAGCACCACTTGGTGACTAGTCCACCAGATACGGAGCATAATCTTGCGTGGGTGGAGAAGGTCTCGCGGTGTGAGGCATAAGGTTCCGTGGTGACAACCAATGTCTGGACCGCTTGGGCGTGTCATACTGGACCCAGTTTTCATCGCTGGTGAGTACTCGATCAAATATGGATCCATTGCGGTGCCGAGTAAGCAATGACAAACAGGCAGTGACACGCTGTTGCTTGTTTGCATCAGACAGTGAGTGGGGTACCCACTTGCTCAGCTTGTATGTCTTTCCTGCGCGGTGCAAATGGAGTTTGATCGTTTCCTCAGATACCTGGAAGTGTGCAGCAAGCTCACCACATGTTTGGCTACTGACACTCTCTGTGGCTGCACTCAGGGCCTCATCGTCCAGCGCTTGTATCCGACCACTGCGTGGTACATCACTAAGAGACATATCCCCTGACCTGAACTTCTGGAACCAGTGCCTAGTGGTTCGTTCTTTAACGGCATCATCCCTGAAGACCTACAAATTCGGCGACTTTGATTCTGCTGCTGACAGGTCCACTTTAAAATCATACAGCAAACAACTCCGAACGAGCGCCTTTGACACGTCCATTTCAATCAGTCGCTGTGAAGTACCGGCGCAACACTTATACTCTTGGTCAATGTCCGTACCTATCTTAACCACTTCATCGCCAGGTTTGGCGACTATTTTTATGTTGGGGTTCACTCTTTCAATGTCCTATCAGAAACGGTAAGAACCTTTTTGGTCACCTTATAAATTATAATAAATTTCGTTTACTCATATGATAGAGAAATTATTGGAGTCCAAGTTTTCACTTAGATTTTTTTGCTATGATTCTGCTTTTTGAGGTTCCCTGAATGCAAATATTAAGTCTTTTCGGTTAATTTTTGTGTCATATTCCAAGCTTATTTAAAAACTATTAAATGGTGGAAGCTCAAAATTTGTATTTTGAATTTAGTACCTCTCACAATGTGTTATAGCTGAAATAAAACTGTTGTTATAACTAACAGGGTAAGAAAGTAGTGTGAGTGTCTCACGTAATTAATGTTTGTTTTCTATATCGATTACAAATCTTAAATACTTAATTATTAATCGCATAGTTAACATTAAATCTGTTATTCAATTGTAACTTATCTACTTATATATTATTCTAAATTATCAGATGTAAATTGTTTTATTCATAGCAGCAATTTACGGAGAAAAATACTTTCTTAATGGGAAATCTTTAATTAAATTTCATTCAAAAGTGCTATTAAAAAAAAACTGTTGTTGTTTTATATAAGCACTTCGCATTTTTTTTTTTTTTTTTTTTTTTTTTTTTTTTTAAACAAACAAATGAAAAGCAATGGATAATTGTTTTTTTTTTTTTTGAATAAATTCGTCGTATAAATTTAAAATGTTTAACATGATAAGATGCAGAGTAAGATCTTTAGCTTTACTCTGAATTTACGTTTTTTCATCAACGTAATTGTTGTTTAAATGATGTTAAATAAAGACGAAATGTTGTCTCAAAAAGTTTTATCATCTTCATGTTTTAAGAAGTGGATTGGGATGATTTTTAAATGCTGATCTGTTCTTTGATGTTTTCCCATATATTTATAATAAATCTTATCCTTGTATTGCACTTTTGTAACATTTGGTTTTCTTCTTTTAAAGAATAACTCATTTCCTTAAAATCCTTGGAGATTATATTTCAATTAAAATCTATATATATATATATATTTATTTAAATTACA
Organism: Salticus scenicus; assembly: GCA_963930645.1. Lineage (NCBI taxonomy): Eukaryota > Metazoa > Arthropoda > Arachnida > Araneae > Salticidae > Salticus > Salticus scenicus. Next base: position 371,778,833 of record OZ005649.1, on the reverse strand, counting down.
TTATGTTTTTTATTTATCTATTTATTTATTACTAGCTTTTCCCACGTAGAACATCTGCATGATGAGCTACACACTTACTATGATTACTAGAAAAATCTCATGAATAAAATAATTGAAAAATTTTAGTTTTGCAACTTTTTTTTTTTTTTTTTTTTTCCAATGAAACATATTTAAATCTTTGATATTTGCATTATAATTTCAATATTAGAATATGTATATATATATATATATTCCGCTGATAAATAAACAAAAAGAACTAACAACGTTCATTCTATTTATGAACTAGAAATACATATATAATTTTGGCTTTCAAAAATTTATTTTAAATAGCATTTTCAAATTATCTCTTAATATGATGATTTCAATTTTGATCTATAGATGGCGGCACCACCGCCGTTTTGCGAAATAGTCAGTTTCAATTCCCCCCCCCCATTTTTAATTATTTATTTATCTTTTTATTTTTATTTATTTATTTATTTATTTTCAATAAAATAAATTTAAATCTTTGATATTTGCATTATAATTTCAATTTTGGAAAATATTTTTTTCCGCTTTTAAGTTAAAGATTCTTAGATTTAAATTAAATTACTGTTATATTAAAAAGCAAATTGGCTGAATTAAATTACCCTATAACCATATATAACAAAAATCCTATAGTTCATAAATGTATCTATAAAATAAAAAATAATACAAATAACGTTTATTTTATTAAAGTGAAAAATCTAAAAAATATGTATAATTTTGGCATTCAAAAATTTATTTAGAATCGCATTTTAAAAATGTATCTTAATGTCAAGATTTCAATTTCGAAGAACGAATGGCGATACCACCGTCTGAATACCCAACTGAAATGCTAAGCTTAACTGGCTTTAAATTCTTCCAAATATCCTTCTAAATATGAAATTTACAGTACATGTTTCCTCTTAAAATATTAATAATTTTTTCAATTTCTTTAAGAAAATGTGCGCTTTAATGCATTAGATCTCTATATAGCAGCCGAGTATATGCTTTGACCAATCGAATCTGGGTTGACCAGTCAGATAGCACCTTACGCTTACGTCCCTATCATGTCGTTTCGACAAAATTTAATCGTGACTGATCCACGTTAGAGAAGTATTAGACAGATTATTTTGATGATAATGAAAGTAATTGTCTTATAAGTTGCTTAATTGCATTTAGTTGTTTCGAAATCTCGCAGTTCTATACGTATATTAACCCTCGCTTTAGAAAGATGTGATCATTTTGACCCCATTTTGAAGTCGAAATTTAGTTAAGCCCGCCACATTCAAAAAGTGCACTAATTCGCCAAAGATAGCGTAACCAGAGGAATGTTGCAACTTCTAAACCATACAAAAAGGTGCGGTGCTGGTGATTTTCGCCAAACGTGCCAAGCGGCACCTTAAAGCAATTTTTCTGCAGTAACACCTTGATCTTGGGAAAGCGAAGGTTAATAAAAGTAAATGTGAATTATATGTCTGTACTTATATGCGATGTTTAATTGTGTTCGAGCCATCGCATAATTACAAAATTCGGCACAGGGAGTCCATTTTAATACTCCCTCTATAAAGTATTTCAAAGCCTGATTTTCCTATTTCGGTATTAATTCTTCTTTCATGTTGTAGTAAAAATCCGCTTTCTTCTTTTGGATGGCCATACGAACTTTAAAAATATACATTTGATTACACTGAGAAAAAATGTATATGTATATATATATATATATATATATATACTCCCAGTTCTTCCTTTCAGATTTCAAATAAGTCATATAGTTTTTTGTGTTGGGGTATAAAAACTGTCTTTTAAAAAAATTGCACTTTTTAAATAGATTTAGACAAAATTTAAAAATTGGTTATAAATAGTAATTATGAATTCCCAGTTCAAAAATCTCTAAATTCAGATGTAAATTAGAGTACTTTAAGGTTTTTTATTACATCATTATTATTAATTAAAAACAGATTTATTTGAGGTCAATTTACATGATATTTTAAAATTTGCTAGCTCTCAATCTTCAAAATTCATTCTCATGATATATGATAAGTCACTTTTTTTTTTTTTTTTTTTTTTTTTTTAGGGTGGGTGGGGGGTGATTATAGCGGGATTTTTTTTTTTTTTTTTTTTTTTTTAATCACGAATTTTTAACCGACTTCCCCAAAAATGTAAGTTTGACAACTCCAAAAATTGTTAATTTCGATTGAAAATAACAAGTTTTAAAGAAGAAAAAGGCATTTAATTAAAATCAAGGTCATTTGGAAACTACAGGCTTTCTAAAAAAATAATATCCAATTAACTTCATTGTTGGGCGTTTTCATAAAGCTGACTTTACACTTATTATCTGTATTTTTTTTTTTTTTTTTTTTTAATTCAATATAAATTCATATTTTGTACGACAAGGGGAAAAAAAAAAGCGTTTTAATAAAAAATAAGGACCTTCTATATAAATAAAGAGAAGTGTCTGTGTGTGTGTGTGTCTGTGTGTGTATCTGCGCTCTGGTGCTCACACTACTGGTCGCAGAGCTTCCAAATTTGGCATATAGGTACCTGGGACCCTGCAGGTGTGCACCTCATCGAGTTTTTTTCTAATTTTGATTTTGAATTTTTTAAATTAATGTTTTTTCGATTTTAAATATTGACTTTAATGCTTCATTTTTCATAGATTTATTCTTTTGCTTCAATCGTCTGCGTATCTTAGCAACGGCTATTATGCAACTTATTTTTATCTAATACATTCATTTGAAGGAGATTTTTTTTTAATTTGTTATATTTATCTATATATATAAAAGAGTAAACTCACTGACTGATTCACTCACTGATTCACTCACTGATTCACTGACTCAACACGGTTGTGGCGATCCTATGGGAGATAGAGTCACAATGTTTGGTGAGCAGGTTGATTTTAGAACCCTGACGCTCACTAAGACGGGATTTTGCGAAATACCCCCCCGTTCCCCCCCGGGGGGGCAGAAGGCAAAAACCACTTTTATAAGCATAACTCGGCTCCAAATTGCTTCACGGTGAAGAAATTGCAGATGGGGAGACTAGACTTGAATACAAAAAAATCATTTTCTGCGATTTTGGAATTTTGGATTTTTAAGGGGGGTAGGGGGTAAAAATGAGATTTTGGGGGGCGCATAAGGCAAAAACACATTTATAAGTATAACTCGGCACCAAATTACTTCACAGTGAAGAAATTGCAGATGGGGAGACTAGACTTGAATACAAAAAAATCGTTTTCTGCGATTTTGGAATTTTGGATTTTTAAGGGGGGTAGGGGGTAAAAATGAGATTTTCGGGGGCGCATAAGGCAAAAACACATTTATAAGTATAACTCGGCACCAAATTACTTCACAGTGAAGAAATTGCAGATGGGGAGACTAGACTAGAATACGAAAAAATCATTTTCTGCGATTTTGGAATTTTTGATTTTTAAGGGGGGAAAGGGGTGAAAATGATTTTCGGAGGTGCAGAAGGCAAAAACACCTTTATAAGCATAACTTGGCTCCATATTGCTTCACGAGGAAGAAATTGCAGATGGGGATACTGGACTTGAATACAAAAAAATCAATTTCTGCGATTTTGGAATTTTGGATTTTTAAGGGGGAAAAGGGGCTGAAAATGATTTTCGAAGGTGCAGAAGGCAAAAACCACCTTTATAAGCACAACTCGGCTCCAAATTGCTTCACGGTGAAGAAATTGCAGAGGGAGAAACTAGACTTGAAAACAAAAAAATCATTTTCTGCCATTTTGGAATTTTGGATTTTTAAGGAGGGAAGGGGGTATAAATGATTTTCGGAGGCGCATAAGGCAAAAACACATTTATAAGTATAATTCGGCTCCAAATTACTTCACAGTGAAGAAATTGCAGATGGGGAGACTAGACTTGAATACAAAAAAATCCTTTCCTGCGATTTTGGAGTTTTGGATTTTTAACGGGAGAAGGGGGTATAAATGATTTTCGGAGGCAAATTTAGAAAAATACGGATTTTAGAGTAAAAATAATAGCTCAAAGATGTAAAAAAAAAAACCGCCAAGCGTCTTCTTGAAAATATTTCCAAAAACTCATTTTTTGATTTTTTTCCGATTTTTTTTTTTTTTTTTTTTTTTTGGGGGGGGGGGGGGGCAAAAAAAATAAAAATAGTGTCAGATCGTTTAAAATTGGTACATAGAGGTTTTCGATACTTACAAATCGATTGCGGATATTTTCGAATTTGTAAAATTATTAGAAGGGGGGAAAGGGGGGGCAGTATGGAGGGGGGCTATGGGCAAAAACAAATAGAAATACAGTTAGGCCGTTCAAAATTGGTACAGATAGGTTTTAAAGGCCTGCAAGGCGAATGGGGATATTTTCGAAAGTGTAAAGTTATTAGGAGGGGAGAGATGGGGGGTGGTGGGGCAAAAAAATAAAAATAGAGTTAGATCGTTCAAAATTGGTATATAGAGGTTTTCGATACTTACAAATCGATTGCAGATATTTTCGAATTTGTAAAAATATTAGGAGGTGCGGGAAGGGAGGGAGGGTGTGGGCAAAAACAAATAGAGATACAGTTAGGCCGTTCAAAATTGGTACAGATATGTTTTAGAGGCCAGCAAGTTGAATGGGGATATTTTCGAAAGCGTAAAGTTGTTAGGAGGGCCGGGAAGGGGGGGCGGAGGGGCAAAAAAAAATAGAATAGATTTAGAGCATTCAAAATTGGTATATAGAGGTTTTCGATACCTACAAATCGATTGCGGATATTTTCAAAATTTTAAAATTATTAGGATAGACGGGAGGGGGGGGGGGCGAAGGGGAAAAATAATAGAAATAAGAGTTAGAGCATTTTGGGAATTTTTTCCGAAGGCAGTGAGAACAAGGTGCGACATTTTTCCTAATAAGATTTTTTTTCTGTTTTTTTCACGTGATAAAAATTAATGCAATTTTGAGAATTCAGTAATTATAGCGATTCATTTAAAAATAAGGACCAGCGAAGCGGGCGTTGCCTGCTAGTTGAAAATAAAATCGTAATGCAGCAGAAAAAATTAAGTATAATTAGTTTTAAATTTAAAAACGTATTTATAACAGTTATGTTTAATTTTTTATAGTAGAACAACTTCTTATTTTTCATTTTTTAATTAATTCCTTTTAAAGAAAAACTTTTATTTATTAATTTTTTTATTTACAGTATTTATCGGGAAAAATGGTAGTACATACGTAGTAAAAAGGATTAAATTGTTTAAAATTTATTTGTTTATATATATATATATATATATATATATATATATATATATATATATATATTATCTACTTTTTATTTTGTTTTATTTTATTACATTGGTCGGAATCAAATCGTAATATAGTGTAAATAGCATGGGCTATAAATATAAAATACATGGTTCAAAACTGAAATATTTAATAGATGCTGAGATACAGTCATCTTTAAAATCGTAGTTCTTAAATAGTAGCAGATCCCCCCTGTCGTCGATAAATATCCATATTGAAGTGCCCGGGAAAGATCTTTCTGCAGGCATGGGAACCTAGACCTGATGCAGTACGGGCGGGAAAAGATCTGCCGTAGACAGCGGGTACCAGAAGCGAGGTTTGGAGCAATTTAAAATCGCAGTTCTTAAATAGTAGCAGATCCCCCCTGTCGTCGATAAATATCCAGATTGAAGTGCCCGGGAAAGATCTTTCTGCAGGAATGGGAAACCTAGACCTGATGCAGTGCGGGCGGGAAAAGATCTGCCGTAGACAGCGGGTACCAGAAGCGAGGTTTGGAGCAATTTCAGTTTTTTTTTTTTTTTTTTTTTTTAGCTTTTGTCTATACTGCGGTATAAAAATATAAATATTAATTCAATTCTTTCGAATATTCATTTAAATATAGTGACCAGCGAAGCGGGCGTAGCCTGCTAGTCTATATAAATAAAGCAGAGTTTCTTTGTCGGCGGAACACATCCAGGTGGACCACTCCTATTTTTGATTGGTCTAGATTTAACTTACTTTGAGGATGAAAGTCGCCCTTTTTTTTTTTTTTTTTTTTTTTTTAAGTAAAAACTGATGAATCGTTTTAAAAGATACTGCATAGATGTTATACTTTTTTTTAAAGAGCTGTAAAAACTGTTCATTTTTTTTTTTGCCAGTACACTATATACATCAAGTTATTAGATTTAAAGATATTACGTTGCGAAGTTTCGCAACGCGATACCATTCGATTGCTTTTATCTTAAAATAAGAGTCTAATATTAAGCAAAAAGCAGTCTAATATTAAGAATAATGAATAACTTTTTAGAAATTCTTCAGTTTTGAAGTTCTAAGAGCTGCAATTTTTAAATTACAGCGTACTTATTTCCCATACATAATGTATTAAATTTGTAAACATTCTCGAGAATCATTCACATAAGACCATACAGAATTGTTGCAAAACGAGGGCATGGTTGGTTGCTTGGGTTTTACGTCGCACCAGTGCTGCGCGACTGTCAGGGATTCACCCCTTGAGGTTGTCCGGAGACATGACATCACAATTTTGATCCTCCGCGGAAGCAAAACGGAAGAAATATTGTATTTAACATAGTATAAAGAGCGGGGGACATAGGCAACGGATACCTGAAGTGAGGTTTAAAGTGATTTCAATGTTGGTTTTTTTTTTTAAGTTTTTATTTATAATGTGATATAAAAAATAAATGGTGATTCAATTCTTTTGAAAATTCATTTAAATACAGTGACCAGCGAAGCGGGCATAGCTTGCTAGTTATAAATATAATAACTTTTAACCGCTGAAGCAACATAACTTTTTTAAATTACTTTTACTTGCCAAAAACTAAATTCAAAAACTGGCGTACAATCAAAAGAAAGATATTAAAACTTCTTCACACACCATAAATTTTAAGTCAGCACAATCTTGCTTTTGCCTCCAAGGCAGCAGCACGTGTTTGCACCTGATGAAGAAAGGTTACGTCCTTTCGAAACCAGTTGTGCTGACTTAAAATTTATGGTGTGTGAAGAAGTTTTAATATCTTTCTTACTTTTACTTGGATTCCATTTTCAGAAGTCTAATTAAGCTTCAATACTATTAAAATCTTTGGTACAGAAAAAAATTTATTTCTAGAAAAAAGAACAAAAATCTGAATTTCTGATTATAAAAATAATAATAATAATAATAATATTTTTATCTCTGTCACTCTTGTTATTTCATTTTCTAATTAGATTATAAAATCTTACTTAATTATTTAATTATCGTTCATTAATCGCATGGGAAAAATTAAATCTGCGATTCATCGATAACTAATCTATTTATTTATTTTCCTGAATCAGCTAATAGGAATCATTTTATACATAGCTGCAATGTACTGCGAAAAAATACATTTCTAACGGAAAATATTTAATTAAATTTCATTGAAAAGTGCTCAGAAGGAATCTAGAGTTGTTTAGTGAAAGCACTTTGCATTACTTAAACAAACAAATGAAATGAATTGGGTAATTGCTTCCGTTTAAATAAATTCTTAATATCAATTGTAAATATTAAACGTGAAAATTTTTTCCAGTATGATGCTTTTACTTCAGCTTCACTTCACATTTTTTCGCCAAATCACTTATTGCCCGAATAATTTTAAGGAACGAAAAATGTCTTTTTTCCAACTTTTTTGTCATCTACATGCTTAAAAATTGGAAAAAAAAACGCTCTTTTAATTCTTAAGTTTTTTCCCTATGTTTACAATGCACTTCATGCTTGTATTTTATTTTTATTATTTTTTTTCGCTTTTCTTTTCTTTTCTTTTTTTTTTTCCTTTTAAATACATGGAAAGTATATTACAAATTTTATGCAAGAAAAACCATACTTATTTTAATTACTCTGATTTTTCATATCACAGCTTTTTATATGTGTGAAAATTGATTAATATTTTATAAAAGCTTCAATTACATTTAATTAGAAGAAAATCTACAGTTTATATCTACATAAGTGAATAACATTAAGTGCCTTGCACACATATACACCTTGTGATATGCCTTTAATCCAAATTTTCGAAGTTTTGATTATTATTCCAGTTGGTATTATACTGTGTGTGGTACAGTCGGTAACAAAAGTGTCCGAACACTAGCAGAAATTCCTATGTAAAAAAAGTACACTTCATACGGTTTTGTTAAATAAATCCTTGTCGAATCCTGTTCTTAGTCAATGTAAGAACATGATTCGATAAGGATTTATTTAACTAAACCGTATGAAGTGTACTTTTTTTACATAGGAATTTTTGCTAGTGTTCGGACACTTCTGTTAGCGACTGTACCTACCCTTGTATTTTCTGTTGCAACCTTAAAATTTGAAATATCGTGCTAGTAGTTAATTGCCGAAACGTCAGTGGAGGCCTCTACGTTGAGGGTGGGCCTCAAAGTGATTTTGTCTGTTTGTTTATTTGTATGTATGTCTCGTGATAGCAGCCGCAAAAATCACGTTATTGACTTGCAATTTAGTACACATGTTGACGAGCCCCATGGAATCAGCTGTATAGTTTTGAGTGTGTATACCATTTGTAGTTCGTGTACAGGGACACACCATAGGATATGCTGATAACACACACATATAGACCAACCTTAAAAAATATCATTTTCGTATTCAGTTAACCTCAAAACGTGTAAAAATAACAAAAGCTCAATTTCGAAAAACTGGCCCCAAAACTACTTTTTCTACCATATATATATAGTAGAAAGTTCTCCTTTGCCCCTGACCTCGCTTGCTGCAACTGCTGAATCCAGGACCACGTGATTTGGTTTTTGTTTCCCGCACTCAGAATATTAAAGGAAGTGTATGTTCATGACGTGAACGGCGCTACTTCCTCAACGGGCTGCTGCTAAGAGTGTTGAAGGAATGAGGTTCAGTTTTCGACGAGTCTTCGACGGGGCTTGTGTGCTTGACGGACGTAATGCCTGTATTTGAATACTTTGGTTTTCACATTCAACGCCTTTAGTGAAGTGCCAAATGATTTATCTATGTGACGAGATGTGAACAATTTGACGTAATATTAAAATAACTTTTGATAAGCAACTTTAAATGCTCATTAGCATCTATGTAAATATTGTAATATAATTTAACTTTCATTATTAAAATTTAAATAATTAGTATATAATAGAATTAGTATTCTTAAAGTAATTAAACGCCCACAACCCACTGGATACTATATCAGAAGTGGGATTGAACGTTGATTTTTAGTTGACATCGCTCGTGATTGATTAGGATCGAGAATAAACCATAAGTTTTAATTTAACTTAAATTTTGGATTGAACGCACTGCAAAATTTTATTGACTGAACTGTCTATTTAAAAAAAAAAAAAAAAACTGTTCTTAAAATACGAACTGAACTTTTTAATGGATAAATTGCATAAACTTGGAATTTCTTCATATGCTTAATGCATATGGGATGAAAGATTTTTAAAGTGTGTAGTGATGCTTCATGATCGACAGAAATTTATGAAATCTACTTAAAGTAGAGCAACGAAGTATCTGCGAATTCTACGGAACAGCTACGAATCGTCTGGATAGAGGTTTGAACAAGAAATCTGCACCTGCCGTTATTTCTGTTCTTCTAAGGTACGTACATTTTATCTTGTTATATAATGGTTTCGCTTGGGGATATACCCAAGATTGGCGCTGCACTGAGGACTGAGAGCTATAGTAATATTAAAATTCTGCATCGCTTTTTATTTAACGATGAAGGTGACAGGAGAAACCGATGCAGAATAAGAAAATTTATAGGATTTAACTTTGCCGTAGATGATGAAAATTACATAAAAAAGCAAAAATTCATCGACGAAAATTTTTCGTTGAATGAATTAATTATTATCAGTAGTTTATTGGGTGTTTCATTCGACGGCACGAGAGAAGAAATACGTAATAGATTGTTGTTAAAACTAAATGATATAGAATTACTCAAGGAAGAAAATTCCGACAATGAATCGGAAGATGACGATTCCGAAAACGAAAGTAGTGATAATGACGTCGAAAAACTTGACTCCTCTGTGCAATGCCATATGAACGATAATAAGTGCTATGAAAATGATTGTGATTATGATGATGGTAAAATAAAAAAAAGTATAAATTGTAATAATGGATCACTTGGTGCAACTGTTTCTTTCAGTGATTTTGAAAATTCTATGTCTAAATTTAGCGGCGAACCGCATGAAAATATTATTGAGTTTTTTTCCGAATTTGAAGAATTGTCAGTAATGTTTAATTTAAGTGAATTACAAAAAATTGTTTTCTGTAAGAGATCGTTGAACGGAAACGCTCTTCTCTTTATTAAGTCCGAAAAGGGACTATTAACTTATAAAAAATTAAAAAATGCACTCATTAATGAGTTTAAAACCGAAATTAACTCTGCCTCATTACATGATATGCTGAGTAAAAAGAAAATGAAAACTAATGAAACAGTTACGGAATATTATTTTAAAATGCGTGAATTGTCAAAAAACGGGCACATTGAAGATGCCGCGTTAATGCATTACGTGATCCAAGGAATAAATGATAAAAGTGAAAATAAACTAATTTTATATGGCGCCAAAAATATTCATGAATTCAAAGAAAAAATTAAATTGTATGAAATATATAAAAGAGACAATGAGAGAAATAAATTTAAAGTTGATAGAATTGAAAAAGTAGAATATAGTGCAAAACCGAAGCATATAGCCCATAACGTATATGAAAAATTTAGTCCTAAAAATGAAGCAAACAAAATATGTTATAATTGTGGTGAAAAAAACCACTTATCTAGAGATTGCCCCCATAGAATAAGAGGTTTTAAGTGCTTTACTTGCAAACAGTTCGGGCATAAAAGTTCGGAGTGCCCATGTTTGAAACCAGAAGTTGATGCATTATATATTGGTATAAATCGTAATTTGAACAAAGATATTTTGATTAATAATGTAAATTTCAGCGGTATAATAGACACAGGAAGTGAAGCAACATTGTTGCGAAAAAATGCTTTCGATAAATTAAATATAAATACATTAAATACTATGAGTACTACTTTGAAGGGGATCGGGAAGAGTTCGATAAAACCATTAGGTTCATTCAGTGTTGATCTTAAAGTTGATGATTTTGAAACTAAAACTGATATCTATGTTGTACATGATGATATGATACCGTACGATATAATTATAGGCATGAACGTGTTAATGTTAAGTGAAACAACGGTTAATGAGAAAGGTATTTTTGTGAAAAATAAGTCTAATTCTCTAGAGGTAAACTTAGTAACAGTACTTCCAGTAAATGCATATCAAAGAGAAATTAAATCGAATGTTGTTATTGATGCCCCTATTAACTGTAAGAACAAAATTTTTGAGAAATCCCCAGAAATAAATACAACATTGAATAGTGTTAAAAAATGTGAAAATATAACCCCTCACCCTGTTATGCTGTCAAAAAAATCATTAGAATCTCCCGAAAAAGCCATAAGTGAAAATGACGATAAAGACGAAAATGACGAAAGTGATGACGATAAGATGCTTTTGAAGGACGAAAATAGTGTAAATGATGACAGTGAGGAAGAAGAGGAGCCTCGACGAAAGAAACAAAGTCAAACGAGTGCTTTCCAGACAGATGCTGATAGTGATGAAGAGGAGGAGCCGCGCCGAAAGGGACGAAGTCAGACGAATGTTTCCCGAATGAAGTCGCTAAACCCTGAAAACACTTATTCAAAGAAAGATGAGAAACAAGTCCTACTTGAAAAAATTTCACAGTTAGCCGAAGAGTTGGAAAAGTTAAAAGAAAAAGTTGACGATAATTCCAGACTCCTTAAAAGGAAGAAATCCAGAGAAAAGTCATCGACGATAAATTCCATTGAGTGTAAAAGACTAAATATCCCAAAAGAAAAGACTGCCAGTGTAAATTTGAGAAAATTGTTCATCCCATCACTTCCATTGACGACCACGATTAGTGAAATAGCCATATTATTTCCCAAAGCTGTGCAAATAAAATTAGAAGTTTTCCCTACATATAAGACTGCCATCATAGACTTTTCAACCGAACATGATGCTACAGAGGCCTTAAAAAATCTTAAAACTGAAAATGATCGATTAGAGGGTCTCGAGTTCGAGTCCCAAAATAACTCCGAGTTACAAAATAAAGATTTGAGTACACACATCAATAAACAACCTTCTAGAGTTAAAAAGAAAAATAAAACAAAATGCAAGTTGAGTGGACGGTCACCAGAGACTGTTGCCATGGGCGACCAAGTTGCCATTAAACAAAAAATGATATACTTTGATAATTACAAAACAGTGAAATTTAAAAATGATAATATTGAAAATGTTGATGAAAAAATCAAAAATGGATGCCATGAAGGCTCCTATTGTACACTTACTCATGCTGAATTCCTCAAATGTGGGATAACTTTAAAAAAAATGTCAAATTTGAAATGTATTGTAAATAAGTATGTTATTATATTGTGTTGCTTTTTGTTTGTTTGTTTGTTTTTGTATTTTTCAGTGTGACCGCCTGGAGGACCAGCCGGATGCAGGACGGCCGATCCTATAGTAGAAAGTTCTCCTTTTCCCCTGACCTCGCTTGCTGCAACTGCTGAATCCAGGACCACGTGATTTTGTTTTTGTTTCCCGCACTCAGAATATTAAAGGAAGTGTATGTTCATGACGTGAACGGCGCTACTTCCTCAACGGGCTGCTGGTAAGAGTGTTGAAGGAATGAGGTTCAGTTTTCGACGGGGCTTGTGTGCTTGACGGACGTAATGCCTGTATTTGAACACTTTAGTTTTCACATTCAACGCCTTTAGTGAAGTGCCAAATGATTTATCTATCTGACGAAATGTGAACAATTTGACGTAATATTAAAATAACTTTTGATAAGCAACTTTAAATGCTCATTAGCATCTATGTAAATATTGTAATATAATTTAACTTCCATTATTAAAATTTAAATAATTAGTAAATAATAGAATTAGTATTCTTAAAGTAATTAAACGCCCACAACCCAATGGATACTATATATATGGGTAAGAGAAAAGGAAAATTCGATTCAATTTTATGCACAGAATGTAAATTTGTATTCGCTTTCGAATAAACTCTAAGAGGCGTACCATAAGTTTTAAATGTTATAGAAATCTTTAAGTGGCTTTAAGATAGTACAATACTTATAACCTATCCTTGCCGACTGTTAAAGACCATCTTGTTGGATGGGAAAATCTGTTTATAGAATTACTTATTACCTTTTATTTTATTTTTATTATTTATTTATTCATATTTGAAAAAAAAAAAAAAAATCTATTATCAAGAATTATTTTTTCGCATTCAAGAAACTCACAACCATTAAGTTTGTGCACATTTTTTTTTTTTTTGTATTATTTTATTTATTTATTTATTTATTGTAATTTTTAATATTTTGTTTTTGAGTTTAAAAATGCGAAAAGTTTACAATATATGCGTACATATATATATATATATATATATATATACACTCTGTCACAAAAAAATATATGCACCCAGAAGAAATCGAACCACAATCACGAAACTTGGTACAAGTGTAGTCTGGTAAGAGATATGCAAATGATTAAAATTTCAACGCCAATGAGACAAGGCTAAGCACGCTAGGTGCATCTAAACTGTGCAGCTGGGAGAGTTTAAAAGCATGATTTCTCGCACGGTAGAGATATTCAAACGGATCTGTCGACTTTTATGGACGGTATTGTGACTTGAGATGCCTCTGGGACATAACAGGCGGCAGTACAGACTGTTGTCGGACAGTGAGGAGGACCGTATAGTAAGCCTCAGAGAAACAGGTTGGTCGTACAGGCGTATCGGCTGCCACCTCTGTCGGAGCGATATGGTAGTTGCTTGGTATTGGCAACAATGGATCATGGAAGGGAGAGTCAACCGTCACGGAAGGTCAGCACGTCCCAGGAGCAAAAATTAACGCGAGAATCGCGCAATCATAAGAGCGACTGGGTCCGCACCAACAGCGTCATTAGCATCGATTCAATGCCATTTACCACCTTCTAGGCATCCAGTAGTATCAAGGGAAACTATTCGGAAACGACTGGCCGACGCTGGTATAAGGAGCCTACGTCCATTAAGCCTACCACTGGCCCCACATCATAGGCAATGTCGACTGGATTTTTGCCGACTCAGGGCAGGCTGGAGTGTGACCGACTGGAGGCGTGTGATCTTCTGTGATGAATCCCGATACAGTCTCAGTGCTGATGACCACGCACACGCGTGTGGAAGCGGATCCGATTTGTTGTCGAGCGGCATACAGTTATTACAGTGTAGGTAGTTATGACAGTGTAGGGAGCGATTTGTTGGGACACACGATCACCTCTAGTCGTTATTCAAGGCACTATTATGGCTCGAAGTTACGTGGACAGCATTTTAACGCCGGTTCTGCTGCCTATTCTATTAAGTCTCCCAGGTGTCATTTATCAGCAAAACAACGCTCGTCCACATAATGCTCGACTCTCCCAACAATGTCTTTAAGGACATGACGTACTCCCATGGCCTGCCAGGTCACCAGACCTCTCGCCAATAGAGCACGTCTGTTACTTGCTAGGAAGGCAACTGCAGCCGTGCCGGAGTACTGGTGAATTAACTGCCCAGTTACAATATTATGGCATGATCTTCCGCAGGGGGATATAGGTGACCTAATCGATTTGATGCCACGCCGTGTTTCGGCTTGTATAGCAGCCAGAGGTGGCTTTAATACTTACTGATTTGTAACCTTTTTCATGCCATAACTTCTTAATAATACGATCTTCTGTTCTGAATTTTTAATCAATTGCTTATCTGTTCATACACTACACACATGTTAAGTTTCGTGATTATAGCTCATTTCCTTCTGGGTGCATATATATATATATATATATATTTTTTTTTTGTGACAGAGTGTATATATATATTCACTGTAAAAAATTTTGTGTAAGAATACACAACATTATTGAGGGAACTTATTTTCCTCAACCATGTTGAGAAATACTATCGGCTATAGCTGTGTAACAGAGGCATACAGTGGAATGTCACGCAATTACAACTGGTAACATTTCTCTACATGGTTGTGGCAAGTAAGCTGCCTCAAGAAATACTACCAGTTGTAATTGAGTAACATTCCACCGTATTCCTCTGTTACACAGCTACAGCTGATAGTATTTCTCAACATGGTTGAGGAAAATAAGTTACCTCAATAATGTTGTGTATTCTTACACAGAATTTTTTACAGTGTTCGAAAGCGAGTATAATTTTAACGGCTATGAAATTTTTTAATTTGAAATTGTCATTTAAAGAAAATACGTTAAGCGATAAATAATTTATTAAACAAATTACTTCCCGGAATAACTTGCACTTTGGATGTCGGCGAGGATCAGTATTAAACACTCTTACTGAAATAAAATCAAATAACGTTAAAACAATGTACCATTAAAATCATGTGTTTTAAAGTCTTTTTATAAAAAACAGTTTACATATGGACAAAATATATTTGAAGATATCATCACGGCGATTTAAATACATTGTAGGTTAAAGGATAAACCGCGTAAATGCTGCTGGAAAATATTTCATATTTTATGCAAACCTTATGAATTTTTTCTTGTTTTTAATCATAAAAAAAATTCATTCATAATAAAATAATAATAATAGTAGTAATAACACTAATTAAATTTTGTTCAAAAATGCTGAAAAAAAATTGCAGTTGTCTAAAAATGAGTCTTTGCCTTACTTAAACAAACAAATAAAATATGTTAGATAATTGCTCTCGTTTGAATAACTTCGTTATATAAATTGAAGATGTTTAGCATGAAAATTTTTTACACTACTTTAGATTTACTTGAATTTGCAATCACATCCTTTCAACAACATAATTATTGCCCGAATAATTTTAAATAAAGAAGAAGGTTTTTTTTTCCCGGCGTTATATTTGGGTGGTTATTGTCATCGTCGTGTTTTCAAGAATAAGTTAAAAGACTTTTTAAAATTTCATCTTTTCTTATAGTTTTTTTTTTCCCTATATTTACCGTGCACTTTACATTTTTTTTTTTTTTTTTTTCTTTTCTCTCTCTCTCTCTCTCTCTCTCTCTTTTTTTTTTTTTTTTTTTCTTTCTTTCACAAAATAAGAAATTCCTTCACCTTTTTGAGAATATGTTTTTAATTTTCCATGCACGGAAAGTTATTTAATTAAGTAGATTTGATTTTTCAAAATTCTAAAATTTTATTTAAAGTAAAGCTAGGAGAGATTGCGCACATAGGGGATCGGAGGGAAAGACTAGAGTGGGTGAATTGAAATTTTAGGTGGTTGTACAACACCAATAGTGAAGTGCCGATTCCAATTTGCATATTGATTGCTTCAAGATAAAACGTGGTTATTTTGTCTCGTCCTCAAAAATAAATGCTTGAATTTTCACAACCCTTCCTAAGAATTTCAATACAATGATAGTAGTACAAAGTATTTTTTAATTAAACAATTCCTCACAACCTACTGACCTAGACTAATGATACAAGCACAACGATTTCTTCTAAAGGTGAGTAATTATTTAATAAAACACTGCGCAATCTCTCCTACCAAAAGGGGAGAGTTTGCGCTTTTTCTGTTTAGGAGAGACTGCGCATTTCAAATTCTATACTAACAGAGATTTCGCAGCTTATTGCTGATAACAAACAATGAGGATGAGTTTGTTCATTGCCTGGGACTGTACAAAAACCTAACTTCCATAAGTCATTGTACTAGTTCAAACCATTCTAGACGGCGCATCACATTTATGGAGACTACCCACAGAATCTGAAATTGAACATCATTCAGGAGTGGCACAATCGACAAAAGCCACACCTCTGATGGGATTTACCTCTAGAATGCTGTCAGCCTATGAAAAATTTATCGCAAAGTATTTAAATGTTATTGTATATCCATTTAGTTTTGCAATATTTTCAAGTATATGATACTCAAGTTTTGTGCAGCTCGCAGCTGTCGGCTGCTTAAATAGAAGAGCTAAAACTAAATGCAAGCAAAAAATATCAGCCTACTCAATCTTTTTTTTAAGGAATGTAATCGTCTAAATTTCAATAAAATAAAATAAACGTAAAGGATTTTAAAACGTAAAGGATTTTTTGGCGGAAGATTTTGAGGAAAAAAACTTTAATAAGTAGTAAATAATGGACGTATTCTGCGCTTAAAAATGGGTGGGACTAGCCACATATCATTGCACGCACGCTGTGCTAACTTTTTTTTTTTTTTGCTCGGAAATGCCTGTTCGAGACGGATACAGCGTCTCGAACAGGTTCACTTGTGGCAGGTGGTTGCACAATAACTTCCCATATACGATAATATGTGCAATGATTGTGGACAACGAGAGATTCGGACAGCAATCAAGAAACCATCCTTGCTGAAAAAGTAATGCACTAATTTTACGTTAAACGTCATAACTAGTAACTAAATATTATTCTCTTGTCTTGCTCTTTATCTAATTTTGTACTTTTTTGTATTTATTTATTTATTTATTTTTTCCTTTAGATAAATTTTTGTAGTTCTTTTTAAATTCCTTTTATATTTCTGATTTCTTTAATTATTGAATTAAAATATCCACTCCCAATGCAAAAAATAGTTGTTTACAAGTACCTTACAACAATGTCATTTAAGTGAATTATTATTATTGATAATGTAATTGTATAGTTATAATTAAGCGCAGTCTCTCCTACCCATGCGCGCAATCGCTCTAACCCTATAAGGAGAGATTGCGCAAAATAGCTCTCTTGATTTTATTACTACTGTTATTTTAAGTTACAACAGAGCAACAAAATAGCAATGAAAATGCATAGAAAAAGAATCAATTCAAAGTTATGCACCAAAAGTTAAGCAAAAAATTAATATTTGGATCTTTTGTATCATTTTGTTGAATTGTGCGCAAACTCTCCTAGCTTTACCTAAACATATCGTATTCTATTCAAAATATGGGCCGCGGTAGCCCAGTCGGTAGAACGCCGGCCTTGTAATTGGAAGATTGCGGGTTCTGTACTCGAGCCGGCCAAAGACCGTCGTGTACACTAATGGTAGCTGGTGCACGTAAAATCTGTCGTGCCCGCAATGTCCTCCATGTTCCCATCAAAAATTATACCTCTGGGGGTCACCGAAGCGGGAGAGCCATCCCTCCCGTGGAGGATCAAAATTGTGATGGCATGTCTCCGGACCACCTCTAGGGATGTGTCCCAGACCGTCGCCAATTGCCCATCTGCGCAGCACTAGTGCGACGTAAAACCCAACCATCCATTCTATTCAAAATATTACTTTAGCAAAATATTATACTCTGTAAATTATGAAAATTGCATCATAGCAATGTCACCTATTGGGTAATAATTACGAAAATCTAACGAACACCAGTTTATGCAAGGTCCAACCAAATATAAATGAATCCCCTGAAATTCCGTACATCATTTCGAAAGGAAATAAATAACATGAAATTTTTTTCCCTCTCTTTTTGCTTTCGGGTATAGAACCCAAACAAAGAAATACGTTGAGATTTTCTAAACATTTTCAAATCCTGTTCCAACCATCTTAAAACGTGTAAGCCCATTGAAATCATAAGTCGCAAGTTCTCACGAAACCAATGCTTTCTTCTTAAGTAATGTACAAGAAAGTAAAAATACATAAATAAAACATTTGATATTTGAAAAATGTATCCTTGCGTAAAGTAAAATAGAAGCAATCTCGAGTTGATATTTGTTATAGGGAGTAACTTTATTGAAACAATCAATACTTTTATAGTTAATTTGCACACTTAATTAGTACATTTCTAGCTTAACAGGTATATTTCATACTTAATTTAAATATTGGTTTAATCAGTTTAGTTTTTTTTTTTTTTTTTTTTTTTTACAACTTTCAGTTTGTCTGTCTGTCCACGCTCTAACTCTTGTAAATATCCATGGAATTTCTTGAAACTGATGTACGTTATTCAAGTTGATTATTAAAAATGGTGTTAATACCACTATACTGGTTTGTGCACAAGGACACCTAACAGAATTCCAAAGCACTGCACTCATATGAGAGGCATTTCTTTAGATCACATTTTAATAACTTTATTTTGCCTCAATTGGTAATATACTAATTATAAGTTAAACGTGTTAATTAGTAACTTCATATTATTCTATGGTCTTATTCTTTATCTAATTTTGTTCTTTTCTCTGTTTGTTTAATTTTTTTTCTTTAGATAAATTTTTATAGTTCTTTTTAAATTTCTTTTATTTTTCTGATTTTTTTTTTTTTTTTTTTTTGAATTAAAATATCCACTCCCAGTGCAAAAATAGTTGTTTACAAATACCTTACAACAATGTCATTTAAGTGAATCATTATTATTGATGATGTAATTGTAGTTATAATTAAGCGCAATTACTCCTACCCTGTAAGGAGAGATTGCGCAAAATAGCTCTTTTGGTTTTATTAGTACTGTTGTTTTAAATTACAACAGAGAGACAAAATAGCAATGAAATGCTATTTTGTGAGTGAGGCGGTAGCCCCCCTCACACAGATCTAATTATGATATAAAACTCTTCCGAAGCCTAATGTGAATTGTTTAACGCAGGTTTACATAACAGTTCTCGTTATCTTACCTCTTAATCTGCAACCTGTATTTATAGTATTAAATTTCAGGGTAAGAGAAAGTCGTGTGAGTGACACACCAGATTATTTTTTCAATGCAAAACACTCTATACGAGTGTTGCCATATTTTGTGACTGTTTTATTCAATATTCACCAACAATTTTGAGAAGTGATATTTGATATACATAATAGACGATCAATTAGGCAACCGTTACATTTAAAATTTAGTGGTTGATTTCGAATAAAAAAGTCACAAAATCCGGCAGTACTGATCTATACTAATCATTTATTTAATTCTCATGAAAATAATGATATAAAATTTGACTTCATACGTACGCAACAAACTCAACACTGTCGTTGCTTCGTTGCTAATCGATGCAGAAAACTGTGATAAGAATCATTCGACAGGAAATCGTGAGTACTTTTAGAAAATGAAGTGAAATTTTGAATTGGAGGTCGTCCACATATTAAATCGCACACCAACTTTGATTTATTTCACTGGTAATGCTCTATTTTCATTTTATATTTGAATACCTGGCGACGCGATAATGCGAAAAAATATAGTGGGTGTATGTTTTACTTTTTTTTGTTTTTTTTGGAATTATAAGCGCTCAAAGTCTGAAGATGCTAATGTTAAATTTATATAGCAAACTTTTATTAATGTCTCGCAAAAAATAACTTCATTGATATATATATATATATATATATATATATTAAGAGAGAGAGATAGTGAAACCAAACATAATCCATGATAACTTTTCTGTTAAAAATTTCAACAGAAAACTCTGTGTAATCTATTATCTTAAGTCTTACGTAAAATTACAGAGAAGAGTAAACGGAGATGTTAAAAAACTTATTTTATACATTCATTTTAATAACTAATATTAATTTAATTAATTATTGGTGAGAATATATTTCGGACTTGGAATGCTTTTTCTAAAGTAGAAACAGTCATTTTTAATTTTAATTAAAAAGTTAAATAATAAAATTACATAAAAATACAGAATAAAGATTGAGAATCTCGATTATTCACTTTTAACTAAGAATTACTGTAAATTTACAGAGACTCTGGATAAATATTTACATTAAATTTACACAAATTTTTAACAGTGAGGGAAATATTTCGAATAATGAAAAATATTAATAAATTCATATTAAAAAAAAAAAAAAATGTGAATTATGACCTCTATTAATTTTTACATAAAATGATTCCTAATGCTAAAAAATATGGTTCTGCAAATTTTCAGCTTATTCTGGTTATTAGTTTTCGAGATATGGATAAATATTTTTTGGTAAAGCTTTAGGTATCATCTATGAAACATACCTGCCAACCATCTTTTTAGTACCCGCCTTTATTTTTACAACAAACATTTTTTAGAGTAATTTTGTTTTTATTTAATCGTAACAACATTTGGAGAGAATTACTCTAAAAATAAAGTGGTGTGGAAAAAAGAGGCATTTTTTCAAAGGGCATTGACAATTTCACGTTTATTAATGAGGTGGTTGGCAGGTTTGATAAAGTTTTGCATGCGATAATGAAGAAAATCTTAAAAAGTAACAAACACAATTTTACAAAATATGTTTAATTTTTAATTACGGGTCAAACTTTTCAACAACAATGTCAAAAAAAAAAAAAAAAAATGGCGATTTTAAAACATTGGTGACAGCAAACGAGATTCCTTGTTTTTTAAAAGGAAACAATCTCCGCCTTTCAGCGTTTTTCTAAAAAAAACACAATTACACATTACAGAAAAAGTGACTTTGCGTATTCGCGTTTAACCCCTTAATTTACGTTAGCAAAAATATACGCTAGTGCAATTTATTTCATCGCTTACTAGTGATCAATTTTAAGAGATTTGGGGCATTGTGATTTTAAGGATAATTTAGTCTTAAAACAATTAGTTTAGAAATATATTTTAATTAAGAAAATATATTTTTATAGAAATTAAATCTGTTTATCTATCTGTCTTTCTGACTCTTGTTGTGTGATCACACAAAAAAAGTATTTTGAAGGCAAAGAGTACCTACCTTTGGAAAGTGTTAATATATCTATGCGAATCACATAATTTCCTTTCTTGTTCATATATATATATTGAATTTAGCAATACATTATAGCTACTAAAGAAAAAAAATCATTAAAATCATTATCACTGAGTCATTAATTGCATTTTGCTTCAATACAGAATCGTCAAATTACCTCGAATACATAATTGTTTTTTAGTTAACGAATATTCATCGAGGAATCGATCTTTCCCTTTCTTACGTTAACTAGCTACGTAATTCAGCAGACTTGCAAGTTCACCGTAATTTATCAGCGAATTTTTTTTTTTTTTTTTTTTTTTTTTTTTTTTTTTTAAGTTTATTCAAAAAATTCACATTTATTTTTAATAGATAAATTACTTTTCGAATCAGTCAACGAAAATTATGTAAATAATTTAAATTAGTTACATTTTATAGTCTTTTTTACAAGTACTTTTACATGCATCAACATTTTAAAAGAAAAAAACAATCTGGTGTGTCACTCACACGAGTTTCTCTTACCCTGAAATTTAATACTATAAATACAAGTTGGACATAAAGAGGTAAAATAACGAGTAGTGTTATGTAAAACTATGCTAAAACATTTCAAATTAGGCTTCGGAATAGTTTTATATGATAATTATTTCTGTGTGATAATTTATATGATAATTATTTCTGTCACAAAACTGAACATTTGATTTAATACGAATCATCGCGAAAAGAGCTTACAGTTTCAACAGTAACTTCAGCCAAAAGTTGCACAGTCTGAAAATTAAGTGACTGGCGATTATTTGAGAGAGTATTGCAATGATAAGAAACTCTGCGCAATATAAACAAACTGATAAAAATTCGAATGGTGTTCAAGCATTTTAAAATGCCATTAGTAGAACATTATAAAAAAGACACTGTAAAATATAATTGTATTCCCGTTTGGCAACAGAAAAAATGTTCTATGCAAAAAAATTGGAGAGCGACCACGGCGACCACCTCTCGCCCTATTTGCTGCTCTTCATATTAAAGTGATACGATACATTTTTCTCAACTACATAACCACCAAAAAGCGCATCTGCTTCTTTTAATTTAAGGATTAAGTGCCTTTTTCATTTATTAGAATGCAAATATGGCATCGGCTTTCTTGTAAGCGTCTTTAAGCCATGTTCAAGCCTATCTTTTAAAACTGCTTAACCGTCTATTTTTCACATTTGGTATCTAGTGAAATGTTGGTAGCCTAATTTAAAAATCTATTTTTTAGCACCATGTAAACCCCAGCAATTAATTTAAAATTTCTGTGTCAAAGTATAAGAATAATTGTAACAACCTATTTCCTTCTAAGTGTAATTTGCATCAAAATGATACATTACGCCATAATTTGACGTGATTCTGTTTTCATTTAATGAATAAGTTATATTATAAATCCCTGGTCTCAACTTGTCGTTTCTGTTTATTCCTAATTGTATTTTCAAGTTGTTTCAAACATGAAAATAATAATAATAATTAAAATAATTTTCTAGTTTTGTATTTTTAATAGTGATGTTATTGTAATCATTAAAAATACTTTTTATTGATATTTTTCAACATCAATTATTTTTCAGTTATGTTATTCAATCAATGCTCAATTTATAATAGTTAAATTTAAATAACTTCTGAAAACTTTATTAGTTTCGCGAGTACTTATTATTAAATCATCGAAAAATTAGGGAAATAATCTGGTGTGTCACTCACATGACTTTTTCTTACTCTGAAATTTAATACTATAAATACAGGTTGCAGATTAAGAGGTAAGATAACGTGTACTGTAAACCTGTGTTAAACAATTCAAATTAGGCTTCAGAAGAGTTTTATATGATAATTAGTTCTGTGTGAGGGGGGCTACCGCCCCCTCAACCCCCCGTTTCATTAATGCACCTACATTTATATAGAATTTAATTCGGCTATTAAAAAATAATTCTGTTTAAAAAAAAAAAAAATTAATAAATTATTATTTAAAAAAAAAAAAAAAATTATGATAATGCAGACGATTTGCATATTAGAGAAGTAGTATAACACTAAATATCCAAAAAAAGTCCATTTTATTCTCAATATTTAAAAAAACAAAAAAAGAAAAATATATACGATTTTTTTTTTTTTTTTTTTTTTTTTTCGTTAAAAGTTAAAAAAAAAATAAAAAAATCGATAACTTTGTTTTAAATTATCGCAGATCGATGGTTCAACCATTCGTTTTAAAGGTATTGGCGAGTTCTTTTGAAAGATACCCATCATGAAAATTTACTCCCCTCGAGGAGGACCCCCCCCCCCCTAGGGGGGAGGCGAGGCTCCTACATACACAATTTTTTTCTTTCCTGTTGACTATCTCTATTACAAAAAATATATATTCGTTTCATTTGGCTTAGTGCAGTGTATAGATGTTAAACTCTACTTACCTGCAATTTCCCCCATAGACGTAATGTACTAGAATTATCTTGATTGTCCCTGTACACGAACCATTTGCTTGATATTAACGAAAAGTTTAGTGTAGCATCCTTGTATGATACACATTTAGAATACCAAGTTTGAACTTTCTGGCATAACTTGTTTTTGAGATATGCTGATAACAGGCAGACACACACACACACACACATACACACACACAGAGACATAAGCACAGACCATTTGCTAAAAACATGATTTTCGTATTCAGGGAACCTCAGAACATGTAAATATAACAAAAACTCGCTTTCGAAAATTTGACCCAAAAACAATACTTTCTCTACCTTATGGGTAAGAGTCAGTAAAAACCTACATAGCTTTACCAAAGGAAATATAAATGAATATATTTACTGGGCAAAGAAATATCTCTTATTTCGCGCTCGTTTCTGAAAATATGCAGAATGGAAAACACGATTTGACAGATAATAATTTTCGTTAAAAATATTTAATTTAATTATTCAAATAACTATTCAATTTGAATTCATTTGTCAGAATCATGTCATGGTAAATCAAAATAAATGACGCGTACTTATAAAGCAATATGAAAATGTTGATGCATTAAAATTATTGAGGAATGAGATATAGAAAGCAAATATTTTTACATATTCAACTGAATAAATATTTGATTTAGCAGAATTTCAAAACTGAAAACGAGAGAGTCTGAAATAAATATTGGTAAATTTCCCAGTGTTTAAAATTAAAATATATAATTCACTTAAAATAGTAGAAATAATAAAGGGAGACATCTATTCATTAAAATAATTAATTAATTATTTTCTACTCCTCGCAGACAAAATGAAACTACGCAGCTCCCTATATTTATATTTCTTTTGTTAAAAAAAAAAAAAAAAAAAAAGAAGAAGAAGAACAAGAACAAGAAGAAAGTTTTTTTTTTTTTTTTTTTAATCTTCAATCGAATAATTAATGCATTTCATTTTCTAAGTTCCGGGTGCGAATACCTTTTAAGACATGAATGCTTGTCGCGGTCTAATAAGCCTTAATGCGCGAAAAATGACCACAGAGAGACAAAAAAAACCCTTCTGCTTTTAAAACTGACCTAATTATTTACTCATTCGAATCTTGATCATGCACAGTCTTCTTTTATTTTTTATTTTTTTTTCTCTCTCCCCCTTCCGTTAAAACTTAAATAACCAAACCAATCATTATTCAGCAATTAATTTACTAAAAATCCAACTATTTCTTTTTACTCTCTCTTTTCTTTATATCTCCCCCCCCCCCTCAGCGGTTTCTTTCGGGATAGTGCAGGGAGGCGTCAGTGCCTAACTCAACTACTTGCTTCCTTCCTCCTACTCAGTGGGTCCTCCGGGTCTTGCTCTCCGTGGCCCTGCTCTCCCCCTTTTAGTCCTTTTTTTTTTTTTTTGGTGCTCCTTGGTTTTCCTGAACCGAACCCTTGATTGGGTAAGGTGTCCGGGAGCCAAGCTTGAGTGGTTCTCCGCCCCCCTCCTTTTTTTTTTTTTTGGAGCCCCTTGGTACTCCTGAACCGGACCCTTAAGTGGGTAAGGCGACCGGGAGACAAGCTTGTGCGGCTCCCCCACCCCCCTTTTTTTTTTTTTTTTTTTTTTTTTTGAGCCCCTTGGTTTTCCTGAACCGGACCCTTCAGGGGGTAAGGTGACCGGGAGCCAAGCTTGAGTGGTTCTCCCCCCCCCCCCCTCATCATTTTCCTATTTTTTTTTTTTTTTTTTTTTTTTATTATTATTATTTTTTTTTTTTAGAGCCCCTTGGTACTCCTGAACCGGACCCTTAAGTGGGTAAGGCGACCGGGAGCCAAGCTTGAGTGGCTCTTCCCACCCCCCTCTATTTTTTTGAGCCCCTTGGCTTTCCTGAACCGGACCCTTGAGTGGGTAAGGTGACCGGGAGCCAAGCCTGAGTGGCTCCCCCCCCTTCTTCTTTTTTTTGCGCCCCTTGGTACTCCTGAACCGGACCCTTAAGTGGGTAAGGCGACCGGGAGCCAAGCTTGAGTGGCTCCCCCCCCCCTTTTCTTTTTTCTGCTTTTTTTTTTAGAGCCCCTTGGTTTTTCTTCCCTTGATTGGGTAAGGTGACCGGGAGCCAAGCTTGAGTGGCTCTCCGCCCCCCTCTTCATTTTTTTTTTCTTTTTGGAGCCCTTGGTACTCCTGAACCGGACCCTTAAGTGGGTAAGGCGACCGGGAGCCAAGCTTGAATGGCTCTCCGCCCCCCCCTCTATTTTTTTTTTTTTTGAGCCCCTTGGCTTTCCTGAACCGGACCTTTAAGTGGGTAAGGTGACCGGGAGCCAAGCTTGAGTGGCTCTTCCCTCCCCCCTTTTTTACTCTCATTTTATCCTAGTTTTTTTTTTTTTCTCCTCTGCCCCTTGGCTCCCCTGTGCGGCCCACTGACGGAGTGACAGATTCCATCCAAGAACCATCTTGTTCCAGCTTCCACATGCCCCACAGTGTTCCACTCGCCTTTTTACAGTTCCCAGAAACCTCGAGGGTTACTAACTTTTCAACAAATTTTCAGTAATCCCATATCAACAGCCTTACAAATTAATCACCTTAATTTTTACTTATTTATTTATTTATTTATTTATTTATTTTTTGTCATCTTCCCGAGGGTGTGGCGGTGTCCGGTCCTCGTAAAAATGTGCTGCACCGTCAAGTGCTCGATGGGGTCGTTAAGCAGTCGTCGGGCTACCAACGCGGGGCACCATCCCCCCGTGGTGGATCAAAATTGTGATGGTCCCTCTTTCTTCTCCTTTTAGGCCTCTAGCGCATGGTTCCATTCCCCCCTCTCGCCCAGCCACTTCAAATTTCAAGACTATGCGCTACAAAAGTTTTCCTTCCTTCCACCAGTGGCAAGAATTAAAAATTCCCGCTTTTTTTTTTTTTTTTTTTTTTTTAGCTTGATGTTTCGTCTGTCGTTCAGCAGTTTTGGTGTTTAGCTCACCTCCCCCCCCCCTTAATAGGCCTCCTCTTTTCGGCGTAATTCTGAGTGCACAACTTATCATCTTGGCTCCCCTTGCGTTTCCGCCCTACCCAAAATTAAAAAAAAAATAAAGCAAAAATAATTTAATATTATTATTATTATTTTTATTTATTTTTTCTCTTTTTTTCATTTCTTCCTTTTGGCTCTCTGATAGTTGTGCACATTTTCAAAATTTCTGCACCCAGGTAGCGTGTCTGTGCGCTTCCTACCTTGTGCGATCTGGAGGTGTGGTGTGCCAGTCGAGCTTAAGGCTTCCCAGGAGTGACGTGGGAATTCATTTTTCAGGGTTAGCGAAAGAGAAGGATGGTTTCTGCCTCCCCCCATTCAATAGCAAACATTTCGGTTGTAGACGAGACAATCCCTTTTTTCTGGGGGATTTCAAGAGGATCTTCTCCAATAACCCCTTAATTTTTCCCTTCTTCAAACACCCGTTAAATATCTTTCCAAACATATGGTATCTATTTGTATTGACAAAAATATAAAAAGATAGAAAGAAAAAAGAAAAGGAAAATGGATTGATTTAGTGAAGCTAGTCTTTATTTTTATTTTGTTTCATTTATTTTTATCGTATATAATCCATAATTATGGGATAAACTGTCTTTTTAATTTTGTGATGGACAACTATGATTTACTTTTTCTTTACCTATTTAAATTTCAATAAAGGTGTCAGGGAAAAGTTTAAGTAGATAATCAAATTTTAAAAGCAATGAAATACTTTCAATAATTTAATAACGATATTTTCGCTGAATGTACCAGATTTTTAGGACGGAGGACTACTAGTCTTCTCAATCTACGGATAAAACGTTGTCGCCAGTTTTACGATGGTTGGACATTTATCGAAATCGAAAATTTATCGAAAATATAATTGAATAATTTGAACGCGGTGTTATAATTCGAAAAAAGAAAGAAAGAAAGAAAGAAAAAAAAAACTAATAATCTCCGTACTAAACTAAATTCTGTTTTTGCCAGAATTTCGTCAAAATCTTTTTTTTTTTTTTTTTTTTTCCCTTCTTTTTCTTTTTGAAAGAAAAAAAACTAAAGAAAAGAAAATTAATATTAATCAATTCCAAAACGTACAGTACCGACAAAGTTTTTTTTTTTTTTTTTTTTTTTTTTATTATTATTATTATTATTATTCGCGTGAAAGTATATTTTATTATGCGTCGAAAGATAAATTAACGCGTAAATTTTTTTGGCAACAATTAAAAATTAAAATAAATTATCTTAAAGCTTTATTTATTTATTTGTGTCAACAGAAGGGAAAAAAATAATTGATTACATCGTACTTTCAAAAGAGACCTGCGACAGAAGAAAAAATCTGGAGTGACTCCACTCGACTTTCCGAACATTGAGTAATTAACAGTTTTGTAGATAAAGTAAAGAAAGAGGAGTTGTTAAACAAACAAAAGAGAGAAAACCATAATAGAGTGTTTGAGTATTTTTCTCCATCTATTACACGATGTTTTATTTAACGCTACTGAACTTTGAACCCATAGATCATAATGATAAAGAATTTTTCGTTGTGTCCCTGTAAAAACCTATAAATGCTAGATTCACCAAAATGCTTATAGTTAGTGCAACATTGATTTATAATACTCATATAAATTTTCAGCTCAATTCAATAAGGCGTTTAGATGCTATCGTACTTTTAAAAATTTAGTCCCATAGGCCATAATGATAAAGAATTTTTCTTTGTGTCCCTGTAAAAACTATAAGTGCTAGATTCACCAAAATCTATACAGTTAGTTCAACTGTGATCTATAACATGTGTAAAAAATTTTTGCTCAGATTAATAAGGCGTTTAGACGCTATCACACTTTTAAAAATTTGGCCCCATAGGCATAATCATAAAGAATTTTTCTTTTTGTCCCTGTAAAAAAACTATAAGTGCTAGATTCTCCAAAATCTATACAGATTGAGTATTTGTGACCTATAATATGTGTATAAATTTTTTGCTCAATTGAATAAGGCGTTTGGATGCTATCGCACTTTTAAGATTTTGCTCCCATAGGCCATAATGATAAAGAATTTTTCTTTGTGTCCCTGTAAAAAAACTATAAGTGCTAGATTCACCAAAATCTATAGGGTTCGTACTATGGTGACTTACAATATGCGTACCAACTTTCAGATTAATCGAACAAAGCGTTTAGACGCTAGCGTGTTCACTCACAGACATACACACATACATACACACATACACACATACACACACACATACATACATCATCGTAAAAATAGTGAAAACGGACTCAGGGTACCTCAAAACGTATAGAAACATCAAAATCTCGAATTCGGATTTTTGACATGATTACAATACTTTCCTCACTATAGTGTTCGGAAAGTAAAAATTGTAATCAATTTAATTTTCTTTCCTTTCTATTTCTCTTTCTTTTCTTTTTTTTTTTAATTACTTTAAATAAATTTGTTTATTTTTATTTATTTATTTATTTCTTTTCTAATCATTTAACAGTGTATAATAATTTGAGCACATAATTAATTTTGCAGTTGAGAACTGAAAATGCACTTGGAATATACATATATGTATGTATGTATATTATATGCGGAATATTTTAAACGATTATATTTTTAATTATCTAAAATCACTGAAAAATATATTTACGCTTCATAGAGGGCAAACAAATAAGAAATATATTCCCCGAAAACAAATCACTGCAAATGATGTTTTACAGTGAAAACGAGGGAACTCAGTCATCTAGGTACTAGTTTAATTAAATAATTATTCATAGTTTTTTATTTAAAGACAAATTTCTATATTAATTACTATTTAAATCATTTTTAAGCTATTGTATAGCTTTTATCGCGGGCTTTGAGCGCGGCGACCGAATCGAAAAATTCCGTAACGAAAATAAAAACCTAACACAGTTTGGCAAACTTCGGTAGACTTCGGCTGTACGAAGCTCGCACGGATCGAGACGAGCTGCTCCGAAATCGGACGAATACGTAAGCAGCTGTTTGTGAGAAAGTATATAGGTGTATAGGTATGTATCATCTATGTACAACAGTGAATAGCTGTACGCGTAAAATTTGTGTATAAAATACATCAGATAAAACTCGAATATCCCCATTCGACTTGCAGGACTTTAAAACCTATTAAATACCTTTTCTCTATTAAAATTTGTTTGCTTATCGGTCACCACGCTCAAAAAGTGTAACTTGAATTAATATCAAAGAAAAAACTTGAATATCCCCATTCGACTTGCAGGCCTTTAAAACCTATTAAAATACCTTTTCTCTATTAAAATTTGTTTTCTTATAGGTCACCACGCTCAAAAAAGGTAACTTGAATTAATATCAAAGAAAAAACTGGAATATCCCCATTCGACTTGCAGGCCTTTAAAACCTATTAAATACCTTTTCTCTATTAAAATTCGTTTTCTTATCGGTCACCACGCTCAAAAAGTGTAACTTGAATTAATATCAAAGAAAAAACTGGAATATCCCCATTCGACTTGCAGGCCTTTAAAACCTATTAATTACCTTTTCTCTATTAAAATTTGTTATCTTATCATTATTGTTATCTTATCATTATTGTTATCTTATTCATTAATATCAAAGAAAAAACTTGAATATCCCCGTTCGACTTGCAGGCCTTTAAAACCTATTAAATACCTTTTCTCTATTAAAATTTGTTTTCTTATCATTATTGTTATCTTATCATTATTGTTATCTTATCATTATTGTTATCTTATTCATTAATATCAAAGAAAAAACTTGAATATCCCCATTCGACTTGTAGGCCTTTAAAACCTATTAAATACCTTTTCTCTATTAAAATTTGTTTTCTTATCGGTCACCACGCTCAAAAGGTTTAACTTGAATTAATATCAAAGAAAAAACTGGAATATCCCCATTCGACTTGCAGGCCTTTAAAACCTATTAAATACCTTTTCTCTATTAAAATTCGTTTTCTTATCGGTCACCACGCTCAAAAAGTGTAACTTGAATTAATATCAAAGAAAAAACTTGAATATCCCCATTCGACTTGCAGGCCTTTAAAACCTATTAATTAACTTTTCTCTATTAAAATTTGTTTTCTTATCGGTCACCACGCTCAAAAAGTGTAACTTGAATTAATATCAAAGAAAAAACTTGAATATCCCCATTCGACTTGCAGGCCTTTAAAACCTATTAAATACCTTTTCTCTATTAAAATTTGTTTTCTTATCGGTCACCACGCTCAAAAAGTGTAACTTGAATTAATATCAAAGAAAAAACTTGAATATCCCCATTCGACTTGCAGGCCTTTAAAACCTATTAATTAACTTTTCTCTATTAAAATTTGTTTTCTTATCATTATTGTTATCTTATCATTATTGTTATCTTATTCATTAATATCAAAGAAAAAACTTGAATATCCCCATTCGACTTGCAGGCCTTTAAAACCTATTAAAATACCTTTTCTCTATTAAAATTTGTTTTCTTATAGGTCACCACGCTCAAAAAAGGTAACTTGAATTAATATCAAAGAAAAAACTGGAATATCCCCATTCGACTTGCAGGCCTTTAAAACCTATTAAATACCTTTTCTCTATTAAAATTCGTTTTCTTATCGGTCACCACGCTCAAAAAGTGTAACTTGAATTAATATCAAAGAAAAAACTTGAATATCCCCATTCGACTTGCAGGCCTTTAAAACCTATTAAATACCTTTTCTCTATTAAAATTTGTTTTCTTATCGGTCACCACGCTCAAAAAGTGTAACTTAAATTAATATCAAAGAAAAAACTTGAATATCCCCATTCGACTTGCAGGCCTTTAAAACCTATTAAAATACCTTTTCTCTATTAAAATTTGTTTTCTTATCATTATCCTTATCTTATCATTATTGTTATCTTATTCATTAATATCAAAGAAAAAACTTGAATATCCCCATTCGACTTGCAGGCCTTTAAAACCTATTAAATACCTTTTCTCTATTAAAATTTGTTTTCTTATCGGTCACCACGCTCAAAAGGTTTAACTTGAATTAATATCAAAGAAAAAACTGGAATATCCCCATTCGACTTGCAGGCCTTTAAAACCTATTAAATACCTTTTCTCTATTAAAGTTCGTTTTCTTATCGGTCACCACGCTCTAAAAGTGTAACTTGAATTAATATCAAAGAAAAAACTTGAATATCCCCATTCGACTTGCAGGCCTTTAAAACCTATTAAATACCTTTTCTCTATTCAAATTTGTTTTCTTATCGGTCACCACGCTCAAAAAGTGTAACTTGAATTAATATCAAAGAAAAAACTTGAATATCCCCATTCGAATTGCAGGCCTTTAAAACCTATTAAATACCTTTTCTCTATTAAAATTTGTTTTCTTATCGGTCACCACGCTCAAAAAGTGTAACTTGAATTAATATCAAAGAAAAAACTTGAATATCCCCATTCGACTTGCAGGCCTTTAAAACCTATTAAATACCTTTTCTCTATTAAAATTTGTTTTCTTATCGGTCACCACGCTCAAAAAGTGTAACTTGAAATTATATCAAAGAAAAAACTTGAATATCCCCATTCAACTTGCAGGCCTTTAAAAACCTATTAAAATACCTTTTCTCAAAAAAATAGAGTTAGATCATTGAAATTTGGTACATCGAGGTTTTCGATACCTACAAATCGATTGCGGATATTTTTGATATATTCTCATTGCGGATATATTCTCATTTATTCAATAAAAGAAAAAAATTGTTTTCTTATCTGTCACCACGCTCAAAAAGTGTAATTTGAATTAATATCAAAGAAAAAACTTGAATTAATATCA
Source organism: Salticus scenicus (assembly GCA_963930645.1). NCBI lineage: Eukaryota > Metazoa > Arthropoda > Arachnida > Araneae > Salticidae > Salticus > Salticus scenicus. The sequence continues at coordinate 371,746,079 of OZ005649.1, read as the reverse complement.
AAGAAAAAAAATACTGCATAAATAAAATGAATAAATAATTATAATTGCAATAGTTGATAAAAAATGCTATGCAATAGCTTAACCGCGGCAGTCCTCGAGTGTCACACGTATTTTTTTTTTTTTTTTTTTTTTTTTTTTCAAATTTATAAGCACTAAGCATTTGCAATTATGAATTATCAGAACACCATCAAAAATACATAATTCAATTTTCGTAAAAAGAACATTTGCTGATAGATAAAGACAATATGGAAAATACTCCCCTTTGTGTCTGTTAAAATGAAGGAGAAGTAAATGCATAACGCATTACTGTATATATTTATGAAATCATAAAAACGTATTACAAGTATTTTGTATACTACTATTACTCTATTTCCTGAATAATAAGTTGAGTTAAATGATAAAATATTTATTCAGTCATTTATTTTACATAATTTTACAGGCTGGTATGTCACATAAAATTTTATTTTATTAAAAAATGTCTGTAACTTCAATTTAATTGTCTATCAGTCTGTCTGTTTGCGATCGGATTTTCAGCAAATATTTTTACCATGTCTCGAAATTAATATATTTTATTTAAAGTAATATTAGATGGTTTCCTATTCAAAATGGTATGCATGTCACTACCAGTTTGTGCACATGTACAAACAAAGGTAATTAGATACATTACTGTGTATAAGGCTTTGTTTCCTATGGTCTGTAGAGTTTAGATGGTATGAAAGCTATAAAAATCCTTCCGCTGTAACTTTTTCTCTTTTCCAGTGGATGAAAGTAACATCATTTTTAGCATGGGCAAACGCAACTTTCTATTGAATATGATTGGATTAGCATTAAAGTTTCGTTTACCAGATCACATGAAAGATTCGGATACATTACGGTATATAACAGGAAGTGCTTGAAAGTGCATTTTTATTAGTATTAACCATTTTAAATACCTTCCTATATTGTTTGATGAATGCTAATATTTTCGATTTGACTTTCTGTTTGTGCCTTGTCTGTAATAATGAATTTCTGATTATATATAATTATCTTGTAAAAGTTCAGCAGTTTTGTTAAAGAACATACTATTGCTTGGCTATATAAAACCTTTGCAAAATACATACTAAAAATCTTTTTCATAGAAAAACATACATTTTTTTTTTTTTTTTTACATATTTTTAAATCGGGCCGGGCCATACACTGGCAAAAAATAAACGGGCCGGATCGGGTAATCAAAACTTTCGTTTTGGCCCGTGCAGACCTCTAACAGCAATTTCAATAGTTTTTATTTATTTATTTATTTATAAACTGATATAAGAAATAAATACTGATCCAATTCTTTTGAAAATTCATTTAAATATAGTGACCAGCGAAGCGGGCGTAGCGTGCTAGTAAATAATAATAATAATAAAATAAATAAAAAGTGCATGCGCATTTTTAATATATTTATTCCCTTGGCAATGTATTTTAATTTAACAAATAATCTAATTTCATATAAAATACTTCCAAAACATTTAGATATTACTATAATCGTTGAGTATTTATGTAATATTTTTATATTAATAAGTGTTCCCTCCAAAACATCAATCCAGTGTTTATTGTACGAATTTACAATGAAAAAATACTTTTATCGTAAACTCGAGCGTTAAAAATTTCATTATATATTTTTTTTATTATAGACATATATATACACATACATTTTTTCATTATAAAGGTTTTTGAACTAGGCGTATTCAAACAATCACAAAAAGCGATGGGAGAAATAATTCGAACAACTGTAGAATTATTTCATTTCAATTCTTTTAGCTTTGTGCCCAGATGCAAAGGGGAGAGAATGTGACAAAACAGGCGAGGTTATTCAAAATAAAATTATACTTTTAAAAAATTAAAAAACACTCTTTTATTGAAATGTGAACAAAAAAGCACAAAATGTCTATCTTTATAGTATTAAAATGCAGGGTAAGAGAAAATCAAGTGAGTGATACACCATAACATTTACATACTTTTAAATCTTTAATAAATAAATAATTTAGAATTAAATAAAAACCATTTTTAAAAAATCTCCCCTGACTGGGTTCGAACGTTAGACCTTTAGGTTCGTAGCCCGGAGCTTTACCTCACTGCCACATCGTTCATGTAGGGAAAGTCGTTTTTTACAATATAGATTTTTTGTTTGCTCCCAGAGCGGTTACAAACATACATACAAACATACATACAGGTGAAGCTAAAAAAAAGCGTGTTAATAAAAATGAAGGAAGAAGACAAATGGTTAAAAGGTAGGTGGATATCACTGGAATGAAATATGTCTAAAACGTGTTTCTTTCTCTTTTTTGTATTAGTTCAGATTTAAAAGTGTCCTCTTCTTTTTGCAATAGTTATTTGAATTTAGTTGTCTATTTCATTAGCATTAGCTCAATTCTATGTATTCTGATCACATTATCTCCAAAAAGTGCATATAATACATGTAATAGTGGGTAATGGAAGTCGTGTTTCAAAATTTTCCAGGGGAAGGGGGAAGCACATGCTTCTCGTGCCTATTGGGTAATTAGGGCCTGATCAGGGGTCGATCCAGGCAAAAATTGGAACCCTTTCGCTGCCCCTTCACGAAATTCAAATCCTTAAAATGGGCCCCTTCATAAAATTCAAATCCATAAAATGGGTCCCTTCACAAAAATTCAAATTCAGAAAATGGGTCCCTTCACAAAATTCAAATTTATAAAAAAAGCCCTTTCACAAAATTTTGTTTTAAAAAAGTAATACTTTTGTAAATTTGTTCCATGTTTACAGCATTATTTTTAATGAGTGTCTATACTTGTTTAATAAAATGCTATTAACTTGAAATTAAACAGAGTATCTGCTAAAATGAAAGGTTTCTAGCGACAATTCTTTTTTTATTTTTTTTTTTTTTTCACAAAAATGGGCCCCAAAAATTAAAACCTGGATCAACCCCTCACAACGTACGAAAGCAAACTATTATTTGGTATTTCATTTCATGAAAGGTGCTGCTATGACCACAAATGGTCATTTCAGAGACTCCAAAAGTGCCTGCAGCTGTTGAAAGAAAAAGAATAGATAAGATAAACATTTATCAACGCTGACAGGTGTAACGCCCATTAGAAATAGGGATTTTCTTTTTCCCTACTAGAGGGGGTAGGAAATATATGACTTTGCGTTCATCTCTCTTTGATTATTTTTCTACTGGAGCATTTAATATTAAACACATACAAAATATTTTTAAGTCTATCAATAGGCATTTGAAAGAACATTTTTCGTATCTTAATCAAATTTCGATAAACCAAATATTTTTTCAGAAAAAGCAGTTCAAAGTCCAATTTTTCAACTCTACTTTGACAAACAAATTTCAATAATTTTTTTTAAATACAATTAATGAGTTTTTTAAAAAATGGAAAAGTAGCGAAAAGAAAAGAGAAGAACAAAATACTAATCCTTTTGAAATTTTTAAAAAATATTAATTACATTATGAGATATTAGCAGAAGTCGCAACCCTGCCTTACCAGAGCTGTCTTTGAAGTCACTTTGTTGCCTAGCAGAAGAGTAGTCCTCTCTCCCGATTGAAGTCAGAAGTCTGAACGAGTCATCGGACACAGCTCATTCTCTGTCGCGACTAGATTACTATCTGGCAGTAGGCAGCTATCATGCAGTGATCCGGCGATTTATTCGTTCCGGCGGACAGCATCCAACCCGTTAAGGCCGGTTTCCATTTAGGCTCAAGATCAACGCTCAAAATGTCATTAATCACGCTTCCGACACAAAGAGCCAAATGTCTTGTCATCAGTTGTAGCCCTTTCTTATCAGATTGGGCAGTTACCTCAAAGGAAAGCATGCAAAATTGACAAAGAAATCTACCCCCAGCCCCGCAATTATCTCAGCAGGGGACCCCGTTCCAGGGTTTTCAGCTGGCGTGAGCTGGCGTGAGCCGAGGTGACCACATCAAAGGATTCTGAATAGAAGCCGCCCAGTGAGCTCAAATGGAAATCGGACTTTAAGCTTGGCACGTCCAGGCAGGCAGGGGGCTGTCCAAAGGTTTCAATGAGTCTCAGTGACCTAATTATTTCATCTTGAAATTTCAACTCACTTTTCAATATCGTATGCAAAGCAAAGAATAAAATATTGAAATTAAATAGAAAACCGGGATGAATTTTAAATTTTGGGTGGAAACGAAAAAGAGATTATTCTAAAAAGACGATAAGCATCGTCACCATTTTGCGACAGACCACATAGAATGAAGCAGCATGCACGGCAACAACTAGTCAAAAAATAATATAAATAAATACACCTCTCGGTCCAACATTTAATTCTATTTAGGAAGGAATCTTAATTTATGAATTGCGTGAGAGTAGAAAATCCCCAATGGTTTAGTCCTCAGATCCACGATTCTAATGGAATGCTCGCCCTCTGGTGGGCTAAGGTGAAATTACAATTAATAGGAATATCTTTCGGCTTTCGTCGAGACGCCATTGCTCGCTGTATATTCGATGTTTAGTTTCACATATATTTATAGAATAAAAATGAATAAATACGGTAAAAAAGGTGACACATACTGATGTGTGTCACAGTGTAACTCCAAAGGATCAAGAAATCCAGAATTAAGCTTCCGTTTATTTCTAAATGACAAATTTAAAATTTCAGTTGCTTCGGATAATGGAAGTAAAGAATTAATCAGGTGATTTGAAACTAATATTCGTTCAGCTTCAGTTAAACATCTACTTCCGATCGAACTTTGAATAAACTGAAATATTTTTTTTCCAAAAGCAATCGATTTTCCATGATGTAATGGCGGAGAAATTATAGCACGAATATTAAGTAGTAACACAAATACAACAATAATAAATACACGTGGCTATTATATTCACTAACAACAAAAGTTGAAAAAGCGCCATCTATCGATCATTACAAACGCGGATAGCACTATCTTTGGATCTCGCTGTGAGCAAAAGTCGCCAAATAGTGTGATCCTTAAATGGAAAAGAAACATACAGGGTGGCCATAATTAAACTGACAGTGTTCTGTAGCGAATGGCGCCAAATTTTGTAGGATGATTTAACAAGACAGGAAACGAAGGACTACACTAAAATAAATATTAGTTCCAAAAATCACAGCTAGGGGAATATGTGGCGCTGCGTAAAGGAAAGGAGAGTTCTAAAAAACGCAGAATCAATATTGAAATAAAAGCGGACGAAGCCTGCTAGCGTATATTAACTGGCTTCCTATAGATAATGCTGTTTAATAGATTAATCAATCGTTTACAGGGCTATATAAAAGATGTCACATATATTACTGATTTAAGGCATTGAAAGTAAAAATGTTAAAATTAAAGGGCATAATGTTAAAATTAAAATGTTAAAAATGCTCTCCATGAAGTGCATTTTTACTTTCTTCTATATAGAAGAATGTGTTTGATTTGTTAAGATTTTCCATAACGTGCATTCGAGGAATTTATACATCTTGAGATTCCACGAACATAATTCAACCCTTTTGCTTCAACATGCAATTGACTAGTGCTTGGTTAAAAGATTTTTTTTTTTTTTATTATTATTATTTAATACTACAGGGAGTACTATTTCTTTCAGACAGAGATTTTTCGTAGTCTTTTTTTAATTTCCACTTTGAATGAACGTGCTGCAAACACTTTTGTTTTTATTTAAAATATATAAAAGCTGAAAGTTTGTTCTTATGTCTTTGTTGATTGAATCTGTTCGGATTATTAGATTTTACACAGAAAAAAAATAGTACACTTTATTTAAAGGGGGGGGGGGCAAATTAATACCAAAAATAAATAAATAAGGGAACATATTTCTTTTTATGCCTAAAATAAATAAATAAATAAATGAATATATTTCTTTTTGTGTCAAAAATAAATAAATAAATAAGAATGTACAAACATTTATATATATATATATATATATATATATATATAATAAAATTGAGAAAAATCGTGTTATTAAAGAAACAGAACGGCTACAATATAGAAGCCATTTGCGAAATTGGAAATTTGACACCGAATTACCTCAGACGTTTTTCGCCGAGGTCTTTACTTACGCAATTGCGATAGCCATTTTAATTCATCAACGAAATGACAATAAAAATTTAAAAACTGTCAAGAGGCTCCTAAGTTCTACAAAAGAAATAATAAATAAATAAATTTTAATAATAATAAACAGTTTTTTTTATTAATATGTTTAATTTGTAAAAACTTTTACATATTCAAAAATCAATTGTTAACTAGCTGGATTAATAATTATCCGAATGGACAGATTGCTGTATTAGTTACCGTTTTGTGCTATGACCTGTCACGTCCATGAACTAAATTCTTAGTCAAGATAGTATTGTGAGATACTTTTCTTAACCATAGTAGTTACATATAAATTAGAGTATTCGGAAAATGTAAATAAAAACATAAAAATCATGTAATAAAAATTTAAATTGTACTATGGTTTAATAGTACGACAGATCTATTTCTTTCACACAGCGATTTTATGTTGTAGTCATTTATTGTAGTACACCTTGAAACTGCCAAAATGCCCACTAATATCCAATTTTACCATTTAATTTCTTTAATTGTTTTAAAATATTATGTAAAATCTTTTATATTCTTCAAAACCTACTGATAAGAGAGAAAATCATCCTTGATTATGTAAAAAGACTACTGCCGATTTCGGCATCCGAGAACATCACTATTCATAAATTGAATGACTTCTGAATATTTGTTGCCAATATCTTCTAAATAAATATTGATGATATCTTTTGTTGGCGATATCTTTTGAATACAGTCGGCAGCAAAAGTATCCGAGCACCATAGTAGTAATCCCTGTCTAAAAAAAGTGCACTTAATACTGCTTTGTTAAATAAATCCTTGTCGAACCACGTTCTTAATCAGTCTAAGAACATGATTCGACAAGGATTTACTTAAAAAAAAACGTTTTAAGTGTACCTTTTTGATATCGGAATTATTGGCTAGTGCTCAGATACTTTTGCTGCCGACTGTATGTAGTATGTATTGATGATGACTTCTAAATATTTATTGGCTATATCTTCTGGATATAACCAACAAATAATCGAAATATGAAATTTTTTCTTTTTCAGAAATCGTGTTCTTTTCTGTAGGGTATCTGGAAATCAGGATCCACCGACTGAATTATCTAAATTTTTTAATGACAATTTTATTAAAATACCGTTTAAATGTTATTAAATATATGCAACTCATGTAACTCCTTAACAGTAATCACCATGCTATTCGAAATTTAACTGAAATGCCTAATCCACTAGGATCTCACAATATAGAAAATAAAATATTTATTATTATTATTAAAAATTTAGTTTTCAGAAGTTATGGTTTTCTTTAATTAGCTTCTCCATTTCGATGTCAGAACATTATAAACAAGAAATAAAAGTTAAGTAAGTCGTAAACGATTTTGTTTATAAAATATTTTTTATTTTATTTTATTTTAACTTTATTACTTACAAATCATATTACAACATCTTAGATATTGCTTACGTCACTTTTTGCATCATACATGTTTCCAAGGCCATCATAATAATCATTAACCAAGTAAACAACCATCTTCACGTCTGCAGTATTAATAAAAACATATGTTTTGCTAGTACCTTCTAATTCAGCTCTTTTTAATCCTGAAAATATTAAAATACATATTAAAATAATATTAATACAAATATGTAAAGATAAAAATACAAATATAAACATTAAAAAAATAATAGTAATAATAAGTATTTGTAATAAGTGACTGATAATCATATAATACTGATAAGCAACCATCTATTTAAAGACCATAAATAATCGATATTTTCTGGCGAAATTGAGAGGGAACGGTCTATTAATTCTGTACAATATAATGCTAATTTAGAAATGTAAAGAAATGCCTAATTCAGAAGAAAATTTTATGCAAGTTTAGTTTTAATTATTGAAATATGGGAGACTGTCCCCTTCCAAATTATTACTGCTTTTATTTTATTTATTTATTTTATTTTATTTTTATTTATTTTATTTTATTTTTTGTTACATTCTGGAATTTTAGACTGAGAGTAATGGCTGGTATATTACTGTAGAATATTGGAAATGAATGCAGAAATACCTTATTTTTTATTAATTTTATTATTGATAGTCATCCAATCATGCATGTAAGGTAGGATTCCTCGAATGATAGCAGAAAATTTCTTTTTATATATGTAATTATTGCTATTGTATTTGTTTGTTTATTTATTTACTTTTACTGGGTTCAAATTAGATTTTAGTCAAAGGTAGCAGCAATATTTTTTTTTCAGTGCAGTTTTTAGTGCAGTGTGTGTATTAAGAATATGTCCCTATAAAAAGACTATAAGTGTCAGATTCTCCAAAATTCGTACAGCTCGTGTGAAAGTGATCTATAACATGTATATAAATTTTCAGCTTAATTGGATATAGCGTTTAGACCAGGACTATTTAGACGCTATCGCACTTCAACGAATTTGAGCCCATAGGGCATAATGTGAAAGAACTTTTTCTTTGTGTCCCTACAATATATATATATATATATATACGTACTAGATTCACAAAAATCTATACAGTTTGTTCAACGGTGACTTATCACATATAAATTTTCAGCTCAATCAAATAAGGCGTTAAGACGCTATCGCACTTTAAATTTTGGGCCCATATACCATAATGATAAAGAAATTTTTGTTGTGTCCTTGTAAAAACAATAAGTGCTACACTCACCAAAATCCATGTGTAACGGCGACCTGTAACATGTACATAAATTTTCAGCTCAATAGGATGAGACGTTTAGACGCTATCGCATTTTAAATAATTTGAGCCCATAAGCTACAATGATTAAAAAAAAAAAAAAAAAAAAAAAAAAAATATTTGTGTTCCTCTAAAAAAATTATAAATGCTACATAGTCCAACATTCATATAGTTAATGTAACGGTACTCTATAACATGTATATAATTTTTTTAGCTCAGTCAGATGGGGCATTTAGACGCTATCTCACTATAAAGAATTTGGGCCCATGGACCATAATGATAAAGAACTCATCTTCGTGTCCCTTTAAAAAAAACTATCAGTGAAAGATTCACCAAAATCAATAGGGTAAGTGCTATGGTGAGCTATTATATATGTATCAACTTTCAGCTCATTCAGACAAAGCATTTAGACGTTATCGTGTTAATTCAAACACATACATACATCGCAAAAATAGTAAATATGAATTCAAGGGACCTCAAAACGTGTAGTAACACCAAAATCTCAAAATCGGATTTTTGACATGATTACACTTACTTTCCTCACTATAGTGTTCGGAAAGTAAAAAGTTATTCATAAGAAACAAATTAAATGTAACCAGGAATATTTCAAAGAAATATGAAATCATCCACAATACTCATAATGTATAGATTTTAAGGGACATTTTTCTTTCTTTCTTTCTTTCTTTTTTTTTTTTTTTTTTTTTTTTTTTACATCATTTCTTTGTTTTAATCAATTTTTAAACTTTTAGTTCTCCTCTGTTTGTAAAATACCCAGCACTATTACGAAATTTAAATAATCTGGTGTGTCACTCACACGTCTTACCCTGAAATTTAATACTATAAATACAGGTTAGAGATTAAGAGGTAAGATAACGATGTTATGTAAACCTATGTTAAACAATTCAAATTAGGCTTCGGAAGAGTTTTATATGATAATTAATTCCGTGTGAGGGGGGCTGCCACCCCCCTCACCCCCCCCCCCCCCCCCCGTTTCATTAATGCACCTAGATTTATAAAAAATTTAATTCGGTTATAAAAAAAGTAATTCTGTTTTTAAAAAATAATTTATTAAAATTATTATTTAAAAAAAATATATTTTATGATAATGCAGACAATTTCCATATTAGAGAAGTAGTATAACGCTAAATATCCGAAAAAAGTCCATTTTATTCTCAATAAAAAATAAAAAAAAGACGATTTCTAAGGGTTTTTTTTTTTTTTTTTTTTTTTTCGTTAAAAGTAAAAAAAAAAAATCGATAACTTTGTTTTAAATTATCGCAGATCGATGGTTCGACCATTCGTTTTAAAGGTATTGGCGAGCTCTTTTGAAAGATACCCATGATGAAAATTTACTCCTCTTGAGGGGGGACTTCCCCCCAGGGAGGGGGGGGGAGGCGAGGCTCCTACATACACAATTTTTTTTTCCCAGTTGACTATCTCTATTACAAACTAGTATGTTGTGGCCACCACAAGACTTTCTTCTATATTTACCTATACATATTCAATCAGTAACAATATTTAAAAAAAAAAAAAAAAAGTGCGATTTTTTTTTCTAAGTTTTTTTTTTTTTTTTTTTTTTTTGTTAAAAGTAAAAAAAAAATCGATAACTTTGTTTTAAATTATCACAGATTTATAGTTCAACCATTCGTTTTAAAGGTATTGACGAGAACTTTCGAAAGATACCCATCTTGAAAATTTATCCCCCCGGGGGGGTACATCCCCCAGGGGGGGAAGCGATGCCCCCCCATGCAGAAAATTTTTTTCCTAGTTACATACTACTATTATCAATAATTCATATTAATTTTACAATCACAAGTTTAAAACAACTCTTATTATGCACATTTATACGAATTTTTGTCCTATGCTGCCATGTTAAAAATTTAGATAAAATGCTATCACAGCGCCACCTGTTGAGCTATTGATCCCCAAACATAATCAGCACCAATTAATGTCGGGGACAAACTAAATACCAAGTTTGGTTAAATTTCGTTTAAAAAAAAAAAAAAAAAAAAAAAAAAAAAAATTGTGATTTTTTTTTTCTAAGTTTTGTTTTGTTAAAACTAAAAAAAATCGATAACTTTGGTTTAAATTATCACAGATTTATCGTTCAACCATTCGTTTTAAAGGTATTGACGAGATCTTTCGAAAGATACCCATCTTGAAACTTTGCCCCCCCCCCCCCCGGGTGGGAACTTCCCCTCCCGGTGGGGGGAGAACCGATGCCCCCACATGCACAAAAATTTTTTCCTAGTTAACTACTACTATTATCAACCTGATCTTTCGAAAGATACCCATTGTGAAAATTTACCCCCCCCTGAGGGGGTATTTCCCCCCTAGGGGGGGGAAGCGATGCCCCCCCATGCAGAAAATTTTTCTCCTAGTTACATACTACTATTATCAATAATCTATATATTAATACGTGAAGCAAAAACTTTGTACCCCTTTTTACGAAAATTGCGCGGACGGAGGATTATGAAATTTCGCACACTTATAGTTTATATAGAGAAGAAGTGCAGAATGCTAATATTTTTTAAAAATACAACGACAAAGACGAGAAATTGGAACATTTGTGAAACGAGAAAGGTGCAATTCAAAGCCTATATTATCGGGTTTTATTTCCAGATTAAAATTAGCATTTTCATTTTTTTATACTGTTGCCAAAATTTTGAAATTTCAATTAATAATAAAAAGTTAATATGTTAATAACAATAATAAAAGTTAATAACAATGAGTTATTTTTTAAATAGCCAGTTTCATCTGAAAGAGTTATCGCAGAATGCTAATATTTTTTAAAAACACACAAGTTTTGCATTATATATATACTAATTAATCAACTCAACTCAACTCAACTCAACTCAACTCATTCAATTTGTATAGATCAGTTTCTAAAGAAATCAACCTAAAATAAAAAAAAATAACGATTTTTTCTACTGACGATGAAAGTTTTTTTCTACTTTTATTATGCCTCGACATAGAACATTAACGGGTCGGATTGAGAGACAAAGAAGAAGGAATCTATATTTGCGGACACATAATAATAATAGTAATGAAAATACAAATAGTGTTAATATTATACAGAATGAAGAAGTGAATTTGACAGATAAATTTAAATGTGCACGAAATGTCATTCCAAAAGTTTTTTATAGTTATGATTGTGGATTAATGGATTTGGAATGCAGGTTTTGCAATGCGAAACATTTTGAATCTGAAGTCACTTTAGGTGACAGAACTGCATTCACTTCATGTTGTCATAAGGGTAAAGCAATATTACCGCCCTTAAGTCAAAATGAATATTTTAAATCATTGTATGATGGACTTATTTCAAATGAACCTTCAATAAAAAGTAAGTCAAAAAATTATAGTCAGTATAGTCTTTGACAATAGAACCTTAATAATGTTTAAACTTATAATTTTAATTAATTATGGTCGAATTTCGACCACTGGGCGACCACTAGTTCATATTAATTTTACAATCACAAGTTTAAAACAACTCTAATTATGCACATTTATACGAATTTTTGTCCTATGCTGCCATGTTAGAAATTTAGATAAAATGCTATCACAGCGCCACTTGTTGAGCTATTGATCCCCAAACATAATCAGCACCAGTTAATGTCGGGGACAATCTAAATACCAAGTTTGGTTAAATTTCGTTAAAAAAAAAAAAAAAAAAAAAAAAAAAATTGTGATTTTTTTTCTGTTTTGTTTTGTTAAAACTAAAAAAAATCGATAACTTTGGTTTAAATTATCACAGATTTATCGTTCAACCATTCGTTTTAAAGGTATTGACGAGATCTTTCGAAAGATACCCATCTTGAAACTTTGCCCCCACATGCACAAAAATTTTTTCCTAGTTAACTACTACTATTATCAACCTGATCTTTCGAAAGATACCCATTGTGAAAATTTACCCCTCCTGAGGGGGTATTTCCCCCCTAGGGGGGGGGGAAGCGATGCCCCCCCATGCAGAAAATTTTTTTCCTAGTTACATACTACTATTATCAATAATTCATATTAATTTTACAATCACAAGTTTAAAACAACTCTAATTATGCACATTTATACGAATTTTTGTCCTATGCTGCCATGTTAAAAATTTAGATAAAATGCTATCACAGCGCCACCTGTTGAGCTATTGATCCCCAAACATAATCAGCACCAGTTTATGTCGGGGACCAACTAAATACCAAGTTTGGTTAAATTTCGTTAAAAAAAAAAAAAAAAAAAAAATTGTGATTTTTTTTTTTCTAAGTTTTGTTTTGTTAAAACTAAAAAAAATCGATAACTTTGGTTTAAATTATCACAGATTTATGGTTCAACCATTCGTTTTAAAGGTATTGACGAGACCTTTCGAAAGATACCCATCTTGAAACTTTGCCCCCCCCCCGGGTGGGTACTTCCCCCCCCCGGTGGGGGGGGAACCGATGCCCCCACATGCACAAAAATTTTTTCCCAGTTAACTATTACTATTATCAACGAGACCTTTCGAAATATACCCATCTTGAAAATTTACTTCCCCGGGGGGGTACTTCCCCCCCAGGGGGGGAACCGATGCCCCCACATGCACAAACTTTTTTTCCTAGCTAACTACTACTATTATCAATAATTCATATTAATTTTACAATCGCAAGTGTAAAATAACTCTCTTTATGCCCATTTATACGGAATTTTGTCCTATGCTGCCATGTTAAAAATTTGCATAAAATGCGATCACAACGCCACCTATTGAGCGATTGATCCCAAAATCTAACCAGCACCAGTTTATGTCAGGGTGCAACTAAATACCAAGTTTGGTTAAATTTCATTAATTGCATCGTGAGATACAGCGTCCACAAAAAAATGATACAGACAGACAGACAGACAGACATTTTCTAAAAACTATTAATTCGTGTTCTCCACATCCCAAAACATGTAAATCCATCAAAAAGTGGACTTCGAAAATTTTCGCGAATCCAATACTTTCTCTATATTACGTATAGAAGAAAGTAAAAATATGTATTCGTTTTATTTGGTTTAGTGCAGTCTATAGATGTTAAACTCTTCATACCTGCAATTTCCCCCATAGACGTAATGTATTTGAATACTTTTTATTGTCCCTGTACACGAACCATTTGCTTGATCTGAACGAAAAGCTTACTGTAGCATCCCTATATGATACACATTTAGAATACCAAGTTTGAACTTTCTGCCATAATTTGTTTTTGAGATATGCTGATAACACACAGACACACACACATACACACAGACCATTTGCTAAAAACATGATTTTCGTACTCAGGGAACCTCAGAATGTGTAAATATGACAAAATCTCGCGTTCGAAAATTTGACTCAAAAACAATACCTTATGGGTAAGAGAAAGAAATTATGTTACACAGAAAACCAAATCCAGAAGTCATTTCAAATTTCTTAGTAAGCTCGTGTGAACCTCGCTAATTTAATTATGCATTCCCGCCTACATTTCTCACTTCAAGTAGGGTCAAGCTATTATTTCCACCCAATAAACAGTTTCAAGTTATTACAATTATACTGTTTACCTAGAAAGTTATTTTTTTACTTTCTTCTATATGTAATATAGAGAAAGTATTGGATTCGCGAAAATTTTCGAAGTCCACTTTTTGATGGATTTACATGTTTTGGGATATGGAGAACACGAATTAATAGTTTTTAAAAAATGTCTGTCTGTCTGTCTGTCTGTCTGTCTGTCTGTCTGTCTGTCTGTCTGTCTGTCTGTCTGTCTGTCTGTCTGTCTGTCTGTCTGTCTGTCTGTCTGTCTGTCTGTCTGTCTGTATCATTTTTTTGTGGACGCTGTATCTCACGAACCAATGAATGAAACTTAACCAAACTTGGTATTTAGTTGCACCCTGACATAAACTGGTGCTGATTAGATTTTGGGATCACTCGCTCAATAGGTGGCGTTGTAATCGCATTTTATGCAAATTTTTAACATGGCAGCATAGGACAAAATTCCGTATAAATGGGCATAAAGAGAGTTATTTTACACTTGTGATTGTAAAATTAATAGGAATTATTGATAATAGTAGTAGTTAGCTAGGAAAAAAATTTTGTGCATGGGGGGGCATCGGTTCCCCCCCTGGGGGGGAAAATCCCCCCCCGGGGAAGTAAATTTTCAAGATGGGTATCTTTCGAAAGGTCTCGTTGATAATAGTAATAGTTAACTTGGAAAAAATTTTTGTGCATGTGGGGGCATCGGTTGCCCCCCCACCGGGGGGGGAAGTTCCCACCCGGGGGGGCAAAATTTCAAGATGGGTATCTTTCGAAAGATCTCGTCAATACCTTTAAAACGAATAGTTGAACGATAAATCTGTGAAAATTTAAACCAAAGTTATCGATTTTTTTTACTTTTAACAAAAAAAAACTTAGAAAAATACCGCAATTTTTTTTTTTTTTTTTTTTAACGAAATTTAACCAAACTTGGTATTTAGTTGGTCCCCGACATAAACTGGTGCTGATTATGTTTGGGGATCAATAGCTCAACAGGTGGCGCTGTGATAGCATTTTATCTAAATTTTTAACATGGCAGCATAGGACAAAAATTCGTATAAATGTGCATAATTAGAGTTGTTTTAAACTTGTGATTGTAAAATTAATATGAATTATTGATAATAGTAGTATGTAACTAGGAAAAAAAATTTTTGCATGGGGGGGCATCGCTTCCCCCCCCTAGGGGAAAAATACCCCCCCAGGGGGGGTAAATTTTCACATTGGGTATCTTTCGAAAGATCAGGTTGATAATAGTAGTAGTTAACTAGGAAAAAATTTTTGTGCATGTGGGGGCATCGGTTGCCCCCCCACCGGGGGGGGAAGTTCCCACCCGGGGGGGCAAAATTTCAAGATGGGTATCTTTCGAAAGATCTCGTCAATACCTTTAAAACGAATGGTTGAACGATAAATCTGTGATAATTTAAACCAAAGTTATCGATTTTTTTTACTTTTAACAAAAAAAAACTTAGAAAAATATCGCAATTTTTTTTTTTTTTTTTTTTTTTTTAACGAAATTTAACCAAACTTGGTATTTAGTTGGTCCGCGACATAAACTGGTGCTGATTATGTTTGGGGATCAATAGCTCAACAGGTGGCGCTGTGATAGCATTTTATCTAAATTTTTAACATGGCAGCATAGGACAAAAATTCGTATAAATGTGCATAATTAGAGTTGTTTTAAACTTGTGATTGTAAAATTAATATGAATTATTGATAATAGTAGTATGTAACTAGGAAAAAAAATTTCTGCATGGGGGGGCATCGCTTCCCCCCCTGGGGGGGAAGTACCCCCCCGGGGGGGATAAATTTTCAAGATGGGTATCTTTCGAAAGGTCTCGTCAATACCTTTAAAACGAATGGTTGAACTATAAATCTGTGATAATTTAAAACAAAGTTATCGATTTTTTTCACTTTTAACAAAAAAAAAAAAAAAAAAAAAAAACTTAGAAAAAAAAATCGTACTTTTTTTTTTTTTTTTTTTTTTTTTAATATTGTTACTGATTGAATATGTATAGGTAAATATAGAAGAAAGTCTTGTGGTGGCCACAACATACTAGTTTTTTATTAAATTAATTATTATTTGAATTTAAATACATTAACAAACAGATGTTTCGAACCAAAAATTTCTCGAAAGTACAAAGTGCTAATTATTTCTTTCTGGATATTTATGATCAACTATGCGTCTAATAGTCATTTTTGAAATGAGTTTATCAATTTAAAACTAGCATGTTGTGTCCACCACATGACTTTCTTCTATAGTTTCCTATACAAATTGACTCAGTAAAAATAACTTATTAAAATTATTATTTAAAAAAAAAAAAATTATCTTCCATGATAATGCAGACAATTTCCATATTAGAAATATCAAAAAAAAGAAAAGTAAATTTTATTCTCAATGTGACATTAATTTTTTTTTTTTTTTTGTTAAAAATGAAAAAATCAGTCACTTTTTTTTAAAATTATCGCAGATGGATGGTTCAACCGTTCGTTTTAAAGGTATTGGCGAGCTCTTTTGAAAGATACCCATCTTGAAAATTTACTCCCCTTGAGGGGGAAGTTTCCGCCCCCCAGGGGGGAGGCGAGGCTCCTACATACACATTTTTTTTTCCCCCAGATGAGTATCTCTATTACTATAATTCTTTTAAATTCCATAATGATTATTAAAAAATAATTCTCTTTATGCACATTTATACAAAATTTTGTCCAATACCACCATGTAAAAAATTTAGAAAAAACGGGATGGCAACGCAAGCTGTTGGACAATTTTTACCAAAAGTTGATAGACACTAATTTATGTCAAGGTGTAACTACATACCAATTTGTATGAAATTCTGTGCAGTAGTACCTGAGATACAGTTGCCACAAAATTTTGTCACAGACACAGAGAGAGACAGACACCGACAGACATTTTCTAAAAATGGTCAAATCGTGTTCTACAGCTCTCAAAACGTGTAAATACATCAAAAACCCGAGGTCTAAAATTTTTATGAATCCAATCTTCTATTGAATATAGAAGAAAATAATATATATATATGTAGTATACGCTAAAGGGTTTATAAAATCTCTAATAAACCGATATTTCCAAATTCATTCTCTCAAACGTAAATTAATAAAAAATAAATAAAACACTCACGTGCACCTGATTAACATATATAAAATTCTAGGCATTCAAAAAATGCTGTAATTGAGACAGTGAAGAAACACGGGAGACTGACAAATCAAATTTATTAACATTTATTTTTTTTTTTTATTTTTTTACTTTGTTGAAAAATATTAATAACAGAAAGTTATATTGAAATTAATAATAATAATAATAAATAAATAAATAAATCGCTTACTTTTACATTCAGGCATTTATATTCTTCATACGCCTTTGACCACTGATGAACCAGTGATGCTTAATACGCCTTCGGGCATTGATGAACCACTGATCAATTTGGCTAAAGCTTAATCCTGTTACTGCACTTATTTGATCCTTATCGACTCTTGATGGATACGGGTTTTTGCTGTAAAATTCAACAAGTACATTTCTTTGATTTCGTGAAAACAGTTTCCTTCGTGCTAAAAAGGAAAAAAATAAATAAAAAGAATAAATCAATTGGACACCAATAATTGAAATTTGTCTCTTAAATATTTTAGTAGTTTCGCTCATACTGGATATTTCATTCCTCATAAATTTTTGGGAAAATGCTTCATAAATTATAAATAATATAGGATTGTTTTTGCTTTAGTACTCTTGTATTGCACTCTTATACGTTAATTAAATTCAATATTCTTTTCTCAATTTGAACAGGTTGAAACTAAAACTACTCGTTCTCGTAGTATTGGAAAGGAAAGTAACTTATTTTATTTCCGGTGGTCCAACGAAAACGTGAAAGCCTTTGTAATATGTGTGTTTACAAATTAATTTTCAAATACTTCTGAAGATAAATTTTATTTATTTATTTATGTTTCAGTTTTCTGTAATACCATCATTAGCTATCCCTAACACGTAAATCAATTGTACATTTTTATTAATTTTATACGTAAAATAATTAATTGCGAAATTTACAATAGAAAACAATTTGGATTCTACAACATAAGCGCTTAACTCTATCTAACTGGCGGTACTTCAAAGTATGTACCATCGGCTTAAAAAGCACGCAAAATAGAATTTATGGAAGTAATGTCAAAGATATAAGATTAGAACGTACAGTAGACTCTCGTATAACGCGAGGGTTACGTTCCGCGTTATCGGAACATACATTGAGTAGACTATTCCATTCCGCAATGAGACCAAAAGCGTCGGGTGTTGCCATAGTAACGTGGCAATCCTTCCTTGAACATGTTGAAGGTAGAAAAGATGTCGTCACGTGCTTCCTTTATCTTACGCGTTATACGAGACTCTTTATCGCGTTGTATGAGTAATAGTCTCAGATTTTTCGTCGCTTTATACGAAATCCCGTTTTATGGGAGCGCGTTGTACGAGATTCTGCTGAAAACATTTTAATCACACTGCATTCCATTAGACGCTGCATGTAAAAAAAAAAGCCGTTTTTATTATAGAAAGAATTTTATAGAGTGTTTTCTTGGTTTTTGCTTGGAATTTTTCCTCATGGCATCTTCATGTGTGTTTTAATGAATTTCTCTATTACCTCAAGAATCTACCGTCAGTCTTAGAAAAAAATATAAGTAACACAAAAAGTAAATAAGTTTATATACACTTTTTCAAGGCCCCAAAAACTTTTTCGACCTCTATGTACCAGCGGTACACTAAACAACCAACTCAGAACAGTCTTTCTTAATTACCATGATGAGGTGATATGCATAATTTGTATTGCAGACATCTTTAAGAAATATACTCTTAAGTAACTGAAAAAATATGCATCAAATAATTTTTTACCTGATTTATAAATGCCCTAGATAAACATTTAGTCGGAAATCAACTTTCTAACCTAATATCTTTAAATTTCGATTAATTACGCCATGATTTTAAGATATGGCGGACTCCAATCTGTGAGGGTCTTTCTAAGATGGGTTCTCGTCGATAATTACGTTCGGAGAAAAACAACGGAAAACGGTATGCCGATTAACGCAACTTGTGTTCGAGCCCGTCACCTCAAGACTAACAGCATAGAAAGCAAAAATTTAGGGAATTTTGTGCATCAGATCAGACGTTACACTGAATCACTAATAAAACCTGTATAACGCACAGATAGGCAACCATTAATTTAGGAATTATTGAACGAAATTACTATATCACAAAACATGTGTAGGGAAATTTTCATATATACAATCTTTTAAAACTAGTAAATTATGGCCATCACAAAACTTTCTTCTGTATTTTTAAATACAAATTCCTGCAGTATAAATATTTTATTATTATTATTATTTACAAAAATTATATTCCAAGATAACTGCAAATTTTCATCTCAGAAAAATATAACACTAAATGTCCAAAGAAAGTCATTTTTGCTCCTTACAGGCAACATCTTAAGATTTTTTTTTTCAGGAATTTTTGTTGTTGTTGTTGTTATTAGTATTATAAAAAATGAACACATTTTTATTTTTTTTTAAATAATTATAGACCTATGCTTCAAACATTAACACCAAAAGTTGATAGTAGTTAATTTATGTCAAGGTAAGATTACACATACATTTTTATGAAGTTCTGTGATTAATTCTTAAAACAGAGTTTATACAAAAATTTTGTCACACGCACACACACACAGACGGAGATTTTCTAAAAATAGTTAAATCGTGTCCAAGACACTTCAAAACGTAAAAATACATCACAAACTGTAAGTCGAAAATTTTGGTGTCGTGGTCCAAGCTCGCGTATCTAAAGCTCACACTAGAGGAATCGTGGCTGAAGCTCACATACACCAGTATCTCGTGTTCCAAGCGCACAAATATATTCACCCCTTTCCCCGACGCATCAACTTGACAGGTGGGAAGAGACTAATCCTTTTTTCCGAAGAGCAGGGGGGGGGAGGTCGAGAAAGGTGGTTTTTTCGAAACGCAATGAGTTATTTTTTTGAACTACTGCAGGAACTGGGAATAAAATATTTAAACAAATTTATTTTCTGCTTATTTACATAAGTTTAACAAAAATACTTTCGGGGGTGAATAACAAAAAATATATCAGGAATAATGGCCCGAAATGTTTGTTCACGTATTTGCTTAACGCAGTTTTATTTAATAAATCAATCTTAAGTACTATATATGTTTTATATAGAATTTACAGATTATATATAAGACTACACATAATTTGTGGAATGTCTTTGTTATTAAAGTTAATTGTTGAAAGTATTTTTTAACTAGAAATCGAAACTCAACAATACGAAGGTACAGTCTGAAAAAAAAGAAAAAAGATAACACCCCCACCTAAATCCTCAACAAGTTGATAAATCCATTTCTGGTAAAATATTAGTAGGTTATAATTCAAAAGTTATATTTGGAGTGTAAATTTGGTAGTCAATGTTAATGAAAATATACATTGTTATCAAAATTTAGTGTAAGATAAAGTAGTGTGAGTGCCACATCAAAATTCTTTGTTTATATTTTGTTGAGATTTATGATCAACTTTCCCTCATGCTTTTATACCATGCTTGTGACTGGGCGGTGTCAGGTAAGACACGGGCGGTTTAAAAGTGAAGTTGATACGTCTGGGGAAAAGGGTGAATATATTTGTGAGCTTGGGACACGAGAGCTTCAGTGAGCTTCAGCTACGATTCCCCTACTGTGAGCTTGAAGCATGGGCGCTTCGGCCACGGCGCCAAAATTTTTACGAATCCAATACTTCCTTCTACTGAATGCAGAAAAAAGTAACAAAAGTTGAAGCAACGTTTAATTTAAAAATATTAATAATGAATAAGTGTGAACTTACCTTTGGATTTCCCTGGAGAGATACGCTCTTTATTGTCTACTTGGTTTTCATCAGTTTCTTGTAGTTGCTTATCCTTTCGATAAGTATCAATGACATTACACAAAAAAACTAATGGATTTTCAGATTCTGCATTGAAAAGAGAATTAAATCAAATTATAAATTGTTTCAGGAATAAGACACTGTATTGCACAGATATGTAAAAACTATTGTTATGATTGTAAATTGTTATTTTATTTTATTTATTTATTTATTTATTTTATACATACAGTAATTCTAGACGATAAAGTTTATCGTTCTCTTTAAAAATCAGGGTTGCCTTTTTGCCAGGGCAGTGGCAAAAAGTGGAAAAAACAGGGCAAATAATGTCAAAAATGGAAAAAATTGGGGAAAATGAAAAAAATTAGGAAAAGTGGAAAAATAAAATTAGAACAACACTATCCTTTTTCAATTGTCATCCTTTACAATTTACATTTAAATTAAAAAAATTTTTGAAGATTTTTTAACTTAAAAAGTAATTATAATTAAATTAATTAATAATATATAATATATAACTAGGGTCTTATAAATTCCGGGTGCCAGAGTGACTATAAATATCCACTAGCGACCAATTACGGCAGACTGACAAAAAAAAATTCCTGCATTTACAATATTTTTTATGTATATTTTTGCTTTTCCTCCCACCTTCTTATCTTAGTATAGAATGAATGATATGAGTTTAATGTTTTCTGGAAAAAAATTAACAATTATTTCTGTTCTAAAGATGTTTTTCCATGAAAGATAAATTTCCATATTTAATAAATCTTCTTGCTATTACGCTGCCATTTCCCACGTCAACATCTTTGTGTTAAACAAGATTCTAGCATCATAAACACTATCTAAAGCAAGCTGCGTTCGAATTTAAAGCGAGAAAGTATGAATAGTATGATGTTTATCAAATGGATCTTTTTCAAAGAAATTCAGTCCTGAAAAATTAAAAATTAATAGGCAAATAGTATTTTAAAGCCAAAACTCAAACACTCTTAATAATATATTTGATGATTATATTAAAGGTAAAAATAATATTTATTTCAGTCGATATATATATATATATATATATATATATCTTTATTTAAAAAAAAAAAAAAAAAAAAAAAAAAAAAAAAGAAAGAAAAGGAAGAAAGAAAGAAAAGAAAAGAAAAAGAAATAGTTATTTTCTTGAAATTTTTTGAGAATACATTTTTAACTGAATAGTTCATTTATTCAATGTAAAATAATATAGGTAAAATAATATAAATGACTTGCATTAATTATAAAATTATGAAATATTATCCCTAAATTCCCTAAGTTTTGCTGTGAGTATTGTCATAGAAATAATTCGCTACTTCTGGCTCCTAAGATATCAAAACTTGATCAATCCCTGAACATAACCATAAAAATAAAACTACAAAATTATATTTTTATTTTATTGAAGTAAAAAAATCTTAAGAAAGACATATCCAGAGAGTCTACTTGCAATTTACACTTCAATTCTGAAAAATGCATGATCAGTGACTGACTGGCAAATTTTAGAACAGCTAGTCAATAACTGACTCGATATTTCCTTTTCCCCCACTTTAAACAAAAATATGTAATATATTGAGAAAACACAAATATTCTAGAAATTAATTATTGAAGACTATTCTTTAGAAAGGTAATTTAAATATTTTTAAAAATGAAAAAAAAAAATATGTTAATTGTTGATGTTAAAAACTTCATTAAAAAAATAAAAATAATAATAATAATAATAATAAAATGCATTACTTTAAGGATTTAAAAAATAAAAATAAAAATAAAAATCATTTAATCAAGAATGTAATTAAATATCTGATTTTAATTTGTTAAAATTATGATTTAAATATTGAAATCAGGTAATTAAAATCCTAAAAATACTGTTTTAAAATACTGGTAATTTTAGCCACTGGCAAAAATAGTGGCAAAAACTATTTTTGCCGGGACGGTTTTTTTCGTGATTTTTACCTTGTTTTTTTTTCACTTTAGCAAAAATTGGCAACCCTGTTAAAAATAGTATGCAAGGTTTTTTTTTTTTTACTTTTCTACAAAGTTTTTCCTGTCCGTTAGCGTTTTCATTTTCAGAAAACATCTTCAGAATTCTATAAAAATACTTTTAACACTGCGTTTTTTTTTTTTTTTTTTTTTGACATAAAATGAAAGATATTTATCTATTTATTTATTTAGTTTTTGCTCATAAAGAATAGAATTTTCGATATATACTTTTTAATAATTTCAATAAGTTTTAAATAGACAAGTTTATGTCACAATGTTTGTTCACTTTCAGAAATTTCCATTTCTTTTATTAAATTTAAGCCTTTTCCAGCCTTTTTCATTTATTTTAATTTATTAGAAATTGCCATCATTATTCTAGAAACTTTATTTTCAGTAATTTTTTAAATGTTAATGCATATAAATCTTCTATATATAAATAAAGAAAAGTGTCTCTCTCTGTGTGTGTCTTTATGTCTGCGCTCTGGTGCTCACACTATTAATCGCAGAGCTAAAAAATTTAGCAGACGGGTACTTGGGACCCTGTAGTGTGCATCTCATCAAGGTTTTTTGGAATTTCGAATTTGAACTTTTGTAATTAATTTTTGTTTCATTTTTAAATATTGGCTTTTATGTTTTATTTTTCATGAATTCATTCTTCTATTGTAATCGTCTGCGTATCTTAGCAACGGCTATTACGCAATTTATTTTTTATTTAATACTTGAAGACGAAATCTTTTTTTTTTTTTTTTTTTTTTTTTTTTTTTACTAGCCGTCTTCGGCGACCAGCTGGTTCGCAATCCTTGAAAAGTCCGTCTTTACGAAACTCCCGCTCGGTGGTGACTGCAGCGCCCTTTTCCCGTTTTAGGTCTTCTGCGTCTTTCGCCCCCCTAATAAATTTACACTTTCGAAAATATTTTCATTCAACTTGTAGGCCTCAAAAACCTATATATACCAATTTTGAACGGTCTAACTCAATTTAAAATTTTTTGCGCCCCCCCCCCCCCCATAATAATTTTATACTTTTGAAAATATCTTCATTCGACTTGTAGACCCCAAAATACGAAATCTCAGCGTCATATCTCAATTTAAAATACTTTGAAATAAAAAAAGAAAAATAATTATTTTTACCTTCAAATGTATTCGTTGCTACGTAAACTCCATCGTCTTTCGAGAGATAAGATTACTTGTTATAATAAAACTTAATTTGCAAAATAAATATAATTTTTTGTTTATTATCCAAAATGGATAGAATTTGAACTGCAAGTTGATCTTGTGATGGACAGGCTGTATAATTTTACCAATTTAAATCAATCGTGCTCAAATTTCGTCCATTGGTTCGTGAAATATAATATTTTGTTGACACATCGACATCACACTCACAAAGACAAATATTCATTTTTTGAAAATGGGCCAATCATATTTAGGATAATTCAAAACGTGTAATTTCATCGAAAATCGAAAACTTTCACGAATCTAATATTGTCTTCTGAATCATTTTATATAACAGCACCACATACCGGTTAACATGAAGAAAAATTTTATCAAAATGTTATCTCATGGTTACATTTGACAAATGCAATTCGGTGCAATTTTTCACCAACAGATGCTGAGGTATAGCCATGTGAAAAACCGCATAAAGTATTTGCAGCGCTACATTTCCTCTTATATACACGAAAATTCAATAAGAATAATTTTTGATAATATTATCTCACATATCAAGTTTGGTACATTTATATAGTTATACTATGTTTGGTACATTGTAAAATGCTAAAAGAGAGAGATTCCAAGCTGAGATGTAAATTTCTCGTAAATAGAAAATATTGCAAATGAACAGTGCCATTCGTCGTCCGATATGCATCCAAAGTGATTCGACAAAGTTTTACCTAATATTCATCTCATGTGCCAAGTTTTGTGCATTTATACACTATAGAAGCTCAGATAAAGTCTTTAACAAATCGGTATTAGATTGCAACACTGCAGCGCTACCTGTAGGCCGATATCCATTGAAGCTGAATTAACAGAGCTTTACATAATATATATATACATCTATCTTATACTATGTTTGGTACATTGTAAAATGCTAAGCCTCCCCTAAAATGAGAAAAGATTCCAATAGGCAGCTCTATCTGTTGGGTTATATAGCCTAAAAGCTAATCACCCCTAATTCAAGAAACTGTCGAACCAAAAATCGAGTTTGCTTAAATTGTACAGTGTACTCACCGTTTTGCTAGCTCAGAAGGGCAGACATTTTTTAGAAATGGTCGAATAGTGTTCAGGAAATCTCAAAACGTGTAAATTCATTGAAAACCGGAATTCGAAAATTTTCTCAATCCTATATTTTCTTTTTATACATTCAGAATATAGTAATAAATTCACTTCTTTGAAAATAAATAGTCAATTTCAATTAATTCAAATGCATTATGTTTTACCTACAAAATATGTTTTAAAATTCATTTGACGTAAATCTTCGAAAAGTAAGGAAATTAGATCATAAATAAATTAGATAAAAAAATAAAAAAAAAAGAACTTTCGAAATCAAATCATTTTTTTAATTTGTTTATATGTTCAATAGTATAAAATTTCGATCTACCACTCATTCACTCAATAAGCATTTCTACCACTCCAAAGAGCTGTTGCCGCCATATATATAGTAATTCCTATAGATCTATCATCCTCATGTTAGCGAGCAAAGAATTTTGATGCCGAAAAAGTTTTCTAGCATCAGCCATTACAGAGTAAAAAACTCGGAAATAGTAATAGAATAGAATGTTGAAAAATTTCCAAAATGTCGAAGTATTGCGAGGCTTTTAATTGTTCTAATAAATGTATGAAAAAATGGGATAACCTTTTCATAAGTAAATTATATTTGACTGAATTATGAAAAATATAATTTTTACAATTACTTGCTCTTTATTAGTATGGTTTAAATCAGTATTGGGCAAAATAGATTAAAAAGTAATTGAATTACAATTAAATTACAATTATAATTATTTTACTGTCAATCAATTAACAAGTAATTGATTGGAAATAAATTGAATTACTTATTCAATTTATTTGTAATAATTCAATTTATTTGTAATTAATTACTTGTTAATCGATTAACAGTAAAATAGTTATAATTGTAATTTAATTGTAATTCAATTAATTTTTAATCAATTATGCCCAACGCTGGTTTAAATACTGTTTTGATATTTAATAAAATACTTTTTCAAAGTTTGATTTTTTTTTTTTTTTTTTAAGATTTTATATTAGTAAGTAATATAAAATTTTCAAAATTCTTTTAAATATAGTTAGCAGCGGCACAGGTAAAGTACGTTAGTTTTACTATATAAAAAGAGTTTAATTTAAATATTACCTAAATTAATAGATATAGTGTAAAAAGAACGAAAAATGAATTTGAAACTGTATCTGGAGTTTTTCACTCACCTTTAGTAGATAAATTATTCATAAATACTATTTGCTAAATTATCCGTATGTATTCCTGTGTGTAAATTAGATAAGAAGATTCGGGGGAAGACAGCCATTACAGAGTCTTTCTCCCATAGATATTTATTACTATATTGAAGTATAAGCACCTTCCTTTTCCCTAACATTCGATTCTGAAGCCAGAACTGCAGCCGCAGGCATAGAATGACGTAGTCGTGATGTCAGGAGGACGTCACCTCCTACGTGTGCGCACATCCCCGGCAGACGGAGCACCTTCCAGAGAGAGAGCTCAGTTGACGATCGGATCTGGAAGAGTTTGGACGAAGCATACAGAGTTGACGGCTGTATCGCCTTAATGACTTTCGTTTTGTGTTTGACATAGTTGATAAAGTACTATGCGTGCTACGAATTATGTTTAAGTGACGAACTGTCGGATATACTTTGATAATTAATTTTAAATGCTCATTAGCATCTATGTAAATATGTAAATATTTTAATTCTTTGTTAAAAGTTAAGTAAATAATAGAATTAGTATTCTTAAAGTAATTAAACGCCCACAACCCACCTGATACTATATCAGAAGTGGGATAAAGATAAAGAAAGTTGGATAGAACGCGAATTTTAATTTAAAGTAATTAAACGCCCACAACCCACCTGATACTATAATATCATATAGTAATTTATATAGATCTATCATCCCCATGTTATCGAGCAAAGATTTTTGATGCCGAAAAAAAGTTTTGGCATCAACCATTAAGGAGTATAAAACTTGGAAATCTAATACTAGAATATAGAATGTTAATGAGTTTTGAAAATGCAAAAGTAATTGCGCGGCTTTTGAGTGTTCAAATAAATATATGAAAGGAAATGGGATAAGTAAGTTAAAATATTTAACTAATTTATGAAACTAATTTTTATAATTAATTGCTTTGTTATTATTATGAAATACTGCCTTGATATTTAACGGAATATATATATATCTTTTTTTAATTTTAAGATTTTATATTAGTAAGTAATATGGAATTTTCAAAATTATTTTAGCAACGGTGGGGGTAAAGCCCGCTAATTTTAATATATAACTAGTATGTTATGGCCACCACAAGACTTTCTTCTATACATAATCCTACACAAATTTACGCAATACAAATTATTTATTAAATTATAATTTATTAAAATTATTTTCCATGATGAATGCAGAAGATTTTTATCTCAAAGCAGTATAGTAATAAATGCCGAAAGCCAATTTTGTGCAAATAAAAAAGAAGAAGAAGAATAGGAAAACGAAAGAAAGAAAAATGGGTATCTGGAGTTTTTCATTCACTTTTAATAAATAAATTATTCATAAATTTTATTTGCTAAATTATCTGTGTGTATTCCCGTGTATATGCACTTGAGGAAAGACATTCATTAGAGAGTAAAATGGCCGTCTTCCCCCAAATGAAAAGGAATCACTTTTTCTCCAAATTTATGTCTTATTACTATATCTATGCTTTCACCGAGTAAAAAGGAATCACTCCCCCCCTCCCTCGATGATCAATCTATGTCTTATTACTATCTCTATGGTTGCCGTTTAAAATGAAAAATCTGTAATCGAGATTATAGAGATGTTACATCAATACAAATTACTGTGTTCATGGTTTTACAGAATTCGGAGAAATTGCCAGATTCAAAAACTTTCTTTTAAAAGGAATTTTTTATACAAAAAATTATAAAACGAAAACGTGCATAAAAGGAAAGGCATTTTGTGATAACTATTCGATGTCATAAGAGAATTTTTTTTTTCCTCGCAAACTCACATTAAACATACCTATCGAACGATAACAATTTTAATCCTCTTCTGTAATTAATAAAATAAAAGTGTACGTCAAATTTCATGTTTGTGCATAAATATATGGATATTTGCATATGTCTGTAAATAGTGATAATAAGAATTACATTTGTAATTGCTAATATCAATCCTTAATAATAAACAAATAACATTTGCAATCATTCAAACACCCTGTTACGTATCAAAAGAACGTTTTATCAGAGGTTCAAAAATAGTATTATTCAGAACATTCTGAAAAGGTTTACTTCGTACAATCTATAAAACGCACAAGTGTGTCAACATCATAAGACATTCTGTCTCAATACGATTATTACAAATATAACAAAATACCCTATTTTCAGTTTTTTGTTGACACGTTAATAAAGAATACTCATTGAGAAGTAAGTGACAAGCATGTCAACTTGTACTAGTAGAAGTACTATTTAATTTAAAAATTTGTAGTTTAAGGTTTGCCAAAGTTTGGAAGCTCTAACTCCAATAAGAACAGAATGCTGGAATTTTCCGAAAAGATTCATTGGTTTACAAAGCTGAACTAAATTTTTCGAAAATTCTTTAAATGACAAACAAGACTAAAAATAAATAAAATGCATTCGTCGAATAGAACCTGCTTATATATTAAGAATTACTTTCTACACTCAAAAATGCCGGCAACTTTCATAACAATATCATGTGTTCTACCTAAGTGCTGAATATTCATTAAAATGCATTTGTCGACTAGAACCTGTTTATGTCTTTAAGGATTACTTTCTACACGCAAAAATGTCGACAACTTTCATTTAAAAAAAAAAAAAAAAAAAAAATCATTACAGGCTTTATTTACGAACTGAATATACATTAATTAGCGCATTTTGAAATCTCCATGGTGGTAGGTCATATATATAATGGCCAAAACCTTTGTATATTTGGCCATTATAAATATAATTTTCGTAAATATCTCCAAAACGAAAAGTCACAGAAAGACCAAAAAGGGAGGTGCACAACTAGATGTTATAACAAACCTAAATACCAATTTGCAACGTTCTACGTCAAACCGTTTTTGCGTTATGTGAGATACATTCACACATACAGACGTCACGAAAAGTCGTATAAAGTCACTGATATCTCTGAAACGAGAGCTCGTATTAAGATGCAACATGCAGGTGCACAACTCGACACCATGACAGTCACACATATAAATTTGCAACATTCTACGATGATTCGTTTTTGAGCTATGCGAAAAAAAAAAATCCATTTCGCAAATCGGGATTACAATATTTCCTCATACCTTGTATAAGGAAGTAAAAATATTAATAATGAACTATAATAAAATATTAATAATGAAATATTAATAATGAAATATTAATGAATTAAGAGTGAACTTACGTTTGGATATCCCTGGAGAGATATTCTCTTTATTGTCTACTTGCTTTTCTTCAGTTTCTTCTTGTTGCTTATCGCTTTGGTAAGTATCAATGACATTACACAAAAGAAACAATGGATTTTCCGATCCTACATTGAAAATAGAATTAAGATCAAATTATAAACTGTACTACAAATAAAACATGAAATTACACAGAGGTGTGAAAATTATTATAACAATTGTGAATTTTTTTTTTTTTTTTCTTTGTCTAGTCATTCTATTTTAATATATGCAGAAATTCTACAGCAATAAAATCATTATTTCTCTTTAAGAATAGAATATATGCATGATTTTTATTTTTATTTATTTATTACGTCATTTTCCAACAAAGTTCAAACGTGTTCACGTACGACTTCAGTTCGTACGCCTGTCTATTCGTGATTTTTATTTTCATAAACATTTTTAGAATTATTTAGCGATCACATCACAAATAGAGTTCTAACAGATGACGTCACGAGCATGTTTGCTGAGGGACAGTTGACCTCACTGACCCATTTTATCAATACGGAATAGTGTTACAAATTTATTGTAACTCAGTGTTGTAAATGTATTTGCAAAAGCATAAAAAAATTCGACTACTACGCTTCCAAAAGCATGGAAAAATTAGCGTTGTCCTTCAGCAAAGTACGGTTACTAAGAAGAAAGTCACGTGGTTTTTAGAACTCTATACTGTTTCATAAATACTCTTCAATGTCATCGGAAAATATGAAAAATGCATGGCACAATTGAAAATGCGCATTTACTATTTTTCGTGGCCCTTTTATGTAAATGAATCATTAATAGTAATCGCATCATCTTCTATTAGCGACATCCTTTATTACATCTGAAAATGTATGTTTATTTCATATGTTTAGCACAGCATAAAAAAGCAGTAATAAAAAAAAAGAAAGAAAAAGAAAAGCACAATATTTCATAACGTTACTGTGGGGGAAAATTATACTTAAAATTATAAATTAAATTATAAACAAATAATACCTATTTTGAAAAAATCTTTTGTGAAAAATTTCCAGTGTCAAAAAATGGCTACTAGGAATAAGAGAATAGCGTTTACATTTATTTAAATTAATGTGTGGGATAAATAATTAGTGATTTAGAACAATGATAATTTTAGGGGAGAAAAACTGATGTAAATTTTCTTATAAAGTTTCTCGTTTGCAACTTGTAAATTTCGATGTTGATCTTATGATAAATCAATATATTTTTTAGGGCGTAATATTACTGAAGTATAGTGAGATATTAAATCTTTCGGTTTCGTTTACTCATCCTAAACTTATATGTTAAACTATCGCCTTAGAAAAGTTCTTGAAAAAGTCAGGATACTTTTTTTAAGCTGATGTAACAAGTTTTATTAAAAATATTGAAATGTGCATTAATTAATTAATTTATTTATTTTACCATGTTTTTATTAACTTCGATTGTTGTTTGTTTTGTGAGGTTGAGACGACAGAACGTCACCACAGTTTGTGTAAAATTAAGCTGGATCCAGCAAAGTAGAAAGTTGGGACGGTTAAATCACTTCGACGGCAGTGACTCGGCGAAAGTTTAGGTCCGGTTAGTTTTGTGTTGGCAGGGTGCTGCAACGAAGGAATTAGGCTGTGGAAGGTAGATGAATTGGAAGTGATTTTAAAAGTATTGATTGAAATGAAGAGAAAGGAAGTTGGTAGTAAGTAGTATAAGATGGAGATGGTTTTAGTAGATAGGAGGAGATTGTGGAGTAAATTGTAAAGATTCTTGTTTTGGCGAGTATTGAGGTGTGAAGTAGAGAAGATTTAGTTGTGTCAAGATTAAGCAGTGATGAGTGTTAGTGTTCGTATCTACTAGCATTCGTGAAGGTGATGTTAGATCAGTCGGGAATCCGCTAATCCACAGTGAAGTCACAGTAGCGGAGTAAAAGAGTGCATCCGTCTGTACACCTTCGACTGTTTGCTGGGATGAGATATTTAAAATTATCTAATTTAATTTCTGATGCATATATTTTGGTAAAGTAATTAAATACGCTGACTGAGCTATCTTGATTGCCAGACCGCCCTCCCATTAATCTGTTCAAATAAAAGTCTTATTTATTAGTTTAATTCAAGTCTCGTGCTCTTTGCTTATCCATTTAGTTATCTAAGTAATTAATTAAGATGGAGTTTGCATAAACGCAAACCTCACAGTTTATCCAGTGCAAATCTTGCAATTGATTTTTAACTAACTTCCCGACTAGCTAGACATTTGAAACTTTCAGAATACGGTGAAAATGCATTTTTTTTTTTAATACTTTTAAACAACTGTTTCGGGTTCCTGCTGCCTTCGGCAGCGTTACCAGTACAAAGCTTACAATCGATTTTTAACTAACTACCCAGCTAGCTAGTCTAGCCATTTGAAACTTTTATAATAGCTCAAAACACGATAACAATGAATTTTTTTTTTTAATACTTTTAGCCAATTGTTCCCGCTGCCTTCGGTAGCGTTTATATGATTCAACAGAAATTTTAAAAACATGGTATATAAAAAGTCCTTTTTATCTTGTAATTATTCAAATTATACAGCATCCTGTTTCACTTTGTAGTTTAGTAAAACGACCATTTCCAAATCTTTTTTCCAACTCTAATTTTAAATTAACAAACATATTTTCCGTATGTAAGTAAATAAATAAATCAACCTAATCTTTCGAAAGTTTGTTGAAAAAAAAAAAAAAAAGAAAACATGAGAATATTAATTCAATGAAAAGAAAAGAAAAGCAAATTTACTCACACTTGAAAACAATTTTTTTTAAAGTAATAATAATTTTAAAAAAAAAAAGACAGTAAATTAAGTAAAATTTTGAGAAATCTTATTTCAAAGTAATACTTTTCATTCTATTTTACGATAAAATTTCAAAAATGTGTAATATATATCGACTGTTCAATGTTAAAATGTACGTGGTGTTTGTGTGTGTGTGTGTGGGGGGGGGGATATTTAAAATTTTGTTGCATAATGACTTGTTATACATTAAATTAAAGCTAATTCTAAGTTAAGGTTGGTTGAATTTAAAACTTGCATGTCGTAGCCACCACAAGATTTTCTTCTATATTTTGCTATGCAAATTTACTCAGTAAAACTAACACTGCGCTGACAAAAAAAAAAAAAAAAAAAAAAAGTCGAGCCCTGATACCATTTTTGTTGATTCTTATATAAAATGACCTCTTGAATCCAATTATGATCCCCATTTTGCCCAATCACCTACCGTTCTCTCGGAACGTCACCCCCCTCCCCCAATTTTTATCACTATTCGATAATTTTATGACAATGAATTACATTTGGAGAATGGAAAAGAATTATTTTAACACTTAAAAACATAAAAATATATAATGTTCAATAAATAATAATAATAATTGATTAAAAAAATACAATAACTGTAATACATAATTTTAGTGGCAAATCCCACCCCCACCCCCAAAGTTTCCCCTTGCTGCAAATATTCATGTTTTAGAATTTTCCAACTCTGTAGCCCCTCAGAAGATAGCTAACAGTTAAAATAAACCTTTCTCTCCCTACAAATCAAATATATAACCATAAAATTTCCGAAAAGTGATAAAAATAGAAGGGTGTCCCTGAAAAACGGTGTGTGATAGGGCAAAATGAATTTCATATTCGGTTTCAGGAGGTCATTTTACATACGAATTTGCAAGAATGGTGTTAGAGCCGATTTTCATGCCGAGCAATGCGATTTATTAAAACTATTATTTATTAAAATTATTTACCATAATGAATGCAGACGATTTTCCTCTTGGAGAAGAGAAACACTAAATATTAAAAAAAGGAAAGAAAAAGAAAAAAGGCAATTTTATTTTGTATAAATAACATCTTAAAAAATGCATTTTTATAATAGTTATCTCACACATCAAGTTTCGTACAGTTATATACCATAGAAATTGAGATATTGCCTCCAACGTTCTCGTTCTCAGGAAAAATTGCAGCATAGCAGATGCACATATAGGCCGATATGCATCCAAATCGAATCAGCATAATGTCTCATAATGACTTTCACACGTATCATGTTTTGTTCGATTATAAGCAATAAAACCTAAGATATAACCTTCCCTTAAATTGCGAAAATCGCTTATAGTAGCGCCACCTTTTGAGCGATTGGCACCAAAAGTTGATAAGCACTAATTTAGGTCAAGGTGCATCTACAGATACATTTATATGCAATTCTGGTAGTATTTCTTGAGATACTGTCGCCATAAAACGCTTGTCACACATACACACACAGACAGACATTTTCTAAAAATGATCAAATCGTGTTTTGGACTTCTCAAGGCATGTAAATCCATCAAATTTATTGCAAAAAAAATTTTAAATTAAAACTAATATTAATGACTATTACAAAGCAGTGTTGACAAATAATGAAAAGTAGCATCGCCCAGTGGTCGAAACGCGACCACCTTTTTTGCAAAGCAAAGCAAAGTAATTTCTTTCTCATAAACGGAATTAAATTGCAACACATCTACGCCAAATTATCGATATGCATCCAAAGTGAATCAGCAGAGTTTTACTTAATATATTTCTCTAAGTCTGATACACTGTAGATGCTTTGAGCCTTTCCTAAAATGAGATGAAATCGTAACGTGGAAGCGCCCCCTGTTCGGTGATATAGCCCAAAAGCTAATCGGCACCAATTCAAACCAAGGTCCAACCGAATATCAAGTTCGGTTAAATTAAGTTCATTGGTTCATAAAATACAGTGTTCGAACTCAAAAAGACAGATAGTTTATAAAAATGGTCGAATTGAGTTCAGTAAATCTCAAAACGTGTAACTTCATCAAAAACTGAAAATCTAAAATTTTTCTGAATCTTATACTTTCTTCTTATATATGCAGAGGATAGAATAAAAAAATCCACTTTTTTAAAAAATAAGTAGTCAATTTCAGTTAATTCAAATGCAAGAAAATCTCAAACCGCGTAAATTCATCAAAAACCGGAAATCAAAAGTTTTTCCGTAACTTCTACTTTCTTCTTATACATGCAGAAGCTAGTAATAAATCCACTTTTTAAAACTAGTATGCTGTGGCCACCACAAGACTTTCTTCTATATTTTCCTATACAAATTCATGCAGTAACAATAAAAAAAAAAAAAAAAAAAAAAAAAAAACGATTTTTTTTTTCAAAGTTTTCTTTCGTTAAAAAAAAAAAAAAAAAAAATCAATAACTTTGTTTTAAATTATCACATATTTATAGTTCAACCATTCGTTTTAAAGATATTGACGAGACCTTTCGAAAGATACCCATCTTGAAAATTTACCCCCCCCCCCTCCCGGGGGGTACTTTCCCTTTCCCCTGGGGGGGGGGGGGGGGCAAGCGATGACCGAGATTTTTTTCCTAATTAACTACTACTATTATCAATAATTCATATTAATTTCACAATCACAGGTTAAGAATAACTCCCATTATGTACATTTATACGAAATTTTGTCCCATACTGCCATGTTAAAAATTTAGAAAAAATACGATCACAGCACCACCTGTTGAGTGATTGATCCCCAAATCTAATCAGCCCCAGTTTATGTCAGGGGCCAACTAAATACCAAGTCTGGTTAAACTTCGTTAGAAAAAAAAAAAATACGATTTTTTTTCTAAGTTACTTTTTGTTAAAAGTAAAAAAAATCGATAACTTTGTTTTAAATTATCACAGATTTATAGTTCAACCATTCGTTTTAAAGGTATTGACGAGACCTTTCGAAAGATACCCATCTTGAAAATTTACTCCCCTCGAGGGGGGGACTTCCCCCCCCAGGGGGGTTCACGAGGCTCCTACGCATACAAAATTTTTTCCCCAGTTGATTACCTCTATTATAAATAATTCTTGTAAATGTCATAATGATTACTAAAAAATAATTCTCTTTATGCACATTTATACAAAATTTTGTCCTATATCACCATGTTAAAAATTTAGAAAAAGCGGGATGGCAACGCAACCTGTAAGACAATTTTTACCAAAAGTTGATAGGCACTAATTCATGTCAAGGTGCAACTACATACTAATTTGTATGAAATTCTGTGCAGTAGTTCCTGAGATACAGTTGCCACAAAATTTTGTCACACACACACACACAGACAGACAGACAGACAGACATTTTCTAAAAAGGGTCAAATCGTGTTCTACAGCTCTCAAAACGTGTAAATCCATCAAAAACCCGAGGTCGAAAATTTTTACGAATCCAATACTTTCTCTATATTACATATAGAAGAAAGTAAAAATTAGTAGTCAATTTCAGTTAATTGAAATGCAAGGAAATCTCAAAATGTGTAAATTCATTGAAAACCGAAAATCAAAAGTTTTCCCAAATCTTAAACTTTTTTTTATATATACATGTAGGAGATATACGCAAGCGAAATGTGACCGTCGTTATTGGGG
Source organism: Salticus scenicus (assembly GCA_963930645.1). Classification (NCBI taxonomy): domain Eukaryota; kingdom Metazoa; phylum Arthropoda; class Arachnida; order Araneae; family Salticidae; genus Salticus; species Salticus scenicus. Next base: position 371,709,917 of record OZ005649.1, on the reverse strand, counting down.
CCAAATAAAAGATTTCCTATGTTAATCGTTCATTGGATTTTTTGTAAAAAATTATTAAAAATTGAGGAAAATTATTTCCCGATTTCAATCCCTATATTAGGGTATAATTAAAAATTAGTCATCGTGAACATGTGTTAGATTAAGTTATTTTGCTGTCAAATTGACAAAATTTTAAATTTCAAAACTCTAGGAACAAAATAGAAACAAAATGGACATTGATTTGATATCTGTTGGTCCTTGGTGTTTTGTGAATTTGGCAATGAAAAACTTAATGCGAAAACATATATGTCAGAGTATATTTTCGTAATACATATATATTCTACGAAATATTGTTTCATATTATTGATTGCTCGTTATTAGATAACCATGATTTTTGAAAGGAATTAAATATGTTCGCCTGGTCATTTGGACATCTTTAATTACTTTTTTTTTTTTTTTCGCCAAGGACGGCAGACACCAAATCTGTTCCTTTGAAATGAATCTCATTCCACTGAAATTAAATGTTTATGTTTAGATTCGAAAATGGAAGTCTGTCATTTTATTTTTCCAGAGTTTTGAAATTTAAAATAAAAATTTTACAGAAAAACTAACTCAATCTAACACACACAAACAGTAACTTATATATAACTACTAGCAGGCTTCGCCCGCTTCGCTGGACCCTATTTTTAAATGAATCACTATAAATACTGAATTCTCAAAATTGGATTAATTTTTATCACGTGAAAAAAAAAAAAAAAAAAAAAAAAAAAAACGAAACAAAATCTGATTAGGAAAAATGTCGCACCGGGTTCTCACTGCCTTCGAAAAAAATTCCCAAAATTCCCAAAATGCTCTAACTCTTATTTCTGTTAATCCCCCCCTTCGCCCCCCCCCCCTCCAGTCCATCCTAATAATTTTACTAATTCGAAAATATCCGCAATCGATTTCTAAATATCAAAAACCTCTATGCACCAGTTTTGAACGATCTATCTCTATTTTTATTTTTTTGCCCCACCACTCTCCCTCCTCCCTTCCCAATAATTTTAAAAATTCGAAAATATCCGCAATCGATTTGTAAGTATCGAAAACCTCTATGTACCAATTTTGAATGATCTAACTCTATTTTATTTATTTATTTTTGCCCCTCCGCCCCCCCCTCCCGTCCCTCCTAATAACGTTACACATTCGAAAATATCCTCATTCGACTTGCAGGCCTCTAAAACCAATCTGTACCAATGTTGAACGGCCTAACTGCATTTCTATTTGTTTTTGCCCATAGCTCCCCTTACCGCCACTCCTAATAATTTTACAAATTCAAAAATATCCGCATTCAATTTTAAGTATCGAAAAGCATTTGTGTACCAGTTTTGAACGATCTAACTCTATTTTTATTTTTTTGCCCCCTCCTCCCCTCCCCCTTCTCGCCCCTCCTAATAACTTTACACTTTCGAAAATATCCCCATTCGATTTGCAGGCCTTCAAAACCTATCTGTACCAATTTTAAATGCCCTAACTGTATTTCTATTTGTTTTTGCCCATAGCCCCCCTTCCCGCACCTCCTAATAATTTTACAAATTCGAAAATATCCGCAATCGATTTGTAAGTATCGAAAACCTCTATATGCCAAATTTGAACGATCTAATTCTATTTTTCTTGCCCCCCCCCCTTTCCCCTCCTAATAACTTTACACTTTCGAAAATATCCCCATTCGACTTGCAGGCTATTGAAACCTATCTTTACCAATTCTGAAAGGCCTAACTGTATTTCTAATTGTTTTTGCCCCTGTTGCCCCACCTGGGGGCTGAATTTTTAAAATTCCTGAAATTGGTTTTTAGATATTTGTATTAGCTATATTTTATAGCAAACATTTCACGTATATCTGTTTTTTTTTTGTTGTTGTTGTTGTTGTTTGTTTTTTTTTTGTTTGAGGAGTTTTTTTTTTTTTTTTTTTTTTTTTTTTTTTAAGGATTATGCGAAATCACGTTTTACGCATGTGAAATCCCGTTTCCCCCCCCCGCCCCCCCTTGGGGACCGAATTTCGAAAATTCCAGTAATTGGTTTTTAGACATTTATATTAGCTATATTTTAAAGCAAAAATTTTACGGATATCTGTTTTTTTTGTTTGAGATATGACGGATTTTTTGAATTCACGTTTTGCTCCCCTCCCCCCCTCTCGGGGGGCGAATTTTTTTCAATTTTTTTTTATCCTAAACCATCCCTGACCTATAAGAAAAAAAACAAAAAAAGAATGATCGAAATCGGTCAAGCCGTTTACGATTTTATAAAGGACATACAGACAAACATTCATTTTTATATACATAGATAGCCAAATATTCGATTGAAATCGGGAGATAATTTTCCCTAATGTTTAAAAAAAAAAAAAAAAAAAGAAAGAAAGAAAGAAAAAATCCAATAGACGATTAACATAGGAAATCTTTTATTTGGCCCCACAGACCAGGAAGTTTTATATATATATTCCAATTAACAATTAAAAATTTGTCCTATAATGTAAAATACAAAATATAAGTATAAAAACATCTAATACAATTGACTTGCGCATTAGAAAAAGAAGTATCATTATATTTAGAAATATAAATAAAACTTTTTTTTCAGTCTTTGAATAATTGTTATTTTTTTCAAACACACAGATACATTCTCCAAGACCTAGACCTCAATTAAAATTGCCTATCCTGCTCTCATTCGATTCAGTACCTAACCATTGAATTAAATTCTATCCTGATTTTTTTTTCTTCCTTGAAGTCTTTACTGTGAATTTCATTTGTTTATGTGCGGATTTTTAGGAGTCTGCTGTATATGTAGACTCCCAGTATCTTTCCATTTTTTTTTTTTTTTTTTTAATGGATTCCTTTGATTTGTAGTTTCTCCTATATACCTAAAAAGAAAGTATTGATTCGTTTTCAATTTAATGATAAGTTAGAGCAACTCTGGAATAATGCGAATAATATTTACATGTAAGTAATAGTAGTTTTTTATTAAGTTTGTAGAAGCTTTACCTCCTTATCGCAAAGACAATTAATCCCTTCCCGTCCCCCAGAAGAGCAATTCAACAGGTGGGGGTTGAGATGGCGAGCGCAGTTGCATATTTTGTGGCACCTGCGGGCGCAGTTGAAATACACCGCTTTCCTACCCCTGTGTGCAAAATAGCTCTTTTGGTTTTATTGCAGCTGTTGCTTTAAGTTATAGCATAGCAACAAAATAGTAATGAGAAAGCATAGAAAACGAATAAATTTAAAATTATTCAGCAAGAGTTTAACAAAAAAAAAAAAAGAAAAAGATAGTCGGATTTTTTATATTATTCTGTCTAATTGTGCGTAAACTCTCCCTTACCCTATAATAATAAATAGTTTTCTCTTCAAAAACATTTTCTTAAAAGTGTAAACAAATTTTAAATCCTGATTATGAAAGAATAAAGAAAAAAGATAGTTAACATGAAAATATTTTGAAATTTTATCTCTGAAAAATAAAGTATACACGTATCAAATTGATAAAAATACATATCTGAAGTTCAAGCTACTACCATATTTCTTGAAATAATTGGAAATTAATTTTCTTCACTTACCCAATTACTAACGTTTTCGATTTCTATTAATAAATGCAATATTATTCTTTCTGCACCCCGGAGGTAAAGGACACGATGTCTATTTTGTGAAAAGTATTAGCACCATGTCCTTTTTTGTGCATTTATAGATTTATACAGAGGCATTAAGCACTATTTTCCAGCTAACATAAAGGTGATTGGAAAATAAAACCATGTACATTTTCTTTATTCATGACAAATGTATTTGATTGTAGTACATCAAAGACCTGATGCTCTTTTTACAAAATGAACATAAGTGTCCTTTACCTCCGGGGTACAGATTTATGAATGTAAATCGTTGTATTAATTAATCCCAAGAAAAAATCTTATAATCTATTAAAATGATTAAAATACTACTAATGATTAAAGTATAATCTACGGTGAAATAGTTCTCTAAATCTTTCGGGAAAGGGGAGAGGAAAACAGCGGGGAAAAAAATGATAATTTTTGACATTACAATGAAATAAGGATTATTCAGTATTTATTATGCAAATACTATAATATTAAATTCAAGGCAAAAAAATTTTAGATACATTGTATAGTTTTTTTTTTTTTTTTTTTGTAACAAATATCTATATAATATTTCTCTAACGTAGACCAATTACAATTATATTTTGTAGAAACGATACGATAGAGACAATAAAATATGCGAGGATAAAAAATAATATACAAGTGATATTTAAGCATGCGGACTCAGTTCAGTGATATAATAAAATTAAATAATAATAATAATAAAATGACGATATTTGTCTGATTAAATCATTTTATAGAAAAATTCATTTTTAAAAGTTGCATCTTTACAATTCTTGTAAGCGTCATTTTAAACGAGCAATACTTTAAAGATATAAACAAAATATCAACTTTTGTCATAAATTGATTGAAAAACGCAATAATAAAAAAATATGATCAAAAAAGCAGGTACTAAGTGTTTTTAACAAAAAATTATGCCAAAATGAATAAATAATAAAAAAGTAAAATAAAAGGGATCTCGCCAACAGGGCGGCAAAAATTTTAAAGTCGCTATAGGGGTCTTGCCTGGGAAAATATTAAAACTGGGTCGTCAAAGTTGAATTTTACTTTGAAACTTTTCTTTGAATGATTTGGTTTAACTATCATTAGCGTTTCATCCCCCCAAAAACTAATAATAATTTGGTTTCTGGTGAATTAAAGTTTTAATTGGATGGTGAAATTGGTATAAGACTTTCAATTTTTAAAGGTAAATAAAAAGGAGAAATAAACTGCGAAAATTTCGCATAGATTTGCTAGTCAATAATAATTCATCTTTTTCAATAATTAACGTTGAATCATACATTAATAAAGACATAATACAAAATGAACCTTTTTTTTAAAAAGTATTTGTAGCTTTAAATAATTTACTATAAAACATTTACAAATTTACTTAGTTAATGTATATCTTGGGGGTGGGTACTAAAACTCTTTCTTCCGCTTTAGAACCAAAAAGGACTTTCTAAATATAAAATATATTTCAATGGAGTTTTAGTTTAAATGCTAAGCTTAAGAAAAACAAATAAATAAAAAAACAATAATATTAATATGAAATATATTATACAAACATTTTATTTATTTATTTTCAACTTTTCTGTTTATGGATTTTCTGGACTTGTCCTCAAAATGTATAATATATCAAAAATTTTATTTTAAAAACAGTCCCTTCACTCCCCCCCCCCTCGGAAAAAAAAAAAAAAACTGGTAAGATAAATTAATTGCGAAAAAATTAATTCTTTTTTTTTTTTTTTTTTTTTTTTTTAACAAATCTATTTGTTTATTCATTTATTTGCAATATTGAGAAAATTCACAACTGCTAAATTCTTTCTCGTTTTTCAAAAATTGATTTGTCAAATTTTTAATATTTTATTTTGGAGCTAAAAGTACAAAGAAAAATACCCTTAGTTAATTTTTCGCATTTTTAACTCGAAAATAAAATATTTTGAAAAATAACTTTTGAAAAATGAGAGTACAAATTTAGCAGTTGTGTATTTTCTGAATGTAATTTGCGTACCAAATTTCCCCATAGAATAACATGAGATTTGACAAACGGCAAAGACTGACAAAGAGAAAATCGCTCGTTCGCTCTCTCTCTCATTCACTCTGTCTGTAGCTGGAATTTTTGTTGGACATTCCCTACTTTAACTTACGAACATTTATTGTATTTATTTTAAATCAGGTAATTTGAAATAAATACAATATCCTCATTTACTTGTTGAATTTCTTTTATTTTTTCCTCTCCCTCCTTCTCTACAATCCCTAGAATACAAGGATAAAAAACTTTTACTAAAACCGCGATTTTTTTAATTGACTGATTCATTTTCATTTCATTTCAAAGTTCCAGGTCATCAGGCGGCTTCATCTATTTTGATGAAATCTAAGGATTAGAGGTTTTGAGAAATAGAAATCGACAAGATAAGTTGTAAATCTTCGATAACAAAATTTCATTTCGTAACTTTATCTTCGCTGCGATAAATAATATTAACATAAAGCAAACGGTTTTAACCATTTCGATAATTATTAATCATAGATGACAATTTCAAGAGTATTTTAAATTTAAAATGGCAACAAAATAAAAATTGCTCGATTTAAATGTAAAAAAAAAAAATAATAATAATAAAAACATACGTTGTACTAGAAGAATATATATACTAAATCAATATTTGTCAAAAACAAGAATAAATTTCGTTATTATTAGTTTTTTTCATTTTCTGTTTTAAATATAAAATGTTTTAGGAAGTGGTGTCGAATTTAGTGTTTTTAGATGATTTTACAGCGAAACAGAGTATTTTATTATGTTATTTTTATTTCTAACTTCATGAATATCACCACTCAGAAAATGTAATAGCGAGAAAGGGGGGAAAAAAAAACGAAAAAGAAAGAAAAGAATGCTGAATAATTGCATTTTTAATACACACACACACACACATTAAAACATTCCTTGGAAAATTATAAGCAGCATTATTTAAAAATTATAAGGTCAATTAAATTTAAAAAAAAAAAACTAGTATGTTGTGGCCACCACAAGACTTTCTTCTATATTTTCCTATATACATATTCAATCAGTAACAATATTTAAAAAAAAAAAAAAGAAAAAAAAAATTACAATTTTTTTCTAAGGTTTTTTTTTTTTTTTTTTTTGTTAAAAGTAAAAAAAAAATCGATAACTTTGCTTTAAATTATCACAGATTTACAGTTCAACCATTCGTTTTAAAGGTATTGACGAGATCTTTCGAAAGATACCTATCTTGAAAATTTATCCCCCCCCCGGGGGGTACTCCCCCCCAGGGAGGGGAAGCGATGCCCCCACATGCACAGAAATTTTTTCCTAGTTTACTATTACTATTATCAATAACTCATATTAATTTTACAATCACAAGTTAAAAATAACGCTCATTATGTACATTTATACGAAATTTTGTCCTATACTGCCATGTTAAAAATTTAGAAAAAATGCGATCACAGCGCCACCTGTTAGGCTATTGATCCCCAAATGTAATCAGCACCAGTTTATGTCGGGGACCAACTAAATACCAAGTTTGATTAAATTTCGTTAAAAAAAAAAAAAAAAAAAAAAAAAAAAAGATTTTTTTTCTTTTTTTCGTTAAAAGTAAAAAAAAATCGATAACTTTGTTTTAAATTATCACAGATTTATGGTTCAACCATTCGTTTTAAAGGTATTGACGAGACCTTTCGAAAGATACACATCTTGAAACTTTGCCCCCCCCCCCCCAGTGGGGGGGGGAACCGATGCCCCCACATGCACAAAATTTTTTTCCTAGTTAACTATTACTATTATCAACGAGACCTTTCGAAAGATACCCATCTAGAAAATTTACTCCCCCCCCCGGGAAGTAAATTTTAAGGGGGGGTACTTCCCCTCTAGTGGGGGGGAACCGGAGCCCCCACATGCACAAATTTTTTTTCCTAGTTAACTACTACTATTATCAATAATTCATATTAATTTTACAATCATAATTTAAAATAACGCTCATTATTTACATTTATACGAAATTTTGTCCTATACTGCCATGTTAAAAGTTTACATAAAATGCGATCACAGCGCCATCTGCTGGGCGATTGACCCCAAAATCTAATCAGCACCATTCCATGTCAGGGTCCAACAATATACCAAGTTTGGTTCAATTTCATTCATTGGTTCGTGAGATACGGTGAAAAATACGAAATTTTGCGATCACAGCCCCACCTGCTGGGCAATTGATCCCCAAATCTAATCAGCACCATGCCCCGTCAGGTTCCAACTATATACCAAGTTTGGTTGAAATTCATTCATTGGTTCGTGAGATACGGTGAAAAATACGAAATTTTGTCCTATACTGCCATGTTAAAAGTTTACATAAAATGCGATCACAGCGCCACCTGCTGGGCGATTGATCTCCAAATCTAATCAGCACAATGCCCCGTCACGGTCCAACTATATACCAAGTTTGGTTGAATTTCACTCATTGGTTCGTGAGATACGGTGAAAACAAGAAACCACAGACAGACAGACAGACTTTTTAAAAACTATCAATTCGTGTTCAGGACATCCCAAAACGTATAGATCCGTCAAAAAACGGAGGTCGAAGATTTTCGCGAATCCAATACTTTCTCTATATTACATATAAAAGAAAGTAAAAAACTGAAGTAAAAGCATTGTTTCCGGCATTTGAATATAAAAGCATGACTTTGGTAGTAAAGATACTTTATCTGAATACTTATCTTTAGAGAAATTCTTGAAAAAGGGTATAACATAACTTTATGATTTAAAAAAGTGAAACAAAAAATGCAAGCATTGCTGTATTTGTGAAATTAGTAAGTTTTAAGGCATGCGTACATCTTTCAGAGATGCCAACTTCTAATGACAAAAAAGCAGGAGATTTTTTTAACAGAAATCACGATATTTTTTCCAACAAGAAAGTTTGTAAGAAAAATGAGTAAAATAATGCAAATTTAATTTTAAGTAAAGCTTTATAAGTTTAGGAGGCTTTTACAAAGCATCAGTATTAAAATTAAGCGAATAATATATTTTCTTGCAGTAAAACAAACTATCAAAAAAAAAAAAAAAAAAAAACCCTCAGACATACAGTTGTTTAAAATTTAAATAAAAATCGACAGATTTGATCATTCTGCTCCTAATATAAAACAATAAGAATCTTAATTATCTTTGTAAAAGAAAAGGTTATAAAGAAATGAAAAATATCAGCTATATTCTAATGAAATTTGAATTCTTTAAGTTTTCAATAGTTATGGTATTTAAAAAAAAAAAAAAAATCTTTTGATAATGAGACATTTTTCATTATGCAAAAAAGAAAGTTAAAAATTTATTCTTAGCAAAAATTAGTTTCAAAGCATTATATAGTAATTCACATTCAAACTGAACTTGATAAATTGCAGAACAAGATAAACTTCAATTTTCTTTCAAATTTTTTTACCCAATCCCGTAGATTTTAAGCATAAATTATGCTAAGAGGGATAGATAAAAATTACATCCAAAAAACCAGGAGAAATGAGTGGAAAATCAGGAGCATAGAAAAACAAGCAAAAAGCAGGAGACTTGGCATGTTTAATCTTTTATACGCGATTTTCGTCAAAAAACGCATTTTTCAATTTTCATCTAGGAATAACCTTCAAACCTTTATCTGTTTGAATTTTGTTTCTAAAGTAAATAATAGAACCCAAGTTATGACGTTTTAAAGAATACATGACAGCACAAAACAGAAATTATTTTGAAGCAAAATTTGCCGCAAAACATGATATCTCCTATACTCTTACTTCAAAGGTTATAAAATTTAGCATACATTTTTACAGTCTTATACATATTATCCAGGTTTTGACCTACTTTTATAAAGAGTAGCTTTAAATTTGTTCATTTTCTGGGATTAAAAAAATGTGACGAAATTTTCGGGTTTTTTTTTTTTTTTTTTTTTTTTTTTAATACAATTAGTTTGATAGCACTAATTCCAAAATTATAAAATACAAATTTATAATAGTAGTTCAAATCCCAAAACATACTTTTCACAGTAAAAATCTTTTTTTTTTTTTTTCCTTAATATTAATTATTTGTTATTATTTTGTGTTTTGCATAACTGTCATTTTTTAGACAGCTCATAGATGCTTTTACTAATTTTTTTTTTTTTCCTTGCTTTTTTTTATATATTATAATACTTTTTAATGGAAATGAAGAAATTAAAAAAAAAAAAAAATGTAAGCATTAAGAGAAAAACAAAAAAAAAAAACCTCTAAATGTGTACGTATACCTTAAAAACAACGATTTTGAATGTATTTAAAAAAAATTTAAAAAATGGGGGGGGGGGGGAGAGAAAAAGGAAAAAAAATCTAACTAAATACTTAAAAATACCTAAAAAACTTATTTTGGCGATTTTTGCTTAATTTATTAATGAAATATAATATTGGTTTTCTGAAAAAAAGTTCAAACTAACTTCAATTTTTGAATATATTGATTATATCTAGTGAATATTACGCAAAACTTTATTTATTTTTTTTTTTTGTGTGTGTGTGTGTGTGAAATAATCATGCTTTTTTTTTTTTTTTTACTGTAATTTCCTTTTTTTTTATATTTAGTTTCCTTTTAGAGCAATCTGCTTATTAATATATTCACTTATCACATTGGTGAAACAAAGTAATTAGTGTATAAGATATCAATAAGTGTAATGTGTTTGGTAATTGTTTAAAATAAATAAATAGCTGTAGGTTAAAAAACTGCCATTAAGGAAATAATACAGTTTTTAATAAAAAATTTTAAATTGAAAAAAGAAATATTATGTAATAAAAATTTTAAGAGATGCTTGACAATTGGGAATAGCTAGGCAAGGTCAATTCAATTGTGCCTAACGGACAATCAGGGCTTGCATGCAAATTTGAAAAGTGAAAAACATTATTAAAGTTTCCGTTAATTATTTATAAAAAGTATTGGCAATATTTACCTATCTTAAATATATTAATTCTTTCTGTTGAACGCAGTTTTTGGAACCTTTCAATACAAGTTATATTTGAATAAGTAAATTCTAAAATAAATTATGTAACGGATCGCGAAATAACGCTAAAAAAACTTTGCTATACGTTAATAATTTACTGTATTTTGTATTGTAATTAAAAATTCTTACTTATCTTTCCATCACACTAATTTTTGTGTGACTCTTCGCACATATTATAACTTTTTAAAAGGTATGGGACCAATTAAATTATTTTCATTTCATTATTATGAGTATCTAAAAATATTGCATTATCGTTACTGTTCCGTATAAATCTACTAGTGCACGAAAAAGTAGCATCCCATTGTATGAAATACTGATTAACACGACCTTTCTCATTTTTTGATACGAGTAAAAATATTTTGAAACAATCGTTAATTTAGACATGCATGTGTTTCCGAAGCGTGATAGTCACTTCTCCATTCCCCAAATAATAATAAATAAATAAAATGACAATCTTGTATTAATATATATTTTAAAGAGTTGGATTGATCCATTGTTTCACATAGTTTTCTTTTCTTATCAGGGCCCGATTAAGCTTTGAAGCTAGGGGAACCTCAGCATCATTTCAGCGCCCCTTTTTATTTCGGAAAATCTTGTTTTCCTGTTACATATTGTAATATAAAAATGCTATAGACCAAAAAAAAGTGTGTATTTATTATTATTATTATTATTATTTTTTTTTTTTATCTATCTCGGTGGTTTCTACACAGAACATTAAAATCATACAACTTTTTAATTAAGACCATTCAGATTTTTTAGGTTAAATAATAGATTTTTCCCGAAATAGTGAGTGTTTTGTCTTGTTTTAGGTAACCTTTCTCAGAAAAAATTCAATCTCAGTAGGAAAATATGAAACAAAAGATTCAAGACCATGTTTTTAATCTTTATGGGGCCCCCTCTTAAATTTTAGAGGGGAAGCTTGTGCTTCCTGAGCCTTTTGGATAATCAGGCCCTGGTTCTTATATTAAATATATAGATAAATTACATAATATATGATATATAATATTATATAAAAACTGAAAACTATGCGTAAGAAAAGGAATCAAAAGCATAAGGGAAAAATCAAGCAGAAAATTCAGAAATAGCATATCAAAATATATATTTAAATCTAAGCAGAATAACATATATCTACAAAATTAAATCACATTAATGTTCATTATTTCTCAAAGGACAAATAACTAAAAGGACACTTTTAAAAGTGGTAAACTTTTAAAATGATTATTTCTTCCACAAAATAAAAAGTACATTTCATTCGGCTAATAGAATTTAATTCTGCTCAAGCAATTTGAAACCTTACGGCACATTTATATAAAACAAAAATATCCAAAATTCATTATAAAACATTTTATCTCTAAAACATTTTATATCTCTAAAATCTTTTACCTAATATTGAATAACAGTAACGAATAAATAGTTATACAATAAAAATTACTCCGTGATTTATCATAATAATCCTTTTTAATAATATAATTTCTGATATGGTAAACCTTTCTGCATTGAAATTGTCAAAACTACAGGAAAATACGAAGAATTTTAGGAGGTAAAAATTAAGTTGATTCAGGCATTAATAATTCTTCAAGCCAAATTTAAAATACAGTCAAGATGTGTGTGTGTGTGTAATGAACTTATTTATAAAGAAAATGTTACATGCATATAAAAAAAAATTACCTTCGGTCATTGTAGTAGAAAAATATCCAAGCCAAATATGTCAAAACACAAAACAAATATGTCAGACGCCTTAACACCAAACAAATCTGCCAAATAAGAGAAGTAACTGGCCACTGCCAAAATTTTACCTCTGAAATTTGAAATGACTGCGCAGCCACCTCCCCCCCCCCCCCCCCCCACACACACACTTACACTTTACTGAAAGCTTTCATCCGCCCTGCTATAAACTTCTACCTTGTTCATCCCCCCCTCTCCATTCTTAACTTTTCAAAAGTTACTTGTAGATTAACTAGTTTAAATGGTTTCAAAGAATTTAAATTGATAAGTACAGGTAATAGACCTACGAAACCCCAACGAATTTTCACCAAACAAAAAGAGCTATTTGACTATATTAGGAGACAGCTGAAATAATGCATAGAACCCCTTCTAAATCATGAAACCATAAGCTTGACAGCTTTTCTATTCATAATCCCTTTAAGTATTTATAATCCCTATAGTGCTTATCTGTAACAGTGACAGATTTGAAATTTAACCATTTTTATTCCATAGTTTTGTTTCAGCCTTCTTGTAAAATAATGTGTGAGTGGTATTGGAAAGAATTCAATTAAGTTTCAATTCAAACACAATTTTGACAGGTAGTCAACTCGGTAAATTTTAATTTTAATAGATTTTAAGAATAGAATGATTTAGTATTATCGAGAATAAGAAATTAGTGGAAAATAAACTAATTAAATAAATTTAGGGACTGATTTACGGCGCATTTGAGGCATATGTTTATGAAACCCGGTAAGAAGTCCCCAAAAATATATCTGTCAGTTTTTAAATTTTTCTTCCACGCATAAATAAAATATATTTTGTAAAATTTGAGTATTCGACTGAAATCGCTTTAATTTTCATCTTTAGTGTTAACCGAGACCTAAGTATTTCTCCCATGTCTACTTTCGTATGTAGTATATGTTTTTCTGAGGCGAAACTTTTTAGGAGATAAAGTATATATACAATATATATTTTAATCTACATACTTTTTAAAATATTAAAATTAAGTATTCGTTTAATAACCTTAGAGCTTTATATAATTTTTGCAGTAATTACAGTATTATTTTATTAACAAGTTGTAAAATAATCAATCTTGGAATAATTAGTGAACTTTTTCTAGAGAAAGATTTTTACTTGTGATTTTATTTTTGATGGAGTTTTAAGAATTCTAAATATGAATCTTATCATGACGCTCTGAATTTGAAACTCTGGTACAGCCGGTGCCTGATTTAAGGCAGGGCATTCGGGGCATATGCCCTGGGCCCTCACACTGGGGGGGGGGGGGGCTTCTAGAAATGTCATCATACATTTAAAAAAAAAAAAAATAGTTAAAATGAAAAATTTCCAAATGTTGCTATAATGATCATTGTTTTTTGTTTTTTCGTCAATGAATTATTAAAATTTATGCTGCACTATATTACTGCGTATATAGGTACAAATAATTGAATTACTGCATTGTTTTATAAATCGGCGGTATGATCTTTCAAGGAAACTATCAGCACATCGAAAAAATTGCAATATTTTCGCTAAATGCAAATACAACTGCATACTACCGATACTGCATTCCAAACTCTTACTAAGGCTAACTAAATCCGAGACATGCACCGCAGTGCAGGTACACGAGTGCGATGTACGTTGATCTGATAGACAAACATCGGATCTAGTTACGTCTTAAGTCTTACCAATAATATGAAAAGAGGAGAGAATTTTTAGACGCGTGAATCAAAAATATGCAGTTTGTTTTGTTTGTTGTAATATTAAAGCATGAGGAAAAGGGGCCCACTGAACATGAGCGCCCTGGGCCTCCAAGTGAGTAAACCGGTCCCTGGGTACAGCTAAGAATTTGAGAGGGAAGGGGTGTATTATTTTAAATAACATTTTTGTTGTATTTTGAGTTCATAAAATATAAATAAAAATAAGTTGATAGTAGGCAAAGGTCCCATAGTTGTAAGTGCCGTGGGGACAACTCAGACCAGGTATGTAATTTGGACCCTAGATAAACTCTAAAGATGCTAATATTATTACAAATTATTATAGTTATATGATTTTCAAACTATTATTAGCTATTTAGGGTTCTTTTAACCTTCTGCAAATATTACTTGAAGGTCTTGTAAGAATAAAATTGGGATTAAATTCCAAGCTTAAATTTTGTTATTAATCATCTTAGGAAATTTTAACTTCAGTAGAAGTATCTGTTATTATTATTATTATTATTATTATTATTTTATTATTATTAAAACCTGATACTCATATACAAATTTGAATGAATCATACCAAACATACTGGTAACTAATCCTTTAAACCTAGAGGGGAGAGGAGAATTATAAAGAAAGTTATCCAAGAAGCATTTTAAAAATGAAAGTAAATTAAAATCTTAATTTTAAATATATAATATATTTATGGTTACGTAAAATTTTTGCAGAACGAAGGCATTTTTTCATTTGGAAAATAATATATTCTATCAAAGAAGTGACGAACCGAGGCTCGAGGACCCCATGTGGATCGCTAAGCCCCCGTGTGGCCGGTGATCCGTTTTTCGAAACTGGAAAAATGCGTTTAATATTATAGTTTTTTTGAAGGAAAAATATTGAATATATATATATATATATATTAAATTCAATATAAATGACAAAAATTAAAATATATAATTTTCAAGCTTCATTATATTATAAAAATTTTTATCCTTTAAGTTTCATTTCTCATTATACTAGTAATTTGAATTTTTAGGGTCAGCACCGTAGCTTCTGCTTTTTTGATTGGTGATCCATATAGGTGTCCAGTTTGATGCATACGGTTTAAAGTCTTTTTTGAACGATCGTTTGCAGATGTTCGGAGTTATTTTGTTTCGCCAGACCTGGAAAGTTTTGTGGACATCTATGGATTTGGAGTGAAAATTTAAATGTTTAAAAAGTTTTTGAGCTAGGATAGATTTTGAAGTTGTTGTTTCTTGCAGGTGGTGAGTTTTTCTTCTTTTTCTGGCAGGTTCTGGTGGGGGAATGTTTGGATAGCATTTTCATATAAAAAAAATCTCTATAAATAAGCTTTATTCTAAACAGCTCTTTGTTTTTTGTTGGCTGTAACCTATGATTTTCAATATTCAATTTTAATAAATAGAAATACTTTTTTACAATTTTATGGTTTTCAAATCTCAATATTTAATTTTCAAGAAATAGAAATACTGTTTTACAATTTTAAGTTTTTCATTACTATTCAGTTTGAAATATTTTTGGAGTATGCTAGCCTGCATATCTTTTGAAACCTGCTAGTACTACATAGTTATTAATAGCTGTGTTCCCACCTGCTGAAGAGATTGGCACAGCATAATTTAATTTTCTGGCTTAAATAGAGTTTAACTTTAACTAATTTTCTTGTTTATTAACATTGTTCAATAAGTTTTCTTGTTGTTTGTTACATTTCACTTTCATGTCATCATTTATCATTATTTAAATATATATATTATATATATATATATATATATATATATGCATACAAATATGTTATTCACAACAAACTTACTTGGATCGTAAAAGTACTATTACGACATTTCTTGATAACCATTTAGGGGGGGGGGATTAAATCGAATAGGCATGATATTCATAACTAGTGAATCTGCATATTAGGAGCCTCAACATCCCAACAACCTGACTCATTACTCAGCAAATAATTTTTATTTATTCCAT
Source organism: Salticus scenicus (assembly GCA_963930645.1). Taxonomy (NCBI): domain Eukaryota; kingdom Metazoa; phylum Arthropoda; class Arachnida; order Araneae; family Salticidae; genus Salticus; species Salticus scenicus. The sequence continues at coordinate 371,693,952 of OZ005649.1, read as the reverse complement.
ATTATATAAAATAATTATATATGTGTGTGTGTGTGTGTGTGTGTGTGTGTGTGTTTTATCGCTACATACAGTTACGTTTCTGAGGGCGCCGCTATCACCCACAGCCTCTCGTTGTATCTATCCGTATATATATATTTAATAGTGTTTTTAGCTTTTAAATTTTAAAGATTAATAACTATCTCTTAATGCATTCATTTATTTCATTTCAGAAGCAACTAGATCGATTAATTGTTTCTTTACTTTTAATAATTTCTTTTCAGTTTGTTCGTTTTGGCAACCTGTTTATTTCTACTATTTCTGTTTGGAATCGGTTACATGTGGACTTATCAAAAATACTTATTCCATTTTTCAATTCTGGTTGTGTTACTGTTTAATCTAATTTCCTTTTTTACTTTGTTTTGTTGCAAGATAGAAACTTGAGTTGTATATTGCTTGAATTAGCTATACAGCAATCCGAAATCTTGCTTATGCTGACAGAGATGCAAGTTTCCTGATGAATAATCATTTCTGGTTTTCAACATTTAAAATTCTATTTTTCATTTCATGAATTCTCTTTTCTTTTAACAGATCCTTTTGGTTAATTTATCTCTTTCCATTTATATTATTTGATGAATGTTTCTATTGGATTAATGGATTATGCAAATTATCTCATCGTTAGGCTTATGTGTTATGTGCGTCATTTCCCTTCTGCGTAAGTGCTTTAACATGTTTTTACTACTCAGTGTACTTAAATTAAATTATCATCGTGACAATAATTTTATTCGAAATACATCTCATTTAAAATTTCATATGTTGGTATTTTCATCTATCTTTCATTTGCTGAGTGTTGTAAAGGAATTAAATTATTCAAATTATATATATATATATATATAAATGATAGATATCGTAATAAAATTTAACCTTAAAATTTAGCAATTAATAGATACAAAACAATATCAACACAACAAAAATAATATAACACACACACATATATATATATATATATATATATATATACTAGATGACCCGACAAACGTTGTTTTGTCATATAAATTATTTCTAGAGAATATTTTGCTAGAAAAAAATAAACACTAACTTATTGTAAGTGTGTAAGGATGTGGTATATAAGTGGAAGATGTATGGAGCGCTGTGAACGGTGAAAGAATATAAAAATAACAAAACACCAATCATTTATTTTTTTAATTTATTAAAATTGATTCTTTAAAATTATATACATATCGCTACTTATAACAATATTACTAAAAAACAATATCAATCCCTTAATGCAACAGAGTGTACAATATTTTTTGTTATCCCATCTTTCGCCAATACAAACAAACTGGATGGTTTGCCCACTCGAGAGCCACGTATAATTGTCCGTGTGAAAAACATGATGTGCTCAAATCTAAGCCACAGACAGACATCGTTTGGCCCTGAGACTTATTGATAGTCATTGCAAATGCCAATCTAATTGGAAATTGAGGGCGTTTAAATTGAATTGGCACATCTGTGGGTATAATAGGGATTCGCAGTAGTAATATATTTTCACCTCGGAATTTTTCATTTAAAATGATGGCTTCGATAACATTTTTCATTAATTTTTTTATGACTAATCGCGTGCCGTTGCACAACCGTGGTGGGTTCAAATTACGAAGCAAAATAACCGAAGATCCAACCTTCAGTTGTAAAATATGCGGTGGCATGCCTGGTAAATCCAATGAGTTTAAAAACTTTGTTGGATAATTTACAGCTTCGGTGGCATCGCAAACTGTATCATTACATTTGTATGACACCAAGTCTCCTGGTAACAAATGTTGTATCTTGAGATTCAATTCGTTGACGTCCACGTTTTTTGCTGCTAAAATTGCTCTTTCTGCCAGCCACTCATGATTTGTGTATCGTCTGTGTACATCGGGAAATATCTGGTCAATAAGAGCATCTTGAGAATCAATGATTGTGCTGAAATCGGTCGGTAATTTTACGCATCCAGTTTCATCTGTAGTAACTTTTCCATCGCCGATATCTAACAATCGTTTTGAGAATGTTTCAGCGGATGGATCTTGAAGCTTTTGAACGCACAAATTTACTTTCAGTTGTACTTTTTCAACATTAATCCACCATTACGATGATTTTAAGCATTCGTTGATCTCATCAGCGTATGTTGAACGCGGAATAACGGGAAGTGCTTGTCTGAAATCACCTGAAAAGAGTAACAGAGTGCCGCCAAATAGTTTGTCGTTGTTTTTCATATCTTTCAATGTCCTGTTCGACGCCTCAATCGAATGTTTGTGTGCCATAGTGCATTCATCCCAGATAAAAATTTTACACTATTTCAGCACTGTGGCCATGGACGATTGTTTTTTTATGTTGCACACTGCGTCAGGGTTATTTTGAATATTTAGTGGCAGTTTAAATAATGAATGAGCTGTTCTGCCTCCATCCAATAAAGTTGCCGCAATGCCAGATGATGCAACAGCCAATGCGATGCCATTATTTGATCGTATTTCAGCGAGAATTAGCGAAATAAGGAATGTTTTGCCAGTTCCACCTGGTGCACCCCCCCCCGAAAAAAAAAAAAAAAAAAAAATCCACCTTGTCCTGCCAAAACTGCGAGCATGATGCGGTCGTAAACGGTTCTTTGTTCTTCATTCATTAGTGGGACATTGCGAGCAACAATCGCTGCCATTTCTACAGTATTGTATTGTAGTTCACGATTCAATTCATGCTTATTAAATCAGATGCATTTCGATTTGTTGAATGCATACCGAAATGACTGAGTGGTAAGTTGGCAATGATAATGCAAAGATCTTCAGTAGCAATCAATGCTTCATTGTACATAGCGTCACTGAATACTATCGTAAGATCGTTGCACCGTGAACGATGTTGATGCAATATATCATCAGTCATTGAATCTTTGTGATTATCCCATAATGTCTCTGCTCGGGCCAGGAAACATGTAGTCAACACTATAGCGAATAGTAGACGAATTTGTTTTGCTTTACAGTTCAGTCCTACTTCAGCAAGCATACACTCCCACTGGTTGTCGTCTTCCAGCAAGCCGAGTGCAAGGCATGCATCTTTATACGTTGGATACTGTTGTCCATTCACTTTACGTAAATCTTGAAATGACAAAGGGCCGATGACATTAACCAATAACAGTAGAAGATAAAAGCACTCAGTCTGCCTTGGATTGACTGTAAATACTCGTCCCAAGGTGTTTGATTTGAATAAACCGGGACATGTATCAATCGGCGTGCCTTGCTTGCGGGGCATCCATTTTTTTTGTTGGAGCCCATGTGAAATAGCGTGGTACTTCTGAATAGAGTAATGTCCGTGTAAAAGCACCAAAAGCATCCGCACGATTACACAATTCAAAAAATTCGGTGAGTGTAGTTTTTGGTGGATTTATAGCACGATCAATCGCTGTCTCGCTCGTGAAATATACGCGCTGGCCATTTTCAAGATGGACGGCTAAATGAAGAACTGCTGGATCCCATTCATGAATTGGGAAACCAAAGATACGCCAAACAGCTTCATTGGAGCTGACGTACCGGCCAATTTGGTAAAGTGTTATTTCATCGTTGTTATTCACCGGAGGAGCATTCACATTGGTATTTTCAACTCGAAATACAGCCATATCACTGCCATTATTCACATACTTGCAAATGTATTTGATGCTCTTCACTGAACTGCAGAACTGAACATTAATATGAGCATTGAATGTTTTGCTCAGCAGAGGCGAATATGGGACCACCCAACGCTTATCAATGTCAATATCTATGTTGTTGACATAGATGACCGCCATAGATGATAAGATTGTCCGCCATTATCAGGATTTCTTCGACGATATATTGGATATCCGTTAACATTTGTGATCGTGAAATTTTTCGGAAAACTTTTAGTACATTTTCCATCTGCACAAATAATAATGGCCTAAAAATTCATTTTTTATTTTGGAACAGCTTTACTATACGGCACCCATTGCTTATTGCCGTTGCCGATGTTTTGATCACGTGGTATGATGGTGTTTAGATTCTGTTTGTGAGTCGGTACTGCGAATCGTTTCAAAACGTCGTGAATCGAATCAAAATGTCATGAAACAATACTTTTCTTATGAAACATTTTTTTTATGTTTCGCTATGTTTTCTGCTGTTTGCTCGCTTCGAGAGCATTATAACCAAAAAAAACATCACTGGACGCCCCTAATTCGTGGAGCATGAATCAGTAAAAGCATGAAAATTCATGGAGCCGCGGTCACTATGTTTCCTGCTGTTTGCTCACTTCGCGAGCATTAAAACAAAAGAAAAACATCACTGGACACCCCTATTTCGAGGAGCATGAATCAGAAAATGCATGAAATATATACTGTAACGGTGAGTATTCCGATATTAGATCGCTACACAAGCATTATATAAATAATCACTGAATGCACCTAATTAAATCACGATGCATGAAAAAAAAAACTGTACTGAAGCAATGACTATTATGCCCTACCCTTTTTTTTCTTCGTAAATTTATTAAAAAATATATAAAAATACACTGAAAAAATTTTGCTTTAAACTTTGTAAAATCATATAAACGATCTTTAACAATTGAAGATCCTTTTGTTACGTTTCGATACAACAGAAAAAAGTATCGATACTCTGATTCGGGTCTCGAATCACCGTCATATCACGCGTTCAAAACTTCGGCAACGGCAATAAGCAATGGGTGCCGTATAGTAAAGCTTAGCCTTCATTTTAACATAAAATAACTCCGTCGGATATTGACGAATTTTTTAAAAGACTATACCATTTTAACTAATTTTAACATTTTAACAATATTAACGTTGGAAAAATATTTTAAACACTTACGGTTAAAAATTCATTTTTCATTTAAACATTAAATAAATTCTGACATCGTGTTTACGATTCTAAAATATTAACTTTGAAAAAATATTTTAAACACTTCGTAAGATACGGTTACGATTCTAAAAATATTAATTTTGAAAAGATATTTTAAACACTTCGTAAGATACGGTTAAAAATTCATTTTTCATTTCAACATTAAATAAATTCTGACATCGTGTTTACGACAACTCACGCCATCTAGGTGGAAAAGTTGTTAAAAGAGTTGGTTAAAAATTAATTAAGAAAGAACTAATTAAGTTACAACTTATATTTGTAAATCTAAACCATTCTCGAATCCACCTGAAGACACACAAAAAATTTCATTAAACTCAGTCCAGCCGTTTAGAAGGAGTTCAGTGACATACACACGCACAAAAGAAATATATATATAAAGATATATATATATAACTCATAGCCTGTTAATTCCTTTAACTTGTAGACACTTCTACGAAATTTGATGCCAAATGATTGCGTAACGTATCGGAATTCTTTTGTGTAGCTCTATAACCTATAACTAAATAGTATTTCTGTGTCTACAATTTTTTTTAAAGAAAACATACTTTCAAACAGTCTATTAGCATATATTCATTTCATTATGTTCAATGCTGTGTAACCATCTTAAAATGCATTTAAGTGACATTCTGTCCAAAAGTCTTAATGATAAAAAATAGTTTGTATGTTTTTGTATACAAATACAAACGATAATTAATGCACACATTAAGAAATATGCAGATGGTAAATGAATATCATAATGATACCGTATGGTTAATGAATATGTGTACTAATTTGTAAGTCAGTCGGGAATTTTTTGCGTCCGCTCTCGTGGTACACACAAATTCTATTCATATGCCGTAATGATAATAAAAATTTTGCCGTGTCCCTGTACACGAACCATAAGAAACAAACACGCCAAAAAATACACAATAGCTAATTCTATAGGGTTGATGAGTATGTTTATCGACTTGTGAAACAAAAGGGTGATATTTGCAGCCGTTATCGCGGTACACACGCACAGGCTGTTATTCACCGGTTGAACACGAAAATCTGAAAAGCGTATAAAGGCGGGGTGCAAATTTTCAGCAAATTTTGACGCGTTATTTCTGCCATCTAGTGGTATAGTTATTTTAAGATTTTTCAGGTGAAAATAACCAATAAGAGATATATGAAATCCTTGACGCTAGATGGCAGAAACAGAGTGCCAAATTTTGCTGGAAAGCTGCACCCTGCCTTTAGACGCTTTTCAAGTTTTTGTGTTGAACCGGGAGTTAGAGTCAATGGTGAATACGGCCATTAGAGACATACAAAACCATTTGAGTCTCAGTGGGGGAGATCTACATTGTTTTGACAAAAACAATGTAGGCCTGTCAAAACGTCAATGTAATGCAGCATGTCAAAACTGCATTGTAGTCACTGCAACATAGGCAATGTCAGAACGTCATGGGGAGGCCCATGAAGTTTTGACAAAAACTCTTTGAGCGTCATTAAATTTCTTTCGATTCCCATTTTGCAAAACATTTGTGTGAAATCATTTTTAACACGTTAATCGCCATGTCAGTCATATGTGTCTGACGCATTTTTAACTAGGAAATAACCCTAAAAGGAATATGATATACGCCTAGTAATTATTAACACGTTAATCGCCATGTCAGTCATATGTGCCTGACGCATTTTTAACACGCATTTTTAACTAAATTGTCTAATAAAGTTACCATGGCCCATGTGAAAATTTTTCTGATATTATCGTGGCGATTAACGTGTTAATCTTAATCAAAATATAATCAATATATATTTTAATTATTAATAATTTTGAAATTAGAATTTTGATTCCGAAATACAGGAAATTAGTAACTAAGGGATTTTAATTATATTTTTTTCCAGAATGGCATTAGGATATTAGGAACAAAGCACTGAAAGTTTTTCCTGTTGTAACAAAATAGTAAGATTAAAAATATAAAACAGTGTTTTATATTTTTAAGAGACTCAAGTGCTGTAAAATTTACTGAAATGTAAACCATTGTAGTTATTCGCAACTAAAGCTGAAAACTTTGATATTGTTTAAGTAGTTAAAATTCTTTTGTATTAATAGAAATACACAAATAAAAATATAGTCTCAAAATATCATTTTGAATCTAATTTTATTAGCAGTGGAAAAAAAAAAAGTTTCTTTTAATAATATTTAAAACTTTTTCAAGAAAAATATTACATGGATTAAAACTGCTTCTATAAAAAGAACTATTATTAAAATAAATTTTTAGAGATTCCAATTTCAATAATTATTGCTTTAGTAAATAAAAATGTCCTTTGACCTTTTTTTTTTTTTTTTTTTTTTTTTTCAACATTTTAAAAATAAAATAAAATAAAAGGAGGTATGAGAAACTAGGAGAAACATTAATATTAATAGAAGAATTACAAAATCATTTAGGAAATTTAAATCGAAAAACTAAAAGGCTCTAAAACTTTTATAGTGAAGCTTTTTTTTTTTCTTTCCCTTTATAGAGTATTTGATGATGTTGAAAATACTTTTTCTATAAAATAAATAAATAAAACAAAAAGGAATTTTAAAGAATTTTAAAAATAAATAAATAAAGGATTTTCAATCAAAAATAAATAAAAAGAATTATATAACTTAGCTGTTATATCAGAAAAAAAATAATAATAATAATAACACCTCATTGTTCGATGCATTGGCATTAAAGAATCACACAAGAAAGTTTCATACATATTTTTTTTTATATAAATTAAGTACACCCTTTTTCATAACACATGCTTCTATTTTTTGTAAAGGACAAATATAGTAATAAATCTGGCATAATGTACGTAATGTAAAGTAAAAGAATTCTGGAAATCATTCTTACTTAATTAATTTGTTCAATCTTTAATTCCTGTACGCTGATTTTTTTCGATAATTACTATCCAATTTTTCGTATTCTACAAGAAATATGGGATGTGCCCCTGATCATATATATGGAACATCTGTAGTAGACACTAAATTTAAGGAGTCACTTTTTCTTTTCTTTTTTTATGCAGCAAACTTTTTTAGTTTTAGTTCATAATCAATAACACTATTTAAAATTTCCTTACTAATATACAATTGGCATTAAAATGTTTTAAAACCTATGTTTTTTTTTTTTTTTTTTTTTTTTTTAAGGAAGTAATATTTTTAACATAATTAAATATTCTCATATTTTTAATGATTAATTAAAAATTTCAAAATTATTTGCAGATAATTTTAATTACTTTATATACCGAGAGATTTTTATATAATTAAGAATTATTTTATAGAATGCATTTTTGGAAATATTTTAATGCGAATTATAAGTTAATATGTAAATTCTTAATTAAATTATCTTACCGATCGTGACATAATCACTGAAAATTTTTTTTTAGATTAATTTTTTTACATTTTTCATTATAACTGATTAAGAGCATTAAATTTATATAATTTTTGCAAAATTTAAACAAAATTTAAACATCATAGCATAATTTTAACAAAAAACAAAAAAAAAAAAAAAAAAAAAAAAAAAAACCGCTCATGATCTATTGAAGAAGACTCTTTTTTTTTTACTTATAATAAAACATTTTAAAATGTATAAGACCTCTTAAACAATTTTTGGCCTATAATTATTTGAAAATCCTAATAAAATGAATTCTGTCTCTATAAATGAACATAAACTTCTGACTTCAGATGTTTTGCCAAATATCTGAAAAAAATTTTAATGAATTATTCTTGAGCGTCAAAGCCGTATAGCCAATAAGGGTTTTGAGTGCTCAAATTAGTGGTCTGCACGGTCCGAAATTTTCAGGTCCAAGGTCCAGTCCGTACGAAAGTTTTGTTTACAAAATTAGATGTTTAAGTGAACATTTTCCTCAGTCAGTTTGTTAATCTCTGCTACGAGTCCGCATTCTGCAACACTAACTAAAAAAAATCTGGTGTAGGGGAGACTGGGGTACAATGGACCAATTTTGGAAATTTCAGGTGTTTACTCACAAAGTAATAATTTCTCGCTATTGAAAATATGTGTGCATATTACCTATATATTGGGTCTTATGTGGCACTCAATCAAAAGCAATAATTATGTTTACTTTTTTTAATATATATTTTTTTAATAACAACTGACAAAATGGACCATTGTACCCCGACCGCGGGGTACAATGGTCCATGACATGGGATACTATGGACCACAGGTCAAATTTGAAAAACATACTACTGTAGTACGTTTTTTAATAGCATAAAATGTAGAATATATTATATTTGTTTATTTATGTCTTCGATTCATACAAATAATGTAAATTAATGAACATTAAAATTAGAAAATGATACACTAAGCATTTTTTGCGTCACTGAAAATCTGCTGTTTTCTTGTGAAGTTGTAGGGTCTGGAGAACTCATCATCACAATAGCTTGAAAATTTACAAGAGATATAGCAACACTATCAGGAAAAAATGTAGAGATCTTAATTAAGTTTTCGTTGCAGGAATCTCACAAAAACAGATTCTTTATCTTTTATTTCTGTGATTAAACCAACAAAATGTAAAACCGTCTTTTTCATCAAATTTATTTGTATCATTATTTTTTAATTACATTATTTAATATATTTTGTTATAGCTGTATGATATTTGTAAAAATATAAGAATACAAAAGTAACTGAATGGTTATTAAAAATAAATAAGAAGAAATCTCAAAGTAAATTGTTTTCTTATTCATCTTTGAAGGCATAATAGATCTAATTAACGAAATTTTTATATATAATTTATAGCTAACACTTCAAAAATGCAGATTTCGTAAATCAGTTTATTATGACAGAGAACTGAGGTAAATGAACCATGGTCCATTGCACCCCGTTTCTTAGTGGTCCATTGTTCCCCGTCTGGAAATCTGACAGCAAATGATTTAAAAAAAAAAAAATCCTCTTAAAAATATTTTAATGAGATTAAATATAATAATAGATGACTTTAGCTCTTTATTGTGCTAAATAGCCTGTTCCAGATCATTATTCCTGAGAGACGAAAAGAAAAAATGTTTAACTAAAAATATTTACTTTTGGCTACCGTAAACTAAACTTCACGAATAAAATGGCTAAACTGTTAGTTAGGCATGAAGTTGCTGACAAAACTGTTAGTTAGGCATGAAGTTGCTGGCTAAATTGTTAGTTAGGCATGAAGTTGCTGGCTATATTTCATCATCGCAGTACCAAAATACGAACCATAAAAATAAATAAATAAATAAATTATAGGAAGCGGTCCATTGTACCCCCACTCTCCCCTACTCTTCCGATATTACAAAAGGCTTTATTGTCATGGAAATTACGATATAGAAAGACAATGAACAATAAGGATAGAATAGAACATTTAAAACACAAAAATTTTAGATAAAATATTTCTGTAAATTCTATGAAAATTGTCTAAAAAATGTGCGAACAGCCTCTGTATTCTGATTGCAGTATGTTGTGTCTAATGCAGTGTTGCCAAATTGCACGACTTTTTTATTCAACAGTCACCAATAATTTTGAGAAGTGATATTTAATGTACATAATCGACGATTAATCGTCTATATTGTATATCAAACATCACATCTCAACATTATTGGTGACTATTAAATAAAAATGTCGCGAAATCTGGCAACACTGGTCTAATGTAGTATATAAAACTTTCTAAAAATGACATTGCATTGGGTTTTATACCCTGCATGTTATATATTTAAAAAAAAAAAAAAAAAAAAAAAAAAAAATCCAGTTTTTTAAATAAACCTTTTTATTTTCATGAATATATGCACCAGTCTCATATAAATGAATACAGATAATACGAAAATCTCATAACCATATATTACATGCCCAGTGTTGAAGCCTATATATGTTTATTCAATAACATATAAGCTTCAATAGATTGTCATGGATTTTTCTTGAGTGAATAAACAACTACTATATAAATAACTATTTTGAAATAGAATAGCCTATTGGAACGATTGGCAACTGTATCTTCAGAACTACTGCTCAGAATTGTATATAAATTTATATGTAGATGCCATCTTGACATAAATTAGGGCCTATCAACTTTTAGTGTCGACCGCTCAACAGGTGGCGCTGCTATACAGAGATTTTCGCAATTTAAGGGGACGCTATATCTCAGGTTCTATTGCGTATAATCAAACAAAACTTGATATGTAAGAAGGTCATTATGAGACACTATGCTGATTCTGATTCAATTTGAATGCTTATCGACCAACAGGTGGCGCTGCTATATAAGCGATTTCTGCAATTTAAGGGAAAGTTATATCTCAGGGACTACTGCACAGAATTACATAAAAATTTATATGTAGATGTACCTTCACAAAAATTAGTTTCTGTCAACTTTTGGTGTCAACCACTCAACAGCTGGCGCTGCCACACAGTGATTTCTGCAATTTAAGAAAAGACTATATCTCAGGTTCTATGGCGTATAATCAAACAAAACTCGATATGTGAGAAGGCCTTTATGGGATATTATGCTGACTCAAATTAGATGCTTTTAGGTCAATAGATGGAGCTGCTATACCGGAAATTTTCTCGATAACGGGAAGGCTGTATCTCAACTTGTATGGCATAAAACTGTACGAAACTTGATATGTGAGATAACCATTATAAAAACACATTTTTTTTTTTATGTTATTTATAGACAATAAAACTGTCTTTCTTTAGATATTTAGTGTTAGTTTTCTCTAAGATGAAAATCATTCGCATTCACCATGTTAGATAATTTTAATAATAGTTTTAAAAAATTATTTGCCCTTTGTATAGGAAAATATAGAAGAAAGTCTTGTGGTGGCCACAACATACTAGTTTTATTTTAGTTAATATATATATATATAATTTATAGGTCAGGGGTCCACCACTGACAAAGATTGTACAGAAATTTTGTTTTTTGCGTATTGCTGAGGACAAGGGCCTATATAGTCTATCCCCAGTAATACCGTTCTCAATATCGCCTAGTGGGTCCTGACCTGACTGGAAATCCTACTTGATAGGAGCTAAAGTTGAGGACCTGTAAAATTCAAACTATTATATTTTTCTTCACAAGTTTACGAATTATTATCATTATTATTGTTACTTATTAGAATGGGTGATAGTAAAGAAGAGGAAGAAATTATGGTTTCGGGAGAGACAAGTCGTCTGTCCGGATCCGAGTCCGATGGTTTTGTTTCAAAAGCTCTTCGTGTTCAAGAAGAATTTGTTGGATTATTCATCAACATAGAAATCAAAAAGGAACTCAAGGATAAAATGAGGAATAAGTTGCAGGATATGGTTAAGATTGTCATTGACCAATCCAACGTCATTTCCCACATGACTGGGATAATTAGGGGAAAGGAGATCACACAGAGCAAAACTTACAGCGATGCTGCCAAAAAGACGGTTGCTCCGTCCAGAATAGAGAGAGCTAGAAGTAAGTCTCGTACGAGGAAGACTTATGCTGTCAGAGTCTTTCCTCAGAATAAGGCATTAAAGTTAGCTGATACTCTGAGAGAGATCAAAAATAATATCGATCCTAGACAGATGAAAATCAGCATCAATGCTGTCAGGAACATTAAAGGTGGAGGCGTAGTAATCGAAGTAAACCAGAAAGAAGACATTGAAACTTTAATTAGGAAGTTTAAAGAAAAGGATGCCTTCAAGACCTTTGAAACTAACTTCAGAGATACGAAAAAGAACTCCTCAAGTCCTGATTTTTGGAGTGGATGACGAGACAGATGAAGAACAATTGATAAAAGAAATTGTTGAAAATAATGAAATCAAAGTCAAGGAAGACTTGAAAATAAAATATAAATATAAGGGAAGAAATGGATGGAATTGGGTTATTACCCTCAACCCTTCAGATTTTGCCACCATTATAAAAGAAAGGAAGATAAAACTGAACTGGAGAAGACTGACTGTAAAGAACATTTAAGGCCAATGATATGCTTCAGTTGTGCGGCCATACGAGTAAATTCTGCCGAAACCAAAAGATCTGCCTGAAGTGTGGTGATAAAGATCACGAAATGAGCAATTCCACTAAGGAAGCTAAATGCACCAATTGCCTTTTTGCTAACCAGAGCTTTAAATCTAACTTTCAAACCGCTCATATTTGTACAGACAAGAACTGCCTAACTTGGCTCAAAGAAATCGAGAAACTAATATTAAGAACCGATTATGAACAACAGTAACACCAATAAGATTAATATTTGGCACATAAACCTTCGTAACAATAGAATGGCGCCTCATCCACTCTGTTACAGGATATTTACAAATATAAAGTGGATATAATCAGCTTAAATGAATTCTACACTTATAAAAACAAGATTACTAGCGAAAAACAGCCAAGCTTTCTATCATAGCTCCGAGGCCAAAGCCGCTGTTATTATTTTAAATAATAATTTTATCCCATTTTTATGTTTTTGTAACAAGTACGTTGTTATGGTGGAAGTTAAAATTCAAGATTATCATTTTATGGTTCTTTCTGTCTACTCCAGACCTTCTGACGAAATTCTTGAAATCAATACAGTCCAACTATTATTAAATAAATATAACTTTGTTCCTACTGTCGTCCTTGGTGACTGGAATGCCTAACACTTCCTGTGGGCAGAAGACCTCTTGATGAGCGTGGGAAGAAGATTATCCAGATGATAATTAATTATGATTTGAAGTTATCGAATCGAGCTGATTCCAGGTCGACTTTTGTTAGAGGGATACGCATGAGCTGGATAGATCTTGCGCTTGTTAAAGGCTTCGGTGAAAATGTGGATTTTATTTTTGATGTCGAAGACAGATATGATTTTAAGAAAGGCCTCTGTGTGAGTGTTCACACATATCTATAATAATAAAATCAGACTTTTGTCTGTAAACTTGTCAGAATCAAAAAATTTTTTGATATCTTCACGTTTCACACACCATGAAAGCCGGAAATGACTTCAGAAAATTTTGCCTGTGTGTGTGTCATCGTGTCTGTATGTCGCTATTTTTGTCCGGGTATTATAGTTTATAGTTTTGTCCGGATATGACGGAATTCAACTGCGCTTGGCAGGAATTTAGGTCTTTACCCAACTTAAAATTATATCTATCAACTCTTCGGAAATCCCCCTGCGGGGGGGGGGGGGGGGGCAAAAGACAAAACACGTTTGTCCGGGTATCACACGAGAACGAACAGACGGAATTCAACTGCGCTTGGCAGGAACTTAGGTCTTTTCCCAACTTAAAATTATATCTATCAATTTTACGGAAATTTGCCCCTGGGGGGCAAAAGACAAAATCATGTTTGTCCGGGTATTACTTGAGAATGGACAGACGGATTTCAACTGCGCTTGGCAGGAATTTAGGTCTTCACCCAACTTAAAATTATATCTATGAACTTTTTCGAAATTCCCCCCCCCCAGTTCCCCCCTACGGTGGGCAAAGGACAAAAGCACGTTTGTAAGCATAACTCGGCTTCTAATTCCTTCATAATAAAGAATTTCCACATGGGAAGACTAGACATGAGTACAAATAAAACGTTATCTGCGATTTAGGAATTTTCGATTTTTAAGGGAAGGAAGGGGGAAATCGATTTTTGACGGGAAATTTCAAAAATTCCTGATTTCAGTAGAACTCTACCAAAAATGGAACAAAGATGTTGAAAAAAGTCTATGCGACTTTCTTAGGATATTTCCTAAAACACAGTTTTATTTTTTGTGATCAGCGGTTTTTTTGGGGAGGGAGGGGGGGGAGGGTTACAAGGGGGCAAAATCGGGATACCCCTTTTAGCGCTAAATTTGTCCTGAGAAATCTATGGTAGCTGCAGGCACGAATTTTGGTGCTTTCATTGTTTAAATGTATCCGACATCTAAAGTAACGGGATTTATCAAAATTATCCCCGTTCCCCCCTGGGGGGACAGAAGGCAAAAACAACTTTGTAAGCATAACTTGGCTCCAAATTAATTCACAGTGAAGAAATTGCACATGGGGAGACTAGATATGAGTACAAATAATACAATAGCTGCAATTTAGGAATTTTCGATTTTTAAAGAGAGGAAGGAGGAAAATCGATTTTTGGCGGGAAATTTCGCAAATTTCGGATTTTTGAGTAGAACTCTACCAAAAATGGAACAAAGATGTTGAAAAAAGTTATGCAACTTCCTTAGGACATCTTTGATTTTTTGTGATCTGCAATTTTTTTTTTTTTTTTTTGGAAAGGGGGGGGGGGGGGTATGTGTTATAAAGGGCAAATTCGAGACACACTTTTTAGCGCTAAATTTGTCCTGGGAAATTTATGAGAGCTGCAGTCACGAAGTTTCGTGCTTGGATTGTTTATATGCATTCGGTACCTAAGGGAACGGGATTTATCGAAATACCCCTTCCCTCCAGGGGGGACAGGAAGCAAAAAAAATTTGTAAGCATAACTCGGCCCCAAATTGCTTCACGGTGAAGAAATTGCACGTGATGAGTCTAGGCTTGAGTATAAATAGAACATTATGTGCGATTTTGGAATTCTTGATTCTTAAAGGAGAGAGGGGGAAAATCATTTTTTCGGGGGGGGGGGATTTCAGAAATTCCGGATTTTTTAGTAGAGCTCTATTAAAGATGTTACAAAGGTATTGAAAATAGCCATGTGTTTTCTTTACAATATTTCCAAAACCACATTTTGTGTGTGTGTGTGATTTTCAATTTTTTTTTTTTTTTTTTTTGGGGGGGGGGGGAGGGAGCTGTTACGAAGTAGCAAATTCAAGACCCCCTCCTTTTAGCGCTAAATTTGTCTTGGGAAATCTATGGGATCTGCGGTCACGAAATTTGGTGCGCAAATTGTTTATATGTATCCGACACTTATTGCAACGGGAATTTATGAAATTCGCCCCCTTACGCCCTTGTGGTCGGGGGAGGGGGCAATAAACACGCGTAAAAACACGTTATCCTGTTTGAATTCGCCTTACATTATCTTAGAATGATGAAGTTTGGTGTGTGAATGTTGATTAGGTGTACGCATTATGTACTTTGGTGAGATTTCGCAAAACTTCTAACTTAGCTGCTGGAGAAGGGGAAAGAAGAAGAGGGTAATTCATTTCAGAAAATTTTGGAGTGGAAGGCTTATATTTTATGCCGCAACTATGTGAAAAATACCAGAGCCGGGAATCGAACCCGGGCCTTCCGCTTTACGCGCGGATGCTCAAACCATCGAGCTACCCTGGCTGATTACCAGCTAGGCATTTCCCACATAACTTTCGTCGGCAAAGTCACCAAGTCTGTAAACACAGCTGTACAAGTGACATAATATTCATGGCACAACTCCAATAGACCACGAAATTTTATTTCAATTTAGAAATCTATTCATCAACCATGAAAATTCATTTCAGAAAATTTTGGAGTGGAAGGCTGATATTTTATACCAACTATGTGAAAAATACCAGAGCCGGGAATCGAACCCGGGCCTTCCGCTTTACGCGCGGATGCTCAATCCAGCGAGCTACCCTGGCTGATTACCAGCTAGGCATTTCCCACATAACATTCGTTGGCAATGTCACCGAGTCTGTAAACACAGCTGTATCAAGTGACATTAATATTCATGGCACAACTCCAATAGACCACGAAATTTTATTTCAATTTAGAAATCTATTCATCAACCATGAAAATTCATTTCAGAAAATTTTGGGAAATGCCTAGCTGGTAATCAGCCAGGGTAGCTCGATGGTTTGAGCATCCGCGCGTAAAGCGGAAGGCCCGGGTTCGATTCCCGGCTCTGGTATTTTTCACATAGTTGGTATAAAATATCAGCCTCCCACTCCAAAATTTTCTGAAATGAATTTTCATGGTTGATGAATAGATTTCTAAATTGAAAGAAGAGGGTAAGTTGTGCCGAAGGCAGTGTGGACCCGGACACCTCACGTTGCGAGCGGGTAAAACCTCTACGGAACACAGAGGAAAATTTAACTTAAGTTATTAATAATGATATGGAATTTTGACAACTTATTTAAGTATAATGGTCAGCGAAGCGGAATTAAACAGAATTTCCCGTTTTCTTTTCAAATAAAAAATGATTCATTAAATAGCATTTCTTTGTCTTTCAATAGATGCAAGCATATTATTCTCTGAATAAATTAGAGCAATTTTTACATCAGGGTTTTTGAAAAGTAATTTTATTTATACTTCTTCCCCTACAGAATTAAATCATTTTTGCTATAATTATTTATTTGAGAATGTATTTCAAAATTTGTTACCAGCTTATTTCTAACATATGTATGTATTAATAAAACAAAAATAGGAATTTTCGTTAATAATTATAATTCTTCTGTTTACATTTAAAAAAAAAAAAAGCTATTATTATTTTCAAGCAAATCATTATTGTTCTAAAAATAGATTTTTAATGGATTAATGACGACTGTCTGGCGCAGACCTTGTAACCGACTACATCCGTTGCTTTAATTGACACCTGGCGCGTTTTTTTTTTTTTTTTTTTTTTTTTTTTTAATGCAAATTAGTTGAGTTTTGGTAACGACAAATTATATTCAAAAATTTTGCATTAACATGTACTGAAGACAAAGAAACATATTGGCATTCTTTTTGGCTTAATTTTAACTATGCCAACTTATTTGGTTGGCACTTTTCGGCTCGGGGACTGGCAGGTGGCAGATCTCTTGCACACTTCGCTCGTAAAAGAAGTGACTTGTCGATCTTCTCCTCTCCCTCCCTGTCTGAATAGCTGCGATGGAATTTTGTAGTCGCCTTTGTTTATACAGACACAGAGTGATGAAGAATAAAATTGTTACTTTGTGCTAAAGAATGAACTATGCATAAATAAAAGTTCGTGTATATGGATTCAGTGCTGTTTTTTTTTTCCAACGAAAAATTCTTCTTCCTTGTTCTATTTGATATGTGCAATGCGACTTCTTCTAAAACTGAACCTGGTATTAATAATCTACAGTATAGCCTCACTCGACAAGAATGCATAGTATCGCTTTGTGAAACTTTAGGTAATGAAGCACCATCAGAAAAAACTGTTTACAATTGGTTTGCAGAATTTCGTCGTGGTACCGTAAGGTCCGTCAGTGATGAATCTCGTGAAGGACGACCAAAATCGGCAGTGATTCCAAACAACATCGATGCTGTGCGCAAGATGATTGAAGAAGATCGACATGTCACGTATCGTGAGATAGAAGCATCTCTTGGCATATCACAGACTGCAATACATTCGATTTCGCATGAACATTTAGCTGTTAGAAAGATTTGTTCCAGATGGATTCCGCACAATTTGACAGAAGCTCAAAAGAGTCTCGTGTAAATTGGTGTAAGGAAATGCTAAAAAAAATTCAAATTGGGAACAGCAAAATCCGTATACAACATCGTTACAGGTGACGAAACTTGGATATATTCGTATGAGCCGGTAACTAAACAATAATCCACTGTTTGGGTGTTTCCGGATGAACCGAATCCTATGAAAGTTGTTCGTTCACGAAGCACCTCCAAGAAAATGATTGCTTGTTTCTTTGGCCTTACAGGACATATCGCAACCATTCCTTTAGAGGATCGAAAAACTGTTAACGCTAAATGGTATACAGAAATTTGTTTGCCCAAAGTCATCAACGAAATCAGGAAAAACAACAAAAATCGCCGCATCATTCTTCATCACGACAACGCCAGCTCCCACACAGCACGTGAAACAATTGTTTATTTTAAGAATAAAAATATCGAATTAATGTCTCATTGCCCATATTCTCCTGATTTGCCGCCGAACGACCTTTCCTTGTTCCCTTACGTCAAACAAAAAATGCATGGGCAACGATTATTTTCATCAGCTCAAGAAGCTGTTGATGCCTTCCAAGACCATGTTTCTGAGATATCAAACTCAGAGTGGTAAAACTGTTTCAAGAATTGGTTTGAACGGATGGAAAAGTGTATAAATCTTAAAGGCGAATATTTTGAAAAGCAATAAAACCGTTTATTCCCAAAAAATTCTTTTTCTTCCTACTTTTTGTATAAACTAAAAAGGCAACACTCATTAGACGATTTCCAGGTCTGATAAAGAAATTCGATAATATTCTTCGGGAGATTACTTAAAGTGGAAACAAGTTACGATTACTTCAGAATTATAGGTGCTCAGAGGATAGGTAAGTTTAACAATTTGAATCTAAATAAACGTACTACAGACGCCGTGTAGCAAGGTGCATTATCATCTTGAAATGCTAATAATGAAAAAGTCTAAGATACCTCAAAAATAGTCGATCAGACACCACTTTTATAATGGCCGTGATTTATTTCGAGCTAATTGATCCCTTGAGCATGAAAATTTGCCAGATTCCTTGAAAATTTATACACCTACATACCGTAATATACAGAGAATGTGTCACTGTTCCAAGAGTGCAATTTTCTTTAAATCGGTCACCCCTTCGTCATCCTGTCAGCTCGAAATAAAGTAAACTTGACTCATCAGAGAAAACCAGTTCAGCCCAACAATTAACTGGTAATATTTTTAATTTTTTGGTCAACTGAAGTCTTGTTTCTTTTTAATTATTTTTCTTAATAATGGCTTGTTTTGCAGATCTTCTGGTTTTTAACCTGCTTTGTTTAATTGTTGCACTTTTTTGAAGAAACTATTTTGCTAAACACCTTTTTAAAATCTTTTCTAAGTTCTGAACATGATACAAATCGGTTTTATAAACATTTGCTTTTTAATGTGCGGTAATATCCCTTAAATGAGCAACATGGCTAAATTTCCAGTTTCAACAGTCAAAAAAATTTTTATCTCCTTAAAAATCTTTTCAGAAATATTTCATTGACATTTAATTATTTTGCCATCTCATGTATTAAAATATTTTTTTGATTTTCATTCTAAAATTAATACTTTTTCTGGTATCACTAATTGCCTTGTCCTTGCCATTTTTGAAATAATTCCTAAAATTATAATTTTCCTCACAACTGTATTTTTTTTAATACTTGGATCTATTTTAAAGTGTACACGGAGGACGTACGAGGAAGACATAATAAAATCTGTTCAAAAATTTGCAATTTAAATTTTAAATTGGCCGTTGCAGAAAGAGTAAAGGAAAACATCCAAGTGCAGCTTATTTTCTTTTTTTGTTCCTTAGCATACTACAAATTTTACTACAGAAACATTGTTAAACACACTACAGAGAAGAAATTTCGCTAATTCAGGAACAAAGTCTGAATGGAATTTGAATTCATCGAGAGTATTATGAGTAGTTTATAAAATTTTCAAGGTAGTTCTGTGCTAAAAACCAATGAATCATTACAAAAATTTTCAGAAGTCAACTACTTTCGAAGTTAAGTGTTTCTAAATTTTGAGAATCCTGAAATACCACTTTTCACCACATTTGAATGCCTTATTTAAGACTAAGTCAATGCCCACCTTCGTGGAAATGGAAAAACTACCATCTGTTTCCACTTGTATTGTAATACCATGTAATGTAGAAAGTAGTATGTAAAGATATAGTTCTAGTCTACAATCATCAATAATCACTCTTCTTTTCTTATAGTCTTCTTGTTAGTCATTTATAGAAATTTTGAGAAATTCAGTTCTGCGCTGTAAACCAATTTATCTCTGCAGAAAATTCTAGAACTCAGTTCTTATCGATGTTAGAGATTCCAAACTTTAGCAACCCAAATTTTTGCCAAATTCAACAGCCAAGGCACTAAAATTCGACACCAAATCACCAAAATCAATGCCAAGACCAATATCTGCGTTGGCTACAAACTTGGTAGCTTAGCAAGAATAGCGATCAAATTTGGCAGCAAATATTATTTCAGTATAGCCAGAATTAGTAATCCCTCTCTCAATTTTTATGGAGTTAATTGTGGAGTTAAATGTATCGTTTCGCACCACTAATTTTCGTCAAAGAGAACTAAAGTAGGCCATATTTACTCGAGTGATTTTTATTGAACTCTAAGCTGTGAGATGAGAGAATGAGCCAATGAAACATTCTGTAATAAGCCGTGGAGTACTATTCCTGAAAAAAAACTACTATATTTGTCTCGGTAGAATACGTAATCATATTATCGTGACTTTTGAGGTTGGAGTAGCATTTTTTTTTTTCTCTTTTCTTTTGCTTGTTTTCAGGAATGCTCATAGAGTGGAATCTACCTATTTATTGATGAATCAGTTATTTCACACAAAAATATCAATGTTTTTCATAACAATATGTATATTCCAATAGGTGTACAAGGAAATCATGTGTCCACATCATTTTTTTTTTTTTTTTTTTTGTATGAAGTGTGTTTAAAAGTAAAATTCTTGTAATTCTTAAAATAGAAGCCCTGAAACTTTTGGTTAATTTTATAAAATTCTGTACCTTTTCATACAACTTTACAATTTATTATGTACTAGCAGGCTTTGCCCGCTTCGCTGGTCACTAAATTTAAAGGAAACTCTTTTCTATATAGCTAAATAAAATAAAATACTAAAATTGCTCAAAAGCTCGCTTCGGATCCCTGCTGCCTTCGGTAGCGATTTGGTCATCCGCTAAAACTCAGGCGCTTGTCCCTATTACCTGAGACAATGGTTTACCAATAGGCTTGCATTAAGTCCTTATTAGATAACAGTTTCGAAATAGATAGTATCGAAAAAAAAAAATGAAGTATCCCCTTTATATTTGAATCCCAGTTACATATGAACAACACTATACGTGATGCACATAATATTTGCTTTTACGTTATTTCCTATGTTTATTTTGTTTATCCCCGATCAACCATAAAAATAACAATTTCACGCTAAATATTATAATATGCTATGACCGGCTACGTCTGTTGCATGAGACAATTTTTTGTGGTTATTAGTATTCATGGTTTGTAAGCATGATCATAGTACCGCCTTAATATAGCTCTCTTTGGCGACTTTTGAATTTTTGTCACCATTTTAGATTTTATCCCTTGTAAAAATAAGACTTAATACCTTGTAACCAGTAACAATATGCTATGAGCGCTATTTCTGACATATTTTAGACAACTAAACTTTTAATGGTTATATATATTTCCCATTAAGCATATTTTTATTTTCATTTATTTATTTAAATATTGATGAAATTTGAACTTCAATTTGGTCTAGTGTTGTACAGGCTGTATACTACACGTTTGTGTTTGTGAAAGAAAATTTATAAAATACATACATTAGTTAATTTTAAAAAATCTAATTGTCCGATCGATAAGCTGTTTAATCCGTTGGATTCACAAAAATTGCATCTTTCATTTGGTATCTTATTTGTAACGATACGACTGATATTTCTAATTTTTTAAATTTACTTTCCTCATTTTAAATACATGTAATTTTTATTGTTCACGTTTTTTTTTTTTTTTTTTCCGTCGAAAAAATAATGATAATTTTTTTGGCAACAATTAAATTAAGGAATAAAATTAAATATTTTAAATAAATGTAATTTTTATTGTTCACGTTCTTTTTCTTTTTTTCTGTCCAAAAAAGAATAATTTTTTTTGGCAACAATTAAATTAAGGATTAAAATTAAATGGCCAATTTATCAGTTATTAGAAGGTTTTTATTTTAACATTTTAATTAATTAAAAGAAAACTAAAACAAAATTCGAAAACCCGGCTTCGAGGTGCATCAGGGGAGGTCATTACGAATCAACATGCAAATTTTTGTAGCTCAGCCATCAGCCGTTAGGAACACACCTAAACTTTATTGAATAGCAATAAAGTTCAAATTGACTCTAGAAAACGTTTGTATGGGAAATAGAAAAGGGCTATTTTTAGGGTTTTCCCGGAAATTATTCGATTTTTTCTCGCCTTTTAAACCTTCCCTAGACCTCCACGAACATTTCAAGACTAAGATAAGATAAATCCGTTCAGCCGTTCTCGAGTTTTAGTGAGACTAACGAACAGCAATTCATTTTTATATATATAGAAGATGTATAACAAGGAAACATTCAAAAGGTGTCGTTCACAATAAATATTGAAAAAAATATACGTGATTCTACTCTTCATAAAACACCAGGAAGTGAAAAAATAATCGGCTGAAAGGAATTACAGCAAACACAAAAAATTATCAAAATTTAACATATTTGGTGATTTAGCGCTGTTAGGCATTCAGTTCGCTACCACCGAGATTGCCGTGTATGAACAGAACTGTGTTTTGTTTCTCCGCCAAGTACTCAAAATCAATCGCCAAATATGTTTAATTTTGATAATTTTTTGTAGCTGCTGTAATTCATTTCAGCCGATATTTTTTTCACTTTCTGGTGTTTTAGGAAGAGTAGAATCACATATTTAAAAAAAAAAAAAATATATATATATATATATATTTTGAAGACGACACCTTTTGAATGTTTCCTTGTAAGATGAAAATCTAGTAATGAATTTGAGCTGAGCTATTTCTTGAGTCAGTTCACATGTTTTTCTCTTTAGACAGACTAAATGAATTCTAAAATTTTGAACAGAGATTACACAACTTTATTTTAACTTTATTTTTATCTGTACATCAAAGCTCTTACATTTTTACTCAGTGAAAACCTTTTTATTGTATTTTCATATCAAATCTCATTTTGTTTATTTTCATCATTAAAATAGTTTCTTAAATTTACACTGAAACTTCTTTTAACAATATTTAAAATTAAGAGGCCTCACTTGGAAGCTTCACGAGGTTTTCGTCGTGGATTACATTAGGAACAGTTTCACATGATGTTAAAAATGATTACACTAAATTTCATCTTTTTTTTTCGTTCTCTGGTCTTAGTATATGGCCGACTTACAATCTATGCTCAGTATCAGTTCGTTCGTGTTCGTTATAACTGCATCAATTTTTAAAAATTTCTATAGCTTCTCGGAGTAGAACATAAAGGTGATTTTCATAACTTGTTAATTTATTTATATTATGAAAATCTATTTTAATTTTGTTCTTTTTATAAACTTTGGTTAATGTGGTGGTTGTTCTATCGAATTTAATGTCAGCTTTATATTATTTTACTCTTTTTTATTACTTTCTCTTACCCATAAGTATTGTTTTTGGGTCAAATTTTCAAAAGTGAGTTTTTGATGTATTTACACGTTCTGAGGTCCCCTGAATCCGAAAATCCTGTTTTTAGCAGTTGGTCTGTGTGTCTGTTCGTTATCAGCATATCTCAAGGACAAATAGTAGCAAAAAGTCCAAGCTTGATATTCTAAATGTGTATGATATAGGGATGCTACACTAAGCTTTTCATCGAGATGAAGCAAATAGTTCGTGTACAGGGACACCCAAGAGAATTCAAATACATTACGTCTATGGGGGAAATTGCAAGTAAGTACAGTTTAAAATTTATAGGTAGACTGCAAATCAAATGGAATTAATATATTTTTTTATACGCATAAAAACATGTCTCATGTAGAACATGGTAGAGAAATCATTCATTGTTCATTTACAGGGCTACACAAAAGAACTAGATTATAGTGCAACAATAGCTGAAAATTGATGGGTGTATTTCAAGTTGTGCCATGTATTATTACTACAGGATTATATTTAGGTGCACCATGTAGGCTGTACATAATCTTCAAAAGATATACAGGGCTGCAAATATTTAAGCGATAACATTCTTTTTTATTGTTAGTGGAAGTGCTTTACTATAATATTTTACCATGTCCAAGAAAGCTGTTCAGGAATTAAAATTAATTCCTCATGGCCACATGGTTAATAATGTATTTTTTCATGCTAAACATTCATAACTTGTTTTTTTGTATATTTACATGTTTTGAGACTTCCTGGATATCGGTCAAGTTTTTTAACGTTTGGTTTTTGTGTCCGAGAGTAACTTAAAAACGAATTATTTCAGGTGATCCAAAAGTTGTATTTTCAAGTTAATGTAAATTTGTTGCTGGAAAAGTTTGATCAAGACTGATAAGTTTCAAAGAATGTTGCGTGTGAAAGTTGTTTGAATAATTTTAAGTGAACTTTTAATTTTAATAACAGATTTAAATTCTATACATATGTAGGTGAAGCCCCCCCCCTCTCCCCCCCACACACACAAAACTAATTATCATATAAAATTCTTCCAAAGCCTAATTTGGATTGTTTTAACATAGGTTTACATAACAGTACTTGTTATCTTACCTCTTAATCTCCAACCTGTATTTATAGTATTAAATTTCAGGGTAAGAGAAAATCGTGCGAGTGACACACCAGGTTATTTTGTGCTTTGTCATACCGATATAATTGCCTTCTTTATAATCACCAGTTTTACATGTATTTCTGTAAATAGCTGCATATTCTGTTGGATCAATATTGTCTTTATCATTTCGGATGCGTTGAAAAATATTGGAATTTGGGTTTATGGGTATATTGGTATTTAATTTGGAAGCTTCATTTTTTATATTAACAGATGTGCCTTTATCATATGGAATTGTGGTAGTAAATTCAGATCTTGTGTTTTGGGCATTACCAATGTGATTAAATTTCTTAAGATGTTTTTTGTATAAACGGTAAATTAAGTTTCTACGGTATCCTGCTTTAACAGTTATTTCAGTGATTTTATTTAATTCGTTTTTAAGTTGTGGTTCACTTGAATATATTAATATAGCATGGTTTATGCATGTTCAGATAGTGTTGATTTTATATTTATATGGAGTTTTACATCTGCTATTGATTATTTCATCACTTTGGTTCGATTTTTGATAGAAACCAGAATTTAATAGAAACTACCGTTTATTGAAAACTGAACAGAATTGATGAAATAATCAATAGTAGATGTAAAACTCCATAAAATTAACGTTAACAAAACATACATAAACCATGCTATATTAATATATTCAAATGAAGCACACCTTAAAAACTAATTAAATAAAATCACTAAAATAACTATTGCCATCAAGATACCATAAAAACCTAGTTTATTGTTTATACAAAAAAAAAAATCAAAACAAAGCTTAATTTGCATGGGAATGAACAGGAACGCAATTCTCATACTTTTCTTTTACTGAATTTTTACGTATTAGATGGAATGCATGGACACTCATTAATAGTGCACACTGGAACTCATCTGTGCATTCTTTCTGAAAAGTCAAAGTCCCAGCCTTTTCTTTTTCTCTTCTTACAAAGACGAGAATTTCTTTTTCCCTGAGTTACATTTGTAATGTAACTCAGAACACAAGCTTTTTTCTTTTATGCAACTTTTTACCAGCAAGCTAGCATTTTTCACATAACAGCTAGAAATTGGTATAATTATAACTATAAATGAATGCAGTTTTTTTTTTTTTTTTTTTTTTACAGAGCAACAAATTGAAACCATAGTTTTATCAATATATCAAAAGCAGAAAAGCCATATGTTTCCCAGGAAGAAAACAATAGGTTTATCAAATGAAAAAAAAAGAAAATACCTTGCAGGTTTTCTTTTTTTTTCTTTGTAAAATATAACTTACAATTTGTAAAGCTGGACTAAAATTTCTTAAAATTTGTCAATAAACTAGAAAATGAGAGACACATATGAACATAAGTTCTGAAGATTAGCGTTTCCATAATTTTTTTGTTAGAAATTAAGTCCTGATATTAAAATTATTAAAATTGTTATTTCTGCTTTGATAACTAAAACAAAAAGGTAACAAAAAATGCAAGTTTTAAAAATTCTTTTCATATCTTTAAATTTTTACAATTATTATTATTTTTTTTTCCCTTGAAATTTTCTGAAATAACATCTTAATGGATAAAATAGCAATAAATATTTTACTTTTCCTTTATTATAATTTTCAATGGAGAAAGGTAATTTTTCGTTTTTCCTTTTTTTTTTTTCTTTTTTTATGATATTTGAAACATTTGAGACTATTATAATATCCCACATTGGCACACACATTTCCTATTTATTTCTTATCATGCTAAATGCAGTACTTGATTTGCACAGTAAGAAAAAAAAAATGGATCTTTTGTATATGCTAATTTTTTAGAATTTAATTGTCCTGCCCAGTGGCGCACCCAGAATTTCTGTCTGGAGGGGGCTGAAGAATAACTGGATCCTGTAGTATAGTAATAGGTTTATGGGCATACATACATACATATAGTAAAGAATCTGCTTTAGATATTTCTTTTAAAAATAAATAAACAAATGAATGACACTGGATTTAAGTTAAATAGCACAATCGAGAAATTTATATGAGTATATAACATGCTAAATTACAGTAGTTCAGTCAGTTGGGGTTGGCATTGAGCTTGCAAACATAAATTTGTTGGTTCATCTCATGACGAAAAAATGTCATTTGCCCGAAATGAAATGCTTCCTTCCCCGCCCATATTTCCATTGAAAATAAAATTTGATCAAATTTAATACTCTTTTTCGATGCTTTATATGCATATGCAGTAACACGTAAGTAATTAAGAAATCATAATAATTATAGCCAAATAAAAGCTGTAGTTGTGATATGTAGGAATTATAACAGAATTTCAGAGTAAATTTTCACATGGCTATTTTTATTTAATTATCTCGGGTATATATGGGGGCGATATCCTTCTTCTAGGTTCGGTTAACAGAAACAAATCGGACTCAACACAGCAAGCAGGGGCAGAATATATATATATACATATATATAATGAAATTTTAATAAATAACAGGAAAAAATTGCATTATCTAAAAACAGAGCTTAGATTTCAGTGACATCAGAGGCAAAAATGAAAACTGCTGTGCATGGACCCTACTGTATATCTTACATACTGTAATAATAATAATAATAATAATAAAAAATAAGTGACCCCACCCTCCCAAGCATTTGTAAAATATCTTAACATATTGTTTTCGGGGTATTTTCCTGTTTTGAACAGTAAACTACGCTTTTTGACATTCCATTAAATCGTTATATTTTTAGAGAAATAATTTTACGTATTTGTGATTAAATCAATTAAATTTTATCTTCAGCAATTAATGCAAAATTTCCCTAGCTTGTATAAAGGCATATAAAGGGTTTAACATGAATATGGAAAGTGCATTTTTTGTTTAAAATATTGTTTTAGAGGAACAACTAAGAGCAGAGCTAATTTTTATTTTATATCAAACAAGAATTTTCATTTGCCGATACAAATGTGTTAATTTTTCCCAAGGACAAAATAAATTTTCACAAAGATTCTATAAATATTCATAAATTAAAATACAAAATTGTATGAGCCTGGTATCCCATTTTTCTGATAAATACATCCTTCTACATCAGATTGTTTCTTCTGCCTGACTTTTTAGATACTCCCTCTATTTTGTGATAATAGTATATGCTTTAGGTCCTTAGAAGCCCATTCCTAAAAACTGCAATGAAATGTCTAGGGTATCTTTAAACTAAAAAACAAAGAAGTAGTTTGTTATTTTTGTGTTTGACTGTAGACTTACAAAAATTCCTAATATTCAATGTATAATTTATAAACTTTATTTTTCCTTACGATATCTGTGTTTGAATAATATTTTTTTCATGCTTATCTAACATTTTTTATCATGTTAGATAGTTCTGGAGGGGGCTTGAGCCCCCTAAGCCCCCTCCGTGGGTGCACAACTGGTCCTGCCATATTTGTTGCTCCATCAAGCAGTGACCACCGATTTTAGTAATGCTTAAATTCATTTTTAAGCCCATCTTTTATGCACTGGGTTTCTGCTCTAGCATCAAAATGATTCATAAAATCCACCAAATCTACCTCGATTTTTAATTTTTGTTTAACAGACTTTACATTCAGTACCTTTCCATAAACCACCGGACATTTCTGATTTAAGATGTTTTGTAAAATACCTAGAAAAATTATTCACAAATGTTCGGCATGTAAAGAAAATGTTATATTTCATAAATTTCAGCAAAAGTTTTGCCCCAGAAGCAAAACGGAGATCAGTAAAGAATTAAAGAAAGTACAAAATATTGCTAAAAACAATCTCTGCTAAAAACAAGTTTTCATGTAAATTTTTACACTTGGCATCTTGGCAATTCTAGTAAATATTGTCCAAAGGTTAATCCAGAACAAATTTAGTGCCGCATTGAGGCACTTTCACAAAGTCAATTTTTAGCAATGACGTACCTTCACAAATTCAACTTTCAGCAAAGAGGTACCTTCACATTGATTTCAACACTTTCACAACTTTCAAGTCAATTCTCAACAATATAACTGCACACTAAAACATTTTATAAGCTTCACTGCATTGAACACAGAAAAATACCCTGAATTTGAATATTTACTGGAGACAATGATAAATATCTAAGTAAACACCTACTTCTCTTACATATAAAAAACAACTTAACTCGCCCATATATATATATATTACAACTGTTTCATTTTATTTTTAAATGTATTTTAAAATTTAAAAAACAACTACTTTACATATTTTAGTTAATTGTTCTGAAGTATCATTAATTTTCACAAACTTACTTGATATTTTCACAAATTATTTAATAAATTCACAAATGGGGCACCATTTTTAAAAAGCTGGATTAATCCCTGTTGTCAAATATAAATAATGTGTGATGAACCTCTGCATTGGGATTATGCCAAACTGTTTTATTAGAACCAGATTCCTATTTCTTTCAGAGAGAGAGAAAAATTTGCATTAGATCACCTCAAATTTTGCATAATAAGTAACCTTACCTATTGCCTAATATAAGAGTTTTCAAATACATAAAAAGGAAAAGTCAGATTCTAATTTTGATTCAAACACAAAATTGAATTCTATTTTGGAAACATTTTTGTATAACTTTAATATGGCTGCTTTTAATTTAACTATACAAAAAACACTTAAAGAAAAAAGATTCTTCACAGATAATTTACCTTGAAGTTTCATCATAAAGATCTTTTCACTGTCAGGCCCAACTCATCATCAGATAGATCTGTTGATCTGAGATTTTCTTTCCTCTCTCTATACCTCGGTTTTAGCATTTCGTGCCACTTGTCATCAATTAAGGTGAGATAGTTGTCATTACATGGTGTTCTATCAATTCGTATCTTGATGGTTTTCTCTTTCAATGGCACAGGTCTCCCCCCCTCCTCCTTTTTAGTTAGTTTAGGTTGATGCTGCTGTTACTTTGTTAAATTTTATGTCATTCTGATGCTTCTAAAGGAGCATCAGAATGATATAAATTTTGAGCTTTTTTGGTCAAAAGGATCAAAATATTCATAGAAAAGACCAAAATAAAAGTGTTGCTTATTAGTCTTCCCTTTGTTCAAACAATTAACATAAGTTCATTTAAAAAATGTTAAATTGTTTAAAAACTTAAAAAAGACACTGATATATGTTATATTGCTTTGCTAATATATGATCATTAATAAAATAATGTATTACTTATAGTTCTTTTAGAGAAATCTATGAAATTAATTTACAGATACCATATCATAATGGGCAAGTTATATAAAGTAGAACTGTGTCCATTAAGGGTCTGCTTCACTCACTGCCGCCGGAAGCCGAAGCTAGTGTTATTCTATGGGAAAATTTTCTTTACAAATAACTTATTAACTAATACCTATTTTTAAATTCTGTTTTCACATTCAGAAAATTCCCAGCTGTGAAATTGACGGACCTTTTTTAAAAAAATATTTTTTTTTTTTAATTTTTTATATTTGATTTTGAAGCTGCAAAATATGAATTTTCAATATGTAAAATTTTTTCATTTTGCAATTTCAAAATAAAATATTAAAAATTAAAAGAATACATTTTTTAAAAAAGTCCGTCAATTTAAGAAGTTTGGAATTTTCTGAATGTGAAAACAGAAATTAAAAATAGGTATTAGTTAATAAGTTATTTGTAAAGAAAATTTTCGCATAGAATAACATTGTCTCGGGCTTCCGGCGACGGTAAGTAAAGAAGGTCATTAATCAATTAATTGATCAATGCTTAGCCACGATCAATTTTTTTTAATCGAGTTAATCAACTCTATTAATTCGATTAAAATTTTCAAATTATGAATTAAAATAAAAATTTAAAATGCTCTTCTGCCTACAAAGTGTTTTTTCATGTATTTTGCTAACAAACATTTAAGAAGCTTCCACCAAAAACTGAAAAAGCACAAAAAAAAAAAGTTGTTACTCTTTTGTTGATAGAGAAGAGCAGTGACAAAGCCTGCTAGTATAAAAGTATGCGTAAATTCATTTAACTTTTCTTTCAAAATGAATTAAAAGTGATTTTATTAAAATAAAAGTAAAATAAACGAAAATATTTATATAAAATTAGCACTTAAAGTCACCAAATATTACCCTGAAAATTGATTTAAATTTTAATTATGAAACTAATATGATCAATTAAACAAAAATAATGGATTTTTTTTTTTTTTTTCAGTCAAACTTATGAATACAATAATATTATAGAGAATTTATTCTTCAGAATATAAAAGTAATAATGAATATAAATTATTTTCTCAGCTGTATTTCCACGAATAAAACTTTTATTTGAGAATATTAGGATTATGTTTTTTCATTATTTATTTGCATGTTTTTTATTATTATTATTTATTGTTTAAGGAACTAGCCAAATTAACATCTATATAATTTTTACGGTTTGTTATGTACTATCTGAAAGAAGAAAAAAAACATATAGGAGAACTTTATTCACCAATCAGATAAAATTACATAAAGAAAAATGAAAACCGATTAAAAATCCGATTAATCTATTAATGAATTATGATTAACCCAGTTAACACTATTAATCGATTCCCACCCCTAATATGAAGTTATATAAATTAAATCCCTTTTAAAAAATTTATGTTTTAGAATTCTGTTGCAGAATATTTGTTACTGGAAACAGTTTCTTAAAACCTATAGTATTTTAAAAGAACTAGAATAGCGTTTCTAGTTTGTACAACTCTCCAAATTTTACAAGAATTAAATGTTATCCAATAAATCACCGATAAATCAGGATATCCTAAAAATATAGTATGGAAATTGTACCGAAAACGTATTAAAAAACTCATCTACATCTCTAATCGTTAAAAAAAAAATCACCCTAAATTCACCTACAGCATACCACTTGATCGCAGAGTCTCCGTAAAAATCAAAAACAAAGCAGCAAGCAGGCCTCACAACAAGTTTTTACCTCAAATATATAGACTTTATAGACTAAAATTGGAAATTTATAGACTTAATAGACTAACATTACATAAGTAATAACGAAACTTAATAGACGAAATAACTAATTTCTTATACATAAAATACTAGTTTTTGAACATACATTAAAAAAGATGAGAGAAAATGTCCACCTCACAACAACCCTCATGCATTCACTCGGTCTCATTGTAAAAATCATTCGTTGTGTAGATACAGTGATTTGTTTAAAGATAATTATTATTTGTTTGACCAGGGTACAGTGCAAACCACTGAAAGCTAATTTTCCAGGAGCTAAGGTAAATTCAAATTGAATTATATGAAATCTCTAACTATAATTTCATATCAAAATCATTTAAGCAGTTTCTTAGAAAACAAGATTTCTACTATACATTATTCTAGGACCACAACAGCTAATTTTTCTGAAGACTAAGGTAAGTGAGACCATGTTTTATCTAAAAAAAGCCTCTAGGCTTTTTATTACAAAATCATTCAGTGATTTTCTAGGAAATAAAGTTTATGCTGCTTTCTTCCAGGTGGCGTGTGGGTTATCAGTGAAATTTCTGTGAATTTTCTTAACATTGAGGATATGACCAATTGATTTAGTGTTATCAAAATTTGGGAAAATTATATTTTTACTTTCATGTTGTTTTCTCTGTGAACTATATAATGGATTAAATTGAATTAATTTTTTAGATTGTTTATGTGGAATACATTTCAATTTGGTAATTAAGAAGTTTTAAAAATTTCACAGATAAGTTTTGTTTACATTATAGAAAAACATTTTTATCTCGAATAAAGTTAATGTAATTTATTAAATGGAAGTAATTATGGATATAAATTATAAAAGTAAATGTAAATAGTGCCACTTACTGTTTTTCTGAAGGGTATAGTTTAAACTTTTGTATAACACCTAAAATTTAAACGATGTTTATTATCGGCATTTTTATTCATGCGTTCTTTTAGCGATTGCTAAATTAAACTAATATGTTTAGTTCAAGTTCAATAGATGGCGTTGTAATTATTTCTGAAAGAAAAAATGCAAATTAAGTACAACATTATTTGATATTGCTTCTTGTAGGATGAATGTTGGAGTCCTGTGGATAGTATATAAGAGCTAGCTTCATTGTAATCGGCGATCAGTTTTTAATTCGTTGCATTAGCTCTAGTTCTATGTTTTGCTACCCGTAATGAAAGTGTTATACGTTGTAGATATGAATGTTCAGCCATTTAAACAGTCTTCCTTCATTTAAAAATGAACTTTTAAAAGTATAAGCAAGAGAAGTATGATGTGGTCTTAGTTTAAAAAGTTTGTTTACCTATTCTCCCGATTTCCTTCTGTGTAGTGTTGTCGTTCGTTTTCAAAAGTTTGAATCATGGAGTCAGGTATTTGAGTCTGTTGTTCATTGGCCTTTAAAAGGTTAACGTTGTACTTTTTTTTTGCCTGCCATGTTTTTAAAATGTTGTTCATTAACTTTAAGAGTTAACATCGTTTTTCTTTTTTTCTTTTACTTTTTACATAACACAATTAATAAAGTTTAAGGTTAATTATTTTTTAGTTTAATGTTTAAAATTAAGTTAGTGCTGGACGCTAATTTTTATCACTTGCTTGAGATGAATTTAAATGACTGTTTCAATTTTATTAATATTCTAATTATTAAGTTTTATTTTTTTCTTGTTAAGTTGGAAATTTTACATTCAGTCCACATTTTCTTAATTTTTCTACTGTTTACACAGCTCACATTCCTAAATTCCTATTGGCCACACTCCCCACCTTTCCCGTAATCCCATTGGTTGAACTAAATTCGATCCCTCTCCTATATATATGAGCACTTCTCCAGATTCAGAATTCTTTTTGCACTGAAGACAGTACACTTAAGGCTACCGAAACAGCTGTATGCATCTCAAATATTTTTCTTTGGCATTTCTGACGTACTAGTTTATTCAGGTTTTAACATCTCATTCAGCCTTGGAAACTACAGGACATTCCTGTCAGGTGTTTGCTGAACTTTGCTTCAGCTACAAGATTATTCTCTTAAGGCTGCACATGAGTCAGATTCCTTCTTTCTTTCTTCCCATGTTATCCAATGGGATTTTTGTTGCTTTGTTTTATAAGAATCTCATTCAAAAATGAAGTTTTTCTAATATTATTCTTTGAATATGTCACCTTTTAGCAATTTTTTGAAAAAATAAATTTCATAAATATTTAAATATTTCATAAATATTTAAATAATTAGAAGGACGAATTAACTTTAATAAACTTTAAGTACCTTTAATGATCCTTCAACTTTAGCAGCTTTTAAATGATATATTTCGACGTGCTATCGCAGTCATCTTCAGATGTTGTTTATGCTGCATTACTGAAAGGTGTCTTCATCTTCCTCCACATCAGTCTCCTTCTCGCTTACGTCATTGTTTCGTCGGTAATTTCCCAGTACTTGTTGCCAATCCTTAGTTATTATGCTGTGCTCTCTCTCATTTACTGCCATGTTAGATGTTAGAATTTCTAAAGCTTCGCGTTTCAGAGCGTAGTTATGTAAGTTGTATGGGGCTATTTTGACGGTTTTTAGGGTATTAGTTATTATTGGGTTAGTTTTATGTGTACGTGATAAGGCGGTGGAGCTTCTATTGTATTTTAGATCGTTAATATGTTCTATTTCTCTGTCCTTTATTTTTCGCTTTGTCATTCCGATGTAGGTTGCAGGTTTATTGTTATTTTCAAGATCGAAAGTAATCTTGTATATCCCCGAGGTTTCTTTAGGGTCAATAATATCTTTTTCATTTCGGATTCTTTGAATAATGTTCTTGTTGGGTTTAATGGGTATGTGTATATTGTATTTGGAACCTTCGTTTTTAATTTTGTTTGCTATGCCGTTGCAGAATGGTATGGAGGTGGTGAACTTGGGTTTTATTTTTTGGGCGTCATTAATTTTGTTATATGTTTTTAAGCGCTTTTTGTAGAGTTTTTGAATCAGAGAATGGCTGTATCCTGCATCTTTAGCAATGTTCTTTATAAATTTTATTTCAGCGTTAAGAAGTTGTTTATTTGAGCAGATTAAGATGGCGCGATCTATGTAGGAGCGTATGGCGGCGGTTTTGTATTGGAACGGGGTTTTACATTTGTTATGAATGATTTCGTTATTGTTTGTTGGTTTTCTATAGACTGTAGTATCCAGGGTATTATCGCGATTTTTAATAATTTTGACGTCAAGGAAATTAATGCTATTGTTAATTTCAATGTCAAGGGTAAATTTAATATTATCATCAAGGGTGTTTAAGTTAGTTAGAAGGGTATGTGGGTCGATGTCATTTAAAAGCTGCTAAAGTTGAAGGATCGTTAAAGGTACTTAAAGTTTATTAAAGTTAAATATTTCATTTAGAAATCCAAACTTAGAGTCCTAAATTAACTTAAATAAATAAAATATTTAGATTAATGGGACTCTCTACCTATCGTTTCCGAAAGCCGATGCCAATGTTATTCTATGGGAAATTTTGCCCCATTATAATTCATTAACTAGTACATATTTTTGAATTCCATTTTCACTTTCCGAAAATTCACAACTATTAAACAATTTATCGCTTTCTAAAAATTGATTTTTTTATTTTTAAGATTTCATTTTTAAGCTCAAAAATGAAAAATTTCACATTGTGAAAATTTGCATTTTACAACCTCAAAATAAAATATTAAAAAATTTTTTAAATAATTTTTAGAAAGCGATATATTGTTTAATAGTTGTGAAGTTTCTGAATGTGAAAACGGAATTTAAAAATATATATTAGTTAATAAGTTATAATGGGGCGAAGTTCTCCATAGAATAACATTGGCTCTGGCTTCTGGGGACGATAAGTGGAGAGGCCTCTTAAGTTATAAGAATTCTGATGGAAAATTGTTTTATTTAATGTATTTAGATTTATTTTTTCAAAAAATTGCTCATTAAGCTAAAAGGTGATATATTCAAAGAGTAATATTCAAAAAACAGAATAAAAAAAACTTCAATTTTGAATGTGATATCCTTATAAAACAAAGCAACAAAAATCCTGTAAGATATAATATGGGGGAGAAATTAAGAAGGAATCTGACTGATGTACAGCCTTAAGG
Source organism: Salticus scenicus (assembly GCA_963930645.1). NCBI lineage: Eukaryota > Metazoa > Arthropoda > Arachnida > Araneae > Salticidae > Salticus > Salticus scenicus. The sequence continues at coordinate 371,658,045 of OZ005649.1, read as the reverse complement.
ATGCTTTTGGGTTTGGGTACAAAAGAGTTTTGGTTGATATGGTTAGCTCTTGATTATCTCCTGAGGGCTTTATTATGTCATAGGTCATGCAGAACATTCTTGAAAGACCTGCCAAAGTTTTAGACACAGATAAATGAGACCTCTTTCTTCTACTCTTAATTTACAAAAAGTCTGTTTCAAGGTAAAAATGTATAGAGAAAAAGAACACTAAAGAGTGATTAATTGTGTTGTTAGATACATATATAGATAGATTTCAAAAACTGATTCCTGCATTATGATAAATTGCAAAAATTATCCTGTTAATGTATTTTCAAAATATTTCTTACAACAAAAAGTTAAAAACTTTCAGGCAGACACACAAACTCATCTTTAAATATAAAAGCATAAAATTTGTAAGCATGAGAACAATGCTTTTTTCTGTATTTTTCAATAAGTGTATTACTGTGTTTACTCGTGTAATAGTCGCACTTTTTTTTGCCAATTTTTCATTGTGAAAGTCTAAGTGCGACTATTATGTGGGGAAATATTCTACACAATATTGTACACTCTAATGCTAAAACATTACTGGTATAAAAAAAACACATAATAAAATTAGTAACTTACCAAATATTTTCAAATTATGTGCTGTCTATAAAATAATCTTTTCCGCAGTTGCACACAAAAGAGAGGCATTTTTCTTTTTATCGTAATATCTTTATAAAATTCACAAATAATCTTTGTGAATATTTAAAAAAAAAAATTCTAGTAACATAATACACAATTCATAATAAATCACTTTCTCTGAAAGTTTCAGAATCACTTTTGTAATGTGAATCGGTGTCCGAAGAATCTCCGTCATTCCATAAAATGTCGTCTTCGCTTCCATCTAAAACAATGAAGATACCTGTCTTCTTGAAACTTTTTGAAATTATATTGCTTGTTATCAAAGTCTAGTTTTATAATATCCAACTAGTTCCAGTGATGGACGCCTTACTCCATATACTCATTTTATATTGTCTTTAAATGATTTGTTAACAGATACGTCCAACGGTTGCAGAATCAGAATCCTCCAGGAAGATCTGTTTTGTCTTATGAAAGTTCCTTCTTCACGTTATAAACAAGATGTTCTTGGAGGCTATCAAATACCAGCATGGCTGTTTTTTTGAACAATGCTCCAGACCTTCGTTTCAAACATTGCGAGCCCAATCTTTCATCATTTTTTCACCCACCCCACTTTTTTCTTGAAATTGCATATGGATTCCAGTCGGAAATATAATACCTTTAGGAACAGTTTTCTTTTTAAACAGGGTTCATACTCATATATGGGAAAAAAATTCCTTGAGTTTTCCCTGAGTTCCCAGACAATTTTCAAGATAATATTAGTGACATATTCTCTAGACAGGACAAAATACACATCTACTTCCACTGTATGGTGTCATATTACTGTCAACCATGATAGAAATTCAGGTAGAAATCATTGTTTAAATGTGTATTTTCACAATACTTAATCAATTGAATTTTGATAAGAAGCTAAACAAGAAAAATATAACTTGATAGAAAGAAAATATTTGTTTTTCCAGGTTTTATAACTGATTTTTTCTGACTTTTAATGAAATTTTTTATTTTCCTTGAGTTTTCCCTGACTTTTTTTTAACAAATTCCAAATTCCCTGTTTTCCAGGTTTTCCCTGATGAGTATGAACCCTGTTAAAAATAACAAATGGAGGTAGCTTACTTACATCTCCTGTAATACCGAGCATTACAACACAGCGCATTTTTTCATATCCACTTGTGCACAATGAAACAATTGAAGCATCTTTTTCTGCAATGGTTGTGTTGTGTGGTATGGCAAAATAGACTGACGTCTGATCAGGATTTTCAATTCCGGATGGGAGATAATCCATTCTTTGGCAAAGTTGGATAACATACTTCTGACAAAGTAGAATTTTGCCCATAAAATCCAGTGGCAGTTTCTGGCAAATACTTGTTGTTCTTCTGATTGTTAAGTCATTATGCCGCATAAATCTGCTTTAACCACCCACGACTAGCTTTGAACTTTTCTTTTGGAATATTTTGCTTTATTGAAATTTCTTTTCATTTAGAAAGATTGGAGTATAAGGCTGATTTTTTTTTATTTTTTTATACCAACTATGTGAAAAATACCAGAGCCGGGAATCGAACCCGGGCCCTTCGCTTAACGCACATAATTTCTTTTGCTTTTCTCTGCAGCATTTCCCACAAAACCCGACATCCATCATTTCGTAATACACAAACATATGAAAAAAGTTCATTTTCTGTCATTGGGAAAATTCCATGCTTTGGTCCTCTGAATGCTCACCTATTTACATTTGTTTCTTGCAGTGACTGTTTGGATTTTCGCCAGACCCCTATTAATTTTTCACTTACATTCCATTCGCTTTCAGCAGCTCTGTTTTGATTCTTTTCAGCATATTCAACAATCTTCAGTTTAAGTCTCGCCATATAACTATTATTTTTTCTAAACTTTCCCATGTTCAAGCAGAAAAAAAGACATTCAAAACACACCACCACAAAATTCACTGCATAACAAAATACCGGCAAAGATTTTTTTTTCTGTAACTTTAAACAGGTGCAGCTCAACTAATTTAAAGCATGTGCATACTTTCTTTAACGAAGAATGAGATGAAAGCTTTAAAATTGGGGGGGGGGGGGGGAAGGAAGGAAGAATTCCTGCCCTCTCCCATCCTCCCTAGGGAAGCAGGCAATTCTTTATCTCGCTATGGAGTGACCATTGAGTATGTCAATAGGAGTGACAAAACAGATGAATACTAATTCTGGGAAAAGTACAGCTGATAATTTTCTAGTATTTTCTAGATGAAGGTCAAATCTGGACTGCGACTTTTATGCGAGGAAAATATTTTGACAATTTTTTCTGCTTTAAAACGGGAATGCGACTATTAGGCAAGTAAATACAGTATATTTTGTGTTACAAGCAATGGACTCTTCCCACCTGACGTCAGAGGTCACATGATAAAGGAAAAACAAATAGCAGACGGAGTCTTGTTTATCTATAGCGATTGCTGAAGTAACATATTTTCTATTCTTATTTTTGATCAATCGTATTTAATCTGTGTTTTTTTTTTATAAATCATCATTTTTAATCCATTTTATATCATTATTCATCATCTTTTGTTTGCTGTATACATTTACAATCATCATTTAGTTTATGTTTGTTATTGATGTTCATGAAGAACATGTTTAACACTCTGATTTTTGGTACTTAAATCAGTGATAGTGCAATATCGTACTGCGTAAATCCATTTAGAGCAGTAACTAAGTTAATTAACTTGTTGTAACACCTTTATGCAAATAAATTAAATGAAAACATTTTAAAATTTCAAATTATAATCCATAAACATTCCACAAGAACAAGCTATTATTTATTGCTAGATCAGTTAATGTTACAGTTACACTACAATATACAAAAATCGATTCTTATAGGTAAAAATGAATAAACGCATAAAATGTTTTTTTTAAATTATTAAATTTACAAATACAATTATTCTACTGCTTACAAATGCACAATATTACTTTTATTTTATTTTATATTAAATATTAAAATTTTTGTTCTTAAGAACAATATTTAATTGAATTCGATTCTCAGAATTTGATTATTCATTTTCCTCTATCATGTGATTGAGCAGACGACGGTGGGAAGAGCCCATTGGTATTTCATAATGAGCTGCACAAGGCATCATATCAGGATTTGAATTTGAGGTATTGCTGTAGTCTTTTTTTTTTTTTTTCGTACATAATTCTCATTAGACCGAGACCAATTGCTTAAAGTGGATTTTGAATACAGTGAACATTTATGCTTCAACCCAGATTTGCACAGATAGATACGTACACAGACAAAGACGTCAGATTAATAGCACATCTCTTTTTCATCAAAAGATTAAAATGTGGTAAGGCAGGAGAAATTCAAGTGTGAAATAGACAATTATACCATTTTAAAAAAAAAACCTAAAATTTAAGAATTTGTAAACTTATTGCACAATACTTGGGGCGAAAAAAATTACATGGCAACATAAAATCTGGATTTTATTATATTAATTACACAGATTAGCAGTAATGTCACAATAATTAATATCGATTGTCAACAGACACACATAAAAAAAATACCCTTCATATCACATATTGGCTTCAGTTTAATTTGATAATATAGTATTTATAAACTTTACAAGTGATAGTATAACAAAGCATAATATCTTAAAAAGTCTATGGATGAAAAGACATATTTATGCTCAATTATTACGAAATGAATACAACAAAGAAAAATTAATTTTCTTTGAATAACAGATAGTACAACAAAAAAATAAATTAAAACATTTAAAAAAGAAAAACAAGAAATAAAAATATGAGTAACAACAGAAAGTCATGGTTTTACATTACATTAAAAAAGTATTTTACACAAAACCCCATGCTTCTAGAGCTTTAACTTCAAAATCCTGTTCGGCACATAATGGATCATTATTAAATGTCTGACAGGAATTGGTACGGCCACGAAATAAATCATCATCAAGCCATAATCCAAAATGACCTCTATAAATAAATAGATAAATACATACATTTTTGCATTAACAATTTAAACAATACTCAAAATTAAATTAAATAAACTAAAACGAAGTACTTTTACACATAATTAATTAAATAAAAACCTTAAAATGTACCTCATGTTACGTTAATATTTTCATCTGGGCGCCCAGACCTACAATAACCATAATTACGCCATGTTTAGAGAGGCAATAGAAATTGCAACGACACCGGAAGTCTGTAACGATAGTGACGCAATGGCACCAAACCGGATGTGGAATCAACTAATAGAAGCTATAAAAGACTGCAACGTGAAGAGATCCGACACAGTTGAACGTTTGAGAAGGTCTGGGCGCCCAGATGAAAATATTAACGTAACATGAGGTACATTTTAAGGTTTTTATTTAATTAATTATAATACTCAAAATGTTTATTATGCACTAAGAATTACTATATCAGAGAAAAATTGTATTTGGTTTACTTTTATTTACAAAGTGGAAAAGTAATATTTATTTGTTAGTAATTACACCCAGCTTGAAAAACTGAACATTTAAAGAAATGCTAAATATCTGGTTTCATTGCAAAATAAATTAATATTACAGAGCTAAATATGTAAAAGTAAAATATCCAGAAAAACTAGGTTTGCAATAGAGAAACTTGAACTAGATAAATAATAAAAGTTATAGTTTTCTATTAAAAAAATAAAAAAAATTGTTAATAATTTGGAAAAGCTCGAATTTCATAAAAATTAAATATGATCTTTATCATATATTACTGATTAGCAGGCTTCGTCCGCTTTGCTGGTCACTAAATGTAAATGAATTTTCAAGAGATTTGAATCACTTTTTTATATCACTTTTAAAAAATTAAAAACATTTCCACTGAAATTGTTTGGAATTTTGCTTTGGGTAACCTGCCCACATTGAGTTCAGGTTCTACTTGTGCTACATCAGATACAGGCTTCCATTGCCTGCAGCAATGTCTTTCCCAAGTATTTTAATTTGGATATTTACTGGACAACAGTTGAGGTCTTATTATTCAAGAACTATTTACCATTTGATTGCAATTTGACCAATACAATAAATTTAAAAAAAAAAGTCATTTCAAAGGAATTTAAAAAAATGAAATTTTAATTAAACTTAAATTTTAATAAGCTTAATCCTTTCTATTATATTATCATTTTATCCCAATAAATACAATAAATTAAAGAAAAAGAATTCCCCTTTCAAAGGTATTAATTAAATAAATGAAAAATAAACAGTATCAACTGTTGCTATGCACCACTGATGATTATAATGAAAGAATAAATTTAAGAAAATGAAACAAAAGTAAATGAATAAAGATTTAAAATGAAAAATAAATAAAAATTTAAACTGAAAAATGAATAAGCTACTGCTCCACCAAGTTTTGTACCTCTGCAATCAGTAGTCTGAGCTACAGAGCACAGACATTTACCGACACAGACAGACTTCTCTTTACATACGTATACATTCAACAAACTTCAACCCTAACAGGGTTTAAACTGCCATTAGTTTTTTTAGCAATTTGCTGAAAGGTATCATATTTTGCTAAAACAAGTCGGTCAGAATTTCGCTAAAAAGCTAAAACTGGATAACTTATAAAATATCTCTATATAATAATTCAGATTATTATTTATTTTTTTTTATTTTTATTTATTTATTTTTATTTTTTTTTTTGTAATATTTGCAGGCAAAAACTACGAAAGGACTGAAATTTTTGGAAATCCTTATTTATATAGTAATTTGGATTTATTTTAATTTTTCAATGATTGAATTTCAATGCAAAAATATTTAAAAGTATGTTAGAATTCAGAATTTGCTTCATAGAAGCATTTTTAGCACTAGTATTTCACGATTATCTAAGACTACACTTTATTTGATTTTTAAATTGCTTTTTCATTTTACACATATGATATGAATACCGTTTTTTCTATTGATAAAATCAAAATATAATTTCCCTGATTCATATTTTTAAAGTCACAAATATGGATGCTTGGTTAAAATCATCAATGAACAAAAGGAATATAAAACAAAACTGAGGATAACAAAGCTAAGTAAAAGAAATCAATGATATCCAAAGAAATAACTTTCAAAAAAGCTAAAATAGTGCTTGCCTATTTTCGCTAAAATGCTAATGTAATTTTTTTTGCCAGGTTAAACCCTGAACCCTAATAATATTAACCTCATATTTTAAAATTTGTTGACGACTTTCAGAAATACACAAAATAAAATCTAAATTTATGATTAGATATCCAATCCTCTACCCTAACATCAAATGAAAAAAACTTACTCAGAAGATCCAACCATAAAACTATCTGTATTTCCTTTAATAAAATAGTTGTTCTCTCCAGACCATCGAAAAACCTATAAGAATTACAATCAATGATTGTATTAAAATAAAATGCATATATAAAAAAGTAAACAAAGCTTCAATGGGTAAAATATTAACTGAAAGTTTTATTTATATGACTTTTACATTTATGCTACAATATCATTCTAAATATATTTGTATTCATTTTTAAAGTAAGTAGTTATTATTTTTTATTTTTATTTATTTTTCTCAGACAGCAACAAAAATAAAAATAACAAAAATGAACTTTTTTTCTCTTTTGCTATTTTTCTCTAGCACATATGAAATATTTAAAATTTGAAAACTGCAAACTCAATACTTTTAATGTTAATTTTTTATTTTGCTGTTATTATTATTTTATCTGTGTTCATTCTAATTTGGAATGTATTATTCTTGCTTCAACTGAGGGGATAGAATCAGAAAATAAAAAATAATAAAATCATATAGTATTTTATAAATTAAGAAAAAATACATATATTTAGATGTGTATAAAATTTAAAATAAAGAGGTGTGCAGGGTCTTAAATCTGTAATCTTATTATAGTAGTCTAATGTAATAAAAATATATACATTTGTATAGATACACACTAGAATATGCAGTTTTGATTTTTTTTTAAGAAAAAAATATTTAGTACCAAGTGTCATCGCAACTTTTTTTTTTTTTTTTTTTTTTTTTTTTTTTTAGGGGGGGGGGAGGATTTATTAAAAAAATAAATAAATAAAATAAATGCATGCATGCATGAGAGAATTATAAACAAGTAGTTTTAAGGACATTTCTGTTTTGCAACTTTATTTTTTGTACTTTTTTCCCCCCCTCTCTCTTATTTATAGAACAATGTACTTGATCCTAAATTTTAATTTTAATTTAGAATGTTACGTGGCTATTCATTATAAATTAAAAATTCATTTTAGAGTTAGGTGTTACACCCATTCTTTGCACAGTAAATGTTACAGTGCAACTGATTATGAATTGTTGAAATTGCAAAAAATGTTACAATGCAATTGCTTACATAAATTGAAAGTTTAAGAATGTTTTGAATTATTAATAACTATCTTTTACTTACATTTTAATTATTCCAAACTTCTTTAATTTTACAAATTTTACATTTATTAGTGAACTAGCTATTGTACTTACTCAGGGAATTAATTATTTCATATAAATAATTTTTATATTATACAAGATTAATATACAAACTATATAGAACATTTTTATTCTATAACTAGCTCATGAGAAATGGTAATCCAATTACATTAAAAAAAAAAAAAAAAAAAAAAAAAAAAAAAAGGTGCATTTGGATTAAAATCAATGCATATAAATATGTATAAAATAAAAATAATATATATATGTCGTGAAACACGACAGTGTTTTTATCTAATTTAATCATTTTTCAGTTATTTTAACAAATTGAAATTATTAGATCGCATTTTATCCAAAATTACTTAAGTTGATTTAGTTTCCCATTTCGCCCCTGTAAGTTCTTTTCCCAGCAACGCGCAAAATTCGCTCGCTGGATCTTCAATTAAGGTTTTCCCCTCTCATCTACTCTTAGCACACTCCTCCGCGATCGTTCGTTTTGATTGGCTGCCAGCGCCATGACGTTTTGGAGGCTCGCTGACCTGAGAGTAGAAAAACTTTTCTCTACACACTTGGATTGCTGAACACCTACTAGAAAGTCGCGTTCGTCGGTCGCCACGCGCCTTTCGCGTGTGCGTACCGCATGCCTGCCGAGGCATCTCCTTGCGGACTTTGGCATTTACAACCTAATTAATTGATAGGCTGAAACTTTGTATTTTTACAAAATTATTTAATAGTTATTATCAAAAAGGCATTACGGATCAAGTAAAATACTGATTGTGCGATTTTCAATAAATTTGAAGAGGATGCAAGAAGATTGCAAATTGCTAAGCGTGCATTCCTCATAATTGCCGCATGTGTTTTCCATAATTAAATACTTTTATTTAGAACAACAACTTTTTGTATTTTCACAATATAATACTATATTTCTATGCAATAGTGAATCGGTAATATTATCCAAGGATAGTTTTCTATCTGTCACGATTATGCACCCGGATGGAACCAGATTCGAACCTCGATCCCAATGGAGCAGCATGCAGATGCCGATGGTGACGATGGATCCCCTACACGTGCCACCTTCCTACATTATTTTGAATTTCAATAAAATTGGTGAAATTTTCCATTTGACTCCATATTCTTTGAATTCTTCAAGAAGTGGTATGTACTCTTTTTTTTATCTCAATTTTATTAATTCTTCAATGCGTGGACCTCATCAGCGATGTTAACAATTATAGAACCTGGATGTCGATCATCAGTTTTCTTATTCACTGAAACTAGCTAGCTATATCTAACCACAATGTTCTATGAAACTTTTGAACTTAATTTTGTTAATCGTCATAGCTATAGTTTCTACATAGACTGTCATTACAAAAGAATTAAAATTACATTTTATGTCGCAAGCAGCAATAATTCTGCTTCACGACATATACACAAATAAATATGAGTTAAAAATCAATAAATTGTATTCATTAATTTTAATAATTCATCCTATGTATTTATTAGCACAGTAAATAGCATAATAAGCAACAAGTATCTATACACATAATAAAAGAAGATTGTGTGTGTGTCCAGCACTTTTTAGGAAAATGGCTGACCACAGGGCTACATAAATTTGTACGGAGGTTCATATCGACCCCTCTTTGATGTACCTCGAAGCCCAATTTCCAAATTTTATATTAGTCTTTTTTTTTTTTTTTTTTTTTTTTTTTTTTAATAATTAAAATATGAAAATAACCCTACAATTGCTTTAAAATTAGTCATTTAAATATTAGCTTTAAATTTCATTGTTGACAAAAGAGTTTATGAGTTCCTTTTTTTTTTTTTCCCAACATAAAAAGAAATTTATTTTCATGCAAAAGATAAAAAATTGAATTTGCTTATGCATATGACAAAATGAAGTCATTATAACATTAAAATTAAATAATAATAATATACTTATAGATGATCCTGGGCATTTTTTTACGTTGAAGTAGACCGGACATTTTTTGCAAAGGATTTTATTTTCGCGACAGCCATTTTAAGAAAAATAGCACATCAAAAATATAAATAAATTAGAAAATATTGGAAAAAAAGAAAAATAAGGTGAGATTTTGTGGCTGAAGAAGACTGTTGAAAATAGTGGGGGCCTGAAGTGAGCTTTTGAGCAATTTCAATGGATTTTCTTTTTATTTATTTATTTTTTTTTTTTTTTTGTTTATGAAGCAATATAAAAAAAGAGTGATGCTGTTTCTAATTCCTTAAATTATAGTGACCAGCAAAGCAGGTAAAGTGTGCTAGTTGTAGAATAAAACTTTTTTTAATACTATCTGAATAAAATTTATATATTTTACTTTTTATACAAAAAATGATTAATTCGATGTGCAAAGTATCAGTACAACAACTAAAAATATATAATATTATAAAGGATCAGAAAATCGCAGGATGCTGTTTTTAAAGATAGAAACAGTACTTTTTGAAAAATAAAGTATGCAGAAGAACACATGAAAGGATAGAATTAATTCACATTTAAATGGAAATTTAAAAAAATCCCTTTCCAAAATTATAGATGAATGTTCCTCAATTATTATTATTTTTTTTTTTCAAGCTATTCCCATGTTCTAAGTTTTGTAGCAAGGAATGTTATATGTTAAAGGGAATAAAAGATTCAATTTTTATAAGCAAAAAAAGTGTTGAATCAAGTGCTTTTTGCAACTTCTTGTGGTCAGCAAACGTATAAAATAATGCCCTAAACATTCTTTAGTTCAAAACCAGACAATGAATCAAAATTAATGACCAATAATAATGAATAATTCGGATTCAGGCAAGTAAGTCATTATTTGCCTAAACAGTTATCTTAATGACTTCCCAATGTCATGACATGATTCTTGGATGGTAAAAACCCTATTGTGATCATATTTCAGTGATTATACAGAAATTATAAGTTAAACAATGACAACATGAATCAAAATCACATTTATATTTTTAATCTGTGACTGATTTGTTAATTTTGTTAAAACATATCTGAATATTTTATGATACAATGTTGAAATTTTGTAAACTGAACAGGGATAACAGATACACTTTTCTAAATTATAAAATTCTATGCCATTTTAAAGCCTCTTTGGAATTTGTTATGCATAACTGGTTTTATTTATTTTTTAATTAATTTTAATGTCAAGGCTTTTCAAACACCCTGTTTGTATTTACTGAATGTATACATTTATATATCTGTACTGATAAGTATAAAGGATTCAAGTCCAAAAATGTCGATTTGGAGTTAAGTACATAGTCAGACTCAGAAAAAAATTCTCAATCGATTGGTATAAAGGATTTAAGTCTATGTCATTTAGTCTTTGAGAAAATCCATTGGTAAAAATCTGGTGTGAAACAACCACACGACTTCCATTACCCACTATTACACATATTATATGCATTTTTGAGAGATAATGCGATCAGAAAACATAAAAGTGAACTAAAGAGAAAATCGTTAGAGCCGTTTTTGAGATAACAACTTTTACAAAAAATCAATTATTGACCGGAAAACAATAATTACATACAAAAGGATATTTAAAAGTGAGTTAATATGGTGAGTTTGAAAAAAATCCGTACAGCTGTTTTTAAAGGAACGCCCTTGGGAGACCTGAAATTGAGCTATTTATACAGGACGCCTATCAATTTTCCTGAACTAACCAACCATATCATTTGAAAGGACATCTAATAGAGTGTTTATATAGCAAATTTGAAGAAAATCGTTAGAGCCGTTTTTGAGATACGGACTTACGGTCCCACTTCCGGTTTTCCGATGTCCCACTTCCGGTTAAACTCAATTATTGACAGGAAAACAATAATTACATACAAAAGCATATTTAAAAGTGAGTTAAAATGACGAGTTTGAAAAAAATCCATACAACCATTTTTAAAGGAACGCCTTTGCGAGGCCTGAAATTGAACTATTTATACAGGACGCCTATCCATTTTCCTGAACTAACCAACTATATCATTCGAAAGGACATCTAATAGAGTGTTTATATAGCAAGTTTGAAGAAAATCGTTAGAGCCGTTTTTGAGATACGGACTTACGGTCCAACTTCCGGTTTCCGATGTCCCACTTCCGGTTTTTCAATTTTCACCAAAATTTGGAAATTTCATCTGTACACCAGATGTATTTTAATTCTAAAGTTTCGTAGCTCTATCTTTATTAGTTTCTGAGCTATAATAGCCAGAAGATTCTCCACACACACACACACACACACACACACACACACACACACACACATACATACACACTGACCAATTGCCAAAAACCACTTTTTTGGACTCAGGACCTTAAAACGTGTAAATCAGGTGAAAACCCGATATCGAATTTTCAGACCGAATACAATACTTCCATTACCTACGGTAGTAGGGTAATGGAAGTAAAAAGGACTCAAGTCAGAAATTTACCATTCATGTATGGTATAAAATATTTCATTCAATTTTTTCCCGTTATTAAATGAAGGTTGACAATCACTGAACGGTATAAAGGGTATAACTCAACGAAATGCCTTTTTCCTAATCGATTCTTCTGATTTATTTTTAGTTAGTTTAACTTTATTTTTCGTCTCCTGAAAAATCAAGAATATGGACTTAAATCCTTTATACTTATCAGTACAGATATTTAGTATTTCCAAATAGCAAATTGCAATAAATGAAAAACTTATACTTTTAAAAGAAGCATACCTTAAACTCGGGTGAAAAAGTGAAAAGAAATGATTCCCCAGTACCATAAAAATAGTCACTTATCTTAAGAGGAGATGACAACAAAGCTCCAAATATCTAATGGGGGAAAAAAGAGCAAGGCATTAAAACTATGTTGCAATTAACAATAAATACTGATAAAATGTAAAATAATACTCATTTTAACAACATATCCAGATTTCATTGTAAACAGAATGTACATAATAGAATATTCTTATAAATGTGTCAGTGTGACAGACAAGCAAATAAAAGAATAAAATTAATAACTTTTATAACTTAATGCACTTGACAGGAAATCAATTGAAAAACAGATTATTTCAAACATAAGAAAAATAAATAAAATGCCATAGTTTGAAAAATTACATGTTAGAGTATACTATATATTTTCTAGTTCAAACTTGCTGTTTCTAAAGCTTTCAGCGAAAAGTTTCGTTTGTATTTTTATAATGTAATTAAGAAGTTTCCTTTTTAAAATTAAGCATAAAAAAGATTTTTTTTTTTTTTTAATTTCTTGATTGTAACATAAATTGTTATATGCATTGTTATATGAAATAAAAGCTATTGTATGTTAATTGTATTGTTATATGAAAAAAAAGTTATTCTTTAAAAAAATAAAAAGTGTAGGCAATAAGAAAAAGAATATATTATAAATAATTACAAGATAAAAAGAACTTTTTATATACTATGTTTTTAAATTTTCTGTTGAATGATATAAATGCTGTCAAAGGCAGTACAGACCTGAAACAATTAACTAAAAGTATTTTTAAAAAATGTATTGTCACCGTCACCGTGTTCTGAGCTATCCTGAAAATTTCAAATGCCTAGCTAGTCGGGAAGTTAGTTAAAAATGATTGCAAGCTTTGTACTGGTAATGCTGTTGAAGACAGAAGGAACCTGAAACAGTTGGCTAAAAGTATTAAAAAAATGCATTTTCACCATGTTCTGAACTATTCTGAAAGTTTCAAATGTCTAGGTAGTCAAGAAGTTAGTTAAATAAATTTTCTGTTGAATTATAAATGCTGCCGAAAACAGTAGGTACCTGAAACAGTTGACTAAAAGTATTTTAAAAAATGTATTGTCACCATGTTCTAAGCTATCCTGAAAGTTTCAAATGTCTAGCTAGTCGGGAAGTTAGTTAAAAATCGATTGCAAGCCTTGTACTGGTAACACTGCCGAAGGCAGCAGGAACCCGAAACAGTTGGCTAAAAGTATTTTAAAAAATGCATTTTCACTGTGTTCTGAACTATTTTGTAAGTTTCAAATGTCTAGCTAGTCCGGTAGTTAGTTAAATATATTTTCTGTCGAATCATAAAAGATGACGAAGGCAGTAGGGACCTGAAACAGTTGACTAAAAGTGTTAAAAAAAATGTATTGCCACTGTGTTCTGAGCTATCCTGAAAGCTTCAAATGAAATGTCTAGCTAGTTGGGAAGTTAGTTAAAAATTGATTGCAAGATTTGTACTGGACAAACAAACAAACAAGAATCGAAGTTAATAAAAACATGGTAAAATATGAGAGGCCTTACTTAGAAGCTTCTACAAAATTTTTCGCCATGAGCTTGTGGCTTCGCCAGGTACTGCTTCACTAGGTGTGTTAGTTGTCGAAACTAGGGGTGGGAATCTATTAACAGTTTTAACTGAGTTAATCATAGTTCATTAATCGATTAATCGCATGATTAACCGAAATTTTAATTGATTTTCATTTTTCTTTAAATGATGAATAAAATTCTCCTATGTGATTTTTTCCCCTCCAGATAGAACACAACCATAAAAATGATATAGATATTAATATAGCTTATTCCTTAAACAATAAATAATAATAATAATAAACATGCAAATAAATAATGAAAAAACACATTCCTAATACATTTCCAAATAAAATTTTTATTTGCGAGTACAGATGAGAAATAACATATATTCATCTTGCATTCATTATTACTTTTATATTCTAAAAAATAAATTCTCAATATTACTATTTTATTCATATGTTTGACTAAAAGAAAAAAACAATAATAATAAATTATATCTGTTTTATAACTAAAATTTAAATAAATTTTCAGAGTAATAGTTGTTGACTTTAAGTGTTAATTTTATATAAATTTTTTCATTTATTTAATTTTTATTTTAATAAATTCATTTTCAATTTAAAAGAAAAATTAGATCAATTTCCATATACTTTCATTTTATACTAGCTGGTTTTGTCCACCTCGCTTGCCACTATTTTTAAATGAATTCTCAAAATTCCATATTATCATTATAAAAAAATCTCAAATTCTTCATTGTTTATATTTCAACTCTTCTTCGTCATTTCAGAATAGAAAACAGAATGTTATTTTCTGTTTCTACTTCAATAGTTATTATCAGCAATTCTGAACGAACAATAACCGCTCGAAGATATTGTGAAACCCTGTTGACACCTTTTCCATCAAAGGGATAGTGAAAATCACAGTCCTTTTCTTTATATTGAGCATTGCCATTTTTTGGAAGCTTCTTGTTCTGCAAAACGCATTCCCGCAGCACAGACTTAAAGCGGCATTTTGTTTAAGAACCATCTTTCCCCTTTTCTCTACCAACAAAAGGGTAACAATTTCTTTAAAAAAAAAAAAAAAAAAAAAAATTTTAAAGAACATTTTTTTTTCTTTTTTATTGTTGGATGGACGCTTTGCAGAATGTCTGTTAGCAAAATATGTGAGAAAAAATAATTTGTAGACAGAACAGTATTTTAAATTTTTACTTTAATTCATAGTTTGAAAACTTTAATCGGATTTTGAAAATTTTTAATCGAATTAATCGAGCCAATTAACTCGATTAAAAAAATTGATTGGGACTAAACATTGATCGATTAACCGAACCAATTAATCAGCACAGTCAAAACTGACTAAATTAACTTTAGCTTTCTCTTTCCTCCAATCTAACTATGTATTCACATTTGCAGTCAATGCTTAAGGATGGATCACTATGGTTTCAATTACGCATGTTTTTAAAAAACTCTATTGCTTCATGATTAATAGAATAATCAGGGCTTGTGAAATATGGTCACCATTGGCAACCAATACATTTTAGCTGGCAACTATTTTTTCAACAGAAACTCAACATTTAAAATATTAAAATATTTTAGTGAAAAAATGGGGCCCAAAATCAAATGCTGAAACCTATGTTAAACTGCAGTGCAGTTCATATCAATTCATATAAGGGACATCTAGAAAGAAAACAGTGACTAATGGCTATCTGTGCATGTTTCACACACTGTCGGGTTGAATTGAAGCACAGTGTCATAGCTACCAAGTGCTCTGATTTCCCCATATTTGTTATCTTTTTTTAGCTCTGTTCTGGAAATACGATTTCATCTGAAAATAGTCTTTTTTCCAACTTCATAACACTAAAAACATAAAAAAGAAAAGAATGATTGGCAATCAAACTCCACGCTAAAGCCTTGGGGTTATCTTTCTCCATCAACAAAGTAAATGCTAATTGAAGGATTTCAATGCATGTTTCCTCATATCATCTGTTAACCAGCTCACACCTGTCATGACGTCAGATGTGACGTAACTGTATTACGTAATCAACAGCGCATCTTCGCTTCTCTGAGAGAGAGTTTTATATGAGTCTGTACGAGAAAGCTTTGCTAAGCGTGCGGCGAGAAATGCCCGCATTATGTTATTCTACTTTTCTATATTATTAAATGTTGTGATTGTTTAAAAGACTCTGCTTTTCACTCTGTGGACCCATTTATACCAACAATGGTTATGGGCCCAGAGACACGCATCTTACTGCGGACTTTTTAAAAATTTAAATTAACATTCGCTAAAACGAAAGTGCGACTTACAGTTAAGCCTAAGGGCTGAAATCAAAAGTATTTTTGATTCTATTTTTATAAAGAAGCTACTATAGCTGATTAAATATGTCGCAAGTATTAAATATAGAAAAGTTATCCAAAAATAATTTTGACACGTGGAAGCTGCAGATAGAAGCTGTTTTAATCAAGAATGATCACTGGAGTTATGCTAACGGAACGAAAATTAAGCCCGATGAAGGCGCCGAAGGCGAAGAAAAATGGCTCGAAATTGACCGTAAAGCTAGAGCCGATTTAATCCTAGCAATTACCCCAAGTGAGTTGTGTCATATTAAACATTGTACCACCTCAAATGAAGTATGGAATAAATTAAAAGAAGTTTACGAATCGAGAGGACCGGCAAAGAAAGCCACCCTATTGAAGCAGCTACTCTTTAAGAAAATGACTGACAGTGAAAATATGTCCGATCACCTCAATATTTTCTTCGATATAGTGGACAAGCTAAAAGAAATGGACATTCACGTAGCCGAAGATTTATTATCAATTTTGCTCTTATACAGTATTCCTGACAGCTATGAAAATTTCAGGTGCGCCATAGAAGCAAGAGATGAATTGCCGCAGCCTGAAGCTCTAAAAATTAAAATGATGGAAGAATATGAGTCAAGAAAAAATAAAAAGCATCAAGAATTATCAAATGCGTATTTTACAACTCACAAGAAAAATCTTCCTGAAAAGAACAAAAGAGAAATCTTAAAGCCTGTGCAGAACAAGAACACGTATGGTGAAAGAAATTATGCAATCTTCAAATGCAATTACTGTTCAAAAGTAGGGCATAAAGCCTCAGAATGCAGAAAGAAGATCTCAGACAGAAAATTCACTTCATCGAATAAATACAAAGATAGATCTTTCATGGTTGAAGATAGTACAGAGTTCACGATGGCAGCCAGTAACTCTTTCCAAGAACATTCCGAGTGGTGTCTCGATAGCGGTACGACATCACATATGGCTCATGACAAGAATTTGTTTATAGATTTCGAACCTAGAATTGGATCATTTATAAAATTAGCTGTAGATGAAACAGCGGAGATCACAGGTGTTGGAACAGTCAAATTAAAAGTTCCCGGTAATCACGGTGTAACCAATTTAAAGTTAACAAATGTTTTGTGCGTTCCAAAATTGAAATGCAATTTAATGTCTATATCAAAAGCTACTGCAAACAACTGCCGAGTTGTATTTACCGAAAAACGTGCAAAAATTACGGAGCAGGACGGCTCTCTAAATATAAGTGCTACGAGAAAAGGTGATTTATATTTTTTTCAGCCGCAGGTGGATATCGCTGCAACAACTCAGGTAAGCAACTTTCATAAATGGCATTTAAAATTAGGACATTTAAATGAAAAAGATTTAAAATTATTAAAATCTGAAAATATGTTAAGAGATTTAAATTTTAATGAAAAAGATTCTTTAAAAGATTGTAAAGTATGCATTCAGTCTAAACAAACTGTGAAACCATTTTGTAAAGAAAACAAATTTCATAGTAAGGAATTATTAGAAGTAGTTTATTCTGATTTATGTGGCCCTATAAATGTTAAATCCCATGGCGGATCACGTTACTTTATTACTTTTTTGGATGATAAATCTCGTTACATTGAAGTAAATTTTCTAAAAACAAAAGATCAAGCTAAGTACGCGTTCCGGAGATATAAAGCAGCAGTCGAAAATCGATTAAGAAAAAAAATTAAGATACTGCATACCGATAATGGTTTGGAATATTGTGGCGAAGAATTCAATAAATATATTGAAGAATGCGGTATTAAACGTGAATATTCCTCACCAATGACGCCTCAGCAAAATTCTAGAATTGAAAGACAAAATCGTACATTATGCGAAATGGCGAGGTGTTTATTAATGCAATCAAACCTTCCAAATACATTCTGGGCTGAAGCAGTAAATTGCGCTGCATATATTAGAAACAGGTGTCCCACTAAAGGAATTAAAGAAAATAAAACCCCTTTCGAATTGTTTTTCGGTTATAAACCAACTGTTAACTATTTTAAAATTTTCGGACAGAAATGTTTTGTTCTAAATAAAAAATCAAAAGGGAAGTTTGAAGCTAGGTCACACGAACATATATTCGTTGGCTATTCAAATGAATCACGCGCTTACAGATTATGGAATAAGGATACCAGAAAAATTGTCATAAGTCGTGATGTTCGATTTATAGACGAATTTGAAACAAATGATTCAGCCACTACTGATCAATTAGAATTAATTTTTCCGTCTGAGAATAAATGCAATGATTGTAATATTAAAAATGAAACTCCTATCCCTACTCAAACCGCAGACATCCACAGGGGGGAAAACAGCGGATCGATTTCCTATCCCCCTGAATTCAACGGAGAAAGTTTCTCTTTTTGGAAAGGGGGGGAAGCGAGCCACTCGCTTTCTGAAGGGGGGAACGTAGAAGATGTGAGTGGAGGGGAGGAGAGTGCTCACGATAAATGTAAACAAGAGGAAGGGATAAACAATCCTCCTTTTAAACGCGGTCCAGGCCGACCTAAAAAAATTAAAAGTTGGAACTTTCAAAAGTCTCATAAGGAGTGTATTACAGATACAAAATATAAAGATGAAACTTCTCAATTAGCTGATAACTCATTTAATGAAATTAATCCCAGCGTAATCGACGCGCTAAATGGAGATTATGCTAAAAATTGGGAAAACGCGATGAAATTAGAATATGATTCTTTAGTTAAGCAAAACACTTGGGAAATTGTAGATAGACCAAAAGATAAAAAGGTAATTGGGTGTAAATGGGTTTTAAAAACAAAATTCAAACCAGATGGTCAAATTGAAAAATTTAAGGCCAGATTAGTTGCCAAAGGGTGTTTTCACCAAATTTTTCCAAATTGTTTTGCCAAATTTTTCACCAGTAGCCAGATTAAGTTCTATAAGAACTGCAATCGCGTATGCTATCCAGAATGGTTTCACAGCATACCAGTTAGATTTCATTATGGCATATGTTAACGGCAATTTGAATGAAGAAATTTTTATGGAACTTCCTGAATTTTTTGAAAATGATATACATGAAAATAAAGTGTGTTTATTAAAGAAGTCTTTGTATGGACTTCAGTCAGGAAGACAGTGGTTTAAGAAATTAGATGAGAAATTGAGAAAAATGAAATTTAACCCTTTGAATTCCGACAAATGTGTCTATTACTCAAAATATCCTTTTGATGCTATTATAATCGTCTATGTCGACGATTTAATTTGTCTCACTAAAAGTGAAGAGACCTATTTTGATATAAGAAATAAATTAGCAGAATCTTTCAAAATGAAAGATATGGGCCTTCTGCATTATTGCTTAGGCATTGAATTTAATCAAGATAGGGACAGCATCACTATAACACAAAAGAAATACATTGAAGATTTACTAAATAAATTTAATATGGAAGATTCTAGAGTGGTGAATACACCTTTAGATAGCAGTGTAAAATTAACTAAACAAATGTGTCCAAATACAGAAGAAGATAAATCATACATGTCAAAAATTCCTTATAGACAATTAATTGGTTCTCTTATGTATCTGTCGGTTGCTACCAGACCAGATATCACCCATGCTGTAAATTATTCAAGTCAGTTTAATAACAATCCAGGAAAACCTCACTGGATAGCTGCTAAAAGAATACTAAGGTATCTCAATGGCACTAGAAATTTAGGAATTGTGTATTACAGAGACGATAAACCATTGACAGCATTTGTTGATGCCGATTGGGCATCGGATATAAATGATAGAAAATCATATACAGGATACGTCTTTAAATATGCCGGTGGACCTATTTCTTGGGAATCTAGAAAGCAGCGAACCGTTGCTCTATCCACAACAGAATCTGAATATATGTCTCTGTCTGAATCCGCAAAAGAGACAATTCATGTTAGAAATTTCTTAAAAGAATTGAATCCTGAAATTGTATCAAGTCCGACTGCAATCATGTGCGACAATCAATCTGCACTGAGATTAGTAAAAAATCCTGTTCATCACAATCGATCTAAGCACATTGACATTCGTCATCATTTTGTGCGAGAAGTTTACAATAATAAACTAATTGACATTAAATATATTTCATCAGATGAACAACCTGCAGATATTTTAACAAAAAGTTTAAATGCATATAAACATGAAAAATGTTGTGGTATGATAGGACTTAATACTCAGGACTGAAGAACTTAAAAATATATATATATTTAAACTGTGTTTTCATTAAGAAATTAACTGCTTATATTTTACGTATTTTATTTTATTATATTAACCATAATTATTTGCTTATAATTCTAATTCTTTACTAACACTTTTCTTATTTTAAGTAACTCTTGCATAAAAATAATTTTCTGTAATTTTTAATATGCTATTATAATGCATAAATATGTTTTATTTTCGAAACATTTATTGAATAAGGGGGAAATGAAGGATTTCAATGCATGTTTCCTCATATCATCTGTTAACCAGCTCACACCTGTCATGACGTCAGATGTGACGTAACTGTATTACGTAATCAACAGCGCATCTTCGCTTCTCTGAGAGAGAGTTTTATATGAGTCTGTACGAGAAAGCTTTGCTAAGCGTGCGGCGAGAAATGCCCGCATTATGTTATTCTACTTTTCTATATTATTAAATGTTGTGATTGTTTAAAAGACTCTGCTTTTCACTCTGTGGACCCATTTATACCAACACTAATATTTATTTAAAACTTGCTTTATTATATTCTAGAATCTATAAAGAGGTAGAATCGTTTGATATTTTTTACTCATGTAATTTTTTCTCCCCCCCCCCCTCGATCTGCTAACGATCAGCAGTCAAACACCTTAAGAAATCCTTGCAAATTTCCAATATTTTTCCATCCACAACATAAATGCCAAGCTTCTCTTTAAATTTAGTTTATTACATCCTAAAACCTATAGAGAATAGAACTGTTCAATATCACTCAGTTATTTAATTATTTTTATCCCATACCCCCCACCTCCAGAGATCAAATGTGATTTCCAATTGCGCCCTTGTGATTTCCAGTTCATCAACTGCATCATAAATGTTGATAACTTTAAATGTGCTTTATTAGATTCCAGAACCAATAAAAAGATAGAATGATTAAATATCTCTCACTCAAGTAATTTCTGTTGTACTCCCCCCTTTCCTATTAATGAATGTTTAAAAAACTGTTTAGTGAACAATCTTTATAGCTAAAATAAAATTATAATGCATAATACTAATTAAAAATGATTTTACTGTAACTAATCTATGTATCTAATCATTTTAAGTGTTGTGAAACCTGTGCATATCTATGTATATATCTGTACTGATAAGATAAGTATAAAGGATTTATGTCCAAAAATGTCGATTTTGAGTTAAGTACATTGTCAGACTCAGAAAAAAAATTCTCTATCGATTGGTATAAAGGATTTAAGTCTATGTCATTTAGTTTCTGAGAAAATCCATTAGTAAAAAAAGATTCGAGTCAGAAATTTAGCATTCATGTATGATATAAAATATTTAATTCAATTTTTTCCCGTTATTAAATGAAGGTTGACAATCATTGAATGGTATAAAGGGTAAAAGTCAACGAAATCCCTTTTTCCTAATCGATTCTTCTGATTAGATTTTAATTAGTATAACTTTATTTTTCGTCTCCTGAAAAATCAAGAATATGGACTTAAATCCTTTATACTTATCAGTACAGATATAACATTTATATGTGGCAAAAAAATTGTGAATTCTTCCTTCACGCAGGATGTTCTTATTTTTGTTTCTGGAAGGTTGGCAGCTATGTAGTGTTGAATCAATATATCAATAAGGAATTTACACCACGTTTCACTGATTCTGCATATTTAACAACCTGATGTTGAATCAATGAAGTTTACACCACTCTTGTTTGTTCGCTTTATGACCTGGTGCGCTGAATCATTACGCCAGTGTAATGATGTGTCAATTTTAAAGGTATATCGGTTTAGAAGTGGTTTGAGGATGTTAAATTTAAACAGGTGTTTCCTGATGTATAATCCAGTCCTAGCTAGTATTTGATTTTTATACGTAGACTTTTAATTTCTATTTCAAGTAAATTGAAAAACTGAAAAATAAAAATAAATAAATAAAAGCTTTATTTATTTATTTATTTACTAGCTACCAAAAATTCTTCCTAGCAACCAGTTTTTTTTTTTGTTTTTTTTTTTTTTTTTTTTTCAAATTCCTGGAGCCTTGAGAGCATAATGGTAGTGGTTTTCATAATTAGTAAATTTTTTAATGTTATCAAATCTATTTCAATGTTATTGTTTTAATATACTTTTGTTAATGTGGTAGTAGATTTGTTGAATTTGTATGTTAGTTGTGGAAACTGACTAACTTTACCTTTCTAGGTGACACCTAGTCAGTTTCGACAACTAACCCATCAAGTGAAGCTGTATCTGAGGAAGTCATGGGCCAGAGGCAAAAAAATTCATAGAAGCTATCAAGTAAGGACTAATTTTAGTTTTCTCCTTCCTCCGGTCTAATTAGGTGTCTGTTAGTTGTCAAAACTGACTAACTTTAAGCTTTCTAGGCGACACCTAGTCAGACTGGAGGAAGGAAAAAGCTGAAGTTAGTTGCAACAACTAACACACTAAATGAAGCTGTACATGGTTTCTGCTTAGGTTACTCAACCCCTCCCCCCCCCCTTTTTATAATTGTGGTCAATTATTTCAACATTTTTTTTTTTTTTTTTTTTTTTTTTTTTTTTTCCCAATTAATGTTTGCTTACTAAGTTTTCATTCTTTATCATTCAATGGTAATATTTGCATTTTTCTGATATTATCTAATTCATTCAAATTTTAAGAGGTTAACACAAAACAGTAAATTATATAAATATATCGTAGTTAATTTATTATTTATTATGAAATACATATGAATATTTATGTATTAATAGCTAAACAAATGAGCTACGTTAATCGCTCATTATATTTTTAGCTGTTGAGATAAAACTAAGACTTCAGAAATTTTCCAAAAATTGGGAAGAAAAATAATAATCATCATAGCAACACTACTTACATCATTATTACGATTAGCTATCACAATCAGAACTGGACTATCAATTTCAGACATCTTACGATACATAGTTTTAAGGCTAAAACCATGGGCTGTAGACCCATAGATAAGGGTCCAAGAATTCATAGCTCGTGCTGGCAAATGCTGAGCAATCTAAAATTTCAAAGACAAAAATTTGATACAAAAATTTTTTTTTAGTGAGAATATATTACACACAGTATTTTCAAGAAAAATGCACTATACATTTATGAGTTAAAGTTTATATTTATAAATAATTATATCAGAATATATAACATAGGTTTTTCAAACAAATTTAATCAATTTAGATAAATTAAATATTGAAATCCATACCTCTTACTAATCTCCCAGTATTAGACATAATGAATTTTTTAAACATAACAAGTTTTAAAAAAAAACAGACATGGTACAAGCTTACAGAAAAAAAGGCTGAACTTTTCATGACCCCCCTCCCTCTCTCAAAAGTGGTATCAGGCAACTGACACAATATAAATTTTACAATAATAAAAATAATGTTAAATCTGATTGTATACATATACACACAATGAACAAAATCAGAACAATAAATCTTATATTGAATATCATATTAATTATAATTAAAATAGTTGTAAGTGCTTAAAACACATACAAAATTATTACACATACTTGAAAATAAGTTTATTCTATAGAAGCGTTGTTTGCTGGGGCAACTGATTAGCAAAATAATGTAGTTCAAGTTCATTAGGAAAATGCAGTTGGAGTGCTATTTCTTTTTCATTTTCTCCAAGTTTAAATTTGACATTTCTTGAAAGCCAATCGCACAGAAATTACTAATAATATATTGCACAAATTCAGCCTGACTTCCCCCCCCCCCCTCTACTACACATGTCCAAAAAGTTTTAATGCAGATTTGCATTGATCCCAAAAATAATAATTTTCAATCCTAAAAAGGCTGAAAAGTACCATGTCTGAAAAAAGAAAAAAATATTCTCTTTATTGTTAGCAAAGTGAATTTGAATGGAAAAATATCTTCAAGGCAGTAACAAAATTCTATTTGAACAAATTTATACCAGAGAATAAAAAGCCATTTTTGAAAAAAATAGTTTAAAGTTATTTTTGAAATTTAAATTTATTTTATTCATTTATTCATATTCATCTTTTCCTAAAATTATTCAAGTATTTTAAATCCTCTAACAATAAACATATAATACCAATCTTAACCTCTAGCCTAGTTAATTTTTGAGTTAACTCGGTCATCAGAAATAGTTGTCACAAATTAATGTGATTAATGTGGTTCATGACAGACTCCATCACATTCATGGACAGAGCTTTTTTCTATTTATTCCGAATAAACTTTCAATATGTGTAGCAACTATGTAGGTGACTCCAATATCAAAAACAGTGCAGCACGGCAGTGAGCACTGCATATTGTTTAAAGCTCTGCAAATTAATTTAACAACTGAAAAAGAAATGCCAGACTTAAAAACACAAATATAATTTTACATTATATCTCTAGATTATTGCACTTGTAGTATATTCTTATTTTTTATTTATTTATTTATTTTTTTCTGTTGCAGTTTTCTGTTTTTTCTGAAATTTATGAGAACATAAATATGATGGGGAACTGAGCAGAGTCTACCTATGGCAACTAGTTAAAAATAGGTTTTTTTGTTTTTTAAGGATAATTTTTGTATTTATATCTGAAAAGTAAAGAATTAAGAGATTTTTTTTCTTTTGTTTTGACTTTTTAAGATTTTATATAATCTAATTTAAAACATTTTTTACATAAGTATAAACACTTTATCATTTGATAAGACTTGTATCAATTGCAATTCAGTTTTTCATTTTAACTAAAAAAGAAAGAGAATCCACTAATTGAAGCCTTCAAAGACAAACATTTTTTTTTTTTCCTTATGACATCAAAGCTAAATCAGGTGTTGATCCAGGCAAAAACTGAGACCCTTTTGCTGCCCCTTCACAAAATTCAAATCTCTAAAATGGGCCCCTTCACAAAATGCAAATCCTTACAATGGGTCCCTTCAAAAAATTCAAATTCAGAAAATGGGTCCCTTCACAAAATTCAGAAAATGGGTCCCTTCACAAAATTCAGATTTATAAAAACAACCCTTTCACAAAATTTTGTTTATAAAAATAATACTTTTGTAGAATTTTTCCATGTTTACAGTATTGTTTTTAATGAGTCTCTATACTTGTTTAATAAAATGCTATTACCTTGATATTAAATTAAACATTACATAGAGTAATTGCTAAAATGAAAGGTTTCTAGCGACAATTCTTTTTTTCACAAATATATTTTGATTTTCACAAAAATAAATAAAAATTTCACAAAAATAACTTGTTTTTCACAAAAATGGGCCCCAAAAATTATAACTTGGATCAACCTCTGTAAATATATGACAGCCAAATTCAGAAGCGAAAAACAATTTTTAGAATTTCCACAATTACTTCTTCAAATTATTCTGTATTTTATTTTAACAACAATAGTTAAAGTTTTAATAATAATAATAATAATAATTAATTTGATTTCTTTACTTTTAGAGTCTGTTCTTCATTTAAGATTGTTGATGGGGTAAGGAGTTCAGGAACAAGGACAGAATTAGCTTTATTCCAAACACAGTCCAAGAACTATAGAAAATAACTCACAGTTAATTTAAAGGATAAAGACAATTTTATTTTATATTTATTCACATTCTCATTTAGAAGAAAAAAAAAAAAGTAATGAAAGCATTGGGAATTTATTTTTTAAAAACTAATATATATACACACAGCAAAATAGAGAGATTATTAAATAAATTGCACTACTTTTTTTTTTTTTTACTTTCTTCTATATGTAATATAGAGAAAGTATTGGATTCGCGAAAATTTTCGACCTCAGTTTTTTGACGGATCTACACGTTTTGGGATGTCCTGAACACGAATTGATAGTTTTTAAAAAATGTCTGTCTGTCTGTCTGTGGTTTCTTGTTTTCACCGTATCTCACGAACCAATGAATGAAATTCAACCAAACTTGGTATATAGTTGGACCCTGGTGGGGAATTGTGCTGATTAGATTTAGTGATCAATAGCCCAGCAGGTGGCGCTGTGATCGCAAAATTTCGTATTTTTCACCTATCTCACGAACCAATGAATGAAATTGAACCAAACTTGGCATATAGTTGGACCCTGACATGGAATGATGCTGATTAGATTTTGGGATCAATCGCCCAGCAGATGGCGCTGTGATCTCATTTTATGTAAACTTTTCACATGGCAGTATAGGACAAAATTTCGTATAAATGTGCATAATGAGCGTTATTTTAAACTTGTGATTGTAAAATTAATATGAATTATCGATAATAGTAGTAGTTAACTAAGAAAAAAATTTTGTGCATGTGGGGGCACCGGTTCCCCCCCTAAGGGGGAAGTACCCCCCGGGGAAGTAAATTTTCAAGATGGGTATCTTTCGAAAGGTTTCGAAATATTGTTACTGATTGAATATGTATTACTTTTAACAAAAAAAAAAAAAAAAAAAAAAACCTTAGAAAAAAATCTTATTTTTTTTTTTTATTGTTACTGATTGAATATGTATATAGGAAAATATAGAAGAAAGTCTTGTGATGGCCACAACATACTAGTTTTTTTTTTGTGTAAATGATTTTTATTTTCTATTTTAGATTTAATTTAGAAAGAAGCAGTTATACAAGAAATATTTTTTTCTTTTTCTAATTCCATAGTTCTCAAAATTAAAATAATAACAAAAGAGAAATACAACTTCAGGTATAAGTAATAAACGATGCAATTACCTCCCAATCTTCCGGACTAGATGATGTAACAGAGGTCGCTTCAGTTACATCTTTAGATTTACGCCTCCATGGAAATGCCCAACTGGCCCTTCGATGATCATTTGAAGATTTTGTTTCTTGTACATTTTGCTCTTCATTTTCAATACAAAGAAAACCAAGTTCTTCATAATTAATATTGTCTATTTCACCATATTTTTCAGGGCACCATCTCAAAAAGAAATGATAAAGGCTATCCACACTGGAAAGAAAAACAAATGGCAACTGAAATAATTGCTTTAAAAATAAATAAAACTGTTTATAGAATTAAAAAAAAAAAAAAGGAGGGGAGGAATAAATTATTTTTTAGCTAAGCTATATTATATTATATAATATATAATAATAATAATAATAATAAAAATCTAGTCTGAAACAACCACACGACTTCCATTATCCACTATTACATGTATTATATGCACTTTTTTGAGATAATGGTGGTCAGAAAATATAAAATGACCTAAAAAATTAGATACCTAACACTTTTCCTTTAAGAAAAAAATTCATACATATGTAAAGAAATATAAAACAGAGTTTACATAAAAAGTTAAGAAAAAAAAAAAAAAAAGTCGATAGAGCCGTTTTTTGAAACACCCATTTAAGAGATCTAAAACTGACTGACCTAATCAGGATAAGATTGTTAATTTTCCTGTAATAACCACGTAATACATGTGAAAGGATATCTGAAAAAAGGGTTTATGTAGCAATTTTCAAGAACATCGTCAAAACCTTTGTAAAAATGATAAATTTTTACACCTCCTATTTTATTTAATCTCCTAACCAAAAAATATTATTTTAAAAATAAGCAACAAAATATTCCAGAAAATATTAGTAATTATTAAAATCATTTAGATATTAATTCCAATACTTATACCAAATCAATTTAAAATTTACATTTTCCGAGTTTCCCGTTTAAAAAATTAAATAATAATCAAACTTCTAACTCCAAGTTATTCATCTGCCTCAATAGTCTAACTTAACTACACGTCACTCCTCTACTATGAATAATTATTATCGTAATTTAGTGAAGATAAGCTGAGGCTTATCTTTAAAAAAACATTGATTTTTTGGGACTGCGGCTTATCTATCAGTGTGCGCCATCTAATGATAATGCCAAACTCCGTCGTCCATACTTCTTGGAACAGTCGATCTTCCCCGAAAACAGAAGTTTAGTATTCAAGTTTCTCGAGCACTGATTCACGCTTATAATCTCTTATTTTGATTAATTTGCATATATGTCTGGAGTTTGCCATCTTGTTCCCTTGTTTTTGATTTTTTGCATCGTATTTGTATACTGGTTTTAATTTATTATTATTATTATTTTTATACAGTACCTTTTAAAATAATTTATTACTTTTATTTATAATTAATTATTTTTATGACTTTGTATATATGCCCGGATTCCCCACCTTGTTCCCTTGTTTCTCATATTTGTTGCATTACATCTGCATACTGGTATAGTTTGATTTTATTTTCTTTATACTGAATTATTATTTTTTTTTTTATTATTATTATTTTCATTTATAATTAATAATATATTATTTCTATTAACCTGCTTAGATGTCAGAAGACTGATATCTTTTTTCCTAATTTATCTGTCACATCACCGTAACAATGCTTGCATAAGTAGGGTAATGAAAGTAAAAAAAATTTCTGAAAAATAATTTAGAAATATTAAAGTCTATTAAAAAAAATAATAAAATAATTTGACAAATTTGGAGAAAAAAAAAAAAAAAAAAAGCTATGATAAAAGGAACATACATACTTGAATTATTACAAAGTAAAATGAATTTAAAACCAAGAAAACACTCATATACCTATTTAAGTTCTTTTGAAAGAACTTACTAATTATCACTAGTCAAAATTTTGGCTGCCTCATGTTTAATGGCGTAACAGTTATTGTTAAAATTAGCAAGTTTCTTAAAGTTATTAAAAATCTATTTTGATATTTATAAAAAACCTAATCCCTATAAAACCTAACTGAAACATATTTCAATATATTTGTAACTATAAAGAATATCTATAGATCCATTAGAAAGTGCAAGTATTTCTATTATTATCATCAAGATTGAAAAACAAACTGGTTGTTGTACAGAAATGAGAAAATGAAAGATCAATAAAAGAACAAACAAGTGATATCAAAGTTAATAAAATTACCACATCTCTAACTAAAACTAACAGAGACCAAAAAATAAGTTTTGAAAAGGTTTCAAAAAATAAATAAAAATAAAAAGCTGAATATAGCAACCATAACTATGCAATAACTCATGAAACAGTAGAAATCTTAGCTAATGAATGCACCTGCAATGACATAGAGTCAAACAGAAACATTGACACAAGGTGCCACTACTGAAGTCAGAAGAGAAAAAGCAAAATGGCTACATACAAAGAAGCAACTCAAAAGATAACTGGGACTCTAGTTGAAATCCCATAGCTGAACTTCAAAAGGTATTTTCAATATTTATAAAATAATTTATAACTTTAATTACTTTATATTAAAACATTTACCTTATTTAAAGCTCTGTTTCATGGCTGAAGTACTTTCTGGGAGGATCCGCCCTTTCATCAGTAACCTCTTTGTGGTCCGCTATGTTCGAAACTGACTTTATTTCTTCCTTCAGTTGACTTACCATAAGGTGGCACCATGATCGATCTAGGTCTGCGCGCAACTCGTGCCTCTGACACGCTAATTGGTTATTGATTATTTCGACAGTTTTGTGGTAATAAGCACAATCGGAGTTATTGTAGTTAGCGATTTTTCTTGTTTTGTTAAAATTGATATCGATATTATTTTCATTGTTGACTTTAGTGAGAGCTGTTGATAATCTTCCATATTTTATGTCATTTCCGTGTTCTTTAATTCTAGTTGCTATTTTTCTCTTTGTGACTCCAATATAATAACCTGCTTTTTATTTGGATAATTGAATGGGATTTGGTAAATTCCTGCGGTTTCAATGGTGCCCCTTTATGAAGAGTCAACTGAAGAAAGAAATCAAGTCAGTTTCGAACATAGTGGACCACAAAGAGGTTACTGATGAAAGGACGGATCCGCCCAGAAAGTACTTTAGCCATGAAACTGAGCTTTAAATAAGGTAAATGTTTTTATATAAAGTAATTAAAGTATACTCTGATAAAAAAAAATTGAATTTTTTAAGATGTTTAAAAAACCTAGATTCAAAATTACAAACCAACATTTATTCTTAAACTTGCTCTTGTGTACTAATTTTTCCTATATAGCCCTTTTAATATGAAAATTGTACACACGCAGATTTTTAAAATAAATATCACAAAATAAATACAACTTGCAGCAGCTTTTTAGAGTGTTTGATACAAATTATCCTAGGAAATTTTTCAGCAAGAATGGACTAAAGCTCACATATGAATCAACATCTAACTACTAATAAAAACTAATAACTAGCATTAGAAATGTCTTTACACCTAAAAGAGACAGGCAAAAAAAAATTTTTTTTTTTTTTTAATCAGACGACAAGAAAAACACAGAGAGTTTTCCAGTGAAACCATTTCCCAAAATAATCTATGATGTTAGATAGGTTTTGACTTTGGAAAGTTTAAAATAATTATGATTTAAATATGCAACAAGCAAATATGACAATGACAATAATTTTTAAAACTATTTTAAATAAAATTTAAATTTTATTGAACACCAATACTGCAGAGTTCATTTTCAAATAGACTTACTTGTCTTTTGGAATGCTAAACCAATATTCAGGTTTCATTTTTTGCCCAAAGTGAATAACAGGATTAGATCGAGGTACACTTTTATCTATAGGTAAACCCATTCTCAGACATAAATAGAGTGGAGTATCACAAAAAGATTTAGCTGGCCGAGGAATAAGTTCTGCAAAAACAAATTCAAAAAATATTTAAATAATAACAACTATCATTAAATTTAGCCATTCAAATATCCTATCAAAAAAGGAAAGAAAATATTAACAACTTTTATCAAATTTAATATTTCCTGCCTTTTTCATTGATAGAATAAGACAATAAAATACATTTGAATTTTTGCAATAACCCTAAAGTTAATCTGAAACTCTCTCTTAATCAGATTATGAAAATACATTCATTTAATTCATGTAACAAATTTTCATTCTATGCCCTTTATTAAATTATCATGCGCAAACTTCCAAATGAAAAAAAACCTCCCACATCAATTTATATATTTTACAGTTTTCTTTCCCGGGAAAGAGGATAGCAACTTAATAATAACAGAATAAGATATTAACTTTTGAAAAAGAAAGAACTTTTTTTTTAGCTATAAATTTTTAATGCCTTATAAAGTAATGGCATACTAGCTGAATAAAACATCCATAACAATGCAACAACTCCTGAAACTGTGGAAATATTAATTAACGAATGTACCTGTAATGTAGAGCCCAAATGAAATGAAAGTTTAGTATCAAAATGTTACCTTATTTCTATTCAAATGTAAAAGACATTTGCAGGTGACTTATGACTTTTGCACAAATTGTTATTTCGAACATTTAAAAATTTAATTTTCAAAAGATTTTTGTTGCAAAAATTGATTGTCTGCATGCATTAATTTATAAATTCTGAAGAATCTCAAATTATCACAGATAAAACAGTTAACTCAATGAAAAAATTTAATCTGAATTTCAACTACAAAGATGTTAACAAGTTGATTAAATCTTACTCAGTAGCTTTATGAAATGAACACTTAAATGGGAAACAAGAATTAAATAAAATACACAAAAATAATGAAGAAGCTGATGAAGTCATTAAGATTTTAACAATCAAAAATAAGAATAAAGCTTTCATGTATTGTGAAAAATTTTTACTTATATTCTCTTAAGAATATGATCTCAATAGTGAAGATATTTAATAAATATGTAGGGTGACAATGAAAAATAAAGCATGTTATAGAACTCTAGATTAAAAAAAAAAATCTGGTGTGAAACAACCACACGACTTCCATTACCCGCTATTACATGTATTATATGCATTTTTCAGAGATAATGTGATCAGAAAACATAAACGTGACCAAAAAAAAAAAAATCGTTAGAGCTGTTTTTGAGATACCAACTTTCACAAAAAATCAATTATTGACCGGAAAACAATAATTACATACAAAAGCATATTTAAAAGTGAGTTAAAATGGCGAGTTTGAAAAAAATCCGTACAACCGTTTTTAAAGGAACGCCCTTGGGAGGCCTGAAATTGAGCTATTTATACAGGACGCCTATCAATTTTCTTGAACTAACCAACTATATCATTCGAAAGGACATCTAATAGAGTGTTTATATAGCAAGTTTGAAGAAAATCGTTAGAGCCGTTTTTGAGATACGGACTTACGGTCCAACTTACGGTTTCCGATGTCCCACTTCCGTTTTTTCAATTTTCACCAAAATTTGAAAATTTCATCTGTAGGCCAGACGTATTTGAATTCTAAAGTTTCGTAGCTCTATCTTTATTAGTTTCTGAGCTATAATAGCCAGAAGATTCTCCACATACATACACACACACACACACATACATACACACTGACCAATTGCCAAAAACCACTTTTTTGGACTCAGGGGACCTTAAAACGTGTAAATCAGGTGAAAACACGATATCGAATTTTTAGACCGAATACAATACTTCCATTACATACGGTAGTAGGGTAATGGAAGTAAAAACAGGGAAAAGGGGGTAAAATTCTAACTCTTGACAAGTTTATAAAGAACTGAAATACATCATTTTATTTTAATTATAAATATCTATTCTCATGTGTGATATTTTTTTTTCCCCCCATTCTCTCTACTTTTGAACATTCAACATTTGCACATGTTTTCAGAAAAAAATTATAAGCAAAATTTGAGGACTACATTTATTTCATGAATATTTATTTCAAGACTTTAATTATACACAAAAATAAAGCTAATGCTACATTGAACAAAAGCAATCTAAACCTATTTTTGTTATAAAAATTTCTTTATCAATAAATAGCAAAACTGTTCTATTTGGACTTAGATTTTAAACAGTGAAAGGAAAAATTATGTTACTACACTTCAAATTACACAAGAAAAAAATTGATAAAACAAAGTTATTATACTGTTATAAAAAAGTGCCTGATGGACATAGTTTACTATGCTGTAGAAAAATAACAAATATGGCATTGGAAGAGAACAAAATACATTATTTAATAAAAATCTAGAAAATCAAAAAAGGATCTACTACTTCCTGACTGATAGCTTAATAAATGAATTCAACTTAAGTAGAATAAAAGTATAAGTAAATTATTTTATATACTAACTCATACAATTGTACAATGCAATAAAATATCCAATAAATATATAAAATGCCAAATAATAAATACAAATAAAAAGTTTAAAAGTTTTCAGAATGATATTTAAAAAAATAATTACAACATACAAACCTAAATCTCCTATTTGGAATTAAAAATATAGATAGCATGTGAAAAAAAAAAAAAAAAAAAAAAAAAAAATTTATTAAATAATAAAATTTAACACGCACACAATTTAAAAGTTTACTAAATATGCAATAATGCTTGAAAATTAAATAAATAAACAGTGATCAAATATTACACTTGTTTTATAATTAAGAAAAAGAACCCACCACCACACGCACACACACACACACACACACATATGCACCATATAATGGGATAAGATATTACTTTTAATTTTTTTTTTTTTTTTTTTTACATTGTTCTTGGAAAAATCTTTGAAATAAATTACTGATACATGATAACAAGAAGAAAACAATGTTTGCATGAACTATTTCAGAAAAATGAGTAACTAATATATAGTGACACAAATCTATATGTGATAATTATTAATAGATTTATTCAAACAGAAAAAGCTTTGCAAAGGTCAAATAGCTATGATTTATGGTGACGAAATTTTCAATCTTTTAAAATAAAAGAAAAGGGTGCCTACAGAAAAACATTTGATTTCTCAACTTATTAAAATGTAAGTAAAACAAAAGCAATACAAAAGAATATCTAAAGAAAAGAAAAATATATATATTGTATTTCACTTAATGAACTTTTGTTCTTATTTATCCTTGTACTCTTATTTATCTCATGTCATGGTAGCACAAGCAGTTTTTAAGCAGAAAGCCAAGGATCTGCAAAACAATATATTGAAACTAAAAACTTTTTTTTTTTTGTTGTTGTTGTTTTCCAGAGACTGTAAACTAAGTTATTTCACCGATATTTGTGAATTTATTATTATTATTAGTGGCATATGCATATATTTGCACAATTTACTAAAGTGTCACCAATTAAGAGAAAAATATCAAAACTGGTTAAATATACTTTTTACCATGTTTTTATAACTTCTATTCTTGTTTGTTTGTTTGTTTGTTTGTTTGTTTGTTCGGTACAAATCTTGCAATCTATTTTTAACTAACTTCCCTACTAGCTGGACATTTGAAACTTTCACAGTAGCTCAGAACCCGGTGACAACACAATACTTTGAAGTCAGATTTTCGAATTGTTTTCTTTTAATTAACTAAAATATGAAAATAATAAACTCCTAATAGCAATAAAAATAGCCATTAAAATATTAGCTATAATTTAGTTGTTGCCAAAAAAAATTACGAGTTCATTTTCT
Organism: Salticus scenicus; assembly: GCA_963930645.1. Taxonomy (NCBI): domain Eukaryota; kingdom Metazoa; phylum Arthropoda; class Arachnida; order Araneae; family Salticidae; genus Salticus; species Salticus scenicus. Next base: position 371,623,042 of record OZ005649.1, on the reverse strand, counting down.
TTCGACATAAAAATAAATACATTTAATTAAACGTGAGCATTAAAAAATTGTAAAAAGTTAAATTATGCATCTGGCAAAAATCGACATCATTATCACTTTAAAGATTTTCTACACATTGATACATTGATAAAGTGCTTATGTAGTTCACGATGCAAGTATATGTTGTTCTGAAAGGATTAATATTTTATTTTTAAAACTAACTTTTTTTTTTAATTCAAATTTCCCGTAACTCTTTAACCAATCACATTAGAACGTCCATTTTTGGAATATCGATAATAAGGATTTTCTCGCCAAAAGTTGCGAAATTTGGCGCCAAATCCATTGCCTGCCTATTGGAGCTTTTTAATGCGTTTTAAAGGGAAAATTAAGCTGTTTTAATGCAAAAAACAGCTGGAAATGTAGAAAATTGACATTTTAACAACTTACTAAGCCTCTTTGAAAGAATTTATACAAAAATGAATACAATTATTTACAATTTCGTAACAATAAGCATTGATAAAGTGCTAATGTAGTTAGTTCTATAGCTATGATTCAACAGAAAATTTAAAAACATGGTTTATAAAAGGTTTTTTATCTTATAATTATTTATAATAATCATTCTGCATACAAAAATTTGGTACAATCCTATGCCATAGAGACTAGCATACACTGGGAAAAAAATGCAACTTTGCTGCCAGAAATTCTCTGTAATTTGAGAAAAAAAGTTGTAAATTACAGAAAAATTACGTTGACAAAACATAAATTTTCTGTAATTACAAAGAATTTCTGGCAGCAAAGTTGCATATATATATATATATATATATATATATATATATATATTTTTTTTTTTTTTTTTTTAAACAGTGTACAGCTGTTGAGTGAATTGTGAAAAAAAAACAGATTGGCAGCATCACCAGTAAGGAGATATGCATCAAAATCAAATCAATATAATTTTGCATAATAAGCATCTTCCATATTAAGTTTGGTGTTGTTTAATTATTATAAAGACTTAGGTATGCTTATCAAGTATTTACAAGAAGTGCAGAATGATGGCACCACTTAAAGGGCAATATGCATCAAATCCAATTCAAATATAAGTTAGTACGATTCTGTGTCAAAGAGACTGATATATAGTTATCGTGAGAATTGAGGAAAATGTAGCATAGCAGTGCAACCTATTAACCCTTTCATTCCCAATTTTTTCCCTCCATAAAACAATAAATCTTATATTTAGTCAAATTTATTTCAAAGGTAATACATATAAATATTTTTTTTAGCAGAGTGTGAATTAATATAGCTAGGAAAGCAACTGAGAGGTGTTTATTTATGTTTAATATAACCAATGATGCCATTTAAAATCATAACTTTTCAATAAATAAAAATATCGAAATTTTGGAAGAAATACATATTTGCGAGTAATAAAATACAAATTATAAACATTAAAAAATAAAATAAAAAATAATTCAAACAGTTAATTTACTTAAATTGCCTGAAACAGGAAACTGATTCCGATATTATTATCAGAATAGAGCAAAATATACTTTCAATTATCAATAAGGATAGTGAAATCATCTAAAATATTTTTTTTTTTTTCAATGGGAAAATGTATATAGATTTTAATATTGTTCATTTTGAATCAGTGGGAGTGTTAGATGGTAGGAAAGAAAATCTGAAATATTATGATTCCAATTGGCATCATGGGGAATGAAAGGGTTAAACAATATATAAATACAGAAGTAAAAATAATATAAATACCTGGTTCTTATAAGATGAAAAAACTTTTGCAGGAGACAAAGACAGTATTCAAAATTTATATTATGTTCTGTTGCATTCATAATTTTACACTGTTTAAATTTACATTGTAAAAACATCAGTTTAATCTATCTTGTAAAAAAATTAATTTAATCAACGATTGAGAAAACCTATAAATGAATATTTTTCAAAAGTAATTTTACTTTTTTTTTTTTTTTTTAATAAACCTGCTATAATAAACATTTATTTCCTCACAGAACAAATATTAACAAATAATATAATGAGACCATTAAAATCAATTGAAATTAAGGAAATTAAAATTTTAAAAACTAAGAAAAAAAATAATTTTTTTAATTATGAGGAAGTTCCATATTTTCTTAGATGAACTTGATGGCTGCTTTATCAATTATCTCTCATTTTATAACTCAAAAAATTGTTTATGATAAATGATTTTTGCTACAAAAACACTTCATTTTGAAATACATACTTACTATTAATAATGGTTATTAAAAAAAATAATTTACATTTTCAAAAGAGTAACAACAACTCTTAAAAAGCCAGATACTTTTATGTCAATAAATTTTATCTGTAAACTTTTATATAAGCACCAAATATTATTTTCTAAAGAATCTTCAAATGGCAGGAGAAATGAATTTATTTGCATTTTTACAAATAAAATTATCATTGCAGCACTAACAAAAAATTTAGATATTTTTGAAGCACAATAAATTTCACATACTCAAAAGTAAATATTTATGTATTAATAAAAAATATGCTAAATAAATCTCCAAGAACTAAAAATACACTAGATTTAAAAAAAAAATGAAAACCAAAAAGAAAAAATGAGTAATTATTATAACACCGAATTTGTAATATTAACACCACTTACTGTCAAGAGGAGCAAACAGTTCAGGCTTTTCTTCAACCATATTTACATAAGTAGGCCCACTTGGTATACTTTTTTCTTCTTCGGAAGATTTATCTGGCTTATCTAAAGATGAGGCTTTTGTCCCTGAATTTTTATGCTTGAAGTCAGGCAGAGATGTAAACACAGGTAAAGACATTCTCCTACCACTAGGTGCGTTAGAAAATAAACTGTCAGATATAGAAAGCCTTTTCAAACCTTTGTGAATTTTACTCTTAGTCTTTTCAAAGTTTGACTTTTTTTTAGGGGACATGTTTTCGAATGAAATTGTTGCCTCGTCATCAGACATTGAAGTTTTACGGGATGCGGGTCCATCATCTGATTCAACAGAAGAGGAAGAGTGCAAAACCCCTTTTGATGTTCTATTTTTATTTTCATCAGTAGCACTGTCCGTAGTTTCCACATTTTGATGTGGTACATTTGATGATTCTCCTACCTCATCCTCTTCTGCATCATCTGTATTTTCACAGATTTTAGAGAGATTTTCTTGAAATGAACTGCTGCTACTCACTGCAAATTCATGCCGCTTAGATCCAATTTCTGCAGCACTATAACGACGTGTTTCTTTATTCAGTTTTTCATCATGTGATTTACTTTTCTTAAAAGTTTTAGGTACAGAATGATAAACATTCACGGTCTTATTCCCACTATAAAAATATATATAAATAAAAAAATATGAATAATTAGACTTTTTTAAAGTAAAAATTACATAATTATTTTAAATTCAATATAAGTAAAATAAATATATTTATTTATTTATTTTTATGCATAATACAAACAAATAATCAACCATTGTTTGGCATATAAATATAGTCAATACATTTTTTTTTTTTTTTTTTTTTTACTTTATTTTGTTGTATCACACCTAAAAGAGTTCACATCATAATGCACAGTCACCACTTTTTTATACTGATATAATCTTTTGAAAAAAAAAGTTTTTTTTTTTCGTTGTTTGTTTGTTCGTTTGTGTGTTACTTAAAAGTTAAGTGGAAAGCACAGCAGCTAAATAATGTATTTTTCACAGTTTTCGCTATGACATACTAGAATGTTTCATTGTCAAGGTCAGAAATATTAGGTCATTGCAAAAGTTCGTGCGGTTTTTTATTGCTTCATTTCATAAAAATACATCAAATCAAATGACAATTTTTAATCAAAATACTCTCCATTACTTTCTACAACCTTTGTCCATTTTTCGGGTAACAAATGCATACCACGGCGATAGAAGCTCTCGTCTTTGGAGGCAATAAAATGATCCGCGTCCGTAAGAACTTTTGCAACGACCTAATACATCTGTAATCACAGGAGTTTACAGACAGATAGTGTTTCTTTTAATTTATTTATTTATGTATTAACTGTTACCATTTATGCACTGCTTTTGGAACATTTACATCTGCATTAGAACATGTACCAATACCATATATTTCAGTGAATCTTCAAGCAGTGTTCTTCTGGTTAAATATTTAAAGGTTGAGATAAGTCACTTTTAGTCAAAACAATATTGTTGAAAACATCTGTTTTCTAATGCAGATTAAAAAGTAAATATATAACTTATACATATGAAATGCCACCTGGACATTATAAAAATAAGGCAATTATTTTTAAAAGGGCTGATAATATTTAAAAATTAGAGCAGTGATTTCTTTATCAAGGAAAATAAAATGTAGTTTTATTCTGTCAAAGTTACCCTGCTACTTATTAAAATCTGTTGTCATGTATAATAGTTTTATCTACATGTATACAAAGAATATAAAATATGATTTTAATTAAAGAAAAACCACAATCAAAAATTTGAAATTGCTATTAAAAATTATAGATTGCTAAGAATTCGTAATTTCCCCAGTTCGCTTTGATTTACAACAGGAGATTATACAACAAGAGAATAAAAAAATAAAAGAACATTAGAGTTAATTTTGTAAATGTAAGAACAATTTAACTTTGACTGTATAAAATTATAAAAAAGTAAAATTAAAAATTATAATGTATTTTTACTAGAGGTTCTAATAATGAAAATAATAGGTAAGGAAAACATTGATTTGGATGGTTAGTGTACAATGGTACCGACAATAAAATAATAAACAATTATAAATCATTACGTTGTTTCAAACGGACATATTGGTTATGCAGCAAAAATTCATAAATTAAAATTTTTACTTTTTCAGATCTAATTAATGCCCCATATCGGCATAAAATATTTTTAAAATTATTTGATACTAAATTATATTGTCAAGTATTTGATATTAAAGATCAAAAATCAATATTATTAAAACAGAAATATTATAATAATAAAAAATTCTTACCTTAAAGTAAGTAAACATAGTAAAATGAAACAGTAGATAGGAATCAAAATAACACAAATTACATTTAAGTTGTTTAATTAGAAATTTCTTAAGATTAAAAAAAAGTAGAAGTATCTCATTTTACAATATGAAATTTTCTTCAAATAGTTATAAATCACCATTTTAAATTGATTATCAGATTGATTAAATAATTACTATAAATTATAAGAACTAATCATATAAGAGATCTCTAATCACAACAATGAATCACTCTCTAAGGCAGCGCCGTTAAGCGGGCCAAGGATCGCAGGTGCTGTTTTCCTTCTACGAGTTACCAAGTTGAGTGATAGCTGGTGTCCTTCCCAAATCGCCCGCGTTAGAAGCCTAAGTATTGCCGAATTGATGTTCGTGTAAATAATTCTCTTTAAATAATTTTAATTGAAGTTGATTCAACTTAATAAAAATGAATTACTTTATTCAAGGATTATTCATTTTGGAATTATTAAAAGATTAATTTATTTTTTCTCTGTTTCCTTTAAATAAAAAATGCTATTTTTGAAAATTGCATAGGAATACTTCCGGTCAAGCGGGAATTTGAATCGTCGACAAAATTCTTGAAAGGAAATGATGACGTAATAGTATTACGCTAAGGGAGAAATGATGTATTTTGAAAATACAGAAATATCAAAGATAAATAATATTTTTCAGATATTATTGAGAATAATTCAGAGCATTTGTAAACCAATACTCAGATATTTCTTTATTAAATATTTTCTGATTTATTCTGCATCTTAGGAATTATTCAATAAATATTTTTGAGCTTATTAACTGAAAAACTATATTTTATGGATTTTAAATAAATCATTTACGATTTTATTTCAATATTCCTTAACCAATTTTTATGGGAAAACTAATAATGGTCAAAAGTTGGGAGTTCATGTCAAATTGCTGATCTTTAAATAAAATGTTAAAAATTTTATTTTTAACAGACTGTGATTAGAGAATGCATAAAATTAAAGACTGCATATATTTTTGTAAGCCTTGTCAAAATCAGAAACAAACCAGAATTCAGAATTTTCTGAACAAAAAGTCCTCCCCCCCCAGTTTTCATTGCTACACATCTCCTAGCTCACTTGACTCCAAAATACACAGTAATTAGGAGAAAACATTGGTCATTTTCTGTTGCTTTCCCAGACCATGACTTAGACAAAACAAAGATAGATGTTTAATTATTGAAAAGGACATTTAACATTATAAGTTTTTAATACTTTATAAAAATCCTTTTTCTATGTGCAACAGATATATTTCAGCTACTATTGTTAATACACAAGTGTTTTTCTGTTTATCTTTTTCATTGACTTTTTTTTTTTTTTTTTATGTTTAATTTTCTAAAAGTAGAAAAACACATCTGCAAACAATAAATTACAATTCTAAATTCATTGAAAATATCTAAGATATCTCTTTTTATTTATTTGCAGACAATAAATTTCTTTGTAACTAATATCAATATTGACATTATTTATTTTTTTCACCATTCATGTTTTAATTTTCCTAGAGAAAGTGACGTCAGAGACAGAAAAAACAACATGAGAGAAGCTATTCGCAAGTTTCCAAATAGAGTACCTTTGTTAACCTGAAGCTTTTAATTAATAACTTCATTAATTAAGGTGATAGAATTTTGAAACCAAGAGAAATATGTTCTTTGGATTATTCAGCAAACACAAATATGTTTCAAGACCCTGAGGACCCTCCTTGTTCACAAGGAGATGCGGTCACAGACAAAAAAAAAAAAAAAAAAAGATGCCAAAGTGGTGGTTAGTCTAGCTATTTAGAGCTTTCCGTTGTTTCTCTAAAACTTGCACGAATAAGGACTAAAATCTCTTAAAAAAGTCTCATCATGGAATGCATTTTCTCAAAACGAGGTTGCTCATATGTACAATCAGCCTCAACCCCAAAATCAAACCAAGCCAAATTGTTTTATTTATGGATAAGACAAATTTTAAAAGAAAGGGAATTTTCAATCTATATAACGTCTATTTATGGTTTTTATAGAACCCCATGATACATGAACACATTCCCAGTGGCAGAAAGTTTTGAAGCTGTCTGCGACAGGCTTTTAAAATTTCATAATCTCTCTGCAAAATTTGCGTGTAATCAGGGGTGAAAAGGGCTTACACTCAAAAAGCCTGAAAGCTGGTGGGGACAGGGGGAGGGGGGGGCTTAACATCAGAGGTGATCTCGTGCAACAATACACGAATACAATTTTATTACAAAACAATATAGCATAAACAATTGCATTCATTCATCTCATTCAATTAAATATTTTATAGCAATGCCTGACACAACACAATATAAATAATTATAAATAATAAAAGCATTAGTTTTAGTTTTGATACAGAAATTTTTATAAGTGAATTGTTATCTGAAAGTTGGACAAATTTTTTTCTCAGTGCAGACAAAAACTTTCCGCAAGCCGTTTTTCTGTGTCTGCAACTATGTTGCCGTGTCACGGTGTTTCTGCCACTGGGAACACATTCAGCTCAAAGCTTTTTCTCTATAAATGTTTAGGCTGATAACCTTAGAAATGACCTTATTGGGCCTTCCTTCTTTCCTTATTATTTGGCTGGTAAGGAATATTTGATCTTAATACTAATATTGTATTATTTTTCTTTCTTCATATAGTCTAACGTCTGTCTTTAAGATTGATTTAATAATTATCCTTTCCTTATCAAATAATATAACCCAAATTAACTCTCTATAATAGTAATACTCCCAGAAATTATGGTCTAGCTATGCTACTGAGATGACAGTAATACTTTTAAGATTTTGAGAATGTATCAAAAACTAAATTAGTTAAATCTTATTGGATTGTATTCTACTGTAACTTTTCTTTTACCTCCAAATAGGGTGAAATACTTTATTGAAATAAAGGCTGGCTAAGACACAAAACAAGTGATTACAGAAATTTCATGGAAATTTTGTTACTATATTATGTAAAACACTAAGCATGTTGAGAAGTGAAGGAGGTAATGTTGAAGATAGGATATTTGCACTCAGAATAATTATATGCAAATTCCACTTAAAAGCTTTAATTTGCCACAAAACATAAATCAATAAACTGTACCATTGGAGGAAGGGGGATGCAAAGTACATAAAAAGAGAAAAATGTATCAATAATATTTTATTTACCTAGTTGTAGGATCTTTTTTTATCCTAAAAATATCACTATAGAGAGCAGCCTTCACAATGCATCCCATTGGTGCTTCTACACCATATTTATCCATACCATATTCAATTACTAGTGGATCGGAGACATTGGGATCAAATATAATATGGTTTGTTGTGACTATTAAAACACCACTGACAACACCCTGAAAAGAAGAATAATATAATACATCATAAAAATTATTTAAATCCAGATAGAATAAATAAAGTAATTGTAAAACAATACAATTATTTTAATAGAAACTAATAAACAAAACAATGAAAAAGAGAAAAGAGTCACTATAAGATATAAACAAGTTCTTCTGGCTCAGTTGAAAGAGTAGGCTGAATTCTTTGTCCGTTTCAAGTAGTCAAAATTTTTAATAGCGGATTGAGTTAAGGGGACTCTCTACCTATCGTCTCTGAAAGCCAATGTTATTCTATGGGAAAATTTGCCCCATTATAATTAATTAACTAATACATATTTTTAAATTCCGTTTTCACTTTCCGAAAATTCAACACTATTAAACAATTTATCGCTTTTTAAAAATTGCTTTTTTTTTATTTTTAAGATTTCATTTTTAAGCTCAAAATTGAAAAATTTCGCATTGTGAAAATTCTCATTTTACAACCTCAAAATAAAATATTAAAAATTTTGAAACATAATTTATAGAAAGCGATAAATTGTTTAATAGTTGTGAAGTTTCTGAATGTGAAAACGGAATTTAAAAATGTATGTTGGTTAATAAGTTATAATGGGGTGAAATTCTCCATAGAATAACATTAGCTCTGGCTTCTGGGGACGATAAGTGGAGAGGCCTCTTAAGTAATAAACTTGATTGAAATCTTGGATAAGGTCTATGTACATATTGAGTTTCCAGCAAATCAGTTCATACATGCATTTTTTATCCAAGTTTAAAATTGTATAGTGGTCATTATTTTAAAACAAAATGACAGATTTTAGTTAATAAAACTTGGTTGAGACTTTGATATGGGCTATGTATATGTCAAGTTTTATGCAAATCAGTTAATAAATATGATTTTCATATGAATTTGACATTTACAAGTGGAAAGATGTCCTGGAAAAATATCCAGTTGTGTGTTTTGTTGCATAAGTAAATGTTATACCATTGTATTGAATTAATGACTTTTAATTCCACACCTTTCACTAAATGTAAAACTATTTTAGCAAAGAACTTATCAGATGAATTCACTTTGAAAGAAAATTATATGTAGTGTGTCTAAAAAAGCTTATACTTAATTAAAAAACAATTTATACTTTTTTTTTTTTTTTAATTATACATATTTGCAAGTTACTTTTTAACACAAATATTTGTGATTGATTGCTAGAAAATTTTCTGCTTGTGGGGATATATGACTCTTCTTTATTGCCAAATTGATTACACTGACAAGAATAATTTTATGAATAAAAAATCTGGTGAGTAACAACTACACAACTTCTACTGGTCCTATTACATGTATTATGTACACTTTATGGACATGAAATTGACATAACAAATCGAGCACCTAAAAACTTTCCTATAATAGAAAATTGATACATGTGTAAAGACATAAAACAGAGTTTACATGGCAAGTTTAAAAAAATAAAAATAAAGATCAGTAGAGCCATTTTTTGAAACACCAATTTCTGAGATCTAAAACTGACCAATCTAATCAGGATAATGATCAATTTTCATGTAATAACAAAGTAATACATGTGAAAAGGCAGGGGTGCAGAATATGTCTGAACGCCCGAACAAGGTTCGGGGGAAATTTAAGCTGACTGGGGAAATTTTGAATATTTTTTTAAGAGAAAATAAAAATGTAAATCAAAAATAACAATTTGCTACTTTGAAGTGCTTATACACTAACAGCGATATTTTTATGTTACACTGTATACTTATTCTCTTAAAGATTTATTACATAGAACAAATGACTTTGTATAGCAAAGTAGATTTTTGCATTATTGAGGGAAATTTATACTGTGTTTGGGGGAAATTTCCTAGGTTTGAACATTTTCTGCACCCCTGCGAAAAGGTATCTGAAAATGGGAGATTATGCAGCAATTTCCAAGAAAATCATTAGAGCTGTTTTTTAAGATAATGATTTTCGGCTCTATTTCACCAAAACTTGGTAAATTCATCTGCTGACCAAAAAAAAACATTTACATACAAAAGTATATATTAAAGAGAGTTAATATGGTGAGTTTGAAAAAAAAAATCTGTACAGCAGTTTTTAAAGAAAAATACTTTCAAGACCTCAAGTTGATCTGCTTATACAGGACACCTATCAATTTTCCTAAACTACCAACTATAACATAAGAAAGACCATCTAAAATAAGATGTTTATATAGCAACTTTCAAGAAAATCATAAGAGTTGTTTTTGAAATACAGTCCTATTTATGGTTTTCAAATGTTCATCATAAACTGGGAAAAATATCTGTATACTGATTTGTCTCAATTCTAAAATTTTGTCATTCTACTTTTATTAGTTTTGGAGATATGATAGTCAGAAGATTCCCCACACAAATACTGACTAATTATTGAAAAACACATTTTTGGACTCAGGAGACCTTTTAAACATTTAAATCAAGTAGAAACTACATATTGAATTTTTTGAGTGAATACAATACTCCCCATTACCTAGGGTAGTCGAGTAATGAAAGTAAAAATGATAATCTGCAGTTTTTCAAAAGGCAAATTAAAATATAAAAAGGATCTAAAAGATCATCTAACAAATTTATAGCTTATAGTGATTTGAAATATTGAGATAACTTCTTTTAGTAATTTTTTGATCCACAAAAACTAAAATCAATCCTTATGCATTTGATAATGCAGGTTAAAAGTTTGGTGGTAATTTTTGGCAGTATTTGAATTATTTTTATCAGAGACTTTAACTTTGTTAATCTATATTATTATACTCATAGTTAATTAAATAAAATAAGTAAGAGGTCTCAAGAACCGTGTCAGGTATGACTACTCCAAAAATATTTTCAGGACAGCGATTTTATTTTCATAAAATGGACGTCATGTTATATCAGGTTTTAATTCCTTATACAAAGAAGCACATGGTTCCACCAATCACTACGAAAGTTGGTACATTTATTAAATATTAATCAGAACAAAATCTATCTAACAGCATACTTTCTAGTTCAATAGGATAATTAGTTCAAAAGACATTAAATAAAAACCCCATTTGAACTTCAAATATTTTAAAAAGAAAGAAATTGTGCCAAAAAAAAAAAAAAAAAAAAGTTTTTATTATTTTTTCCAATTTAGAAGGAAATAATTTTTATGTAAACCTATATCATAAAAGATTTCTGATTAAACTGATGTCATAATACCTTCCTTTTTTCTATTTTGATTTATTTATTTTTAAAATATTAGTTTCAATTAACCAAATAATTTCATATGTTTCTTACTTTTCAAACATACATATGAAAGGGGAAAAATGTAATCATCTTAAAATGGTCCTCCTTTGTCAATATCCTAATACATCTTTTTATTATGAAAGATTAAGCTTCCTTATTTACCTATTTATGTATTTAACTTTTTACGTCAGCAATGTCTCTTTTGTCCATTTTATTTTTGTAATCAGACGGAATGTCGATGTGTATAACTTGTTCATTTTTGTCACTTGAAACAGCCATTTCGGAATAACTTTTTCGATAAAATCATTGCTTGCAAAGTTGCAAATCACTATAAGGGCAAATCCTTGGTGTTTCAGTAAAAAAACTGGAAAATGTGAACTGTTTATTGATCATTTTTCAACAAAATAAATATAGGCAGTATCTTAAAAGGGCTGAGGCTCATTTTCATGCAACAATATCACAAAGGCAAACTTTTGCATTTCTCTTCTCTCGGATAGTCTCGTCTATTCTTACTCTGCTTGGAGAAATCACAGCGAAACGAAACTGCCAAAGAAATTAAAACTTTTAAGCATGCACTAAGCATCTTTCCTTTTTCAGGCTGGGGCGATCGTCAGACAGCACACATACAGACTTGGCACTCCAAGAAGAGAAAAAGGAGAGGTTAAATATGAAGTTATAAGATAGCAAGATTTTGCCATATTTAAATCTATAAAAATAATGTTTCCTGTCATCGTATCGTGTAAGAATTCAATCTATAACTAGACAAATTTTTACTCGCCTGAGTAAAATTTCCACTTGCCAATGGCGAGCTGGTGAGCAGAAATTTCGCGCCCTGTTTCAAGATATATACAGAATATGAATTATTACCATAAACTGACTAAAAAGCGTAATTATATAAAGTATAATCAAAATAGAATTTTTTTTTTTTTTTAAATCAAAAAATTATGCCAAAGTAAATAAATAAAATGTCATTGCAGTCTCGGTGATAAAAATTTAAAAGCCATCATGGAGGTCCAATATACAAAAACTCTACTGCCTGCAGAAGTATGAAAACAGGGTCATCAACCACAAATTTTATTTTAAAACTTTCTTTTGAATGATTTTAGTTTCACTATTGAACAAAATTAATTGCTTCTAATAATAATTTGACTTCTGATAAATTAAAATTTTAATTAGGTGCTGAAATTGATTTCGGTTTATAATTATTATTTTTATGGTGTTTATTGAAAGTTTTGTACTTATTAGTTAAAATTTATACACTATTAGCTTGCACAGGCGAAGAATTTCTTCCCAAAATTTTAGGGCCGCTTCCCAAAATTTTAGTCTTCCTACTACAAGGGAAAATGTAATAACTTACAAGGATAACTTCTGTAATAACTTACAAGGAATGAAAAAAATATTGACATGTCAACATGAATTGCATACAAACTTAATTTTAAATTATAAATAATGAACAAGGGGAAAAAAAGAAACAAACCTCCCCATCTGTCACATATTTAGAATTTATTCTCAGAGATTCTTTACTGGCATCTTCAGAATTCGCCTTCAGTATAGCAGAAACATCCACTGCTTCTTTTTCCAAAAGGCTAGATGATGAACTATCATCTGCTACAGTTCCAGATATTCGTTCAACGTGACCAGGCTTTGGACTACCTTGCTCATTCTACATGAATAAAAAAAATAGCACAAATTTCTCTTTTAAAAGTAAAAAGAGTACAAAACTCAACAAATAACTTTAAACAAACATTAACTCCATTTAACTTTAAAACAACTTCTTAATCAAATGTTAAAAAAAAAAAATTATAATCATAATAATATAGCAATAATATTAAAATTTGCACTATTATGACAAAATTATTTATCGTGTCATTTTCTAGCTAACTTACAATATCAAATATGATACTAATTATCTGACGAGTTTCATAACAGGAGCTCTTGTCAAATTGTAACTTTTTAATTGCCTTCCTTTGATGAAATTTTAATTTATGAGTAGCAAAAGTTCATAGCAGAGTTCTTATAATGGGTATCTCAGACACTGTAGAAAGATATTTTATTAAAAAAAAAAAAAAGTGTTTTTAAACATATTTCTGGATGCTAAACTGAAAATTTTAACAGTTCATATCACACTAAATGAGAAATGCAACCCTCTTATGAAACAACTTTGCCCAGAAGTTTTAATAAGTTATTTTTAATTATTCTTTAAAGTTTTTTTTTTTTTTTTTTTTCCAAAAATGATGGCCTTTGTGAAATAAACCTAGTAGAATTTATCTCAACCTACCTCACATGTAGTCATCAAATGTAAGGAAGTAAAGCTTCTCCTGTTACATTCGTGTAAAAAGGGGCTGTCCAGTTAGTGTGCAATGTGAAAAATTCTTTAATAAGCATGCATAGTGTGCAATAATCCTAACAAAATATCTCTCAATGTTTTGTACACAATAGGAGTCATTAAATAAATGGCATTAGAGTATGGTGGTATTGAAATAGAAATTGATGTAGTTAAGAAAAAAAAGGGGGGATTCTCATATTCAGTCAGAAAATGCAAAGCATTAAAAAAATTATTATTATTCATTTTTATTTAACCCCTTTCGCAGATAATAACTAACTGGTACAGCAGTACAAAATCAAATATTGCTGATCATAGTCTTCATTTTAATTCAAATGAGAATACAATTTTTGGCCAATGCACTAATTGTAGACAGTACAATAAAACTAACATCAAGACAAAAACACAAGGTAGTTAGTTCAGGTTATAATAAACTAAACTGTATTTTTATGCTATAAAAAAAAAAAAAATTAGACCCTACATTTCAGCTTCATCAAAACTTTGGTGAAGTACTTTCTTTATTAGGGGATCCCCTCAACCTCAACACCAAATTTGATGGTGGTGCTTGGCTGCAGCAAACTTTGAAACTGATGTTTTCATTCCTCTCTCTCCTCCAGGAGGTGGGTGCCATGCTGAGTCCAGCCCAGCCTTTTATTCGCTGCTGTTGCACACCTCGGAATGCCCCAAAATTGTGACTGTTTCACGGAATAAAACATAGTCTTGGTTACTATAATGCACTATTTTTGTGTCATTTTCAAAATTAATTTCAATTTCATCTTTTTGGTAGGTTTGGGCTAGGGCTGTAGAGTTTTTGTCATATTTTATGTCGCTGATATGTTCATTTATTCTTGTTTTTCTTTTATGTTTTGCCATCCCTATGTAGCATCCTCTTTTATTATTTTTGTAGGTAAACGGTATTTTATAAATTCCTGTAGTTTCAAGGGGGGAAATGGGATCTTTATCGCTTCGGATGATTTTATATATACTAGAGTTAGGTTTAATGGGTATGTTAACATTACACTTTTTAGCAATATTTTAAATTTTGACTGTGACTCCTTGGTCAAAAGGAATAGAATTAGTATATTTTAGTAAGGGTCTTTGGTGGTTCGGGATATGATTTAATTGTTTGATACTTTTTTTTTATATAACTTTTCAATTAAATTTTTTGGATAGTTAGTTTGGTTGGCCAGGGATTTGACGTAATCAAGTAATTCTTTTCAACTTTGAGGTTCAGTACAAATCAAAATTGCTCTGTTTATATAGGTTTGGATTGCATTTATTTTATATCTGTATGGGGTTTTACTACGATAATTAATGATTTCTTGACTTGCTGTGGGTTTTCTGTGAACAGTAGCATTTGTGAAATGGTCTAGTCTTTTAATTTTGACATCTAAATAATTAAATTTTTAGTTTGCTGCAGCCAAGTACCACCGTCAGATTTCGCGTTGAGGATGAGGGGGATCCCCCTAATGAAGGAAGTACTTCACCAAAATTTTGTTGAAGCTGAAATATAAGGTCTAACTTATTTTTTTATAATAATTTAAATGCTACAAATACAAGTTTAATTTAAAAGTATATTTTTATATTTCAGATGTAATCCATAAATAAATATATTTAAACATAAATACTATTTATATTTGATTAAAACTTAAGTTCTCAATTGAGAAATATTGATTTAATAAAACTACAATTTATTCAACGTCTTTATTATTAAAACACAACAAACACTATCTAAAATTAAAATCAAATATTTTAGCCAAAAAAATTACAATGATATAGTTAACAGTGACTCAATGATAGCATGCAGCTTTTAACCCTTTCATTCCCAATTTTTTATCTCCATAAAACAATAAATCTTATATTTAGTCATAAATTTATTTCAAAGGTAATATATACATAAATATTTTTTTTAAATAGGAATAATAGCAGAGTACGAATTAATATAGCTAACAAAGCAACTGAGAGGTGTTTATTTATGTTTAATATAACCACTGATGCCATTAAAAATTAACTTTTCAATAAATAAAAATATCAAAATTTTGGAAGAAATACACATTGTAATTAATTAAAATACAAATTATAAATATTAAAAAATAAAATAAAAAATATTACAAACAATTAATTTACTTAACTCTTTATATCCCAAATTACTTTATTTTTGGAAAAATAGTTTGAAACTTTTTTATTATATTTCTTTGCTGCATGAGAAAACATGTCATATTAAATTTAGCTTAAACTATAGCTTAACTATCGGGAAAGCTTAAAATATAGGAACTTTGAAGTTCCAATGAAATCCTGTAGTATATTTAGGCTATATTGAGGATTATTTTTTATGGGACTTTAAAGTCCCGGTGGGATGCAAAGGGTTAAAGTAATTAAACTGCATCAAAATTGAATTTGATATAAATTAGGGAAAAAATACTTTAAGAAAGAAGACACTTATAAAAACCTTCTAAAAATATTATTTTCTAATTTATTTAATGGCAAATAATAATGCACACAAACCACCACCCATTCTGAAATTTAGCAAAAATAGTTTATAGATTTATAAATAGTGATTAAAAAAATCCGTAGCATTTTCCAAATCACAAATGGATAATTTTTCCCAACTATATAATTTTGCAGGCAATTCTTTAACAGATTTTGAAATTTAACAAAAATTGTTCATAAATCTAAATAGTGATGAAAGTCATTAGCATTTTCCAAACTATAAATGAATATTATTTTTCACAACTGCACATTTTACATATAAATATATACATATTAAGATTCTAAAATTTAGCAAAAATGGTTGAATAGTGATCAAATCATTAGCATTTTCCAAACTATAAATGAATAACTTTCCACAACTAAACTTGCCTAATTCTTTTAAAGATTCTGAAATTTAGCAAAAATGTATTATAAATCTATAAATAGTGATAAAAATTATTAGCATTTTGCACCAAATTATAAATGAATACCTTTCACGGCAATTCATATTACATAGTCACTCTTTAAGAGATCAAATTCAGTTTTTTTTTTTTTTTTAGTTTGTTTTATTAAATATGCTCTACAATAACAAATGCATCAAATTATCATAATTTGATATACTTATTAAATTAAAAATACCTTATTAAAATTCTTATAAAATTTGAGCCTTTATATATTTTGGCAAACAAACCGCCCAGCAGTAAATTTCTTGTCATTTCGAGCTCTGATGATGGCCCCGTCTGGGCGCCGAAATATATAAAGGCTCAAATTTTATAAGGATTTTAATAAGGTATTTTTAATTTAATAAGTATATTGAACTCAAACCTTTTTTAAAACTTTTTAAATATCATAATTTGTTTACATTGTAGTACATAATGCAATAAGACATACCACAGAAGCAGCACTTTCTTTCAAAATTTGCTCCAATGCTTCCAAACTATTTGCCTCAGGAATGTATATAATCTAAAATTAGGAAAAGAAAAAATAAAACACACAATTGAAGTACTTTTTTTAATTGGGCAACATGAAAAAATTATTAACTATTTTGTTAAAACAAAAATAGTCTTAATTATTGAATTAACAAACAAAGTCTCACTTTAAACATAAAACTAATCAATCACTTAGCAGGATAAACAAAGCTAGATTTGAAAATCATAACTTTAACTTGCTCACCAGTGGCTAGTAAGTGCTTAAAACTTACTTGCCACTTTTCAAAAAATTTCTGGCTGTTTACTGAAATCCAAAATAAGTAATTATCTTGACAGACTTTTTACTTTCTTCTATATGTAATATAGAGAAAGTATTGGATGTGAAATTTTTCGACCTCCATTTTTTGTTAGATTTACACATTTTGGGATGTCCTGAACATGAATTGGTAGTTTTTAGAAAATGTCTGTCTGTCTGTGTGTATCACGATTTTTGTGGACACTGTAGCTCACGAACCAATAAATGAAATTTAACCCCTGGATGGGTATCTTTCAAAAGGTTTCGTCAATACTTTTAAAAGGAATAGTTGAACTATAAATCTGAGATAATTTAAAACAAAGTTATCGATTTTTTTTACTTTAAAGAAAAAAAAAAAAATAGAATTTTTTTTTTTTTTTTTTTTTTTTACGAAATTTAACCAAACTTGATATTTAGTTGGTCCCTGACATAAACTGGCACTGATTACATTTGGGGAGCAATCGCTCAACAGGTGGCACTGTGATCGCATTTTTTGTAAATTTTTAACATGGCAGTATAGAACAAAATTTCCTATAAATGTACATAATGAGAGTTATTCTTAACCTGTGATTGTAAAATTAATATGAATTACTGATAATAGTAGTAGTTAACTAGGAAAAAAATTCTGTGCATATGGGGGTATCGCTTCCTCCACTGGATCTGTGATAATTTAAAACAAAGTTATCGATTTTTTTTTTACTTTTAACGAAAAAAAAACTTAGAAAGAAATCTTTTTTTTTTTTTTTTTTTTAATATTGTTACTGAGTGAATTTATATAGGAAAATATAGAAGAGTCTTGTGGTGGCCACAACATACTAGCTTTTAAATAAACATCTGAAAAGTATTCTAATTTTGTGAAAGGTTTGTTTTATGATTGTCAATTTTTGTTAATGGTCTATCTTCAGACACCATTTTTTTTTCAAAAAGACCCTGAAAATATTTTTCCATAATCAATAAAATTTTGTGGATAACTGGCGAATAAATGGCGAATAAAACAACTTTTTCCATCAATTATCAAAATTGTGGAATTATTTTGCCATGGCTATTTAAAATAAATAAACACCAATCTATGACTAACTTTTTTTTTGGTGGGGGGGGGCAACTACTCTTGAAATAAATAATTTCCATGCAAAAAATATAATTTGCAGCAAAATTCATGCTTTGTCCAGAGCAGTTTCTCGAAGATACGATTGTTTCACCATAAATTTTAAAAAGCCCACTTTTTTTAGTATCTAATTTCTAAGAAATACTATATATTTTTGATAAACTTCCAAAATGGAGGATATTTTTGCCACTACATGACTTAACTTATATTTAATTGCCCTATGGAATTCTTTACATGATCGATTAATGGAATTCATGCTCATGAAGGTCACTACAGAAAGAAAATGATGAGTGGGTATTTTTTAAAGTTACTACTTTTTTTTGTTTAGTTGCCCCATTGGTGAGTGGATTTTTTCAAATCTAAACAAAGCTAAGGGAATAAAGTTTTTGAAAATTAAAATTATTTATCTTATTTCATACTGCAAAAATTTCAGGATATTTTTTATCAGAGACAATCTAGACATTTTCTTGGTTATTTTCCTTTGGTTTCTTATTATTTTCTTCTATATGTAATATAGAGAAAGTATTGGAATCGTGAAAATTTTCAAACTCCGGTTTTTGATGGATTTACAAGTTTTGGGATGTCCTGAACATGATTTGATAGTTCTAAGAAAAGTCTGTGCGTGTGTGTGTGTATCACAAATTTTATCGCTGTATCCCACGAACCAATGAATGAAATTTAACCAAACTTGGTATTTAGTTAGACCCTGACATAAACTGGTGCTGATTAGATTTGGGGATCAATTATTCAACAGGTGGAGCTGTAATCGCATTTTTCCTAAATTTTTAACATGGCAGTATAGGACAAAATTTCGTATAAATGTACATAATGAGAGTTATTTTTAACTTGTGATTGTAAAATTAATATGAATTATTGATAATAGAAGTAGTTAACTAGCAAAAAAAAATTGTGCATGTAGGGGCATCGCTTCCCCCCCGGGTGGAGTAAATTTTCAAGATAAGTATCTTTCGAAAGGTCTCATCAATACCTTTAAAATGAATGGTTGAACTATAGATCTGTGATAATTTAAAACAAAGTTATAGATTTTTTTACTTTTAATGAAAAAAAAAAACTTAGAAAAAAAATCTTTTTTTTTTTTTTTTTAATATTGAGAATAAAATGGACTTTTTTTTGGATATTTAGTGTTATACTACTTCTCTAATATGGAAATCGTCTGCAATATCGTGGAAGATAAATTATTTTAAATAATAATTTTAATAAATTATTTTTACTGAGTGAATTTGTATAGGAAAATATAGAAGAAAGTCATGCGGTGGCCACAACATACTAGTTTGTAATTTGTGTTTCCTTGTCAGGTAGCACAATCTGTTGTCAATATTAAAAAAAAAAGTTAGGTATCTTCACAGGCATTTGGGTTCATTGATCATCTTTCCACTGTAACATTTTCCCTTTTATTTTGAAAAGAATAATTTAATCACTTTAAACCAGTAGTTATTAACTTGGCCCTTATCATCCACTTGTGGATTTTCTAGCTTTTATGCTTGGCAGTGGGGGTTTGTCTGATACTCCAGCTTTTTTTTTTTTTTAATTAACTTTTTAAAAGCATTAAAATGGAAAAATGCTTTATTATATGCTTTAACTTACTATAAAAAGTTACTTCCTTACTTTATAAATTAGCACTTTTGTGGAATTGGTTAGCGGTAGGAAAATTTCACTACTAACAGACATAAAAAAGTGGGCAGTAGGTATAAATAGGTTAATTACCCCTGCTTTAAAGCCCTAACTGCAGGAAAAATATTTAAAAATTCTAACTTCATTTAATTTTTCTATAATTATGGATTTTCATGGCCTATGCCATATGCATTATACAAGATTTTAAACTAATATATTGAAATATTTTAGTTTAAAAGAGCCAAAAAAAAAAAAAAAAAAAAAAAAATGCATTTTACTACCATTTTTTTTCTCTTTCTTTCACTGTGTGAGTGATATTAATATGGTGGGAAAACTAGTTGGCATAGGTGGACTCTGCTCAGTTCTCCATCATATTTATGTTCTCATAAATTTCTAGTGTGAGACATATTATAATCATGTTAAGAGAAATGATTTTGACCAAAGCTTGACACAGTGACAGAATGAAATCCCCGCCTAATAGGCTATCCACCGTTCACTTCGATATATTTATCTTATTCTAATCTATTAATTTATTTTATCAGGGTCAAATCCACTGTTTAGTTTTCATGCTACTATTTCCAATGTAATAATCCTCAAAATTCCTATTTGTATGAACAATTTTCAATTTCGATATGTTGATAAAATTTTAAATTACGAATAACTTACGAAATTTTCCTATTAGAATATTTGTAGTCAATCATGTTCAAACAAGTATCATAAATGTTATTTTGAAGTTGTCTGATATATTTATGATCCTCAAAATGGACGTTTACGCTCAATTTTGCCCTATTCTGCCATGTTAAGTAAATCGTAAATTCAAAATAACTTAGGAATTTTTTAAATTGGAAAAATCATAGTCTATAATATTCATCCCAGTATCCTAAATAATACTTCAAAAGTGGTTTGACATCTTTGAGATGAAAATATCCCTCAAGATTGACGTTTATGTGAAATTTTGCCCTACTCTGCCATGTTAAGAAATTCATAAATTTCCAATAACTTATGAAATTTTTATATTGGAATAGTCATAGTCAATAATATTCATGCCAGTATCCTAAATAATATTTAAAAAGTGGTCTGACATCTTTACAATGAAAATATCCCTCAAAATTGACATTTATGTGAAATTTTACTCTATTCTGCCATGTTAAGAAATTCGTAAATTCCAAATAACTTGCGAAACTTTCAAAGTAGCATGTTTATAGTTAATGATGTTCATTCCAAATTCAAAACTGATATTTTAAAACTGTCCTGACATCTTACAGTAAAAATTTTCTACTTAATGGACGTTTAAGTGAAATTTTGCCTTATTCTCCCATGTTAAGAAAGTTGTAAATTTCTAATAACTTACGAAGTTTTTTAATTTGAAATTTGCAAATGAATAGGGTTCTTGCTAGTGTCGAAAGTAATATTCTGAAATTGATCTAACTTCTCTGCGACTATTTGTTTTGAGATATTGTGTACACAGACTGACTAATGGACTAACAAACTAACAGACACCCTACAGACGGACACCATACAAATTTTGTCTTTTTCGGATTCCTCACACCTGAAAACGTGTAAAAATGTTAATAAACCGAGGTTGAAAGTTTTCACGATTACCTAAGTACCCCATACCTATAGTATGATGGCTGGGGAGCTAAAAAAGCAAATTCTGATTGATTTTTTCTTTTAAATGAAAATTAAAAAGATAATGAACTACTGACATTTAACAATGCCGTAACCAAGAGTAACGGAGAGGGGAGATAGTAAAGCTCAACACCCCCCAAACAGAAATTACGTATAAAAAGTAAATTTAATCAGAACAATTGATAGAATACCCTTTCAAGTGCCATTAATATCTTGAAAAAATAAGGCACAAATATAATATTAATTTTTCCATCAAGCCCAGTGCAAAAATAACAGCAGCAGTCGTAACTTTTTTCACAGGGTTGGGTTGTGAGGATTAACCCTTTGCAGCACAAAACAATTCGGATCATTTAAATTATACTGCCACTGGAATTCATGAACTAAATTAAACTAAAAGAAATTTTTAATTTTGAGATTAAAAAAAAAGACCTTTTCTAATATGTTATAAACATAAACTTTTGCTAAATAATTTCCGGGATGAATTTTTGCAGCTGGATCTTAAATTTTGCGTCCTCGCAGCGAGGACAGCGCACGTTAAGGGGTTAAGGCCGACTGACTGCATAAGGGTCCTAGGTCTGAGGCAAAGTGCCCTCCATGGGGATCTTTCTAACGGGTCCTAGTCCGTATTTATGCAAGTTTTGGCGAAAACTACAGAAAACTCCAAACAGCTAGGCCGACGAGCACAACCTGGGATCGAACCTGGCGACTCACGTCTACTAGCTTTGAGTGCAGAACCGCTCAGCCATTGGTGGGCCAACTTTTTTAATAGAATAAACAGATAGTTACATAACCACAATTCAGTCATTAAACAATTAGAAATATACCGAGAATAAACTTTGTTTAAAAAAATATCACTATTTGGATCCTTTTTTGCATGCAAAAATATATATAAGTATTACAAATCATATTTATTTATAGTATTATTATTTAATATAATACTATAAATATTTATTTATATTAATTTAAATTTAAGATGAAAAAAGTAAAGCTACTAGGAGAGTAAAAAAGAAACATTACTTGACCAGGAAAAACAGTTCGAGAAATGAGTTTGTTGAGCTTTGTTAACTCGGAAGGTAGAATATTATACCGAGCAGCAATACCTTCTAAGGTGTCTGATGGTTGCACCTGTAAAAAAAAATTTAATCTGCTATAGAATAAAAATCATGAAAATAGTAAAACTATCTTTTAAAAATATACTAGGACGCCAACCCCTGTACATGGCTGATCACAGCTTTTTCTTTCACTGAATACAGATTTTAGGTATTAATAGTGTATATCACAAAACAAAAACATAACAATATTATAGAAATCCCTATATTTGATATCACATTGAAATACGCAACATTTAATATTATATTGGCCTTTTAATGAAATAATGTCAATCTGCCTTAACATTTGATAACTTAATTGTAATTTGCTCCAATTTTGGCCAGATGTATATTAATACATAAAATAAACAATAGCAGCAGCAACCTTTTTTTTTTAAATATAAAGAAAAAATGTAATATATAGACCATTTAGCAGTACAGCTTTAGTACAGGACAGTGGTCAGCAACCTGCAGCTCGCGAGCCACACGCAGATTTTTTGCCCCTTGAGATTTTAGCAAATGTCGACTTAGGAATACTCTAATTATGTTAATAAGAATGAATCAGCCAATATAAATTAGGTTAAAATTTTAGGCTCCCAAAAGATATTGTATTGTTGACATTTGGCTTTGTTCAAAAATGAGGTTGCCGAGCACTGGTATAGGACTCCCTAGATGAAATTTTAATTTTTTTCACTATTTGGCAACAAATTTCCTGAAATAATTACTTGTTTAAAAAAATCAAGTACTTTTTTTTAGCACCCACATTTTTTTCTTTTGCACTTTTTAGTTAATTTATGACATTATATTATATATATAATGTACATCTAGGTTTAAAATGGCACTTGCTGAAGTAAAGATGCAATTTTCTATAATATGATCTAGTCATACATACTGAAAATAGATAATTTATGTAAATGTTATAAATATTTCATTATTATTTATTTATTTGCAATATTTTATAATTTATGTATGTTTTCAATGATAAAAAAATGCTATATGCTATGCAATCTGAGGAGAGCCATGTGAACTAGAAACTTGTTATTTGGCATAGAAATTTTTTATTCAAGCTCATATTCACTATGCTATTAAAATGTTATCCCCTACGAGATGAGAATGAAAACAGGAGGTATGGTATCATTTGGGAATGAGCTGAGCTTAGAAACTTAATATTTAATGCAAAAATTCTTCATTCAAGTTCCCATCCACTACACTTTTAAAAATTTGCTCAACTACATTAACCCTTTCAGTCGCAGTGTTCCCGATCATGGAACACCTAATTTTAATTCTCAAGTTCAAAAACTCATCCCGGAAATTGTTTAGCAAGAATTTACATTTATAACATAGCAGAAAAGGCCCTTTTTTAACGTGAAAATTAAAAATTTCTTCTATTTTAATTATGTTCGTAAATTCCGGTGGCAGTGTAATTTAAATGATCCGAACTACCTTGCGCCGTAAAGGGTTAAAATACTCTGGAATAAATTGAAATGTTGGGATCTATGCCTCTTTTACGAGTTTTTGTTGTCGATAATGTTTACTTATAAAGTGATTTATTTATTAAATTAAATATTATTTGAATTTAATAAGGTTTACTTACAGATGTTTCAAACCGAAAATTTCTCGAAAAGGAACAATGCTAATTTTTTTATTTTTTAAATATTTATGATCAGCTATGTGTCTAAAAGCCATTTTTAAAATTAGTTTAGTAATTTTTAAAATAAATTAAGTAGTGAACATTAAAGGGTTAAAGAAAGAGTGAAACTGAAGTGCAAGAGGAATGGTGCTGTGCAAGTCAGAAACCATTTGAGCTAAAAATTCTATATTTGGTATGAAGATTCTTCAGTCATATTGATATTCACTACACCATTAAAAACTTCCACTATTTCATTTAAGGAGTTATATGGGTTTCAGAGGTTTAAAAAAAAAAAAAAAAATCTCGTAATTTTTTTTTCCATTAAAAAATTTTCAAAAATTAAGCTGGTAGGTTCTGGTTTCTGAAGATCCTTCAGAAAAGTAATGGACAGTGATCTTATTGAAATTTTGCATACTTCGTTAAAATGGAATTGAGTAACATGCTTAAATGAACGATTTGAAAAAAAAAAAAAAAAAAAAATGAAATTTGAATTTCTGGCACAGTTCTATGTATAAAAAAACATTACAATTTTCAGTATATTTGCAGGCATAGTCTTTTAAAATTGGGTTGGGGACAAAATATCGCGAGGACAAAATATCGCCGATGTAAATGAATACAAAGCAAAAATGAGTTTGTAATTATTAGTAATGTTGTATAAAATTTCATGACAACACATACCTTAGTCAGAGCACTGACATTCTGACAAACCTACAACAAAAATTTTTATAAATTTTACTTAAAATAGTTTAAAAACTGTATTTATTAACTTTCATCAAGATTAGTCATGATGAAGGCAATCGTGCTTATCAATTTTAAAATTTTTCATTCAAGTTTGTGAATAGTATTCAACTTTAATGTCAGCAGTGACGTACACGATTTTTAAAATGTATTTTGAATAGTGAAAAGCAAAAGATAAAACAACTTAAAAATAAACATACATAAAATAATGAAATTCAACTCTATGATTTAATTATTTATTTATTTTAATTAATTAACATTTATAAGGCCATGTGGTCGCTGCCAGAGATCATGCGTGACACAAAATCAAATTTTCAAGTACATCATACTATTTTTTTTATGCGATATTTTGTCCGGCGAGATTTTGTCCCGCGATATTATGTCCGGATCCCTTTAAAATTAGTTATTATAAAAAAAAAGAAAAAATGTTCGTTCAAACAATAGTCAATTCTATTTTGAAAAAATGTGCAAAATTTAAATAAGATTGGTGCATTAGTTTTTGAGAAGTCATGTTCACCACTTTCCTAAAGGGTCTACGAAAACTAGGAACCACCAACTGAAATTTCAAAATATTTTAATGAAAGTTTTATAAATATAAATTCAAAATAATTTATTGATATACTCTATACAAATTTGGTTATCTTATACATGCAGTGTTTGTTTACTGCAAATAGACATTTCTTGATCACTAGCTGCAGATGGGAAGGAGGGGGAGAGTGAAACCATTCTACTCCTTTATAGATTCTAGAACCTAATAAAAGAATTTTAAAATGAATATTGACATCCATATTGCTGATGGAGAAAGACTGGGAAACAAAAGTCTTCTGTAGAGCTTTTAATCGACTATCGCTAGTAGTTGGATATAAGAAAAGAGGGGAGGGGGGTGAAAAAGATTACTTGAGCATGAAATATCAAAGAATTCTATTTCTTCATAGTTCCTAGAATCTTATAAAGCTAATTTAAAGTGAATTATTAAAGTAAATTATTAAAGCTAATTTAAAGTGAACATTTATGTTGTGGATGCAGAGAGACTGGGAATCAGAAGGCTTCAATCGTACGTTTGATCGTTGATTGTAAATAGAGTTTCTTTTTTTTAACGAACGATATCCGCGACTTTTTTTAAATGTATAATTTGTAATTTTTACATGTTGTTCGTAAGGCCGTAATTACTGCCGTATTTCCGCAAAAACTACGGACAAACCGTAGTAGTTGGCATCTCTGCCCAAGGGTTAATGCAGGTCAATT
Organism: Salticus scenicus; assembly: GCA_963930645.1. Lineage (NCBI taxonomy): Eukaryota > Metazoa > Arthropoda > Arachnida > Araneae > Salticidae > Salticus > Salticus scenicus. The sequence goes on along the minus strand of OZ005649.1, from coordinate 371,596,452 downwards.
TTACTACCATTTATGGGTACCTTCACAAAAATTGACCTGGCAAAAAAAGTACCTTTATAAAAATCATACAGCTAAAATGGGTACTTTCACAAAAACCTTATTCATCCCAACAAAATCTGACATTTAAATGAACACATTTTTCAAGAAAAGTACCTAATTTGTGCATCTCTGTTGATGCGATTCACAAAACAAGAATAATACAGAATATTGGTTTTAACCTACACACAAGTGTTTGCTATGGGCGAGAAGCGGTGGAGCATAAGTAAACAAAACAATCCTCGCATGTTATCGGTACAGACAGATTCTGAAGTTGTGGCCACAGTGTACTATTTGCTGATTCGATGGGTGGTTTGACGTTTTGATGTCTGTATGGTGATGTGTCTATCCTCCCTGGTACAATTCATATATAGTGCAGTGATAGTAGCATGAATAAAAAAAAAATTTCTACTTACACTCTCTACTGAACTGTTTACTTCAGAGAGAAGTGAGTTTTGGTTCCTGTTCTGCTATAAGCCCCCCTCCCCCCCACACACACACACACACAGAGAGAGAGAGAAAGAGTGTGCTACAATTTTTCATAAAAATAAAATATAGTTAACTTTTTCACAAAAATAGGTATTAAATTTGAAATCCTGGATTGGCCCATGCGACCAAACACTATCAATTTCAAAAGTATTCAGGAACAGTTTTTGATCAAAATAATTGAGCACAATCTTTCATCAGGCAAAAAAAAAAAAAAAAGGAAGGCATGAATGCAGTATTAAAGCAAGAACACTCTTTTTCGTTTTCCTCACTTTTTTAGGATTTTAAAGTTTTTAGGGATATTTTGAAGTCAATTTAGAAAATACCAGTGTATCACTAAATACAAATTTTTAGGCATTATTGTTCAAGAATGAATGCATAGAATTCAATTACATTTTATATTTAGTTCGAATTTGATATAAATAAATCCTAATAATTTTTTGGCACATATGGCCTAATAAATGGCACCACAATGCTACACTTTTCAAAATCTTTCTATACAGGGGTCGATCCAGGGAAAAACTGGGGCTGTTTTCCTGCCCCTTCACAAAATTCCCCTTCTCAAAATGGGCCCCTTCACAAAATTAAAATGGGCCCCTTCACAAAATTAAGATTCTTAAAAACAGTCCTTTCATAAGTTTTATTTGGTACAAATGATCCTTTAATAATTTTTTTTCTACATCAAAATATTGCATTTACTTGTAACAGTGCAATTTTCTTAATATACATAAAATTTAGTGATTGCTAAAATTGAAGCTTTTATATGATAATTATTTTTTCACAAAAATATTTCAATTTTCACAAAAATGGCCCCAAAAAATAAAACCTGGATCAACCCCTGCTATATGTTGTGATATAGACCTATTGTCTGTATCACAACACCCATTGAATACAATCACACAAAATTTACAAGGGATCTCTTTCAAGTGCTAATTTCCAATTGGCTTAAAAAAATTACATAAAATAGTTTAAATTATACAAAAATTTACAGGCAAATTTTTAGCTACTGAGTTGCAACATACAAACAAAAAAATAATAATGTTAAGCTAAATTACATTTATCTTCATTCATTAATAATAAGAACTTTTATATATTCAGCAGCATTAATTCTTAAAATGGATATCATATCTTTGTATCATATCTAAAATTAACTTTATGTACTTCAATGTTGCATTGATTTCAAACAATATAAATTAAATTTCAGATTTATTTTTTACATTAGATTAGCATTATGATAAAATTACTTGTTGTATACATTTAATTTGCAAGTGATATAAATAAAATGAAATCATATTAGAATATTTGACTAATTGAAATTCATATTCAAATTAATAAATCTTTAACAACTCTCAATGAAAATTTCAATTACAGAATCACCAATAAGGTGATTATTTTTAGATATTGCATACATGAACTTATTTTTCGTAATTTTTTTTTAACTCTTCTACTGTAACTTAACAGCTAATATTTCAAGAAAATACTATATCTAATTAAATCTTATGCCAGTAATTTTTTCAGGGAAATTTGAGATTAACATGTGAAAGAGTTTTCCAGCTAATGTACAAGATATTTTTGATGAATTGTCTTTAATTAGTTTTAGCGTATATTTCCTAAAAGGTGACACCCTGCTATGCTGTATTTTTCATTTATTATTATTATTAATTTCTATAACTTAGCCTCTAAAATGAGGAATTAGATGAAGCCCGATATCAATACATTAATTTAAAATAACTATGATAATCAAACTTTATTTAATTTGTATCACTATATAAAGGCTCTTGCTTATTTTATATATATATATATTTTTTTCCTTGGTCATCATTAAAGCTATTTCTCTGATTCTATTTGAGTGGAAATTAATCAAATGAATAATACTTGGACTGACAAATAATTCTTTGTGACTGCCAAAGTATAAAAATATAATTTATATATTACGACAAATTAATTAATATTAAAAGGAGACTCGGTGCTGGATTGTTAAAACTAATGAAAATGACAACGTCAGAAACACAGAAAAAGAACAAAATATGGAAAGCATACAGCTGTTTCGGTAGCCTTAAGTGGACCGTCTTCAGTGCATAAAGAATTCTGGGACTGGAGAAGTGCTCATATATATAAAAGAGGGAGAAGTGCTCATATATATAAAAGAGGGACCGGATTCTGTTCAACCAATAGGGTTACGGGAAAGATGGGGAGAATGACCAATAGGAATTTTAGAAATGCTAGCTATGTAAACTGTAGAAAAATTAAGAAAATGTAGACTGAATGTAAAATTTCCAACAATCAGATAAATAGGGAAGAGCGAAATCACAATTTACAAGATTTTTATAAATATGAAAAACTTCATAAAAATCGAGTTCATGAAAGGAATTAAAGGAATCTAAAAATACCAACTAATTAATAGTTGGTATTTTTTGAGTTTCATTAGATGCATTATATCAATAATAGTAAAAACGTGACTTTCTTTCTTAAATAATATAGAAATTCTAACACAGGAAAAATTTTAACTGGTTACAGAATACTAATCTATTCATAACCACAGAAAGATAATTTATACATTAAAAAAAAAAAAGCAAAGAATCAAAAATTACTTCATATGGAACCGTTCCTTTAGGTTGTGGACGAAAAGAACCTCTCCTATCTAAAAATAAGAAACATTATTTTACTAAACAGTTTTATTTATATTTATTGTTATTTTACACATTCCTTTAAATAAATTATCCATATAACAAAATTTGCACTTAAATATAGATATCTCATATGTACATACAATTCAAAAAATTAAAATAAATCGTTCTATTTGTAATTAGTATTGTATTTAGTTTCAATTTCATACCTTAATGTCATATGGTATTAAACTAATTTATGTGTAACTATAATTATAGAACTTCAACTTAATGTAACATATATTTAGATACAAAGGCCAAATTACTCTCTACTAGAGTCAAAATACAACCCTGACCTACTACTTTTTGCTAAGTGCAAATTAATCTAGCCTCTCTATCTAAACACATAATTCATACAACCCCTGGCAAAAAGTATCCGATCACCGAAAACAGTGCTTATGATACGTTAAAACATAAGGTTATTTTTTCACAAATTCAAACTTTTTTCAAACCTATGAGTATGCTTTTGTGAAATATGACTAATTTTGTCAAATTCTATTAAATAGTAATAGAAATTACAATATCAGTTAAGAGTTTACACGAGAAAATACGTTGAATCACAAAGGAAAAATATTTCCGATCATCATTGTGTGGAGAAAAAAGTATTTGATCGCAAACAAAAGCAACACAGTTAAATGATATATGCAAATTTTTTTTACTCGGCGCATGCGTTCAAGTTCGAAGAAGACGGTATAAAAGGTCAAATTGTAGTTTGAAAGTTACAAGTTAGTTTCGCATCTGCTGAAGTATGGCTCGAAAGAGAGAATTATCTAATGATGTAAAACTTTTGATTGTTAAACGCTTAAAAAGCGGAATTTCCCAAAGAAAGGTTGCTAAGACATTTGGATGTGCTCAAAGTACTGTTTGCGAAATTTGGAAGAAATATCGCTTAAGAAATGATGTAAGAAATCTGCCTCGAAGCGGTCGACCACGAGTAACATCAAGTAGACAAGACAGGAAATTAGTTGATCTTGCCAAATCTATGCGAAGGTGTACGTCTAAACAACTGAATGCCGAGTGGTCAAAGTATGGAGTAAAGGTATGTGCACGTACAGTGCGAAATCGTTTAAATAATAAAGGATATCACTTCTGCAAAGCCAAAACCAAGCCATATATGACTAAGAAACACAAGAAAAATCGTCTTCAATGGTGCAAGAAATACAAATGCTGGTCTTCTGATGATTGGAAGAAGGTTATTTTCAGTGACGAATCTCGTGTTTGTCTAGGAACTGGGGATAACCCTGGAATGTTTGTGTGGAGGAGAGCTGATGAAAAGTTCAAAGAAGATTGCCTAAAAACTAAAGCTAAATATCAGCCTTCATTTATGGTGTGGAGTTGCATGACATCTCAAGGAGTTGGTAAATTGTGTATAGTGTTGCAAACAATCAATTCAGAAGTATATGTTAACATTTTAGAGCATTATTTGATACCTAGCATCGAGGAAGCGTTTGGTGACTCCTCCGATTTCCTATTTCAAGATGATAATGCGTCCTGCCATAGAGGTAAACGGGTCAAGGATTTCTTAAATAAAAACGGAAATTCTCCAATAAAGACTCTGAACTGGCCTGCAAATAGTCCTGATCTTAATCCGATCGAAAATATTTGGAATGTTTGGAAAAATAATATAGAAAAGAGAAGACCGACCAATATGAATGCACTTCGTCTAGCCATCAAGGAAAGCTGGAAGGAAATTCCATCACATTTATGTGAAAAGGTTGTTGAATCCATGCCCCGCCGTTTAAAGGCAGTTATTAGAGCAAAAGGAGGACCAACCAAGTTTTAAATTGAAATTTATCGAATATTTTTTTCCCGGTTATGTGATGATCGGACATTTTTTTCTTTGAATACTTTATATTAATTTTCCTCTGTATTGTAAAAATTAATTGCAATTTATGGTATTATTTTTTATCATGTCACAAAGTAAGATACTTTTGTAATAAAAAACTTTATTTTAAAAAATGTAATAAATTTTTAGAAAAATAGCCTTTTATAGTAACGTATCTTAGACACATCTTTCAGTGATCGGATACTTTTTGCCAGGGGTTGTATATCTGTTGCACAAAAAAGATTAAAAAAAAAAAAAAAAAAAAAAAAAGAATCATTATCCAGACAAGATTATAAATTAGTTTCGAACACTATGAGAGATTGCACCGACATGGAAATTAGTTTAGCTGTCTATGTACAAGAAACTACACAAATCTACCTAATCAAGTATAATGCTGCCCATATATGAATTTTATAATATTTCAATTTATGCTACTATATTCTACAAATTTATGTAGATTCTTACAATAACATAGAAAAATCAATTTTTACAATTCACATGCTTTTGATGATTCTAATATTTTTGAGTTGCATATAAATGTTACAGAAATAACTAATATTGTCTCAAAGAGTGTTTAATTACCTTACAGAAATATTTATTTATTTTTGTGCATATACAGGGTGTTTCTAAATGAATATCAGAGTTTTAACACCTTGTAGTATTTATTACGTAAAACTTAAAATCATAATCAATACATGAAATGAAAGAGCAACTCAAACAGTTATAAGTACAAGCTTACAAGTGCTCAATGTGAATGTTCTCTCTTTAGAAACCCTTGGTCATCCCGTACTCTTCCCTTTGCAAAGGTAGCCTGTATTTTCAAACATCTACGGATGTTGTTATCACTGGGGGATCACATCTGAACTTAATCCAGAATGCACGTTGCACAGTAACTACAGATTCGGTCTTTGCAAAATGCAGAACACAAAGAGCTTTCTGTTCACTAGTTGCCATTTTTCTACTAGCGCTTTCTAGAGCATGCACAGAGGCACTAGCACACAGGCTTTCTAAGGTATGCGCATATCAACAAACAGAACTGTTTGAGTAGCTCTTTCATTTCATGTATTAATTATGATTTTAAGTTCAATACTACAATGCTTTAAAACCCCGATATTCTTTTAGAAACACACTGTATATTTTGGCTGCAGACGCAGCCATCGTTAGTGCACTTGTGATGATCTGTGTTTTCATCGTCTTTGTATTTTCCTCTATCTTTCTATTTTCTCTTCCCTTCAGTTTGCCTACGATGTGTTGCAATTTGAATGGCAACACATTGTAGGCGAACTGACCCATCCAAATGGCAAGACATCATAGATGAACTGATGAGAAGAGAGAGAGGAAAATACGAAGCTGATGAAAACACAGGTAACCACAAGTGCACTGATGATGGCTGCAACTACAGCCAAAATATGTATGGGGCACAAAAATAAAGTATATTTCTGTAAGGCAATTAAACATTCTTTAAAATGCTAATATACCTTTCTTTATAAGAAAATATATTGTCTTTAAAATTCTAATATTAAATCTTTAATACTGATTTTCTTCAGCAATGATTAAGCCTTGTATGGTCTTGAAATAGATAATAAGCATTAAGCATCCATAATAAATGCCACTTTAAACAGTAGGAAAATAAACAAGTACCAACAACATAAGATAGTAGTTACTTTTATTTAACATTTTAAGATTTTTTTTTTTTTTTTTTTTTTTTTTAGCTAAATAGAAAATTTGTATATCTATACATTTTACTGCACATCTATCAGTTTTAAACACCTTGATCAATATATGATACACAAGTTCACTAAATACTTATTACAAACTATCAAGGCTTCATTAACAGGGGTCTGTCTGGACTTGTCAGACAGGGTCTTGTTTTTGTGAAATTGTGAAAAATTCTGCACATAATTTTGTGAATCTAAATTCAGTATGAAAATAAAGTTCTTCTGAGTTTTACGGTTAGGGTCCTCTTTTTGTGAAATTGTGAAAAATTTAATTTTGCAAAATAAAATTGCAATTAAGGTTTCATTTTAAACAATGATGGTTCATTTTTATGGAGTTGAAATCACACATATGCTTAGAAACCTTTTATTAGAAAGTGAATATCAGTTTTTTGGGGAAATACAGCAAAACACATCTGGTTATTCAGGCAGCCTGATCGTTCCATGGAAGATTAGTCTTTGAAATAAAACCAATTTATCAAAGGTCTGTTTTTAAGAGGAAAAAAATTGTGAAGGATCTGTTTTTTAGGATAAAAATTTTTGTAAAAGATCCTTTTTAGGATAAGTAATTTTGTGAAGGGTCCTTTTTAGGATAAGTAATTTTGTGAAGGATCCTTTTTTAAGATATAAAATTTTGTGAAGGGTCCTTTAACAGACCCAGATATTCCTCAGGACAGACCCCAAATTAGTAATAATTTTCCAACTATTAAGAGCTCATAAAACCTTTTTACACAACTTCACTATTTTCTATGTATACTAGTCATGAAAAGATTTATCAGATGTACAACAATAAAATTCAATTTTTATAGACAAGACATTTTAATGCAGGCATATATTTAAAAAAATAATTAATATTCTGTAGCTTATTTGCTTATCTTCAATAATCTCTTTGAGCATTTTGGCCCATATTCAGTGGTTATATTAAAAATGTCATTAGATAATCCTTTACTATTATACTAACAATTAAGAAAATTTTGAATAATTAATAAATAACTGCTTATAACAACAAATCCATAAAAAGATTCACTCTTTATAAAGACCGTTTATCTAAATTAATAATCTATATTTTACGCAAATTTAAAAAGATAAAGCAAGTTTTTCAAACTTAAAATCTACAGAAGCTAATTTCATGCTTAATTCACGTAAACTTTTTGAAATAATTGAGAAAAATTCAAAAATATTCTAATTTTTTTTACTGTATACATGTTTATTATACAAAAATTAGTAAAATATGAAATAACTTTCAAAAATTAAAAAATTTTATTTCTAGCAAATATTGTAAAATTTTAAATTACTTGCAGCAATAACAAGCAATTCTATTCAAAAATCAACATTGTTCTCTTGCATATGTGTGCAAGAAATAACATTGAAAAATAGTGTAATAACCATAAAATAGAAAAATATATATATAATAATTAATCAGTTTGCAAAATCAAAAGCTCAGACTTTCCTAAATTCAACAGTTATAATTGAAAAATAAGATCAAAATAGAAACAGACAAAACAAGATAATCTAGATATTCAAACAAGATAGAAGAAAAAAGTAGTATAATAATATATTTATTAATATTATAACAAACACTGATAATAATTAAAAAGAAAAGAAAGGAAACAAAAACAAACCAGACAGCATTTTTCGTATATTTTCTTCTTCTGATTCTGAAATGGTGTCTGAATCTCTATGATCGAAGGAAAAGGTTCCTTGTCCATCAGAAGATTCCTTTAAGGAGGATTTACGACTAGAACTCTCATATGTCTTTTCTTCTGGTTCTGATTTTTCCAAAGTAGCAGATACCTCACTAAATATTACACATGCCAAAAATAAAATTTTAAAACTTAATTATCACATTATTACACATAAAGAAACAATAGATTAAATTTTATATTCAAATTCCATAATAAAAATAGGAAGAATAATGTAATAATTAAGACTGATGTACAGTCGGAAAAAAAAAAAAAAAAAAAAAAAAAAATCGCAGCACTCGCTGTAATTTTGTTATTGACTCAGAAAAATTTAATAGACACCATTCAGCAGGAAATTAAATGCACTTTCTGAAAATGTTGCCGAATTTTGAATTAGGAGTTATCTACATATTGAAATGAGCGCCAACTTTGATTCTTTCAATAGCAATACCAAATTTTGACTTCATATTCGAATTTCTGAGAGTTCGGCAGTGCGGAAAAGTATACTGTTTGTATACTTTATCTTTAGTATTCATAGAGTTATCATCAAAAATGCGTTAGGGGGTTATCTGTAAATGTAGAAAAATAAAATTTAGATCCTACAAAAATTAGAAAAAATTTACTGTTTCACACCAGAAATGTTTAAAGAAAAAGAAAGAGTTTTAAAAATTAATAAAAACATTAGTTATACCAGTACCTTACTTATTGCTTATAAATCTTTGAATAAATACCATAAACTGCAATAATCTCACAGCAATTGTTTCGGGACAACGGGAAAGAGTGCACGACCCTTCGTCAGGTGAGCAAAGTAGGCCGGAGTTCTGAAGTCAAAGCAGCAACTTGTTGCGAGATTATTGTATTTTATGGTGCTTATTCAAAGTTTTCTAAGTAATAATTTGAAACGCCAGTTTTGAGGTGCTTTCTTATTAATTAGTACCTTAGTTTTCCTGAATTCCGTTTTTAGAAATTGATATACTTCAGTACTTTTTTAAATAATTTTAGGTATATTTAATACATTACACTTATGATTGGTCAGACAATACTCTTAAAAAAAAAAAATCAATATTTTTCAATTAAAAAGTGTCTATCATGGCTATACTGATCACCAATAAAGCTTAAAATTTCTTTCGTAGGCGTAACACAATACACAAGCTGAAATAATATAGCTGTGTTTATATATATACAACAATGCACAGACTAAATCCTTTCGGATAAATTATTGTGAGGTTTCACGAAGTAAATATTAAACAATTTTAATCGCTCTTACCAGTTTGGGTCAGTTGAACTCTTTTGAACTGTATGATTTGTTTTGTAATTTCTATGAAAATATAATTTCTTAATTAATGCTTTCGAACCATGATCATTAAATATACTATTTATTTATTACACATAGAGTACAATACCGTTGTTCAACATATTTATTTGTACTTCCAACTTCATTTAAACATTTTATTTATCTTTAAAAAGGAATCTGAAAATAAAATTATAATTTATGGGGGAAAGTGTGGTGAAAGGCAATCACACAGATAATGTCCTCTATATATTTTTATTTTCATAGACATTTTAGCATTCCCTAAATATAATGAGATGTTTAAAATACTCAAATTTATTATTATTAATTTATTTATTTTATTTTGCATCTACTCTCAATATTTAGTTAGATTATTTAAACAATCTAAATAATTACTTGTGTCTCAAACAAACACAACAAATAACAAACTACAAAGACCAAATGAAACCGGAAACACATGAAATATTTTAAAAATAAGACAGTAATATTTGAACATTTAATCATACCCTTCATTTTCCATATCGGAATCCATGATATCCAAATATATTTCACTATACAACTTTCTGACACAAGAGAAAAGTAAAATAATGAGAGAAAACTTAGAAAATGCATTCTACATGTACAGCAGCTCTCCATAACTGAACTTGCTTTCTGTTTTTCTACAAGTAGTCGTAAATCTGAACGGTAGGAGTCACTCGAGCGAAACCATGCAACAATGGGCATTCCATTCTTTTTTAACATAAAACTGCCTCACACGAGATTGATTTAAACTAAACAAAAAACTGCTTACATTTTTCCGTACAGTTACTAATAAATAGTATCAAACAAAATTTATCTGCGTAATTAAGACATAAGACCATGATTGGTATGCACATTTATAATATAATTAACATTTTAAATTTTGGAAAATAAACGAAAAACAAATAGAAATTTAATGCCTAATACCAAATCACTTTAATGGACAGAAAATTTAAGAGGAGATTTTGTTTTATAATCAGTTAAATAGTACATGTCAATTAACTAATGTGCAGTTAAGAAATATTACACTTACCAAAGTTTACAAAACTACATGACGAATGAATTAATAGAGCATCATTTACTAAAAAACATTAGTTTTACTTCTTTATTTAGAATGCCAAAAGGAAATATTATTAAAAACCTTTCCAAATAGCATCACAACGCCCACTACGCAACCAACCGGGATTATTTTCTTGGATAGGAAATAAACAAAACATTGTTTATACGTATTACAAACACAGTTAAATGTGAATGAAATCATTTTTGCACATACAGCTGTACAGCAGGCATGCGTACGCACTGGTGAGGGCCTAACATAAAAACAACATTAGATTTTGGTCAAACGGTCAGGCTTCGGCCTAAACAAGTTTTTTTATGTTCTGCAAAGCTTGGACATTATTGTTTACGGGCTATGTCGAGGTAGGATGATAGATCAAGCGAGGTTCTTTAATTGTTATTGACGCAAAAAAACAATTTACTAGATAAGTTGTTGTAAGTGACCTTTAAAAAAAAACACTTTCACTTAGAAATATTATTCAGCAGAGAAATTGGAGTTTGAGATTGATTTTCCATACCAATAATGTGAAGAAAGGCCACAGCTGAGAATGGAACCTGGGCACTCCGCTTACCGTGCAGATGCTCTACCACTGAGCCACCCAGGCTGATAACCAGCTCGGCATTTCTCACATAATAACCGCTGGCAAGGTTCATCGTATCTGCAAACACAGACATAACAGGTGAGCATATTAATCGTAGCACAACTCCAATAGATCACGTAATTTCTAGTTAGAAGTTAGAAATATTATTCAGCAATTCATCAATTATGGATATTCATTTAGAGAAATTGGAGTAGAAGGTTGATTTTTTATACCAACAGCCAGGGTAGCTCAGTGTACCGAGCATTTGCTCGGTAAGCAGAGTGAATGGGTTCGATTCCCGGCTCTGGCATTTTTTCACATTGTCAGTATAAAATACCAACCTCACACTCCAATTTCTCTAAATGAATATTCATGGTTGATGAATTGCTGAATAATATTTCTACGTAAAAATTACGTGCTCTATCACAGTTATGCCATGCTTAATATGCTCACTTGTTATGTCTGTGTTAGAGTCCTGCATCGAGTCAGGTGTCGGTCGAGTTAGCATCAATTTTAGACCCGCGGGTATACCTGCAAATATTTTTCTTCGAAGAATTTTTTTTTTTTTTTTTTTTTATGTTGCTTTTTTATGAATATAATCTTTTAAATGCAGAGATTGGATGACATTCTTTTCCTTTGGAGCAGTTTAAAGTAGCATAACTCATCTCATAACTTTAATTCATAAAGAAGAAATGCAAAAATATTATTACTTTATGTTCAAAATGTTATATGAGAAAATTATTTGCCTTCCAACGTAAATTTGCTTCCTTATTTTACTTTTCTTAATAACAATGACTATTTAAATCAGTAGAATTTTTTTTTTTTTTTTTTAAGTAAATGTAATACACAAGAAATTTTGTTACATGAAGTTTTGTTTATAATTCGATTAGTTATTTTTAACACAATTTTAACTATACACTAGTTTTATGTAATAATTAATTCTCTGAAACATACGCACAATAATATAACTGTATTTCGTGAAATAGAATTTTAATTCAGTATTTTATATAATGTAAATTAAATAATACTTTTTTGAGGGTTGCGGGCCAAAAGCTTCGAGTTCTGGTCAAGTTGCGGGTCGAACGTTTTCTTGCAGGTCTGGTGCGGGTTAAGTTTACTTGACTAGAGTATTGCGCGGGTCAAGTTTACTTGATTCGCGCAATACTCTAGTCTGTGTTTGTTTGCAGATACAATGGCTTTGCCAACGGATATTATGTGGAAAATGCCGAGTTGGTAATCAGCCAGGATGGTTAAGTGGTTGAGCATCCGCAGGGTAATAAGCAGAGATGCAAGGCTTTCAAAATACCCTTTTTTTTTTTTTTTTTTTTTTTTTTCAGAAAAAAACCGGTTTTTCCCCCTGGGAATTTTGAAATTTCCCCAAAACTGGGAATTTTGAAATTATGAATATTTTTATAACTTTTGATAATTATTTAGCCTCCGATCTTTAAATTAACTTCAACTTTAATTCCTGCATAGATTTCCTTTTCGTTTCCCTTTCCCGCTAATTCGAGCATCTTCGATGTTTATTCCGAAGAAATTATTTATTAACGAAGAAAATAATTAATTATAATTAATGTGGTGCTAACACTAACAGTAAGTTTCTGTCATTATTCATTAATATTATTTTGTTATGTTCTTGAGATATCCTTTCCATTCTTAATGAGAATCAATAACATTTAATTATTTTTATTCATAATTCGTTTATGAATGTTCTATGAAACAATTAGAGAATTGGACTTAAGATTTTGGGAAACAAACCCAACTAAATTTATATTTCATTAAACTCAAATGAAGTATTTAAGAAATTAGTTTGTTACCTGATAATTTTCAAATTGTTTCTCTTCTTCTTCTTCTTCTTCTTTTTTTTTTTTTTTTTTTTTTCAATTACAAATAATAATAATAATAATAAAAAGAAGAAGAATTCTTAAATTTAATCTGTTTTAGGGAAATATATAAGTAATTCGAAAATTTTCCTCATTTGTTGTGTTAGAAATGCAGAAACTTTTTTTTCTTTAATGCATAAAAAACAGGAAATCAATATGTGTATAAATTTTCATCAAAATATTTTCATTGTAGGAAATTTAACATCAATTTTTTACAAACTCTAATTAGAAATAGTTATGAAAATAACTTGTAAAAGAAAATATACCACTGTAGTAATTGCATAAAATGTCATCCCTTCTTTTTAAAAATCACTTCATTATTTCAAATAATTCTTTAAAAATAGAAATTTTTAAAGAAGTTTTCAAACCTTAATTATTTCTCTTCTCAAACTATTACAGGATTATGCACATTGGTTTCCTTAATTCTTCAGCTTGTATAATATGAAAATTGTGTCCAACATTGTACCGATACATTTATCTTAAGTGCTAATTTAATAAAAAGCTTAAGTTTCTTTTCAAATTATGATTTGGAAAAATTGAAAATCAAATGATAAATTAAAATAATGTTATAAGCTTATCAGTATATCAAAGTCCTTAAAATTGCCATTTATATTAAGTAAACAACTTACTAATTTGATTTAGAGATTTCTAATTTGTTTTTTCCCCGCAAAGTTCCCAAATTTCCCAGTTTTTACCCCAAAACTCCCGGGTTTTTCCCCTTGGTTTTAAATTTGCGGGTTTTTTGCATCTCTAGTAATAAGGGGAGTGCCCGAATTCGATTCTCGGCTCTGGCATTTTTCACATTGTTGGTATAAAAAATCAACCTCATACTTCAATTTCTCTGAATGAAAACCTTCCATTTCAATGTAGTTTAAGAATCGAAGAAAAGCTTTGAGTAGTCAGATAAACGAATTAAAAAATAATAGGCGTTGTTAGTTTATTTTTAGAAATATACATCAGTGAAAGAAGAGTATAATATCACATTTTAATCTTAGACGGTGTTTATGAGCCCAGCTGTTCAATGTTTTAAAGCTTTTTTCCTTCTTCATCCTCGAGCCGACCCAAAATCGTCGTGTACAGAATATTAATGGTGACTGGAGCCATCGAGCAGATAGTTTAAATTAATTTAGCTTCAAGTTAAAGCTCGATGGCTGTTGCAAGTAAAATACAGCGTGACCGCACGAGAGTCACCGGACCGAGGGAACCAATCTGAAGCCAGAGCGTGATTTTTGTGAAGATAGTCGGTTCAGTGTATTTTACGTTACATTAATGCCACACTATGAGCAACGTGAGAATAATCAGAGCAGCTCATTTCGATACACATTTTTAAATGTTTTCTATAAATTCCAAAAACCTGAAGATACTTTTCTTCTTTATTTCTGAAAATGTAAAAGTATGTAATACATACAAAAATAATTACAAGATAAAAAAACCTTTTTATATACCACGTTTTTAAATTTTCTGTTGAATCATACCCGAAGAATTACAAATGCATTGTCATAGTGTTCTGAGCTATTCTAAAAGTTTTGAATGTCTTGCTAGTCGGAAAGTTAGCTTAAATTTCATTGCAAGATTTGTACTGGACAGACAAAAAAGCGAGTTGAAAGCGATATAAAAAAATCTGATGTGGACATCACATGAATTCCTTATACAACCATAGGAATATACATATTGTTATGAAAACATTGACAGTTTTGTGTGAGGTAACTCATTCGTAAGTAAACAGGCAGGTTCCAATCCACGAACATGCCTTAAAAAAAAAAAAAAAAAAAAAAAAAAAAAAAACTACTACTTCAACCAAAAAAAGTCACGATAATACGGTTATATAAGTTGGCGAGACAAAAGACAAATATACTATTACAGAATATCTCAGTGCAAATGCACAACTAAAGGTGCTATCAGACGGAAGACGATATATTCTAAAATATAAGGTCGCTCAAAAGCGACCAAACGACTTCAGTAGGGTTGTTTTTAAGCAGAAAAGGAAGAACAAAATCCAGAAACGTAAACAACGGACCCAACATTTGGTTATTATTCCCCCCCCCCCCCCCAAGGATGTTTAAAAGGGAAAAGAATAGAGGGTGTTCTGTAATCACGATTCTCTGATTGGAGGATTTCGTTCTAAAGACTACCGTATGTGATTTAAACAGTCGAAAATGCGTGATTGAAGAACATACGTTCGGCAATTTGTATCAAACAGCATATTTGGATCGTTTCCCGCATTTGAAACCTGTTTATGAGGTATTTTGTGCTAAAGACTATCGAGTATGGTTCTTCGTTTGATAGCGGCTTTAGAGTACAATGAAAATCATTCGACTATAGATGATCAAGTTTTGTTCTCATTGGCAAAAATTGGTGGCGAAACGATAAATTTTACTAAAATAATTAACTCAGTTAAAATTGAGAAAGAATTTTTGGCTATCCTGAAACAACATTTGCCGCAAAATTTTATCGCTAACCTCGCCATACTACAAATTAAATTAGTAGCCAGCGTAGATTTTTGGTTTTGGCATCGAATTTGGCGACTTGGCGAACGAAATTGTTGAAATTTTGTAGTTTAGTGTTGCCAAAGTTTAGAAGCTTTAACTTCAATAATAACGGAGTTCTCGAACATTCTGGAAAAAATTTATTTGTTTATTGCGCAGAACTAAATTCTTCGAAAGTTCCGTAAATGACTCCCAAGACTATAAAAAAGAAAAAGGAGAATGATTGTTAATGATTGTAGACTAGAACTTGCCTATATCTTTACGTGTTACTCTCTACACGGTATTACAGTAAAAATGGAAACAGATGATAGTTTTTTTCATTTCCACGAACACGGATTAAAAGAGAAGGATGCATTACTAATGTTACGGAAAGGTAGTAATTTTCATCTTACAGATAGAGGGCGACCAAATCTCGAAAATACACCAATCAGCGCGTTTTTACATTTCTGGCTGTTCGTTCGTTGGATGACTAAAGCCGAAGGGGCGGGCTTTCCCTTTCTTCCGATGAGTTTCAAAGATACTCCAGGCGGCGATCGGATCGTTTACTCTGTTCGGATGAATTAATGCGGAAAATAAAGCTACGTTCCCCACGCTGACCGCTCTATCTAGTTTATCATCCTGTATCCTAATCCGTGTCCACGAAGTTGGGCTTTGACTTAGCGTCAAATTAGGCATTCAAATGTGGCGAAAAATGGTAGTAAGGGATTTACGAAATTTGGAAACTTTACCTCAATAGGACAAAACTCCATAAATCACTGCGAATACTTTCGAGGAATTCAAATTCCATTCAAACTTCGAAATATTCGCCTGTTCCTGATTTAGCGAAATTTATGCTCTGCAGTGTATTTAACAATGTTTATTAGTTCCCCATCATACTATAGGTATGGGGAACTTAGGCAAACGTGAAAATTTTCGACCTCGGTTTTTTGACTTTTTTACACGTTTTCAGGTGTGAGGAATCCGAAAATGACAAAATTTCTATGGTGTCTGTTAGTGTGTTAATCCGTTAGTGTGTTAGTCTGTGTACACGATAGCTCAAGAAAAAATTATCGCAGAGAGGTCAGATCAGTTTTAAAATATTACTTTCGACACTGGCAAAAACCCTATTCATTTGCAACTTTCGAAATTAAAAACTTCAGCAGTTATTCGAAATTTACGATTTTCTTAACATGGGAGAACAGGACAAAAATTCACTTAAACGTGCATTAACCCTTTGCGGCGCAAGACAATTCGGATCATTTAAATTATACTTCCACCTGAATTCATGAAGTAAGTTAAACTAAAAGAAATTTTAAATTTTAAGGTTAAAATAACTGCCTTTTTCTGATATGTTATAAACGTAAATTTTTGCTAAAAAATTTCCGGCATGAATTTTTGTAGCTGGATCTTAAATTTTGCGTCCTCTTAGCGAGGACTGCGCGCGTTAAGGGGTTAAAGGGAAACTTTTTACTGTAAAAATGTCAGACCAGTTTTAAAATATCAGTTTTGATGCCGGAAAGAACATCAGTAACTATAAATATGCTACTTTGAAAATTTCACAAGTTATTGAATATTTACGAATATCTTAACATGGCAGTATAGGGCAAAATTTCACATAAACGTCAATTTTGAGAGATATTTTCATCGTAAAGATGTCAGACTACTTTTGAAATATTATTGAGGACACTGGCATGAATATTAATGACTATGAATTTTCCAATATAAAGATTTCGTAAGTTATTGGAAATTTACGAATTTATTAACATGGCAAAATAGAGCAAAATTTCACATAAACGTCAATGTTGAGGGATATTTTCCTCGTAAAGATGTCAAACCACTTTCGAAATATTATTTAGGATACTGACATAAATACCATAAAGTATGATTTTTCCAATTTAAAAAATTCGTAAGTTATTTGGAATTTAAGATTCACTTAAAATAGCAGAATAAGAAAAATTGAGCATAAACGTCCATTTTAAGGATCATAAATACATCAGACAATTTCAAAATAACATTTATGATACTTGTATGAACATGATTGACTACAAATATTCTAATAGGAAAATTTCGTAAGTTATTCGAAATTTAAGATTTTATCAACACAGCAAAATGGGGAGATATTTCATAAAAGTACGCATTTTTTAGGAAAGTTGCATTGGAAATAGTAGCATGAAAATAAACTACGAAATTGATCCCAATAAAATAAATTAATAGATTAGAATAAGATATCGAACTGAATGGTGGGTAGCCTATTAGGCGAGGATTTCGTTCTGTCACTGTGTCAAGCGTTTGGTCAAATTCATTTCTCTTAACATGATTATAATAAGTATTGTACAAGAAATTTTTGAGAACATACATATGATGGGGAACTGAGCAGAGTCCACCTATGCCAACTAGTTTGATTTCTGTAATAAAAATGGACATTTCATTGGATTGTTTCAAGAATATTAATTTTTGTAGTACAAAAAACAGATTTATTAAACATTTTACTGTATATTAATTTTAAAAAAGTGCATTTGTCGACTAGAACTTGCTTATTTCTTGAAGAATTACTTTCTACACGCTAAAATATCGACAACGTTTTTCAATTCCTACTATTAGTTCACACTCTCCCTATATATATCTTGTACAAATCTTGCAATCGATTTTTAACTAACTTCCCGACTAGCTAGAAATTTGAAACTTCCAGGATTGTTCAAAACACGGTGACAACACAATACTTCGAAGTCCGATTTTCGAATTTTTTATTAGTTTTCTTATAATTAATTAAAATATGAACAAGTCCTTCCGGCTTATTTGGAAGGGTAGGTTGATTTCTTTTTCCTTATCAAGTAGCAGTCATTTTGTTTCAAAATTGTGGCTACAAATTATGAATGGACTTGGTAGAAATATTGATGTAGGCTATGCACATATGGAGATTTAAGCAAATCAGTTCATAAATACCTTTTTATGTGAATTTAAAATTTTCAAGTGGCTGGGGCTTGGAAACAAAATGGTGAGTTAAATTGACAAATATATCAAATGCATTTGTCAGATAAGTCTACTGTACACATATAGTTCGAACTAATTCGAAATCTCAAAAGTCATCGTGTTGAAAAATTAAGTGGCTGCAACTTGAATCAAAATGGCAGAGAAAGTTGCTCATCTAACAAGGAGGGGTCACGACATGGAAAATTCAGATCGGGACGAAACTCCGCAGGATTGTAGTATACTATGAGGGTAACAACATATTAAAGCAGTAGGACCCACTATCCACAAAATTTCGAGAAAAAAGCATTTAAAGTTTCAGTAATCTTTAAATACAAGTTATTTCATAAGCGAGTAAGCGCCCCAGTGGTGTGATCCTAAAGCGCGAGTCTGCTAGCTAGACGACTTGGGTTCGAGGCTACCTCGAGACTACTTTTTTTTTCTTCAACTTTTTATGTAATCTAAACTTTTTATTTATTTTTACTTTATTTTATAATTCAATTCAAAATTTGAAAATTTTAATAAAGTATTATTAAATTTTTTTTTTTTTATATAAAATAAATAAATTTTTCTATTTTTAATATTTATAACTTAAAAATACAATAAATTTCTATAACTTTAAAAATAAATTTTAGTTTTATTTTAACTGTAAAATAAGGTAAAACTCATAGAATAATAATAAGAAGAAGGAGCATGGCAATACTCTTAATGCTTACAAACCCCTTCTAGTGAAATGCCAGCGAAAGCTACTTTTGCTACTCAAAACCTTAAAGAAGGGCCATAGAAAAATAATAATATCGCTGTTTGTTGTGGCAACACAACAGCTTATTAGAAACACTTATGCTCCTTCTTCCTTTATTATTATTCTATGGTAAAACTAAAGAAACTGTTTTTGATTATTTATCGAAATATATTTTATTTTATTTTAGGTATGCTTGAAACAATAGCACATTTTGTTTTTTAAATTTAAAAAAATAATAATAATACAGAGAAATGATCATTTTAATTGCATATATAATTACTATCAAAATTAGATAATTACTTCTCCAATCAATACAGTTTTTTGAAAAATTATAGTATAGGATTACGATGCTATTAAATTATTACAGGTAAAGAAATGTTATCTTTAAATGTAGATTTCAAATGTTAATAAACATCGTTTCTTTTTCGATAACGACTTCCTTTTTTTTATCCTTCCTCGCACAAAATAAAATTCCACCTGCCCTTTATTATTAACAAGCTAGAAGCGTTTACGTAATTTATACACATTCAAACAAAATCAGGTAGCTCAAACCAAGATTTAAGTAACACCTACTAACTATTTTACACTTTGTTTACAGCTTGCTTATTTTTTAATTATTTAAATATTTGTCTGATTTTCTTTATGTTTCTTATTTAGGGTTTTGTAAAACTAAACTTTATTTTTTAAGTTACAGAAATTTATTGTATTTTTAAGTTATAAATATTAAAAATAGAAAAAGTTATTTTATACTCAAGAAAATTAAATAATTTATTAAAATTTTCAAATTTTGAATTGAATTGTAAAATGACGTAAAAATAAATAAAAAGTTTAGATTAAATAAAAAGTTAAAGAAGAGGAAGAAGAAAAAAAGTGGTCTCGAGGTAGCCTCGAATCCAAGTCGTCTGGCTAGCAGACTCGCAATTTAAGATCACACCACTGGGGCGCTTGCCCACTTACGAAATAACTTGTATTTAAAGATTACTGAAACTTTAAATGCTTTTTTCTCGAAATTTTGTGGATAGTGGGTCCTACTGCTTTAATATGTTGTTACCTTCTTAGTATACTACAATCCTGCGAAATTTCGTTCCGATTTGAATTTTCCATGTCGTGACCTCTCCTTGTAAGACATCGTTGCAAATTTGAAAAAAAAAATATATATATACATATATATATTTTTTCTTTTGAGAAATTCTTTCAAAGAAGCTTAGTAAGTTGATAAAGTATTAGTTTTCTGCATTTCTAGTTTGTTTTAGCATTAAAATAGCCTAATTTTCCCTTAAAAACGCAATTAAAAGATTCAATAAGGCAGGTAAAGGATTTGGCGCCAAATTTGGCGACTTTACCCCATGGCGACTTTTTTGGCGAGAAAATACTTATTATCGATATACGAAAGATGGACGCAATAACGTGACTGGTTCACGAGTTACGTGACATTTCTAGCTTTTTGTTGTTTGAATGATAAATCCATTATAGGGCAGTTCCTTGTTTGTAAACAAACATCTCAACTTTTATGAGTGGTTGGCAAAAAGGCTTGGGAAAAGCATAGCGATGGCGATTACTTGATTACTACCAACGGAAAATCAATGGTGGGCGGGGCGCGGGAAAGTCGAGCGCGCTTTTTTGCCAACCACATGACGTCACGAGGAAATGCTCTATTCAGCTTTGATTTGAATGGATTCTTCCCACCTGACGTCAGAGGTCACATGATAGAGGAAAAACAAATAGCAGACGAAGTCTTGTTTATCTAGAGCGATTGCTAAAATAACGTATTTTCTATTCTTATTTTTGATCAATCGTATTTAATCTGTTTTATTTTTTACACATCATCATTTTTAATCAATTTTATATCATTATTCATCATCTTTTGTTTGCTGTATACATTTACAATCATCATTTAGTTTATCCTTGTTTATAATGATCGATAAATGGCGCTCTCTGAACTGCAGTTGTTAGTAAATATAATAGCCACGTGGATTAATAATTGTTCTTTCTCCGCCATTACATCATGGAAAATCGATTGCATAATATGATGATATGCAGTGGTGTGATAATTTCACCTTAGCCCACCAGAGGGCGAGCATTTCATTACAATCGCGGATACCTGTTATTGATGTTCATGAAGACATGTTTAAATACTCTGATTTCTGGTACTTAAATCAGTGACAGTGCAATGTCGTACTACGTGAATCCATTTAGACCAGTAACTAAGTTAATTAACTTGTTGTAACACCTTTATGCAATTAAATTAAATGAAAACATTTTAAAATTTCAATTTATAATCCGTAAGCATTCCACAAGAAGCTATTATTTATTGCTAGATCAGTTAATGTTACAGTTACACTACAATATACAAAAATCGAATCTTATAAGTAAAAATAAATAAAAACATAAAATGTTTTTTAAAGATTTTTAAATTTACAAATACAATTATTCTACTGTTTACAAATGCACAATATTACTTTTATTTTATTTTATATTAAATATTAAAATTTTTGTTCTTAAGAACAATATTTAATTGAATTCGATTATTTTGTTTTCCATTATCACGTGATTGAGCAGACGACGCTGGGAAGAGCCCATTAATTAAATATTTCAAAGTTTACCGTGATAACAAATTTTCAAGTGGCCGCCACTTGGAAACAGTACAGTGGAACAAATTGCCCAGCAAATACATCCAAGATATCTGAAGCATAGGTTCACTGTCCAACTGTGGTTCAAATCAGTGCCGTGTTTCAAAAGTTATTATTATGGCAAATTTTCAAGTGGCAGTCTAAGTGACTGCGACTTGGAAACAAAATGGCGAAACAACTTGCCTAGCAAAATCATCCAGTATATTTGTATGATAATCTATTAAAAAAACTTTTAAAATCCAAATTCCTAATTAAATTCTTCGACTCGACTTAATCTGTCCCTACTCTCTTTCTAAACCAAATACACTGATGGAAAAAAAAATCCCAACACCAAGAAAAAATTATTGTACAGTAATGAAATTTCAGCAATACATTTGTCTAGGTAACATATTTAATTGATTAGTTTCAAGATCACAGGTAGAGCCATTGGCGAGAAGAGCCATTTCAAATGTGAAATGTTGGTACATTAGTAACCGGTGTAACCGCCAGAATTTTGAATGCAAGCATGCAAACGTGCATGCATTGTGTCGTACAGGTGTCGGATATCAGTTTGCGGGATGGAGTTCCATGCCTGTTGCACTTGGGCGGTCAATGCAGGGACGGTTAATGCTAGTTGTGGATGACGCTGGAGTTGTCGTCCAATGATGTCCCATACGTGGTCGATTGGAGAAAGATCTGGTGATCTAGCAGGGCAAGGCAACATGTCGACACTCTGTAGAGCATGTTGGGTTACAACAGCGGTATGAGGGCGAGCGTTATCCTGTTGGAAAACACCCCCTTGAATGCTGTTCATGAATGGCAGCACAACAGGTTGTATCACTAGACTGACGTACAAATTTGCAGTCAGGGTGCGTGGGATAACCACGAGAGTGCTCCTGCTGTCATACGAAATTGCTCCCCAAACCATCACTCCAGGAGTAGGCCCTGTGTGTCTAGGCCGCAGACAGGTCGCTAGCAGGCGTTCACCTGGCCTCCTTCTAACCAACACACGGCTATCACTGCGACCAAGGCAGAACCGGCTTTCATCAGAAAACACAACAGATCTCCACTCCGTCCTCCAATGAGCTCTAGCTTGACACCACTCACGTCGCAAACGGCAGTGGTTTGGAGTCAGTGGAATGCACGCTACAGGGCGTCCGGCTCGGAGCTGTCCTTGAAGTAACCGATTTGTAACAGTTCGTTGTGTCACTGTGGTGCCAACTGCAGCTCGAATTTCAGCTGCAGACGCAGTACGATTAGCCACAGCCATACGCCGAACACGGCGGTCTTCCCTCTCAGTAGTGCCACGTGGCCGCCCGGAACCCGGTCTTCTTGAGGCAGTACCTTCCCTTGACCACTGCTGTCAACACTCATGCACAGTGGATACATTCCTGCCAAGTCTTTCTGCAATATCGTTGAAAGAAAACCCACCTTCTCGTAGCCCTACTACACGACCTCGTTCAAACTCAGTGAGCTGTTTATAATGGCTTCTTCGTCTTCTTAGAGGCATCCTTGACTAACATTAACCCACTACGTCAAATCTCAACTGTAAATAACGATCACGAACCTTACAGCGCTTATTTAAAGCAAACCTCATTTACATGTTCATAGTGTCGCTACTAGCGCCACACTTATGCGCGTAGCTCGAAATTTGAATCGACGTCATCTTTCAGATGTATAAACACGGCTACCAAATTTCGTTTATCTAGCACAGCTCCTTCCTGGTGTTGGGATTTTTTTTTCCATCAGTGTAGATTTAGATATGTTTTAGTAATGGTAGATTATTTTAGTAAATGGGTAGAATTTGTGCCTTTACGCAAAGCCTCGGCACACGCAGTGGCCACTGCGTTCTTTAATATCTATATTTCTAATTACGGGGCCCCCCTTCAAATAGTAACGGACCAGGGTCCTAGTAACGTTTTAAAGCATTATGCGACAAACTCGAAATTAAACATGTCTTTACGGTTCCTTATCGGCCACAAGCTAATCAGGCCGAACGTGTCAACAGAACGTTAATCCAAATGATTACGACTTACATTGGTCAAAATCATGACAATTGGGATCAGTTTATATATCATTTTGGTTATGCCCTACGTACTGCAGTGTGATGCAACTGGTAAAACTCCAGATGAACTGTTTTTGGGGAGAAAAATTTTAACTCCATTTCAGAAGCTTATTATGGTAAAGCAAAATGCTTCCCAGTTTATAACTCAAAATATCGAAGAACCGTGGTGCAGAAAAACCTTCAAAAAGCACAAAAAAAACAACAAGCTCATTATTATAATCTTCGGCGCAGAATTTTAGAAGTTAAAGTTGGTGACGAAATACTCCTCGAGTCTCATTTCCTCAGCTCTAAAAAAGGATAAAAGTGGGTAAATTCGGACCAAAATTTATCGGTCCTCTCACAGTTTTAAACGTAGAGAATAATAATTTAATTATTGATCTTAATGGTAACCTAAAACTAGTAGCATTGACCAAGTGAGAATTTTTAAGCAGCGCTCTGAAACTATTGATTAGCTAAGTACATCGGGTTCCAACCCAGTTACAGAATTTTCTTTTTCACCTCATATTCCTAGATTCGAGTCCACGGAGCATGAAACTCCTCGGGGGTAACAGCGTAAATGGCGCCCACACACAACCTCACGGCCGTGCTTAGGGGGGGGGGGGGGTGACCGGGGCGGTCGCCCAGGGCGGCTAAAAGCTATGGGCAGATAAAAATGACAAAATTTTAGCTAAAAATTAGGTTTACTAAAATTGTTAGATTTTTTTTAAAAACAGGATTGGATTGTATTTGGGTATAAGGCCGTTTGACTGCTGTAGGTTCTAGACCTGAGGGGAGTGCCCTCCGTGGGGGTCTTCCTAAGGGGTCCTAGCCCGTATTTACGCAAGTTTAGGATAAAACCATGGAAAACTCCGATCGGTTAGGCCGACAAGCGCGACTCGGGATCAACCCGGCACCTCATGTCTACCAGCTTTGAGCGCATAACTACTCGGCTTCTGGTGGCCTATTTTTAAAACAGATAAAAAAAAGAGAAAAAATCTTGATAACTTTTCATCTGTGGCAACCCGGCAGTTTTTGGCTTTAAAGGATAGTTTTCAGAAGCAGAAGGAGGGAAATAATTTTAGTGCCTAGGAGGACGGCTAAAATCTTTCGCCCAGGGCGGCTAAAAGTGTAGGCACGGCCCTGCACAACCTAATCAACTGTTCCATGAGACTAGTTTGGAAAGTTAAGTGCTATCAGGTACATCGAAGAAAAGCGTACACACGCCTCTACAACGAACCACCCTCAGCATAAGCCCCAAAAAAGAACTAGTCGCAAACATGACCTTTCTTTTGCTAATCACTCTTCTTTTTTCACCGCAGTTTAAAAGGAAAAAGTCCTAGAACAAGTTTTTGAAGCGACCACGTTCCTGGTCATCGCAAACCTCTAGCAGAAATCCACCTAACGAAGCCCTGGCAGCCCCGGATTCTGTATAGACTAGTGACTTCAGCCTGGCCGGAGGCCGAAAGCTCCGAAACGACCCTCCCCCTCCTCATCTTCCAGCGGAAGGCACATCGACAGGGCCCTTGTTGCTCCTGATTCCGTGAGATCGTCCGATTACCAGCCTCCACATAGTTTCAAAATCAGGCTTCAAGGCCGTCATAGACAAGAGGCGTCCCCACTTTACCAGTCACCTTCAGAAAGCTTTACACGATCATTCTTTTACAAGAGAAAGCCCCGTTCAGCAAGCCTCGAGCCCTATGGTCTAGCCGAAGAGTTCATCGACCAGCACTAACTTAGATGCTTGCCCTCACCTGCTGTTACAGTGCAAGACATAACTCAGATGATCACGTTCCATTTCTTTTCTTTTTTTTTTTTAACTGCATCCTTTGTACCAGAGCTGAACTAAAATGTTTGGCATATCATAGCCTTTTGGATTATTTTTCAATTTTCTACGGAAGCATGGACTTTCCTCAGAAAATTCAAAATTGCTATGAACTTTCAGCGCAAAGGACTCTGAAATTCAGATTAATCAGTTATATGTCGCCCATTTTCGTACCGTTCTATTGTATATTTTATGTATGTATTCTAAAAAATCTATTTATTACAGCCTTCAACTGCAGTGTGGGTGAATATAATTTTTTTTTTTTTTTTTTACTTGACCCCTTGGCCCTCTGTTGTATACATATCCCCTCTTTTTGCTGTAATTTTGAAATGCTGTAATTTGCTGTAATTTTGCTATACTAATTGAAGCGCTGCGTCCCTTTTTTTTTTTTTTTTTTTTTTTTTGAGCAAATTTTCCTAAACTGTAAGTAAAGAAAGAACGATTTTTCTCACCTAAAAATTAACAAAATCCCTTTTCGGCAAGCTTAAAGGCAAAGGTAGATTCCTTTACGTTAATGTTACAATTGTAAAGAAATTTTACATATGCATTAATACCTAGCCAATGGCTTTGTTCTCACACATTGCATTATTTACGTCGCTATTCTGTTTTCAAGAAATTTAATTTTCAACTACAAAAGGGTTTTATTCATTCTACTTAAAATTTTAGGCTAAATTTATTGGTTTGTAAATGTTTCAATTTTTTAAAATTCAAGCTCATAATCATTCAACAAATAAAAGCCTTAAAGATATACAATCCCAGCAATGGTGAATCCCGGAAGGGGCTATTGGGCTACACCCCCCTCCCCACCCAAGCTTCATCAAAATTATATTTTTTATTTAAAATCCATATAACTGTTGTTCAATATCTTTCTTTTAAAAGAAAAAGTAATAGAAACGTGAAAATGCACTTGTGATCTCACTAGTTGTGGTAAGCCTGGCGTTGTTATGGTCAAGTCAAATACAGATAAGTGGTAGCAGTTTTTGAATAGTTATTTCATTGTAATTTTTATTGAATTATTGAAAGTTTTGTATTGTGTTTTTGTGATTCTTATTGTCAGATGAGTAAAAATTGTAAAGTGAAACTGTTTTGGTTCACATAAGCTGGAACATTAACATTAACATTAGTTAACATTTGAGCATTTGGCACCGCTGAATTTCAATGCTAATTGTTATGAATTTAGTAAATTGCATGATTTGGCGAGATTTTGGTGACAAAACTTGCGACTTAGCAATGAAATTTCTGATTTGGCGGCAAAAGTTGATAGTTGACGACGAAATTTTTGACTTGGCGATAAAATTTGGCGAGCTTGGAGATGGAAAAAGGCAGCTTTGGCGTCATTATATTTTCTTTTCACGCGAAAACCTCATATCTCTTCACAGACCAATATCTTGTTTCGACAAAATAAAAAGTCAAAGGAAGCTGTAACGTATTACTCTCAATCGTAAATTTTAAATTCTTGCCTAAACTGACATTCTAAACTATTCACCACAAACGATATTTGTATTAAGATTGACGTATTATTTTAATATTTTTAAATGATTAATTAAAGCGTTTAACAAGGTTTTTAATTAACACACTTTTATTAACTTGATATGATGCAACTATTAATGTATGTAACGGAATTTTGCAATTCAATTTTCGGCAACTTCTTGTCGTCCAAAGGACCAGAAATTTTGCACACGACTTCATAATCAATGACAATACTAGATACAAGTGTTTCCAGGCACTTTTCCTATCAGGGGCAGGTTCCAAGGGCAAACAAAAAATCTATACTTATACAAAACTATCGTATGTGACACAGGATTTGGATGTATTTGTATAATGTCGAGTGGCAACAATTAATTATTTTTTAATAAAGATTTAAAAGTATGTAATAGTTTTATAAAACCTTTATTAGTTCATTTTTCAATAAAAGAGTGTTCTTTCTTTTTTTTTTTTTTAAATGGTATAATTTTATTTATCAAAATAAGGGAATTCGGGTAATGAAATACTTTAATTTAAATTTAAATTTTCATGAAAATAAACTTCAACGGAAAATTCATTAAAATCGTCCCTAGTTCATTTGTTAAAGGGATACCTAAATGTCCCCAAATGTATTACCTTTTCTACCATGCCAGTTTAATTCGTTTAGCATCGATTTACAAGATTTTTTTTTTTAACGATGACATTTATCTTTTACATTATCCGCGTTTGTAATGATCGATAGATGGCGCTTTCTCAACTGCAGTTGTTAGTAAATATTGCCACGTGTATTTATTATTGCGCTTTCTTGTTGTTTTATCATTGTTTCAGCGTGAAAGCTATCAGTGGTATGATAATTTCACCTTAGCCCACCAGAGGGCGAGCATTTCATTACAATCGCGGATAGCATCTATGGCAGAAAGCTAAGTCTAATTATGCTTAGCCCTAAGATATGTTGATTTTATTTACTTATTTTTTTATTAACTTTTATTTTATTTGTTTAAAATCACGGATAAAAATTTTATTTCATTTTTCTCAGTACATTGTTGTAACTGTGACATCATGTTTTCTGTTAAATTAAACATTATTTTTTTTTTTTTTAATCAGATTATTATATTGTTTAAAAACATGATTAAAATTTTATTAGGTAGATTCCTTATAGGAGATCTACCTATTGCAATGGTTCTCATGACACGACTTCTGGAAAATTTCTTCATATCTTCACCGATCATGACCCCTAGAACCCAAAACCACCCTCCGTTCAAAAGTTTATATATATATATATATATATATATATAGGTATATATATATATATATATATATATATGTAGTATATTAGCTGGGCGTCTAGGGGTGGGGCAATGAAGAGGTGCGATTAAGATAACTAAAAACATTTATTACGTACACAACACAGTTTACACAAAGATAAAATGATAATATTAACAGGGTTTCCATCAATAACATTTGCTGGTTTCGAGGCCTAATACACATAACAAGCTCTCTTCATTACTAGGACTAACAGAAAGTAACATATATGAGCACTGACTCGCTCTACAATTCACATTAGTACCTACGCGTACTATTTCTAATAAGTGAGATTATGGTATAGAGCTCTCCATGGCTCTACACACTTATACAGAGCACAACAAGCTCTAATTAGCAGAAAAATGAGCCTGTCAGCCTACGCGCTGAAGGTCTCAACCGATCTCCACTGCAGCCGGATCTCAACTCCTCCGTTTGTCATCTCGTTCAATGATAAGCATCAGAGACAGCGCCATCTGTTGGCTCTGCAAGGAACTTCCCACAACGCTCTGCCATTCTGATGTTGCGGTGACCTCACCGTAAACTAACCTGGGATACTAAAGGATATCTGCAAAATACAATTAAAAGAAAAAAAAACAAAAAAGAGAAACAGACATTAAAAAAATTATGTACATAAAAATTCACAGTTAAC
Organism: Salticus scenicus; assembly: GCA_963930645.1. Taxonomy (NCBI): domain Eukaryota; kingdom Metazoa; phylum Arthropoda; class Arachnida; order Araneae; family Salticidae; genus Salticus; species Salticus scenicus. The sequence continues at coordinate 371,567,149 of OZ005649.1, read as the reverse complement.
TTTTTCTGTAATGTTTATCAGTCCATTTAGTTCAGTCTATTTAGTTTGTGGACCATAATTTCATATAGTCTGCAGAAGTACTAGTATGTATAGGTCCTTCGTGATCGCCTATCTTCTCGACTTCATATCTGTCTTTGTTCTTTACTCGCACAACTTTATAAGGACCTAAGAATTTTGGTCTTAGTTTCATGCCGGTTCCAAACTGAGTTCGCTGGATGGCAACTAGATCATTAATTTTATATACATGGGCTTTCTTTCTCTTCTTGTTGTAACATCGGCGATTTTCTTCTTGAATCTTAAGAATGTTTTTTCTTGCTTCTTCACGAATGGTGTTAAGATTATCAAGCATGGAATTTATCCTTTCCTCTTCGAGAAGTTCTAGTATTCTCTTATCTTCTTTCCTTCTCATTGTTACTCCAGTGAGTAGTTCAAAAGGAGTTCTTTTGGTACTTCTCGATGTGGTGGAATTAATAGTTCTCTGAACAGCCTCAACAAACTTGTACCACTTGTTAGGGTCATTTATACATAACTTGGATAATACAGGAATGATTGTTCGATGAAGTCTCTCAATTTGACCATTCCCTCGTGGGATTCCAGTTGTGATGGTGTCATGTTCAATTCCCTCTGATTTACAGTAATCTGCAAACTCCTTAGATATGAACGCAGGTCCACGATCGGATATTATTCTTGCGGGGTTACCAAAAATACCAGCTTGCTGTTTTAATTTTTGCAAGGCGTCTGCTGAAGAAGTTGATTTGACTGGATATAGCCACGAAAATTTACTAAATCCATCGATTACGGTGAAAATGTGATTGTAGTTTTTGTTAGTTGTTGGTAATGGACCCACAAAATCGATGTGATACGTGGATAATGGTATATCCCCTTTAGGGATAGGGTTCAAAAAACCTTCTCCTTTTCCCTGTTTCTTATTTACGAGAATACATTCTACGCAACTTTTTACAACGTTATCTACGCATTTTTTCATATTAGAAAAATAGTAGTCTCTTTTTACTAACTCTTCAGTTTTATTAGCCGAAAAATGTCCTAAGGCATGACATTTCTTTACGACCTCAAGTTGCATGATCTCTGGGACAATTAGTACATCCCTATCATTTAACACTTTATATAAAACATTATTTTTTAACACATATTCGTCATTTTGGTTTTGTTGTAAAAGAGATTTCACAGTATTGATAAACTCATCATTTTCTTGAGCAGTCGCAATACGATGAGTAAGGGTATCAGTATTTACAGCCATTACAGGGTGTCTGCTAAGAGCGTCAACATGCTGCATTTGTTTACCAGGTCGATGTTCTACTTCGTAGTCGAATTCCTGTAGCAGGAAAGACCACCTGGCTACCTTAGGTGTCAATTCACGTTTATCTAAAGTTTTAGTGAACGCTTGACAGTCAGTATAAATTTTAAATTTACTACCTAACAAATAGTTCCTAAATTTTTTAAGGGCTTCTACTATCGCTAACACTTCTAACTCATAACTACAGTATTTTTCTTCTTGTACAGAGGTCTTTTTACTCATATAATGGATTGGATAGTACTGTCCATCGTCATCTTCTTGTAATAGGATTGCACCGAATCCTAATTTAGATGCATCCGTATGAACTTCTAACTTATAGCCTTGCTTAAAAAGATGTAAGACAGGCGTATTTGATAAAATGTCTTTCAGCTTTTGAAAAGCTAATTTCTGCTCTTGCTCGAATTTAAATGGAGTGGAAGCACGTAATAAGTCACTGAGTGGTCTTGCTATGTTGGCATATGAACGAATAAATTTTCTAAAGTAACCCGTTAAACCTAAGAAACTCTGCACTTCCCTAGCATTACGGGGTTCTGGGAAATTTTGTACTGCGAGAGTTTTTTCTACTGAGGGTTTAATCGTGCCATTCTCAATTATGTGACCTAAGAAATCGATCTTACGTTTCAAAAACTGACATTTTTTTAAATTTAACTCTAGACCAAATTTTGATGCCGTTTCTAACACACGTTTTAATTTATCTAACCCTTCATTCTCATCTTTAGATGGAATAATTATATCATCTAAATAAATAATTACAGTACCATCTTTTAATAAGTCTTTAAACACATAATTTACATATCTTTGAAATACTAAGGGACTATTACATAATCCATAGGGAACTTTTAGAAACTCATACTGGGCATTATCGGTCACAAAAGCTGTATATTTCCTACTTTTTTCCTCTACATCAACTTGTAAAAACGCATTCTTTAAATCTAGTGTCGAAAAAACTTTACCCTCCCCTAATCTATCAAATAAATCTTCAATATTTGGCAACGGGTATTTATCTTTAATTATTTTCTTATTTAAAGCACGATAATCACAGCATAACCTTATTCCTCCATCTTTTTTCCTACACACCACTATTGGCGAAGCATAATTTGATGTACTTTCTCTAATTATACCATCCTTTAACCACTGGTCAATTTGTCTGTCCACCTCTGATTTCTCTACAAATGATAATCTGCGAGAGCGTGAGCACACTGGTATATCATCAGATAAAATAATGGACATTTTTAAATCAGTACTTTTTGTTTTAACTGGCTTATAACTTTTTATTAATTCGCTTAATCTCTCTTTTAACGACTTATCTAAAATATAACTGACATCGAATTTTTCTTCTTCTGAAAAATTGCACATACTTGAAAAAAAAAAAGAATCTATTTCATTTTCCTTTCGATCGAATACAGGAAAAGAACACTCATTTGCTTCATCGAAATTGCTTTCCCCCGAATTTAGAAGACTATCTTTCCCCCCTACGCTGGGACTCGAAACATCTGCTTCCTCTTTATTTTGTTGTTTCAAAATATGAAGGATATTATTAGGCAGAATTACGTCGCATGTCAAATTGTTGCATAAAGCACCGATTATGTTTATTGAATCATGATTAGGTAAAGATATTTTAAATTCAGTCAGATTTGCATCTTTCTTTTCATTAAAGCAGCTAACTAGAGTGGTCGAAGAAATAACATTTTTAGTCTGTGGAATGCTATTTTTATTTACAATTAGAATCGAAGAACCAGAATCTTTTAACCCTTTAAGTGGAATATCATCCACTAAAATATCAACATATTCGAGCTCATTAACAATTAGGTTAATCGGACTTGTTTCGGATTGAACTACTGAATTTGTTGGAAGATTTTCACGGAATTCTTTTTTCTCTGAAATACGTTTAGGACACACTCTAGCGAAATGAAATGTTTTCCCTTTTGCACCACAAATATAACACATTCTTTCATGCTTTTCGTGAGTTTGATTAGATACCGAATTACGTACTATGGGATCTTTATTATTATAATGTGTCTTTCTAAAAGGAGTTTTGTTTACAAACCGCTTATTCTCTGAACTTTCGTTTCGCGTATTATTATTAGTTTCAATTAACGATTTACCTCTAGAAGAGTAGAATAAATCACACTCCCGACCTAACTCGTTGGGTTTAAACCAATTTTGACCTTCTCGAACACTAATATGTTCCTTAGTTCTAGAATCCAACGTTTCATATATTTTATCGGAAACTATAAGATCACACAATTCCTTAACATCGTTAACCCCTCTCAATCTACAATAGTAATCAAAAGAAGCGCTTAGACGCGAAGCGAATTGGACATGAGATTCTGACGGATTACGCAACGCATTTTTAAAATTACTTAAACATTCACGCGGCGTTGGTTGGAACTGTCTTAAAATTAATTCCTTAACTTTTTCATAATCGTTAATTTCTTCGGTGGTTACGTACGCAAGAACCTGATTACATTTATCTCCCAATAAATTAATCAATATTTCCGATTTAAATTTAGGGGGTACATTTTTAGAAACGAATGCTTTTTCAAGGGATTGAAAAAATAAGTGCAAAGCTTCCGGTTTCTCAGGTACTGAAATGGTTAAAGTTCGAATACTTCTAATTAAATTTTCTAATGATTGTGAAGTAGTTTCTGAATTTGATTGCTCAACATTATTATTAGAATTATTTGCTGCAGCCTGTAACTTTAAATTCTGTAACTCTATTTCTTTTTCTAACTGGGATAATTTAATTCTTTCTATCTCAATTTTGGTTTGTTCTTCTACAGATTTCAATTTTTGTTCTTCTATTAACATTTTAATAACACCTCTAACAAATTCTAAATCATTTTTATAAATATCAGAGCTTTCAATCAAAGTTTTGATTTCAAGTACCTTAGCTTCCGCCGGAACAGTTAGGCCTAATTCTTCAGCAATTGTTCTTAAATCGGCTTTTCTAATGCCTTGCAACACGTTTTGGGCCATTATAACTCTAAATAATTACTTATACCAAAAAATATTTCAATATTTCTACCAAATTAATATCATACTTAAATAGGAACAAAATAATATGAGAACATATTTCTTAAAAATGATTCTATGCTTTTTGTTCTCAAATCAAAATTATCATGATTTTTAAATAAACACATTCAGAACAATTTATACCATTTAATAGAATATTTAGAACAACTTATATATTTCTTAATTATTGCTATATACACATATTTCATATAATATCACCATTATCATTATTCTTTCTTTAATTATTGTTTTCACTTTCGTTTTAAAATAATATTGTTATAATATTGTTAAAATATTATTGCAAACAGTAATAAGCAAAATTATAAAAGATTACTCAGAATATTTTTTCAATCATAATTCTTATTTCTATTCATTTTTCTCAAGTAATATATTTATTTAGTTTCATCACACAGTGAAACCAAAAGTGTTCTCAAATATTTCACCATTAATTTCTAATTCAAAATAGTAACTCAAACTCTTTTTGCTCAATATATGCATTAATCATTATTATCCACTATCAAACACAATGATAAATATATAACAATAACAGTTACCTTTTTTAACTTGTTGGTGGTAATATCGCGGCAGGGCCCCCACTTGTAGTATATGAGCTGGGCGTCTAGGGGTGGGGCAATGAAGAGGTGCGATTAAGATAACTAAAAACATTTATTACGTACACAACACAGTTTACACAAAGATAAAATGATAATATTAACAGGGTTTCCATCAATAACATTTGCTGGTTTCGAGGCCTAATACACATAACAAGCTCTCTTCATTACTAGGACTAACAGAAAGTAACATATATGAGCACTGACTCGCTCTACAATTCACATTAGTACCTACGCGTACTATTTCTAATAAGTGAGATTATGGTATAGAGCTCTCCATGGCTCTACACACTTATACAGAGCACAACAAGCTCTAATTAGCAGAAAAATGAGCCTGTCAGCCTACGCGCTGAAGGTCTCAACCGATCTCCACTGCAGCCGGATCTCAACTCCTCCGTTTGTCATCTCGTTCAATGATAAGCATCAGAGACAGCGCCATCTGTTGGCTCTGCAAGGAACTTCCCACATATATATATATGTATAACGCTTTTTCCCATGTTAAGTTGTGAACACGATAACTGGAGTAATTTTTATTTAAATTTAACCAGCTCGGGATATGTTGTCAGGACAGTAAAAATCTCGGTCGAGTTCGTAGATGGGGTATCCTGCTCAAAGGGGGTGGAAATGGTGGGGGGGTGGTGGAAATTTTCATTTGCCCATAATTTCTTTAATATTGAAAATAGGAAAATACTTCAAATCAGGCGAATTACCGCCTTACCCTAAAGAACAACTTTTGTATTTAAACTTTTATGATAACTTCAATTGCTTAAAAGTTACAAGTTAAAACGTGATTTTTCTTGTGATGAACCCGACATTTTCTGTAGCTTTCATTGCAAAAATTTATAATCTGATGCTTATGTCACGTGCAAATGATAATAAAAAAGATCACTGAAAATATAATAAAATTTTAATCATGTTTTTAAACAATATAATAATCTGATAAAAAAAAAAAAGTTTAATTTAACAGAAAATATGACGTCACAATTACAACAATGTACTGAGAAAAATGAAATAAAATTTCATCCGTGATTTTAAACAAATAAAATAAAAGTTAATAAAAAAATAAGTAAATAAAATCAACATATCTTAGGGCTAAGCATAATTAGACTTAGCTTTCTGCCATAGATGCTATCCGCGATTGTAATGAAATGCTCGCCCTCTGGTGGGCTAAGGTGAAATTATCATACCACTGATAGCTTTCACGCTGAAACAATGATAAAACAACAAGAAAGCGCAATAATAAATACACGTGGCAATATTTACTAACAACTGCAGTTGAGAAAGCGCCATCTATCGATCATTACAAACGCGGATAATGTAAAAGATAAATGTCATCGTTAAAAAAAAAAATCTTGTAAATCGATGCTAAACGAATTAAACTGGCATGGTAGAAAAGGTAATAAATTTGGGGACATTTAGGTATCCCTTTAACAAATGAACTAGGGACGATTTTAATGAATTTTCCGTTGAAGTTTATTTTCATGAAAATTTAAATTTAAATTAAAGTATTTCATTACCCGAATTCCCTTATTTTGATAAATAAAATTATACCATTTAAAAAAAATAAAGAACACTCTTTTACAGAAAAATGAACTAATAAAGGTTTTAGAAAACTATTGCATACTTTAAAATCTTTATTAAAAAAAATTAATTGTTGCTACTCGACATTATACAAATACATCCAAATCCTGTGTCACATACGATAGTTTTGTATAAGTATAGATTTTTTGTTTGCCCTTGGAACCTGCCCCTGATGAGAAAAGTACCTGGAAGCACTTGTATCTAGTATTGTCATTGATTATGAAGTCGTGTGCAATATTTCAGGTCCTTTGGAAGACAAGAAGTTGCCGAAAATTGAATTGCAAAATTCCGTTACATACATTAATAGTTGCATCATATCAAGTTAATAAAAGTGTGTTAATTAAAAACCTTGTTAAACGCTTTAATTAATCATTTAAAAATATTAAAATAATACGTCAATCTTAATACAAATATCGTTTGTGGTGAATAGATTAGAATGTCAGTTTATGCAAGAATTTAAAATTTACGATTGAGAGTAATACGTTACAGCTTCCTTTGACTTTTTATTTTGTCGAAACAAGATATTGGTCTGTGAAGAGATATGAGGTTTTCGCGTGGAAAGAAAATATAATGACGCCAAAGCTGCCTTTCTCCATCTCCAAGCTCGCCAAATTTTGTCGCCAAGTCAAAAATTTCGTCGTCAACTATCAACTTTTGCCGCCAAATCAGAAATTTCATTGCTAAGTCGCAAGTTTTGTCACCAAAATCTCGCCAAATCATGCAATTTACTAAATTCATAACAATTAACATTGAAATTCAGCGGTGCCAAATGCTCAAATGTTAACTAATGTTAATGTTAATGTTCCAGCTTATGTGAACCAAAACAGTTTCACTTTACAATTTTTACTCATCTGACAATAAGAATCACAAAAACACAATACAAAACTTTCAATAATTCAATAAAAATTACAATGAAATAACTATTCAAAAACTGCTACCACTTATCTGTATTTGACTTGACCATAACAACGCCAGGCTTACCACAACTAGTGAGATCACAAGTGCATTTTCACGTTTCTATTACTTTTTCTTTTAAAAGAAAGATATTGAACAACAGTTATATGGATTTTAAATAAAATATATAATTTTGGTGAAGCTTGGGTGGGGAGGGGGGTGTAGCCCAATAGCCCCTTCCGGGATTCACCATTGCTGGGATCTTTAAGGCTTTTATTTGTTGAATGATTATGAGCTTGAATTTTAAAAAATTGAAACATTTACAAACCAATAAATTTAGCCTAAAATTTTAAGTAGAATGAATAAAACCCTTTTGTAGTTGAAAATTAAATTTCTTGAAAACAGAATAGCGACGTAAATAATGCAATGTGTGGGAACAAAGCCATTGGCTAGGTATTAATGCATATGTAAAATTTCTTTAGAATTGTAACATTAACGTAAAGGAATCTACCTTTGCCTTTAAGCTTGCCGAAAAGGGATTTTTATATTTTCAGTGATCTTTTTTATTATCAGTTGCACGTGACATAAGCGTCAGATTATAAATTTTTGCAATGAAAGCTATAGAAAATGTCGGCTTCATCACATGAAAAATTACTTTTTAACTTGTAACTTTTAAGCAATTGAAGTTATCGAAAAAGTTTAAATACAAAAGTTGTTCTTTAGGGTAAGGCGGTAATTCGCCTGATTTGAAGTTGTTTCCTATTTTCAATATTAAAGAAATTATGGGTAAATGAAAATGTCCACCCCCCACCATTTCCACCCCCTTTGAGCTGGATACCCCATCTACGAACTCGACCGAGATTTTTACTGTCCTGACAACATATCCCGAGCTGGTTAAATTTAAATAAATATTACTCCAGTTATCGTGTTCACAACTTAACATGGGGAAAAGCGTTATACATATATATATATATACCTATATATATATATATATATATAAACTTTTGAACGGAGGGTGGTTTTGGGTTCTAGGGGCCATGATCGGTGAAGATATGAAGGAATTTTCCAGAAGTCGTGTCATGAGAACCATTGCAATAGGTAGATCTCCTATAAGGAATCTACCTAAAAATATGTATATCTAAATTCAAGGTAAAATATTCTTATTCTGAAGTAAAGTATTTTGATGAATTCAGTTTTAAACTAACAAGGAAACATTCAAAAGGTGTCATCTTCAAAAAATATTGAAATATATATATATATGATTCTACTCTTCATAAACACACCAGAAAGTGAAAAAATTATCGGCTGAAATGAATTACAGCGACCAGCGACCTCAAAAAATTATCAAAGTTAAGCATATTTGGCTATTTCACATTGTTAAGCGATTGGTTTTGAGTACTAGGTGGAGAAACAAAACACGGTTTTGTTAGTACACGGCAATCTCGGTGCTAGCGAACTGAACGCCTAACAGCTCTAAATCGCCAAATATGTTTAATTTTGATATTTTTTGTGGTCGCTGTAATTCATTTCAGTCGATAATTTTTTCACTTCCTAGTGTTTTATGAAGAGTAGGCTCATATATTTTACAATATTTTTTGAAGACGACACCTTTTGAATGTTTCCTTGTAAAGGGAATGTCTGTATATACTCTGAAAAACTAGTATGCTGTGGCCACCACAAGACTTTCTTCTATATTTTCCTATACAAATTCACGCAGTAACAATATTTAAAAAAATAAATAAATAAATAAATAAATAAAAAAAAATACGATTTTTTTTCAAAGTTTTTTTTCGTTTAAAAAAAAAAAAAATCGATAACTTTGTTTTAAATTATCACATATTTATAGTTCAACCATTCGTTTTAAAGATATTGACGAGACCTTTCGAAAGATACCCATCTTGAAAATTTTACCCCCCCCCCCGGGGTACTTTCCCCAGGGGGGGGGGAAGCGATGACCGAGATTTTTTTCCTAATTAACTACTACTATTATCAATAATTCATATTAATTTCACAATCACAGGTTAAGAATAACTCCCATTATGTACATTTATACGAAATTTTGTCCTATACTGCCATGTTAAAAATTTAAAAAAAATACGATCACAGCACCACCTGTTGAGTGATTGATCCCCAAATCTAATCAGCCCCAGTTTATGTCCGGGGCCAACTAAATACCAAGTCTGGTTAAATTTCGTTAAAAAAAAAAAAAAAAAAAAAAAATACTATTTTTTTTTCTAAGTTACTTTTTGTTAAAAGTAAAAAAAATCGATAACTTTGTTTTAAATTATCACAGATTTATAGTTCAACCATTCGTTTTAAAGGTATTGACGAGACCTTTCGAAAGATACCCATCTTGAAAATTTACTCCCCTCGAGGGGGGACTTCCCCCCCAGGGGGGTTCACAAGGCTCCTACGCATACAAAATTTTTTCCCCAGTTGACTACCTCTATTATAAATAATTCTTGTAAATTTCATAATGATTACTAAAAAATAATTCTCTTTATGCACATTTATACAAAATTTTGTCCTATATCACCATGTTAAAAATTTAGAAAAAGCGGGATGGCAACGCAGCCTGTAAGACAATTTTTACCAAAAGTTGATAGGCACTAATTTATGTCAAGGTGAAACTACATACTAATTTGTATGAAATTCTGTGCAGTAGTTCCTGAGATACAGTTGCCACAAAATTTTGTCACACACACACACACACACAGACAGACTGACAGACAGACAGACAGACAGACAGACAGACAGACATTTTCTAAAAAGGGTCAAATCGTGTTCTACAGCTCTCAAAACGTGTAAATCCATCAAAAACCCGAGGTCGAAAATTTTTACGAATCCAATACTTTCTCTATATTACATATAGAAGAAAGTAAAAAGTTGAGTTTAAAAAGTTACTGCGATTTTAGGATTTCTTAAAGTATTATTAAAATTTCTAAAAGAATCATTCTCCCTTTCCACCTAAATTCAGTGATTCTAAAAGAAATTATATTTTAGAATAATGCAGTATAATTCTTAAACTGATCTTATTTTCGATAGAAGTTAAACAGTAATTTCTCTTCCGCATTAAGACATTTCTTCTGGTGACAGTCAAAAGATTTGTTGGCTTACTGTATCTATATGTATTCGCATTTATCCTTCAAAATCAAATATATTATATTCATTATCTTTTGTATGAATAAAATGCATTTTTTTCTTTCCTTTTCAAACATATTTATGAGGAAATAAGATAACTTATTTTGATTTATAATAAACATATGTCCTTTCACATTACGACGTAAACTTGAAATTGCAAGAAAATTTTTCAGGATCAATCGGCACAAACAAAGAGACAAATTCTAAAAGTATTTTGAATGACAGCTGAATTGGAAAAAGTTACGCCTCAGAAGTCCATTAAGTTCGATTGCTTTGTTTCTTTTATTAACAAAGCATAAGAAGCTGTTACGTTCTTCTATATACATTTAAGAAGAAATATTGGATTTGTGAATTTTTTTTCGATTTAAGGATTTTGGAAGTCAATAATTTTTTAGCGATTTAATTTAATGTTACACAATATTTATCAATGCTGCTATTGAAATATTCGAAAATGTCAACAGTTTATTTTTAACACTTTCTAACAAAGTTGAGATGTGTGTATGATTTCGGTTTGTTTGTCTATCTGTCCGCATTTTAGCTGCCTTAAATATTCACAGAATTCCTTGAAATTCATATGTATTATCCAAATTCACTACAGCATGTTCCGGTTCCCTATTAAAAATGGTGAAACTAGCATCCCTGGCTTGTGTACACCGCACACCTATAAAATTCTAATGCATTGCGTCTTATGAGAAATATTGCTATAAAGCATATTTTAATACCTTTGAACTGCACAATACATAATGAAGTTGACATTTATTATTCTTATGCGTATGCACATACTCAATACAAAAAAAAAAAGTTTTTTTCTAGAATATAATATATGATTAGGATATATATATATAGTATGTGTGTGTGTGTGTTTTAAGGTTTACAGCACCACGCAAAAATATTCCGATACATTAGGGGCTATAATTGTAAACTCCCTCATTTGTATTTTCATTTGTGTTTGGTGTGTTTAACACTTTCAAACAATGTTTAAGAGTGATTATGATTTCTGTTTATTTTTTTTTACGTCGGTCCGTCTACGAGCGCTCTAAACAGCGTTCATACAATGCTTTGAAATTAATATATGTTATTTAAGTTCCCTATTCCATGATCTTCATTGAAAACAGTATAAGTAGCGCAACTGGTTTGTATACAAGGATTCGCATAAGAAAATAACGCAACTGGTTTATATATAGGGATTCACAAATGATTTCCGATGCAATATGGTCTATGAGAAGTACTTTTTTAAATCATATTATTTTTACTTTCTTCTATATGTAATATAGAGAAAGTATTGGATTCGTAAAAATTTTCGACCTCGGGTTTTTGATGAATTTACACGTTTTGAGAGCTGTAGAACACGATTTGACCATTTTTAGAAAATGTCTGTCTGTCTGTCTGTCTGTCTGTCTGTGTGTGTGTGTGACAAAATTTTGTGGCAACTGTATCTCAAGAACTACTGCACAGAATTTCATACAAATTGGTATGTAGTTGTACCTTGACATAAATTAGTGCCTATCAACTTTTGGTAAAAATTGTCTTACAGGTTGCGTTGCCATCCCGCTTTTTCTAAATTTTTAACATGGTGATATAGGACAAAATTTTGTATAAATGTGCATAAAGAGAATTATTTTTTAGTAATCATTATGAAATTTACAAGAATTATTTAAAATAGAGATAGTCAACTGGGAAAAAAATTTTGTATGCGTAGGAGCCTCGCCACCCCCCGTGGGGGGGGAAGTCCCCCCTCGAGGGGAGTAAATTTTCAAGATGGGTATCTTTCGAAAGGTCTCGTCAATACCTTTAAAACGAATGGTTGAACGAATCTAATCGGTTGAACGTGATAATCTGTGATAATTTAAAACAAAGTTATCGATTTTTTTTACTTTTAACGAAAAAAAACTTAGAAAAAAATCGTTTTTTTTTTTTTTTTTTTTTTTTTAAACGAAATTTAACCAGACTTGGTATTTAGTTGGCCCCTGACATAAACTGAGGCTGATTAGATTTGGGGATCAATCGCTCAACAGGTGGCGCTGTGATCGTATTTTTTCTAAATTTTTAACATGGCAGTATAGGAAAAAATTTCATATAAATGCACATAATGAGAGTTATTCTTAACCTGTGATTGTGAAATTAATATGAATTATTGATAATAGTAGTAGTTAATTAGGGAAAACATTTGGGGCATCGCTTCCCCCCCCCCGGGGGGGTGTAAATTTTCAAGATCGGTATCTTTCGAAAGGTCTCGTCAATACCTTTAAAACGAATGGTTGAACTATAAATATGTGGTAATTTAAAACAAAGTTATCGATTTTTTTTACTTCTAACGAAAAAAAAAAAAAAATGAAAAAAATCGTTTTTTTTTTTTTTTTTTTTTTTTCTTAAATATTGTTACTGCGTGAATTTGTATCGGAAAATATAGAAGAAAGTCTTGTGGTGGCCACAACATACTAGTTTATACTGTATTCAACATACACTAAGCGGCAAAAAAATAAAAAAATAAAAGCGGCACTTCGATATTTTCCTTTTCACCTTCAACAACCGCCAATTTTATAGTTTAAAAAACAAATTTTCGAATAGATTTTATTATGTTGTCCTCCACGTACATTTTAGCTTTCAGTCCAGTGTTAAAAACAAAATTCAATTGTCAGGAAAATTGTAATTTTAGAAATTGTTTCAGAAATGGTAAGAATAAGGCAGTTAACGATGCCACAAAAAGTATTAATTTTTGAGTGAAAATCAAAAAAATATTTTAATACGTGAGATGACAAAATAATTAAATGTTAACGAAATATTGGTGAATGTCTATGAAGAATAGAAGATACACCATTCTCAGATGAGAATCAGTAATTAGACTGCAGAAAATTGTTTAAAAACGAAGCTTTTCATCGTTGTAACATGCGAATACATTGTTCATATTATTTATTGAACAACTGTAATTGTTGAACGGCAATTTTGGATGAACAAAAAAATTACAACACAAACGTTAGAAATTCTATATTCTATGTAGATGTGTCTATCGAAATAAAACTAGTATGTTGTGGCCATCACAGGACTTTCTTCTATATTTTCCTATACAAATTCACTCAGTAATAATAATAATAATAATAATAATAATAAAAAAAGGATTTTTTTTTCGAAGTTATTTTTGGTAAAAGTAAAAAAAAAATGATAACTTTGTTTTAAATTATCACATATTTATAGTTCAATCATTCGTTTTAAAGGTATTGACGAGACCTTTCGAAAGATACCCATCTTGAAAAAGGGGGGGGGGGGAAGTGATGCCCCCACATGCACAATTTTTTTCCCTAATTAACTACTACTATTACCAATGATTCATATAAATTTTACAATCACAGGTTAAGAATAACTCTCAATATGTACATTTATACGAAATTTTGTCCTACACTGCCATGTTAAAAATTTCGAAAAAATGCGATCACAGCGTCACCTGTTGAGCGATTGATCCCCAAACCTAATCAGCACCAGTTTATGTCAGGGGCCAACTAAATACCAAGTTTGGTTAAATTTCGTTAAAAAAAAAAAAAAAAAAAAAAAAAAAAATTACGATTCCCCCCCCCCAAGTTTTTTTTCGTTAAAAGTAAAAAAAAATCGATAACTTTGTTTTAAATTATCACAGATTTATAGTTTAACCATTCGTTTTAAAGGTATTGAGGAGACCTTTCGAAAGATACCCATCTTGAAAATTTACTCCCCTCGAAGGGGGACTTCCCCCCCAGGGGGGGGGGGCGAGGCTCCTACATATACAAAAAAAATTTCCCAGTTGACTATCTCTATTATAAATAATTCTTGTAAATTTCATAAAGATTACTAAAAAATAATTCTCTTTATGCACATTTATACAAAATTTTGTCCTATATCAACATGTTAAAAATTTAGAAAAAGCGGGATGGCAACACAACCTTTACCTTAAGACAATTTTTACCAAAAGTTGATAGGCACTACTTTATGTCAAGGTGCAACTACATACCAATTTGTATGAAATTCTGTGCAGTAGTTCCTGAGATACAGTTGCCACAAAATTTTGTCACACACACACACACAGACGAACAGACATTTTCAAAATATGGTCAAATCGTGTTCTACAGCTCTCAAAACGTGTAAATCCATCAAAAACCCGAGGTCGAAAATTTTTACGAATCCAATTCTTTCTTCTATTGATTATAGAAGAAAGTAATAAAAAATATTAACAAAACATGTGAATGATACGTTAACGGGCAATAATACTATGCCAAGTACAGGAATTATTCTAAATATACTGGGTTACAACAAGTATTAAAATTCCTAACATAAGACGCTTAATATATGTTAAAATTTTGTTGTCAAATGGAATGAAATTTCGAAGCTCCAGAAGCTGTAACTATATCGCGATAGAACATTTCATCATATCTAAGGCATCATGATAATCCACAATGCTCATAAGTGTGTCAAAATATTATTAATTTCTTCAGTATTGGATTCGTAAAAATTTTCGACCTCGGGTTTTTGATGGATTTACACATTTTGAGAGCTGTAGAACACGATTTGACCATTTTTAAAAAACGTCTACTTGTCTGTCTGTCTGTGTGAATGTGACAAAATTTTGTGGCAACTGTATCTCAGGTACCACAGCACAGAATTTCATACAAATTGGTATGTAGTTACACATTGACATAAATTAGTGCCTATCAACTTTTGGTAAAAATTGTCTTACAGGTTGCGTTGCCATCCCGCTTTTTCTAAATTTTTAACATGGTGATGGTCAAAATTTTGTGTAAATGTGCATAAAGAGAATTATTTTTTAATAATCATTATGAAATTTAAAAGAATTATTCGTAATAGAGATAGTCAACTGGGTAAAAAAATTGTGTATGTAGGAGCTTCGCCTCCCCCCCACCCTAGGAGGGAAGTCCCCGCTCGAGGGGAGTAAATTTTCATGATGGATATCTTTCAAAAGAGCTTGCCAATACCTTTGAAATGAATGGTTGAACCATCGATCTGCGATAATTTAAAATAAAATTATCGATTTTTTCATAAAAAAAAAAAAAAAAAAAAATTAATCGTAATATTGAGAATAAAATTGACTTTTTTTGGATATTTAGTGTTGTACTACTCATCTAATATGGAAATCGTCTGCATTATCATGGAAGATAATTTTTTTAAATAATAATTTTAATAATTATTTTTACTGAGTGAATTTGTATAGGAAAATATAGAAGAAAGTTATGTTGTGGCCGCAACATACTAGTTTAATCTTCTTTTTGCTTGTGTCTATTATACCCCCTATATATGTTTGTTGTATAGGTGTTAAGACCGGTTGACAAAACGAGATGTGTGGGTGGAGTGCCCTCCATGAAGTTTTTTCTAAGAGGTCTTCGCCCATATTCAAAGAAGTTTTGGAGAAATCTACGGAACTCAGAAAATATTAAATTTAAATTCATTAACTAAACTAGTATGTTGTTTCCACCACATGACTTTCTTCTATATTTTCCTATACAAATTCACTCAGTAAAAATAAGTTATTAAAATTATTATTTAAAAAAATTATCTGCCATGATAATGCAGACGATTTCCATATCAGAGAAGTAGTATAACACTAAATACCCCCCCCCCCCCCAAACAAAAGGCAATTTTATTGTCAATATTAGATTATTATTTTTTTTTTTTTACCACCCTCGACGGGGGACTTCCCTCCAGGGGGTGGGTGAGGCTCCTACACATACTAAAAAATTTTCCCAGTTGACTATCTCTATTATAAATAATTCTTGTAAATTTTATAATGATTACTAAAAACTGATTCTCTTTATGCACATTTATACAACATTTTGTCCTTTATCACCATGTTAAAAATTCAGAAAAAGCGGGATGGCAACGCAACCTGTAAGACAATTTTTACCAAAAGTTGATAGGCACTAATTTATGTCAATGTGCAACTACATACCAATTTGTATGAAATTCTGTGCATTAGTTCCTGAGATAGAGTTGCCAGAAAATTTTGTCACACACACACAGACAGACAGACATTTTCTAAAAATGGTCAAATCCTGTTCTACAGCTCTCAAAACGTGTAAATCCATCAAAAACCCAAGGTCGAAAATTTTTACGAATCCAATACATTCATCTATTGAATATAGAAGAAAGTAATAATGATACGACACAAAATTCCTTGTTACGAGCTTGAATTCATGCCGAAATATGTGCGCTGCAGAAATGTGAAGTCTTATATCTTATTCCTTTTCTCTACACACTGATTATTATTACACACATGAAAATTACGTATAAGATGGACAGCCATCTGTTCAGGTTTAAAGGGAAAAAAAAAAAAAATCTGCTCGCACAAAATGTGACCCCTAAAAGAGGTAAACAATTGTACATGGACATTTAGTTAATGGAAAAAATTGATTATTAATATTATGAAAAATTTCTGAGACGGGAAAATCTGACCTAAAGAGAGGTGACCCTTGAATTTTTAGAGAATTTTCGCTGTAAATTTATTTGAGATCGGTGTATTAGAAATTGAATCCGAGGTTAATGTCTTCTGTAAGACTCTGTATGTAAATCAGCTTTCATTTTTCATACCAGCGAAAGATAGTTATTTCAGTATTATAAGAAATCTGCACCTAGTCAAATGTAGAGAAGAATGAAGTTTTGAGTAAGAGCTAAGACATTGAGAAAGAAAATAAAAGAATATTGAAGTCAAGGTGGCTATTTTCAGAGTTAGAATATCAGTAATTCACAATATTTCCACGACACGAATCGTATCTCAGTATATTTTATGATTCATTGTTCTTTTCTCTTATTCACACCGAAGTCTTCCAATAACTAATAAGAGAACGACTTTACATAGGTTCAGTTGACAAATAAATTCTTGGTTGAATAATATGTTTTTCTTGCTGTATAAAACAAACAGAGAGTACATTTAATAATAGTAAAATCAAGAAAGAAAATCATACAAATCCCCTTGATTGTCAAAAATTTTCTAACTGTATTTAGTCAATATGCCGTTTAACCTTCAAGTATCTGAATAACTGAGTTCATTAGTTCTCGTTCTAAAAGGTCATTGTAATGTAAAGACGGTGATTTATTTTCGGAAATATGTTTTTTATTTGTTTGCCCCGGTGCGGTGGAGCGCTGGTTACCAGTGAAGGTTAATTTTTTTTGTAAATAAAGAAAATTACAATGGAATTATCATGCCAAATTTCTAACTATAATTTCTTATTAAAATCTTTCAAATAATTTCCTAGAAAATCCGATTTTTGCAATATTTTGTTCCAGCAAAACACGTTTTACTAGCGACGGCTAATTTTCCAGAAGAAGAAAATAAGTGAGATAGGTTTTTAATCTCAATAAAACTTTTAACCTCTAACCCTATTTATCTTTTCAAAGTCGTTTCCAGCAGGCGCATGTTTATAAACAAACGACGCTATTCTGAAACTTTTGCGCATGTAGGCAAAATATCTGCCTTTCCATTGGTGCTTTATCCCACCTTTTGTCTACATTCTAAAGTACGTGCGGAATCGTCTGTCGCAGTGACGTCACGTGCGCCGCTCTATAAAACAGGTTTCTGCTATATTCCGCCTGCGCGGAGTGCGCTTTACGCTAATTATACTGATGATGAAAGTATTTCAGATCGGACTGTCATCTTAAGAACACTTTAAATTTTTATCGAAATCATTCGAGTACTTTCAAAGAAAACGAAATTTCAGCTTGTATGGGTTAACAGTTAACGCTAAGTTTCCTAAATATGAAAATAAGTCAGATAGATTGGGTTTGTTTTCTAATAAAACCCTTAACCCCTAATTTTCATCAATATCATTACATCAATTTCCGAGTAAACCCAAATTCTGTCACATTTTGCAACTTGCAGATAAAAGGTTAACAGCGTACGCTATTTTCATCAAGATGAGGATAAGTCAGATGGATTTGTCATCTCAAAGAAAATACTAAGCTCTGAGTTTGAGTTTTTACCAAAATCGTTAGAGCCATTTATCACAAAACCAAGTTCTGCAATAATTTGCAACGGGCGGAGTAAGTGTTAACTCTGAACGTTAACTTTCCCGAAAGTAAGAAAAATTCAGTTTGAGTTGACATCTCAAATAACTCCAAACCTTAAATATTTATCAAAATTGCTTGAGCAGTTTCCAAAAAAATCAAGTTTCTGCCATATCTTGCCACAGTAGAGTGAGAGTTAACACAGCAGTGAATGCTAATTTTCCTGAAGATGAAGGTTTGTAAGTTGGGCTTCTTATTAAAAAAAAAAAAAAAAAGCCCTTAACTCTGTGTTTTTATTAAAATCCTTCTTTTCATTTCCGGAGAAAATCAAGTTTCTGACATATTATTTTGCAATAGGCGGAAAAGAAATAACAGTGAACATTACTTTTCATGAAGATGAGGAGAAGTTTAGATGGATTTTTCATCTCAAAAATGACTTAGCCCCAAATTTTTATCATAATCGTCAGAATCATTTCCCAAAATATCAAATTTCTATCATTTTTGCAACAGGCGTAGTAGGGGTTAACAGCAAACGCCAAGTTTTCTGAAGATGAGGAGAATTTGGATGGTTTGTCTTCTCATAAAACCCTAAACCTTAAATTTTCATCAGAATCGTTATATTCATTTCCGAGTAAACCCAATTTCTGCCATATGTTGCAACCAGTAAAAAAGATATTAAACAGCGGGGTAAAAGATTAACAGCGAACGCGAATTTTCCTGAAGATGAGGATGAGTCTAATCAATTGTTCATCTCAAAACAAAAACTTCATCAAAATTGTATCTATTTCCGAGTGAACTCATTTCTGCCATATTTTGCAATCTGCAGATAAAGGGTTTAGAGTGAACGCAATTTTTTTTTTAATATGAGGATACATACAATCTATTTTTCACCCCCCCCCCCCACCACCACCACTATGAAAAAAAAAACTTTTATCAAAACCTTTAGAGCTGTTTTCGAGAAACCCAAGACAAACACACATACACACACATATAAATATAAAACAAATCACGTGATTAAATATTTCAATATAAGCGAAGGATGCATTTTATCTCTGTGATGACAATATATATTGTTGAAATTTAAATCACTCTTTTTTTAAATTTGGGTTTAGTCGCAAGATAGGAACATGAACTGTATTTTGGGCTTGAATAAGCTATACAGTTTTCCGAAATCTTGCAATCTCTCTGCTCGTAGAAGGACATGTTCCCTGAAGCGTGAATCCTTCTACTTTTGAGCATTTCCAAATCCAAATGTAATTTGGAGTAAAATGGGAATAAAATTTTGGAGTAAAAAAATTCAAATGTAATTGTAATTTACATTTGGATCCAAAGCTAATTTGGGCAGAGTTACTCTTAAAAGCGCTTTTTTTTGTCGTCGTCCCCCCCCCCCCACCATTAAAGGGGTGGGGAGGGGGAAATTTCGTAAAATCCCTTTATAGTACCTGTTGGGAACGCATAGGCACCCTACACGTAAAAATTAATCTTACTGAGATAATTTGAAGCAAAGTTATGCTTGGAAACGTGTTTTTTGCTCCCTCCCACCCCCAAGGGGGGATAGGACGGAATTTTACAAAATCTCTTTATTGTATGTGTCTTGAGTACACATAACCAATCGACATATCAAAAAATCGTTATTCTGAGATAATTTGGAGCAGAGTTACTCTCATAAGCGTGCTTTTGCCTCCTCCTCCGCCCTTAAAGGGGGAGGGAGAAATTTCGTAAAATCCTTTTACAGTGCGTGTTGGGAAGGTAAAAACAACCCACACATAAAAATAAATCTTGCTGAGATAACTTGAAGCAAAGTTATACATGATTGGAAACGGGTTTATTGCCCTCTCACCTCCAAGAGGGGAAAGGGGCGGACTTTCGGAAAATCCCGTTACAATGGGTGTTGGACACACGTAAATAAGCCACACACTAAAATTTGTGACCTCAGCTCCTATAGGTTTCACCAGACGTATTTAGCGCTAAAAGAGGGGCTCGAATTTGCCCCCTCGTACCCCCACCCTTCCAAATCAAAAATCGCAAAAAACTTCACGTTTTAAAATTTTACAACTCTGTAGCCTCCTCAGAGGATATTTAACAGTTAAAATAATCCTTTCCCCCCCTACAAATCAAATTTATAGCCATAAAATTATAGAAAAGTGATAAAAATAGGGGGACGTCCCGAAAGCACGGTGGGTGATAGAACAAAATAGGCGTCATATTCGGATTCAGGAGGTCATTTTACATAAGAATTTGCAGGGGCCGATTTTAATGCAGAGCAGTGTTATTTATTAAAATTATTTCCAATGATGAATGCAGACGATTTCCATTGTAGAGAAGTAGTATAACACTAAATATCCAATGAATGGCAATTTTATTTTTTATATGACATCTTAAAAAAAAAAAAAAAGTTGTTGTTAAAAATGAAAAATAATCTGATGTGTCACTCACATGACTTTCTCTTACCCTGAAATTTAATACTCTAAGTAAGGATTAGAGATTAAGGGTTAAGATAACGAGTACTGTTATGTAAACCTATGCTAAAACAATTCAACTTAGGCTTCGAAACAGCTTTATTTGACAAATAATTCTATGTGAAGGGGGCTATCCCCCCCCTCCTCTCATACCCCCGTTTCATTATTGTACCTACATTTATAGAGAATTCAAATCAGTTATTAAGTTCAACAATTCATTTAAAATTATCCAGACAACTTCCACACGCATCATACCTTGAAACTTATCAGTCTTGAACAAACTTTTCTAGTAACAAAGGTATTCACTTCAAAATACATCATTTGGATCGCCTGAAATTATTTGTTTTTAATTTACTCTACCAAACACAGGCAAAGATCAAACTATAAAACTTGACTTCGTTATTCAGGAAGCCTCAAAACCTGTAAATATACAAGAAACCAATCTATGAATATTTAGCTTAAAAAAAAAAAATACATTATTTACCATATGGCTTTGAGGAATTAATTTCAATTCCTGAGCAACTTTCCTAGACATGGTAAAATATTATATGATATAGTATATTATAGAAAAGCACTTACACTAACAAATAAAAAAGAATGTTATGGCTTAAATGTTGGCAGCCCTGTATATCTTCTGAAAATTGAGCACACACACATCGCATGGTGCACATAAATATAATCCTATATTAATAACACACGGCACAACCTGAAATACAATTCCATCAATTTTCAAGTATTGTAGCATATATCTAGTTCTTTTGTGTAGCCCTGTAAACGAACAGTGAAGGATTTATATATCATATTCACATGAAACATGTTTTTATGCATATAAAAAATATATATTCGTTTCATTTGGTTTGGTGCAGTCTATAGATGTTAAACTCTACTTATCTGCAATTTCCCCCATAGACTCAATGCATTTGAATTCTCTTGGGCGTCCCTGTACACGAACCATTTGCTTGATCTCAGCGAAAAGCTTAGAGTAGCACCCCTATATAATACACATTTATAATACCAAGTTTGAACTTTTTGCTGTAATTTGTTTTTGAGATATGCTGATATCAGACAGACACACATACAGACAGACACACACACACACACAGACCAACCGCTAAAAACATGATTTTTAGATTCAGGGGACCTCAAAACATGTAAATATAACAAAAACTCAATTTTGAAAATTTGACCCCCAAAAAATACTTTCTCTACCTCATGGGTAAGAGAAAGTAAAAATCGATAACTTTATTTTAAATTATCGCAGATCGATAGTTCAACCATATTCGTTTTAAAAGCATTGACGAGCACTTTTGAAAAATACCCATAATGAAAATTTGTCCCCCATGTGAGGGGACTTCCTCCCCAGGGGGGAAAGCAATGCTTCTACATATACAAAAAAAAAAAAAAAAAAAAAAAATTCCAGTTGACTATCACTAATATAAATAATTCTTTTTAAATTAATAATGATTTTTAAAATACAATTTTGTTTATGTACAATTATACGAAACTTTGTCCTATACCATCTGTGGTGGTACTTTATATACTACCTGCTCTTGAATAGAGACTTATCTTAATTTTATTTAATAAAGATGACTAGGGGCTGCACTTAATACAAAACAAAAGATGTTAACAAATTGTGATCGTATGAAAACAGTGATGAATGAACCCTAAGGCTTCGATCTGATCATACATGGGTACATACCAAGTATAAGATAGATTCAATTTTTATTTTATTGTTTTTATTTATAAGATATTTTAAAATTCAGAATAAAGATTTAAAGTAAAACATACCCAGTCTTGAAAAAAGAAAAGGCAGTATTCAATTCCAATTTAGGAGTATTTATTAAAATTAATTGGCTTCCCTATTTCAAGAATGTAGAATCTGTACAACTGTTACAAATCTCAAATCTCTAATACATAGCCATGTTTCTTTAAAATAAATTCAAGATACTTCACAAAATATTTAAATAAAAAAAAATCATCTCCGGTCACTTTCACAATTTAGTTTCAAGTCATAATAACCGTTAATAATAAAAAATCTTTCGATGGAAAAGATTTAAAAATGTATCAGGAGGGTGTGGGACCACATATAAAAAAATAACGGTAAAATATAACGCACGGACGCAAGCGCCCGACCATTCTTCTCTGCACCAAGGTGGAACACCAACTGAACTGATTTTCAAATTTTAAAAATCGCTCCTAAAGAAAAAACAGGTCCGCACACCTAAAATCACTGATACGCGATTTTGATTCGTTGATCGGACCGCAAAAGTAACCAATTAAACAGTTCGCGCACGCAAGAGAAACAATCGCGGATTCTCCCGGTGACAAGTGTCGCGGGAAGCAAACTTTACAGGGTGCGTTGAGCCAGGAACGAACGGCTACGATGAGATGCCTGCAAAACGATGTATTTTGGCATAGGAATTAAACAAGAGGTGATGTATTTACATCACATATCCCCACATGACCAATTACAAAAAATTTTATGGCACTGGAAACATGAACCGGATATGGTGAAATTGTGAACAGAGCCAGAGACGGTTTTTGTTGACAAAAGACATAAAATTTTTTGTGAATAAATTGTATAAAAGAATAATATAAAAAAATTCAGAAACATTACTAAATATAACATATATATCAATTATTTTACAACTAAAAGAAACTTATCGTTATTACACATACGAACTTGTTATAAGAAGAAATAATATAATCATAATATCAACAAAAAAAAAAAAAAAAAAAAAAAAAAATCACTGAACACATGAGCTTGTTATTTGAAAACACTCACGTGAAAAAAAAATTTCCTTTTTTTTTTTTTTTTAAATTTCTCTTTAAAGGAAATCATGCGAATGACAATAACATGGCTCATAAAATTAAATAATCTCAATTGTTATAGAAAAATAAGATACACATAAAATATAAATGTAATATTTTAAATGTAAACACAGCACATGAAAATAGATATCTATTAATATATATAAGTATGAATATAAACATGAAATCATATTACACAAGTGACATGTCATGAAAGAAATATTATATTTGTTACCAGTAACATAAGAATTGTTTATAAAATAAATAGCAATATATTTGGGCCCAATTATTACATGTGAGAAAGCCCCTTGGAAATAGACCAAGAAAATATCAAACGAAATTAAAACCCAATTAAAATAATAACCCTAAAATGAAAATAAAAGAATGTGCTTTACAAAAAAAAAATGCTATTTCCAATTGGCTTGCTACTATTACACAATTATTTTCACATATATATATCTATATCTGAATAATACTCTAAAAAAAAATATATATATATATATACATATAAATGAGGAATTATTTAACAGAAGTGTGGTACAGCAAAATCCAACCATCTAACATTGAACACTTTTTTTTTAAAAAATTTTGTATACTTTACTATGATAATCTTGAGATATTAATATTATATTTTCAAAAATTAACTCTTTTATAAAACATAATTTACTGGATGTGACTTTCCAAGAGTACTCCCAAGCAGGTTGATCAGTCCTATTCTGAAGCACTCCCGGAAAGACATAGAAAGAAAGCAAAAAAAAAAAAAAAATATATATATATATATATATATATATATATATATATATTGTTAAAGATTACTATTTTTTATTCCTGGGCCTCAGGTTGTACCTGGGGGCTGAGCTATCTGGTATACAAGTGTTATTTTTCTTGTTCACAATAGGAGCAGGAGATTGACTATTTTGTAGAACTGGTAATTTATTGTTTGTAAGCAGAGAATTTGTATTGTCTTGTATAAGATATTGTTTCCTTTTTGGGACAATTAAAAGTCTATCGATATTAATGTGGAACGGTTTTGCTGTAACACTTTCATACTCTTTAATTTGAACCAGCACCTTAGAAATTATTAATGAAAGGCCCGATAAACCTTGTTTTGAAAGTGTCTCGTGTTTTCATGTAAACAAGGTCGCCCGTCTTGAACACTCTGAGGGAAGCCCTCTGGTGCTGTCTTTGATTTCTGTAATTTTGAGCATCCTTCATATTTCTATGTACCTTTTCATAGACTCTATTTAGCGACTTCATGTATTCATAATACTCAAAAGGGAATTCCATATTTGACATTTCATGTAATTCACATATATCAAATATATTAGAAACTGACCTACCAAAATGTAAAAATGCTGGTGAATACCCCGTTGATGAATGTATAGAAGTGTTGTATATACTTTTATGTATCGTCAATGCTTGTTTGAAGTTGAAGCCTTCACCTGCTAATGAAGCAATAGATGATTTGATACTAGTATTTATTCTTTCAGAAGATCCTTGCGTCTGTGGATGTGCAGATGAAGCATGAACAAGGCTTATTTTCATGGTTTTGGTGAAATGGTTGAAAATATCGGCTGTAAACTGAGGTCCAAGGTCAGACATTAATGCTGCAGGACGTCCATATGATGTGATATATTTTGTTAGGGAGTCTACAACAGACTGTGCCGTGGGTCTTTTAATTGGAAAAAGTTCTAAGAATTTGGAGAAGTGATCAAAGCAGGTAAGTACAAACATTTTGTTGGAGAATGGTCCAACAAAATCCATAGATAACAGTTCACCAGGTTTATTTGGAATGAACATTTCCTGTAAAGGAGCTGCAGGAATTTTGTGAGGCTTATTTCTGATACACAGTTTACAAGAAAGCACGTAATTTTTGGTATCTCTGTATATTCCTCTCCAGTAATATGACTTCAGGATTTTACGGTATGTATTATAAATACCAAAATGTGGCATATGAGCTATCTTTAAAATTTTAGGTTTTAGTGAATCTGGTACAAGAATCTTGGAGGAATTACTATCTTGTTTGCTATTAAATTTTCTTTTTATCATCAATAGACCTGTATCTGGATGAATGAAATAATTTTTGAATTTCTGTTTTGGATTTTCAGACGTAATATTTTGTACTATTTTCAATAAATTATCATCATGTTTTTGTTCAATAAATAAAGTATCTTGTGAAACTTGTAGTTCTGGGTCATTATTTTCTCTATTAGTTAGGTTTAGGTTGCTGTGATTTATATTGTGCAACTGTATGCTGGGTGAATTGGATGATACAGGTAAGATGTTTTCATCATTTATTAACTCTGGATTTGTTGTCAAATTTTGGGTGGATTCTGAAAAGTCATCACGTGAAAAATAATCTGCTAGAACATTAGATTGACCTTTAATGTATTGGAATGTAAAATCATATGTGTACAACTCTATTAGCCATTTTGTAGTAAGATCTACAGGTGAAGTAGTACTGCGATAGAATTCTATGGGTTTGCTATCACTTAAAATTGTAAATTGTCTATTATATAAGTAGAACCTGAATGCTTGAACTGATTTAACAATTGCCATAAGTTCTTTCTTGAGTGCCGGATAGTGCTTCTCAGAATTAGAAAGTGTTTTGCTGAAATAGCTAACTGGTTGTAATACATTGTTGCGTTCTTGCAACAGAACCCCAGCTATAGCTACATTGCTAGCATCGGTATTCAGGAAGAAAGGCTTGTCAAAATCAGGTAAATTTAGAAATGGTTTAGTAAAAAATATCTTTTGAATTTTCTGAAAAACTTCTGTGTGTTGATGTGTCCATTTAAACGGGATCTTTGTTGAAGTTAACTGTGTTAGTTGATCCACTAGTTTTGCATAATTTGGAAGAATTTTTCTGTAAAAACCACATAAACCCAAAAATCTCTTTAAATGTTTTCTTGTTTTGGGAGTTGGAAATGCTGTTATTTTGGTGATGTTTGATGATATGGGACTTATAGTATGGTCTTGTATATGAAATCCAAGGTAATCAATAGCCTTCTTAAAAAATTGGGATTTCTTCGGAGATAAGGTTTTTTCGATGCGACAATTAGATTTTTAAAAAATAACTAAAGTATGAAATTTAAGTGGCAACGGAAAAACGGATAAAGGGAAAAATAAATTAGAAATATCAGACCTATCATTACAAATACAGTACCAAATGAAAGAGGTGATTTTTCTGAATCCTGGGGTGCAAACGACAATTCGACAATTCGATACGACAATTAGATTTTTTAAAATTAACTAAAGTATGAAACTTAGATGGCAACACTTCATTTCAATCTTTTCATAATTTGTATTGCGAATCACGCGAATACAGAAGTTTTTAACTTAAAAAATTATTTTTATATTTTATTTTTCCATTCAAAGCATTTTAGTGAAAAAATATTTATGGCGCATGCGCAGGCGTTTTTTACCCACAATTTATAATTTTGAAAATTTCTACAGATATAATTTCAAGTTGGGTGAAGACCTAAGTTTCTGCCAAGCGCCGTTAAATTCCGTCCAGCCGTTCTCGAGTGATGCTCGGACAAACGTGTTTTAGTCTTTTACCCCCTAGGGGGGGAACGGGGGGGAATTTCTGAAAAGTTGATAGATATAATTTTAAGTTGGGGGAAGACCTAAATTCCTGCCTAGCACCGTTGAATTCCGTCCAGCCATTCTCAAGTGATGCCGGACAAAAAAGCGACATTCGGACACGATGACACACACACACACACACAGAGGCAAAATTTTCTGAAGTCATTTTCGGCTTTCTTGGGGTGTAAAACGCGAAGATATCGCAAAATTTTTTGATTCCGACAAATTTACAGACAAAAGTCTGATTTTATTAATATAGATATTGTTTTAAAATCTGGTGCGGCTCTACACGACTTCTCTCATTTCCGGGCACTGTCTCTATTGCAGTTAGACCTCACAAAACCGTGAGAAAGGCCAAAGCCGCAATTTCTCTCACGTTTTTACAATCTGGTGCGGCTCTACACGACTTCTCTCATCGGACACTTTCTCTATTACAGTTAGGCCTCACAAAACTGTGAGAAAGGCCAAAGCCGCCATTTTTCTCACGTTTTTACAATCTGGTGCGGCTCTACACGACTTCACTGATCTCCGGACACTGTCTCTTAAAGATTGCAGCCGGAAACGTTGCAGTTAGGCCTCACAAAACCGTGAGAAAGGCCAAAGCCGCCATTTTTCTCACGTTTTTACAATCTGGTGCGGCTCTACACGACTTCTCTCATCTCCGGACACTGTCTCTATTGCAGTGTGACTTCACAAAACAGTGAGAAATGCCAAAGCCGCCATTTTCCTCACGTCTTTACAATCTGGTGCGGCTCTACACGACTTCTCTCATCTCCGGACACTGTCTCTTAAAGATTGCAGCCGGAAATGTTTCAGTTAGACCTCACAAAACCGTGATAAAGGCCAAAGCCGCCATTTTTCTCACGTTTTTAAAATTTGGTGCGGCTTTACACGACTTCTCTCATCTCCGGCCACTGTCTCTATTCCACTTAGACCTCACAAAACCGTGATAAAGTCCAAAACCGCCATTTTTCTCACGTTTTTACAATCTGGTGCGGCTTTACACGACTTCTCTCATCTCTGGCCACAGTCTCTTAAAGATTGCAGCCGGTAACGTTGCAGTTAGACCTCACAAAACCGTGATAAAGTCATAGAATAATAATAAAGGAAGAAGGAGCATAAGGTTTCTACATAAGCTGTTGTGTTGCCACAAAAAACAGCGATTATTAACAAGCCTTTATTAACAAACTTCAATATTGAGAGGAGCAAAAGTAGCTTTCCTGGCATTTCACTAGAAGGGGTTTGTAAGCAATAAGACTATTGGCGTGCTCCTTCTTCCTCTATTATTATTCTATGGATAAAGTCGAAAACCGCCATTTTTCTCACGTTTTTACAATCTGGTGCGGCTTTACACGACTTCTCTCATCTCTGGCCACTGTCTCTTAAAGATTGCAGCCGGTAACGTTGCAGTTAGACCTCACAAAACCGTGAGAAAGGCCAAAGCCGCCATTTTTCTCACATTTTTACAATCTGGTGCGGCTCTACACGACTTCTCTCATCTCCGGACACTGTCTCTATTGCACTTAGCGCATTAAATAAAATTGTAATATAATTTTTGTAGTAGTAGTTTATATTAATGAATAAAATAACACTTCTTTTAAAAGTATTTCCTACACAATAAAATATTTCCTGACGATTCAAGAAATACACACGTAATTGTTCACGTTTTCACTTCTGTCGGCACTCCCGAAGTGCAACTGTTTTTTTACATATTGAAATTAAGGGAAAAGTGCAAGCACAAAAAATTTTCAGTTTTGAAAAATCTTTCTAATGATATAACATTACGTGTAACATTTATGCATATTAATTTGAAAAAAAAATTTAATTAAAAATAAAAATACATAGCATTTCCAAAGAAAAAGGAAAAAAAAAAAAGGCTACCAAAAGTCTCTGTTTTGAAGCGGTCTAACCGGAATTGTTCCTGACAAGATGGTCATTATTATTATATTATTATAATTTTAAAAGACAAAATTGGGTATGTTGCCGAAAGTCAACACGCAGCATTTAAGGGTAAATGCCTGTAAGAAATCCCTGATATGTGTAATAAAAAAATTGGTGTGGCTCCACTCGACTTTCTGAACATTAAGTAATTAACGGTTGTATATAGATAAAGTAAAGCAAGAGAAGTCCTTTAATAAGCAAAAGAAAAAATAGGGTGTTTCAGTATTTTTCTCCATATAGTATGTTTAATTTAACGCTGTAATTTGAGTCGATAGATCATAATGATAAAGAATTTTTCGTTGTGTCCTTGTAAAATTCTATAAATTAACCAAAATCCATACGAACTGTATTCACCAAAATCCACGCAGTTCATACGACAGTGACCTATAATATGTATATAAATTTTCAGCTCAATCGGATGAGGCGTTTAGACGCTATCGCACTTTAAATAATTTGAGCCCATGATCACTGAGCAATGATAACAAAAATTTCTTTATGTTCCTGTAAAACAGCTATGAGTGCTAGAGTCACCAAAATCCATACAGTTTGTGCGACGGTCACCTACAACATGTATATAAATTTTCAGCTCAGCTCAAACCGATAAGGCATTTAAACGCTATCGTACTTTGAATAATTTCTGCCTGTAGGCCATAATGATAAAGAATTTTCTTTTTGTGTCCTTGTAAAAATCTATGGAAGCTAGAGTCACCAAAATCTATACAGTTCATGTGATGGTTGTCTGTGGTGATGGTAATCTACAACATGTAGGGAAGCGTGGGGCTAGTTGTAACAGGGGTAGGAAGTATGTTATTTTGTATTTTAGAGAAGTGTTTATAGCTATTTATTTAGTCTGTGTTTTGACTTATAAAATACATGCTTAATTTTTTGTATAAATCGTTATATATATATATATATATATAAACAAAATGTCCAAAATCATACGATGGGGCAAGTTGAAACAAAATTTTGGGGCAAGTTCTAACATGTTACAATTTGCCCTTTGTGTTTTGATTCATGCTATTAGACATATGTTAACAAGCAAATTATTTATTGTATGCATTTTTTTTTAACATGAGGAACTATGAAAAGAAATCTGAAAGAGCTTCAAAGGGCCAAGATATATACGATTGGGCTACAGCTGAAATCTTCGAGAAAGGTACAAATATTAGACACCCATCAGCCGAAAGCAAAATATCTGAAAGATAATTTGAAGAGATAATTAAAAAGTAACACGAACATAAAGAGAAAGGAAAAGATTCTAGGAAGAAACAAACAAATAAATAAACGAAAGGATAAAAATATAAATAAAATGTCTTTAACTCCAGATACAGATTCTGAATGAGAGGAGTGGCTTGTGGAGATGCCTACAGCCAGAGCTCGAAGTCTCCGCCCATTTTCAGGAAACTTTCACAAATGAAAAATTTTTGGTTTCTTTGCCACTACCATATTTATACAGAAATATTTTATGTGTTTTTATATTATAGTGCCAATCACGATTATAATCACAATTTAATCAAGAATTGGAGAATACTGCATAAAAATAGTGGTAGAAAAAAAAAAAAAAAAAAAAAAAAAAAGCAGATATTTCTCATCAGTGAGAGGGCGGAGAATTCGATCTCTGCTAAACCAACACATCCTACAAGAAAGCCTCCGCACAGGGTGTATGACGTCACGGTAATGGACCTCCGATCTTAAGTGAAAAGGAAATTCGTTGCGATGGTTAATTCCAGTGTTATAAAACATGGACAGTTGTTATTTTTAAGAAGAAAGAAGGAGAATTTTAATAAATATTGATTATGTAATTGTAGGATTTAAACCTTTAACTCTGATCATTGAGCATTTTTATATTCTTTTCTCATTGTGAAACATATAAAAATCTGATAGAGAAAAATTATATTGTTGAATAAAATAAAATAAATACGTTAAGTCAATTTCTTCTCAAAAATTTAAAATATTCATTTATTATTTTATATTGCCAATAAAAAATTATTTTATGTTTCAAATTATACATTTTTAACATATCCCTCCCCCACCCTACTTTTTTTTTTTTTTTTTTTTTTTAAGTTTTGGTGTTTAAACGTTGAAGAAAACTTCAATAAATTTATTTGAATTTAAAGCAGAACTGATTATGAAAATCTTCGAAGCTAAAATTTTATCCATATGTTTATGAAATATTTCCTTTATAGTTAAATTATCAATGTAATTTAAATAGGATTTTAGAAGTTATTACTATTATTTAATTATAATGAAGAATTTTGTGTAAGACGATGTTTTTTTTCTATTGCTTTCAGTATAAATATGGATGTAAATATTCAGTATATGTGAACACACACATATATATACATATATAGGTAATCTGTAACCTTCTCGCGTTCGTTTGCACGTGGATTATTATTATATTGTAACGTACATTTCGTTAAAAAAAAGATAGCTTGCTTTATGATTTTATGATATATACATATAAGAGAACGTCTTAAAAATTCCACATAAATGTGGGGTATCACATGTCGAGGCAACTATAAAAATGGACCTCGAGTAAAAGTTTTTAGCTTTCCATGGGATCACGAACTCAAAAAAAAAAAAAAAAAAAAAAAAAAAAAAAGATATGGAGCATTAAACGGAAAAATTTCCAGACAACAAAACATTCTAAGGTAAGCCAGTTTTTTCAATTATTTCTTTAAGAATTTAATGTAAAAAATTACTCTATATGTTTTACACAAATTTATAAAATATTTATTTTATGATGTAAATTTTATAACGAAATATTATACTAAAAATTAACGTAGTATTAATGTAATAATAGCGCTGTATGATAATAATTATCTTAATGTATAAAGTGATATAAATGAGTAAAAATATTGAATTATGACTTAAAAAACTTCTTTGCAATAGCAGTCTTAAAGGAAATTTTGTTCAGAACATTTATTAATAATTTTGTAAAATAAGATAAATTTTATCTAGGTGATGAAAAGTATAGTGAAAAGACAAATTGTTTAGAAATTTACCTATAACAATAAGTAATCGAAGCTTAGAAAATAATAATGATAAATAGGTATAATAATAGCAATAAATACTTTTGAATATTTATCGGTAAAAATGTTATGATAAATTATGATAAAATAATCTTTTAAAATTAAAAAAAATGTATATGTACATGTATATTATTATTATTATTATTATTACAATACAAAGTATTTCTATTTCTCATAATATTTATGGATTTTTTTCTTTCATACAAATTATTTATTTCTGTGAGAATACCCTTTTAAATTTTATTTTTAAAAAAATGTATTTAGCTAATATTCTAAATTGGGCAAATATTTTTTTTTAATTATATACTTTCCTTGAATTAATGCATATTATTTTGAAAATCTGATACATAAGAAAGTTAATTTGCACCGAAATATTCCGTATTTATTTATATATTTGTAAATTATCTAGATCTAGAATTTTCACTCAAATACAATTATTCTAGTGTAATTATTCTTTTAACTCAATTTATGATTATCATGAACTTTTTTTATAGTGAATAATAATAATGATAATAATTACACACTTATAATGATTTTAAATATTATTCTGAATTTTTTTAAAATGTCTCTTACAAATATTCATGTAAATATTTCTAACGTATACCTGTAATTTGTCAAGATTTTAAATTTTCACTCAAAATATTTATTTTTTTACGTCTGTTTATAATTTCCCCCCTTTTTTTTCTTATAAATAATTTTTATTTTCATATACTTTTTTTTTTCTTATCTGACAAGGCTAATTGTAGCCCTACATTAAAAATAATGAAATTCAAAGAAATAAAAAATTATCTGGATGTTAGTAACACCTTTTCTTTTCTTTTCCTTTTTTTTTTTTTTTTTTTTTTTTGTGTGTGTGTGTGTGTGACTAATAAAGAAAATAATAATTATTTTTTACCTTTATTTTATTATATTATTATTATTACTTTGTTTAATCTAAAAAATTACCAGTCAGTTACAAAAGTTATGCACAAACTTTCATTATACAATAAAATTTAAAAATAAATAAAAAAAATCAGAAAATTGGGAAATATGGTAAGTTAACATTCCTGAAATAAGGAATTATAATAACTAAACAAATTTTTATATGAGAAAATATATTAAGCGAATAATTATTATTTAAAAAAAAAAAAAAAAAAAACCTAACAAACAATTACCTCTAAATGATTAAAAAAAAACTCTCTTATGTATGACGGGAAATATTCATGGCAATATTTTGCACTTATTTGTATATGTGTAAATTATCTACACTTGAAATTTTCACTGATGTTGATT
Organism: Salticus scenicus; assembly: GCA_963930645.1. NCBI lineage: Eukaryota > Metazoa > Arthropoda > Arachnida > Araneae > Salticidae > Salticus > Salticus scenicus. The sequence goes on along the minus strand of OZ005649.1, from coordinate 371,533,509 downwards.
ATTTTACCTTAATTACTGATTTATCTCCTTGAAAAATGCATAAACAAATTTAATTACATACTTTTCTTGAATTTAAGTATATTATTTTGAAAGATTTAGAGAAATTCCATTTATGTGACAGAATATGAATGTAAATATTCTATATTTATTTATGTATCTATAAATTACCTAAATATGGAATTTTCACTAAGGGTATTTAATTTTTAGCGCAATTTCTGATTTTCCTCGAAATTTGTATAAACAAATTTCACTCAGATTTTTTTCTTCTAATTCAGTTTATAACACCACTTAATTATTAATGGACTAATTTAATTAAATAATTTCTTTTAATTAACTTACAATACATAAACAAAATAATTAAAATTTTTAATTCATGCTTTTCTTTATGATATCTTATTTTAAATTTTAAAATTCTTTATTTTATATCATTGAAGTATGTTAAATAATTCTTGATTAACAAGTATTATTTTGCAATTAAAATAAACAAGTTTCATTATGCATTTTCAATTCCTTTTGAAGATTTTAAAAGTAAGAGATGAGAATGAAATTGTTAATGTAAACAGAGTTTTATATAATTTAATTTTAATTTATTAAGATATGTGAATATTTAATTATTATCTTTGTAATACATATTTTAAAACTTTATAAAAGAAACAGAGTTATTTTATATTAAAAAAAAAAAAAAAAAAAAAAAAGAAAAGAAAAAGAAAAAGAAAAAAGAAAAGAAAGAAAGAAAAAGAAAGAAATCATTATTTAATTATCAAAGCATATTTTTAAAAGGATCAATTAATAGAAATAAAATAGTACAAATGCACGGTTTCATTATATATATATATATATATATACATAGAATGTACTTATATATATATATTAATGTAAAATATATTTTAAATATTTTTCGTCATAAAATTGTAAAAAATGCACCACAGAAATGGCGATAATAAATAATAATTAAAAAACTTTATATAAAGACCATAAAATGCAAAAGTTCGCATCAGTTGTTTCAGGTAAAAAAAAGAAATTATGACCCTTCTTCAGGAGAACAAAGTAGGCCCGAGTTCTTCTTCAAAGTTTTTTATTTATTAATGATAAGATTAATTATAAATTCTCCATGTAACTAATGAGTTCACATTACCATGATTATCATTAGTAATTTAAAACTGGTGAGATTCTTGCAATTTCAAGTATTAGCTTAATGATTTTACATAACTAATAATTTAAATCACATGGATTTTTATTTATTTATTTATTTTCATTTCATTTTATTGTTATTATTATTATTTGTTACTGTTGTTATGTTTTCTATTTTACCGATTATTTCCATTAAAATTATATTCAAATCATTTAGAAAAAAATCTGTTTATTCAGATTTTATTAAACAACATGCGTAATATATAAATACCTCAAACAGATTATTCCTTAAACATTCAAATGTAATACATTATAATTATATTTCAATTCATACTTTACATTATTAGAATAATAAGCACCTGAATAATCGCCCACTGTCGGCTTAGGCCGGATTGCGCCTGGCGAAATTTGTATTTTTCTTTTTTTTTTTTTTTTTTTTTCTTTTTTTTTTTTTTTTTTTTTGAGTTTTTCAATAAACTGCGAGTAGTCCCCTTAGAAGCGCTCTAAATCGCTCCAAGAGTGATGAGCGGGGGCTGCTCCCTGTTAATGTTAATATTAGAATAATAATTTGAAGCAGTAATTATTTTTAAATGAAACTGTTAAGTAAGGAAATTCAAAGAAATATTTGCCTAAGTGCTAAATGCATTTTTTTTTCCTTTTTCTTTTTTGAAATTAAATTTAAAAGTATATCCTCTCAGAAATAAATAATTTATATGAAAGAAAAAATCTATAAACATTATAAGAAATATAAATACTTTGTATCGTAATAATAATAATAATATACATGTACTTTTACAAAGACATATAAATTTTTTTTTAGATTTTAAAAACATTATTTTATCATAATTTAGCATAACATTTTTACTGGTAAATATTCAAAAGTATTTATTGCTATTATTATACCTATATATTATTATTATTTTGTAAGCTTCGATTACTTATTATTATAGGCAAATTTCTAAAGAATTTGTATTTTCACTATATTTTTAATCACCTAGATAAAATTTAACTCATTTTACAAAATAATTAATAAATGTTCTGAACAAAATTTCCTTTAAGATTGCTATTATAAAAAATTTTTTGAAGTTATAATTCAATATTTTTACTCATTTATATCACTTTATACATTAAGATAATTAATTGTTATCATACAGCGTTATTATTACATTAATATACGTTAATTATTTAGTATAATATTTCGTTATAAAATTTACATCATAAAATAAAGACATTATAAATTTGTGTAAAATATATAGAGTGATTTTACACTAAGTTCTTAAAGAAATAATTAAAGAAGCTGGCTTACCTTAGAATGAACTCGAAATTTTTTGTTCCATATCCATTTTCTTTTGAGTTCGTCATCCCGTGGAAAGCTAAAAACTTTTACTCGCGGTCCTTTTTTTTAACTACCGCGACATAAGGGCACCACACATTTATGTGGCATTTTTAAGACGTTTTATTATAAGTATATATCATAAAATTAAAAAAAAAAAAAAAACAAGCTATCCTTTTTCTTAACCACGTGCAAACGAATGCGAGGCCACAGATTACCGACGGTGGAATTTTTGTTCGTAGTACGCACAAGTACAATACTTGTGGGACTGGTTTGGTTATGAAGAAGGACGATAGAGCGTGACGTCAGTATCTCAATTTCAGTCTGTGCGTTGGCTTTCTTGTAGGATGTATTGGCTAAACCCTCTCTGAGGCAGAAGAATGGGTATAATTTGCAAAATGTGAACACACATTAAATCTACGAGAGGGAAGAAAATATCGTTTGTTTGAATTAATTTCAACTCTGACTAAGATTGACTTCTATGTTGATTTTATATTTAATTTTCTCTTTATATTCTCTATATAATCCATTTGATATAATTCATTATTACTCTACCAAGAAGGTTATAATTTAATATTAGTTATTAATTGCTTGCCTTTTTTATTAAATTAATAAATGATTAATAACAAAAAACATTTTCAAATATTGCTGTTTTTATTGTTAGTGTTTGTTCCCTTCGTATCTGTTACAATTTGCCCCGGATTTAGGACAAATTGTAACAGGCAAATAATTTTGAAAAAATATTTTTTTGTGCTAAAATTAGCAAAATTAACGATTTTTTTTTTTTTAATGAATAAGATAGGTGAATATGTATGCTATGGAAAACAGCAATTATAAACAGGAAAACGTAAATACATTTCAAAATATATTTAATTTTCCAAAAGCTATTACAACCAGCCTCACGCTTCCATATATAAATTCCAGCTCAAACGGATAAAACATTTCGATGCTACAGCTCTTTAAATAATGCCCATAGACCATAATGATAAAGAATATTTTGTTGTGTCTTGTGTCCCTAATATATATATATATATATATATATATATATTTGTGTAAAAAAAAAAAAAAAAAAAAAAAAAAGAAATATATATATATATATACATATGTATATACAAGTATATATAAGTGCCAGATTCACCAAAATCAATACAGGTAGTATGACGGTGACTTTTAACCTGTGTATAAATTTTCAGTTTATTTGAATAATTCGTTAGGATTTTTTATTTGTGACCCTGTTAAAAAACTTTAAAGTGTTTTATTCACAAAAATCAATAGGGTTCGTGTTACGGTGACTTGCAGCACATGTGCCAACGTTCAGCTCATTCGAACAAAGAGTTTATAAGCTAGCGTGTTCACGCATACACACACACACACCTATACACCATGCATCGTAAAAATAGCTAAAATGGACTCAGGGGACCTCAAAACGTATAAATACATCAAAATCTCAAAGTTGAATTTTTGACATGATTACAATACTTTCCTTACACAGTATATTCGGAAAATAATAAGTAAAAACTAGTATGCTGTGTCTACACCCCATGACTTTCTTCTATATTTTCCTATATAAATTCACTCAGTAAAAATAATGTATTAAAATTATCTTCCATGAAGAATGTAGGCGATTTTCCTTCTAGAAATGTAGTATAACACAAAATATCAAAAGAAATTTAATTTTATTCTCTATATGACACCTTAATTTTTTTTTTTTACTTTCCGAACCTACATACGTAAGGAAAGTAGGGTAGGTGCTCCAGTGATTGGCATGCTCCAGAAATTGACATCTATCCCAAAATAATTAATAAATAAGAAAAATAATAAAATCATATATTTTACATATAAGAATTTTAACATTTTTATGTCAAACACTGGAGCATGGGGTGCTAATAACTGGTAAAATGAATAACTAACAGTGTCAAACACTGGAACATAGGGTGCCAATTACTGATAAAATGAAAAACTGGCAGTCTCAGTTACTGGAACATAGAGTGGGAGTCAAACAAAAATTCATAAAAAAAAAAAAAAAAAAAGTTATCAAATTCAAATATTTTAACATATATGTGGTTCTGAATGTCTTCCATACCATATGTATTAAGTTAAGATTTCTAAAAACATTTTCTCATGACTAGAACATTAAAAACATCAGCGATTGCTCTAAAAATGTCAATCACTGGTGCACTTACCCTATGTCAAAAATCCGACTGTGAGATTTCGGTGTTTTTTTACGTTTTGAGGTCCCCTGAGTTCATTTTTACTGTTTTTAAGATGATGTATGTATGTATGTGTGTGTATATGTATGTATGAAAGTGTGTGAGTGAACACTATAACACCTAAACGCTTTGTTCGAATGAGCTGAAAGTTGGTACGTAGGATATAGATCACCAAAACACGAATCCTATTGATTTTGGTGAATATAGGACTTATAGTTTTTTTTTACAGGGACACAAAGAAGATTTCTTTATCATTATGACATATAGGTCCAAATTTTTAAAAGTGCGATAGCGTCTAAACACCTTATTTATCTGAGCTAAAAATTTATATGCATGTATAAACCACCGTCGCACGAAGTGTATAGATTTTGATGAATCTAGCACTTATAGTTTTTTTTTTTTTTTACAGGAACACAAAGATATATTCTATATCATTATGATCTATGAGCTCAAATTATTTAAGGTGCAATAGCATAAAATTAATCAGTGGGGGAAAATACTCAAACACTTATTATAATTTTCACTTTTGTTTATTTGACGACTTTATTCGGAAAATCAAGTGGAATCACTCAAGGTTTTTTTTTTTTTTTTTTTTTTTTTTTTTCCTTTCCGAACATATTATATAAGGAAAGTCTTGTAATCATGTCAAATATTCGACTTTGAGGTATCTATAAGTTTTGATGTAACCTGAGTTCGTTTTCGCTATTTTTACGGTGATGTATGTACGTATGGGTGTGAGTGAACACGCTAGCGTTTAAATGCTTTGTTCAAATCAGCTGAAAGTTGGTACATATATGTTGTAAGTCACCATAGCACGAACCCTATTAATTTTGGTGAATCTAGCACGTATAGTTTTTTTTTTTTTTCTTTTGCAGGGAGACAAAGAAAAATTCTTTATTATTATGGCATATGGGCTGAAATTTTTAAAGTGCAATAGTGTCTAAACGACTTATTTGAATAAACTAAAAATTTATACACATGTTCTCGGTCAACGTCACACGAACTGTATTGATTTTGGTGAATCTAGCACTCATAGTTTTTTTTACAGGGGCACAACAAAAAATTCTGTATTATAATGGCCTATGGGCTGAAATTATTTAAAGAGCGTTGGCATCTAAATGCTTTATTCGTTTGAGCTGAAAATTTATATACTTGTTATAGGTTTCCATCGCACGAACTACTTAGATTTTGGTGACTCTAGCACTCACAGATATTTACAGGCAGAGCCAGATTATGGCACGGGCACACGGGGCACTGGCCCAGGGCCTCCAAATTTAGGGGGCCTCATTTTCAAAAAATGAGAAGTAATAGTACAAATTTTTTCATTATAAGTCTATTAAAAACGAAAATTGATTAATTTTTTTTCTTTCTATATTTTATTAGAGAGTTTAACCAATTATCAAATTTTGTGACTAATTCCCTAAACGTTGGCTGATCAATGTGCTTCAGTTTTTCATTTGTCTTCAAAATAAAACTAATGATCTTTTTATAGGTTGCTAAAAAAATGAGTAAATAGAAAGTATAATTGAAGGAGCCGGCCAGGTGGTTCGGTCGGTAGGGCGCTGCCTTCCGAATCTAATGGTCCCAGGTTCGAATCCTGGTGCGGGCATGTTGTGATGTCTTATGTCTTCAAAAATATTGTATTTGTCTGTTTCTTGTAATAAAACTTGTAAACCCTTGTGGTGTGGATTTTTCGAGATATAAGCGGCCCTAGAGGCAAGCAATAAATCTCAGTACTCATCGAACCGAACCGAACCGAACCGATAATTGAAGGAAATTAAAAAAAAAAAAGGCATTTTACTTATTTATTTGTTTTTGAGAACGGGTCCTTTTGGCGAGCAGGGTAAGAGGGCCTCCAAATAACATCAGTGCCCCGGGTCTACAAAAAGCATAGTCGGGCCCTGTTTACAGGGACACACACACACACACACACAAAAAAAAAAAAAAAAAGTTATTATTATAGCTTACAGGTTCAAATTATTTAAATTGCGATAGCGTCTAAACGCCTTATTCAAATGAACTGAAAATTTATATACATATTATAGGTTACTGTCGTACAAACTGTGTGGATTTTGGTGAATCTACCATTCATAGATTTTCACAGGGACACAAAGAAAATTCTTTATAATTATGGATTATGATCTGTGTGCTCAAATTATTTAAAGTATAATAGTATTAAATTAAACATTATACTGTATCGAGAAAAATACTGTAACACCCTATTATAATTTTCTCTTTTGTTTATTTAACGACATCTCTTACTTTACTTATCTATGCAACAGTTAATTACTTAATGTTCAGAAAGTCGAATGAAGTCACTCCAGATTTTTTTACTTTCCGAACATACATAAGAAAGGAAAGTATGGTAATCATGTCAAAAATCTGACTTTGATATCTTGATGTTTCTATACGTTTTGAGGTCCCCCGAGACCGTTTTCGCTATTTTTACGATGATGTATGTATGTGTGTTTATGTATGTGAGTGAACACGCTAGCGTCTAAACGCTTTGTTCGAATGTGCTGAAAGTTGGTATGTATGTTGTAAGTCACCGTAGTACGAACCCTATTCATTTTGGTGAATGTACTTGCAGTTTTTGCAGGGACACAAAGAAAGGTTCTTTATCATTATGGCCTATGGGACCAAATTTTTAAAAGTGCGATAGTGTCTAAAAGCATTATTCAATTGAGCAAAAAAATTATACACATATTATAGATCACATTTGCACGAACTATATAGATTTTGGTGAATCTAGCACTTGTAAGTTTTTTACAGTGACACAAAGAAAGGTTCTTTATCATTATGACCTAAGGGACCAAATTTTTATAAAGGCGAAAGCACCTAAATGCTTTATCCGTTTGAATTAAAAATTTATAAACATTTTATAGGTCACCATTACGCAAACTGTATAGATTTTCGTGGCTCCAGCAGTTACAGAGTTTTACAGGGACGCAAAGAAAAATTGTTTATCATTATGGCCTATAGGCTCAAATTATTTAAAGCGCGATAGCGACTAAATACCTTATTCAAATGAACTGAAATTTTATATACATGTTTCAGGTCACCGTCACACAAACTGTATGAAATTTTGAGAATCTAGCGCTTATGGTTCTTTTTACATTGACACAATGCAAATTTCTTTATCATTGTGGTATATGGCTCAAACATTTAAAGTGCGATAGCGTCTAAATGCCTTATCCAATGGATCTAAAAATTTATATAAATATTATATGTCATTGTTTCACTAACTATATGCATTTTTGTTAATCTAGCATTTATATGTTTTTACAGGGACACAACGAAAAAATCTTTACCATTATGATTTATGGGCTCAAAGTGCAATAGCGTTAAATTAAACATCGTGTACTATGTGAAGACAAATACTCATACACCCTATAATAACTTTCTCGTTCGTTTATTTAACAATTCCTCTTACTTTACTTTATCTACAAAACTGTTAATTACTCAATGTTCGGGAAATCGAGTGGAGTCATTCCAGATTTTTTTTTTCTCTTGTTAAAAAGAAAAAAAAAAAATCGATAACTATTTTGAATTATCGCAGATTGATGGTTCAACCGTTCGTTTTAAAAGGTACTGACAAGCTCTTTTGAAAGATACCTATTATGAAAATTTGCCACCCTCGGTTTGGAGTTCCCTTCCCATCGGGGAGGGGGGTGAGGAGAGTGATGCTCTTATGTATACAAAAGTTTTTTCCCAGTTGACTAAAACTATCATAAATAATTCTTTTCAATTTCATAATGATTATTAAAAAATAATTCTCTTTACATAAATTTATACGAAATTTTGTTGTGTACCTCCATGTTAAAAATTTAGAAAAAGCGGGATGGCTATGCCACCTGTTGGACGATTTTCAGCAAAAGTAGATAGGCACATCAAGATGCAACTAAACAAATTTAATGAAGTTCTGTACAGTAGTTCCTGAGATACAGTTGGCGCAAAATTTTGTCACACACACAGATTGTATTTTCTAAAAATGATCAAATCGTGTTCTAGAACTCTCAAAACGTGTAAATCCATTGAAAATCCGATGTCGGAAATTTTTACGAATCCAATATTTTCTTCTATTGAATATAGAAGAAAGTAAAAAACAGCTTTAGTTTGTTTTCTTCATCAAACTAGTATGTTGTGGAAATTACAAATGAATAAGGTTCTCGTCAGTGTCATGAGTGATCTTTTAAAACTCGCCCGACCTCTTTATAACCATTTGTTCTTGAGATATTTGCGCACTAACCAGCTAACAGACTAATAAAATGATAAGAAATTTCCACAGAACTGGCGTTTTAAAGTCATAATTCCGCACTTTGAATAAACACTATAAAATGTAATAAACTCACGAGCACGACAACTGTTTCTGTCGAAAGAACACACGACTCTTCGTCAGGCGAACAAAGTAGGCAGGGCCCGATTAAGCTTTGAAGCTAGGGGAAGCTCAGCATCATTTCGGGGCCCCCTTTCATTTTGGAAAATCTTGTTTTCCTGTTACATATTGTAATATAAAAATGCTATAGACCAAAAAAATAGTGCGTGTTTATTATTTTTTCATACATCTGGGTGGTTTCTACACAGAACATTAAAATCATACAACTTTTTAATTAAGATCATTCAGATTTTTGAGGTTAAATAACAGATTTTTCCCGAAATAGGGAGTGTTTTGTCTTGTTTTAGGTAACCTTTCTCAGAAAAAATTCAATCTCAGTGTGAAAATATAAAACAAAAAATTCACGACTATGTTTTTAATCCTTATGGGGCCCCCTCTTAAATTTTAGAGGGGAAGCTTGTGCTTCCTGAGCCTTTTGGATAATCAGGCCCTGAAAGTAGGCACGAGTGCTGCAGCCAAAACGTGTGCCTACTTTGTCCACCTGACGAAGGGTCGTGTGTTCTTTCGACCTGAAACAATTGTTGCGAGTTTATTGCATTGTATGGTGCTTATTCAAAGTTTTGTAATTAATAAAATGATACTCGCCCATAGATAAACACCACAACAATTTTGTAATTTTCGGATTCCTCACAAATGAAAGAGCATAAAGACATCAAAAATTCGAAATCGAAAATTTTCACGTTTTCTTAAGTTTCCCGTAGCTGTAGTATAATAGAAATTTAAAAATGATCAAATATCATTCTAGGCATCTCAAAAAGTACAAATCCATTGAAAATCGAAAATATTCACAAATCCAACATTTTCTTCTTACATAAGTATACATAGAAGAAAAATAAAAGGTTTATTTTGTTTTCTTGAATCCTCAAATATTCCTTCATTTCTAAAATTTAAAATCAAAACAAACAAGGAAAGACAAAATCTTTCGCACGATGAAAGAATAAAATGTTTACTGTATCACGACGTAGCAAAATGCGCATGAAGAAACAGATACGGCGAAAATTCGATGCTCATAATTTATCATTTCACCAGCTAGTAAGACATTTACACTCTCTTCTTCGTTGAATTTGTCACTTACCTAAAAAAAAAAATTGCAAATGAGAATACGAGTCAGTATTAATACAATGGAATTATTTTAAAGAAAGTAAACTAAAATAATGGAGCAGTTGAGTCATAAAAAGAGAACATCTCTAAAAAAGAACAAAAACTTCCTAAGTTGAAAAATAATTTTATTGTCTAAAATTATATTAAGAAAAAGAAATAAGACTTTTATTGCTTTTTTCGAGTTGTAACACCAATTCAAATTTAAAATCAGGGGTATAACATATATCTCATAAAACGTTTAAATATTTTTATTTGAATCAGGGGCGTAGCGTGCAGGCCCTGACTAACGGCAGGGCATACGGGGCAAATGCCCTGGGCCCCCTTCTGGAAGGGGCCCCCTACAGGTGTATGCAGAAATTCTGCAACCTAAAGAGCTCTTATGCCACTGCAAGGGGGCCCCCCAGAATAGGCTTGCCCCGGGGCTCCACGTAGTCTAAGTCGGGCCCTGGTAGCGTAAAAATTTGATTGGGAGGGAGAGCCAACATTTGGCGCCCTTTCGTATTCCTCATCTAAAAATGCCACCCGCATACTTTCAAGGGTGTTGCCATCTTTGGGATCGAAGGCACAATACGTGCCCCTCCCTCCCCACCCTTCGGGGCATATTCCTAAAATCTGCCGAGTTTCCCCTCCATTTAGCAGTTTTTTTTTTTTTTTTTAAGTCTTTGGAGCTTACAAGAAGGGCTTACAAGTAGTATCGTTCGAAAGATATGGTTAATGTACTTTGTAGAAATATATACATATGTATATTCTCGTACGAGACTAAACAAAACTATCTTTCTTAGGACAACCATAGTATTGGTTTGAGGTAAAGTAGAACAATTGAAAAATATTTTTTTCTCCACTTTTCCAACAAGTGTAAAAGATTACATTATAATTGAGGTAAAACATAAACTTTCAAAAGAAATTTTAAGAAATGGAAGTAGTAACTGTTGCTAAGGAAAGCAACTTCATATTTTTAGAGTGGACAATACCTAATCTCACCGACAGCCGTGGTCATGTTATTCTATGGGAAGTTTGATTTCATGATTACTCATTACATAATGTATTTTTTAAATTCTGTTTTCACATTCAGAAAATTTAGAATTGTTAATTTTTTTTCCAAATATTGATTTTTTTTTTTTTTTTTTTTAATGTAAATTTAAGTTTAAAAATCTGAATTTTCAATATGTGCATTTTTCTCTTTCTCTTTTTAAAGTCATTTAAAAATCCATCTACAAAATTAAATAATCTTCCCAAAAGATCCCATTCCTACTGAAAAACGTTTTGGCATTTGTTTAATCCTATGTTCGTCGTGCAATTTAGGTTATATTGGTCAAACTAGAAGTCGTTTGAAATATAGAATAAATGAACACCGTCGAAATGTTCGTAATGAAGAGATCTCTAAATCTTCTATTGCTTCCCGCTGCAAGGCTCATGGTCTTTGTTTTGATTTTTCTAAAACTAAGATAATTTCATTTCCAGTCTTCTCTTCCCATGAAGCTTTTTACACATTTAAAAATTCGAAAAATCTTGTTAGTGATATTTGTTCCACTCCGTTCTTGTCTGATGTCATGGAATTACTCACATAAGTTCAATTTTCGTTTAATTTTGATATTTTTTAAATTTTGATATTTTGTTAAATTTTTTAATCTTATTTATTTATTTATTTTATTTCATAATTCTGCTCACACCAGTATTTATGTTTACATTCATTTTTATGTATTTTTGCTCTTCACTTAAAACGGTTTTGTGCATTGCCGCTTTGACTGCAGCACTTATGCCTACTTTGTTCGCCTGACGAACGAAGGGTCGTGTGTTCTTTCGACCCGAAATAATTATTGCAAGTTTATTGCATTTTATGGTGTTTATTCAACGTTTTGTAATTATTGCTTTTAAACGCCAGTTCTGTAGTGTTTTCTTATTATAAAATTAGGTATTGTTCATACGGGGGGGGGGGAGGAAAAAAGTAATTTATTTATTTATTATTATTATTTTATATATTTAAACCAATTAAAAAACGTTTTTCATTTTTCCCACATCGTGTGAAGAATATTTTAAGAAGTAGAAGCCATTGCTAAGGAACGCGACACAATTACCGCATGCCTTTATGTGGAAGAACAAACTAAAAAAAAGTCCTGTTGTCCTAAATTAAATCTTTTTTGTACAGAAATTTATATCTTACTTTACTTAGGTGTTTGTGTCGGTGTTTGGGAAGAAAGGCTGATTGACTGCTCTAGGGTCCTAGGCCTGAGGGGGAGTGCCTTCTGTGGAGGTCTTTCTAAGAGGTCCTAGCCTGTATTTACACAAGTTTTGGAGAAAACCAAGGAAAATTCCGAACGGCTAGGCCGACGAGCGCGACCTGCGATCGAATCCGGCACCTCATGTCTACCAGCTTTGAGTGCAGAACTACTCGGCCGCTGGTGGGCTATATCTTTTTTAAAAACAAAAAATAAGCTGTGATTTTTTTCTTCTTTTAATACACTATTTAATTTTTTACACGCATTCTTTTGTATTTAAAATTTCTACTGAAGAAAGTTATCTGCATGTGCAATTTTTACTTTCTTCTATATGTAATATAGAGAAAGTATTGGATTCGTAAAAATTTTCGACCTCGGGTTTTTGATGGATTTACACGTTTTGAGAGCTGTAGAACACGATTTGACCCTTTTTAGAAAATGTCTGTCTGTCTGTCTGTCTGTCTGTCTGTCTGTCTGTCTGTGTGTGTGTGTGTGTGTGACAAAATTTTGTGGCAACTGTATCTCAGGAACTACTATACAGAATTTCATACAAATTGGTGTGTAGTTGCACCTTGACATAAATTAGTGCCTATCAACTTTTGGTAAAAATTGTCTTACAGGTTGCGTTGCCATCCCGCTTTTTCTAAATTTTTAACATGGTGATATAGGACAAAATTTTGTATAAATGTGCATAAAGAGAATTATATTTTAGTAATCATTATGAAATTTACAAGAATTATTTATAATAGAGATAGTCAACTGGGAAAAATTTTTTGTATGCGCAGGAGCCTCGCCACCCCCCCTGGGGGGGAAGTCACCCCTCGTGGGGAGTAAATTTTCAAGATGGGTATCTTTCGAAAGGTCTCGTCAATACCTTTAAAACGAATGGTTGAACTATAAATCTGTGATAATTTAAAACAAAGTTATCGATTTTTTTTACTTTTAACGAAAAAAAAATCTCAGAAATATTTTTTTTTTTTTTTTTTTTTTTTTTTTTTTTTAACGAAATTTAACCAGACTTGGTATTTAGTTGGCCCCTGACATAAACTGTGGCTGATTAGATTTGGGGATCAATCGCTCAACAGGTGGCGCTGTGATCGTATTTTTTCTAAATTTTTAACTTGGACAAAAGTAGTACAAAACTTCGTATAAATGTACATAATGAGAGTTATTCTTAACCTGTGATTGTGAAATTAATATGAATTATTGATAATAGTAGTAGTTAATTAGGAAAAAAAATTGGGGCATCGCTTCCCCCCCTAGGGGGAAGTACCCCCCGGGAGGGGGGGGGGAATTTTCCAGATCGGTATCTTTCGAAAGGTCTCGTCAATACCTTTAAAACGAATGGTTGAACTATAAATATGTGATAATTTAAAACAAAGTTATCGATTTTTTTTACTTTTAACGAAAAAAAAACTTTGGAAAAAATCATATATATATTTTTTTTTAAATATTGTTACTGCGTGAATTTGTATAAGAAAATATAGAAGAAAGTCTTGTGGTGGCCACAACATACTAGTTTTTAAATGCAATTCAATGGCTGGTAATTAAGCTTATTTTCTATTGTTTTTCTTTATTTGTCTAGCAAAAGAAGTGAGTGCAATTTTATTTTTTTCATCTGTTAATATACTGTTTCGATATATATAGTATTCTTTCCGCTATCGAAATACCCAGAAGAAGATTGATCGGTCGAATTGAGACGTAAATAAAATAGAGAAGTTCTTAGAGACATGCTTTGTCATGTAAATAAAATTGCTGATAGCGATTTTTTTCTGTTTGAAGGATAGTCAGCAATTACCCAGAAAGTATTTTACACGGAAATTTTGATTTTCTACATTTATTATTTAAATGCTTACTTAATACTTACTAGCACATACTTATTACGGCATCCATTCGTCTGCTACTAATAAGTTTAGTTTTCTAATTACTCATGTCAAATTTAATTCAATTTAGTGATTACAGTGCAACCATTTTGGGAAAAAAAAAAACACCTTTCATACGCCGAATATTTGTAATCGATAATTTTTAGCTACAGGCTCAATGACAAATTTTCTTCCATCAATGGATCAGTATTTCCCACATCCCTCCCTAAGTGTCCACACCTCTTTTCAACTACTCACTAATATAAGTTATTTCATATTGTTGTGGTAGCCTGGTTGGTAGAACGTCGATCTCGCAGTAGAAATATTGCGGAGATTCAATAATCGAGCCAGTTGAAGACCATCATGAACAACAGTCTCTGGTGCACGTAAAATCTGTCGTGGCTGCACTATCCTCCATGCTCCATGCAAATACCTCTGGGAGATACTGAAGCGAGGGAGTCATCCCTTCCGCAGAAAATAAAAATTGTGATGGTTTGTCTTCGGACCGGCACTGGGGCGTTAATCCCAAACCGTCGCCAATCGCTCAATATGTACCTATTAATGCGACATTAAATCAGCTGTAAGTGTCAGTTGTAAGTGTCTGAAATGGGAGAAGGGCGCCGCAGTCGCAACAGAGCATGAATTTGTTACGGTCAGAATTTTCAACAGTCTTTTGTATGGTAAGCGAACAGACTATTGTAAGTGTTTAAAATGGGAAATCATGCCATAGGTGCCCCCCAAACAGGAATTTGTTATGATCAGATCAAGGGTCGTGAATACGAAGAGAATTTTCAAGGATTGTTTGCCCGGTAAGAAAACAGGCTGTTATACACATTTAAAAAGGATGTTTTAGGCGTCTAATTTGTTAAGAGGGTGCCGCAGTCAAGGCGCCACCTAACGGAAGTTTGATACAGTCAGACATTTTTACGCAAACTTTTTTTGCTGGTCGGGTCAGTGAACCAGTTAGTCACCGAAGGCAGCTTCTGATGCATAAAAATCGTAAATGTTTTTGGTAACTAACGATAATTGACAAAATCCACTTTCAAATGAACTTCAAAGCGCAAAACAGCGACCCAGAAACCTCATTATGCCTTTGTAAGTGCCTGAACAGGGAAGAGCGTCGCTCAGCTGGAGTTTGCTACTAACTTATTCTTAAAGGGTCCTGAATGAGATTAGAATTTTCAACAGTCTTTTGCACGGTAAGCGAACAGACTGTTGTGTCTAAAACGGAAAATCATGCCATAGGTGCCCCGCAATGGGAATTTGTTATGATGATATCTTTTTAAACGTCGTGAATATGATGAGAATTTTCAAGAGTTGTTTGCACGGTAGGAAAACAGGCTGTTGGCTGTTTATCTAAAAGGCTGCTCCGTGAACCAGTTGGTCAGCTTGTGATAAATAAAATTCTAAAGTGTTTTTGGTAACTAACGATAATTAACAAAATTATGATCCCCTTTCAAATGAACTTAAGTCGCAAAACAGCGCCCCCAGAAACTTCAATATGCCACCCTATTTTTAAAAACATTGGGGGGGGGGGGACTCCCCCCTCAAGCTACGCCCCTGATTTGAATACATAGCGAAGAAAAGAACGATACATTCTGTAGTGTTCAGAGGTTTGTGGAATACTTAGATACTTAAATGCACAACAAAGACATTTATCAAAGACGTAAGAGATGTCAAAAATACACGAAAATAATAAAAATTATAATAATGTGAATTCCATATTATGCTTACGAATCACAGATTACAGGATTATGTTACGTGAAATGTGAATACGGCCACACAGGCCTAAGTGCACACAGCTACATTTTCTTTTCATCTGGCGCTCGCAGTCGGATTCGGATCGGAGCGCAATGGAAAGTTCTCTCTCACGCGCATGCGCAATTAACACGGCACATCTGTTTCAAAATGGATCGTTCGCTACTTCCTTCTAACCCTCCTCCCCCCCTGCGAGCGATGCATTTTAATCTATACACTATACACAAAGTAAAACATACATAGCATAATACAAGATAAACATAAAAATGCATAAAAATTAAGAAATCAAAGAAGCCTTTTCCATTTATTGAATACTGTAACTTTTCCTCATTTACAGCTTTAGTCAAAAAATCTGAAGTTAAATATTCAGTTTGAATATAATTCAGTTCAATAATATTATCCTCAAGCGAATCTTTAATAAAATGAAATCTGAGATTCATATGTCTTGATTTGTTCGATGATCTTGCACATTTGATCCACTGAATTGCTGCCTGACTGTCCGAACTTAGTTTAGTGGTACAGTATTATTTATAAAATTTTTACAATTCAGATAAAGAATTTACCAACCAAATTATATCTTTACAGATTTCAGAAATAGCAAACAGTTCAGTTTTACAGGTAGATATACTTACAGTTTTTTATTTATGACATTTCCAAGAAATTAATAAATTACACCACCAGAAAATGACTTGCCATTTTCTACATTCCCCCAACTTGCATTTAAACACTCATATTACGTATTATAAAATAATTTTTTATCTTTTGTACCTTTCAAATATCTTAGAACCCTTTTTGCAAGTGTATAATGCCTTTTTTCAGGCTTATGATTAAACTGTGACATATAAGTAATTACAAAAACTATATTTGAACGCGTTCCATTAGATAAAAGTAGGTAAAAAAACACCGGTTCTAGCCCATGAGGCGTGTGCAAGGCAAGCCGTGTGAGTGCCACACCGTGCCCTGAGGGTCTAGGTCTAGACAAGTTGGCGTCGACCTTGAGACACCCTCTGACTTAATCGTGAAATGTGACGAGGGTATTAATTAATGTTGTTAATGAATTCATATTTATGAGTGGTTTTTGTAAAAGATGATGGTGGTTTTAAAAAGAGAATTTTTGTGGACTTGTTTGAAGGTTATTGTTTATGAGTAATAAAATATGAAAATTTAAAAAAGAAATAAAATAAGAAAATATAAATTTGAGAAGAAGAATGATTTTGTTGCAAATATATTATGAAAGAAAATGTAGAAATAGAGAGGATCGACTGGGATTCGAACCCAGCACCTTGTAGTAAAAATATTCCCATAAGAGAGTAGTTTTCGAGTGTTTAACCACTGACCTATAGAAATATGACCTGATGAATCTAATATAGATATAAATACGGGTTTTTGATTGAATATCATTTAATGTTCACTATGTTACCATCACGAGAGGAAGGGATTTTCGTGTTCTGCATTTATTTTGTTATGCGCATCGTCTCTTCAATTCTTTATATTTTTTCTGAAGGTGGAAAGTTTAACGTTGATTTTATTTTAAATTTAAACGATATGGGAAATTTATCTTTTTCAATCGAATGTCTTCTAACGTGTGTTGTCATGGAGGAAACTTATCGGAATCCGAAAGCGGTTGCAAGTTTTGGAGGTGTAGATGCCTTACACCGTGCTGTACGCGGCAAGTTATCAAAGAAAAAAAATCGAGAATGGTTACAAGGAATAGACGCATATTCACTTCACAAACCGATTCGAAAAAATTCCTCACGAACCGTGTCGTAGCATCCAGAATTGATCAACAGTGGCAAGCAGATTAAGCAAATTCCGCCAAGCCCTGACTAACAGCAGGGCATACGGGGCAAATGCCCTGGGCCCCCCTTCTGGAAGGGGCCCCCCTACAGGCGTATGCAGAAATTCTGCAACCTAAAGAGCTCTTATGCCACTGCAAGGGGGCCCCCCAGAATAGGCTTGCCCCGGGGCTCCAGGTAGTCTAAGTCGGGCCCTGAATTCGGCTTCTTTTCAAAAGTTTAACGATTGATTTCGCTACATTTTAACTTGTATTACATCCTCTCAAAACGAGCGTGGACGATTCCTCTGAAATCTAAAAAAAGTGAAGAGATTGTGAAAGCTTTTAAAAAAATTTTCTCTGAACGAAAACTCAACTGTTTGAATACGGATGCAGGAACTGAATTTTTGAATAATAAGATTCAAAAATTTCTCAGAGGAAGGTGTCAAATTTTTCAGAACTTTTAACAACACGAAAGCGTTTGTAGTAGAATGATTTAACCGTACTTTAAAAACTAAAATGTGGAAATATTTTACCAGTCGCCGTACTTACCAATACGTAAATGTGTTAGATCAATTACTTAATAGTTATAACCATACTTATCATTCAAGTATTAAAGGAGCACCCGTCGAAGTAACGTCGGAAAATGAAAGTGACGTGTGGTTTACTTTGTACGGGGATATGGGGAATGAAAATAGGAAGTCTTGTGTGTTTAAACCGGGGGACACTGTTCGAGTAACCAAACAAGAATTAACTTTTGAAAAAGGATATGAAACTAATTGGACGGAAGAACTATTCGTTGTGACCGAGTGCGTATCACGGGAACCGCCCGTATACCGGATCAAAGATTTGATGAACAAATCTATTCGAGGAACGTTTTACGCGCAAGAACTTCAAAAAGTTCATCCTAAAGAGAACTTTGCTATCGAGAATTTTTTTAAAAAGCGAATGAGAAAAGGACAATTAGAATATAAAGTGAAATATAAAGGTTATCCCTCTAAAATCGACCAATGGATACTGGTTTCTAATTTATTTCATTTATAAATTGAGACGTCATTCTTTTTTTGAGAATCATTCGTCAACATGTCTTTCTACGGGACGCAACCTTCAGGCAGTTCTTTAAACTACTATCCGGAAAATAAAATTTCGCATTTTATTACGAGATTACCTACGCCCATCCAGTTGAAAGGCGAGTGGGAAGTAGGACTCGTAGAATTTTTTTACCCGCATACCTGGTATAACATTAACTCGAATAATAACTTAATCGGTTTCAGCGTGGATAATCAAACTCCGAACGGCAGACGTGTTCCTCCTGGTTATTACGAAACAGTCAATGATATTTTAAAAACACTTCTTATTAAAGACATTGAAAATAAAATTTCTTTCTCTTTTAACCCCAATACGAAACTAGTTGGCATAGGTGGACTCTGCTCAGTTCCCCATCATATGAATGTTCTCATAAATTTCTTGTACAGGACATAATGTATTCATGTTAAGAGAAATGAATTTGACCAAACGCTTGACACAGTGACAGAACGAAATCCTCGCCTAATAGGCTACCCACCATTCAGTTCGATATCTTATTCTAATCTCTTAATTCATTTTATTGGGATCAATTTCGTAGTTTATTTTCATGCTACTATTTCCAATGCAACAATCCTAAAAATGCGTATTTTTATGAAATATCTCCCCATTTTGCTATGTTGATAAAATCTTAAATTTCGAATAACTTACGAAATTTTCCTATTAGAATATTTGTAGTCAATCATGTTCATACAAGTATCATAAATGTTATTTTGAAATTGTCTCACATATATGTGATCCTTAAAATGGACGTTTATGCTCGATTTTGCCTTATTCTGCCATTTTAAGTAAATCATAAATTCTAAATAACTTACGAATTTTTTAAATTGGAAAAATCATACTCTATGGTATTCATGTCAGTACCCTAAATATTTCGAAAGTGGTTTGACATCTTTACGAGGAAAATATCCCTCAAGATTGACGTTTATGTGAAATTTTGCTCTATTCTGCAATGTTAAGGAATTCGTAAATTTCCAATAACTTACGAAATTTTTATATTGGAAAATTCATAGTCATTAATATTCATGCCAGTGTCCTAAATAATATTTCAAAAGTAGTCTGACATCTTTACGATGAAAATATCTCTCAAAATTGACGTCTATGTGAAATTTTGCCCTATACTGCCATGTTAAGAAATTCGTAAATTTCCAAAAACTTGCGAAATTTTCAAAGTAGCATATTTATAGTTACTGATGTTCATTCCGGCATCAAAACTGATATTTTAAAACTGGTCTGACATTTTTACAGTAAAAAGTTTCCATTTAATGCACGTTTAAGTGAATTTTTGTCTTATTCTTCCATGTTAAGAAAATCGTAAATATCGAATAACTTACGAAGTTTTTAAATTCGAATGTTGCAAATGAATAGGGTTCTTGCCAGTGTCGAAAGTAATATTTTAAAACTGATCTGACCTCTCTGTGACAATTTGTTCTTGAGATATCATGTACACAGACTAACAAACTAACGGACTAACACACTAACAGACACCTTACAGACAGACACCATACAAATTTTGTCATTTTCGGATTCCTCACACCTGAAAACGTGTAAAAAAGTAAAAAAACCGAGGTCGAAGATTTTCACGATTACCTAAGTTCCCCATACCTATAGTATGATGGGGAACTAAAAAGTACATTTTAATTTGGAAGAAACTAGTTGGCATAGGTGGACTGTGCTCAGTTCCCCATCATATATATGTTCTCGTAAATTTCTAGTGCGAGACATATTATAATCATGTTAAAAGAAATGAATTTGACCAAAGCTTGATACAGTGACAGAATGAAATCCCCGCCTAATAGGCTATCCACCGTTCACTTCGATATATTTATCTTATTCTAACCTATTAATTTATTTTATCAGGGTCAATTCCGTTGTTTAGTTTTCATACTACTATTTCCAATGCAATAATCCTCAAAATTCATAGTTATATGAAAAATTTGCAATTTCGCTATGTTGATAAAATCGTAAATTACGAATAATTTACAAAATTTTCTTATTAGAATATTTGTAGTCAATCATGTTCAAACAAATATCATAAATGTAATTTTGAAGTTGTCTAATGTATTTATGATCCTGAAAATGGAAGTTTATGCTCAATTTTTGTTGGTGAGAAATAAACTCAAAATGACATTCTTTTTCAATAATTACAAAAACTTTCTTTTTTCATATTATTCTAAAAACATTTCATTTGACTCTTTTATTTCTTCATGCATATATACATCTACACTGGAGCGTCGGTGTGACGCATTTTGTTCTGATTGGCCGTCTGTGTTTCTATGTGTTAAATATTTACTGTTTTAATATACTAATAAAGATGTAATAATTTGAAATATCGAAGACACGGAACCCTGCGTATTCGTTTCATGTTTGTTTATTGAACAAAGCGTAGTAGTAGAAGTAGGAGTAGTTAATATACAGTATAGCAAAAGTAGAAGTAGAAGTATATACACAACAATTCTCCGACACTTAATTTAAACATTAAATATTTACATATATACAATTTAGTGAAACAATTTGAAATAAAGATTGAATTAATTTGAAATTAAAGTAGAATAGTTTTTTTTTTTTTTTTTAAGTTCTATGAATATGTAAAATAGCTTTTAATGTTCTGTGAATAGTTTCAATATTATTATTATTAGAGATTTAATTTTATAACTGGTTTTCGTTGACGAGTTGATCTTCTTAATGGAACTAGTTGATCTGTTTTGCTGGAACTAGAAAATTTTGGGAGTTTAGTCTTTTGTGGTTCCGTTGAGCTTGCAGGAGATTGAGGTAAAGAATTTGAATCACTAATGTTTGCACTTTGAGGAGTCACTTTCATTGGTGGTTGATGTGAAGAATCCTGATTTTGTGAGGCTAGCTTATCTTGATGTCTGGGAATTGAGAAGTGAACTCTCCTTGGCCAGGAAAAATCTAAAGAGGGTAATACTTTTTCAACTTGACAGGATCTTAGTTGGTTGAAGTGTCGTTTGATTACATAGCCATCATCTAATTCTATTAGATAATGAAGTCGTCCAAGTTTCTCAACGACAGTGCCATATTTCCATTTGTTGGATGATGTGTAATTTCGAGATTGAACTCTTTCTCCCAATTTGTAACTTTTGTAAAAATCTGGCTGTGGAGCATTATTCTTGAGTCTTGGTGTTGGTTTGATTAGATCAAGTTCGGATCTTAAATTTCTTCCAAATAACAGTTCAGATGGAGTTTGTCCATTGTTGAGAGGAGTTATTCGAAATCGAAAAAGAAGTTTACACAACTTACTATGAATTGTGCCCGGATAAAATTTCATGCATTTTAATTTTGTTTTGAGAATCTGTACATACCTTTCTGCTTGTCCGTTTGTGGCAGGATATCCTGGAGCAGTAAGACGTTGCTGGATGCCGTTAGTTTTGCAATAATCTCGAAACTCTTCAGACTTAAATAATGAAGCATTGTCAGACACTAAAATTTCAGGTAGTCCATGTCGGCTGAAAATTTCTTCGAGGAAAGAAATTGTGCTTGCAGTAGTTGGAGA
Source organism: Salticus scenicus (assembly GCA_963930645.1). Taxonomy (NCBI): domain Eukaryota; kingdom Metazoa; phylum Arthropoda; class Arachnida; order Araneae; family Salticidae; genus Salticus; species Salticus scenicus. Next base: position 371,511,131 of record OZ005649.1, on the reverse strand, counting down.
TTTCTTTGTTGCAAAAATTTCAGGCCATTTTGAAAGTGCATCCACCACAATTAAAAAATGGTGTTCCATGAATGGGCCGGCGTAGTCAATATGCACTCTTTGCCAGTTCTTTTCTGGTGGTTCCCAGATGTGAAGAGGTGCCTTGTCTGGATTCTTTTTTATATTACAACATTCTCGGCAACTTTTAACAGTATTCTCAATATCGGAATCTATGTTCTTCCAATAGCAATAATTTCTAGAAAGGGCTTTCATTTTGACAATTCCTACATGTGTTGAATGTAATTGCTTGAGCATATCAGGTTGAAGGGATTTTGGAATGATCACTCGATTTCCTCTGAACAGGATTCCATCTTGAAGAGTTATAGTAGGGTCAAATACCTTCCCAAGAACAATGTCATATTTTATTTTTCTCAGTTCTGGGTCAAGCTCTGTTTCTTCTCTAATTTTCTGTGCTGTTAAGTTTTCTGCTGAAATGTAGTTGATAACGAATTGTTGGTAAGCTTGTGATTCATCAATGCAATTTATCTGATTAACTGATATTGGTAAAGGAAATCTTGAAAGATAATCTGCGTTTGAATGTTTCTCAGATTTTCTGTGTATAATTTTATAATCAAAGCTAGAAAGGAAATTAGCGTACCGTAACAATCTTGATGCAGACATGACCGGAAGGCTTTTCTCTGGATGGAAGATGGTGCAAATAGCCTTGTTATCAAGAATTAAAGTAAATTTTCTTCCAAATATGTAATCATAGAATTTTTTACAGGCCCACACTACAGCAGTTGCCTCTCGATCGAGTTGACTATAATTTTTCTCAGCAGCAGTCAAACTCCTGGATGCGAAAGCAATTGGGCGTTCAGTTCCATCAGGCATTGTATGAGATAAAACTCCTGAGAGTCCGAAGGGACTGGCATCAGTAGCTAAAGTAACTGGGAGGTCAGGATTATATGGCACAAGGACTTGGTTACTGGTAATAACTGATTTCGCATTTAGGAAAGCAGCTTCACATTGAGCTGTCCATTTGAAACGTCTGTTTTTACATAAGAGGTTATTTAATGGATGAAGAACACTGGAAGCATCTGGAATAAATTTTGAATAATACATTACTAGACCAATAAATTTACGGACATCATCAATGTTTTTAGGTCGAGGTGTTTCAGAGATGGCTTTGATTTTGTCTGGTGATTTCTGGAGTCCAGTAGCGCTGATAATGTGTCCTAAATACTGAACTTTTTCTTCAAAAAATTTGCATTTTGCAAGATTGAGATGTAATTTAAATTCTCTTAATTTATTTAATACATTGAATAGACGTTGTTGGCATTCCTGTCTGTCTTTACCTTGAATAATAATATCATCAAAATATGCAACAGTACCATCTAAATCTTGAACAAACTGATCTATAAATTTGTGGAATTCATTAGGAGCAGTTTTAATACCAAAGAATAGCCTTTTTGCTAAATATGTACCACGATGGGTTGAAAGGGTTTGAATTTTGGCACTTTCATTATCGACTTTCATGTGTAAGTATGCTTTATGAATGTCTAGAGTACAGAAAAATTTTCCGTCACGCAATTTATTAAAAATGTCCTCAATTCTAGGAATTGGGTGTCGTGCATTTTGAAGTTGATTATTAACTGTAACTTTAAAATCTGCACAAATACGTACAGAGCCATCTGGTTTTGATACAACTACAAGGGGTGTTCCCCATTCGGAAAAGTCAGTTTTTTCGATTATGTCTTCTGCCTCTAATTTATCAAGTTCTTGTTCAACTTTTTGTTTTAAAGCATATGGAACTGTACGAGCTTTAACAAAAACTGGCTTAGCATCTGGCTCTAATTTTAATGAACATGTATAATCAGGAATACAACCAATCTTAGATTCAAACACATCAGAGTATAAATCAATAATTTTTGAAACAGAAATGTCAACATATGTGTCATTTGAAATTTGATTAAGATCATGTAAATTTATATTCAGATTCCGTATCCAATCACGTCCTAGAATGGAACTTTTTTGATTTGACACAACATATAAATCTTCATAACTAGACTTATTTTGATATGAAACATTTAATTTAACAATACCAAGTGGATTGAAAATTTGACCTGTATAACTGCGAAAAGACACATTTGTTCTCTGAATTGGAACTTTAAGCTTTAATTTTTTGAATTCATCAGCATTTATTATGCTTACTTTGCTTCCTGAATCACATTCAAACCGTTGTTCAACCCCATTTAATTTAACTGTAGCATACATCTTATCATCATTTGCATAATCATTAGAAAACACATCATAAATCTGATTTACAATTAAATTATCCGAATCATGCATTATGTTGTTGACAGTTTGATTGTTTACTTTATTTTTTATTAAGCTTGAAATACAAACTGAAGCCAAATGACCTTGTTTTTTGCAAGATTTGCAACGTAATTTATTGGTTAGAAAACATTTTTGAGTTTTATGATTAGATTTACCACAATGTAAACACAATCCTTCCAATCCAAGCTCTTTTAAATTAACACTTTTAGATTTCATGGGTGATTTTGATCTACTTTTGGTTTTGGAATTTTCATTTCTGGTTTGAGGAAGGCGTTTATTTTTATTAATGTTGGATATTTTATTAACAGAAGTTGAAAAAGCACTCTTGTACACTTCTTTGTTTTCAATTTTTGCAGCTTCAATGGCCAAAGCGATTTCTATTGTTTTTTCAAATGTTATATCACCTTGTTGTAATAATTTTTCTCGTATATCAGAATCGGATAAACCTCGAATAAATTGAGAACGTAATAACAAATTTAGCATCGATTTAGAACAATCATTTGAATGGCATGCAGATACGAATTCAGCATTTTTTGTTAGATCTTTAAGTGAAGAAATGAAATTTGATATTGACTCACCGGAATTCTGAAGTCTTGAAAAAAATTTATGTTGTTCTGTTAAAACATTTGGTTTTGGTGATAAATGCTGTTTGAGCAATGACAGAAGTTCATTGAATGTTTTCGTTGAAGGTAAATCAGGAGCAGTGAGACTTGAAAGTAGTTGATATTGTCTTGATCCAAGACAATTTATTAACACGAGAACTTTTAGTTCTTCGGTTTCGGCATCGTCGGCCGATAATCCTTTTAATTTGAAATAATTTTCCAGTCTCTGTGCATAACAGTCAAAAGTTTCAGATGATTCATCAAATTGATCAAAAGATAAATTTTGTGTAGCGAGAACATCTTTAGTACTACGTTTCGATTCTGGAGTACTTTTGATTTTATCGACGAATTCTTGAAGAGTTGCTATTAACTGCGTAAGTTCGGCCATTTCATTCTCCTATCGTCGCCAAATTGTTAAATATTTACTGTTTTAATATACTAATAAAGATGTAATAATTTGAAATATCGAAGACACGGAACCCTGCGTATTCGTTTCATGTTTGTTTATTGAACAAAGCGTAGTAGTAGAAGTAGGAGTAGTTAATATACAGTATAGCAAAAGTAGAAGTAGAAGTATATACACAACACTATGTACATGTAATGATATATTTTTTCGTTTTTTTTTTTCTCCTTCTTCGATGTTTCTGTTTTATAATAAAAATGTGATTAAAAAGGAACACATGTGGGTTCTTCCTTTTATTCCCACATATATTTTTTTTTCTATTCATAAACCAAGCTAAAGAAGGCTGGTTTAATTCAATTAAAACCATTATATAACTAATTTCAAATTATATATTTTAAACAGCATCAGTCAACTAAAATGATAGTTCGTGAAACTCGTACTGATCTATTTTCATTTATGAAATTCTACATCTGGATACTGAAAGCTGAAATAATAGAGGATAGGTACTCACAACCAAGGTGAGTGCATTTTACTTACCTTATAAACCTTGAACTATTTTTATAAAATATATAAGAAGTAAATTGAAATATTTGTCAATAATACTTTTGTCAATTTGCAATAGATTATGTCAACTGATGCGCTAAATTGAGTTTTTAAATTTATTCTTGACAAAAGTTTTTTCTTTGCATATTTGAAGAAACATTTGCTACATTTAAAATAATATTATTTTGCTACATTTAAAATAATAATAATGATAAAAAATGTAAGCGAAAATAAGTAAATATGTTTTTTGTTGTTTCTTGAAAACGAAAGTATAGAAATCTGTATAAACATTAAAAACGAAAGAAGTAAAAGAATGTTTAAAATAAACATATGAATGATTAAATATAAAATTGTAGTTATTATAACTAGAAAGAAAACAAAATTGAAATATTAAAATGAGTATCCTCAAGGACACTATAATTGAAAAACTTAACGCACAAAACTACGATGTTTGGAAATTTAAATTGGAAATGTTTCTCCAAAAGGAAGATTTATATTCTGTGGTTATTAACGATGCTCCGAATCCCATTACGGACACATGGAATAACAAAAATAGGAAAGCACGCGCAATTATAAACCTTTTAATAGAGGATAATCAAATAATCCATGTCAAAAATCTCGAGACCGCTAAAGAATGCTGGAACGTCTTAAAAGCTGTACATGAGCGTTCAACCCTCAGCAGTAAACTATTTTTGCTTAGAAAGCTTTACTCTACGAAATTAACTGAGGGTGGCGATATGATCGACCACTTAACGAACATTTATCAATTACGAGATTAAGTTAGTATCAATCGGAGAAGAAATAAATGACAGGCACCTTTCAGCCCTAATGCTCTGTTCTTTACCTCCAAGCTATGATGTACTAATCACCGCTTTAGAATCGCGTGATGAAAAGGATCTTGTACCAGAGTTTATACGCTCGAAATTGATTGATGAATTTTCTAAAAGAAAAGAAAACAAATCTGAAAATAATTCAGTGTTAAAGGTTAAATTTAAACCGAAACCAGAAAATTCAAAGTTCTGCCGTTATTGTAAAAAAAAATCGCATACAATTGAAGAATGCTGGCATCTTAAAAATAAAAATAAAGAAAAGACTCTGAAACAAACAAAAGCCAGCAATGCCAGATCAACTTTCAAATCTGGTATGTACTCTCAAGACAGGCATAACGCGGATAGGGCTCTTATTACTGAGAGTGAAAATAAAAAACCTAACGATAAAATATTCACTCTATTTATCGGAGAGAAATCTAACAATTGGTATGTAGACTCAGGTTGTTCAACGCATGTATGCAATGATAGGAGTAAATTTCATGAATTTAATCATAATAATTCACGCGTAACAATCGCGAATGGACAGGAGATAGAATCCCTGGGTCATGGGTCTGTGAAATTGAACAAAATAAATTCCAATAACACACATAATACTATAATATTGAAAAATGTTTTATATGTACCAGAGATAGAGACAAACCTCATATCTGTAAAAGAGGCTACTGAAAATGGTTGTGTAGCAATATTTGAAAACAAATCATGCAAAATAATGCATGAAGGAGAAACATGCATTGAAGGTTACATTAACAACAATTTATACGAATGCAAAGTTAACTATGATACAACACACACTATAAACATGGTAAAAATATGTGAAAATACAAATTGCATTGATAAATGGCACATTAAATTAGGCCATAGAAACATTAGTCATATAAAACAATTGGTAAACAACAACATGGCAGTTGGGATAAAACTAGACAACTGCAAACATGATAATGCATGTGAAACTTGCATATTAACTAAATTAACGGACAATCCTTATCCCAAAAAGGCTCAGTTTAGGGCAACTAAAGCACTAGAGTTGGTACACACTGACTTGTGTGGACCAATGACAACCCCCACGGTCGGTGGAAAATACTATTTTTTAACTTTTATTGACGATTTCAGTAGATTTACAGTTATATACCTACTGAGAAAAAAGGATGAAGTTTTCACAAAATTGAGGGAATACATCGCAATGACATCAAACAAGTTCGGACGAACTTTGCATGCAATCCGCTCCGACAACGGAGGGGAGTATACCGGGACAGAATTAAACGATTACTTAACAAAATTAGGTATAGACCACCAATTCACTGTTCCCTATTCAGCTTCTCAAAATGGAACTGCTGAACGTAAAAATCGTACTTTAGTTGAAATGGCACGTTGTTTATTAAAGGATGGCAATTTACCAAATTCTTTCTGGGGGGAGGCAATAAATACCGCAGTTTACTTGCAAAATAGACTCCCAACATCTTCGTGTGAATTGACACCTTATGAATTATGGACAGGTCGAAAACTTGACCTATCGATGTTAAAACCATTTGGTTGTCGTGCCTATGCATACGTACAAAAGGTACACAGGGGAAAATTAGATAATACGGCACAGGAAGGTATATTTGTAGGGTACGATAATAGAAGTAAAGGATATAGGATCTGCACAAATGGGAAAAACATAATTATTAGTCGAACCGTAAAATTTGTAGAAAATGAAAAACAAGCGATACTTAAATATGAAACATCACAAAACAATGATGAGAAAAGTGATAATAAAAATCCATCACCAAATTTGCAAATAATAGACTCAGAGATAGATGAAACTAATGATAGTGTTGTGTCAGATAATTCACAAAATACTCCACGTAGATCACAAAGATCTAATAAAGGGGTACCACCAGATAGATTCGCATTCACATTACACAATGAAAGAATAAGTGAACCAAAATGCTGGGATGATATAATAAGTATGGAAAACCCTGTAGAAAAGGAAAATTGGATCAATGCTACATTAGATGAAATAAATTCACTTAAGCAGAATGACACCTGGGATTTAGTTGAGGTTTCACCAGGGATGAAAATAGTAGGGTGCAAATGGGCATTCAAAGCAAAATATAACAGTCAGGGCCGTGTTGAAAAATACAAAGCTAGGCTGGTTGCGAAGGGCTTTTCACAGAAATATGGAATAGACTACGATGAGACTTTCGCCCCAGTGGTGTCTCACACAACTTCAAGATTCACATTTATGTGAAATTTTGCTCTATTTTGCCATGTTAAGAAACTCGTAAATTTCCAATAACTTGCGAAATTTTTATATTGGAAAATTCATAGTCATAAATATTCATGCCAGTGTCCTAAATAATATTTCAAAAGTAGTCTGACATCTTCTTTACGATGAAAATATCTCTCAAAATTGACGTTTATATGAAATTTCGCCCTATACTGCCTTGTTAAGAAATTCGTAAATTTCCAGTAACTTGCGAAATTTTCAGAAGAGCACATTTATAGTTACCGATGTTCATTCCGGCATCAAAACTGATATTTTAAAACTGGTCTGACATTTTTAGAGTAAAAAGTTTCCATTTAATGCGCATTTAAGTGAATTTTTGTCTTATTCTCCCATGATAAGAAAATCGTAAATTTTTAATAACTTACGAAGTTTTTTAATTGGAATGTTGCAAATGAATAGGGTTCTTGCCATTGTCGAAAGTAATATTTTAAAACTGATCTGACCTCTCTGCGACAATTTGTTCGTGAGATATCGTGTACACAGACTAACAAACTAACGGACTAACACACTAACAGACACCCTACCAATTTATTTCATTTTCGGATTCCTCACACCTGAAAACGTGTAAAACAGTCAAAAAACCGAGGTCGAAAATTTTCATGATTACCTAAGTTCCCCATATCTACAGTATGATTGGGAACTAAAATTTCGGAAGACGGTTTATCTCAAGTTCTGGGGTTCGAACCCTGCGAATTGAAAGGACCTACTAAAGAAGAAGAGCACTCATATTACAGTCCCTATGTTGCGGACCCGTGTGCTCATTATAGAGTGCTGACGATTTATTCGGATATTGTGGAACCTCAAATTGTCGGTGACGTGTTGGCGCCCCTTTTACGTATCGTTAATGTTACCGGAAAAGATGGAAAGAGGATTTGCTCCTCATTTGATCGACCGCACTATTTACCCATCAGTCCAAAATCATTTGACTCTTTGAAAATCGTTATAAGGAACCACCTTGGCAGTGGCGGATTTACCCCCCCCCCCCCCAAAAGTTAAGCTCTAGATCCGCCACTGCACCTTGGTGAACTCACGCCATTTGAACGCGGGAGGTCATACGTGAAACTTCATTTTCGTCAAGAGTATCTCTCATAATGTTTGTTCCTTACAAGTGTTGCGTGAAATCTTTTCAAGATTATTACATAAACAAATCGGGTAGTGGTTTGAACTACTACCAAGGTGCTGCTTTACAAAAAGAATATGGGTTAGGTGGATTGTTTCGATCTCTTTTTCGAGCAGCGGTATCCCTTTTTAAATCAGGTGTGAAAGCTGTCGGTAAACAATTGTTTCATACGGGTGTGGATGTGCTGAATGACCTGTCACGTGGTGAAGGTATAAAAAATGCTGCCAAACGTCGGTTGAAAGAAGCTGGAAAAAATTTAACTGACAAAGCTGCTACAAAAATGAAAATAATAACTAGTTCAGGACAACGCTATAAAAAGAGAAAGCGATCGAGCAAAACCATCATTCGTCCCAAAGTGAAGAGAGTGAAGACACATGATATTGTTGTTTAATCATGTCGGGTCTCATTCGTAGATTCCCCTGCCTGTGTCAAATCTGAATTGGACTTGCTTTTGATTCCACCTACACAGACGGCTATTGAAAAAAGATATTTCATCCTCTAGCGAATATTTGAGATGGGGGACCTGTGGAATTTAACATCACGGGTAATGGCGAAGAATACATAGATTTATCCTCCTCGCACATGTACCTAAAAGTGAAAATTGTGAATGCTGACGGAACTGCTCTAGCTGATAAAGAACATGTTGCACCAGTTAATTTATTTTTTCATGCATTGTTTTCCCAAATCGACGCGAGTTTGAATGAGAGATTAATATCCTCTTCGAATAACACTTATCCAAACCATGCCTACATTGAAACTCTGTTGAATTACGGTGAAGATGCTGAAAAAAGTTTGCTAACCTGTTAATGTTTTTATAAAGACGAGAATTTAATCATATTCGACCCCTCACAAGCTGCTCCTCAAAACCCTGGATTGTTAAAAAGATATGAACTCACCAAGAAAAGTAAAATTTTAGATATGATCGGACCTTTACACTATGACATTTTCCAACAGAATCATCTTTTACTGAATATGGTGGATTTGAAAATTAAAATGATTCGAAGCACTCCTCAGTTTTGTTTAATGGCAAAGCAAGTGGCTGGACAGGAAAAGAAATATAACGTCGTGTTAGAACATGCCTCACTGTTTATTTGCAAAGTGAACCCCAGAGTTTTATTAGGACATGCTAAAGCTTTGGAAAAAAATTCTGCAAAATATCCCATTGATCCAGTTTTATGCAAGACTTATACAATACCTGCTGGAAGTATGTCTTTTATGCAAGATAATGTACTTTTAGGTGCTATGCCAAAACGTGTCATTATTGGATTGAAAGATAATACTGCCATGCCATGAGTTGTAAATATGATTTAAACCCTTTTTACTTTCATCACTACAATGTTAACATTTTAAGTGGGTATTTGGACGGTCAACCTGTTCCTATCAAACCTTTGGAATTGAATTTTCAAGATGAAAACTATATAAGAGCTTATCATCGATTATTCTCTGGTTTCAATCATGATGCTGGAAATTATATTTCACGAGAAGCCATACTTTGTATGCTTTCGATCTAAGTCCTGATTTGTGTGACGGTCCCCATCTCAACTTACAACAACAAGGAAATTTAAGAATTGAGATAAAATTTGCTACGGCGTTACAATCCACCATCTCTGTGTTTGTGTATGCAGAATTTTAGAACATTATCGAAATCACCACACGCTTTATGTGACTTTGGCAATCAATGAAAATGGACTCTCTACAAAACAAGAATATTTTATCCAGTGATACAATCACGAAAAAATATTTCTTAGATGTTTTCCCAAGAGATCATCTACCAGAGGTGGTCGTACGTTATCCCAGGGGTGGCCAACCCGCGGCCCACCGTGTAGTTTCTTGTGGCCCACGAGGAGACTAACGGTATTTAAAGTTTGACAACTTTGGTTAACGAATCAAAAATTAATAAATACGTTCTGACTTTTCGAAGTGAAAATACCTTTCAACGATTATGGTAGATAAAGAACTGCTGTAATGGAATGTTATTAGATCCATTATTCATTCTTTTTATTATAGTTTTAATATATAATCGTAATTTTTTTTTACAATTCTATTGTTAATTTTAAATGAATGAAAATAATTTAAATTAATGTATTCTTCTCCGAATTTTCATCCTGCCCTTCTCCGAAAAAAGTATATACATACATGAATCATATACTCACAAACATATATACACATATGCATATGTACAGTCATAAAATAATAATAATAATAATAGTAATAATTTCCTCCCCGACTAATTTCGCCGTAAATCATCGTAGAAACTAGCAGCTGATGCCTAATGATTGGTAATGATATCTAATTTTTAATCCAAAAAGCTTGTCGAAATTGCGGGTTGTCTTAAAAAAAAAAAAAAAAAAATTAAGTTGATGCCAGTTTTAATATGTATACATCACTTAAGCAAAATCTAACTAAACCGTCTAAACTAGGCCTTATTTCTAATTGATTGGCACCAGTCGCAAGTCTCTACATTAATTTACGGCGGAATTAGTCGGTAAAGCAGGGGGGGGGGATATTTTTATGACTGTACATACAGTGTGGCCCGAATGAATAAAATATATTTCTAATGCGGCCCACCAAGTGTTTTGGGTTGGACAGGCCTGCGTTATCCTGCTTGCCTCGTATGTAACACAGATGATTCGTCTGAACCTGGAACCCACTGGTTAGCCTTCTTCATGCAATCTGATGATGAAGTGGAATTCTTTGATTCATATGGAAACGACCCCAGTTATTTTAAAGGATCTATCCTGAACTTTGCATCCCGATTTTCACATGTGAACTATAATCCTCTGATGCTTCAGAGTGCTATAACTGCCGTATGTAGCAAATTTTGCATTTATTATTTATATTGTAGATGTAGGGGAAAAACCCTGAAAGGTTTTTTGTCAATGTTTGTAACCAAGAATATCTGTAACGACCATCGAGTCTATAATTTTGTTGCCAAAAGATTTCGTGTGTATGCTAATTTTTATCAATAAATACTTATTTGAACTGTATACATTTTGTGTCTGTGTTCATTTATCATAGTTTCCACGTCTACAACATCCTTGCACTATGATTCTTGCCGGTCCTACAGGATGCGGCTAGTCTTTTTAACACACTTTTATTAGCTTCACCTGTATGTATGTTTGTATGTATGATGTATGTTTGTAACCGCTCTGGGAGCAAACAAAAAATCTATATTGTAAAAAAAAGACTTTCCCTACGTGAACGCTGTGGCTGTGAGGTAAAGCTCCGCGCTACAAACCTAAAGGTCTAGCGTTCGAGACCAGTCAGGAGATTTTTAAAAAATGGTTTTTGTTTAATTCTAAATTATTTTAATTAAAGATTTAAATGTATGTAAATATTATGGTGTGTCACTCACGCGATTTTCTCTTACCCTGAGAGATTTGTTACATTTTAAAGAACAAATGTTTCATCCTACCATCGACAAAGTGGTTTGGTTTTACGGTATTTATCAAACTTTATATGACGAAATACCTGATGTTACTTTTGTAGAAGGGTTTCCATCGAATTATAAAGATTATTTGAATGGTAATACTTTGTTTGTGATAGATGATTTAATGGCCGAATGTAGTAACGATAAATGTTTGACTTCGTTATTCACGAAAGGTAGTCATCATTTAAATCTTCATCTTGTTTTCTAAACCCAAAAATTTTTTCAAAAAGGAAATGAAATTAGAAGTGTCTTTAAATGCTCAATACATTTTCCTGTTTAAAAATCGTCGCGACATAAACCAAATTATGCATTTGGGTAGACAGTTGTATCCCAAAAAATCAAAATTTTTTCAAGAAGTGTACGTAGATGCTACAAAAAAACCCCTTTTCGTACTTGTTTATCGATTTGAAAAATGAAATGGATGAAGACATGAGATTGTGAACTCAAATTCTACCCAATCAAATTCAGTTTTCATACAAGTATAAATAAATTATTGTGAGTGTGAACAGTCAGTTGCTAACATGACTTTGTCAAAGCAAGAACTACGTGATTTGGAATTGATTCGCACTTATCCGAAAACATTACGTAAGCATTTAAAAAAAAAAAAACTAATCATACAGTCAAAGCTATCTGTGAGTGTACATTGAATGTTTTAAAAGGAAACGTGTCTCTCTCTACTTGTCAGAAATGATCGCTGGCAAAATATAAATAGACTCTTCGAAAAATTGAAATGAAAAAATGTTCCTTATTCACTAAAAAGAAACTGATTGTTCAACAAGGTGGATTTTTAAACGTTTTAATTCCTGCTGCCATATCAGCCATCAGCACGCTCATCCATGGAATTCGCTAAAAAATTTGCTTTGGTGCCTGAAGAGGCGTTGAACAAACACACGCCTTCTCAAAAGCAATTAAGTGAATTGGATAAAGCTTTGCTAAAAATTTTAAACAGTTCCTTACCCGATTATGAAAAAGTGCAACGCTATTATGAATTACTGCAAAGAAAAATGAATTTACAAGAAAACAATCTACCGTGGATTCGACATTCTGATGAAGAAGCTGAACAACAGCCTAAACCAAGATTCTGTGAAACAAGAAACCTCATTAGTACAAGAGACAATGAAACCTGAGCAAATCAAACAAGAAATCGACTCTGATCAACTTGCTTTAACTTTGGTACCCACAAGAATGAAAAAACAAGCTTCGAAATTACTTGGATTTTTTGACAAGTCCCCACAAACTGGAATGGAATGAAACAGGCAAAGTGATTTTTGAAAATAAAAGAATACAGAACTCTAATATTGCAGACTTTTTTCATTTAATTTTTTCTACAAACAAGAAAGTACCTATTAATGCACAGGGTGAATTGTTATAAGTCCTGAAAGAAATGCATGTACCTCAAAGTTTTATAAAAAACAAAAATTTGTTATCATGTCCTATGTGAATACCTAATGTTCGGAAACAATCTCAAGTAAACCCATTTTGGATTAGTCTTAAATAAAAATCATTTTTATTCTATTTTTTGTCTCCTTATTCTTTCATTAAAATATGTAGACACTTACAAGTTTGGACAAGACCTGGGAGGTACCAGGTGGGGTGATGACATTCCCCCATCAGCTTTAGGCAATGTGGCAACTATTGGTTTCACGCGGTTGACGTCACAGGCTGGTCATTGGTTATTACTTATCGATTGTGAGCGTGGGTTTGGCGTCACGAGTTGGGGTGATAGAATCCATTCTGCTTCCTGTTCCTGCAAGTCATATTTTTACTTTCTTCTATATTCAATAGAAGAAAGTATTGGATTCGTAAAAAATTTCGACCTCGGGTTTTTGATGGATTTACACATTTTGAGAGTTGTAGAACACGATTTGACCATTTTTAGAAAACGTCTGTCTGTGTGTGTGTGACAAAATTTTGTGCCAACTATATCTCAGGAACTACTGCACAGAATTTCATACAAATTGGTATGTAATTGCACCTTGACATAAATTAGTGCCTATCAACTTTTGGTAAAAATTGTCTTACAGGTTGTGTTGCCATCCCGCTTTTTCTAAATTTTTAACATGGTGGTATAGGACAAAATTTTGTATAAATGGGCATAAAGAGAATTATTTTTTAGTAATCATTATGAAATTTACAAGAATTATTTATAATAGAGATAGTCAACTGGGAAATGTTTTTTTTGTATGTGTAGGAGCCTCGCCACACCCCCTGGGGAGAAGTCCCCCCTTGAGAGGAGTAAATTTTCAAGATAGGTATGTTTCGAAAGGTCTTGTCAATACCTTTAAAATGAATGGTTGAGCTATAAATCTGTGATAATTTAAAACAAAGTTATCGATTTTTTTTACTTTTAATGAAAACTAACTTAGAAAAAAAAAAAAAAAAACTAGTATGTTGTGGCCACCACAAGACTTCTATATTTTCCTATATACATATTCAATCAGTAACAATATAAAAAAAAAAAAAAAAAAAAAAAAAAAATTACGATTTTTTTCTAAGTTTTTTTTTTTTGTTAAAAGTAATACATATTCAACCAGTAACAATATTTAAAAAAAAAAAAAAAAAAAAAAAAAAAAAAAATTTTTTTTCTTTTTATTGTTAAAAGTAAAAAAAAATTGATAACTTTGTTTTAAATTATCACAGATTTATAGTTCAACCATTCGTTTTAAAGGTATTGACGAGATCTTTCAAAAGATACCCATCTTGAAAATTTACCCCCCCGGGTGGGAACTTCCCCCCCCCCCCCCGGTGGGGGGGCAACCGATGCCCCCACATGCACAAAAATTTTTTCCAAGTTAACTATTACTATTATCAACGAGACCTTTCGAAAGATACCCATCTTGAAAATTTATTTCCCCGGGGGGGGGGGGGGGGGGACCGATGCCCTCCCATGCACAAAATTTTTTTCCTAGCTAACTACTACTATTATCAATAATTCATATTAATTTTACAATCACAAGTGTAAAATAACTCTCTTTATGCCCATTTATACGGAATTTTGTCCTATGCTGCCATGTTAAAAATTTGCATAAAATGCGATCACAACGCCACCTATTGAGCGATTGATCCCAAAATATAATCAGCACCAGTTTATGTCAGGGTGCAACTAAATACCAAGTTTGGTTAAATTTCATTCATTGGTTCGTGAGATACAGCGTTCACAAAAAAATGATACAGACAGATAGACAAACAGACATTTTCTAAAAACTATCAATTCGTGTTCAGGATATCCCAAAACGTGTAGATCCGTCAAAAAACGGAAGTCGAAAATTTTCGCGAATCCAATACTTTCTCTATATTACATGTAGAAGAAAGTAAAAAAACGTAATTTTTTTTTAAACGGAATTTGACCAAACTTGGTATTTAGTTGGCCCCTGACAAACTGGTGCTGGTTAGATTTGGGGATCAATCGCTCAACAGGTGGTGCTGTGATCGTATTTTTTCTAAATTTTTAACATGGCAGTATAGGACAAAATTTCGTATAAATGTACAACATAATGAGAGTTTTTTTAACCTGTGATTGTAAAATTAATATGAATTATTGATAATAGTAGCAGTTAATTAGGAAAAAAATTTTGTGCATGTGGGGGCCCCTGGAAGTACCCCCCCAAGGGGGGGATAAATTTTCAAGATGGGTATCTTTCGAAATGTCTCATCAATACGTTTAAAACGAATGGTTTAACTATAAATATCTGATAATTTAAAATAAAGTTATCAATTTTTTTTTTTACTTTTAACAAGAAAAAAAAAATATATATATACTTGGAAAAAAAATCATTTTTTTTTTTTTTAAATATTGTTATTGAGTGAATTTGTATAGGAAAATATAGAAGAAAGTCTTGTGGTGGCCACAACATACTAGTTTTTTCCTTGTTCTAAACTCTGTTTAAAAATGAGCATCCATTTTTATGAAAATGGTCTTAATGACAGGGGCTATAAGAATCGATATATTGACATTTATTCTTATAGTGAGGCTGCCTTGTTGGCTTTACAGAAGTCAGTGATGACTTCTCTTGTTTGGGAGTGTTATTTCACTCTCTGTGTTCTTGCTGCTAACAATAAAATCTTTCTGTATTGGGTACCAGGTCATATTGGTATCCTGGGGAATGAGTTAGCTGACAAGCTGGCTAGGAAGGGTTCTGATACACCTTTTATTGAAATCAACCTAAAATGGATGTTATTCTATATGTTTTAAGTTTCTTAGCTATTAAATAAAGTTAAGATTTAAACAGCTAGCAATGTGTAAATGTTTAACATTTAGAGCCTCTGTTAAACTTGATTAGGAAAAATATCACATGCATACTTGCCAACACTGAAGGATCAAAATAACAGAAATTTTATAAGTTGTATTTTCAGGCTTAAACAACATTGATGGTATTTTGATGTATGATAATATTTAATAGTTGAAATTTATGGCTTAAATTGTCAAAAATCTATATGTGTAAGTTAAACTTAGTTATTAAATAAAAATAGTGAGATGCATAACAATTTTTTTCAACAAAAGCAAAAATCTAGCTTAAATAATTGAAGTTTTGAATAAATTATAGGTATAACTTTAAAATGTTCAAAATAAGGGAGAAATGTGTGAGAATAATGGAGAGTAGAAAAAAGTTCCGAAATAAGGGAGAGTTGGCAAGTATGTACATGGAAGCAAAGGTAAAGCAATAAAGCAAAAAAAAGATAAAAAGAAACTGAATTCTACAAAGAGAATCAAATTATAATTGAACTCAAATAAAGACTAAAAAGTGCAATCCATAATAACCATCAATAATCTTTATTCACACATTCATTTCTTCCGACTATTTTCATATTTTCAGACAATTTTTTACATATTATTCTACAATGGTTCAAGAACCAGTTAGCATAATATACACAAAACTAAAAAAATTAGTTCAGTCAGATCTCTGTAGCTTGCAGTTTATTGTAGAAACTTTAAAAAAAAATAGTCAGTTGTTTTGTTTAATATGCACGAATAGCAGGTGGAACTTGCTTGCATTCATTAACATCTAAAGTTTTATCAATAACAGGCCTGTAGTCTAACTTTATCTGTAAAAAATAAGAAATAAGAATAAGTATTACAAGATAGTATGAATTAAATCTAAGCTACATATTTCATAACTATTATGACTAAGTACATGGAGTTTTGATTCCTTATATTGTTACGAATTTGTAAATAATAGTAGTTATTTTTATGTAATTTCATTCAAAGAGACTTAATAAGGTTATAAAATGTTAATTTCCTGCATTTCTAGCTTGTTTTTACATTAAAACAGCTGATTTTCCTTTAAAAACCTGTGAAAAAGCTTCACCAAGGCTGGTAAATAGCATTGGTGCCAAATTCGGCGACTTTTTAACTCATTGACGACTTTTTTGGTAACCTTGGCAAGAAAATCCTTATTATTGATATCTTGAATAACTAAATTCTAACTTGATTCTTTGAGAAGTTACCAGAAAATTTTAGGTTTATAGAAGGGTATAAAAGGAAGCCCAATCTGACCAAGTCAGTCAGTTTTTTGCCAATTATCTTACTAGAAGGTGCCCCTAACTGAGTCTCTTTGATTACAGCTAATTGCTGTTTTGTTAATGCTTTGCTACCGTTTATGCTGTGAATGTGATGTTATCAGCTGTTATTTAAGCTGCGTTTCTTGGTAAAACTGAAGTTGATAGTTTGTTTACAGATCTGTAATCTTCTGGAAATAAACTTTTAAGTCTCTGCAAGATTTGCCTTTCATTCACAGACAATTCATAAACCCCAAGTATGCCACAATATATTTCCCGTTCTTTAACTAAAAACATTCAATATTATTCTTTTACTCACATTCAATCCAAATCATGCCTTTACTTTCTCAGCAGATAAATTTTCATTCAAAGAAAATATGCAATTTTATTTTTTGATTGGGTTTACTTGCTTATTTTTTTCTGAATAGAATATTTTCAAATTATGTATACTAATTTTATATATTTAAATTTAAATATTATATATAATTTTTCAAATAAATCATGCTCTGTTAAACATTTAGACTACACTTTGATTAAACAAATTTACATCAGAAAATAATTATATATATATATTTCAGACAATCATTAAAGTACTGATAAATTAAATGATTGTTATTTAAGGAAATCACATCTCATACAGAGATATTAAAAAAAACATGTGTGTCATTGTAAAAAACAACTAATTTGTTAAAAATTACACTTTAAAATACATACAAATTTTTTTTTTAAAAAAGGCATATTTAATTAAAATCATTTTAAAATTACATAAATAATTTTTCAAAGCATTTCGCCCTGCTTATCGGGGCATTATCAGGACAAATTTAAGACGTAGTTTGATAACAAGTCTAGCAACACGTTCATTATATATCATAATAAAAAACACGCGACAGTTACAGTCAAGCTTGATAAATCTGTTTGAAATCACAAGTTGTGGAAATTTAGTTGGAGCTTTATTGTGTCAACATGGAACAACTTGAAGTCTGGAAAGGTTAAGGAACTTGCATTTAGTTGGGGCTTTATAGAATAGCATGGAGTAACTTGAAAACTGTGAATGTTGAGGAACTTGTATGGAAATTTCGTTAGGTAGGGTTTGGAGAGGCGTACTAGCAGTAACAGGACAGATGACGGAGGGAAAGAAGAAGTTAGCCTGGAGTCACCTTGAAAATTAACCGAAGAATTTTCTTAGAGAAGTTGAATTTGAAACCGGAGAGGCTGGACTAGCAGTAACAGTAACAGGAAGTCAAGACTGGATGAAAAACTTTAGCTGTTTGCATCTATTGAGAAACATTCCACTGACAGATAAATTCAAATTAGCTATGTGGTTGCATTAGGAAATGCCATACCTTTGGTAGGAAAGCAGCATCTTTAGAATTAATTGAATTATGATATTTTATTATACTGATTGCCTCTGAAACTAATAATTCTGATATAATTGGTGGAGATGAGATAATTGTTGCTTGATACCAAAGAGGTGTAGCTGAGTTATCATAAATAAAGTTAACTAAGGCTGAACTCCTCCCTTTCCTGACACTGCAGATGATATGCTCTAGAATTCTTTTGCTTAAGTTTCTTTTTATTTGACTGATATAGAAAAAAACATTATTTATTTTATTGAAATTTTATAAACTCCCCTAGTTGGTTGTTTCATCACGATCGTTTAAACTTAAACATTTAATAGTTAAAGGAGATCTGAAAGGAATAAGAATATTGAATTTACGAGAAATATAATGCTTAAAATCATTAAATTCATTACAGAAAGGAAGGCTATTAATAAATTTAATTTTAGGGGTTAATGAAGAAGTACTACATATTGGAGAAGAATTAAGGCTATTTTTAATTTTGTTGATAATTATAATTATAGTAGTTCTTTTGTATGCAGCATCAATGCCTATTTGCATAGTTTTGTTCAGTTGTTTATTTTCGCTAAATTGGAATGAAGTATACTTAAGGGCCTGAGATATGCAAGAGTTGAAAAACGAATATTTAAAATTAGTTGGATGAGCAGATAAGCAGGAATAGGGAGGGGGGGGGGGAGAGTTTTTATAGTAAACATCAAACCAAATAACTGAATTATTTTTACTGCAATATATAGAAGGATCTAAAAAAGGTAAGGTTTGATTTATTTCCCATTCATAAGTAAACTTTATGGAAGGGAATTGTTTATTAAAGATATCAATAAAGTTAAAGAGGAAGTTTTTTGAATATAACCAGAGGCATTAATAGTTTCAGAGGCAATCAATATAATAAAATATCATAATTCAATTAATTCTAAAATGCTGCTTTCCTACCAAAAATATGGCATTTTCTAATACAACCACACATCTAATTTGAATTTATCTTTTCAGTGGAATGTAGGTGCAATAGGTGCAAACAGCTAAAGTTTTTTAACCAGTCTTGATTTTGTGTTACTGTTACTGCTAGTCCAGTCTCTCCGGTTTCTAATTCAACTGCTCGAAGAAAATTCTTCGGTTATTCAAGTTTTCAAGGGGACTCCAGGTTACCCTAAAAAAGGACCAACTAACTTCAGAATTGTAGCTCCAGGCTGACTTCTTGTTTCCCTCCGTCATCTTTCCTGTTGTTGCTAGTACGCCTCTTCAGACCCTACCCAACAAAGTTTCCATACAAGTTCCTCAACATTTACAGTTTTTAAGTTACTCCATGTTGACCCAGTAAAGCTCCAACTAAATAACTTGTGATTTCGGACTGATTTATCAAGCTTGACTGTAACTGCTGTGTGTTTTTTATTATGATATATATGTTGCTGCACTTGTTATCAAACTATGTCTTAAATTTGTCCTGATGATGCTTTCATAAGCAGGGCGAAAAGCTTTGACAAAATGATTTATGTAATTTTAAAATGATGTTAATTAAATATGTTTTTTTCAAAGAAAATTTGTATGTGTTTCAAAGTGTAATTTTAACAGATGTTATTTAAATAAGAATAAATTTTTGAGAACATCATGCTATGCTAGTATTTATACATTAGATTATTTCTCATTACAAATTTTTCCATGGAATAACATTGTGTGTTGGCTGCCTGTGATAATAGCTGATATATCCAAAGGAAAAGCAAATAAACAAAATATAAATATCTTACAAGCAAAATTTAGTTAAAAGTTTCTCGGATACTTTTAGTAATGATTTATAAAGAAGTCAAACCTTTCCACTGTCTTTATCCACCCAAGAAAGTGTATGCTTCCTCCAGTGCTCACTTACAGGTTTCTTTTTCTGGCCCTCTAAAGGTTTTGAATAATCATATTCATCCATTCGATCCTGAAAGGGGGAAAGTTAGATAATTATTAAGCTTTAAAGTTATTACAAAAAAATTAAATTTTAAAGTGTCAACAAATTCCCATACCAACATATCGTGGGGGGAAGGGGGGGGCGGGGGGAGGAAATGAAAAATTAGTGCACCATCAAAACTAAATAAATAGATTTTCAATTTCAAAATTAATAGTAAATTTTGTCCTTTCTAGATTTTAAAATGGGCCCAAACGATTTTATTTTTTTATTTATTTTTTTAAAGCATATGTTTGTCATGATTTGTTAAAAGATTTTGCAGGCATTTTAAATTTGCTTTAGTAAATAAATGCTGCAAAATTAAAATTGTTGAAATTTCTTAAAAGAAAAAAAGAGATCACAGGTTTTACAATTTATATGATTCTGGTAATATCTTTAAGTAGTATAGATTTCATACAAAAAATAATTAAATAAAACTATAAATGGATTTAGTGCAGTACATCCATGCAATTTGATCCATTTCAGATGACAACTTCCAGTTGAAAATTTATTAAAAAAAAAAAAAAAAAAAAAAAATAGACTTTAAGTATTAAAAATTAAAATTTTGTGCAGTTGTTTCAAGAAAATAAAAATTTCTATTTGCACATTAAAAAAAAAAAAAAAAACACTTAAAACATTTGTCAGGTTAGTAAATACTGAACTTAACAAAATCCTTTCTCCCTATAAAACACAACTTATATACGTCATAAACACCACATACACAACACCATATACATAAACACCATGACGTATAACACCGTGGTGTTATACGTCATAAACACCATAGTTAGTATATACAGTAGAGAGTAAAGGTAGAAATTAAGAAATTTGGTTGGTGGCCACTGGCCACTAGCCTTCATTTTTTTAGTGGCCACTTTTAAAAAGTTAGTGGCCACTGGCCACTCGCTGATAAAAGTAAAAGTAAAATAAAATTTCTTTTCTTTATTTTTTTCAATGTTCAGTCTCGACAAATCATTAAGAAAATAATTAAGGTAGTCAACTTTTTGAAACTCATCCACAATAATACATTTCTGATAAATTTTAATAAATGAAATAGGAATAGATTTACATAATTTATACTATGAATGTAAGAAAATACTATTCAATACAAATAATTCATATGTTTAAAATGCTCTTTTGGTTATATTATTTTATAACAGAAAAATTCTGATTATATTGCCCCTTCACTATCCTGAATGGTGTCGATTTTCTACTTTTTCAAAAAAAAAAAAAAAAAAAAAAGATTCATTTAAATATATTAGTATATGTAAATAAAAAAAAAATATTTTTTTAATAATACTTTTTTATTTTGCAAGTTTCTTTTTCCCTTTTTTTTTTCTTGTTACAAATGAATTATAAATTAATTTTTCTTTAATAATAATGAATTTTTAATAATTTGCAATTATAATCCCCCTCTCTAACTGAATTTAGAGAGTGTGGCTGTAGTCTAGATTTCACAATGAAATTGTAGCTGTCACTTTTTAAAAAGTTAATTTTGACATATTTTAAAATTAGCAGCACTAATTCATCTTAAGGATAAACAAGATCTTAAGCTCAATCATTAAATGATAATTCAATAGAAAAAAAAAAAAAAAAAAGAAATCAATTTTAAGATATTATCAAATTTGTAATTTAATGGTCTGTAGTATGTAGTACATCAGTGTAACTCAGATTAGGCATAACAAATTACATATAATTGAAAAATAAAATAGTAAAAGAACAGAATGCCTTCAAATTTCTTTCCCTTTTGTAAAAAAAAAAAAAAAAAAAAAAAGAGGCTTTAAATGTGCGTTCCAACTTTCTTTTGAAGGACTTTTTTACTTTTTTTGGACGAATGTGAATTAATTTTGGACATTTGGAGACGGGGCTATTGAAGTGAAAATGCGTCGAATGACGTTTTTATTTTTTCTGCGAACGTAATACAATCGGAGTTTCAGCCGATTGATTATCTCACGAGCTTCCTTTTCGTCTCTTTCTCCCGAAAGTCGGCCGAAACTCTCATTTTGACATTTTTAAAAAAATCAAAATCTAATACTTTTATAGAAAAATGGAAAAAAGCCATACGTTTTTTTAGTATATGAATAAGACTACCTGCCAATTTCCAGTGTTTACTGTTAAAATTGACTTCCGAAAATGTCTGTAAGTGGCGATGTCAGATTTGAGAAAGCCTGAATTCGAGGCGCACGGTGCGCTTACTGCGAAAACGCCGCCGTGCGATCCAAGTTTGCATTGGAATGTGTTGGCCTGGTAATATATTTAATCTTATCACTTTGTGCAATTTGCATATGCAGTTGATATATAAATATATAAACTTATTTAATTTATATGGATTGAAAGTATAAAAAGTATCAAGTCTAAAGTTTAAGTTAAACATGTTATTAAAAGAAAATATTCAGTTAATTTAAGTGAAGTAACTTTATTTATTTTTATTAAAATAAAAATATGTTTTTGTTACTTACAGCATTTTAGCTGACAGCTTTATCTGTTCTTTAATTACTAGGAAAATATGTTGTTTTTCTTTAGCTGTGCTATCACGTCACTACTACAGCTTGCCGGTAAATATAAATGAATGTTTACTTTTTCACTCACTAGGCGGCATCAAATTTCGCGGATGAAATCATCATGCTAATTCGACGCCATGATGATTACGTCACTCTAACCACAATCCTCTCTGAATAGTATAAAAGGTGTTGAGGAACGTGGCTAGGGGCGGTTCCGGCTTTTGTTTTGCTTTTACGTACTTCATTTTCTGTTTGTTTGTTTTATGTTAAAGTTCAGCTGTCATGTTATAGTAATAAGATATTGGAGTCGCCGGCAGTTGTTTACAATAAGTAAAAGATTTCATCATATTAGAAGATGTATTTATAAAGTAACAGTTTTATTTTATCTTTATTTTTTATATGATAAAAGCTCCATTGTCTAGTGATGAAGATTAACTGCTTATAGTATGAATATAGTTTTAAAAGCTGTTTACTGGCCACTGTTATAGTCAGGAGTTAAATATGTTTATTTATCTATTTCCTTGTTTAATTTTAAAAGTTTTATATATTTTTGTTTTATCTCAATAAACTTATATTTTTGTTTTTAAAACCTTCTCTGTTTTATTTACAAGTTTAGTTTTTAGTAATTTCATTGACAACTCAAATTTTATTTTAAAAGAGAAAGCATTTAAACCAAAACGGTTCCCTGCATATAACTCTGCTAAATTAATCTGTCAATATATATATTTAAGTTTATTTTATTTACTTTTATGCTTTCAGTAAAAGATTGGATGCCTAGTTAAACCAGCGTCCAACAGAATGGGGTATTCTATAAAGAATGGGTAGAAGAATTTTAAGTGTTTACTATCAAAATTGACTTCCGAAATATGTTTGCAAGTGACGAGGTTAGATTTTAGAACAGCCTGAATTCTTTGCGCGCCGCGTTTACTGCGAAAAAGCCGCCGCGCTATCCAAGTTTGCCTTGGAATGGGGTATATTTTATAAAGAACGGGTAGAAGAGAAGTGGCCACTGCAGTGGCGACCAAAATCAATTTTTTTAGTCGCCACTTTTAAAAATCTAGTCGCCATGCGGCGAGTGGCGACCGCTAATTTCTAGCTTTAGTAGAGAGTCAAAAATCCGCACAGCTCAGGACCAGAGGTTGTGCGGATTTTAGGATTTTGCGGATTTCGGGGCCCATAAAAAATGATTTTCACTTTGAATAATAAAAACAGAATATTATTCAAACTAAACACATACTAGTGAATAATAACACTGAATATTAAATTACTAGGTACATAAGAATAATAATGAACATTAACAAAAAAAATATAATAAAAATATAAATAAATATGGAAAAAAAGATTTGTCAAATTTAGATAAAATCTGTTCACATGTAGCTTTTAAACTAAACTTGAACCTGCATGATTTATTTATTTTTTTTTATTTATTGTAAATAGTAGTAACACAAATTTATTTTTCTACGAATTTTATTGAGTTCTTCCTTATAAATTATGCCTTCATCAGAAAGCATTTTTAAAAATTAGTTTGTGATTATTTACCTGATTGATATCATCATATCACAATAATCATTATTTTCTTTGGATAAATTTAATATACTGTTAATAGTTTCATTAGCAGCAACTTGGCTCTTGCAGTCTTTCATATTATTATTATTTTCTTTTTCTTTTTCGTAATCATAAAATGCAAACATAAAATCTGTATTCAAGATCTTTTTCAAAAATCCTGATTTGCAGTTTTGTAACTTATTAATAGTGAATTTCATTGTTTGTATCTGACAAGCTGTGCGGATTTCGGACTTTGGGGGATTTTAGGTCGGCGGATTTCTGGCTCTCTACTGTATATATATACATATATATTATTATTAAGTTATGTATAATTATAAACAATATAAGTAAAAGTAGTCTATGAATGAAATATTTTAACAGACCCCCCAACTTTAAATTTCTATCAAAATCATTTTAGTAGTTTCCTAGAATACCTGGTTTCTGTTACATTTTGATCCAGGCAAAGCACAAGTTAACATCGATTGAATTTTCCTGAAGAAGATAACACAGACTGGTTTTTCATTTCAGAAAACCTCTAACCTCTTCCCTCCCCCCTAAAAATCATTCCAACAGTTTCCAGGAAAACTAAGTTTCTGCAAGTAGAGTGCAATTTGCCAGTGAATGCTTTTTATTCTGAAGATAAGGATATTTCAGTTTGAACTGTTATCTGAAAAATACATTAACTCTAAATTTTCATTAAAATCCTCCGAGTATTTTTAAAGGAAAGAAGTTTCTGCTATATTTCCCTGGACACGCAGATTACCAGTGAATACTAATTTCCATGAAATTTTGACCAATTTAGATTGAACTGTAAACCCAAAAAGTTCTTAACTCTAATTAGGTATCAAAATCATTTCAATACTTTCCAAAGAAAACCAACTCTCTGTCATATTTTGCCAAGGGAGTGAGGATTAACAGTGAAAGTGAATCCTAATTTTAGTGAAGATGAGAAAAAGTCAAATTGAGTTTTTATCAAAATTGTTAGAACCATTTTTGAGAAACCACTTTTATTCTAAACTGTACAATTATAACATATTTGAAAACATTATTGTGTAAAGAAAAATAATGTTTATGCCAATCTTCGTTTGCAAAATTCTATTCTGAAAATTAGAAAATTCAGTTACTGATTTATATAAACTGCCTAAATACCAAACAAAAATTTCAAAAGTAGTGAATCAGAATGGTCATTACAGAAATATCTTTTCTTGAACTATCTTATTAAAAAAAAAGAAAAAAAAGAAGAAGAAAGAAAGAAAAACTCTATAAAAAAAAATGAAAATTTAATAGAATAAAAATTAAACCTTGAAATCCTCTCGGGCATGAGCTCCCCGACTTTCTTTTCGTGCTTCAGCAGCATACATAGTCTGTACAGCATTTAACATCAAATTTTGAAGCTCTAACGTTTCAACAAGATCGGTATTCCAAATCATTCCCCTATCAGATATCTAAAAATATAAAATATATAAAATGCAACAATCACGAAGATCATTCAGTTAAATAGTTAAAAATATGTTTTTTGTAGATCGGTACCTTCAAATCTTGTAAACCTTGGAAACATTCACCAATCCTTTGAACTCCTTCTTTCAGGCTTTCACCAGTTCTGAACACAGCAGCATGATTTTGCATAGTCTAGGTGTAAAAAAAAAACTGTCAAAACAAAAGTGAAACATATAGAAGTCAAATTCCACAATTTTCCAAAGCACAAAATAAGTTAATTTCTCAGTTACAATTAAAACACATTTATAAATATAAATGAATTATAGCAATTTTCATATGGCTCACCTTCTGCATTTGAAGTCTAAGTTCAGATGTTGGAGTCGAGCCATTAGCATGTCTTATTTTATCCAAGTTTGCAACAGACTCTTCTCCATCAGTCTAAAAAAAATAAAGTTTTCTTAGGGGAAAAAAAAAGCAAGATAATTTGTACAAGTCTTCTTTTCTTCCACATTCGTACTGAAACAACATCATACACATGCATTATCTATTTATTATCATAACAAGGAGGTAAAGAAAACTAATAAGAAACACTCAGGAACTTTGATACACCAATCAAAACCCAAATTTATAGGTAATTATATGCAATCAGAACAGAAATAATGAAGTTTGAAAATTTCACTATTCAGTTGGTAATTGTGCTGTCGTATAGTATTATAGTAAAATAAAGTTTGCTATAGTTTTTATAGTGAAATTAAAAAAAAACACCCATATCGCACTGAAACAATTAACAAAAAACATCAAATACAGTGGAGCACCATTTATACGTTTTTCAAGGGACCATTCCTAAAAAACGTATAACTGAAAAAAACGTACAACTGAAAATTCGTTTTAACATTAACACACAATAAAGTATCATATTAATAATAAAAGTCTAATGAATTTTCATGATTTCCTTTACATTTATTCGAATAAGATATATTTTTAATTATATTTAAAATATTTTTAAAACGTTGAATAAAAATTAAATGATAATTAAAAATGAAAATTTTTTCAAGATTTTGATTTTAACCTTTAAAGACAAAGCCTTTTGTTCTCTAAACGAAGATGACATTTTTGCAAATGATTAAAAGGAAGGAAAGAAAAAAAAAATTGTTTCTCCAACCATAATGTCAAATAAACATAAGAAAATTTTCCAAGTCGCCCAACGGAAGTGAGTAATAAATCTTCAAGTTTACAAAATGTCTATAAAGTTGCGGGCTTTTTTCCTTTCATACCCCATTCCTGGAATCAATTAAAAGAGAAAGTGGGAGGTCTTCAAGAAGTTACTGGCTACTTGTATACCTACCATTCAACCCAGTCGCCAATTGCTTATCTCTGAAAATTTCTCTAACATCCCCCTTCCCACAGGCCAAAAAGTGTCTACTAACATTTTATGTAACTGCATAAAAGTACCAAAAAAAAAAAAAAAAAATTGTGTATGGCAGCAAAAATTAATAATAATAATAAAAAAAAAAAATCTATATTGTCCAGTGACACCTATAAAAATTAGGGATTTTTCCTCTCGTATCCGTATATTATTAATTTAAATTAAGGTGTACTGATCCAAATTCTTCATTTGAGATAAAAATGTTTCCTCCACTTGTGTAAAGTAGCTTTTGAATCGGTTTTTATAATAATCATTTTCATTGAATTTTGTGTCCTATAAAATGACCTCTTTTTAAAAATTTAATGTCTTCTATTTTCTTATAAAATAAAAGACAATGTGTAATTTCTCCTCTTTTTCCAATAAAAAATTTTGGTTACCTTATACATAAAAAATAGAGTAAGTCATATTTTGTGGCGAGTAACTTTTTTTTTTCAGCGAGTGTAATCTAAGTTGAAATTTCGGGCCCTGATAAGAAATTTATTTTAATTTTGCCGATTTTTGTGGAAACCCATTTGTTGATCGTAGTTAAGTGTACATTTCCAAAACTAATTTTTCCTAATTTGATCCTTGCAATTATTTCATTTGTTCCATCAGTGCAAACTTCTACTGTATTTGAAAAAAATATGATATAAACCTTTAAGTAAGAAAGTTTTGTACTGCTTCTGATAATTTATTGTCTATATATTATCGGAAGAGGGGCAAAAGAGTAAAATCGGCGGATTTTGAGAGATTTAGCTAAGCATCGATTAAAATTTTACGGTCGGTTAACTGCCTGTAAAAACGGACTTTACGAACTTAAAGCAAAAAAAACAAAAAAAAAAAAAAAACAGACTAATTAGTGGGAGTCCTGGTACTTACTGGAGTTAATTCCATAACAGCAGCACCAGGTTTATCTGTTTCAGCTATAGTATGAGCACAAGCTCTTCCAAAAACAACCAAATCCAGTAATGAATTTGCTCCTAAACGATTGGCTCCATGAACTGATGCACATGCTGCTTCTCCACAAGCATACAGACCAGGAACTACTTTGTCACCTTGAGCAGGATCATAAGTTATAACCTGGAAAACATATTTAAAATTTTAATATTAATAAAAGTTTTATACAAGGTATTTGATATGAATTTTCTAATACAAGAAGAGAATTAGAACTATTAATAATAATTTTTTGCAAAAAATGTACACAATGGAATATAAACATAGAAAATAGGCACTACAAAATATAAAATGTTAACTTAAATGTTGTTGACAAGTTTTCTTTTTCTACTTTTATATTTTTTAAGCAATATTTAAAATAACTGATCAAAACTGCATTCACTACCAGTATTACTCAATTGGTGCATGTTAGCAATATATATCAATAAGAAACATTATTTTAGAATATAATGTCATCCATGATCAGACTCTGTGAATACTAATATGCATCCAATGTAGATGCCTAAAGATGGTAACAGCAGTGCAATGTTACAAATGTATAAGGAATACTTTTTAAAAAGGACCACAGAATGTTAGTGCAATTAAGTTTATGAAACTTATATTTTCCATATCAGCAGACAAAAAACAGATCAAATAGCAACTTTATAATGCAGAGAATAGATGAAATGATGTCACAAAAAAAAAAAAAAAAAAAAAAAGCTATACCAAATCACAAGTCTTTACAGTTTAGTCGCAGCAGTAAGCAGGTCTCCCCCCCCCCCCCCCCCTCAACAAGTGAATTTTAATTAATTCAATATTTTGAAAGTTACCATAATGACAAATTTTCAAATGGCTGCCATTGAAACAAAATGTAGGATAAAGTTCACTATTCAATTTTGGTTCAAATTAATTCATTATTTCAAATGTTATGATGGTGGATTTTCAAGTGGCTGCAACTTGGCAAAAATGGCAGATCAAGTTAACCAACAAACCCATCCAAGACATCCAAAAGTCCTCTGTCCAACTTTGTACTGAATTAATTCAGCATTTCAAAAGTTAACATGATGACAAATCTTGAAGTGGCAATTTGATTTCAAGTGGTTGCCTGCCACTTGGAAACGAAATGGTGGAACAAGTTGTCCAGTAAACTTGTCCAAGATATTTGTAAGATAAGTTCACTGTCCACCTTTGGTTTGAATTAATCCAGTATTTCAAAAGTTATTATGATGAGAAATTTCTAAGTGTTCACCAATAGAAAGCCAAGTGGCTGATGAAATTGCTCAGCAAACTCATCCAAGATATTCAATAAGTAAATCCACTGTCCAACTTTGATTCAAATTAATTCAATATTTAAAAAGTTATTGTAATGGCAAATTTTTAAGTGGTAGCCTGATTTCAAGTGACCCTAATTTAAGGCATCTGCCATTTCGTATCAAAATGACAGATCATTATCAAGTCCATTAAACAGGGTTGTAATGATTTAAAGCAATTGATTTAAATCAAATTACTTTTTTTTTTTTGAAAAAAAAAAACACTGATTTAAATCACTTATTTTAAATACCAAAGTTATTGGCTTTAATGGAATGAAATTGTTTATCTAGCTTATTTTTAACTATCAGGCTACGCCTGCTTCGCTGGTCACTATATTTAAATGAATTTTCAAAAGAATTGGATCAGTATTTACTTTTTACATCACATTATAAATAAAAACTTGCAAAATAATAATAATAATAATAATAATTTATAAATAAATAAAAAAAACATTGAAATTGCTCTAGACCTTGCTTGGCAGCTCTTTTTTCTGCCTGTGCTACATCAGGGGGTCCAGGTTCCCACAGTCTGCAAAAAGGTCTTTCCCGGGCACTTCAATCTGGGTATTTATCGACGACATGTGGATCTTCTGTTATTTAAGAACTACGATTTTAAAGATGACTGTATCTCAGCACCTATTATATGTTTTTGTTTTTGAATCATGTGTTTTATAGCCCCGTTATTTTCACTGTATTACAATTTGATTCCGACCAGTATAACAAAATAACATAAAAAGTAGATTTTCTTTTAAAAGGAATTAAATACATGAAAATCTAATAAATTTTAATCAGTTTAATCCTTTTCCACTAAATACTACCATTTTTCCCCCAATAAATATTATAAATTAAAAAAAAAAAAAAAAAAAAAAAAAAAGATTTTTATTTTAAAGGAATTAATTTAAAATGAAAAATAAAAAGTTGTTATACTATAAAAATTGTACATAAACATAACAATTTATTTATATTGCATTACCATTTGATTTTCAATAAATATAATAAATAATAATAAAAAAAAAATTACCTTCAAATGAATGTATTAAATAAAAAATAAATTGTGAAATAATCATTGCTAAGATACGCAGATGATTACAATCAAAGAATTAAATTTATGAAAAATGAAGCATTAAAGCCAATATTTAAAACCGAAAAAAAAACATTAATTAAAATAAATTAAAATTCAAAATTCAAAAAAATCTCAATGAGGTGCACACCTGCAGGGTCCCAGGTACCTATATGCCAAATTTGGAAGTTCTGCGATCAATAGTGTGAGCACCAGAGCACAGACAGACACACACACAGACATTTCTCTTTATTTATATAAATTATTTCTTACATAAATTTAAAAATACAATTTGTAAAATATAACAAAATATTTCATTAGACGAGATAGTATTTCTCATTTCTTGACTTTAGATTCATCTCTACTAAGCAACATTAATAAACACAAAAATAAATTATACCATAACTTTTTCAATTATTTGCACATTTTATTATATATTTTAATAATTCATTATATTTTAATTATTTATACAAGTACAGCCTTATGACTCGTATATGAATTGTAAATATTTAATTAGTGTATAATTCATTGATTAATATCATATATATATTCTAGTTCGCCTTTTCCCATCTTGCAGTTGATATTATGAAAAGAAAATATTTCCTAGTTTGATTAGCTCTCATACCAGTTTGTTATTTAATATTGGCTCACATGATATTTTAAAAATAATAGCATATTTTACATTGTAGAATTTAAAAAGCTCTGAAGGCTCCAAAAGGTTTTTAAAACATCATAACCTTTTAATTTAACTACATATAATCAGTTAAATACAGTTTAAGGCTGCTGTCACTGCTTGTTTAATGAATTGTATCCTCTAAATATAAAAAAAGATAAAAGAATATCTGAAAGTATTAAGATGGTAATGAAATTGTGAATTTTGTTAATGGGTAAAGTGTGAAAAATTTTTCTTGATTCAAATGATTTTTGTTAAACCTAAGTAAGAATTTTTTAGGATATAATCATTATTTTTTTTCCTTTAATTAATTATTATTTTTAATTTGATTAGAAACTGCGAGTAAAAATTTCTTTTTCTTAATACATTGCTTTAGTTTTATGTCATTTTTCCTATTAAATTACCCTTTTTACCCCATTAGCATATTTTGCTGCTACAAACAATAATTAAATACATTAAAATCCTAGTAAAATAATAAGTGTTAGTAATCTGACAGGAGCAGGATAATAATAATTAAAAAAAAAAAGGTGAACTCTAATGTTAATTATGGAGAAAGAATATTTCATAATTTATTGTTTGCATTTATTCAGCTAAGGTGAACAGACCATTCTTGCTCAACTCAATGTATAGGATAAAAGAAGGTATATTTTTCAGTAATAACAATTACCAAGTATAATAAAGTCTTTAGTTGAACTATAGCCGTTGATCGAACGTGGTAGTATTTCAGGTTCAATTAAGCACAATCTCATTCTTAATACAGGTAAAATAATAGAAGAAACTGTTGAGGCGCCAAAGTCTATTTTATTGAATTTCTAAAATATTCATCATGATGACAGTATGTAGTAATACAATAAAATACATCTTTTAAATGATTGTACAGAAGATTTTCAAGGATGTGCTATAAGGGGCGGGGTGTGAGAGAGAAGTAACTTTCTAAACGTCTTCTTAAGCCAAGAGCTGTACGCAGAGCCCAGTTTACCCATTTAAGGGCCCGGGGCTGAGATAATAGCGGAGCCCCCCCCCCCTACACACACACACACACATTTTACTTTTTCTTTAATATGAATGTTCATCATTTGTTCATCATTAGATAAAATTTTACAATGGTCATATTAGAATGAGATTCTTATTACCATTTAAATGAACTCTGAAACTGCAAAAAATTAATTTAAAAAAAATATATATATATTAACAACAAAAGAATAACTCACCGACCAAAGGAAAAGTTGCTGCATCAAAAACTTTAATGAATATATTTTACAGAATAAAAAAATTAAATTGGCTTCTTCCTAGCCTTTGCCGCACTGAAAGTTTCAATTACATCTTTAAAATCCAGGTTGCTTGTTAAATCGTGCTCTGAACACAGCAAAGCCAAACATTGAGGCTTATTCGGCTGCATTTTTGCTCTTCGAAGAGATAGAACTCTCTCTAATTTAGAGTTTGCTCTTGTTAATAATTTTACGTGGCGGAAGGAAACAGATTATATTATTCTCTCCCCCCACACCTCTCATCTCTTGAATGACTTTTGAAATTTTCAAATTTTAATGCATTTTTTAAAAATATTATTATTATTATTTTTTTTTTTTTTAAGTTTAAGTACTAAAAGAAATTTTCAAAATTTGTCTTTTTAAAATATTTTTACATAACAGTATCAAGGATTTTAATTTCTGACTGTAAAAACCGAATTTAAAAAAAATTACATTTTTTTTCTATTTACTGAGTTTTCTTGGCCCCATCTAGGGCCCCCTTGTTCACTGGGCCCGGGGCTGCAGCCCCCTCAGTCCCCCTTAAACTGGGCTCTGGCTGTACGGCGAATGTGTGGGGGTGTCAGCGAATGGTGCATATCTTTAGCAGCCAAAACTCATAACCCGGCGGAATACTTGCCAAACGATCACCAAACATACTTCTTTGTTCTTGGTATTAATCTAATGCAAACTTTTAAATTTTGAGAGTCGGTTTTAAATTATATTAACCTAATTGTTGGCATGCTTGATTACAGCCAAATGGATGGGGTGATTTTATGATATTACGACACAGGAAATAATAATTAGATCTACATTGCGCAATTTTAAAGAAAGTGGTGCCATCAGAAATATCTACTGGGAATATAATCTAATTTAAAGAACAATTTATTCTGCAAACCAATACGAATTCTTTTAAAAAATTGCGAACAACTTTTTATTAGCTTTATTTAACCTATGAAATTTTAAGTTTATATTTTATTTTAAAGAATAATTTAATCATAAAGGGCTAGATTTATATTTTAATCTAAATGAAATTTTAATTTATGGGTTACATTTATAATTCCAAATATATGAAATTTTGATTTATGAAAGATGCATTTTAAGCAGAATTTAATAATTAATCTATATTAAAATTAATCCCTCTTTTAAGGAACCAAAATGCAAATTATTTCAATGAACCTATAACTAATTTGAAATAAAATTAATTTCTTTTTCTTTCTTTTTTTTTTTTATTATTATTAATTTCTTATGTAAAATAATGTACAAACTTATTATTCAGATTTTTAAAGAAATAAATTTAAAAGTTAATTTAATTTATTTGTCTAAAAATGAATGTATGTGTGGAAACTTCTCCACACCAAGCATTAGATATTAATATTCTTTAAGATGTTTGTTCCAAAAATTAAAACAATTTACATCAAATTATCATATACTGACCTGTCCTCTGTAATTTGTTGGAACACCACCCATGTTATAATGCACTGTGGGTAAAACAGGGATTGGTTCACGTGTTACATCGACACCAGCAAATATCATAGCTGTTTCAGAAATGCCAGGTAAACGAGTAGCTAGCTGCTCTGGTGGCAAATGATGAAGTTGTAAGTAAACATGATCTTTTTCAGGACCACAACCTCTTTAAAATAACAAATAGGAATATTTAATTCAAGAAATATAAATATATAAAGATGAAGTTTTTTCAGTCAAGATAATTATTACTGACATTTAATCACAATAAAAGGAAATTTCTAATAGTAATCTAAATAATTTTACGATCTTTTTTCAATTTCTTATAAATATGAATAAATTGATAGATAAATATATATATACATACTATAACTATCCCCCACCCCATAGGTAAAATTCTCAGTTTTTTAATTAAAGAAAAAAAAATTATGATTTTTAGAACAATATATATGTTAGTTCTCAAAATATTTAAAAAATCACAAGCTGCTGTTTAAATATGCATAACTTTATTTATTGTATAAATTCAACTTATAAAACAGCATGTTTTTAAAACAATGATGAGATTGTGTACAGTTTCAGTTTTTTTTTTTTTTTTGGTCATTTTGCTAAAGTCAAGATGTTAAAATATTGGATTTTTGATGACAAAACCATCTTATTAGAATACTAGAAAAGCCCCTGTTCGGGAACGAACCGAATTCTGAATGCGGGAAAAATTTCAAAATCAAACCCAAAATGTACAAAACTCTGCCTGATGCTGTTTGCGTGCCAATAGATCAAAGTTTGTTAACGAAACCATTTTTAAACTCATGAAATCAATTAAGGTAATGAATCAACGAAGGCTTTGCGTGCTTCGCTGGTCACTATATTTAAAGGGAACTCTTTTCTATATCGCTTTATAAATAAAAAAATCATGAAACTGCTCAAAAGACCGCTTCCTGTACACACTGCCTTCGGCAGCCACCCAATCATTCGCAGACTCTCAGGTGCCTGTTAGAGGTGAGTTCGGGCTCTATTTTGACAATCCGAGCACGCCCGGGCCCGAAAAATTTTTGAACTGAGCTCGCCCGAGCCCGAAAAATTTTGTGTGATCAGAGCCTGAGCCCGATATTGAAAGTGGTACGCTATGCAACGCATACACAATAGTAAAAAAATTAAATACCATTTTCATTTTCAATTAATTTTCTTATTATCAATCCTCAATTTAAATTAACTATAAATGTTATTATAACAATTTATAATGTCTGTGTCTCTGTATACATGTATATATATATATATATATATAATATATATTTATAGTGCAGCCCATTGTTTATAACTCGCCTATCGGGGGACAAAAAATTTATCCGAATGAGTGATATAATAAGGCCCAATATAACGAAGGAGGAAGGATTACTGTATAACACTATGACATAATATACATCCCGTTGAAAAAAAAGTTCTATTTAGAAAAAGGAAAGTCAAAGCTACTAAGGTTTGCAAGATTATTTTGCGATTTATTACCTATCATGACTATTATGGCATTACTAAATGTGCTCTCAAAATGAATAAAATTTCTTTTCTTTTTCCTTTCTTTTTTTTTTTTCTTTTTTTACATTTTCCAGTTAGTGAAGAATAAAATACTGCAAAAGCACTTATTTTCGCGATTTTCGCGAGCCCATCGTAATCGCGAAAATTTAAGCCTCGCGAAATACTTTTATTTTTTAGCAGCAAATAATAATAAAAAAACAGAAAATTTTCAATTACCAAAACTCACATGCATATTGACGGTCCGAATACGAGAAAAGTGAAAGTGAAGGGGGTGGGGTGATTACATTTTCGGTGCAAAAGGGGGGGTCAGATGTCCCTAGTTTGATAAACAGCATGAGAAAAAAGGGATTCAGAAAAGAAAATTGTTTGGGGTGGAATGTGCGCGTTGAGCCAAAGCCAAAGTTGATGTATAAGCACCGTTGTAAGCCCAAATTGTTTTTAGAGCGATGAGGAGGTGGGAACGAACTTTTCGGACAAAAGGAAATTTCTTAAAATGCCTTATGCAAAAGGGGTTCTATATTTAGGTACTTTTCAACGTTAGGATTTTTCAACTATCGGTTCTGTTCATATAAAATTCGCGAAATTTTCAGCTCACGAAATCACCGATATTTTCATTTTCGTGAAAATTACGGCTTGTGAAAATAAGTGCTTTTACAGTAAATGGAACTTTCAGCTTGAATCCGAGCCCGCCCTAGCCCGAAGACTTGCGCAAGATTTGAGCCCGTCTCATTTCTAGCTGCCTGTTCCTACTACCTGTAACAATACCTTACTAATGGGCTTCCATTTAGGTGCTTATCAGTAGGAGTGGACACTGTCACTATTTCAATATCACGATATAGTGTCAAGGCAAAATCATGATATTGCGATGTATCACGATATTGGACTTAAATATTTTCGAATCCCTTTCATAATGTTAATTTAAATGTCTGGATTTAAATGAAATTTGGACTGATAAAAGGCTTGAATTGAAGAAGCAGACCCATTATATTATAAAATATACAGAATACACTAACTTCTTTTATAGGTACAATTTCTTATTAATGCAACACCATATCAACACTAATATAGAAAAACGGATAATGGAAACACATATATGCAGAGACTTAATTCATATATTACAACATTTTTACTTAGCAGTATTATATCACTTAAACATATTCAACTATCTCAGCTATTAATTTTACTATTAATTTTTTTTATATTTTTTTAAATACATAATTAACACAATAAACTTTTGCAAAATCTCCAGCATTAAAAAAAAGCACATATATAGATTAAATATATATTTTTTAATCTTTGGTCTATAAAGAAGAACAAATGATTATTATTCAGTCATTGATATGGATAGGTTGATGTAATAAATAGACATTAAAAAAAAAGGGGGGAGGGGGGAGTGAAAAGCTAAATCTAAAAAAAGCTGAGTAATCTTATTCCTGTTAAAGCAATATTCACATCAAAGAACAATACATTATCTATGTCTATTGAGGTTCTTATATTATAAAAATTTAAGGAAATAAGGAAATTAATAACAAAAGTCTCTAAAAGTTTCATATAGAATGAAATCTACAGTTTCATACAACATGATATATCTTTAAATGTTAGCATAAAATATCAGAAATGAAGACAACGTGGTTTTTAAAGGTAATGTGAATACTTATTATACAGCTGGCATTAAAATATAAAATCTATACCCCCCTTTAATTAATAATAGATATATCTATGCAAAATAATTAAGAGAAATCAAATAATGAATTAAAAACTTTTATAAATTCATTACCTTCCTTCTCTAATTTCAATAGTCATGGCCCTGGAAACAACATCCCTAGAAGCAAGATCTTTAGCAACAGGAGCATAACGTTCCATAAATCTTTCACCTTCACTATTTATTAAAAACCCACCTTCACCTCTGCATCCTAAATTGAATAAAATTAAAAAAAATATGTTCCATGCATTAAGCATACATCTATAAATGCATTAATATGAGAGAAAATTTATATAAATCGAAGAAAAATGTGTTCATTATCTATTTGTTTATGCAGTGGTAGAAGCAATCACTTTATAAAATATAGAATTTTTCTTATGAAAAATATAGGACATTCCAGAAATTTATTGTATGCAAAATATTATAACAAAAAACTATTACTGTGCAATATTTATTTATACAGGGTTGCTACACAAATCAGGAAAAAAATTCCCCAAATTTTGAATGTCTCTTTTAAAAATAAAATATGTTAATACGCAATCATGTAGTATTAGCACCTAACACATCTACAAGTCAATTGAATATATCAACTTCAACGGTATATCAATTCTAATAATTTACATACAGTTGGAAAAAATCAAAATTAACTTTATTTCATTATAACTATAAGGCATTTAAATTTTAAAAATCTAAATTATAAAACTAGGCAATTTACAGTTAAAAACTGAAATTAAACTTTATTATGAAAAGATGTTCCAGAAAATTTCTAAATTTCCTATTTATGCAAAGAATTTTGAAATTCCCGGGATTTTAATAGATCTTTTAAATTCCCTGAATTTTTTAAGTTTTCTCTGAACTCTATATACTGTAACAACCCTATTATATATAGTTAGTAATATAAAACTAAAACACTTTGCAAATATAATAAGTTAAAAAAAAAATTAATGCAAAATCTACGATCACATATACAAGAATTACTTAAAAGATAATCATTGCAAATATAGTAAACTCTTGATTATCTGTAGAATTGAGTGGCACAGGTTCCACAGATAATGCAAATTGACAATTTGCACGTTTTCCGATTTTATTCTTATATAATAGAGTATCAAAAGGTAAGAAAATAAATACAAACATTTTCTTAATTTGAAACCTAATGACTGATTTATAACAATTTTAACATCGCACTATTTACTGTATCAAGAAAACGCAGTATAATATACCGTGACATCATTCTTTATGACAACAAACGGAAGTAATTGTTGTTTACATTCGATTTTTCGCTTTGCTTTGCATCTTGATCAGTGAAATACATTTTGTATGTTATAATAACGACAGATATCGTAGTATAAATATTGTAGTATAAAAATCGTAGTATAAATATTGTATTGTACCATTTTGCCTAAGACAACAGCTAATGCTTCTCAAAAGTTATTCTTTAGCATTCCACAGGATCCTATTAAACAAAAACATTGGACAACCGCCATGAAAAGAAAACAATTGAAAATAATGATAAGGAAAAATAGTGATAATCATATTAAATGATAATATGAAAAATAAATGCTCAGAAATCTTATAAACAATTGACAGTTATGAAAGTTAAAGCGAATTGCTGCTTACTAACCAGGCTAACGAAATGTAAACATTGAAGCATCATAAAGTGTGACGTCAGGCAGCGATTTGAAGTCACGTGACTTTTGGTTAATTTTAAAGTTATTTTTTTAATTAATGAGAACTTTTTTTGCATTTTTAATAAACTTTTTGAAATTTATGGGCCTGAAACTACCAGAAAAATAGGATTTTGTTCAAATCCCCCATATGTGCAAATTCCTCATTGCGGATAAATCGCAAACAGCCTGAAAAATGATGAGCAAATAGATAAAATTTCTCTAGCTCAAAAACTTGATTATATTATACAAAACATAACACAAACAGTGAAAATATTCACAGTACAGAAAAAATATTTGTATTTTAAAAGTACTAAAGGTTGTAAAAACAATAAAGTAGAGTTACTATTAATCTAAAACACAATCTGTAAGTTAGTTTATCCACTAAATTAGTACAGACAGCAAGTACTGTTACAGTAAATTAAACAATACCACACACACACCTTTTAATTATTTTTTTTTTCTTTAAATAATTTATTTTTGTTTCTTCTTCAGAAAACACCTTTTTTTTTTTTTTTTTTTTAATTTTGCACTTTTCTTGATATCATTTTATTTTCCATGCCTATAGATAATTCACAATGTGCATCATCCGCTCACGGTTAACCAGAAGTTTATTGTAATACATACATACACACACACATATATATATATATATATATATATATATATATATATATATATATTCACACATATTAAATAGTAAAAATGCATGCCAATGAATTAAGAACTTTTAGCCTAATCTTTAAGGTTACTTCCTCAAAGAAAATATCTATGTAGTAATTACAAGTTCAATAACAATTTGTGATTTTCTATGGAAATACAAAAAAATTCTTTAAAATTCAGGGCATGTTAGTGATTTTTAATTTTTAGGCAGGCCCTACAAATTTAATATAAATTTGTTTAATTAATTAACAGAGATGCAAAAGAGATTAGGTAAATAAATTCACTTTAACTAACTAAATTACATGAAAACCTTACTCTATTATTTCGTTCCCTTCTTTTGCTGGGGGGCCCCAGCTTCCTTAGTGCAGTTCTTCGTGGTTTGTGCCGCCACAAGTGCTTGATGTTTTCTTCTCTCCCTTTTCTCAGCACATGGTAATTATTGTAATTTGCAACTTTAGTGTAATTTGCGATTTTAGAAGTCTCACTAAATTGGATATACAATTGACAATATTGCTATTTTGCTATGTTTTTTTTTTTTTTTTTTTTTTTGCTAGGGCGATTGTGTTTTTTCCATATTTTATGTCATTTTGGTGTTCTTTTAATCTTGTATTAATTTTGCGTTTTGACATACCTATGTAAACAACCTATTTCTTGATTTTGATGTTTAAACGGGATTTTATAAATACCGGCAGTTAAAAGGGGGGGAATAGGGTCTTTATCACTTTGTATATATTAGGATTTGGTTTTATGGAAATATTTACATTGCATTTTCTGGCCATATTTTTAATTTTAATAGAAGCTCCTTGATCATATGGTATTGAATAACTGAACTTTAATGGGGATTTTTGATGGTCTTGAATATAATTGAGTTGGCGAGTTCTTTTTCTATAAAGTTCATTTACAAGATTTTTTAAGTAACCTGCTTCAATAGTTAGCTTTTTAATATTAGTAAGTTCGCTTTTTAGACGATTTTATTGGTACATATTAAGATTGCATGATTAATATAACTCTGAGTAGCATTTACTTTGTATTTAAAGGGAGTTTTACTGTGATTATTGATAATTTATTGGCTTGACATTGGTTTCATAAAAACGGCAGTTTTTATATTATTATCCATACGTTTTATTTTTACATCTAGGTCTTAATTTTAAATACTTTTATGAACTTAATTTTATTAAAAAGCTAACAATAGAAGCAGGTTACCCCCCAAAAAAATCTTGTAAATAAATTTTATAGAAAAAGAACTTGCCAACTCAATTACATTCAAAACCATCAAAACCCCCATTAAAGTTCACTTAT
The DNA here is from genome assembly GCA_963930645.1 of Salticus scenicus. Lineage (NCBI taxonomy): Eukaryota > Metazoa > Arthropoda > Arachnida > Araneae > Salticidae > Salticus > Salticus scenicus. The sequence goes on along the minus strand of OZ005649.1, from coordinate 371,470,416 downwards.
TCAATACCATATGATCAGGGAGCTTCTATTAAAAATCAAAAATAAGGCCAGAAAATACAATGTAAATATTCCCATAAAACCAAATATCTGGCAAATAATAAGTAATAAAGACCCTATTCCCCCTCTTGAAACGGACGGTATTTATAAAATCTCATTTAAACATCAAAATCAAGAAATAGGTTGTTACATAGGTAGGTCAAAACGCAAAATTAATACAAGATTAAAAGAACACCAAAATGACATAAAATATGGAAAAAGCACAACCGCCCTAGCAAAAACCCAGCAAAATAGCAAGAGTGATATCCAGTTCAGTCACACTGCTAAGATCGCAAATTACAATAACCCAGTATATGCATTCTTCAGCGAAACAATAGAAATTATCCACAATTTTAACCGTTGCAATGATCACAAATCAAAGGCTGACTTGGACCAACAGTGGTGCCATCTACTTGAGAAGAGAGAGAGAAGAAAACACCAAGCACTTGCGGCAACACGGACCATGAGGAAGCAGGAAGTCCCCAAAACAAAAGCAGTAATGTAGGTAACAAAGTAAGGTTTCATGTAATTTAGTTAGTTAAAGAATGCTTTGTTTTAAGAAATTTTAAATAACTTCAATTTATTTCGAAGTATTCAGTTAAGTAATAAAATTTGCAGCTGATTACATTGTAATATTAATTTATAGTATGGATACATTGTATGAAAAGTAGTGAGTAAGTAAACATCCTACATGTGGGATTTTAAATAAATTGCTAAATAAATAAGATTAAATGCAATCTTTCAAACAATATAAACATTCCTCACACCTCAATGTTAATTATTCAAAATGACCCAAAGCTTTTTTTTTTTTTTTTTTTTTTTTTAACACTTGATATGCAGTGCACACACATTCCCCCCCCCCCCCCCCCCTAAACAACAACTGATTAAAAACTCAAAAACATATACTTAAAAAAAAAAAAAAAAAAAAAAAAAAAAATTGCACATGAAAATCAGTGTTGTATCCATAATATAGAAAAATGTTTCATAATTTATAAATTATGCATGATTTTACTTTTTTTTAAAACTTACATTCAGTCATACACTGACTCACTTTCAGCTTTATTATAACTATAAACCCATAAATCGGGAAAGGGATTCATAACTTATCTGTGATGCATGATTTTGCTGTAATAAATTTCCATTTAATTATTTTATGATTAACTTCTGAGTGGTAATAAATCTTACATTTCATATTTTATCAAAAAACCTGAATAGAATTTTTGTACTTAATTGTAAATTTTTAACAGAGAAACTTCTATTCCACAGCATTAATTGATAGAATTAGCCATATTCCCAAATTCTTGAAAAAAAAAATCAAACATAGGTGCTAGCAGAAAAAAATCCAGGGAGGGAAAAGACTATATACATCAGTCTCAAAACAATTTTACTGTAAGCAAATGGGAGAGAGAATTTTCATGTATCTAAGATTATTTCATGAACACATAAGTAGAAGAGAAATAATATACCTTCAGTTATCAGGCATCCAGCACCATAAATACCAGTAGGGTGAAACTGCACAAATTCTAGATCTTGGTTTGGGAGTCCAGCACGAGCAACTAAAGCCATACCATCACCAGTAGATGTGTGTGCGGATGTACAAGAAAAGTATGCTCGACCATAACCACTGCAATTAAAAAATATAATAGAACAAAATTGATTATCATACTGTATGAATGTTATTCTTACAACAAAAGAAATAAAAAAAAAAAAAAGAATTTTTTTTTTCACTTCTCCTAAAATATCCTTTATCGTATAAGTGTTACACATACAAAGCTAAAGATATTTGTTTTGAGAACAAACCCAGTAAACTATATTCACCTGCTTCATTAATTGTAATTTTAAAAGTAGATATATTTATTAGTGAATTTCATACTGCATTAAAGCTCAATTAAAGTAACTTTTTTTAAATTGCTTTATTTTATTTTTTCATGTTGAAAAGATCATAGCTGACAAGTCTAACACAGTTCATTTTATGAAACATTGCCATGTTAATACTCATTTAGGTCAGATTCCATCATTTCTTTACACATTTCATAAGTATTTGTCTCTGTATTTCAGACTGAATTTGTATTCACTTTAGGATGATTTTATAGTTTTTATCATAATATCATTATTGTCTGAATCACTGCACAATATGATAAATTGGGCATGTTTTACTTTTTTATGATAACTCAGTTGATAAGAACAGTATTATATTAAATACTATTTAAATATAAACTTTAAGATCTAAGTATTATGAGGAAAATATTAAACAAAAAAGAAAGGTGGGGGATGGGGGGATGTAGTGATAAATATACCATTAAAATAAATAAAAAAAAAAAAAAAAAAATTATAATCTGTGGACTTATTAAAATTATATCAATGAGCAACTCTTGCACATGTGCATATTATTTGGGTGATTCCATGGAAGAACAGTCACACAAATGGATAAAATTTTCCTCTTTTTTTACCGCCACTCTTACCATGGGGTCATGCCCTTAGGGGAAATCTATAAACCCATGTCCTTAGCAGAAATGTTATCCCCCCTTGGTGGCGTGCTTTTAGCGGAAATGTATAATAAATTTAAAGCTAAATTAATAAATAGAAAAATGAACTGTTCAATTTTCCTCCACACTTTATCCACATTTAGCACTGATTATATTTTGCTTCAGAAGTAAAACCTGCCGCAAAAATAGGTATGTGTACTGTAGAATATCTGTTATTTGAGGGAACGGTGTTATGTAACCATATAAAGTTTAATGAATCACAGTACTCCATACAAAAATGTACATTATTGCCATATTTTATTTAAGTTTTTGGAAATATAATTAAGCATTACACCTTTTAAAACTAAAACGAAAACTCAGGAGGTACACACTGATTATCAACACTTTCCAACTGTACATACTCATATCGTACAACATTCTATGTTCTTTGTCTATATTATCACACAGTGGACAGACAAAAAGACAGACATATAGACTAATTGAATTCATAATCACTCTGAAACATTGTTGGAAAGTGTTAAAAAGGCTTAACACAAACAGAAAAGCTGCTCTTAATTTCCTATTTGCACCCCTTAATATTTTGAAACTTTTTGCTTAGCCCTATAAATCTGAAGCATATTATTATAGTTTATACAAAATATATTCTTAGCACATAAACAATAAATACGAATTTCTTTACGATTTTTTGATGAAGTTATTTAAATGTGATTTATAAAAATGTCTCCCCTAAAGCGCAATGCATTGGAATTTTTTGGATGTCCATCATGTACACAAACCAGTGGCATAGGCTCTATTAGAGCCATTTTTAAATAGGGAAATTCAATAAAGAATTTGAATAACACATATCATTAATAAAATAAGAACTAGTATGTTGTGGCCAACACAAGACTTTATTTTTCCTATACAAATTCACTAAGTGCAAATAATTAATTTTCATCTTAGAGAAAAGTAACACTAAATGTCCACAGAGAGACAGTTTTATTAGCTATAAATGACATCTTAAAAAATGCATTTTTATAATAGTTATCCCACATATCAAGTTTCGTACAGTTATATGCTATAGAAGTTGAGATATAGCTTTTCCGTTATCGAGGAAATTTGCAGTATAGCAGTGCCGCCTATTGGCCAATAAGCATCCAAATTGAATCAGCATAATGTCTCATAATGGCCTTCACATATAATCAAGTTTTGTTTGATTATACGCAATAGAACCTGAAATATAGCCTCCTCTTAAACTGCAGAAATCACTGTATAGAAGTGCCATCTGTGGAGCAGTTGACACCAAAAGTTAACAGACACTCATTTAGGTTAAGATGCATCAACATATAAATTTATATTCAATTCTGTGCAGTAGTTCTTGAGATATAGCTTTCCCTTAAATTGCAGAAATCGCTGTATAGCAGCTCCACCTGTCGGTCCATAAGCATTTTAAATTGAATCAGCATAATGTCTCATAATGGCTTTCTCTTATATCAAGTTTTGATTGATTATACGCAATAGAACCTGAGATATAGCTTTCCCTTAAATTGTGGAAACCGCTATATAGCAGCGCCACCTGTTGAGCGGTTGGCACTAATTTAGCTCAAGGTGCATCTACATGTAAATTTATATGGAATTCTGAGCAGTAGTTCCGGAGATACAGTTGCCATAAAATTTTTGTCACACGTACACACACACACACACAGAGAGAGAGAGACAGACAGACATTTTCTAAAAGTCGTCAAATGGTGTTCTAAACTTCTCAAAACGTATAAATACGTCAAAAACCAGAAGACAAAAATTTTTACAAATCCAATACTTTCTCTATTGAATATAGAAGTAAAAATTAAAAAATTCATCAAATATTTACGGACGCTGGAGGCGGACAAACGACAGTAGAGTAGACAAATACTCTAATTCAATTCATATTCACGTTTTAAAAAATGGTAGAACAAACGCTTAATGTAAACGAAAATGCAATTTAGCAAATTTCCAATAATAACCCTCAGTGTCAACTGAATATTTTTGTTTGACTCTGTAAATCTAATGCTAATCATACTACGTTCTACAGAAAGCATTCTTTTGTGCATTTGAATAACATATTTCAATGTGCCACACGCACACCTTCTTATTTTCGCTAAGGGCACAGCTTCTTCTATTCCTCTTTCTTTTCTTTCACCCCATTCCGCTAAGGGCACGACACCCTCTTACCATACAGAAATATTAATGGCATATTTACTGTGGTGTTTGTGATTAAATAGGATAGTGATTCTTGTTAAAAAACATTGGTGGAAGCAGAAATATCTCTGTGTGTGACTGACAATACATTTTTCATGGAATTACCCATTTACATATTTCGACAACTTAGAAAAATATATAGATATTTTTTGTATTTTGAAAAATAGAAAGAAAGAAAGAAAATGTTGAAAGATATTTAAATATAATGCAATATCATTTTATAACATACCCGGTTGCTAAAATAGTATTTTTTGCTCTAAACCTATGTAAGGTTCCATCTTCAAGACATAATGCAATAACACCTTTGCAGGCTCCTTTCTCCATTAACAAATCTAGGGCAAAGTACTCCACGAAAAAATTACAATCATATCGCAGAGACTGAAAATAATAAAAATAAAATAAATACAAAGCATATTGATAAAATGAATACAAAGCAATAAAATTTTTAACACATTTGAGTATTTTATTATTATTATTATTAATTCTTAATTATTTTCAGTTAATCATAGTTGGGATCCATAATGCAAGAAAATTCAGGGATTTTGAAGACACTTTTCTTTTTCATTGAAAAATTCTAAAGGACAAAAAAAAAAAAAAAAAAGTGTGTGTGTGGGGGGGGGGGGGGGGGAGGAGGATCTGTAAAAATTCTGTACAATGAATAAAATACAAAACTTTGTTATTTATGTACATATTTATCTAGAAAAAAAAAAAAAGCTTTAATATTATTTAATAATAAATAATAATGGACTTTTCCCAGCATTGTCTGCTCAGTTACGTGATAGAGGGGGAGGGGGGGGGGAATCGAATTTAATTAAATATTGTTCTTAAGAACAAAAGTGTTAATATTTAATATAAAATAAAAGTAATATTGTGCATTTGTAAACAGTTAAATAATTGCATTTGTAAATTTAATATTTTTTTTAAAAACACTTTATGTGTTTATTTATTTTCACCTGTAAGAATCGATTTTTGTAAGTTGTAATGTAACTGTTACATTAACTGATCTAGCAATAAATAAGAGCTTGTTCTTGTGGAATGTTTACGGATTATAATTTGAAATTTAAAAATGTTTTCAATTAAATTTAATTGCATAAAGGTGTTACAACAAGTTAATTAACTTAGTTATTGGTCTAAATGGCTTTACACCATACAATGTTGCCCTGTCACTGATTTAAGTACCAAAAATCAGAGCATTTAACATGTTCTCCATGAATATCAATAACAAATATAAACTAAATGGTGATTGGAAAGGTACACAGCAAACAAAAGATGATGAATAATGATATAAAATGGATAAAAAATGATGATGTATAAAAAAAATAACACAGATTAAATACAATTGATCAAAAATAAAAATAGAAAATATGTTATTTCAGCAACCACTACACTATAGATATAGAAGACTTCATCTGCTGTTTGTTTTTCATCTATCATGTGACCTCTGACGTCAGGTGGGCCCATTGATAAAATACGTCTAGAAATATGTGGACAAGGAATATTCCCGAATTTTGATGCACTAATTGTAACCAAAATTTATAGATTATTGAAGGGTATAACTTCTACCAATTTATATGAGCTATTGTTATTTCAAATCAGAGATTTTGAAGTTTGAAAATTCTACCATTCAAATGGAAATGATGGCAGCCACATCATTCACTTTATCTATCTAGCTTTATTTATTTCATTATCTAACTTTTCTAAATTTTTTGAACTCAAGTTGTTTATTTATCCAAATTGTATTCCATGATGCTTGCATGAAAAATATGTATATGTTTGTAAAATTTGGTCAAAGTAATCTAAAAATATCTGCTCACCAATTCATCAAGTGGTTACTGTCGTGAACAGATGCTCCTCTCTGATATAAACCAGATATCTGATTCATAGAGACTTGTGTGAACTCTTGCGTTTTAGATGACTAATAACTTTCTTTTTATTTTTTTGTAGATACTTCTGTTGCTAAGTAGTGTGAGAACAAAACTTGATTTGAGACGGTGTGGACGGCTGTTATAGCATCCGCTCCGAAATATAATTTTGAATTGTGATTTAAGTTTTTAATTAAAATTAGAAAAGACATTCCACGGTTGATAATTATTTCTACGTGTAGTGTTTCACTTCGTTTTCACTGCAGAGCAGACATAGGATACATCATAGAAAGAGAAGTCGAACATCGAAGCTCATCCGTCCCAGATGAAGAACCCAGGTAGGCCTCTTTACACATATTCCTTATCAATAAAAATTTGATTGATTTGAATTAAAAATATAAATAAAGACAGCCTTAAAAGTAATATGAAAAGTTTGAGAATGAATTAAATTCAGAAATTCTCGACATGGCATCCCTGTCGCGGGATCGGATGAGTAAAACTAACTGGTCTAGATAAAGAAAAAAAAAACTGGATAAATTATTACTTTGTAGTATTTGATTTTGTAAGAAAAAAAAAAATGGCAGAGCCTGAAATTTTAAGGAAAAAAAGAACCGTGTTACGCACAGGTATAACAAATTGCATCAATAAAATAGAGAAGGAGTTACAAAAACAAGATGAAAGTATAAATATCACAGAACTGGAAGAAATATTGGAAATTTTACTAATTAAATTCAAAACGTTAAAAAATACAGACAGGGAATTAGAACCTCACATCAAAGTGGAGGAATTTGAAAATGAATTCCTAAAATCCGAAGAGTACGCTGAAAAAATTCAATTATGTAAATTCAGATGTAATAAAAAACTTGGGGAATTAAAGGGAAAATTAACCGATATCTCGAATTAGAACCGCGAACCACTTAGTCAAAAAGTAGAAGTCTATAAAGTACCTAGTACAAATGTAAATTTGCCACGGATTCGAATCGAAAGATTTTTTGGAGATATAAATAACTGGCTCACCTTTTGGAATACTTTCGAATCCTCTATACATAATAATAACGAATTATCGAAAATTGATAAATTTAACTATCTGAAAGCGTACTTGGGAGGTAGCGCTTTATGTACAATAGATGGGCTTCCTATGTCTGAAAGTGCTTATGATTCGGCTGTAAATTTATTAAAAGAAAGATTCGGCGACCGCAATTTATTAATACATAATCATACTTGTAATATCCTCAACATCAAACCACTTAGAAATTCTAACGATGTAGCAGAATTCAGAAAATTTTATGACAGAATTTTAACTGATTTAAGAAGCATTGAAGCCTTAGGCTCAGATAATAATAATTTATCAGCGATTCTCTGTACAACAATTTTGAAAGCCCTACCACAGGATCTATTAGTCGATTTGAATAAACCAGAATACCAAAAGGGTTATTATGACGTCACATGTTTATTGGATTTCTTATCTATATCTCTGAAATCCAGGGAAAAGGCGATGTTGGTAGCCGGTTTTTCGAACGGAAGTACAGTTAGGAAAAGCACACCCCAAAATAGACCGCAAAATAGAGACAAAACAACGAGTTTCTACGCAGCAAAGGATTTATTGAACGAAGGTCGGGAAATCAGGGAAAAATGCCCCTTTTGTGGGTCATTGACACATAGGGGTGTGAACTGCGACGAATTTAAGAGATTATCACTTGAAGAAAGGAAATCGTTACTGGTTAAAAAAGGCGGTTGTTTTAAGTGCTTAGAAGTGAAAGGTCATATCGCTAAATTTTGCAAAAAAAAATATTAGTTGTCAATATTGCCAGGGAAAACACGCTTCGTTAATGTGTTTTAAACACTACCAACAGGAAAAAGAGAAATCGCTTGCTGAAGATGAAGAAGACAGCACACTTTTGATTAATGAACACTCGGAAAATAGAGTGTACCTGCAAACGTTGGTTGCTCGTATAGAAAATAAAGAAAACAAGCATCTAGTGAGAATAATTTTTGATACAGCATCGTCAAAGTCATACATATCTAGTTTTGTAGCAAATAAATTAAACTTAGCAAGTATAGGAAGAGTGAAAATTACTCATGGGCTGTTTGGAGGTACCGAGGAAACAGTATTACATGATCGATATTCGATTAAATTAAAGGGGTTAAAGGACAACAAAAATATTGTAATCGAGGTCATGGAACAAGAAAAGATTTGTACAACAGTTCCCAGGATTAGCAGTATTAATTGCATTAGAGAATAAAAAGAGAAAAATATTTTTTTGAGCGACATTTGTCCGAGAAGTAGAAACTGTTTGTATGAAAACGATGAAAATGAAATACATGTTTTGCTAGGGGCAGATGTCGTGGGGAAATTGTTTACTGGGAAAATAAAGAATCTGTCCTGTGGGTTGGTAGCTATGCAAACGATTCTCGGATGGACGGTAATGGGAAAAATTGAAAGTAGGGATAAAGATAGCTCCCTAACGGCTCTTTCATTGTATGTAAATGAGGCTAAAATCACGGACTTATGGAATTTGGATTCCTTGGGTATAACTGATCCGGCAGAAAAACAATCCAAGCAAGAAATTCAGGAATTAGTTTTGAAACATTTTAAAGAAACGGTATGTCGGGAAAATGATGGGAGATATAAAGTGTGTCTTCCATGGATAGATGGACATCCAGAGATTTTGGATAATAGAGAATTAGCGGAAAAGAGATTAAAAAATAATGTAAATTCTCTTAAAGCAGCCGGATTAGTAGGAGAATATGAACAAGTTTTTAATGAATGGGAATCCGAGGGAGTTATAGAGGAAGTGAAAACTAAGGAAGATTTACCTCAGATTACTAATGTTCACTATTTACCTCACAGGGCGGTAATAAAACCGAACTCAACGACGAAAATCAGACCTGTTTTCGATGGTTCGGCCCATGTTAGGGGTTCCGTTTCTATAAATGAATGTATAGAGAAGGGGCCTAATTTGATTGAATTAATTCCTTCAGTTTTGAATCGTTTCAGATGGGGAAAAATAGGCGTCGTAGCGGACATCCGGAGAGCTTTTTTACAGATATCTTTGAACGAAGGGGATAGAGATTATTTACGTTTTCTTTGGTGGGGGGATGGGAATCCCGAAAATCTGATCACTTATAAACATTGTAGGGTAGTTTTCAGACTTTGCAGTAGTCCGTTTCTCCTCGCAGCAACACTTGCGCATCACCTTGATCAGGCACCAGACGACGTAAAAGACGTAGCGTTAAAACTTAAGGAATCATTGTATGTAGATAATTGCGTGACTAGTGTGGATTCCTTAGATGAATTAGATTATTTTCGTACTGAAGCGCAAAAAATCTTAGCTTCAGCTAAATTCGACCTTCGCGGCTGGTGTTATAATTATCGCGCGGACGGAGAAATGATTGATTTGGAAATTGATAAAAAGACGCCGGTGCTCGGGTTAATGTGGGATACGGAGAAAGATACTTTAGCGTGTGATTATAGGAATTTTAAATTAGAAGAGGGTTCCATAACGAAGAGAAATATTCTGTCTCTAACGCATAAGATATTCGATCCGATAGGTTTTACGTGTCCGGTGACCTTGATTCCAAAATTACTATTGCAAAAATGTTGGAAAATTAGGGCTTCTTGGGACTCCAAATTGCCCGATGAGATAGTTAAGGAATTTGAAAAATGGAAAAATCAAATTTTGGAGTTAAAAAATATCTCCATACCCAGAAGAATTTCCGAGTTAACCCATATTGGACCACTCATTAAACGAATCATTGGAAAAATGTAATTTTTTAAAAACATGGTCAGTATAAGATACTTACACATATAAAAAAGAAAAAATTAAAAAATTATAACAATTTTACAAAATTTTTTATTTTGTTTGTTAGTCCAAAAAAGTCTCAACACAGTCCAAAAGTGAGCATTTTGCAAATTGTAAAGATTTTTACGAATGGAATCTCTACACAGTCCAACATTGCACATGTTGCAAATTGTAACAGGTTTTTTATTGCATGATTTCAGTTGACATCGTCTTTGACGACCATTTGGATTTTTCACTAGCACATGCTCACTATTTAGCAGAAGAAGTTCTTTATTATTCTGCAGCATTAATATTTTTTCAAATTCCATTTTTCACGATAATTTAATTAATTTAGTCTATTTCTAAAAATTTATGTCAAGTTTTTTGCAGATTTTAAATGTTTCTTTTACATTATTGACATTTAATTCAACTGTCCTATAAATAGGACGGCGGTCCAATATGGGTTAAATCTATTTACAGGAAGATTGTCTTTACACGTTTTTTGTGATGCCAGTAAAGTTTCTTATGCTACTTGTGTTTTTTTAAGAAACAAATTTCACGATCAAGTTAGTTGTCAACTATTACAGGCACGATCCAGAGTTGCGCCGTTGAAAGAAATATCCACCCCCCCGTCTCGAATTACTAGCTTGCTGAATAGGTGCCAGATTAGCGGATACGGTTATCCAAGATCTAAAATTAAACGTTGACATAGTTTATTGGTCTGACTCGATGGATGTATTATACTGGATAAAAGGAGAAGGCCCTTGGGGAACATTTGTAGAAAACAGAGTAAAAGAAATACGTAAACTTTCTTCTCCTGATTCCTGGAATTTTGTCCCTGGTCATTTGAATCCGGCCGATTTGCCCTCTCGTGGGTGTTCAGTGAAAACACTAGCTAAATCTGAGTGGTGGCTGGGTCCATCCTGGTTATTAACTGCAGAAGAAAAGTGGCCTAAGAATAATATAATATAGTTCCGAATATAGATATAATCAATAAAGAGAGGAGAAAAACTATCGTTACTGCTACGAATTTAGAAAATAATGAAGATAAATTTTACCTCCGGTACTCTTCTTACACAAAAATTGTACGTATAATAGGGTGGATTTTTCGCTTCAGTAACAATTCAAAAATTGTTAGAACCGATCGAACAAGCGGTCTGCTAAACAGTGAAGAATTAAGAAAAGCAGAAATTGTGCTTATAAAATTAGTACAACAAGAACATTTTACGAATTCTTCAGATTATAAATTACGACATCTACGCACTATCGCAGACTCGAACGGTCTACTACGGATAAAAACTAAGATCTTTATGAGAGACGACACTCATAATTTTCGCTTACCAGTGGTCTTACCGTCAAACCATCATGTAGTAGAACAACTGATAATTTCGAAACATCGTGAATTGGGTCATTGTGGTGTACAACTTTTAATGTCAGAACTCCGAGAGAACTACTGGATTTTGAAATGTCGGAAAACTGTAAAAAGGGTCATAAACAAATGTGCAGTATGCAGAAAATTTACTTCAAAACCGCCAGAAGTTGCGGAAAGTGTATTACCTGTTGATAGGGTAAGAGATGCGTCGATTTTTGAGATCGTCGGCATAGATCTAGCCGGCCCTCTCTATCTTAAAAATGAAACGAAAACATGGATCCTAATTGTTACTTGTGCAGTTTTTAGAGCTGTACACCTTGAATTATTAACTTCTCCTTCAACGGACAATTTTATACTCGGGTTTACACAATTCGTATCGAGAAGAGGTCATCCCTCAGTAGTGCCTTGAGTTGAGTTCTGGTTCCCTCTGAACTCAAGGTGGGAGTGTCGTGAACAGATGCTCCTCTCTGATATAAACCAGATATCTGATTCATAGAGACTTGTGTGAACTCTTGCGTTTTAGATGACTAATAACTTTCTTTTTATTTTTTTGTAGATACTTCTGTTGCTAAGTAGTGTGAGAACGAAACTTGATTTGAGACGGTGTGGACGGCTGTTATAGCGTCCGCTCCGAAATATAATTTTGAATTGTGATTTAAGTTTTTAATTAAAATTAGAAAAGACATCCCACGGTTGATAATTATTTCTACGTGTAGTGTTTCACTTTGTTTTCACTGCAGAGCAGACATAGGATACATCATAGAAAGAGAAGTCGAACATCGAAGCTCATCCGTCCCAGATGAAGAACCCAGGTAGGCCTCTTTACACATATTCCTTATCAATAAAAATTTTATTGATTTGAATTAAAAATATAAATAAAGAGAGCCTTAAAAGTAATATGAAAAGTTTGAGAATGAATTAAATTCAGAAATTCTCGACAGTTACAAAGAAAAAAAAAAATATAATAATAATAGCAACTACACTTTTTTTCACTTTCTCAAGAACTCACTATTCTACCTAGCTGCAAATATTACACATTAAAAGCAAATTAAGAACAACAGCCTCAAAAAGATATCTCTTTTCTTAAAGGGTCAGTCCATACAATTTCATGGAAATGTGTTGCTCGACTATTTTTTATTCTTTTGATATTTGTATCCCTTACATATACACATGAGAGATATTTAGAACAACTTTTATATTTTCTCCACCTTGTATTTTATACAAGTCATCAAAAGGCGTTCTCATGGTTATAAATAGGATTATTGGACCTTTATACTTTGGCATAAATCTATTTAAATTCAATTTATGAGTCTAAATTTTAAATATTAGTATTAAAGTACATAAGGTAAAGGGTCCCATTGTCAATTATACTACTGTAAGTTAACTAAAATAATTACAATAGGTCAAAGTCAAACATAAAATTTTTATTAATTTCAATAGTGAATAACTCATCTAGAGAACAAAATTACAAAATAAATTGTCACATAAATTAATCTCTGGAATCACACTAATGAGAAAATTTAATTATAATTGTGCTGTTTTTAACCCTTTACAATTTATAGGTCCCCAAAGTGTGAAAAAAAATGACAAAAATAACATTTTAAGAACACCATAAACCAAAAGTTGATGAAATTAAAAAAAAAAAAAAAAAATTCTTTGTCAATTTATTAATTGATTAAAGTATTATGTATACTGTATGTATTGTTGTGTGGTTTTGATTTTTAGAAAACTGCAGGGTTGCCACAGGCTACTAAAAGGCAACTATTTGCAACTATTTTCAGCCTGAGGAGACTATGGCAACTTTTTTGACCCCAAAAGCTTGAAAAAGCAACTATTTTCACAAAAAGGCAACTATTGGGAGACTATTTTTCACCTTTTGCAAAATTCTTCCAGAAATTTCTTTCAGGAAGAAATATGTTCTATGCATTTTACAAACAATCCCATATCTTAACCTTTTCACCGTTTATTTTTTTACCACCTTAAAGTATGGTATATCCCTGATGCTGACCTTGAACAGGGTTCATACTCCTCAGGGAAAACCTGGAAAACAGGGAATACTCAGGGAATTTGGAATTTCTTCAAAAAAAAAAGTCAGGGAAAATAAACATTTTCATTAAAAATCAGGGAAAATCAGTTATAAAACCTGGAAAATCAATTTCTTTCTCTCTCTCAAGTTATGTTTTTCTTGTTTAGCTTCGTATCAAAATTTAAATGATTAAGTATTGTGAAAATATGCATGTAAATAATGATTTCTACCTGAATTTCTATCATTAGCGGCAGTAATATGACATCATACAGTGGAAGTAGCTGTATTTTGTCCTGTCCATGGATATCCGTGGTCCTGTCTAAAGGAGCATTTCTTGTAATATGTCGGTAATATTTTCTTGAAAACTGTGTGGGAACTCAGGGAATTTTTTTCCCATATTTGAGTATGAACCCTGTTGAAACCCGTAGAACATCCAATGAGAATGTGGAAATAGCACCAGACATGACATATGTAGTTATTAAGCTGGCCAATTTGCTTATTGCAGATGACTACTATATAATACACTCCTGTGACCTGTTATGTCCTTTCTCATCCTGATTTCATGTAAGAAAAAATAACAAAATTATGAAAGAAAGCTCTTTTAGTAAATCAGAAAAGAAAGAATAAGCAAAAAAAAAAAAAAAAAAAAAAAAAAAAAAGATAAAAAGAAATTTTTATTTATATTACATTAAATTTCTTTTTTTCCTAAGGTTCCACCAATGACCAAGAGGGTCTACTCGCGAAACTGGTAAATGGAAGTGCGAGATTCAATTCTAAGTCGTGCGTGTTGAAATAATCTTCAGAGTTTTTTATGGTTTTCTCAGAAACTGGCATAAATACAGGCTAGAAACTTTTAGAAAGCCCCCGCGGAAGGCATTCCATCCAGGCCTAAGACAAGTGCTTAGTTATACAGATATGTATACATTTTGATGAATGGATTTATAATTCTTTTTAGGGACATCGAAAAAACCATTATCATGGATTACGGATTCAAATCATCTAAAATGCACTACCATATAAATTGTAGATTCGATTAAGATAAAATTGTGTTGGTGTGTTATACATCATCATTGTAAAAACTTAGACATGGGGAGGGGGGGGGGATAAAATAGAATTTTTAGACATTCCAGTCAATGAATTCAAATTAGTTTTAATAAATATTAAATTGTTTGAAATATTAGATAGATATATAAAGAGATATGTTATATATTGCAAGTATATAATTTTTTTTTCTCTCTGTGTTTATCTATTTTCGATGGCATGCATTCGATCTACACTAAGAAATGCAGTCTGCCCATTAAAACGCCTTTTAATTATAACAGCTGTCTGACACATTGCTGAGATGGCAGCAAAGAGAATATTTTCGCTGCGACGGTTTTGTTTAACCAAGCACAGGCACGGAGGAGAGGGGGGGGGGGAGATAAAGTAAAACAAACAGGATTTCTTTATTTCCTCCCTCACTTCTGTTTTCACATAACTGAACTTGGAGAATCGTATGTTTGCAGTTGATTTTGTAAGACGATTAATTTAACTTTTTATAATTTTTTAATGTTCACGTTTAATTAAATGTATTTATTTTTATGTTGAAAGAAAATGAACTCATAAATTGATTTTTGGCAACAATTAAATTATAGCTAATATTTAAATGGCTTATTTAAAGCTATCTTTGTCATATAATAAACAAATAATTTGCAATAAAAAAATATTGTGACTATAAATTGAAATAAAAACTATCCTATCTCTCAAGTTGGACCAAACTGCACACAGTGTACAAAATTTCATTAAAATCGGTTCATTAGTTTAGGAGTTCATTGCAGACAAACATCGTGACATGAAATTTTTATATATATAAAGAGTTATTTGTCACCAATCGCAATAGAGATAAAATTAATAAAATCAAAACTGCTATTTTCGAATATATTGCTGTTTTTGTGGAAATCAAATGCTAGACAACCTTGAATTAAATCAGACCAGTTAGAATCAGACTGTCTACCAACAGATAATTAATTTGCACCATTGTATTATCTGCATCCAGAAAAAAAAAATTTTTTTGATTTTGACACACATAGTCCACAGACAATGTGTGTGAAATTATGGTAATACATATAGGAATATAAAAAATGAGACATTATTATAAAAATGATTCACTTAGATATAGTGCTCAGCAAACCAGACAAAGCGAGTTACTAGCTCATATAAATTGGTACGGATGTATATTTGGGATACTCTTTTTAACTATTGCAAATTTTGGTAATAATCAATGTTATGGGTGTTCCTTGTGACATTTTTAAAGATTAATACTATTACTGTTACTAAATTTCAGTTAAAAGTTTAAAAAAATATTTTTTTTTACATACCTGCCCATACAAAGTATGAAGCAGTGAATGACCAGTTCTATCAGCCACACAACAGCAGCGATGAGCTTGTCCACCTTTGCCAAAATTGTATGACTGACCACCAAAGGCTCTTTGGTATATTTTTCCATCATGTGTTCGACTAAATGGCATGCCATAATTTTCAAGCTGAAATTAGTCACAAATATAATCAAGAACTAAAGGTATATGTTTATTCATCAGCATAAATTAATACTTAAAGTTAATATAACCCATACAAAAATATTCAAAGAGCCCCTTTTATATTTTTGAAATTACTTTTGAAAAAATGATATAAAAGTGATAAATAATTATAGAAGTTGATCCAGTAAAACACAGGATATTATAATTTGAAACATGTTGCACATGATACTATAGTTACACCAATAATTTAGATTAATAATATACCCCATAGCAGAAAATGCGAGACGTGCAACGGACGTCGCAGATTTTTTTTTTTTTTTTTTTTTAGTCTGCAGATTATTATCAAATCAGCATTATACAGCAATTCCAAATCTCCCGATTTCGGCAGGAAAGATAGCAAAATTCAATCTTTTACCATCCACAGCAGAACTGTCAATGTTCATTTTAAACACGCTTTATTAAATACTAGAACCTATAAAGAGGTAGAACTACTCAATAATATTTCTCACTCATATAATTATTTTGTGACCCGCCCCCTTCCCTCCCTTATCCCTATTAACGATCAGCGATCAAACAGATTGAGGAATCCTTGCGATTTCCAATTTTTTCCCCATCAGCAACATAAATGTCAATATTCTTTTTAAACTTACTTACTTAGATTCCAGGACTTATAAAGGAGTAGAATTGTTCAATGTCTCACTCATATTTTTTTTACTCTCAATGTATAGTCTCCTACTACAAGTATTTTACTAGAGTCAGTACGAACAAAATCATAAAGAAAGATGGTATTTTTTATACGATAGGAAAGATAATGGCTAATGCCAACTCTTTACCTAGCTATATGTAATTCAAATTCTATAACTACAATGCTTTGACATATCTAACAGATTAATAACATTAGATAAATGCAAACTTGCGATAAAAATATGATAACTGAATCCAGTAACTTTTTTCTTCTGTAACTTATTGAGAAATTATGCTGCAGATTATTTTCTACTGCCTAAACAATTGTCGCAGACTGACAGAAAAATTTCTGCTACTGGGATAATATATTTTTATAATTATAATATTGTAGCCACTTACAAAGAAACTCTCTAGTTCAAATTTTTAATTGGCTTGAAAAAGATAAAGAAATAAGTTTATATTGCATTTAATTCAGTGGCAAATTTTTTTGTTGATGAGTCGCAACAGAAAATCCATAAAAAAAAAAAAAAAAAAAAATTGCTATTTTTCACATTTTGAATGCTGAATATGCAAAAGTCATGGCCAAATTACAGTAATAAATACTTGTTCATTTATTTCAAGGAATTTAAGTATATCCACAGCTTTGATCCTTAAAATATGACATTATGTTTTTAATATCATACCCATGGCTGCAAGTTGTAAGATGTAGCCAAGACTGAAAATTTTTTCAATTTAACTTCCATGAGGTTTGCACTAAAACGCAAGGATCTCGCATGTTTTAGGTAAGCTCCATGCAAAGGTAGTATGGAAAGTCGTCCGATTTTTCCGTCTCGTTTCCGTCCTGGGTTATTTTTGAAAGACTGAATTCTGTCCTGTAGACTGAAGACTTTCACCCATGATCATACCTAGCAGTTTTTATATAACATCAATATTCCATAGATTTAAAATCAAATGAAAATTAAATTTCAACTTAAATTATATTAATTAAAAAACGAAGTGAAATTACTACTTAAATAAATTAGTCTCTTTCACTCTGCGCGATTACACTGTAGGAGGTAAACAGTATTGATAGACATTGACAGTTGAGATCAACAATGTGCACCTGTCTCCACTTCCATTGTAGAGACATAACAAAGGATTTCATTATCAAGTTGTACTATATGAAGAAAAGAAGTTTTTAAAGTAAATATCGTTTTTCCTGCGTTTATATTTTTAGTGAATAAAAGGGTTTGAGGAAACAAATTTTCATTCGTATTATACTGTGTATGTGTACGTAATAGTAATTTTAGAGTTCATATAGAACTTCACTTTATGAACTCCTGTTATAATGGACAAAAACTGCTGGCCCTTGATTGTCTGTTTTAACGAGAGTTCACTGTATTTTTTAAAAAATCCCCGATATTTCCAGCTTGATATAGTTCTCTGATTTTTCCATGATTTCCCTGATTGTCAACACCTGAATTTTACATGTAACAGAAAAAATAAAAATCTGATTTCTTTTAAAAATTTCCTTTTTAGATAGCATTAATTCAGTCATGAGTAAAATTCATTTTATTCATTTGAGAGAGAGATTTACCTCAATGACAGCTTGAGGTGCTTCACGTGTCATGTAATGAATGGCATCTTGATCTCCAAGCCAATCTGATCCTTTTACAGTATCATACCTACAAAAAAGAACAATTGAAACTAATTAAATAACAATGAGCAATATATATATATATATATATTTTTTTTTTTATTTAAATAAAAACATTTAACTTTAATTATAATTACAAAAAACCTTTACATACTTCATGGTATGGCCATAACGCATTTTCACCGGGGTACCCCAGCTTGCTCACCGACACTTGCAGTGTCAGAAGTCTTGCACTTGTTGTTTCTGTTTACTGCTCTTTTAAGCATGCTTCGCCACTGGCTATCATTCCCTGTTGCATCGTTGCCATTGCAAAAATTACTGGAATAAATAATTTCGACAGATTCGCAGTTTGCTGCATAATTATGGTTGTGGTAATTCGCAATTTTTGAAACTTTTCGAAGACTTTTGACACCGCAAGTGTTAGTTTTGCCCTTTAGGTGCTGCTATTACTCACTTTCTGTGATTTTTCAGACTTTTATTTCTCAGCATCTATTAATTATAATTGCAACAAACTGTAAATGCTAAATCTTTATTTGTAAGAAGCTATGCTGATTAAATTTTTGTGCATATTAATTGGTTCTGTTTTATAGAGTAATACAGAAGAAAGATTTGAGATGGACATTATAAGTTTAATAAATATTTATAAGCCTGGCTTAGCATAAACATATAGGAAAAATACAGGTCGGATCTGAATTTCTACATGCACCAGGCACATCAAGCAATGTAATTTTCAAGCCCTGAATCAAATACAGATGCATTATTTTTGCTTTATGCAGCAAATCATTTAACAATTAAGAAAAAGAAATACTTACATATGCCATTTCCAGTCATCTGGCTCCATATTTCCCAAAGCTGCATTGATACCTCCCTAAAAAGCAAGAAGTGCAACATAAATAAAAAATAAAAATAAAAAAAATATTATTATAAATTTACTTATATAGCTAAATGTTATTAAAATAAATTTTAAGAAATCTACTGAACCTGTGCTGCAACAGTGTGCGATCTTGTAGGAAATAATTTTGTAATACATGCTGTTTTAAATCCTTCTTGTACAAGACCAAATGCTGCACGAAGACCAGCACCACCAGCACCCACTACTACAGCATCATATGTATGATCTACTACAGGGTAATCGTGTGAAAGCTGCACAACACAACAAAAAAGGCATAAATTATTTATTATGTATTTGTTTTCAATTTTAAAAAATATAAAAAGAAATTAAACCGAATGAAATGGTAAAAGCAGTCCTTGTAAATAATGTTCTAGTGCTTTAAAGCTTGAGATAGAAAAACAATAATCAATTCAAAATTTTGAAATCATTACAATATTATTTTTAAGCAAAAAAAAAAAACAATTGAAAATATTGAGAAAATGTTAACATTTCTCTTTATTTTCATTTTTCTACAGGAAAGTTTTACATATTTTGTTAATGCATCTACAAGAATATACAAAATTATGGTTTAAAATTTTTAAAGGAGAAGAAAGTAAAAAACTTTATCATATTTATCCACCCCTTCTTCAACTAATGAAATTTTTTTTTGTGATCTCTTCAAAAAATAAACAGTAGCTTTTAATGTTTTTATTAATGATTTCAATTACTAATTGCAGAGCTTCTGTCATAATTAAACCTTACATATAATTATCTGTGAAAAGCCATTAAAATTTAAATTAAAGCTTGAATTCATAATTCTTAATAAGAGCTGACCTGAGTAAATTACTGTTTTTTTTTTTATTATTATTATTATTAAAAAGGCAACATTCTAATAAATTTTTTTATGACAAATTTAAACTTTTATGTTTTTTTTTTCTTACTAACTTTTACTTTTAAACTTTTTACACAACATACAGTATAATATATATAGTACACAACCGTGGAAAAAAAAAAATCTGGAGAAAAGAGACCATTTGGAAAACTGCAAGCAATATATCTGCATTGACGTAGTGGAAAGATTATTATAATAAAACAGAATTACCTATGGTAGTTGTTACAAATTTGAATATCTCAAAGAAACTTTTATGTGAAAACAATTAGCAATTATTCAGCAACCTTTTTTTTTTTTTTTTAATAAATATGCGAGGAGCAGACATTCAAACCGTGTCCCCCCCCCCCCCCAAAAAAAAAAAAAAGAGTTAGTGATTTTTCTTTAATCTCAACATAAAATAGAACGAAAATATACTATTATTGTTAGTTAAAGCTAATTTTATCTCATTATAAACTTACTTAGAAAATTCAGGTTTCAATTAAAAAGTGCTACCTTTAGAACCTGTCTCCATTCAAATGGTGATTCCTCCAGCCAGCAAATCAGAGCTGTTCTTAATGGTCATGTGACCTGTAGACATACCAGTTTTAAAGTTTGTTTATTTTGTTCATGCTATGTTGGTTTACACGTTTTCATTCAAAAAATGTTTTATCCACACAGGGAGCATTCAAAATATGTTTCCTCCTCGGGTTTTCAATCAAAACATTTATCTCTCCAAATTTCAAATGCATTTTTCTAATTAATTTTGCGTTCATTAGGGAAAGTATGTCTACATATCGTCCTAGAAACCAGTAATACATCTAAACAAACAATAATTAGACTTTAAATGTAGATATTTTTTTTTATTTACCAGTTTGTGTTTTCTGATAAATTGTATCCGAAGGAGAAAACATGGTTTGAATGTTTGCTCATTGCTCCTCATATATATAAAAAAGGAAAGCTCTTCTGAGCTGGTACTGTTTCCCAAAATTTTCATTTCATAAACAATGAACTGAGGATTTTAAAATCTGACTGTTAAATATTAAAGGAACACAGAGACAGAATTTTCCTTATTGGCAGCAATTCTAATAAAGGTCACCCCATGACCTCCACTTCTGAGAGCAACTCAAAAAATTCAGACATGACAATTTTTTTTTTTCTTTTAAATTGGTTTAAAATACATTTTGCTTTTATATCATTTTTTGACATCTTGAATACAGAGTTAATTCATGGACTTTTAAAGGATTGTAAATCACAGGGATAAGTCAAAACAGCACCAAATTGGCAACTTTTTAAATACTTGTGTAGCAGTTCCATAAATTAACTTTACTATAAATAAGTCCAGGGTTCACACTCATATACGGGAAAACAATTCCCTGAGTTCCCAGACAATTTTCAAGATAATATTAGTGACATATTACAAGAAACACACCTCTAGACAGGGCACAATATACAGCTATTTCACTGTATGGTGTCATATTACTGTCCACCATGACAGAAATTCAGGTAGAAATCACTGTTTACAAGCATATTTTCATAATATTTAATCAATTGAATTTTAATATGAAGCCAAACAAGAAAAATATAACTTGAGAAAAAGAAAATATTTGTTTTCCCAGGTTTTATAACTGATTTTCCCCAACTTTTAAATGAAAATTTTTATTTACCCTGACTTTTTTTTAACAAATCCCAAATTCCCTGTTTTTCAGGTTTTCCCTGATGAGTATGAACCCTGTTTCATTCGTTAGGATTTTTGAAAAAAAAAAAAAAAAAAAAAAACTAATAAATAAAAAAAAGCTAAAATGAAATGTTACATAATATAATAAAGCGATAACATATTTTCATATAATACAATTTAAAGACTTGCCTGATTTTTGCTAACTCCAGCAGTTTGTCTTCCTTTAATGGAGAAATGAAAGTTTCGAAACTAAACAAAATTAAAGTTATAAATTACATAAGGAATAAGAATAATAATAAAAAAAAAAACAGCAGTGAAATTACTATCCCTTGTATAAATACTGCTACAGTAAACATTACTTTTATTTTATTGGGGTTTCATTTTAAGACTAAATATTTATATTTTTAAAAATTTGACAGTGTTGCACAGACAGTTTTAATCAATATTAAATTAAACTATTGGTTAAACTTTTATGAGCATCATTATGACGATAAAAATATGTAATACAACACGAAAGAAATAAATAATTTCTGCCAAATCATCAAATGGAGCATTTATTTATTTTTTTACATTTCTTATTGGCGAAAATCATTGTACGAAAAAAGCGATGTGGAAAAAAGAAAAGTACAAACAATATTCTGGAATAAATTAGAAATATTGGCATATCTGAAAAGACCACTTACAGCAAATAAAATCTGTGTGAGGTGAGGTATTAATTTACTTATATGAATATTAAACAAAAATATTGCAGTTTAATAAAACTGACATTAACTTACTGCACTTATTAATCTATTATGTAATATTTATACAAACAGAATGAAGAGAAAAACTCATTACGTAAAGTCCTTTCATAAATGACTTATGTGATGAGTAAGGTCAAATCAGGATCATAAAGTAGCACGAAATTCAAAGGCAAATTATATCTAATCTAAGACTATTTAAATTTAACGAATTTTATTAAATTTTACAATCTATCATTTTTTTAAGCAAATAAAATAAATAAAATCGTACTGTTTTACTGTTCCGGAGAAGATGCACAAATCTGCACCCGCATAAATTTCGGATCATTTTCATCTTCAAGGCTAAAAACTAAATTATAACAGGTAAATATGAAATTCTGAAAGTGCAACGCGCATTACTAATAGTTAACAATCAATTTATTTATAGTCTTACACAAATTTAGATGGTCTTACACCGGTACATCAAATTCGCACACACGAAACGCGAACTACAAATGAAGACCCGCTACGCTGCCAATTTATTATATAACAATTCTATAAAAACCTTCCCGTCGTCATGGTTCCCATTTCCCATCCAAATGCAACAACCAATAAGAATACCAACCGCTTTGGAAAAAACAAATCGTTAGGAATGATTCACTGAATCATTCATATTTGTTGATAATATTTTAGCCAATGAAAATCAACTATTTTTCAGCATTCAGCAAACTTTAGTCACATAAATGTTTATATTGGTTGCTTTGGGAACACATGCCTATCGGGCTGATGACGGAGGAGAGTCAAATTGAGGAAAAGGTTTGGAATAAAGGAAACATTATAAATTTTGCAATGTATCAAGTCGGTCTATTACTTTTAACTGGACCTTTACGTGTATTTGTTGAATCTATTTCTCAATACCTTAAATATGCCAATGAAAAAATTGCTAGACGTTTATATGTTAAAGTCGAGCCCGAATTCTGCAAACCTATAACGAAGTCAGACATTATTAATTTGAAAAATATGTCATATTTAGTACCGATGGTATACAATAAAGCTTCATCTTTATGTCAAAATTTGGATGTACGTATTCTTTTATCTAACACTAAAAAACGTAAAGCCGAACTTGACGAGATTTCAAAATTTGACGTCATTTTGACTAACTGCACAGAAGAAAAACAGAATATTTTAAACTATACTGATAAAATTTTAAAAAGAAAATGTGATACTATAATTACATTATCAGAAAACAGTAATATTCAATCAGATGTATTCTGCAACAATGAATTAACATCAGACTTCAGAATTTTTCAAACTGTTTGTTTGGGTGGAACGTTTGATCGTCTGCATAATGGTCATAAAGTTCTATTGAGTGCAGCAGCTTTAAGAGCTACAGATCAATTGATTGTTGGAGTAACTGATGGCCCAATGCTTAAAAGTAAATAAACAAAAGAAGATTTAGCTCTTGTATTTGTAAACTTAAATGGAATGAACAATCTGACATGATTTTGGAACAACTATAGTATTTCACCTCAGCTAGATTTTGCGATTTTTCGTTGGCGATTATGGCTAAATCATAAATCTAAAAATCATAAATCATATAGCATAAATGATAAAATCGTAAGCTAAATTATAAAGGATAAATCCAAAATAAATAGCATGCAGACTGCCATTTTATATCGCAAACAATCCAGAACGACATCGTTATCGTTCAAATCGGCGCCAAAAAAAAAAAAAAATCAGCTGAGGGGAAATACTATAGTTGTGCCTTTAATAATTTATTAGATAAGTAATTTTAATTTTTAAATTCCCCATCAAGTTTTGCCATCAGTGAGAGACAGGGTTTAACCTGGCAAAAAAGTTACTTTAGCATTTTAGCGAAAATAGGCAGGCTCTATTTTAGCTTTTTCAAAAGTTAATTCTTTGGATACCATTGATTTCTTTTACTTAGCTTTGTTATCCTCTGTTTTGTTTTCTATTCCTTTTGTTCATTGAGGATTTTAACCAAGCATCCATATTTGTGACTTTAAAAATACGAATCAGGGAAACTATGTTTTGATTTTATCAATAGAAAAAGAGGTATTCATATCATGTGTGTAAAATGAAAAAGCAATTTAAAAATCAAGTAAAGTGTAGTGGTAGATAATCGTGAAATACTAGTGCTAAAAATGCTTCTATAAAGCAAATTCTGAATTCTATCATACTTTTAAATATTTTTGCATTTAAATTCAATCATTGAAAATAAATCCAAATTACTATATAAATAAGGATTCCCAAAAATTTCAGTCCTTTTGTAGTTTTTACCTGCAAATATTCAAAAAAAAAAAACTGAATTATTATATAGAGGTATTTTATACAGTTATCCAGTTTTAGCTTTTTAGCGAAATTCTGACCGACTTGTTTTAGCAAAATATGATACCTTTTAGCAAAATGCTAAAAAAACTAATGGCAGTTTAAACCCTGGTGAGAGAAAAATGTATATATTTCTAGTAAATGATTTTACTTATAAACAAAGGTTGATTCAGGCAAAAATTGGAACCCTTTTGAATAAAATTCCACTTCATAAAATGGGTCCCGTCACAAAATTCAAATTCTTAAAAATGACCTTTTTTCCATGTTTTCAATACTATTTTAAATGATTGCTTGTATTTGGTTTATTGAAACCCTGTTAATTTTATATTAAATATTATATAGAGTGATTACTAAAAATTTTACATGATAATCTGAATTTTCCAGACTGATAAAAAGGGCAGGTAGCTGCTAATAAAAAAAGGGCACATTTTAGATCCTTAAAGGCACATTTAACATCCAAACTCTCATTTTGAGATTCAGCTACATTGTTATAGGGTCAGGTGGGGTAAAATAGGTCAAAAACAGCATATTTTACATTTGCACTTAAACAGCAAAAAATGTATTGGTTCCATTTGCTAAAATATTGCACAAAATATGCAAATGAATATTCCTTATGACATTTTAAGAGAAATATCTCTGAAAAAACAAAAAATTTGTACTGAAAAATAACTTTTAAAATATGCTGCTTGTGACCTATTTAAAAAAAAAAAAAAAAATGGGATGATAAAATTTGTGGGGTAAAATAAGTCATACAGGGGGTAAAATAGGTCATGCTTTAAAGCTGTTTTAAATTGTTATACAATTTACTTCATGCAAGTAAAATTACAAATACACATTCCTTTTTCTGATAAAAACTTGATTTTGTGTTCTTTCAAGAAAAAAAAAAAGTCTCTATGGTCCATCATTAGTTCGGGAAGAACATTTAGAATTTACGTTGCATCTACATCAGAAACATCTTTCTCTGGAAAATCCAATAGGAACTTCAATTTCCACTTTTTTTTTTATCCCTTCAAAATATTCATGATTGTGTGAAAGATTGATGCCATGAAATATTTTCTTTGATCTTTTCCCAGAGAATTCTACTTTAACACATTTTTCAACCTTTATGAATTGTTTAGTATTAATTCTGTCCAAATTTTCTTTTTGAGAAAGACTTGGTTTTTTGTTTCTTTTAAAGTTGATGTTTCTGTAATTTTAGCATCTCTGTTGATTTTTTCATAATACAATCAATTTAAAAATAAGTTGTTAAAATTACTCCTATTTTCTGTTGTGTATGGGTTCTTTTTCTGTGTGCAGTTTTCAAAGCTTCTTTAGAAGTCAATGTTTGATTGGGTGATAAAGTGTTTATAATAGCAGATTTTATGTACTTAAAAAGAGACTGCATCCTGTTCCATGACTGTTGAAGTCGCACTAGAATTAATTTGTAAAATTGGTGATTGATGATCTAGATACATCCACTCTTGCATTTTAAGTTGATGCTAAACTGCAGAGTTTCCCTCAGAGAGTTTCAGGAGAATGTTGTGTCCTGCCTGCCTTTTGTATGAAAAATTGGCACCCGTCTTAAAAAAGATGAAATGAAACAACTTTTTGAATTACACCTACAAGCTGAAGGTTTTGATTCAGGTTCAATATGTATTGTCTTTTCTTTTTTCCCTCTTAACATTAATTTTTTTTATATCTATGTGTATGAAATAGCTCTAGAACAATATTATAGTTTAATTTTAAACTATTAATTAAAAGAATACATATGGAGTTATTTAAAACACAAAAAATGGAATTAGTTACTTTATGTTCGCTAAGCCTAATATGATTCAACACCTGACCTATTTTACCCCACATGTGTTTTTTTACTCCAAAATATTAATATTTTATTTTTTTCTCACAAAAATTTAGGAAATTTATATGCCAAACATAATTGGCAGGGGAAACTACAATTAAGCTGAAGAATCTTCTTTTTTCAAGTGACTCATTACTGAAAATTAGAAGTGAATACTATATAATAATATTACAAGGAAAAAATCATGGGGAAAAGCCAAATGAACCTCAACAAGTAATAGTGAGAGAAAAACTGAATCCTAAAATGTAATACTTTGCATGGTTCGTACAGGTGCTTAAAAAGTCCTTAAAAAATCTAGGAAGTCCTTAAAAACTCCTTACTTTTTATATCTGATTTAGGTTCTTAAAAACTCCTTACTTTTTATACTTGTACCTTAAAAAGTACTTATTTTTCTCTTATAGTATTTAAAACTTAAAAAAATAAATAAATAAATAAAAAAGGAAATTCGTTTTTTGAACTGACTATTTTATATTTGGAACTATAATAAATCTAAAACACGTAACAGCTTAGCAACAAAGTTGGAAAAACATAAAAATCGTCTGCTTTTCACGGACTACTAAAAAGACGTTCTACAAGAAAAATGATTTGGTAAAAAAAAATGTAAAAAAGAATAATCTTTTTTATTTACTTGAGGACTAAACAAATAATATGTGATGAGGAAGGGAAGGAAAGAAAAAGCATATATCTGACTAGGTGCTTTTCAATTTTCATTATATATTATATTATATCATTATATATTCCTTATATGTATTTTTTTTTTTTCCTCTTCTGAAACTCTTAGAAATACGGGCTAGGATCCTTTAGAAAGACCTAAACATAAGGCATTTTACCCAAGCTTAGGTCCATGAGTATATTATCGTCCTTAACCCCCAAAACCATGTTACTTGAGTTCTTGAAGTAATTTCGCCTAGCAATATAACCGTAAATACTCGTGTATAAGTTGATCCTCTATTTAGAGAGATATTTTCTTTAAAAAAAAAAAAAAAAAAAGGTAAACGCACAGGTTAAGAATTATTTTTAAAAATTACGTTTATATTTTAAATACAAATATGAGGTCATTAAAAATATAAACTTTAGGTATATAAATCAGTCTCAAACCAATCCCCCAAGTCTCTAGTGGGGCCAAAATTATTTAGAAAACTTTTTGATTGGTAATTAAACCGAGATATTGGTCTCATATTTTAGTATTTCTATTGACTTAGAGTATAGCTGGAATTTCAATGCGCTGAATTATCTAGATTTTCACTTCTACTACGCAACTATCGTAAGTAATGGAAATAATGTATTCAGTCAAAATTTTCGATATAAAGTTTTCACCTGATTTATAAATACAGTAAAACCTTGATTAACAGGCATGGTCAAAAAACATCAGTTGCCGGGTTGAAAAAAAAAAAAAAAAAAAAAAAAGAAGAAAAATATCCGTTGGTTACTTTAGGAAAATTGACAGATATCTTCAATAAATTGGTCAGTTTTACATCTTGTAAGTGGTTTCATAAAAAACAGTTCTATGGATTTTCTTCAAATTCGCCATATTAACATTCTTTTAGATATTCTTTCATATGTAATTGTGTATATCTGATAAAGAGATGAATTTGCAAAGATTTGTGGAAAAACTGAAAATGGGATTACAGCAATGGTGTCTTAAAAACAAATCTTAATAATAATAAAAAAAAAAAATTCATTTTAGGTGTTTTTTTTTCATTAATACCTGATATTACTTTAGATAAAATGATAAGCTTCCAGATTAAATAGGTCAATATACAATTTAAGAAATAGGTGCTTCAAAAAACAGCTCTGCCGATTTTCTTTGAACACGTGCTATTAATTCTCTTACTCAGATGTCTTTCCAGCATTTGTGCTAATTAATTAGTTGCTACAAACGTCTGATTACTTAGGTATATTTTATGCCTTCTGACCGCACAATCTTTAAAACAAATTTATGTGTACTAATAGTAAGTATTAAAAGTTATCTGTTTGTTACACACCAGATTTTTTTCAGCATACTTATTTTTTTTTTCATTTTTTTAATTTATTCGCTCACTATATATAAAAATTGGATTCATAAAAATTTTCAATCTCCGTTTTCCAATGGATTTAACCGGTTTGTGATGTCCTGAACAAGATTTAATTATTTTTAGAAAATGTCTGTGTCCATGTATCGCAAATTTTGTCGACGCTGTATCTCACAAACTAATGTACGAAATTTAACCAAACTTGATATTTAGTTGGACCTTTTCCTAAACTGGTGCTTATTATATTTGAGGATCAATCAGTCAACAGGTGGCGCTGACATCCTTTTATTCCCCTAAATTTTTAACAGGGCAATGTAGGACAAAATTTTGGATAAATATACATAATGAGAGATATTTTTAACGCTGATTGTGAAATTAATATGAATTATTGATTATACCAGTTGTAAACTAGGGGGAAAAAAGTGCAAACTTCTAGGAGCATTGCTCCAGAAATACCCTTCCTTACACCTGGGATGTGAATTTCCTATATAATCCTTCGAAAGAACTTGTCAGTACCATTAAAGCGAATGGTTGAGCCATGGATTTGTTAAATTTTAAAATAAAGTTATCAATTTTTCAATTTTAATGGAAAAAAGAAAAACAGAAAAAAATGCTTTTTTTCTGATGTTGGTACAGAACTGACTATGTGTTTTCGGCATTTGATGTTATATTTAAAAATCGTCTGCATTTGTCAGGAAAAGTCGTCTGCATTCATGATGGGAAAATAATTTAAGTGAATAATAATGTAATAAATAATTTGGTATTGCATGAATTTTATAATATATATAGAAGAAAGTCTATGTTATAATAGCCACATCAAACTATTTTTTCTTTTTTTTCTTTTAATGCTGCAATTTTTGTATGGATTCAAGATTTGTTTGTGGAGGCAATCGAAAATTCGCAGTTTATGCCACCGAGATGGCAACATCTGTGTTGGGGATGAGAAGGGGGAGGGACATTTAAGCAGGAAAAACTTTATTTATATAAAAAATATCATTTTCCTTTTTACTTTCAATTGTTTTTGTACTATTTGTACTATTGTTTTTGTGCGATACATGGATTTAACCGGTTTGTGATGTCCTGAACAAGATTTAATTATTTTTAGAAAATGTCTGTGTCCATGTATCGCAAATTTTGTCGACGCTGTATCTCACAAACTAATGTACGAAATTTAACCAAACTTGATATTTAGTTGGACCTTTTCCTAAACTGGTGCTTATTATATTTGAGGATCAATCAGTCAACAGGTGGCGCTGACATCCTTTTATTCCCCTAAATTTTTAACAGGGCAATGTAGGACAAAATTTTGGATAAATATACATAATGAGAGATATTTTTAACGCTGATTGTGAAATTAATATGAATTATTGATTATACCAGTTGTAAACTAGGGGGAAAAAAGTGCAAACTTCTAGGAGCATTGCTCCAGAAATACCCTTCCTTACACCTGGGATGTGAATTTCCTATATAATCCTTCGAAAGAACTTGTCAGTACCATTAAAGCGAATGGTTGAGCCATGGATTTGTTAAATTTTAAAATAAAGTTATCAATTTTTCAATTTTAATGGAAAAAAGAAAAACAGAAAAAAATGCTTTTTTTCTGATGTTGGTACAGAACTGACTATGTGTTTTCGGCATTTGATGTTATATTTAAAAATCGTCTGCATTTGTCAGGAAAAGTCGTCTGCATTCATGATGGGAAAATAATTTAAGTGAATAATAATGTAATAAATAATTTGGTATTGCATGAATTTTATAATATATATAGAAGAAAGTCTATGTTATAATAGCCACATCAAACTATTTTTTCTTTTTTTTCTTTTAATGCTGCAATTTTTGTATGGATTCAAGATTTGTTTGTGGAGGCAATCGAAAATTCGCAGTTTATGCCACCGAGATGGCAACATCTGTGTTGGGGATGAGAAGGGGGAGGGACATTTAAGCAGGAAAAACTTTATTTATATAAAAAATATCATTTTCCTTTTTACTTTCAATTGTTTTTGTACTGTCCTGCATGCCTTATGTTCCACTAGTTTCAACTTCATCAACTATTCTTTTTTTTTTTTTTTTTTTTTCCTTTAACAAATGAACTATGCATAAAAAATAAGATATGTTTTCAACTTTACTGAATTAAACAACTTTCCAGAATTATCTGGTAAGTAACTGAAAAATTTATTATTATTATTTTTTTTTTCTTTTTTTTTTTATGAATTAAAAAAGATTGTTTCTCAATTTTCCGTTTTGAATTTGTATTTGAACTTATGAAATTTTATTTTATGTTTTGTGTTAGACTGTAATGTTAGTTAACAGTGCTCCTTTCCCCCTCTCTCTCTATATATAGGTACATTGGAGGAAAAAATTATATATATATATGAATACATAATGTATAAATTATTATTTTACGTAGTCCTTAAAAAATCTTCTGGAGGTCCTTAAAAAGTCCTTAAAAACTGCTTACTTTTCTTTATCATAAATGTGTACGAACCATGCTTTGTGTATGGTGGGACTACAACAGAGTTATTTATTATGAACTTTTGCCACCAAATCAGACTATAAATTTGGAAAAATACCATTCCAAAATGGTAGTTTTTAAAGAAAAAAAAAAAAAAAAAAAAAAAAAACGTGGTCAGAACTGATCAATAACCAAGGCATTGTCTTCCAGTATGACAATGCTTGGTCCCACATTGCAATGAATGCCAGGCAAGAACTTATTGAGTATAGTTGTAATGTTCTGTGTCACCCATCGTAATTCACCAGAGCTAGTAAATTCAGATTTTCACCTCAGTTGGTCACTTCTTTGAAAGGTCAAAAAAGTACTTTTTTAAAAACTATCAAATAGCACTTTTATAACTTTTTCACAAATAAACCTGCTCATTTATATATTACAGTCATTTGCAGAAGTTTAAGACCAGTAGCCGATTTTCAGTATTTTAAGACATTGCATCATTTTCACAGATTATTGTGTCATCTCATGTGCTGATTGTGTCAGACGCATTCTACTGCTATAAATAAAGGGGCCGGCACATTTATCACCAGTTTTTTATTGGATTTTGTTGCTGACAGTGCTGTTGTGTAATTATTAGAGTGGGTAAAAAACCTTCACTTTCTGTTACAAAAAGGTCAGAAATATTGACCCTGCATAAAACTGGATTTTCTGAACATCAAATAAGTTTGAGGGTAAATGTGAGCAAGACAGCTGTGCATCAAGCTATTGGTAAATTTAAAATTTCGGGAAAATTTGTTGACCTTAAGAGAAGCAGTCACCCTAGAAAAATGAGTGCACATGATGATCATGTGATAAGAAGGATGGTTGTACGAGATCCAAGAACCTCCTGCAATACAATTTAACATTCTCTGGCTGCAAAAGGCACCAACGTCAGTTTGAGTACTATTTCAAGACATTTGGCCAAAGATTTTGGCTTATTATCCCATAAACCTGCAAGGAAACCTCGACTTACTCCAAGTATGAAAAATAAACGACTGGCTTTTACCAGACAATATCAGAATTGGACAGTACAGCAGTGGAGTAGGGTCTTATTTTAGGATGAGTCAAGTTTGCAGCAATTTTCTGCACATGCTACAAGTGTTCATCCCCCAAGGGGAAAAAGATATGATGAGAGATATACAATTCAAACTCTGACACATCCTCCAAGCCAAATGATATGGGGTGCAATATCTGTGTCCGGTACTGTTAGTCTGTATTTTGTACCACCTAAAACCACTATGAACGGAAAGCGGTACCTTAATTTGTTATGTGAGAAGTTGAAGCTTCACATGTGTGTTCATAAATGTTCAATTTTCATATGGAGCTCCGTGTCACAGGGTGAAGATTGTCAAGAAATATCTGAGGGCACAGAAAATCAAAATTCTTGACTGGCTGGGTAACAGCCCATATTTGAATCCAATAGCAAATTTGTGGTGTATTGTGAAAAATAAAATCACTGAAAAGCAACCATCCACTGCTACGGCACTTGTTGAAACAATAAAGCATGTCTGGTGCACAGACATTTCTAAAGCTTACTGCAAGTTTTTTATTTGTAGCATGCCTAAGAAGATTGCACAAGTTATTAAAAACAAAGGAGATCCTACAAAATACTGGCTTTAATTACAGTAAATTAAAGTCTATTTTGTTCTTTTATTGCAGAATTCCATTAAATCTGATTTTTCTGTGGATGGTCTTAAACTTTTGGCAAATTACTGTATATTATTTTTTTTTTAAATCTAGCTGTGGCAAAAAGTCATAGGGCAAAATGATGTTTAATTATACAACAGAATTTTATTATGTCTTTGTACTGCTTTATTGTTATGTGTCATAAAAGAAAAAAAAAAAAAAATCTTTCCAAATGACCCACATATAGCTGATATACTACAACAAATATATCCCACAAATATAGGTATCATCTAATATTTTTCTTCAGAAAAGTTAGAACAGATATCTTAGTTTTTTTTGCTTTGTTAACCGAAGTATACCATTATATAAGTTTCCTGTATTCGGTTGTAGACCATATGCAGCCAAGGGGCAGCATATTCGACATCCCTGATATGGAGCATTTAATAAAAGATTTCAGCTATATAACTATATACAAGTTTTGATAGTTAGAAGTACTAAGTATTTTAAATACAAAATTAAAAAAAGAAATTACTTCGATTTCAAAGGACCTTATAATGATATTAAGCCCCATTCAGTATCCTTCCATAAAACTACCATTGGATTGTAAAAAACCCAATGGTTGTAAATACATTATTATAATGATATTAAATTTTTTTAATTAATTTTTGTTAATAGTTATTTTAATGATGTTATTCTAAAAAAATATTTATTTATGTATTTAAAATTCATTAAAATTAATCTATATAAATTTTAATCTAGCAAATTATATTTTAGGAAAAGTACTCTGGGAATTAATTGAACCTATTCAAAAGCGAATTGCTGATGTCACTGAATTTTTACTTGATGTAGACCCATCTCTTCACTATGAAGTTGTGCCTATTACTGATCCTTATGGTCCAACTATTACTAATCCAGATATTGACTGCATAGTTGTGAGTGCAGAAACCAAGGGAGGAGGAGAAAAAGTTAATGCTGAAAGAAAAAAACGAGTAGGTTTCAATTAATTTAATCTATATACTAATTTTACAAATGTAATAACTAATGCTATGCAATAATTTTAAATTAATAAAGATGTAGATAAATACTAGTCTGTGTATTATGGATGAAATAAAAATATCGGACTAGTCAAATATCTGAAGATATTTGATGAACCTAACGCAGAAAAAAGTTAGTGTTCACCATTCGATACAGCCAACATCCGATTGAGCTTCTCAGTTTTGCAAAATTTTTTTAATTAAGGACTAAATCCTTTTCATTTGAAAAAGAGAACAGAGGACAAAAAGCATAAAAAAGGGAACTTTTTATTTTAAGTAAATTGGAGTGTAAAGGTTGATATATATTTTTATTTACCAACTATGTGAAAAATACCAGAGCCGGGAATCGAACCCGGGTACCTCTGCTTAACGCACGGATGCTCTACCACTGAGCCACCCTGGCTGACAACCAGCTAGGCATTTCTCACATAATATTCGTTGGCCAAGTCACCGAGTCTGCAAACGCAGCTGTATCAAGTGACAATATTAATCGCAGCACAACTCAATAGACCACGAAATTTCAATTTAGAAATATTCATTCATGAATTCATCAACCGTGAATATTCATTTTAAGTAAATTGGAGTGTAAAGGTTGATATATATTTTTATTTACCAACTATGTGAAAAATACCAGAGCCGGGAATCGAACCCGGGTACCTCCGCTTAACGCACGGATGCTCTACCACTGACAACCAGCTAGGCATTTCTCTCATAATATTCGTTGGCCAAGTCACCGAGTCTGCAAACGCAGCTGTATCAAGTGACAATATTAATCGCAGCACAACTCCATAGACCATGAAATTTCAATTTAGAAATATTTATTTATGAATTCATCAACCGTGAATATTCATTTTAAGTAAATTGGAGTGTAAAGGTTGATATATATTTTTCACATAGTTGGTAAATAAAAATATATATCAACCTTTACACTCCAATTTACTTAAAATGAATATTCACGGTTGATGAATTCATGAATAAATATTTCTGAATAAATATTTCTAGGGGATTTTTAGTTCTGTAATATTTTTTTCATTTAAGAGGGCAAATTGTTGAAAAAGAAGACTGTCCTCTTAAAAACAGGATTTCTGGTAACCTTAGACTAGCAGGATTTTACGTTTTTAAATTGATATATAAATATATATATTTTTTTCTTGGTAACACCATATACTGTAAGAATTCTATCTATATTTAGAACAAAAGTTTACTCACCATAGTAAAATTTTCACTCGCCGCTGGCGAGTGGAAATTTCGCACCCTGGTTTAGATCATGAAACGGGAATATGGCGTCGCAGCTAAGCAGACTAATCCGACTACTAAGCGGGAATTTGCTATAGTTAGAATTCTCAATAAAGGTACTTGAATAATAAGCAAATAAGCTGTTGTAAGTCCTGAAATGGGAAGAAGCTGCCACAGGCGCCACTGAGCCGGACTTTAATATGGTCAGAATTTTCAAGGATCAGAAACCAGCTGGTCGCTGAAGGCAGCTAGTATAAAATAAATTTCACAGATGAAAAAGAAAAAATGGGTGTTATGTAGGAATGATGAAACGAAAAATAAAAATGTGTATAAAGGAACATGAAAATGACATAAAATATAATAAAATAACAACAGTTTTAACCAAAATAAATCAGAAGGAAAACATAAAAGTAGCCTTATTTTTCTAAACTAGCTCACTATAATGAATTTACGCCACAAAACGTGAGGATGTCGAAATTTTGGCAATTGAAGATTCATGTAATACAAACCCAATTGAAATTGATGCAAGGTGGCTGTGCTAGAGGAGGAGCAGAGGAAGAAGCAAGCAGCAAAACCACTGGGATGTCAGTTCTTGCAAGGGAAGGTTGCAGGAAGCAGCTGAAAGCGCTCGTACAAGGTGATTTTAATATGGTTTTTCGTAATTTTAATCTAAATATCTCTTATACAATTTAAAAAAAAAACTTTCTAAGGTGAATAAATGAGTTGTAATATTTTTAAAATATAAATTAATAAATATCTGTATATTTTGTTAAACAATTTTTTAGACACAATCATATCTGAGTATTAAAAAGGAAAGAATTTTTTCAGTTACAGATGAATTTTTACCTCAGATTAGTATTCTTGATGAATTTTATCTATTTGGGCTAGTGTTCTAGCTGAATGTTTTTAATTAAAATGTATTTTTAAAGTTTAAAAAAATTTTGTATTCTTTATCTCATTTTAAATGTTACTTTGGTTTTAATATGTTAATGAGACGTATAAATTATGTTTAACTTTCTTAAATTTACAGCTTTTATTAAATTATTAGGCACTTTTAAAAGAAATATTATCAAAATTTAATTGAAAACACAAAATATAAACGACACTTATAATAGCAGTAAAAATTTTAAATATTATTAAAAAATTACATATTGGGAAGAAAAATATCATTGCAACTGAAACCACTGCATAAATGTGTTTTAAAATAAAATTATAAGAGCATAGTTGTAGATAATTGTATGTTCATTTTATTTTCATTATTTAATACAATAAAGACTGCCATGAGTGCTGGCAGAAAAAAATCCGGGGAAAGTCAAGGCATCTTTTGTATTGGTCTCTAAACAATTTCAATATAGGCAATGAGGAGAGAGAGTACCAGAGCTTGAAAAATCTCAAAATCTTTGTATGCCCTTTCGACCATGTTAGTCAAAAGTAGAGCCCCTGAAATAAAATAATAGGCCGGCACATCACCACCATTTTTTTGCCTCTGAAAAGGACAGCATTCCCACTTGGCGTCCTTATCGCTTCCCTAATGATTTTAAGAAATCTTGATCTGAAGCAAATCCGGTCAAGAGCAATAAGCAACAATAATATTCCTAAAAACATATTTTTTTCACAGTACATTCTCAGGATGTCATTTTATTCTGAGGATATCTTATGGGTGTACTGAGGTAAGATGTGTTATTAGGGCGGTTTCTGTTTCTTTTACAAAATGTCGCCAAAACTCAAATACACAGTAATAGAAGGTCTGTGATCACTTTATATTCACTTCTTGAATGATTATAGCAGTTTATCGCTTCACAAACTTCCATATCATAGTTACTTAGCTAAGATTATGAAATATAATAAAACAAGTTATTCTAAAGTAACGTAAGACGATAAAAAAAAATGTTTGTCGTTTGTTTATCAGAGAAACGTGCTGGGTAATTGTGGCAACCCTAAGGCAACAAAATGCCTGATGCACCAGCTCGTATATATAGGAGCCTTAGTCAAAAGGATACATGCCCAAATTCAAATTCTTATTCAAATGCATATAAAAAAAATCAAAAAATTAAATTTTTTAATGATTTTATCCTCTACTTCTAAATAACTTAAAATTAAGAATTCTTGTTTGTAGGATATGAATGAGTTGACCATGTGTGTAATAGATTTGGTTGAAAATACTAATAGAATAGCTGGAGAAGAACAAAAATTAAGTTCATCAACAAACCGAATGCATATTTTAGGAACTTGTCTGAAGACTCCTCAGGTAATATTTTTATGTAAATATTTATTGTACAGTCATTTTGGTATTTCTCAAAGATTTTTTAAAAGAGCTTATGCTTCTCGACCTTATCTGAAAAATTAAACTTGTTGAAAAATTTATAAATGCAATGTACTTTAAAAAGTAATTTTTATTTGATGTTAATTAAAATGTAAGTGAATGTACATGTTATAAGAAATGGAATTTGAAATTTATGTGCCAGTGTGAAGACCCCAGTGGCAGAAACACTGCGACATAGTTGCAGACACAGAAAAACGGCTTGTGGACAGTTTTTGTCTGCACTGAGAAAAAAAATTGTCCACAACTTTCAGATAACAATTCACTTATAAAAATTTCTGTATCAAAACTAAAACTAATACTTTTATTATTTATAATTATTTATATTGTGTTGTGTCAAACATTGCTATAAAATATTTAATTGAATGAAACGAATTGAATGAATACAATTGTTTATACTATATTGTTTTGTAGTAAAAGTATATTCGGGCATTGTTGCACGAGATCACCACTGATGTTAAGCCCCCCCCCCCCTCCCCATCAGCTTTCAGGCTTTTTGAGTGTAAGCCATTTTCACCCCTGATTACACGCAAATTTTGAAGACAGATTATGAAATTTTAAAAGCTTGTCACAGACAGCTACAAAACTTTCTGCCATTGGGGTGAAGACCACCTTTTAAGAATCAAATATTGCATTTTCCTATTTTCCAGTTGGTGAACAAGACACATGCAACTATTTTATGCCCATCTAAAAAAAATCTCAAATTTTCTTGATTGATGAGAAGAGAGTTGCTAGAACAAAGTCAAGAAAACCTATAAAATAATGTCACTAAAAATAAACAAGAAAATTCTGGAAACGTATTATTGATAATGATACAATATTATTATTATTATTATTTTAAGTGTACTTTAGACAATTATCCCTCTAAAAGATTAAGGGGGGGGGAAGTTTAAATAGCAAGCAATTCTGTAGATGTTGATCATTATTACGCGACTGAAAGTTTAGCACTGTTTTTCAAACTGTCCCCAAAATTCAAATCCAGATGAGAATACTTTAATAAATCTGTGCCATAGCTAGTTTATATGATTATCTCATAGACTGAATTATTTAATTTTAATACCATAAAATCCCGAAAGTAACCCCCCCCCCCCCCATCGAATATAACCCCCCCTTTTCTCGCTGAAAGTGAAATGTCTCTGTTATCCTGAAAGTAGCCCCCCACCCCACCCCCCATTTTTTTTTCTCCATCCAACAAAGCTACATCCAATATTCGGGCACATTTACATTACGTCGGCATTGCACGTGCACCAGTAAATCTAGCTCACTGTTTCGTTGAAACTTGTTTTCGACCTTCAAGGTCAGTGCTTCTCCGCGAGTGTCACGTGATTGAATTGCTCCTACCTGCTTGGATTTTGGAGTTTTGAGAGCCAATCCCAAGCAGTTTTTTCCAAGCTCGTCAGCCTTTAATATTTCCTTTTAAGTAAGTAGTACCGTAAAATCCCAAAAGTACCCCCTCCATCGAACATAACCTCCCCTTACTTTTCTTCATTTTTTTTTTTTATATAATTTTTTTAAAGAATCTTGATTATAACCCCCCCCCCCTCACCTGAAATTTATTCATTTTGCTTTTAAAAAAAGGGTGGGGGGGGTTACTTTCGGGATTTTACGGTACATGCAAATGCATATGTTTTGATTTCTATTTGAAAGTTATTTATTTGTACGTTTATAATTATATTCCTTCCTCATGTTATAGGTAACATCAAATGAGTTTTATACTGTCATACTGCAAGGACAGCCCTTAACAGGAAAATCTTGTGTTTCTACTTCATTTGTAAATTTTGGGGCAACTGTGATTGACTGTGACAAAATAATTCCTTCAATTTTGAGTAGCAATGAAGATTTAAAAAGAGCCTTTTGCAACAAAGTCAATAGTGAGATAATGAATAATAACGGAACTTTAGATTATGCAAGACTTAAATGTTTGTGCTTGATAAACAAGGTAAGATAATATGATTTATCAAGTTTAGTTATACAGGGAAAATTCTCTAAAAATCTACATTTATTCTAAGACCTTTATTCATTCGCCTTTAAGGCCTAGTTCTTCCCAATCCCAAATTTCTGCCGCCATATGATTGAATATTAGTTTACCTCCAATAAAGTCCCTTGTCAAATGGTGTATACCTTTATTAATGATCATATTTTGCAAAAGCAAGCAATTTAGTTTTTTCCTTGATTTGAACTGACTAGTGTATACATTATATATGTTATTGTTAAAGCTCAAAATCCGTTAATGTGCAGATTATCTAGCTAATCTACAGATTAACTAAAATGAAGTGCAGAATCAAGAGTTTTCTGCATTTTAACTAGGTAATCTGCACATTAGCAGCTTCTGTATCATTAAAGTTTAAATGTTTCTTTCGAGCCTTAGTTTTTTTACATTCATTATGATGTCAAACAGTCATGTAATACAGATAGGCAAATGACCTTCAAACATAAACTAAAACTTTTACCCCTTCCGCTCCGCTATGATAAACAACGCAAAACGTGGAGGAAGTAATGCATGATTAGGTTTCTTATCACAAACACAAAATTTAAAGTAACAAGTAAGTTATAATTATTTTAATTTTGATTTTAATTTTTCTCTTTTTTAATTCTGACAATATAAATTTGATAAGGGTCTGCATTTTATTAATGAAATCTAATCTTAATTAAAAGCTCTCTCTCTCATGAAATTCCATTTTGAATTATGAATATTAAATTAGTAAAGTAGTATTAGTATGAATATTAAAATATAGTAAATATTTCCTCCTGAAATAAAACTATTAAACCACAACTTTTTAAAACTAATTTATTTTAAAATGGATTTAAATTACTATTAATTACAGAAAAAAAAGTATTAATTTTTAACTCGGAAAAATATTATGGCATTATTTAATAAATACTTAATATGAAATTTTTGTGCATTTTTTAGCATTTCTCATTACATTTTTTTTTTTTTTTCAAGTTTCTTTTACATATTTTATATATCATGATTATATTTTTATTTATTTATTTTTTAATTTTGTTCGCTTTTTTGGATAATTTCATTGTAGTTCATCATGTAAAATGTGTTAATAAAGTTTATTATTAATATTAATATTATTATTATTATTATTATAAAATTAATATATTTGCTAAACTTGTACAGATATACGTATGTATGCTGCAAAATATAGTTTAATAAAACATTGAAAAACTGTCATTTTAATTTTTGTGCATTCTAAAAAATATTAAAGAAGTTTTAATTATTTGAAATACTTAAATAATGCTTCTGATTTGTCTAATTTAATATTTCTATAGCGAATTAAAAATTGGTGCATAATTTTTTTAAAAGATAACAATAGCAATATAAGTTGTTACATTTTTTTTTTTTTTTTTTTTACTTTTATTTAAATGGTTAAATATTTTTATTTGAAAAGAAATCGTTACTGTATTACAATTCTAACATTCATTTATAAAATAGAATTTATTGAAAGCTATTAAAGCTATTATATTTCATATTAAAAATGCATAACATCTTTAAACTTATATTGACAGAATAGAAAAGATTAAATAAATAAAACAAATATAACTTTAAAACACATAAAAATTAAAATACATACAGATTAAAATAAGTAAAGAAAGAAAGAAAAAAAAAAGAAAACTAATCTTTTTTTTGTTCCGAATGAAAAAACAAATGCAACATAGTGTGCTCTAAAATTACAACACCAGAGATCTTAAACTTAAAAATTTTAAAAATACAACCTTTTACTTTCTTCATGTCTTCATTCCATCAGACTAGTTTCGCTTGGGGCGCCCCAGCTTGGTCTCTGACATCTCGGTATTCGAAGTTGTACCAAGCTGGGGCGCCCCAAGCGAAACTAGTCTGATGGAATGAAGACATGAAGAAAGTAAAAGGTTGTATTTAAAAAAAAAAAAATTTAAGTTAAAGTTACTTCATGGTTAAATATTATTTAAAGTACCAGAGATCTTATTTTCACTTTAACAAGTGCCTAGTAGGTAATGTGCAAATTATCTAGGTAATTCGCAGATTACCTAGGTAATTTGAGAAGTGAAACAATTTTCCTAACTTTAACGGATCATCCTAGTTAATGTGCAGATAACTTAGCTAATCTGCAGATTAACTGATTTCTCCACTTTAGCGGTAACATAAATAAGGTTAATCTCCAGATGTGAATATTATATCTCCTTTCAAAGAACTAGTTGATTCCCCACCTTTTGTGAAATTATAGCACGAGTTTTCTGCAAATGGATCTATAAAGGAAAAAAAAAATGAATAAGTCAAATTTTTGGTAAATTTCCATCTTGCATACGTTGTGTCATATGATTGAACTGACAAATTTAAATGCTAAGTGAGTAATGCTTACTTTTAGACAATAAAATAAAAGCATTACATTTAACTGATATTTAAAATTAAAAGCTAAATCTACTACAGTTGAGAGTCAAAAATCCACACAGTTCGGGACCAGAGGTTGTGCGGATTTTAGGATTTTGCGGATTTCGGAGCCCATAAAAAATGATTTCCACTTTGAATAACAAAAACAGAATATTAATTCAACTAAACACATACTAGTCAATAATAACACTGAATATTAAATTACTAGGTACATAAGAATAATAATGAACATTAACAAAAATATATAATGAAAACAATAAATAAAAATGAAAAAAAAAATTGTCAAATTTAGATAAAATCTGTTCACATGTAGCTAGTTTTAAACTAAACTTGAGCCTGCATGATTTATTTATTTTTTTATTTATTGTAAATAGTACTAACACAAATTAATTTTCTACCAATTTTGTTGAGTTCTTCCTTACAAATTATACCTTCATCAGAAAGCATTTTTAAAAATTAGTTTATTATTTACCTGATTGATATCATCATATCACAATAATCATTATTTTCTTTTGATGAATTTAATATAGTCAATAATTTCATTAGCTGCAGCTTGGCTCTTGCAGTCTTCATATTATTATTTTGTTTTTCTTTTTTGTAATCATAAAATGCAAACATAAAATCTGTATTCAAGATCTTTTTCAAAAATTCTGATTTGCAGTTTTGTAATTTATTAATAGTGAATTTCATTGTTTGTATCTGACAAGCTGTGCGGATTTCGGACTTCGGCGGATTTTAGGTCGGCGAATTTCTGGCTCTCTACTGTATTTCCTTCTATGAAACTTCAATTGAAATTCATACCGAACTTATTTCCATTAAGATATAATGCTGTGGTGAACGATTTGATCTAGGATATGAAAGAATCCTTAGAAAACAAAATTATTGGTTAAAAGCTTTTAAAATTCAAACAAATTAGGGTTAATGATAAAGTAGGTTAAGCATGACAACAATAATAAAAAAGATTGCGGTTACAATATAGCATTTCACAATAAAACATTCTCCCTGGAAGGATAACTTCAGAATTATACGTTATAATTCACAGTAATTTAAATTTTTTATTCATATGTAAATAAATGTATACTTTTACATGTTAAAAAAGATAAAATAAATATTTATTTACTTTTTTACTTCCATTACCCTACTACCATAGGAAATTTAAGACAGCGTTTAGTTTTGCCAATATATGATAAACCACACTGACAGGAAATACTATAAATGCCCCAAGAATTATGCATATCAGTGGGATCTTTTAAATGAGAAAAGATGAGTTTATTGGAAGGCGAAAATATTAATGTTATTTTATAATCATTATTAAAGAGCTGTATTACTTTTATTTGGATGACACTTTAAGTTAATGATACAGGATTAGTCATGATAATTTGTGTAAGTAATATTATTTTTATTTAACCCTGTAATGTATGCTCTCAGGTAATGTCCTTTGTTGCATTTTTTTTATATTGATAATAAAAGAGAAAACTTAACTCAGTTGTTAAAAAAATATATTCTATCAAATACTTGTTTCTATCTTGTGTATTTTAGAATTCAATTATATAATTTGTCCATTTAAAAATTTGTAGAGATTGTAATAAGAAAGTGGAAATTTTTAAATGATTTTTTTTCTTTAATTTCAGGAAATTAGGCAGTGGGTTGCTGAACATTTATCTGAAAAGGTGAACGAAGTAATCAAGCAGAAAATACAGTTTTATCATGAAAAAGGTTGCCAAATTTTTAGGATATGAGATACATATTTTAAACATATCCATTTAATAATTAATGAATTTAAGAGGGAAAAAAAGAATTTTTACATAGCTCATTTGTATAATTTTATATTTTTCTATTAATTTTTTCATAATCACTGAAAATATAATACAGCTTTAATAGTGCCTTTAAATTTTTAATAAAATTCAATGCAATAACCAACTGATATATTTTTACCCCCACTTTTCATGTTAAGTTATTTAATTTTAAAGAGTCAAATAATATTATGTTTTCTAAAATAATGATAATAATTAATTGAAAGAATATATATATATTTAATTGGACATTATCTTAAAATAACAATGTAAATTTAATGCAGAGGTTAATTAA
This sequence comes from Salticus scenicus, assembly GCA_963930645.1. Taxonomy (NCBI): domain Eukaryota; kingdom Metazoa; phylum Arthropoda; class Arachnida; order Araneae; family Salticidae; genus Salticus; species Salticus scenicus. The sequence continues at coordinate 371,426,301 of OZ005649.1, read as the reverse complement.
TATGTTAATTCATCTGAAATTTTGTTGTCTAGATTATACAAAATTTTTTAATTAAATGAACAACTTTATAAGAAAATATAATATACTTAGATCATCTGTCTTTTCTTATTTTTGTAGGTTTTTCATTTATAAATTATTTATGAAATATTCAGTTTGTCAAATGTACTGTAAATTTTACTCCCTCCCCTAACCATAAGAAATAATTAATTAATAGTAAATTTAAAATAACAAAGATTTTGTTAGAAAAATTGATAATATTAGTTCAAATTTCTGTTAATATTGGTTATCTTTAAAACGTATATCCTAGAATCATTTCAATGCAAATGGTTCATAGATTTTATTAATTCATCACCCATTATAACTCTTTGTGTATGCAACTTAAAAACTAGTTGAAATATTAACTACTAAGAACAGCATTACTGAAGATATGATCAATTTTGTTGTTATGTCACTACAAATTGTTGAAAGTATGTAGATAATTTTTTTTACTGAAATGTATTTTTGGGGTACATGACACTTTGGTCCCGCCGTTTTGGTCCCTCCACTTTGGTCCCGCCGTTTTGGTCCCTCCACTTTGGTCCCGCCATTTTGGTCCCGATATCAGGAATAATCAAACAAAGTATTACAGAGAAAAAGCTAAATTATTTTTTCATATTTCGAATTCTTGTTATTTGACTTGAAAACAAGGGGGTAGGAAAAGACAAAATTATTATCATTATTATTATTATTTTGCAACAGAAAGATGTAGTAACAAATAAAACTGAAAAAATGTCTAAAAATTTGAGATTTCGATTTTTTCTTTGTACGATAAAGGAAAAAGGACATCAAATACATGAGGGAACTTCGGGCAAAAGAGAACTTAGAGGAAATTTTTCAATTGGAGAGTTGTTGAAAATGGGGTAACAGAAAATTTATTATTTCGGAGAGAACTTTGAATGATAAAGGGTATTAGATATCAGCGATGATCTAAGCTTTGTTAATTTATCAAAGTCCTGAAAATTTTAGTTTAAATAAAATACAAGATTTTTAAAATAAAACACTGTAATGCGGCTCTTAAATATCACATTAAAATTTAGAGTGTTCGAAATCAAAGCTTTATCCAAGCATACTCTAAATGTTAGAGTTTAATAATAAAAGAAGGTACGAGGACCTAAATAATGATCTCGGGATTTAATATGTACAGATCTGCTAAATTTGAGTCATTTTCTTCTCTGTTAATCGGGATACATTTGTCAAACACAGAAAATAGTTATACATTACACACAATTGTAAAAGCATTTTTCCTTTCTTATAATCCCTTACAATATTGTTTAAGAAAATTTCGATTAGAAGCGCCCCCCCCCCCTTTTTTTTTTTCAAATGTGCTGAAACAAAACAGTGAAATTCCTTGTAATTGTCTGTTGGAGAAACAGGTGTGAAACGAATCCCAAAGTGCTTCAGATATTTCAATGTGGACATTGTTTTTAGTCACAGAGTCATTTCAGACAGATATATTTATTTATGATTATTATTATTTTTTTTAACATAAGATTAAAATAAAAAGATAAAATATTGTGCATCAACATTTTCCAAACTTTGATACTTGCAATGCGTACAGTTGATTAAATATTGGACTACTTACATTTTTTCATTTTTAAAATAAAATCATTGTAATTGAAAGAAAAGTATTTTATGTACATGTATACATGATCAACATAATTAAATATCACGGACAAACAAACATGCATTTTTTTTTATTATTTATTAATATAACACAGATTTTGAAATAAATCCCTCTTAGATTAATGATAAAAATTAAATACAATCAACAAAAATAAATTCAAAAACTGGCGTACAGACAATAGCAAGAAATTAAAACAACTTCTTACACCATAAATTTTAAATCAGCACAACTGGTTTCGAAAGGACGTAGCCTTTCTTCATCAGGTGCAAACATGTGCAACTGCCTTGGAGGCGTGCAACTGCCTTGGAGCCTCCAAGGCAGTTGCACGTGTTTGCACCTGATGAAGAAAGGCTACATCCTTTCGAAACCGGTTGTGCTGATTTAAAATTTATGGTGTTTGAAGAAGTTTTAATATCTTGCTAAATACAATCAAATCGAATGAAACGTATCTCTCTCTCTCTCTCACACACACACACACACACACACATATATATATATATATATATATATACATATATGAATAAATTCATACGCAAATTCAAAAACTTCATAAATGATCACAATCTTATGCTTATGAAGAATAGTCTATGATGGGAGCAGGTCAATAATTAGTTCTTTGAAAGAAACAGAATTTTGTCACTAAAAGCAAATTATATTTAATATCCTAAGGTTTTCTTTCTTTTTCCCTCTTTTTTTTTTTTTTTTTACAAAATTTGTCTGTATTTTATTATTTTTAAATTGATTCAGACTTTAACAATAAATATATTCAAATAGGGATTCTTTTTTAATAAGAAAGTACTGTTGTTATTGTTAGCAATACTTTTAAATTCACAAAATTTTGTCACTAATAGCAAATTAAAAAAAAATTAGAATTAAAGTAAGTTAAATCGAAATCAAATGAAAAAAAAATAAAAAAAATGCCAATTATAAAAAAAAAAGAGAGAGAGAGAGAGAAAAGAGAAAAGAAAAGAAAGTGCAATTGAATCAAAAACAAAAAGTTTAAATATATTAAATGTTCATAAAAAGTCAGAACAAAATTCTCCGAATCTCAGTCGTTAGGAAGCAATCATAATGTCGAAAATTTATGTATTTACATATAAGATATTCCTTAATTAAAGATATTCTAAGAGCACTTCAATTTTCCCGTATCAACAAATAGGCTATCCTATTAGAAAACTGATATATATTTAAAAAATAGCGGGACCAAAATGTCTCGGGACCAAAACAGCGGGACCAAAGTGTCCTGCTTCAGTATTTTTGTAAGGCATTGCATTGCAACAAATTGTAATGAATTTAAAAAAGAAAACTGATTGGAAAAATTTCTATACTTTTCATTTATACTTTTATATTTATATTATATTTATACTTATATTATATTTATACTTTTATATTTATACTTTTCATAATTTTTATTTGCTGTCAATTTTTAAATGTCTTGATTGCTTTTGTCACACACACAAAAAAAACAAAAAAAAAAAAAAAAAAGCTTTCTACTTATGATAAAAACACGGAATTGTTGAAAGAAAAAGTGTTGTATTTATAAATTGTGTATCTGTAATACATTTTAACCATAAGACATGGGGATCAGAAGGAGCTAGTCTGGATTCCTATCTGTAGGGAGTCCCCAAATTTTTATAAATATCAGTCATTAAAATGACTGTAGATTTTTCATTTATTTATTGAATTAATTTAGATTGAAATTTTGCTTTTTTTTAATTAAACAAATGCAGTCAAAATATGCAACTTAATAAATCTTTTAAATTTTGGTTGAATTAAGATAATGGAAAATTGCTTATTTGTCACTATAATCTTTATCAAAATATTAAAAAAAAAAAAAAAAAAAAAAAAAAAGAAAAAAGAAAAATTACATGTGTCAAAATTTATTAGACATAAATAGTATATAAAAAAAAATGCAGTTTGTAAGTAAGAAAAGAGTGTATGTATTGCTATAGAATATAATAAATTGGTTAAATATTTTAATGATTACAATTTTTCTGGATAAATTTAAATGAGGTTTAGTACAAAAACATGCATCATTCATCATACAAAAATGAGTTTTATAACTAAACAAATTAATCAGACTATTACAGATTTACAAAATAAATTTATTATTACATATGTTGATAATGCAGTTAACAATTATGCTATTATTTGTAAAAATTACTATAAATAATTTATTATTGATAATGACAATATTTTTGTAAAAATGTGCTACAGTGTTGAAATAAAAAGTAGGCATACTTTTAATTTCAATAAATTAATCGATACTAATAATACAAAGTAGTATTAGTATTCATACTTAGTATTTATTCCTAAATTTCATAAAATTCATATTAAATTTCATACATTACTATAGCCTGTAATAATTATAATACTAATGTCAACATGTTTTGTTAAATATTTTTACAAAATTATATAATTGTACAATAAATAAAAATAATAGTTATTACATATAAAAAAATTTTCAGCTTTTTAAGTATATTAAAAATCAAACTAATAGTAATATTAATAATATTAAACTTTCAAGTTAGATGATCATTTTAATAATATTAACATACAAAATATACATAAAGTTATTAATATATTACATTAAAAAAAAAGTAGTACCTTTTCAATTTAAATGAAAAAGTTACATTACTTAACATCGATACTTTAACTAGGTTTGTACTGCATCACAATTACATTATTTTTAGAAATATAATTTATTGGCAAGATATTGGCTCACCACAGGGAGAAATTACATCAAGCATTCTAGTTGTTTTTATTTATATTATTATGAAAGAAATATACTCATTACTAATTTAATGTATTATAGATATAATAATATTATTGTCTTTAAATAATAATTGTAATTGTGTATTGCTAGTTAATTACTCTACTAATCTTACTATCAGTGAAAATGGTTTAATATCAAATGTAAATATTTTTTTAGATTTAAAATTTATTTTTAATCATAATTAACATCTTGAATTTGAAATAATTGAAAAACAGTTATATAAGAGACATTTATTTAAAATACATAATAAAATGTAAGTCGAACTAAATAAAAACATAAATGTTTCATGCTAATTCTTAGCACTTCATCAGTATGTATAACATCTGCAAGAAACAATTCACAACTGCATAAATAAGGGTTTAAAAATAAGATTGCATATTTAGATGGTACATCACATGTACCACACCTTTCATTGAAGCTGGTTGATTTTTTTTAAATTTTGCCCTCTTTCCAAGAAAATAAATGATGCATGTGCTGTACCATCTGACTATCTTATCCTATTTTAAAATCCTTTTTTATGCAGTTGTGAGTTGCTTCTTAAAGATATTAAATCTACTGATGGGGTGCTAAGAATTAGTACAAAATATTTATGTATTTTAATATATATTTTAAATAAAAGTATCTTATGCAATTGTTTTTTTAACATTTTACAGTAACAAATAAATAAGACATAATGTTTTAAAAATATTTTAAAGCTTGAATTTGATTTACATAATAAACATAAGCATCTTCCAGTTAAAGTAATTTTTTCTTAAATTATAAAACTTATTTACACTAATCAACCTTCACAAACATTCTTACTAATTTTGCTCAATGCATAAAACTTCTCATATACATATATTAAGCATTTAAAATTATTAAATTGCCATCTTTTCAGATTAAAGTTAATTCTATTTTATTTAGTTACTGTGATTTTTTTTCCTCTACTTTTACCCATATATATATGGTAGAAAAAGTATTATTTTGGCATCAAATTTTCAAAATTAAATTTTTGTTATATTTACATGTTTTGAAGTCCCCTAAATTCGAAAAACAGGTTTTTAGCTGTTAATCTGTGTGTGTGTCTGTGATCAGCATATCTCAAGAACAAATAGCAGTAGGAAGTCCAAACTGGGTATGCTAAATCTGCATCATATAGGGATGCTACACTAAACTTTTTGTTGAAATCAAGCAAATGGTTCATGTACAGGGCCATCCTAGAAAATTCAAATACATTATGTGTACGGGCTTAGCCTCTATAGGCTGCTCTAAACAAAATGAAATGAATATAGATTTTTTATATGCATAAAATCATTATTCATGTAGAATCAGGACCCGATTAAGCTTTGAAGCTAGGGGAAGCTCAGCATCATTTCGGGGGTCCTTTTCATTTCGGAAAATCTTGTTTTTCTGTTACGTATTGTAATATAAAAATGCTATAGACAAAAAAATAGTGTTTATTATTATTATTATTATTATTGTTTTTTTTTTTTTTCATACATCTGGGTGGTTTCTACACAGAACATTAAAATCGTAAAACTTTTTAATTAAGAATATTGATTTTTGAGGTTAAATAATAGATTTTTCCCGAAATAGTGAATTATTTGTCTTGTTTTAGGTAACCTTTCTCAGAAAAAATTCAATCTCAGTGTGAAAATATGAAACAAATTCAAGACCATGTTTTTAATCCTTATGGGCCCCCCCCTCTTAAATTTTAGAGAAGAAGCTTGTGCTTCCTGAGCCTTTTGGATAATTAGGCCCTGTGTAGAATATGGTATGAAAATCATTCACCGTTCATTTACAGGACTACACAAAATAACTAGAATATAGTGGCATAATACTTGGAAATTGATGGAAGTGCATTTCAGGTTGTGATGTGTGTTAATAAACATAGGATTATATTTAGGTGCACAATCTGGTGTGTACATAATTTTTAGAAGATATACAGGGCTGATAACAGTTTTGCAAAAACATTCTTTTTTGTTGAATTTAATTAGGGGAAGTGCTTACTATAATATTTTAACATGTCCAACAAAACTTCTCAGGAATTAAAATTAATTCCTCATACCACACGGTAAATAAAGTATTTTTAAGATAAATATTCAACACTTGGCTTTTTTAATATTTACACATTTTGAGGTTCCATGAATACTGAAGTAACATTTGATCTTTGTTTATGTCTCTTATCAGAGTAACTTAAAAACAAATAATTTCAGGGAATTCAAATGTTGTATTTTGAAGTTAATATTAGGTTGTTTCTTGAAAAGTTTGATTAAGATTGACAAGTTTCAAGGAATGGTGCACTAGAAAGTTGTATGAATAATTTGGAATGAACTTTAAATTTAATTAAAAGCTTTGAATTCTATATTAATGTAGATACAATATTGAAATGGGGTGTTGAGGACAGGGTTGGGTTTTTACCAAGACATGGTAAAAACCATGGGAAAATGGTAAAAACCTAAATAGGATAAGCTCACATTTACCAGTTGAGTGGTAGGCACTAGTTTATTATTTATTACTGATATGCTTTTATAATATAGCCTAGAAATATGTAATGCTTGTAATAAATCCTGATATTAATTAAAAATATCTTGAAATAACCATTAAAAACATAATCAAGTTAAAAAGAATGTCTGCATGCAATATATTACCATGCAATGTCTAATATTAATGTTAAGACATTGCTTGGTAAGTTGGTTGTTATTTAAATATGTTTAAACCTTATTATAATAAAAAAAAAAAAAATCAAAATAATAGAATAATCAGAAAAATCAATTTAAAAAAAAGTGATTTAAACAAAAAAGTTAAAACATGCTTTTGTTTCAAATACATATGTGTACAAGCGAAAATTTTCTATCATTTTCCCCACTCCCTTACTGTGAAAGGAAATTCAATATGACCTTTATAAAAATATGTACTGGTAGTAGATTATTTTGCAAAAGATTTTGGATGCTTCCTTCCCTGTTTTACTATGAACTAGGTACAGAAAACAAGTGCATTATGAGGAAACTTGACCAGTCAGGAATTAGCAAGATGGTAGTGGTAGATGCACAAAAAGTTTGCCAGATTGGAAGGGATGCAGAAGAGTTGCAATATGTAAATGTTAAAAAAAAAAAAACTAATAAATTTTTGTGATTTAAAAAAAAAAAAAAAAATCCAATTCATTTTCTCTGAAGATGGTAAAAATATGTTTTGGCCAAGGTGGTAAAAACCATTGCATGGTAAATACCATGCCAGCCCTGGTTGAGGAGGGCGGTAGCCCCCTCACACAGTATTATTTGTCAGATAAAGCTGTTATGAAGCCTAGTTTAAATTGTTTTTAGCCTAAGTTTATATAACAATACCATACCTGCCAACCATCTCATTAATAAGCGTAAAATTGTTAACACCCCTTAAAAAAGGCTATTGCAAGTGGGAATTTGCTATGGTCAAAATTTTTAAGAATCGCTAACAAAATGGTAATGTTTACTACAGTCAGAATAGTTTAAAGAAAAACACTGAATTGAAAGTGAAGCAGTCTAAACTGTATAGAGATTTGCTACAGTCAGAATTTTCAGGCGTTGCAATTTAATTGGTTGCCAAAAGCGATTAGTGCAAGAGAAAATAAAATGTGTGAACAATTCATTTGCCCAGATGTGTGTAAAAACTATCTATTTGCAACTGGAATTTACGTGCCTTTCTCTTCGTAAACTCTTGAATCAACAGACCAAAATCATTTTTATTCATAAAGTATAAAATTTGCTCTATAGCAGTGGCGGTCTGTGCAGAGGAAGAGCTATCTGGATAAAAAAACGAAATTTTTTCGTACTGATTTAGGGGGAGGGGGTAAGAATTTCATTGCTCGCGGGGAAAAGTTCAGCTTTATTGGTCATTGCCTTATTTCATCTTTAGGATGGTATCAATAACTATGCGAAAAATATCACATTTTGAAGATTAAACTACTACATTTTCTAAAGAAAAAAATTATTTATTACAAAGAGGTCATTTATTAAACCCCAAATAAACTAGGGTAATCATATGTCCGTGAAATTGAGAAAGATACGTATTTTGAAATAATTTTTCTGTTTTGAAAAATTGTAACAAAGAAATTATTTGTCATAATTCATATTACTTTTTAATCCACATTTATTTTTGGCGTAAACCATCCCTCTGTAATTCGAGAATTGTTATGTATGTATTCATGCACAAATATGAAATTTGTTGTATATTTTTAGCCTATTTTTAATAAGAGGAGAGCATTAAAATTACTAACATTCAAAAGCTGGACCCTTTGACAAAATTTGAAATTTGGCACCAAAGTACCTTGGAAGTTTATCGCCAAAATTTTTACTTACGCAATTCGGATAGCCATTTTAATTCATCGACAAAATGATTACAAAAATTTAATATCCGCCAAGGGATCCTATACTAAAGCTGTATCAAAGAAATTTTAAGAAATGTATATAGTAACTGTTGCTAAGGAATAGAACACGGTTGCCGCATGTTTTTAAATGGAAGAATAGATTAAGAAAACATCCTGTCACACTAAATGAAATTTTGTTTGTAGAGGTTTTTATACCTATTAGAAAACAAAAATAAACTTTGGGTTTTCCTTCTATTTCTCTCTCTCTCTCTCTCTAATTTAATCTCTTTCAAGCTGTTTCAATATAGATAATGTTCACTGTTCAGCGTTCTACGTTTTTTAAATGCCGGACAAAGACTTTCCATCAGTAGGACTGAGAAGAAAATAAAGAAAAACAGAGAATTTCATAGGAATTTGAATCATCATGTAAATAAAAAAACTGACAGTTTTTTTTTTTTTTTTCCTAATAAATTAATTATTAAAAATACTGTTTACATGGAAGTTTTGAAATTATGTATTTACTATATGAATGCCTGCTTAAAAAATGGTCAGGTTTCGATCTTGCATTTTTTGAATGCTAATATTATAAAGGTATTTTAAATGGCAACTATAGATTATCCTTTTATAAAAATTAATAAATAGTACAATTTTCCCAATTAAACATGATTTTTAAAATACTTGACATTATGGCAAAAAATTACAATCAAATGAAATAAAATTTCCAAACACTCTTGTTTAGACATTCTAGAGTATGGCATTAATACATATAAAGAAGGAAGATATTTACCTTAAAAAATATTAACAATTTTCTTATTTTTTTTAAACTTCCACAACTTATATATTTAAAATTCTTAAAAAACAATAAAGTAATAATAATAGTAAATATATAAATAAATGAAAAAGAATTTGGTGTTCATTCATTTTAAAATATTAATTTTAAAACTTAAAAATTCAGCAAAAAATGTTAAAAAAAAAAAAAAAAAAAATTTCAATATTGTGAAATTTTCCTAGTGTAATTGAAATACATAGCCATTTATAGTCTTCAAACCAAGATGTTTTTAAGTTAATATTGTGACATTTTTCATTTTTTTTTTCTTCTTTCTCTTTTTACGATAATTTCTAAAGACTCTGTTAATCTCCCGTAATTAGCATCTTTTTGTCTCCAACTTTTCATCTGTTAAACTGTGTTTAAAAGCTTTGAAGATTATAAAATCTGACAAAAAATTAGCTAAAAGCATAAATCGCAATATTAAAAAATTAAAACGGTAAACGCTACATTTTAAGGAAATCAAATTCAATGAAAATTCTCTTTTAAGCTAAGTTGGAAGGTCTGTTACCTCTCTCATGAAAAGTCTTCCCTTTCTCTTTCGTCCTTTGAAAATTCGCGGTAGAATATTTAGAGTGGCGTAAGAGTTACCATGGTAACCACGCAGTGAAAGCAGAGCTAAAAATGAATGTCTTTCATCTCTTCCCTTGCACTTCAGTTATATGAATTTGTGCGCAGAATTGGATGTTCAGGAAAATATTTAAATTGCTCTTTTTATTGGTTGTTATTTATTGAAAAATTGTTATAAATCCTTATTAAATTCTACAGAAAAGAAAAAAAAAAGAGTGGCGTAAGAGTTACCATGGTAACCACGCAGTGAAAGCAGAGCTAAAAATGAATGTCTTTCTTTTGCTAGAATTTAAATACCTTATATAAAACTTTTCCATTATGTTTGACTGATTAATTTCGAACACTCCGTGTTCATCCTCAGAGTCGAAACGCTAAACGCCGTCGTTCTTCTTTTGATGTTTATTTTGCCGGTGTATCCAGTGGTTGCCACTTCGCTTCACTTCGTGTTCTTCTAGTAGCTGTTGCCATGCGGTGGGAATGATGTAATGCTCTCTGTCATTTACGGTATTATAATTAGTGGTAATCTTGAGGGCCTCCCGTTTTAGTGCATAGTTTTGGTTATTGTAAGGGGCTATTTTTTTTATGTTAATGGAGTTAATATTAATGGGGTTATTGATGTGGGTGGCGGAGAAAGCGGTGGAGGATTTTCCTAGTTTTAAGTCTGCGCGATGTTCTTTTTCCCGTTCTGAAATTTTTCGTTTCGTCATCCCGATATAGCAGGCATTACGCTACTAGGAAAAACTAGGAAAATCCTCCACCGCTTTCTCCGCCACCCACATCAATAACCCCATTAATATTAACTCCATTAACATAAAAAAAATAGCCCCTTACAATAACCAAAACTATGCACTAAAACGGGAGGCCCTCGAGATTACCACTAATTATAATACCGTAAATGACAGAGAGCATTACATCATTCCCACCGCATGGCAACAGCTACTAGAAGAACACGAAGTGAAGCGAAGTGGCAACCACTGGATACACCGGCAAAATAAACATCAAAAGAAGAACGAAAGCGTTTAGCGTTTCGACTCTGAGGATGAACACGGAGTGTTCGAAATTAATCAGTCAAACATAATGGAAAAGTTTTATATAAGGTATTTAAATTCTAGCAAAAGTATAATTGTGCTTTTCCTTAAAATAAAATTACAGTGAATGTCTTTCATCTCTTCCCTTGCACTTCAGTTATATGAATTTGTGCGCAGAATTGGATGTTCAGGAAAATATTTAAATTGCTCTTTTTATTGGTTGTTATTTATTGAAAAATTGTTATAAATCCTTATTAAATTCTACAGAAAAAGAAAAAAAAAAAGAAAAACATGGAAAAAATTGAAAAATATTTATGACTTTTTTTTTTAATGAAATATATGAGGAAGGGGCTCTTCCCTTACTTCCCTTGATGGGCCGCTACTGCTCTATAGGTAATATAAATATATTAGTCAACCTTTTTCGGCTAATTCCCGATCTAGACCATAAGTAGATTTTAATGAGCTTTAATTCTGAAAAGGATTGTTGAACCAATCAACACTAATTGCATGAGCTATGAAGACTTTTAAAAGCATTACAATATTTTACAATGAATCAGTAAAACTAAAGTGCTGGATAAACTGAAGAACTTGAAAAGATCCTTTTATATCTTCAGCATCATCAGCAATTAAATAATTTTGAATCGCTCGCTTTTAATATTTTCATCAAAAGCATCTACAGAAACAATTATAGTCTTTATCTGATAAATTGTACAAAATTAGAAAAGTGTGTTCTTTTGAGTTATCATATTGTCTTTAGAATCTAGGGTCGATTTCTTCAACCAGTCTATTTGTCACTGAATCCTTTTATCTTCTTAGCTCAACCTCGTAAGATAAAGAGGTATCAACAAATTCTTCATTGCTCATACCTTTTCTTTTTGCAAACAACGCTATGTATTGATTATTATATTAAAACAAATTTTGGTTAAATAAATAAATGCATCACCTGCTGTTTTGTCTTTTTACTGTTGCTTAAGCACATGGAAGTTCTAAGAAGTGATGTTCATATCATGTCACTAATATTGTTTATTTATGTGTACGGCAAAGGAAAATGCAAAGGACTGAATGATAAAGATTTTGTGAATTTTCTCATTTCAAAAATTGACGTTACTGTTGTACCATGGCATTCCATTAGTCATATAAATAAAAATTGTATATGTATAGTGCAAAAAATAAATAATATTAGTAAAATACTTTGTTTTTAATATGCTTAAATCCACGAAGATGATTTAATTTCATGAATAAATATGTCCGGCCGATTACATCTGATTTTCAATTATCAATTCTTCATAGTGTTTGAATTTCTTCTGTGAGAGCACTATACATTTATTTATTTATTTTTTTTTTTTATTGAGAGAGAGCTAAGATTATAAATGTCATGTTATTTTAAATTTGATCTTAACAGCAAAATGTATAAAATCTATTATTTCCGCAATCGTAACATGTTTAGATATTCAAATTTTAAAACAAAAAATATTTAAATATGTAAAAGTTTTAAATTAATAATAAAATTTTAAATTTAGGAAAATTTTGGAACAGGGTGTCGACAATAAAAAAATTTTCCCCCTGATTCTTCCACCAGAATTTTTCTGTCAGAAAATTTAGTAGCACGTTTTGCATGATCAACTAAGTAAAAATTATTATATAAATATACTGGTGGAAGAATCGGTGAAAGCTTTTCTATTGCCAACAACCTGTAAAAAAAAAAAATATATATATATATATATATATAAGACATATTTTCCTAAACTTTTATTTTGCAAAGAATCTTTTACAAATAATAAGAATTACTTTTCAAAATTTAACTTTCAATTGATAATGTAATTTCAGGGTGACAGGGATCGTGAACCTTCCCCCCTTCCCATCCACTTAATACTACACCAGCGCAATACACTTTGAGGGGGGGGGGGGGGATCAAAGTTTTGTGAAATAATAAGATAATAAAAATATTCTTTATAGAAAATATTTTCTATAAAAATATATCAAAAATTTTTATAGAATCTTTATAATTTCATAGAAAAATATTTTTCAAATTCAAGTTATATGTTTGAGATAGCATTGAAGTTGAATTTTCAGGTATACTTTTAATGAAAATTACCGAAATGCCATCCGGGGCGGACCGCCCCCTCCGCCCCACCCTTGTTATGCCACTGTTCCACTGTTACTACCATTGCTTTAAACCAGAAAAATTAAATTATACTGCTATCCCACTTAAGTTTTAGAATATTTTATTATGAATGCTGATAGAATAATAATTTCACCAAAACTTTGAATCAAAGAAAAAAATATGTATTATAAACTATATTATATATAATATAAGTCTTTTTATAAAATTAAAAAAATAAACAAAGTCCAGAAAAAACAATGAAAGTAATAATCAACACTCTTCATCGGCATTAGTTGAATTATTATATGCAATATATATATATATATTTTTTTTTTTTTTCAAAATACCTAGATTTTGGGTAGGACAAATACCCAAAAAATATTTACCTACCCACTCCACATCACTACGCTGTGCCTACTTTGTTTGCCTGACAAAGGGTTGTCTTCTTTCGACCCAAAACAATTGTTGCAAGTTCTTGCATTATGTGGTGTTTATTCAAAATATTGTACTTATTATGTGAAGTCGCCTTCAAATGCTTTCCATGTTCTGCAATATTAATATATTTTCACTCAAAAAGAAAAAAAAAAAATACTTTTTTTTTTTTTTTTTTAATAGAATTAACTCCAAAAAATATTTATTATATGCAAAATTAAATTGAAAATATACATTTCACTTTGGCACTTGCAAAACATAGGGAGAACTACTTAGGTTCAAATGAAACAATTAAAATTTTGCAAGTAGCACATTTCATTGCAAATTTACAATGATAAATCTAGTAATTTCATAGAAACTTAAAACTTGAATTACAAAAGATGATCTCTGCTCTATGTGGATATTTCTAATAGATCAAATGCATATAGTGATAAATCAATAATAAACTATGATGATGGATCATTCAAGTTCATAGCATTTGCAGCTACGTTTAAAAACCAATCAGTAAAGAGTAGTAATTTTTATTTACTTTTGCATCAGCTTCAAAAGTTATGATTGCTGGTAGATTCTACTTTAATCCAACTTCAAGATCTACAAACTTATGTTCTACTTTAACCAAACTTCAAAAGAAGTCAGTTCTATTTAAAAGAAAAAGGAAGAAGTTTTCATTGCATATAATAATTTGATACATGCTCCTAATTAAGTATTGATTATTGTTATGCTTTCATATTTTTATAGATTTTGTTTATCTTATCTTTCTTACTGAAACTTATACTTTCTCCAAAGCAATATATAATAGGACTTTTTTATATATCTTTTATTGCTATTTAAGTTCTTGTAATTTAAGATTTGCAAAAATTATTTCTAGGAATAAAGTTACTGATTATACAAGATTCATTTCTACTAGAAGGAAATATGAAATGTGATGAAGTAAATGAATTTTGGTGTACTATAATGCCTTCAATTGAAGTGAGTTTTAGAAATTTTATTTTAGCACAAATCATATTTTGATTTTTAATTCACCAATTTATTATTAATAGTTTTGTAAATATGAAATTTAATTTTAACTTATAAAGTAAAATATATCTTTGTTGAAGAAATTTCCAGCTATTATAATAAATAAAAACTATTGTTGCAATCATTTCATTATTGGATTTTTTTATTTTTTATTTTTTGTCATTTTTATATTTGTTAGGTATTTACCTGGTTAAAGACTTGATAGAATTAAAGTCATTCCCTGCCCTTTTTTACTTTCTTCTATATTCAATAGAAGAAAATATTGGTTTTATAAAAATGTTTGACAAATTTACAAGTTTTGAGAGATCTAGAAAATGATTTGACCATTTTTAGAAAATGTCTGCGTGACAGAATTTTGTGGCAACTGTATCACAGGAATTATTGAACAGAATTTCATACAAATTGATATGTAATTATAACTTGAAATGAATTAGTGCCCATTAACTTTTGATGAACGTCACCCAACAGGTGGTATTACCATCCCATTTTGTCTACATTTTTAACATGGCAGTATAAAACAAAATTTCACATAAATGTGTATGATGAGAATTGTGTTGCATATAATTGACTTTCTTTGGATATTTAAAATTATATTTCTCTGGGATGAAAATCATTTGCAATCTTCATAGAAAATGATTTTAATAAATTATTTGTACTGAGTGAATTAGTGTAGGAAAATATTGAAGAAAGTTCCATGATGACCACAACATACTAGTTTAAATTTCTTCTAAATAAGATTTCCTAAGGTTGTAAATTTCTAATATGTGTTTCGTGAACTGTAGTTAAATAGTTTTCTGTTAAAGAGAACATTTAATTTCTTTAACTTTCTTTGTTAGATTGCTAAAAAGCTGTGCAGTTGTTATGGTTTAACTGAAGACGATGCAATAAATGCAGCCAAATCTCTGCCAAGTAATGAATATTATATAGAGAAATGTCATAGAATATTTTGTACCCTATGGTCTAATGATATTTCTGAACAACAGGTAATTCACATTTTGTATTTTTGTTTCTTAAAAATTCCTTGTATAATTTAAAGCAGAGATTTCTAACTAGTGGTTCACAAGAAAATTTTGTTAGCCCATAGCCTCCTTAACTAGATGCCTGTCACGTAGTTCGGAAACTAGGCAACAGTTGAAGCGGTAGACAGCGCCACCTGGTACAGATTGCACTACTTTTTTATTCAACAGCCACCAAAAATATTTAAAAGGGGGATATGATATACATAAAAGGTGAATAGAATTGAAGAAACGTCGATTATATATATTATGTATCACTTCTTTAAATTATTGGTGACAGTTGAATAAACAAGTCCCATAATCTGTACTAGGTGGCGCTGTCTACCGCTTCAACTGCTGCTTAGTTTCTGAGCTACGCGACAGGCATCTAGTTAAGGAGGCTATGGTTAGCCACTGAAAGATCCTGGGCATTCTTTTTTTTTCTTTATTGGACTGTTCACAGGGCAAATTGGTTAATTCCATTGAACAAAAAGTGTACAAATGTAATGAAATTTTCACTATATTCATTTATTTTCTGTTTTCTGGAGTTAATCAATTTGTCCTGTGAACAGATCAGTTAGGAATTACATAAATTGTTTATGTCAGTTTTAACTTTATGATTTTCTGAATACCACATACTCACAAAACAGCTTTCATTACCCCTTTGAGAGTCAAGGTAATTATGCTCATTTAATATGAAAGATCACCAGAATTTACAAACAAAGTTAAAAGCAAAGAAATGGACCATATTCCTCCTTTGGGTTCGAGACTATAAAAATTCAGCTGCAGACATGCCAAGTCTCCTGCTTTTTGCTTGTTTTTCTGTGCTCCTGATTTTCCACTCATTTCTCCTGCTTTTCTGATGTAATTTATGCTTAAAATTTGTGGGATTGGGTAAAAAAATTTGAAAGAAAAGCCCTGCAATTTATCAAGTTCAGTTTGAATGTGAATTACTATACAGTGCTTTGAAACTAATTTTTGCTAAGAATAAATTTTTAACTTTCATTTTTGCATAATGAAAAATACCATAATTATTGAAAACTTGAAGAATTCAAATTTTATTAGAATAGCTGATATTTTCATTTCTTTATTACCTTTTCTTTTACAAAGATAATTAAGATTCTTATTGTTTTATATTAGGAACAAAATGATCAAATCTGTCTATTTTGACTTAAATTTTAAACAACTGTATGTCTGAGGTTTTTTTTTTTGTTGATAGTTTGTTTTACTGCAAGAAACATATATTATACATTTAATTTTAATACTGATGCTTTGTAAATACCTCCTAAGCTTATAAAGCTTTACTTAAAATTAAATTTGCATTATTTTCTCATTTTTCTTACAAACTTTCTTATTGGAAAAAATCTCGTGATTTCTGTTGAAAAAAATCTCCTGCTTTTTTGTCATTAGAAGTTGGCATCTCTGCAGCTGTTTTCGGAAAACAGTTTTCAACTCTACCATAGCAAAGCAAAGCATTGTGGCCTACAAATTTTTATCTTGCAATATTATTTATAAGAGTTACAGATTATATGAAATTGAAGTAAGAGTGATGTAGTGATACCTTTGTTTTGTTTTTAATCCAGTTTTAGTAATATACTTTAATAGTCAACATATGTATTATTAAAAGTTGCCATGTGAACTGTGGCGATGTTAACAAATTTAAATGGATGTTCCATTTAATAAATTCCTTTATTAAAGTGATTGAAATTCTAATTATTTAAGCTTTGTTGTCTATATATGTGTGTGTATAAAATGTTCTTATTAATCTTTGATTCATTATATATATATGTGTGTATACATAAAATGTTCTGCAATTTTACGATATGGAATAGTCTTAACTTTATCATTCAAATCAGTTGTTTACATTTCTCTTTTGTTCTTGTTTGAACAGATATCTGATTATTAAGTTTCACTGGAGAAATATTTAGGAAAATGTTATGCGTAACAATAAAATGGCATCTTGAATCTAATTTGTTTACAAAATATCGGCCTTTTTACCCACTGTGACGTCACAGGAATATTGTCCATTAGTGACTTTTTTACTCGTTAAGTTTTAAAAGTACAATTCTGTTGAAAAATTTCAGAGTGAATTTTGCAGAAACTGTGAAATAATTTAAATGGAAATAGTTAGATTTAAACGGTAATAATTTAAATTATTTTCTTTTGAAGGAAAACTGCTCACATGCTTATACTATAAAGTGAAACATACACTTTTGAAAAGAAAATATTATTGAAGCAGATGCAGTTTATTGAAGACAATATACAAATGTTATCTAATTTTGTTGAACATATGAGAGAGAATGATATTAATTCCAAAGTAATAAACATCATTCAATAACACTTATAATCACTCACAGAATTGTGTGGTCATTATTATTTTTGCAAGAAGCATAGAAGATAGTAATTTAAGCATTAATCAAAAAGAAAGCTTAATTGATCCAATAACAGTTTCAACATTAAATTTCAGTCCTTATTGAAATCTCATTTTTTACTTTCTTATGAAAAAGGAATATCCATTGTTACATGTAAAATCAATAACAATTCTTATTCAATTTTCAATATAGAGTGGACTCTCGTTAAAACGGACAATCAAGGGCCGGCAGTTTTTGTCCATTTTAACGACAGTCCGTTATAACAGGAGTTCATAAACTGAAGTTCTATATGAACTCTAAAATCACTATTATGTACACACACACAGTATAACACGAATGAAAATTTGTTTCTTCAATCCCTTTTATTCACTAAAAATATAAAAGCAGGAAAACCGATACTTACTTCCAAGTACAAAACTTCTTTTCTTCCTATAGTGTACAAAATCCTTTGCTATGTCTCCACAATAGAAGTGGAGACAGGTGCAAATTGTTGACCTCAACTGTCGCTGTCAATCAATACTGTTTATCTCCCACGGTGTTATAGTGCAGAGTGAAAGAGATTAACCCTTTTATTATTGCACCTTTTCATGTAAAAAAAAATATTGAATTTGAAAAGATTTTGGGAACTGACTCTTTTCCGAAGAAAGTAAGCTTTGAGGGAAAAAATGTCCATCTTAACGAATGAATTGTAGGTATAAAGCAATGTTTATTACATGCAATTCCTATAGGCCTTAGTTGGGGATTCTGGTTTTGTATGTAATAACAAGAAATCCATCTTAAACGGGGCTGTCTTAACGAGAGTTCACTGTACTTTTAGAGAAATAAAAAAAAAAAATGTTTATAACAGCAATTTAAACAATAATAACAAATATTATTTTTGGCATGGGGAAAAAAAAAAAAAATTATGCAGCAAAAAATTGAGGGACTGACTATCAACAAATACAAAACATATCATACAAAAAATGTGTAATATTTAATAAGCTTAACACATTATGTAATGATTAATTTAAATTATTTTATTACAATCGAATAACATTTAAGCATATTTTTTATGATTATGTGTATGTATTTGCAATTTTATGATAATAAAATAAGCTTTTGTAATAATTTATAATAAATGAGCTTGTCTCATATTTATAAAATAGCTGTTTCTGCTCATAATTTGACAGATATATTTGTGTTTTTTAACCCGTTAGTAGTCGCTATAGACAGTGCCACCTATTACAGATTGCACACTTTTTATTTAAATTTCACCAATAATTTTAAGAAGTGATGTGATCGAGGTTTCTTCGATTTTATTCACGTTTTATATAGTATATCAAATGCCACTTCTAAAACTTTTTGGTGGCTATTGAATAAAAAAATCTGGCAACACTGAAGGGTGGGCGGCAAATCAACCAACTAGCGACTACCAACGGGTTAATAAAATCATATTAGTGTTTGGAAGGATTTTAAATCATAAATTTAGTGACTTGTAATGTTGAGAAAGTTGACGACCTCTGATTAAAAAACAATAACTTGAAAGTTATTTACAGAATTCATTCCTAATATTTGATAATAATTGTGTTCTAAAATATGAATGAAAAAGAAAATTTTATTTATTTTATAGATATCAAGAGCTTGGTCAGATATCAAGATGAAAGAATGTATAGCTCCAAGGCTATGACTGCTAGAACAATTCACAAATGCAATATTTTTACGAGAAAATATTTAAATCAAATAAATTTTGTATATTTTTATAAAAGTATTTGTATAAATTTATATTTTAATTTGTTGTTTTAACACAATTGAACAACAAAATAAGTAAGAGACTCTGCTTCTATTTATATTGGATGTTAATAAATTTGCTAAAACAAATAACTAAAAGAGAATTTTAAATATTTATGCTAAATATTTAAAACCATTTCTATTCAAATTACCTATGCATACTGTACAAAAATTGTGATTATTTTTTCCATATTTTGGGATATTATACTTAGCTTTTTTTTTATTTTGTTACTTTTGTTACTAAAGTATATTGAATGTTTTTTTAGAACAAACTGGTTACTTGAGAAGAAAAAAAAAATAATAATAATAACAAAATAAATAAATGGAAAATGATTTATAGAAATAATGTACAGTTTAATTATATTATAATTAAATAAAATTTAGTTAATTGAAGGTTAAAGTAATAAAACAATTTTGTTACAAAAATGTTTATTTAATAACATTTAATTTTTCTGTTTGAAATTTCCTGGGTTCAATTAAAATTTTCTGATTTATTTATTTATTTTTGATTGACTAAAACTGTTTGACTTTTACAAATTTCAATCTTTTTTTTTTTTTTTTTTTTTTTTTTTTTTTTAATTCTAGCTTTTTAAATTTGCTAACCACCCTGTTATTTGTTACAAAATTATTCATAAATTTCTCTTAGAAAAATTTTAGACTTTTACATAAAAACATCTTTGTATGAAAAGGAATTAAATCCACCAATTCATTTCAATGGTAAAGAACATTTTTAATAAAAAAAATTTCAGATTTTTTTTTCCTCTGAAAAGGGGGAAAAGTAAACTTAAATTAATAAAGGTACAATTTAAAATAGTAAAGTTTTTTTTAATGTTTTCTTAAATTATTAGAAGAATTTTTTTTTTTTTTTCTTTTTGTAAGTCATTTTATATGATATTGCACAAATGTATTGATTTATATGTTACATTATTTAAACTTATTCATTAAAAAGGAAAAAAAACAAAAAAAAAAACATGATTTTGATTTTTTTTTTATTTTACATATGTACAATATGTAGGCATTTTTGAGAAATTTAAGACAGTTCTATTTTTTTAAACCGCTGTTATTTTTAATGACGGCCTAGATAAAAATTATTTAATATATTGTGTACTGAGATATTCTGATAAAAGTGTTGAATAGTGAAACCAGGCCAGAATTTGAACATGGATCATTTTGATTAATAAGATGATTCTGAGCTAACCCACTCACTATATCATTATTCACTCATTGGAATTATAGAACTTTTTTTTTTTCATCTGCTGTGTGATTACAGGTGTATTACTGTCTTATGGATGAAATTTTATTTATGTATTCAATTTCATAAGTGCATTCTAAAATTTTATCTTTTAGACTATGTCCATATTTTGCACAAGGGATAAAAAAAGGAAATTTCACTTTTATACGAGCATATAGTAATGATTGAGTTAACTCAGTTGCTAGAGTATTTCTACATATAGCCAAAGAACCCAGGTTCAAATCCTGCCCTGGTTCTTTCACTCTTGTTAAATTTAATTTGGATTCTATTGTGATGTCTATTATAAATGGTCAAATTTTTTATCTTAATTATGTTATGTATCTAATTGTATCTATCTAAAAAGCTGAGTGTACTAAATAAAAGTTTAATTATGTTATGTATATATAATGATGATCTATTAAGTATAGTAGAAGCCAAGCAACAGATACAAGATATATATATATATGTATATCAGTGGTGTAGTCTTTGGGCATGCTAGGCATGCACCACATACCTGCTAAAAACTATCTAAACTTCAAACATATTTTGATTAAAAAAAAATAAAAATAATAAAAATAATTATTCAACCGCTGATTTTATTAATCACTCGCTTTTATCTATCCATTAGCGTTTTTTTTTTTTAATTTTTGAAAACTATTCTGAAAGAAAATGCCTTATGTTATATATGTTAATTCTTGGAAAAACGGCATTTCCTGACCAATTACTCTGTGAGGTATACTACTTTTCTAAAGCCTACCCTTGGATAGGGAATTTTTGTTGTGTGAGGAAATATTCATTGCACTAATTTTCTCACATAAGGGGATTTCCACAGTTTAAAGGATCCAAGTCATGCTATCCATTGACTGCATGTCCTGAAACTCTCCCGTACTGTTAAAGTATTAGGGATTTTCTTATCTTCCGGAGAAATATTTGCATACTGAGAACTAATTTTTCCCTTTTGTCGATCTACTTAAACACAAGAATGACTGAATTAGAGTCCTGCACAGGTTGGGTTTTACCCAACCTGAACCTGACAAGTGAATTTTGAATCAACCTGAACCCGACAAATAAATTTTATTCGACCCAAAAACCAACCCGAACCCGCACTAAAGAAATTTTTGCAACCCGCACCTGACTCAAACCCAATTTCTTTATACCCAAACCTGACCTGAAACCCAATTTCTTTTACCGGAACCAGACCCGAAACCCGAACCGAAATGAAAATTAATAATTCATCTAAAAATCATGGAAAATATTTTTAATTTATAAAATGAAGTAAATTTTAATTGTCACACTGTGTGTGGTAAGTGTTGTGGTAAATCATTTTAAAAAGAATTAAAAATGTTATTACTAATACTAAGTTAAAAATTAAAAAATCTGAAAAATAGATTAATAATAATCTTTAACTATTTATGTGTTTTGTGAACTTCAAATATACAAAAGTAGGTTTCAAGCTTGGTGTTTGTAGTTTTATTGTTTAATGCTTATCACACAGAGAATAATATTAAAATAATAAAATGTTAGAGACATCAACTAAACGTCCACTAAACTCATCTATATCTACCATTCCTATAACTTCTTAAAAACATCTGCAGGAGGAAAAATATTAATTATCAGTTTAAGTCCACAATCTATGTTAAAAGGATGTAAGTAATCAAAATAGATGAATCATATATCTGGTTACTGTTGGAGAAGTAGCCTGTTTTCAACAGGTTATATTCTAAATAATAATTGTTTTTTTTTTTTTTTTTTTTTTTTTTTTTCTTTCCCTCTCTCTTTTTTTTTTTTTTTTTTTTTTTTTTTTTTGTTCATTGCTTTAGTCGGTTATGGATGTTTATTTCACTATGATAATTTGGGTAAGCATATAGAGCAAACAAATTTCTATTTTATTAAGAAAAAATTTTTTTTGAAAGATGTTTTCAAGTCAATCCGATTTGTTGAAAACTAAACCTCACCCACAGTAAAAATAATCCTGTCAACCTAATCTGCACGAAAACTAAATTAGTCAACCCAACCCGAACGTGGCCTGCAAGAGAAAAAAAATGTAGTCAACCTGACCCGAACCCGAACCGTGGGTTGGGTTGGGTTTGGGTAAAATCGGGTAACCCAACCCGATGCAAGACTTTCGTCTGAAGTAACTATACACCTTATTCAAATTCTTATCTATCTAAGAAATTGCGTTTTTTGTATACTATGCACAAATTTGTGCTTTTTTTTTTTTTGCCAAAAATTATCGCCAATAAAATGTAATTATTCTTTGTTCATTGCTTTTCTCATTATCTTACAACACCTACACATACATTTTGGCCAACAAAACATTTCTTCATCCACAGTTTATATCTAAAATCATAATATCCCCTAATTGTTTTGAGCAGTTTTTTCTTTTTTCAACACTTTTTTTAAGAAATCACAAGCTAATAAAATTATAATATTAAACATAAAATGTTATTTCTCTATATGAATAAAGAGAATTGTCTATCTCTCTCTGTCCGTGTGCACTCTGGACAGAGTTTCACAAATAAAAATTTAGATACCAGAATTTTTATATAGTAATTTTTTTTTTTTTTTAAGTAGTTAAAACGATTATCAACGATTCGTCAAGTGAAAAGTTTCTATATAAAAATAGTGGTATTCAAATTCCTTTTTGCAAGAACTTGGCTCTGAAGCTCAAGCCATTGATTACAGAGCTACAAAACATGGCAGAGTGTAGCTTGGATATTGCAAATGTGCACCTCATTGAGACTTTTTTTTTCCAATTTCGAATCGGAAAATTTAAATCTCCCCCTACCCGGAATTTTTCCGTATAATTTTCTTAAATTTTATTCAAATTGCCTGGTTTTTATTTTCAGTAGTCTCCATTCCTTAGCAATAGTTACTAGATTATTACGGTTACTACACAGCAACGCTTTCTCAGTCTGGTGATGTCTTTTAAAAAGCAAAGCTATTGACAGGTTTTTATTTTAATTGAACAAAATAAGATATTTCAAATTCAATAGTTGTCTCGTCAAAATAATTTTTTATTTGGAGGCAAAAGTTTCTTTAAAAAGGAAATGCTATCATTTTTAATTTTTTGTTTCTATCAGAACCAAATGTCAATATAGTAAAAAATAATTAAACATATTATGTTTTTAACTTCATTAAAATGTTCAACAATTAAGTTCATGTGTAAGAACTATTTGTGGTCCCAGATAAAGCTCTATCATGGTCCGACATAGTGTGGGTAAGGAAGTCATTCCCAGATAAAGCTCTATCATAAGCAGTGGGGAACCGGTCCGACATAGTGTGGGTAAGGAAGTCATTGCCATAGTTTGTATAGATATATAAATTCATTAAAATCACTCAAAGTGATGTATAAAAAAATTAGTGATTAAATTTCCTTGAAAATTCATTTATATATAGTAGCCATATGTAGTAAAATTTATATATAGTAATATTTGTGTATAAAATTACATTTATGGTTTGGAGAATTTGGAAATTTACGTACTTAAATTATAAGAAAGGATAACGAATTTAGGAGTAGTGCTCTTTCCACAGTTGGCTTCAGAGCATGCCCAGATTCAAATATCACGCTACGCCACTGATATATATATATGAGAGAGAGAGAGAAAAAAAAAAAGATATTTAATATACAGCTATATTTTTAAAAAGTTATTGATTGTAAAATGCGCACATCAAAGAAACAATTTTAATTTTTATGGTAAATTTGGTATCTATAAGCAAAGCATATTCTTGTTTTTTAAATTATGTTCTTTATTTGATTATTTTGATTTCCCATGTGTATTAACAAAGGATAAATAACATCCAGAGTACATATATTTCAAATTTATGGATATTTTCTTTTTCTGGTTTATATTGGGTGTATGCATTAATTTTAAAGGATTTATAAGAGATGGTGCTACTAGTACTATACATATCCGACAGTGGCGTACCGTGACATTTCAAACTGGGCATGCTCTGAAGCGAACTATGGAAAGAACACTACTGATCAAGACGATATCATTTCATCAAATTTAAGCTTGCATTTTTCCAGTTTTTTGGTTGGTAGAATCCAAGTCCGATTAACTACACTTGGGTCCTAGGCCTATGGGTGGAATGCCGTCTGTCGTGGGTCTTTCTAAGGGGTCCTAGCCTTATTTACGTGTCTTTCGGAGAAAACCATGGAACCCGACACTTCCCATCTACCAACTTTGAGAGCAGAACCGTTCGGCCGCTGGTGGGCCTCCAATTTCTTGGTAATTTTAGATATATCATATATCTAAAGGACTCTTATATTAACTTATTGAAGGCCCATTTGGTCGCTTCATTGATCGCTGTATTTAAATGAATTTTCAAAGAAATTTAATCACAATTTTTTATATCACTTTAGAAAAAAAAAAGAGAAAAAAAAAGAAAGAAAGAACAAATAGTGAGAACCGGCAAGAAAAAATCCACTGAAATCGCTGAAAACCTGACTTCAGGTGTTTGCTGCTTTCTGCTGTGTCTTCCACGACCACACTATGTCAGATTGGGGACCCCACTGCTAGTGGCAGTGCCTTTAGCGAGCGTTTCAATGTAGGTGCTTATCTGATCTCTGATAGTTCTTACACAAGAAGTTAATTGTTACAATTTTTAATAAAGTTAAAAATTTAATAAGTTTAATTCTCTCTATAATATTACCATTCAATTTCGATAGAAATAATACATTAAAATAAACATTCTTCTCAACATTTCAAAAGAGGGTATTACGCCTTTACATAAACAATTTTTGAAAACGCAACTATTATGTGTATTTAAAAAAAAAAAAAAAAAAAAAAAAAGAAAGAAAGAAAGAAACAGCATTAAAATTTTATCATATAAAAACTATTTGATCGCATGACTTAATGCGAAAGAAGGAAAAATAAATAGAATAGCGATCTTTTATAAGAAATGTAGATGGATGAAAAAAAAAAAAAAAAAAAAAGAAAACACGCAATTTAAATAAAATTTAAGAAAAAAAGCAGAAAAATTAACGGAACATTCCAAAATAAATAAATAAATAAACAAATAAAATAATTAATTTAAGAAATTCAAATTTGAAAATAAGGAAAGAAAATAAACACACACATACACACACACTCAAAAAAAAAAAAAAAAAGAAAGTAAAAAGAAAGAAAGAAAAAATTCTATGCACACCTGCACGATCAAAGCTACGCATCTGTTATTTTTTTTGTAAATCTGCGTCAGTGGCCTGACCTTCATAGCGCATACAGGCACACATGAAGAAGACATTTTGCTTTATTCATATTATTGAATAAACAAAATTTGTACATACTTTTATTTCTGGTCTTCGCTTAGAATAAGTTATTTCGATTTAAAATAATAATAATAATAAATAAATAAATACATTAAAAAAAGTAACTTTTTTGGCACATAAAACAACCTTTGGAAATTTATCCAAATTTTATTTTGCAATTTAATCATCATTTTCAAATCAATTCTTTTTTTTTTTTTTTCACTATTGTAAGATAAAGTATAATTTTTAATTTATCAATCAGTCAGAAAAGCCAGCTATCCTCTATGCGAACATCTCTACCGAAGGTAACAAAATCCCTACGCTTTAAAAAATACCCCCAAACTCCATAATATGCTCTCCTAGGGTAGCATGCCTTGGGTCGTTTATACAGCGGAACTCCCCTTGTAGTTTCTACGAGTGAAAATTAGAGGGACATTGACTATTCCCTCAAAAAGCAAAAATCTCTATATCAGGGCATGCTTTAGAAAGGCAGCATGACCTAAGCAATAACCGGTCAGCAGAAGAGAGGGAGGGTATCTCCGGGACAATACTGGTCAGCAGATGTCTCCTAAACAAAGAGGGAGGGAAGTAACGACAATAGTAAGGAAAAAAAATAAATAACACTCGGATTTATCCAGGAATAATGTAACAAAAGAAATTTCCTTTCACTATAATTTTTCAAAACTGAATGATTGATACTGTATAAATGGAAGCGAGTGTTTAACAAAATTAGTTCAAATAATTCATTTTTAAATAAATTCTGTTTAAAGTTTAGATAGTTTTTAGTGGGTATGCGGCGCATGCCTAGCATACCCAGAGAATACGCCACTGCTATCCGACTATACTGTAACTACATCATCTTAAAGCTGTCATCTGGCTTCAGCTTGTAGTATGTACCCATGTGCCAAAGTGATCTGCGAATATGTTGAAATACATGCCAACGAAAGAGCATTTGCAGGGAGTTTTACTGTACTTCTTTAATTCAAAGAAAAGTGCTGCTGAAAGTCATTGGTTACTATTGGAAACTTATGGTGATCATACGCCATTCGATTTTGACTTGTGAGTACTGGTTTCGTCGCTTTAAAAGTGGTGATTTTGACATTGAAGACAAGGAATGTCCGGGACAACCAAAGAAGTTAAGTGGATCTTTTATGATAATCCTAAGCACTGAAAATCATATGTCAACCTGGCCAACCAGCCAAGTCGAGTGCAAAGCCAAATATCCATGCTGCCAAGGTAATGCTGTGTATTTGGTGGAATCAGAAGAGAGTGGTCTATTATAAGCTGTTGAGAAGCGATCATTCAATCGATGGACCTCTTTACAGAAAACAATTGATGCGTTTGAACCAAACAATAGAGAAAAAAAGGGCAGGAATGGGAAATTAGGCAGCTACAAATTGATTTTCCATCGTAATAATGCCTGACCACATGTTGCACAACCCGTTGAAACTTACTTGCAAAATATCGGATGGGAAGTTTTGTATCACCCGCCATATAGTCCAGATCTTGCGCCATCCGATTACCACTTGTTTCGATCCATGCAGAATGCCCTTTCTGGAATATGCTTTACTTCAGTTGAAGGTATCAAAAATTGGCTTGATTCATTCTTGGACTCAAAAAGTGTGGAGTTTTTTTTGGGCCGGAATCCATAAATTGCCAGAAAGATGGTAAAAAGTCATAGCTAACAATAGACAATACTTTGAATGAATTATTTTGTATCATTTTATTGAAATAAAAGCTTTTTTTCCACCAAAAAATCCTTTTAATGCATACACCCAATATATATATATTGAGCCGGAATCCATAAATTGCCAGAAAGATGGGAAAAAATCATAGCTAGCGATAGACAATACTTTGAATGAATTATTTTGTATCATTTTATTGAAATAAAAGCTTTTTTTTTCCACCAAAAAATCCTTTAAAATTAATGCATACACCCAATATTTTATATTAAAATTAACTCAAAATCGCAAGTATTTTATTGAAAAGTTTCACCAATTAATTTTTTTTTATTGGATATTGCTGTAGTATTTTCCTTTTTAATAAGTTTTTTTTTTTTTTTTTTTTTTTTTTTTTAAACACTAACAATGTTTAGAGTGATTATTGTTTGAATATGCTAGATGGTTATAAATAACCACTGTTTGTGGCAATAGATTAATTTCATACACAGTTCAATCTAATTCACACTTTTTTTTTTAAAAGATTTTTTGTAGAAATAATTAAAATTTTATAATCAGCTCTTTGATTTCAGATTTTTGCGTTTGTACCTTTATTCGTAAAAAAGATAGGCATTAGTAAAAATGTTTTCAAATAGGATGAGTTAAATTTGAAATACTTATAATTACAAATGAGGTGTAAAACCTGCACATTGGTTTACTTATGCATTTTACAAGAGTAGAATATTCTACATTTAACCCGTTAGCACCCAGTGTCCTCATTTGAGGACAGCTAATAAAATGGCACGTATATTTTTTGTGGTTTCTTGGAATGATTTCTGATTTTAAGTGACAGTTTATAGCGTCACTCTAAATGATCCCTGAAAGTTTTATGTGCCTTCTGTTAATTATTATTTCATAATTGGGATAGTTATTTTATGATTTTTCATTCGTCGCACATATATTTGCTTTTTGCGCAGGTATACTAACTTAAATCAAGTTGAATAATAATATATGTTACAATACTTTACTTTTGAGATCTTTGTCAATATATAATATGAAATTAATCTGTTATCTCAAAGTTTTTCTATCTCGAAGTTTTATCGCTAGAACACTAAACGTCAATAAATGAGGACAGGCTTTAAATTTAAAACTATCAGAAGAATTGTTTAAGTTAATATGTTTTATTGTTAGTTGTCTATATTAATTTAGAAGTGAAATAATCAGCTAATAATATTTTGCAAAATTAATTCGGGTGTTAACAGGTTAAAGGAGAGAGGCAAAAAATCTTGAAATGATAGTTAATTATTTTTCTTAGAAACAATTATTAGATTACTGGGAGAGAAAAAAAAAGAAAGAAAGAAAATCATCCTTATTCCAAAAACTAAATAATATTTGACTTTGCAGATTATTTATTTGGAATTACAAATTTTTAATGGTTATTCTTTTAACAAAATTTGCTTTTTCAGTTTCGTTTTAACTTTTTCAATATAGTGAATTTTATTATGGTTTCAAATGGGTATTGTGATCATTGTATTTAACATGTTAATTTATGTAATCAATATTCAATTGATATTTTAAGTTAAATTTTCATTTTGTGATGTGATAGCTATGCTAAATAAAAGTAATTCAGTTAATACAGCCAATAAAACAGCTTAAAATTTTAGTTTTTTTCACAGTTATAATAAATATGTTTTAACACGAGATTAACTGCTTATTATTAAGAGTAACTATATTTGTAATTTTTTGGTTTATCATGAATAAAATTTTGGTGTTTTATACTTGAGTTAGTTTGTTTAATAAAAATATTTATTTATAATACATTGAAAAAAATAGTTCTTTATTGTAAATATTTTTATAATTTTGTTACTTTCTATTTTAAAGCACCATTAGTTTAAAAAAGCATATAAAATCGTATTTACAGAAGAAATGTCAAAGATATTTATAAGATCAGAATGTATATACTTAACTACAAAGCACTAGGTGCTATCTGTGGCAGTTTTTGTCTCAGAAAGGATTTTATAGAGTGCTATTGCTGCTTTTGCTTGGCATTTTTCATAATCTTTATGTTTGTTGTAATCAATTCCTATGTTACCTCAAGAATCTCCGATCAATCTTAGACAAAATATAAGGAACACAAAAATAGATACATTTTTATACTTTTTTAAGGTCCAAATATTTTCTTCGATTTCTATGTACCAGTGGTACACTAAAGAACTACCTCACAAAATATCAATATTTATACAACATTAAAAATGTTAAGTGCAGACTGCATTTTCGGTAGCATAAAGCATACTGTCATCCGTGCAGAATGATGAAGTGAATTATTGCTCATATATGTAGGTAGAGAAGTGGGTTATAGAGTTGTAGTAGCAACTAATAGGAATTTACGAAACTGGAGCTGTAAGCCAATAGGACTTTAGGATGTAGAAAGCTATGTAAAAATTAAGAATATGTGGATTTTATGTAATTTTTCCAACAATCCCAGAGAGGGGGTATTGCAAATTCGCAATTAATGGTACTTTTTATAGTTTTTATAGATATGGAAAGCTTCT
Source organism: Salticus scenicus (assembly GCA_963930645.1). Taxonomy (NCBI): domain Eukaryota; kingdom Metazoa; phylum Arthropoda; class Arachnida; order Araneae; family Salticidae; genus Salticus; species Salticus scenicus. Next base: position 371,395,738 of record OZ005649.1, on the reverse strand, counting down.
AGAAAATTGAGTTCATGTAAGTGTTTAGGCTGATAGATTATTTTAGCTGAATTAAAGTTGAAATTATGGTTATTCTCCCAACAATGCTTAGCAATGGCCGATCTTTTAGTTTCTTGTTTGTGAATATAATGCATGTGCCCTTTAAGATGAAACTTGAGTTTACATATAGTTTGACCAATATATGATTGTCCACATTAACAAGGAATACTATATATACCCCAAGAGTTATGTGTATCAATAGGGTCTTTTAATTTAGGAAAGGCTAATTTATTTATGGGTGAGAAAATTATTTTAAAGTCATGTTTTTTAAGAACTTTAGTTATGGCAAAACTAGATTTAGGGAAAAAAGGCAAAACAATACTGATGTTGGAAGATGACTTAGACGTAGAAGTACGAGAAGTATGGGGATTTTGTAATTTAAAAAAAGCTTTATCATAATGGAAGGGTTGTAACCTCTGTCAATAGCAACTGCTTTAAGATATTTGATTTCAGAGAGAAGGAATTCAGGATCTGAAAAAATGTTAAAGGCATGATTGACAAAAGTATAAAATGCGGCCATTTTCTAGGTAGGTGGATGACATGAATAAGCATAGGGAGGTAATGAAACAGCGAAATTTTTATGATAAACGGTAGTGCAAAAACCTTTTTCAGTGCGAGAGACCAGTGTATCAAGGAAAGGGAGTGAACTATTGTTTTCAATTTCATATGTAAATTGGATGGTATTGTCAAATGAATTTATGATCTGTAATACATTATCAATATTGTGCTGAGAAGTGTCGATCAGAATGAAAGTATCGTCCACATAATGGGTCCAAAATAGAAAAGGGAATTTTCAAAATAATGAATGTAAATATCAGTGAGAATTGGTGAAAGAGGAGAGCCCATGGCTAAACCTTCAGACTGTTGGTAAAATTTGCATTGAAAAGTAAAGGTAGTTTAAGATAAACAAGTACGGGTAAGAGAAATTAATTCTTAGATTTCAAAGCTTGTATAATGAAATTCTTTTAATCTCTTTTCTAGACAGGAGAGGCTGCCACTAATCGGGACATTAGTGAAAAATGATTTAATATCAAAAGAAACCATAGTGAGGTTTGTGTCAAAGAAATTACAAATAATTTTAGCAAAGCTGGTGGAGTTTTTTACAGTGTAGGTGTTAACAGAAAGTAGAGGGGGAAAAATGCTCGTAAGAAATTTAGCTAAACAGTAAGAAGCAGCACCGATAATAGAAACAATAGGACAAAATGGGTTATTAGGTTTATGAACTTTAGGGAGGGCATAAATTTAACACATTCAGATGGAATGAGAAAAGTTTTAGTGGAATCCAAAAGCAAAGGGCATGACTTGACAGATGATTTAATTTTAGTTAATTCTTGTGAAGTTGGTTCATGAGGAAGACTTGTATATGGGCCACCGTTAAGTTGGTGACACTTTCAATGTAATGAATTTTATCCAGAATGACAATTTGTCCTCCCTTATTGGCTTTCATAATGATAATACTGTCATTAGATTTTAAATATTTCCAGGCACTTTTTTCGTCAGAACTGAGGTTAGATTTGAAGTTGTTGGAATTAAAATTAGCGTTGGAAAGGATCCTTTTATCTTTTCTGAGGAAAAAAAAAAATTCTTATTTCTTCTCATGTTGGCATAAAATTGACTTTCTTGCAGCATTTAGTGTCAGAGAAGTATGACATACTTCTCTGATATAAAAATCTGCATTCATCTTGGAAAATAATACTAAATAACTTGTACAAGATTATTTAAAAGAAAGTTTTGTGGAGATCACAACATAATCAGGGTTGCTACAGTACCTGGAATACAGGAAAAACCTGGAAAACTCAGGGAATTTGAAAAACAAAGAAAAAACAGGGAATTTTGAAATATTTTGGAAAATCATTGAAAAATTTTTTCATGATTAACTTTTTTTTTTTATTTATTTTAGTGCTTTATAATGAAAAAAAAAAAAAAAAAAAAAAGAAGAAGACGAAAACAATAGTGGTTTTTTTTTTTTTTTTTTTTTCTTAACTGTAGTAAGTTAATAAAATAAATATACCCTAAGTGTTCAACTTACTTTTAAATATCTTCGATTCTAATTTTGTGTGATTGTGTATCATCTATTGTATTTTTAAGAGACAGGGAAAACTCAGGGAATTTTTTCTTCTGATTTGTGTATCAACCCTGATAGTAGTTTCCTAATGTGGTAGATAATGGGTTAAAACTGCTTATTGTTTAAGCTTTTGCTACATTTTAGTATTCAGAGTTTGGCAACCTTTAATAATATTGCTGCCACATGAACAATAAATTTTTACATTCTTATTGAATATTAGTCTGTTTCTTAAAATTTCTGATTTGTGTGTTATAACTTAAATATCCATTTAAAATTCTCTTAAATAACTAGATTTCATTAGACAACTAAATCAGAGGTTCCTAATTTTGTTTATCAGGTGTTTATTTTATACTAGTTTATATCCGTTAATTTGCACAATCCTTCTACCGTTATAAAGTAAAAAGAAAGAGAAGTATTTAAATTTGAGTATGTATATTAAAAGCATAATCAGCTTCAACAATAATAGTAAATTAAAGATTTCAACAAGCAAGAAGCAAAATTATAATACAAATAAATGAAGACCTTACATACTTCTTGAATAGAGCCTTAGCGCTTTCGGGAAGGGGCCCCTCCCATCATCAGAGGCTGCACGGTGGCGGCTTGCTTTGCTGTGTTGATATTATTTACTTGATCTTTAGTAGTTCTGATGGTTCTACACCAGTTACGGTTAATTTCCTGTGCTGGGTCGTTGTCATTACAGGTAAGTGGGTTAAACAAAATTTCGATATGGATTTTGTTATGGATTCGGTGGCGTTGGAAAAACTACCACCGCACTTACCAAAATAAATGCCACCGAATCCATAACAATAAATTTTAACAAAACTCGCAAACTGGCAGATTTTAACAACACAATATACGCCGTGAATCATGAAACTATCGAAATTTTGTTTAACCCACTTACCTGTAATGACAACGACCCAGCACAGGAAATTAACCGTAACTGGTGTAGAACCATCAGAACTACTAAAGATCAAGTCAATAATATCAACACAGCAAAGCAAGCCGCCACCGTGCAGCCTCTGATGATGGGAGGGGCCCCTTCCCGAAAGTGCTAAGGCTCTATTCAAGAAGTATGTAAGGTCTTCATTTATTTGTATAATAATAGTAAAATTTTAAATTATTTTCATGCTGCATTTCATGAGCTAGTCATCTATAATATTAGAAACTGAAATTTAACTTTCAAAATTTCTTTTATATATATAGTGTTCAAAATAATTTATTCTGATTGATTAAAGCCATGTTTTTTCTCATCTCAAAAGAATAAATTATTTTAAATAGTTGCTGCTGAACCTGGGAGAGTTAATACAATCAAAAGTGTTCTCTTTAATGAACGTATATGTTTTACTTATCTAAAATGTGTAACATTTTTTATTTATTATCCACTAGAGACTTGGTAAAGCCATGCCCATAGGTCACTTTCTTTTTAATACAAATAATTTCTACTTTTGATTTACGAGGGCATAGGAAAAGAATGGGCTCAGGGGGGCAAGCTTTCTCCCTAATTCGATATTGTGCAATTTCATTTTAATGCTAAATAAAATAATTACCCTTTTAAAACCAAAATTTAAGTCTTTTAAATGTTAATTATTAGTGATATTTTTACAGGGTGGCAACAGTCATGGAAAACAGGGAAATCATGGAAAAATCAGGGTACTTTATCAATCTGGAAATATCAGGGAATTTTGTAAAAACACCCAAAAATTATGGAAGTTTTCATTTTTCTCCTGAAACACGAGAGAAAAATCACTAAACAGTTGTAATCTTAGCCATGATTGCACAGGATTGGCTCCTTTCTAGTTGAATCTCGCCAAGTTAACAATAAAAAAAAAAAAAAAAAAGCTTTTTTTTATTGAATATTTTTAGTGCACCAACTTGAAAAATAACTTTATGTTCTGATATTAATATGTTGCACAGTTAAAATAATTCATATTTTTATAATTTTATTAATTTTTCATTTTATTTTCCTTTTTGTGTATGTTAACAAAGTCAACAAAGAAAAAAAAATAAAAGATTGAGATGCATTTGTCCATCAGTATAGTTTTTTTAATTGCAGTGGTTTGGCAAGCATATTACATAAGAGTGTGATTATTTCTATTAAACTGATTATTTCTATATGCAAAATTATGGGATGTACGTAGTAAGTAACGGAAATCATAGATATCTGTCAAAATTAGTCAGGGAAATAAGGGAACTTTTTTTTCCTGAATTTCTGTAGCCACCCTTTTTAATTATTAGTAATATTAATTGACGTTTAATTGTTTGAAAATATTTTTTGATTATATGCAACATTTTTGTGTAAGTCTTACCCAAATGTTACAATCAGTTCTATTTTTGTTGTGTTGGTATTATTTTGTATCTATTAATTGCTAAATATTAAGGTTAAATTTTATTACGATAACTATCATTTATATATATGTTTATATATATATATAATTGCAGTTAAGTATAGTATATATACTATTAAGCATAGTAGAAGCCAAGCAACAGATACAAGATCACTGAAACACCAATGACCAATAAGATTTTTAAAAAAATTATCAGTGGATGAAATACACTAATGTAAAGAAACCAGATTTATTAACTAACAGCCTGCAAAACAAACAAATCAATAAAGTAACACAACAAATCTTAACTTAAAATCATAAACTTTATCAAAATTTATGAAAAAATAAGAAACCTAAGATAGGAAGGAAGGAGGCAGGCAGCAAGACTTGTGACTTGCCTGTGGGGTTAAACTAGTTTCACGCCGGCAATACTCACCCAGCCTGCCATGATCAGAATAGGAGTCATATGGATTAAGAAAGCAAAATTTCAAAGGAGATGAATAACAATGAAACCACGAAGCAACAATGAAATTCACTGATTGATTACATTGTGTTTAATAGTATAATTAGAATTTTAAGAATAGTTGACAACTCAAAAAGGAAGAAACTGAAATTTTACTGGAAATAGAAAGTTTGCATAGCAATACAAAGTAAATGCAACAAGCCTTCTGCTTTTTTTTTAATTTCACAAACCCACCCAACCATCCAGCCTTACAACACCACCCCACCTTCGTAATCAAACATCTGCTCATCCAACTGCCATCTTTTTTATTGTCTTTTATTATTTTATAATTTTTTGTTAATATACACAAAAGTGTACTCAGCTTTTTTTTTTTTTTTTTATAATGTACTGACAGAGTACAGAGACATGGTTAAGGATATAAAATAGAAAATACAAAGTTTTTAGGAAAACCCATTTTAGCAGTGGCAGTGCTCAGTTTATTAATGTTCTTGTTTTTATACTTCGCAGAGCACACACATATATATATATATATATATATATATATATATATGTGTGTGTGTGTGTATTTTTAATTTTAAAAAAATCCCCTCCCATGATTTTTTAATTGCTCTGCTCCTGTTAAAGCTTTCATTTTTAGAAGAAAAAAAAAAATGTGCAAAAGGATTAACTTTTCTTATTTAAATTAAACTCCCTTTTCTAATAATATTACTGAATCCAAATGGAGAATAAAATGGCTGAAATAATAGTTTCAATATAGTATAATTTTCTCTATAAATTTGCATTTGGCACTTGTTAAAGATAAAACTTTTATGTCTGTTTTCTTTTCTATAATATTAATTCCTAATGCTATTCTTTCAAGATAGAAGCAGCTTTATTTCTGAAAATGTTTAGAATTTTTAATAAAGTATTTATTAACCTTATGCAGATGGAATTACATTAGTTGTAAAACCTCAATTATGGATTCCAGCAATAAAAGAGTATTTGACTATTATTATAAGAGTATATAAAGAATTATAAGTGTCAGTTACAACTGCAAGATCACATATTTTTTGCATTTTAAAATTATCTCCTTATTTAATTTCGTGAGGTGCCGGGTTCGATCCCCGGTCGCGCTCGTCGACCTAGCCGTTCGGAGTTTTCCGTGGTTTCCTCCGAAACTTGCGTAAATACGGGCTAGGACCCCTTAGAAAGACCTCCACGGAAGGCCCTCCCCCTCAGGCCTAGGACCCCAGTGTTGTCAATCGGCCTTAATCCCTAACACCAACACCAACACCTTATTTAATTTCAAATAATGTATAAATAAGATAAATTGAGTGAATGTTAGTTTTTAGAATTAGAGGTTGCCTAAAGTCTAAACAGCTAGCAGTTATTTACTTATGCCTCTAAATACTAAAATAAGAAGCTTTACAGTCTAATCTAATAGAATTTGAATTTTTGAATTGACTTATAAATGAATTTGAATTTTTGCAGTGCCCTTTGTGATGTATGGTTTGGCATGGATAGTTGTAGGTTAAGAATACAGAGCACAGCAAATTTGAATGAAAATTTTTACATACATATGTGTGTGTATTTTTGAAAAAGATAATGAAAAACTTTGAGGCTTCGAAACATTAGTCATCTTTTAAGAAATATGAATGAAATTTTTAGACATGATTATTGAAGTAAACATATGTTTTTTCACCAAATTTTAGTATAACACACAAGTATCAGTAGAAGATTTACTGTTTTACAAGCATTGATCCTTGACAGTAGCTTTCAGAATACCGTTTTTACATATTTTCTTTAAAAATTAAGATTTATTTTTTTGGAAACTTGGCATACTACATTAGACACAACATGCTGCAATCAGAATATAAATAATTACAAGATAAAAAGAACTTTTTATATACCATGTTTTTAAATTTTCTGTTGAATCATATAAATGCTACCGAAGGCAGCGGGAACCCAAAAAAATTGGCTAAAAGTATTAAAATAATGATTGTCATCGTGCTTTTCTGAAAGTTTCAAATGTCTAGCTAGTCGGGAAGTTAGTTAAAACTCGATTGCAAGCTTTATGCTGGTAATGCTGCCGAAGGCAGTAGGGTTGACTAAAAGTATTAAAAAAATGCATTTTCACAGTATTATGAACTATTCTGAAAGTTTCAAATGTCTAGCTAGTCTGGAAGTTAGTTAAATAAATTTTCTGTTGAATCATATAAACACTGCCGAAGGCAGTAGGGACCTGAAACAGTTGATTAAAAGTATTAAAAATAATGTAATGTCACCATGTTTTGAGCTATCCTGAAAGTTTCAAATGTCTAGCTAGTCGGGAAGTTAGTCAAAAATTGATTGCAAGATTTGTACTGGACAAACAAACAAACAAGTATCGAAGTTAATAAAAACATTGTAAAATATTGAATATGTAATAAAATATGAGCATTTTTGATAAATTAACTATGCATGCATAAGTGTCTAGAAAATTTCTTTTGCATAATTTATTAGGAAAATGTATTGAGCTATTTACATAAAACATCAAGCAAAATAACATGGAAATTTAAAAAGTTATCATCAATAGAATGAACTAAATTTCAATACCTCTAAAATATATAAATAAATAAAAGAAAGACAATAATGGATTTTATCTACATTTATTTACTATCAAAGTACAATGATATTACCATTGATTGAATCAATATAAAAAAGTTAATGAAATCCTTTATAGTTTTACATCTTTTGAGAGGAAATGAAATTCAGCTCATTCTATCAATGATAAATTTTTTATTTTCATAATATTTGCTTGGGATTTTCATATAAAATAGCTCAATACATTTTGCTAAAAATTATGCAGAAGAAATTGTAATGTTTTGCACAGTTGCAATTAAAATTCATTTCATAAAAATGCTCATATTTCATCAAATGTTTAATATTTTTATATTCTGACTGCTGAATGTTGCATATAGTATGTCAAATTCCCCAAAAATGGTATTGCATTGGGTTGTATACCTTTAATGTTATAGATTTAAAAAAAAAAAAAAAATGAAGTTTTTAAATAAATCTTTATATCTCTATAATTATATGTGCTATTCAGATATAAATACAGATAGTTAAATGAAAGAAGCCTTGTAATCATTTACTATAGCTACGAAGTATTTCAAGCTTTTTTTTTTTTTTTTTTTTTTTTTTTTTTTTTACAAAGTGATCTTAAACATTCTAATTGTTCTTTAATTTGTTACTAGCTGTCCTTTATCGTTACAACAAAACTTTTAGTGAAATACATGAGGTATTAGAACATGTTTTTTCTTTGTATGACTGAAATTTCAGGATAATCTGTTAAATATTTTTCTAGATATTTAACAAAATGTCTAAAATCAAAAGTGACCAGTCGTTTATGGCAAGGTTGCATATTGAGGAATTATTTTTATCATTTTTTATCTTGAGACAATAAAAGATTTATAAAACATTGGTTCATTTATATATTTTAATGAAAGAAGAATTGCTTTCTAAGTAAATTTAACTGTTATATCTGCTTGTTTTATTTTGGCCTATTTTATAATAAATAGCACATTCTCTGTTTAAAGTTTCTATTTTCTTTTTAGATATCTATATTTTGAATTCTACAAAAACTCAAAAGAATTTGTACATTAGCATGAAATGATAAGATTTCTGTAGTTACAAATTGTACTCTTAATAGATTTATACAGTAGAGAGTCAAAAATCCGCACAGCTCGGGACCAGAGGTTGTGCGGATTTTAGGATTTGGTAGATTTTGGAGCCCATAAAAAATCATATTCAATTTGAATAATAAAAGCAGAATATTAATCAAACTAAACATATACCAGTGAATAATAACACAATTTTACTTGTATATTATATTATTAGGTATATAAGAATAACACTGAGCATTAAAAAAATATTTATAATGAAAACAATAAATGAAAATTAAAAAATATTCATCAAATCTATACAAAATTTTTTCACATGCAGTTTGTTTTAAGCTACACTTGAACATGCACACATATATCATTGAGATTTTTTTTTTTTTTTTTTTTTTTTTTTTTTGTCTATTGCAAATAGTCCAATTCTTATTTTGTAACACAAATTTATTTTTCGAAGAATTTAACTAAATTCTTCTGTACAACTATGCCTTCATCAGATAGCATTCCTTTTTAAAAAATAGTTTATTATTTTCCTTATTGATATCATCATCATCATAATTTTCTTTTGATTAATTTATATACTGTAGATAATTTCCTTATCAGCAACTTTGTTCTTGCAGTTTTTCATATTTTTATTATTGTAATCATAAAATGCAAGCACAAAATCTGCATTCAAGATCTTTTACAAAAATTCTAATTTGCAGTTTTGTAACTTAAATTTCATTGTTTGTTTCTGAAAAGCTGTGCGGATTTCAGCTCATTTGAACGAGGCGTTTAGACGCTATTTCACTTTAAATAATTTGAGCTCATTAGCCACAATGATAAAAAATTTTCCTTTGTGTCCCTGTAAAAATCTATGAGTTCTATATTGTCCAAAATTTACACTGTTAAGTGACAGTGATTTATAACATGAATATAAATTTTCAGCTCAATCAGATAAGGTGTTTACACGCTATTGTACTTTAAATAATTACCATGTTTTTATTAACTTCTATTCTTGTTTGTTTGTCCGGTACAAATCTTGCAATCGAATTTTAACTAAATTCCATACCAGCTAGACATTTGAAACTTTCACAGTAGCTCAGAACACGGTGACAACACAATACTTCGAAGTCAGATTTTCGAGTTTTTGATTAGTTTTCTTATAATTAATTAAAATATGAATATAAAAACATTCCAATAGCGTTAAAATAACCATTAAAATATTAGCTATAATTTAATTGTTGCCAAAAAAAAATACAAGTTCGTTTTCTTTTGACATAAAAATAAATACATTTAATTAAACGTGCACGTTAAAAAATTATAAAAAGTTAAATTATGCATCTTACAAAAATTGACGCCATTATCACTTTAAAAATTTTATGCAGATTGATAAGAGCTCTATGATTCATCAGAAAATTTAAAACATGGTATATAAAAAGTTATTTTTATCTTAAAATTATTTGAGCTCAGCTGATAGGATATAATGATAAAGATTTTTTCATTGTGTCCTGTAAAAAAATTATATGTACTAGTTTCACCAAAATCTATGCACTTTGTGCAACGGTAATCTGTAACGTGTGTATAAATTTTCAGCTCAATCAAATAAAGCATTTAGATGCTATCACGCTTTAAAAAATTTGGGCCCATAGATTATAATAATAAAGAAATTTTCTTTGTATCCCTGTAAAAAAAATATAAGTGCTAGATTCTGCAAAATCAATAGAGTTCATAGTAGGGTGATCTATAACATATATACCAACTTACAGCTCATTCGAAGAAAGTGTTTAGACACTATCGTTTTCAATCACATACATATATCACCGTAAAAATAGCAAATATGAATTCATGGGACTTCAAAACATGTAGAAACACCAAAATCTCAGTCTGATTTTTGACATGATTACAATACTTTCCTTACATATGTATGTTCGGAAAGTAAAAAGTGATTTAATGTAAGCTCTATTCTTAAAATTAAAAAAATTACTTCTGCTGCTGCCTTTTAATATAGTGTCTTTTTTTGGCTCATACAAAAAAAAAAAAAAAAGAAAAGAAAGAAAGAAATAAAAAAAGAAAGAAAGAAACCTTTCATATAAAAACGTGAAATTTGGCAAGTTTGCATTGAAATATACAATAAATGTATTAAAACAAACTATATGTCGCTAAATTATTTTAGTTAGTATTTAATGGTGAATATGGCTAAAATATTTGTTTCAGAAGTTTTATAGAATAAAAGACTATACATTACAAATTAATTATATTTTGGTAGTACTTCAATGTGTCTAATCTGTGCAGTATCTAAACAATCAGTTTTTAATTTTGACAAATTTTCGCTATTTATTTTTTCCTTCAACAGATACTTAGGTCATAGCCTCCTTAACTAGATGCCTGTCGCATAGCTCGGAAACAATATCAAAGCTTGAAAGAACAACTAATTTCAATATGAAAAGCCAATTAAAAAAATTAAGTAAAAAGTTCAAATTTGAAAAGATATCAATGAGATGCACCCAGCATGGTCTAAGCAACCCCTCTGTCAAGTTCTATAACTCTTCTATTAGTGGCTTGAGCTACAAAATGCACAGTTACATAGACGCATCTCTTTATTTATATAGATCTTAAGTAGAAAGGATGAGGGTCCATAAGAGGGTTTTTCGGCCCTGAGGAATTTCGAGTTTCTATTTCATTATATGAATGGTTAGACCACTGTAAATAAGAAATGATGTGAATTAGCTCCAAAAGTTCAATATAACTGATATGAAATATGATATAACAGTGTCAATGGGTAACCGCTTTTGGTCATTTTGCATAGTGTTAAATATAATTCTGCCTGTGGACGTTATTGTTGAACATTACATAATTTTAGAACAGGATTTTCTGTATTTATGTTTATATTACAAATATATTATAGGTTACATATATACTATTTCTAATCAAAGTATTTGCATTCATTGTACACTAATTGTTAAAAGATGTATGTTGTGTATATTCTTAACCACCATAACTAAATAATACGAATATACCGAATACACTGAATTTATATCCGGCCATTGAGCAATTCCTTTTTCTACAATGCACTTATAATTCAAAATTATATAATTATGAAATTAAGCTCCTTTTTAAAGTTTGAAAATCTTAAATAATATTAATAAGGATTATAATTATGTGCACAGTTACATTTTTTATCTCAAGTTGTAATAAGCATTGTACATTGAAACAACTGTGGAGCGTAAAAGAAAAAAAATTCAATCTTCTTCTTTTCAAAGGCAGTCAGAGGGTTAAGAAATATTGTAGAATACCGATTGCAAAAGTAACGCCACAGGCGGAGTTACAGATTTCGAAATGTTGCAGATTCTATTCTCCTCACTGGAAGTGTTAATGTTGTTTAAGATATAAACTGTACAGATAAAAAACACTTTAATACTTTTTAAAAAATTTTTAGTGTAATAAAAGCGATATTTAAATGGAATTTGAATAAATAGATTCGATTTCATCAGTTTCATCTCTTTCAAACCCGCGTGAAGTGGTAGCGTACGCAATGTATTTGCTGTAATCAATGTTGTGTTTTTTTTCAATTTTAACTTTTTTTTATATGAGTGCAGTGGAGAAACACTTTTATCTTTATGTATAATTTACATCATAGTGTACTTCATAATATATTTCAATAAGAAAGTGTTGCTCCTTTGTGCTCATATAAAAAAAAAGAGGTCAAGTCTCTGAAAATGGGGTAATTTTGGCCAAAAATGCAAAATTGTGATTTTTTGGGCCCCTGGAAAGTGGGAACTAACATATACTGTAATAATATAAAGAATATTTATTGACACTTCAAATATACATGCTCTAAAATAGTTATAGTCTAGTCTAAAATGTATAAATTTCACATGTGTGATCAATCTGATTTTTTCCTTAATTTTAGGGCCAAAAATCCCCCTTATGGACCCTCATCTTTGTCTCCTATTCCTACTTAATTTGAGATTCCCAGGTTGTTTTTTGCTGCGCCTAGTTCCAAAAATTAGAATTTCTCTAGTCTCTATAATCGAGTGAGGGTTGGCAATTGTACCTTTCAAAAAGCAGAGCCATCTAGTATAAATAATAATAATAAAGTAATTTAACAAAAAAAGAGAACTTGTCATTTTTTCATAGATTCTTGCATATGCAATAGATCATATGCCAAACATTAAAACTTTTCAGCATGGATGATGTCCATTTTAAACTTTAATTTTGTGAGTTGTGTTTTATTATCACATTAATAAAAGATCTTAAAAAAAAACAAAAAAAAAAAAAAAAAAAAAAAAAAAAACAGGGAATATAAAATAGGCAATTAGTACATTACAAAATTCATTTTGCTAAACTATTATCACTCAATAAAAGGCAAAATTGGGAAATACCATATTTAACCAATAGCCAGTAATGACAGTTTCATTAATTGTTACTGATACAGTGCTGGAAGAAAACCTTGAAACCATCATCGATTTCTTTCTATTAAAAATTATTATTATTATTATTTGTAAATTAAATTTATACTTTTATATAAAACCGTAAGGGGAACAAAATAATGGAGCAACTTGGTTAGCAAACTCATCCAAGGTCGTTGTTCAACTTTGGTTTGATTTGGTTCATTATTTCGTAAGTTATCAAGATGACAAATTTCCCATTCTATACTTAAATAGATAGATAAATTAAATGATTGCAAGAAGTCGATTCTTACAGAAATCAATTTAATAAGACAATTTAACAATATAAATTGGTATGTAACTTTGTAGTCTCAAAGTTACATACTTTTATTTATTATTATTATTAAAATTTTATTATTATTATTAAAATAATAATAATAAAATAAAATTTAGAATTTATAAAATAAATTTTAATAAATTTTAGAATTTTATTATTAAAAAAAAAAAAAAAAAAAAATCAAATATTACTCGCAAGTACAAATAGAAGTTTTATTTATAAAGTAGTATTAAAATTAAAATGATTTATTATGTTTGTTATTATTATTATGCATTTATTTATATTTATTAAAGTTAAAGATATAACAATTTTACGGCAGGGTGCATAATAATATTTTAATCTTTACTAACTAAATTTTTTATTAATTGAAACTTCTACATAGAGGACGCACCCCGCCGTAAAAATACTTTACATTATAACTTTATAATGCAGCGAAAAAACTAACACAGATAACAAAGAATGTTGAAAGAGATTAGGATATATTAGAAAGATACATGCAGTGTTATTGGCAGATCTTCATTAAGCTAGGCATTGAGTACCCGGGATTCAATAGCGGCGGCGAAATTTGATATCAATTCTTTTTTTGGCTGCTTAAGAAAGGTAAGAGTTTTTGCTGGGCGGGGTGACTTTTACAATACTATTGTTTTTTATGAGATATCACTTCTTTTTGCAGGTTATGTATGTGCTTTTATAAATATAATACGTATGCATAAGAAAGGTAAGAGTTTTTGCTGGGCGGGGTGACTTTTACAATAGTATTGTTTTTTTATGAGATATCACTTCTTTTTGCAGGTTATGTATGTGCTTTTATAATTTAATACGTATGCATAATGAATGTATTTGTGGAATAGATCGATAAAAATCGTGCGTGTTATGCATAGATGTAAATATAGTGTTACAGATTTCTACATAGTATTAGTTCTTTTTATGCGATTTCTTTCTAAGAGGTTTCGTCACATTATAAAATGTCAATTTTTCGCCTTTCTAGCTTGTTTCCGCGTTAAAAAAGATCCTTCTCCATTAAAAACACACTTTATCAGGGCACGTAATAGACTTGGCGATGAATTTGGTGACTTTATCGCACCTTGAAAACTATTTTGACGATATTGGTGAAAAAAACCTTTATTATCGATGGACCCATCGTTCAAGCTGTAACTCAATTATTAAGTGCAGTTTCCACTGAGGTTGGTTGGAAGTCGTTACGAGCGGCGGTATTCAGAATCCTTTGATGTGGTCAAGCTGTTGGAATGCTTTGATGTTTTGGTTCAACCGGTTGGAAGTCCCTGGCTCTAACCCCGAGCTGAGATAATTGAGGGGCCAGAGGCAGAGATATCTTTGTCAATTTTGCATGCTTTCCTTTGAAGTAACTGTGAAATCTGATAAAAAAAAGGGTACAACTGATGACAAGACATTTGGCTCTTTGTGTCGGGAGCGTGATTAATGGTTTTTTTTAACCTTGAAGTTCCAACTGCAATGAAAACCGGACTTTACGGAAGTTACTGTAAAATTCAGGATTAATGACTGGCTATAAAAGGAGTCCTGTTCCGACCACTGAGGTGAGTTTCTCGCTAAGATTTATGAAATTATTTTGCTTGACTAAGTTTCTACCATTGAATTGTAGTTTATTTCTGTATGTTATGACTATGGTATCGTTTGTGCTGTGATTTATATGTTGTCAGCTGTTATTTAAGCTGCGTTTTCTGGTGAAACTCAAGTTGATACTGGGTTTCACTAAAGTGACCAAATTTTTTAAACCCAATTTGAGGACAAATCATCGCAGCATCCTCAAACTGAAAGGACATTTGAGGACAGAGTTAAATTATGCTTTAATTTGCGGACATTTGAGGACAAATTTATGAATTCGAGAACATTTGCCCTCAAATGATTTTCAAATTGGTAAAAATGTATTGTCACTGTGTTCTGAGCAATCCTAAAAGTTTCAAATGCCTAGCTAGTCAGGAAGTTAGTTAAAAATCGATTGCGAGATTTCTGCTGGTAACGCTGCCGATGGCAGCAGGAACCCAAAACAGTTGGCTAAAAGTGTTCAAAAATGCATTGTGACCGTGTTCTGAGCTATCCTGAATGTTTCAAATGTCTAGCTAGTCTTGAAGTTAGTTAAAAAGCGATTGTAAAATGTGTAAAAATGTGTACTGGTAAAGCTGCCAAAGGCAGCAGTAACCCGAAACAGTTGGCTAAAAGTATTATAAAAATGCATTTTCACCCTGTTCTGAACTATTCTGAAAGTTTCAAATGTCTAGCTAGTCGGGAAATTAGTTAAATAAATTTTCTGTCGAATCATATAAACGCTGCCGCAGGCAGTAGGGACCTGAAACAGTTGACTAAAAGTGTTAAAAAATGTATTGTCACCGTGTTCTGAGCTATCCTGAAAGTTTCAAATGCCTAGCTAGTCGGGAAGTTAGTTAAAAATCGATTGCAAGCGTTGTGCTGGTAACGCTGCCGATGGCAGCAGGAACGCGAAACAGTTGGCTAAAAGTATTATAAAAATGCAATTTCACCGTGTTCTGAACTATTCTGAAAGTTTCAAATATGTAGCTAGCAGTAGTGGCACCAGAAATTCCCCGACGGGGGGACACTACCTCCCCGACAGGGGGGCACTATATAGAGAGAGTTTATTATATGGATATTTATCAAAAACGGCAATATTGTTAATAATATTACTGTTAATACTTGTACCATTCCATTTATTAGTACTCCTCGTGGTTTTGGAGGTCATCGTGCAATTCTCAGAGTGTATAATATTTTCTTTCAACAGAAAAAAGTATGTGCAGAGTGCCTGAAGGAAAATTCTTAAGAAAAAATTAATCTTCGTATCCGTTGATCACAAGTATATATACAGTCGAATTTCCCTAAGGGGGGCCACATATCGTGCAACAGAAAATTGGCTCTCCAGATAGGTGACCTTTCATTCAATAGATGTTTTCTTCCTAGTCACGGAGTAATTACAGAACAGCAGCGCCACCTATCAGCTCATATGCACCTAAATTGATTCAGTACATTGTTTGAAAATGGCGATCTCATATGCCAAGTTTTATGTAAATATATACGATAGAATCTGATATATAGCCTTCCCATTCACGGAAAAAATTGAAGCACAGGAGCGTCACCTATCTCGCTATGTGCGCTGAAACTGATTCCACATAATGTTTCACAATGGCCCTCTCATATACAAAGTAATATGCAATAATGTAGAATAGAAAAAGATATAGCCTTCCTCTTCTCGGGGCAAATAGCTGCAAAGCAGCGCAACTTATCGGCATGCACCTAAATTAAATGAACCTGGTGTTTCATAATGGCGCTCTCACATATCAAGTTTTGTTCAATTAAGCAAAATAGAACCTGAGATATAGCCTTCCATTAAAAGAAAGAAACTGCAGTACAGCAACGCCACCTATAAGGCGATTTGGACAAAAAGTTAATAGACACTAATTTATGTCCTGATGCAACTACATACAAATTTATATGTAGTTCTGTGCAGTAGTTCTTGACATATAGTTAGAACAAAATTTTTGTCACACATAAACAGACAGACATTTTCTAAAAATATCACGGTCAAAATGTGTTATGGGCCTCTCAAAACGCGTATATTCATAGAAAACCGGACGCTGAAAGTTTTTATGAATCCAATACTTTCTTCTATTGAATATAGAATGAAAAAAACTGGAATGCTCCAAGTTTGTAAAAGGAAAGAAAAATTTTGCTAAAAGGAGAAAAACTGAAAATTTTGTATTTTTTTCCCCGACAGATTTTAGGAATATGCCCCGATGGGGGGTCACGGACTCCCCGACGGGGGGGCCTGGGCGCCCCCGGCCCCCTAGCTGGCGCCACCCCTGGTAGCTAGTCGGGATATTAGTTAAATAAATTTTCTGTCGAATCATATAAATGCTGCCGAAGGCAGTAGGGACCTGAAACAGTCGACTAAAAGTATTAAAAAAAGTATTGTCATCGTTTTCTGAGCTATCCTGAAAGTTTCAAATGCCTAGCTAGTCGGAAAGTTAGTTAAAAATCGATTGCAAGCTTTGTGCTTGCAACGCTGCCGATGGCAGCAGGAACCCGAAGCAGTTGGGTAAACGTAATAAAAAAAATGCATTTTCTCCGCGTTCTGAACTAGTCTGAAAATTTCAAATGTCTAGCTAGTCGGGAAATTAGTTAAATAAATTTTCTGTCGACTCATATAAACGCTGCCGAAGGCAGTAGGTACCTGAGACATTTGACTAAAAGTGTTCACAAATGTATTGTCACCGTGTTATGAGCTATCCTGAAAGTTTCAAATGTCTAGCTAGTCGGGAAGTTAGTTAAAAAGCAATTGCAAGATGAGTACTGGTAACGCTGCCGTAGGCAGCAGTAACCCGACCAAAAAAATTTTCGATTGCAAAAGGCACTGGTGCAGGTCAGAAGGAATGTCCATGCAAATTTTCAGCTCATTAGCTGCAGAACTCTAGGCTCAATCGCCGTCAAAAGTTTTTGTCTTAACAATTACAAGCAGAAGAAGAAGAATGTAACAGGGAAATTTCGGGTTTTCAAAGTTATATAACTCAGGTCTCTTAATTCGGAGCGACATGCAAGTTTGTATGTTTTGTCTTAATGGTATACTTAAGGTCTGTGCAAAAAATCATATGTCTTGGGGATCAGGGAGCTGAGATACAGGTAGTCGAAAAGTACAAGATGCTATGTCGACATAATATACACTTGTAGCGTTCACCATTGACTTCCTACTTTATAAATTTCATTTGTACTTCTCTTAATGTTTGTTTTAGCTTGGCGGGGCGGAACGCTACCACGTTCCTTGATAATTAGTTAAAAATAAAATACTTAAGTCACCTATCATAAACAATGTTCAAATTCAGTAAATCAAATAATCTCTTCTTATAGTAGAAAACAAACATGTTTGAAAGAAATTTTGTTGTCAAATTTCTTAACTATGAATAACTGCACTAGCGTTGCAAGTTTACAAGACTTATCTCTTTTTTATTGTTGTGTTTAACAAACGCTAGGGATCAAGTCTTCTTAGGAATCAAATGTCCCCAATCTCTTCTATTTCTCTTGTATCTCCTCTTCGTGGACGATCAAAATGATGTCATATCTTCAGACCATCCTTAGAAATGCATCCTAGACTGTCGCCAATTATACCCATTGTGCAGTACTAGTGCGATGTTAAACCCAACCAACCAACCTCTTCTACTAAAGGCTATATTTAACACTTAACTACACGTTCTGGTGTAAAACATACACCATTTACAATAAACAGAATGTAAATGACC
This sequence comes from Salticus scenicus, assembly GCA_963930645.1. Classification (NCBI taxonomy): domain Eukaryota; kingdom Metazoa; phylum Arthropoda; class Arachnida; order Araneae; family Salticidae; genus Salticus; species Salticus scenicus. The sequence goes on along the minus strand of OZ005649.1, from coordinate 371,377,226 downwards.
TTGGAATCACTCCCCCAATGCTGCATGCGCATCTAACCTATCATTGAAGTGTCCTTAACATGTTCTGTCAGTCTTGTAGCATACTTATAGCATTACATATTTGTAACTTATTTTTATTTGATATTTTGGTGGTGTACAAAATACACCATGCGGGTGCTTGTGTTAAAATATTAAGCGTGTGTAGTTAAGTATTAAACAATACAATATTATTTTTATTTATGTAACAATGTTTGGTTCTTGCAATAATTGGGAGTGATTATGAATTTACTGTGCATATTTTAAAAATATTTTTTGGGAATCACAAATCATCAATTAATATAACTATGGCTTACATTATGCCATGAATTTTAGGGAGTAATCAAGAATAGAGGGTTATCTGGTGATTTTTTTCGACACCAATTTGTATAACTTTATAAAAAACTAAACCATGAAGTTAAACATCTAAATTTGAAACATTTTAAAATATACAACCTTTTTAATTCTTCATGTCACTTGCCGACTAGTTTCGCTTGGGGCACCCCAGCTTGTTCTCCGGCGATATGGTGTTCGAAGTTAGTTGAAACTGACGTTTCACTCTCTCTTCTTCTCTTTTAAAGACTCGGCGCCACTGCCGGTCAAGTAGTGCCCCATCGTTGCCATTGCAATTATTAACAATGGGGCACTACTTGACCGCAGTGGTGCTGAGTCTTTAAAAGAGAAGAAGAGAGAGTGAAACGTCAGTTTCAACTAACTTCAAACACCATATTGCCGAAGAACAAGCTGGGGTGCCCCATGTGAAACTAGTCGGCAAGTGACATGAAGAATTAAAAAGGTTGTATATTTAAAATGTTTCAAATTTACCAATTTGTATCTTCAAAAATAAGACAGCGTCTAACATGATACAGTAATGCTATCCAATCTATGACTTTTAGAAATTTTTACTAACTTTAACTTAATGTATTTCATACAATATATATGGAAACTATATTTATTTAATTATGTTTATGATTTAGAATAGAATCAAAGTGAAAGAAAGCTGATTGTAAAACGTCAAATGAAATTATGATCAAATTCCACATATAATTTGAGATAACAATTCTTATTTGTTTATTTTATTATTATTATTATTATTATTTGCCTGCGCATACTTATATATTTTTTCTCTAAATGTTGAGATTTTTGTATATGACAAAAGGAAACTATTTTTATTTTTACTTTTAAGTATATATGTATGAATATGCACATATTTTTGAAGGAACACTCTGAAACTATCCCAAAAAAGTAATATATCAGAAGAAAAGTACCTAAAAACCACTGGACCCATCAGCCTAGAGTCAGCACAAATTATAAATATTTTCATAGATTTCAATAGAAGATAAAAAAGATTTTGAAAAATCTATTAACTTAGCAGAGACAGATTTCATGAATTAAATAATAAACCATGAGCAATTTAAAAAAATTATTAAATTTCAGTGTGACTATCTGGTGCTTTTATATTAACATCAAAACAGAGATGTGCCAAGATCAAATTTGTATCTATTTTTTTTTTTTAATTTATGGCACTTCCTATTACACTGGGATAGACTCATCACCAAATATAAACTTGCCAAGAGATTCACATGAAGTTGTTATCTGCTTATCTCAGTTTTTTACCAATTTGTTTAATATCCATTAAAAAAAAATTAAATCTTTGAATATCTCTCATTTTATTTCTCTTCAATTTAATAATATAATAAATATTTTTGTTTTGAATTCCCCAAATGCATACAAATTTGATCTATACTTATTATTGTGTTAATATAATACTTCTTCACTGCAAGAAATTCTAGGCAGCAATTTTGACAAATAATTTAGCTTGGCATAGTAGCAGAATTTTTTTCAGAAGTGGGCAAACTGTGAAGGTTTCAATATATTTTAGAATTTAGTTTTACTCAACTGGTTGGTTGATTGATTGAGATGTTTAAGCATGTAAAATAACAAATTTTTATACAAGTAATTTAAGCTCAGATATTTTATTTACAAAAGGAACAACTATAGTATTTCCCCTCAGCTAGATATGGCGTTTTTTCGCTGGCGATTATGGCTGAATCATAAATCTAAAAATCATAAATCATATAGCATAAATGATAAAATCGTAATTTAAATTATAAATCATAAATCCAAAATAAATAGCATGCACACTGCCATATTATATCGCAAGTAATCCAGAACGACATCGTTATCGTTCAAATCGGCGCCAAAGAAAAATCGCCAAATTCAGCTGAGGGGAAATACTATAGTTGTACCTTACAAAATTATACTGTTTGTTTCAAACCAATTGAAATCTGAAAAACTTGTCAAATCGAGTTTTCATTTTAAAGAAAAAGGTTAGAACCGACCTGACTCATGCATCGTGTCGCTTTGGTTCTAATTGGCTCTGAGATGTAAGTTTTATTTATCAATTTAGATAATTATTGAAACTCTAGCAATGCAGTTTTGAAGTTTAAATATAATAATAATAATAAAAATTGTTGAAAAGAATTTTCCAGGAAAGGGCAAGTGCCCCCTTGTGTGCCATTGCCCATGGCTTGGCAATAACTGGTTTTATGCTAACACAGTCACAGTATATATTAACCGCATATCACTGGAATGTGTTTAGTACAAAATGTATATTTTTTTATTTATATTTATATATGTTTGTATATATATATAAATATATATATGAATATTATAGAAGTAATCTTATGAAATATATTAATACTAAGTACATATAAATATAACTGCCAATGTCATGCAATTAATACACAAAACAGAAAAGTACAAAATAATTCTTAATATCAAAGAACGTTTAAAAAGATACAAAGATCTATTTTAAAAATTTTAAATAAAATCATAAAATTTCTTTATATTATTCACTTAACAGATATAAAATATGAAAATAAATATCAAGCTAGAATTTTCATTACATAAATTTTTCTAATCAGATTCATATTTGAGTTTAACGGAAGTTGTGATAAATGTTAAATGCATATAGCTTTAAAAGAAAAAGAGTAAAATATTCTGAATATCAAATAAAAAATAAGCTTCACAATTTTGAATATTGAATAAAAATCAAGATTTGCATTACTGAGTTATATAATTGAATCTGTTAACAAATTAAAATCTCTATTCTTAATCAGTTTTATTTCTTTGAATTCTAATTCTTTCTTGTGTAATTTCATAACATAGATAATTTAAAACTTTTAATGAAGCAAATCATTAAATAAATATTACACAAATGTTAGTAATATTGGACAACAATCATTTACTTTTAAAATAGCTGATTTTTGAAAATTTCCTTCTTCTCATCATATAGCATTTCTGTTAACTTTTTTTTTTTTTTTTTTTTTTTTTTTTTTCTTTCTTTAAAAAAAAAAAAAAAAAAAAAAAAAAATCCTATTTAAAACAATATTATTATAGAAAATGAATATTCTAATCTTCCCCTAAAATATGAGGATTTTCTTTCCAAAATTTGTTACCAATAATATCATTATGCAAAATATAAAGTCCTTTATCTAAGTCACTGGGATTTTCAATATTTATTGGCTGCTTATGCAATTTTTCTCTTATTATAAAAGTACCTTTCCTAAACTGTTCAGATTCTTTATTATAATTGATCCCAAACTCTGAAAATAATATTTCATTTTTTTCTGCTGCCACAGTATATCTTATTTTTTCTTCAGCTGCTTGCTTGGATAAATTTCCCTTCTGTACTAAAGCCCAAAAAGTTGTATTATACAAATTGTTAATATGGCAATCAGTTTGTCTCCAACTTAAATAATCTCTAATGTTTTTGTTAGTAGGATAAGCAACAATCCTTCCATCAAATGATGGCGGATAGTTAATATTCACATCAGGAAAATAATCTTTCCAAAAATATACAAATGAAGATGTGAACAAGCTACAAACATTTGTAATAATTTTACTGGATCTCCTTTTATATAATTTACTATCTCTTTGAAATACAAAGCTATATTCATCACTTTGTCCATAAGCCAATATTATATCATTAATTTCCGACATAACCGTGGTAGCAGCTTTATTCATGAGATCAAGTGACCTTTTGTCATTGGGCTTAATAAAATTATGGGCAAGTGAAAATTTATGAAAATTTTTTCCGTCAATTCTGACAACCATCCAAGTATTAGGTAATATTTGGTCGCATGCTTCAAAATGTTTAACATATTCATACGCACTTTTTGCCATTGTATTTTACCGTTGTAATATTAAAATTGTAAATATTTACAATTACATATAGTGATTAATATTAAAAACGCACACATTTATTTTGCAATCAATTACATTTCGAATTGAACACGAGTGTTTGCTAGGTTACGTGTTTACGAAAGACACGTAGGTTGGTAGGTGGTTGGTAGTTAAGGGATCATGTCATGCTATGAAATGATAAATTTTTATTTATTATTTTATTAGTCTATTTTATTATATATATATATATATACACTTCTTAAAAAAAAAACTAATGCTAAGAAAATGCAAACTTACCTGTCTAGAATAACTATGATTATTAGGTTGATAGTTAGTAAGCTTTGCGGCACACCAGAGCTACTGGACGATTGGTAACGTTCTGGGAAGGGATTCACCCCTTACGATTATTAGATGAAATATTTTACAAAATATTTCAATTTTCCTGGATCATAAACAGCTCCAAAGAACTTATCATTATTTTTATTGGTCTTTTAATTTTTATCCTATTTTGGCTGTTGCAGTTATGCAAATAAAGACCTTGGCGAGAAACATCCGAGCTACTTCTGTGAGAAATTTCAAAGTTCACCATGGAGATCTTATACATGTTCCTTATTATTACTCTAAATAGCTTGTAATCACTATTCAAATTATTATATTCAAAATAGAGATTTCGTTTTAACTGCAACTGTTTAAAACTTGTAGCCATGGAAACGCACTTTAAATAAATCGCTGATCGCTTCTTAACATCACAAATCACAACAATCGGGTTTGGTTTTAGAAACGTGAAAATGTGTAATGTAGTTCAGATCATAACTATTTAAGTATTCACATATAAAATTAGGAAATTTTATTTATTAGATTCATTTTTGTTTACATAAATTTATCTTATAATATATATTTCGTGTGCTTGTGACCGAAAGTTTTATTTCTAAATGATTCGACTTTATGAAGAGCAAGAACGACAAAGAAAGTTGCTAGAAGAGGAAACTCTCAGAAAAAAAGATTTGGCTCTGCATGAAAAGGTTGCTGCAGATAACCTTAGAGAAAGTACTCTAAAAATTCCATATCAGAATGAAAGTGTTAGAAATGAATTTCAAAATGAACTTGCCAGGAATAACTCAAAGATTTGCAGGGACAATTTGAGAGTTTGTGAAGAATCGTTTGGAAGAAACTTAGGTAATTATATTTTAAATAGTTTTTATTTTATACAAAATTTGCTTATTATTATTATTATTATTATCATTATTATTTTAATGAAACAGCTTTAGTATTTAGGACTCCTTTTGTGGCTTCTTAAATTTGGCGCCGCGATTTCGATAGCCATTTCAAGTCTAATCGCGCTATAAAAATATAAATAAACTAGCAGGCGTTGCTCGCTTCGCTGGTCACTATATTTTAATTGAAATCCATCAAAAATCTCATTTTTTTTGCCCCTCCCCATCAAAGGGGAAAGAATTTACAAAATTCACTTAGAGTGTGTGTTGGGTACACATAGCTAACCCACATATCAAAAAATCACATTCCTGAGATAATTTAGAGAAGAGTTACTATTGTAAACGTGTTTTTGCCTCCCCAAAAAGGAGGTTGGTGCGGGAAGGGGGGGGATATTTCGCAAAATCAATTTATAGTGCATGTAGTTGTGTAAACGTAGTACAACCACATAACAAAAAATTGCTTTCATGAGATAATTTTAAATGGAGTTACCCTTGGAAACGTGTTTTTTTGCCCCCCCCCCCTACTCTTTAAGAAGAAATTTTACAAAATTCATTTATAGAGTGTTTTAGACACACATAACCAATTAATACACTACAATATCACCTTCCTGAGATAAATTAGAAGAAAGTTATATTTGGAAACGTAATCTTTATACCCCCCATCTCCAAGAGGGTGAAGGGGGGACACTTCGCAAAATTCCTTTATAATGCGTGTTGGGTACACATAGCCAAAACAGATACCAAAAAATTGTCATCCTGAGATAATCTGGAAGAGATTTACTCTTGGAAAACTGTTTTTGCACACACACACCCCACTCTCATGGGGGAAAGGAGGGAGGGGGATAATTTCGCAAAATCCCGTCACAGTTGATGTTTCATGGAAATAATCAACCCACATATCGAAATTCGTGAATGCAAGTCCCATAGATTCCTCAGAACAAATTTAACGTAAAAGGGGCTGTCGAATTTGCCTCGACGTAACCCCCTCCCTTCCAAAAAATAAATAAATAAATAAATAAAATTAAAAAAAAAAAAAAATGAAAATCACAAAACATTTTAAATTGTTTTTCAGAAATACACTTCAGAAGACGAAGAGCCAATTTCGCCATCAATGTGCCATTTTTGAAAGAGTGCTATGTAAAATCTGTATTTTGAAAATACCCCCTTCGACAAAAATTTCCCCCTTCATCCCTTAAAATCAAAAATTTGGAAATCGACAATTTTTTTTTTTTTTTTGCAAATAAGTTTGTCTCCCCATGTGCAATTTCTTTACCGTAAAGCGATTCGAAGCCGTGTTATGCTCTCAAACGCAGGCCCTGAATAACGGCAGGGCATACGGGGCAAATGCCCTGTGCCCCCCTTCTGGAAGACAGGCGTATGCAGAAATTCTGAAACCTAAAGACGTGTTATGCCACTGCAAGGGGGCCCCCCAGAATAGGCTTGCCCCGGGGCTCCAGGCAGTCTAAGTCGGGCCCTGCTCAAACGTATTATTGCCGTCCACTCCCCTTCCCCCGGGAAAAAGAGGGAATTTTTGCAAAACCCCGTCTTATATAAATTCTCTAGATCCAAGCTTCACACAAAAATTCGGTACCCAGTCTCGCACATAATCGCCACAGCAATGTTGATTCAGTGGTGGATGTACTCTTCTACATGTGTAGATGAAGGGTAATGTGAAATCACGTTTCGCCCCCTCCCCTTTTGGGACCGAATTTCGAAAATTTCAGAAAATGGTTTTTAAGTGTTTGTATTTGCTATATTTAAAAGCAAAAATCATATGGATATCTGTTTGTTCCTTTGAGATATGAAGGACATGTGAAATCACTTTTTAGCCCCCTTGAAAACACACTTTGCCCCTAAAGTAAAAATCGCACTAATATCTATTTTTTTTTTTTTTTTTTTGTTTTTTTTTTTTTTTGTTTATATATAAAGGGTTATGTGAAATCACCTATTGCACATGTTAAATCACGTTTTGCCCCGTACCCTTTGTTGGGGGCCGAATTTCTAAAATTCCAGAAATTAAATTTCAGGTATTTGTGTTAGCCATTTCCAAAAATTAGTTTTTAGGTATTTGTGTTAGCTATATTTTAAAGCAAAAATTTTACGGATATCTGTTTTTTTTTTTTTTTTTTTTTTTTTTTTTCTTTGAGATTATAAAGGTTTCTGTGAAATCTCGTTTTGCTCTCCCCCACCCCATGAGGGGCGAATTTTGTAAAATAACTTCTTAGGGTTGGTTACACTATATGTTCTATAATTTGACTCAGTTTTGAGTCAGTAGCTCCAGTAAATTTTGCTGCACGTTGATGAGTCAGTGAATGAGTGAGTGAGTGGAAGTACTCTTTTACATATATAAGGCTAGCAGGCTTTGCCCGCTTCGCTAGTCATTATATTGAAATGAAGTCTCAAAATACCATATCATTAATAATAAAAAAAAAATTAAAAGAAAAAAATTGAAATCAGTCAAAATTTAAGTTTTTGCCAAGTGCCGTTGAATTCCGTTCAGCCGTTCTCAAGTGATGCCCGGACAAACGTGTTTTTGTTCTTTGCCCCCCCTCCAGGGGGAGACGCGGGGGAGTTTCTGAAGTTGATAGATATAATTTTAAGTTGGATACAGTCCTAAATTCCTGCCAAGCACCTTTGAATTCCGTCCAGCCGTTCTCAAGTGATGTCCGGACAAAAATATCGGACAGACATGCGGACACACAGACACACAGGCAAAATTTTCGGAAGTCATTTTCGGCTTTCATGGCGTGCGAAACGTGAAGATATCGCAACATTTTTTGATTCTGAAAAATTTACAGACAAAAGTCTGATTTTATTACTATAGATTATAAATTATTCATGTTTGAATGATGGTAAGTGAAATTTTCTATTGCACTATTTATAGACAGAACGTACGCTACCATTGAAATAAGAAAAGCAAACTAAGTGCAAGTCATGCTAACAATAACACACACACGACACGACACACATGCGTGTGTTATTATTATTAACATTTTAATAGCTTAAATTGAAAACTCTTGTTTACAATCTTTTAAAGGCTGCTTTAAATAATGTATATGTGGTTAGTATTTTCAACGGAATTATTTTAAAGTTAATATTCTTCTTCTTTTCATATCTAATTTAAAATATTACTGATCAAATTATTTTAATTAACTAGTAAACTTTTAGACTTTTGTGGGTTGTTTGCGGCAATTTAATCATTTGTTTATTTTCTATTATACTTCTTTTTGCTACTATATATATATATATATATATATATATATAAATGGATAAGAGAGTTTTTTCCTGTAAGTCCGTGGCTGGACGCAAGTTGATTGGCTAAGAGATATTTTCTTCTGTTTGTCTGTGTGTTGTTGCCACCAGCTTTTCATACTTTAGTTAATTAAAAAGATATATATAATTGTCCGATCGATAAGTTAATTAAACCGACGGATTCAGAAAAAAAGACCCTTTCATTTGGTACCTTATTTGTAATGAAATTTTGATTAGAATATAAATGGCTAAGAGATTTTTTTCCTATAAGTCCATGGCTGGACGCAAGTTGATTGGCTAAGAGAGATTTTCTTCTATTTGTCTGTGTGTTGTTGCCACCAACTTTTTATACTTTAGTTAATTTAAAAAAATCTAATTGTCCGATCGAGTTTCTTTCTTTTTTTTTTTTTTTTTTCTTTCAAATATTTGTGGATTTAGTTTTATCATCTTTCTCCATAGCTAAAGACCCCCCCCCCCCCCTTATAAAACTGATGGGCAGATTCGCACGATACAGTATTTCCAATAAGATTGTGTAATCTCAGTCATAAAAAAAAGAATATTTTAAAAGGACAAGCTGAAAAACATCACATTAAATCAGCGAATCTGCGGTGCGCTGATTTTCACGCTGAGGCTTACGAGAGAGGAGAGGATTTCGTTTTATCTTCATAAAGTATCGTCATTTGTATTCTGCAGCGTTTTCAGGATACGGGAAGGAAATAGAGGAGTGGATCGAGACAGCACATTTGCTCCTTTGAAATAGACATCTAAATTTTTAATTGTTGCCATTATTTTAATTTTTTTCAACCATAATATAAAATATGCTTTCACTTGAAAAAAGTAAAATAAATAAAATAAAAAATAAAATATTAATATTTTCTTTTGACATTCAAATGATTTAAAATGCTGATTAGATATTTTCTTTTGTAAGAAAGCCTCCTGCTATCTGAAACCCCCGTTATGAATTTAGACGCTTCCACTAAAAGTAAGGAAATAGAAACGAAAGATGTAATTGGAAAACACGTAAACTTGTGTTGTATCATGCACGTATATACGCTTCGCGCACACATATATATATATATATATATATATCACTGGACACCCCCTACCTCGCTGTGCAGGAATCTGAGAGCGCATGTAACTCGTTTTCGAAGCCATCACTATCACGCACGCCAAAAAAGAACATCACTGGACACCCCAACCCGCTGTGCATGAATCTGAGAACGCATGTAACTCGTTTTCGAAGCCATCACTATCACGCACGTATGTTCGCTTCGCTCACATCACATGAAAACCAAAAAAAAAAAAAATCACTGGACACCCCAACCTTCCTGTGCATGAGTCTGAGAACGCATGTAACTCGTTTTCGAAGCCATCACTATCACGCACGTATTTTCGCTTCGCTCACATCACATGAAAACCAAAAAAAACATCACTGGACACCCCAACTTCGCTGTGCATGAATCTGAGAACGCATGTAATTCGTTTTCGAAGCCATCACTATCACGCACGTATGTTCGCTTCGCTCACATGAAAACCTAAAAAAAAAAACATCACTGGACACCCCAACCTCGCTGTGCATGAATCTGAAAACGCATGTAACTTTTTTCGCTGAAATCACTATTGCGCACACAACTCTCCCCCCCCCCCAAAAAAAAAAAAAAAAAAATGGATACCCCTACCTTGATATGTTTGAATCGCAAAAGTGCACGAAATTACGATACTTACGTATTATCCGTAAGTACATGCATGAACAAATTTGATATTTTATTTATTTATTTATTTATTTTTCACGTGAAAGCATATTTTATTTTATGGTTGAAAAAATTAAAGGCAACAATTAAAAATTTAGATGTCTATTTCAAAGGAGCAAATGTGCTGTCTTGATCCACTCCTGGAAATAGTACGTTATTTAAGCTATCAAAAATTAGTAACCAAGATTCAAAATGAAAAAACACATCCTTCCTATTTTTTCATGTTCTATCATTTAATGATAAAATTAGAAAACGTGCGAATTCTTCATTAAGATAAGAAATTTTGATTTTTAAAAGCTAAATTTCATAACAGTTCCTAGATTAAGTAATGGACTCTTCCCACCTGACGTCAGAGGTCACATGATAGAGGAAAAACAAATAGCAGACGAAGTCTTGTTTATCTAGAGCGATTGCTGAAATAACATATTTTCTATTTTTATTTTTGATCAATCGTATTTAATCTGTGTTATTTTTTATACATCATCATTTTTAATCCATTTTATATCATTATTCATCATCTTTTGTTTGCTGTATACATTTACAATCATCATTTAGTTTATACCTGTTATTGATGTTCATGAAGACAAGACATGTTTAAATACTCTGATTTTTGGCACTTAAATCAGTGACAGTGCGATATCGTACTACGTAAATCCATTTAGACCAGTAACTAAGTTAATTAACTTGTTGTAACACCTTTATGCAATTAAATTAAATGAAAACATTTTAAAATATCAAATTATAATCCATAAACATTCCACAAGAAGCTATTATTTATTGCTAGATCAGTTAATGTTACAGTTACACTACAATATACAAAAATCGATTCTTATAGGTAAAAATAAATAAACACATAAAATGTTTTTTTTAAATTATTAAATTTACAAATTCTACTGTTTACAAATGCACAATATTACTTTTATTTTATTTTATATTAAATATTAAAATTTTTGTTCTTAAGAACAATATTTAATTGCATTCGATTCTCAGAATTCGATTATTTGTTTTCCTCTATTACGTGATTGAGCAGACGACGGTGGGAAGAGCCCATTATCTATCTGAATTTCAAAGAATTCTGCACATTTATGAGCTCTCCAGCTTGTTTTTTAAAAGAAATTTCTTGACGAAATTTTTTTTTTCAAAAAGTTGTCAAAACATCTAATTTTACGCTAAATTGAAAATGCTCCCATTTTTTTGGTTATTAACTTAGAAAGTTCGTTCTTATCTCAAATTAAAGCTCTCGTTGATACAAATATTTTACTTTTTGTTTCATCTTTCTGCGATATTTGGTTCTTCAAAAAATTTCAACTTTACGAAAAGGAAAAAAAAAAGTGTTTGCCGATTTAACATTGAGAAGTTGGTTTCTGTATAATAAGCATGTAACGATCTTGGGTTACTTTCTTGGGATTTTTATTGGCGCGTTCTGCTTTGTGTTAGTGGTTATTTGTTTGTTATGTTTCTTGAGCTTGGCTTGGCAAAACGACCGTTTCTGCTTGATTCGTTGATTGTAGATAAATATTAAGAAAACCCCTTTTCATTTTCCTTATTTTTGAGAAGAACTGAAATTCAGTTCATTCTATCGCGTACAACTTTTTGAATTTACATGATATTTGTTTGGGGTTTTCATATAAGTAGCTCAATACTATCGACTATTATATTATGCAAATTATATTTCGCTAAAGCATGCATATGCGCAGTGAAAAACTATTTAGTAAAAAGGCTTATATTTCCTTATATTTTTAATATTTTTGCATTCTGATTGCGGTATGCGGTGTTTAATGTTATGTTTCAAGTTTCCCGAAAATGGCTTTGCACTGGATTTTAATACCTTGCATGTTATAGTTCAAAAAGTGACAAATAATTTCGAAATATTTTGAAGGAAACAGTTATATCTCCATGAATATATGTGGTAGCTTCATAAAAATTTATGCATAGAATGAGAAGGAGCCTCATAATCACATACTACAGCTGGATTACATTTCATGCATTACTTTTTACAGGGTAACGCCAAACATTTTCATTTAATTTTTTTACAGATCCCCGTTTAATTTTCGTGGCAAAACCTTCACTGAAATATATGAGGTGTAACATGTTATTTACACTTCTGAAATCTTAAAATGATTCGTCAAGTGCTTTTTGAGATATTTGAAAAAATATCTGAAATCGAAATTGTCCGGTCATTTATGGAAAGGTAGTGTATTTCCCAAAACAATCGTAGATATTCGGTAGAAACTTGTTACTTTAACGATTTCTATTAGGCATCTTCCGGAAAAACTGTAAAATTGGCAACTATGCTTATCCTAATTTTTTGATTAATTTTATTAAGGTGGTTTTCGTATTTTACTTTTCTTGCAACTGTGTCTTACTGACAATCAGTGATGTCAGATGGTCAAAAATTATTTCCCCAAACAGGTCTTCAAATTTCCCCAAATCAGGGTTTTTTTTCGAAAAAATCATCGACTTGATATCTACTAAAAGGGGTAAATAAAAAAATGTTCAAAAAAAAAAAAAAAAAAAAAAAAAAAAAATATATATATATATATATATATATATATATATATATATCAAGCAGATTTAAGTGGATTTAAGCTCAGATTTTTCCCCAAATGAAGGCAATTTTTGAAAAAAATCCCCAAATAACAATAAAGCTATTGAAAGTTCCTAGTCGTGGGGATAAATCATTACGTTGCCAACATTGACAGAAAGTTGAACTCCCCAGTTTCGTCCCCAAAAATTTTAGAATTCCCCAAAAAAGTCCCCACAAACATTTGGTCCCCAAAATTGTCCCCAGAAGCCTCAAAAATCCCCAAAATAGGGACAAAATCCCGAATCTGGCATCACTGCTGACAATGCAATAATCCCAACGAGATAAATAAATTAGAGTGCTGATTCAATGGATAAAAGATAATCTTTCCGTAGTTCAACATGAATCACGTGATATGAACCAATAGATTGCTATGTTTGGCCCTTTATCTCTATTTTGGCATTTAAAATATCTATTCGGCAAATTATCATTATTATTAGGTAACACAACAGTCCTATAACCGAAATAAATTGTTTTTAAAATTATTTTTCACATAATAAATAATAAAATAAATAATAAAATTTTTTTTTTTTTTCATCATTTCCCTACAAAGTTTAAAAGCGTTCTTAAAGATAAGTTAAACTTTTAAAAAAGATAAATTTAACAACAAATAATAACTTATCAACTATTTTTAAATATTTTGTCGGTTAAATTTCGCCTACACAAAATAAAAAAAGTCCTTCCGGCTTATTCGGAAGGGTAGGTTGATTTCTTTTTCCGTATCAAGCACGGCTGCAAATTATTAACGAATTAGTAGAAATATTGATGTAAGCTATCTGCATATGGGGTTTTAAGCAAATCGGTTCATAAATATCATAAATAACTTTTTTATGTGACTTTAAAATTTTCAAGTGGCTTGGAAACAAGATGGTGGGCCAAGTTGACAAATGTATCAAATGCATTTGTGAGATAAGACTACTGTACAAATATAGTTGGAATTAATTCAAAATATCAAAAGTCATCGTGTTGAAAAATTGAGTAGCTGCCACTTGGATCAAAATGGCAGAGAAAGTTGCTCAGTGAACTAATTAATCTAAGATATTGTTGCAAATTTGAATTTTTTTTTTTTCTTTTTTGTAGAAATTCTTTCAAAGAGGCTTAGTAAGTTGATTAAACATTACTTTTCTGCATTTCCAGTTTGTTTTAACGTTAAAATAGCGTAATTTTCCCTTAAAAACGCATTAAAAAGCTCCAATATGGCAGGTAATGGATTTGGCGACAAATTTGGCGACTTTTCCACTTGGCGACTTTTTTGGCAACTTTTGGCGAGAAAATCCATAGTTCATTAATAAACTTTATTGAGACACTTATATAATCTATGTATACATCAAAATACAAACAAATTCGGAATACGCTTTTTACAATTTGAATTTGAAATTTTCAAGTGGTCTCCACTTGAAAACAAAATGGTGGAGCAACTTGGTTAAGAAACTCATCCAAGATATCCATAACACAAGTTAAGGCGCTGTCCAAATTAGATTCGATTTGGAGTATTATTTCGGAAGTTATCGTGATTTAAAATTTTCAAGTGGTAGCCTGATTTCAAGTGGCCCCACTTAAGATATCTGCCAATTTATTAAAAATGGCAGATAAATTTCATTAATAAAGTTCATTTAGACTCTTATGTAGTCTAGATTTACATAAAATTCAAGCAAATCTTGCTTTAAATAAGCTTTTTACAATGTGGGTTAGAAATATTCAAGTGGCTGCCACTTGAAAACAAAGAGTCGGAGCAACTTGGTTAACGAACTCGTCCAAGATATTTATAAGATAAGTTAAGACACTTTTCAAATTTGGTTCCATTTGGAGTATTATTTCGGAAGTTATTATGGTTTTAAATTTTCAAGTGGTAGCCTGATTTCAAGTTGTCCCGCTTAACTTAAGATATCCGCCACTTTATTAAAAATGGGGGGATATAGTTCATTAATAAAGTTCTTTGAAACACTTGTATGAACTATGTATGCATCAAATTTCAAACAAATTCGGAATACGTTTTGTACAATTTGAATTTGTAAATTCCAAGTGGTCTCCACTTGAAAACAAAATGGTGGAGCAACTTGGTTAAGAAACTCATCTAAGATATTCATAACACAAGTTAAGACGCTGTTCAAATTTGGTTCGATTTGGAGTATTATTTCGGAAGTTATCGTGATTTTAAATTTTCAAGTGGTAGCCTGATTTCAAGTGGCCCCGCTTAACTTAAGATATCTACCACTTTATTAAAAATGACGGATAAATTTCATTAATAAACTTCATTGAGACCCTTATGTGGCCTATATTTACATCAAATTTCAAACAAATTCGCAATACGCTTTTTACAATTTGAATTAGAAAATTTCAAGTGGTCTCCACTTGAAAACAAAATGTCGGAGCAACTTGGTTAATAAACTCATCTAAGATATTATAAAATAAGACACTATCCAAATTTGGTTCGATTTGGAGTATTATTTCGGAAGTTATAGTGATTTTAAATTTTCAAGTGGTAGCATGATTTCAAGTGGTCCCGCTTAACTTAAATATCTGTCACTTTATTAAAAATGGCGGATAAACTTCATTAATAAACTTCATTGAGATCCTTATGTGGCCTGTATTTACATCAAAATTCAAGCAAATCTTGCTTTAAATATGCTTTTTACAATGTCGGTTTGAAATTTTCAAGTGGCTGCCACTTGAAAACAAAAAGTCGGAGCAACTTGGTTAACGAACTCATCCAAGATATTTATAAGATTAGTTCACTGTCCAAATTTGGTTCGATTTCGAGTATTATTTCGGGAGTTATCGTGGTGACAAAATTTTCATTATAGATAGATAGATAGATAGATATATATATATATATATAGATAAACGAAGTGATTGCAATAGGTCGATTTCTAAAGAAATCAACCTAAAAGAAGTAAAATAAAAACTAAAATGATTTAGAACAAAAAAATATTAAACTACTGTCTGGCTCCCATTAGAACGACTCTGGGTATGGTTGTAAGAAAGGAAGGGACAACTTATTGGAGGGAGAACAATTTTTACGTGTAGGAGAAAGGTTGTCATATTTGGCGCAGATATCAAAGTTCTTTTCTCCCTTTCCCGCATTTTTAAAAATCTTCTATACCGGTTCAGGAAGCTTTTCAGCACTTATATACAGGATACACTAATTCTAGCATTTCCACACAGAAATATTAGTTAAAAAAAAAAAAAAAAGTAATATTTATTCATAATTTATAAAAGAATCCACTGTAAAACACGTATATAAAATATTTAATTAAAATCATTAAAAGATACGCATCGTGTCAAGGCCTTTCGCCCTGAGCACCAGGGCATCATCAGGACATAGCCATTTTTTAACAAAAAAGTACAGACAGCAACACTATATATACATAAAAAACCAATTTCGGTTACAGTTACTAAATATGAAATAGATGCAACAGATGAATTAAAATGAAAACATTTCGAAGGCGATGAGTCGAGCTTCATCTGGTTCACCACGGAGACACATTTTTGTAGAGTAGTTGAGGCCATGCATTAATCTGTGTTGAGGAACATGCCGAGGAACTTGCATTAATTTAAATCTTTACAAGAAAAGTTGGCTGATTGGGTTCCACGCCACACCAGTGCTGCGTAGATGGGAAATTAGGGACACAAGGAGAAGAACTTGTTTCAGAATCGCCACTTTTAAATAGCTTTAATGGAGAATTCTTTAGGTAGAATAGAGACAAAAAAAAAAAAAAAAAAAAAAAAAAAAAACACTTGCAAGAACTGTAGGAATAATGTAGAAAATTTTCACTGTAAACAATCATTAAAACTAAGGAACTGTTGAAGGCAAATTATATTAGATATCTGTTTGTATTAGAAAATACCAAATTTTAGGTAGAAAAGCAGCATCTTTAAAATTGATTGCATTATATTTAATTATGTTCACAGCTTCCGAAAACTAAAATTTGGTACAAATTTGGTAAAACTTCTACCTAAAATTTGGTATTTTCTAATACAAACAGATATCTAATATAATTTGCCTTCAACAGTTCCTTAGTTTTAATGATTGTTTACAGTGAAAATTTTCTACATTATTCCTACAGTTCTTGCAAGTGTTTTTTTTTTTTTTTTGTCTCTATTCTACCTAAAGAACTCTCCATTAAAGTTATTTAAAAGTGGCGATTCTGAAACAAGTTCTTCTCCTTGTGTCGCTAATTTCCCATCTACGCAGCACTGGTGTGGCGTGGAACCCAATCAGCCAACTTTTCTTGTAAAGATTTAAATTAATGCAAGTTCCTCGGCATGTTCCTCAACACAGATTAATGCATGGCCTCAACTACTCTACAAAAATGTGTCTCCGTGGTGAACCAGATGAAGCTCGACTCATCGCCTTCGAAATGTTTTCATTTTAATTCATCTGTTGCATCTATTTCCTATTTAGTAACTGTAACCGAAATTGGTTTTTTATGTATATATAGTGTTGCTGTACTTTTTTGTTAAAAAATGGCTATGTCCCGATGATGCGCTGATGCTCAGGGCGAAAGGCCTTGACACGATGTGTATCTTTTAATGATTTTAATTAAATATTTTATATACGTGTTTTACAGTGGATTCTTTTATAAATTGTGGTTTTCTACAAATACACGTGGGATAACATGTCTCTATATGAGATATAATTTTATAATATTTATTCAGTTAGCATTCTCTTGAAAATCCATAGATAATAGAAAATATTTATTTTTACTAAAATAAACAATATCAGTTATCTTAAAACTTCACTTGTTTTTTAAATATTTATCAAGATGTTATTTAAAAATGGCATAGCTTATTTCTTTCATATTGCCATTTCACTTAATATACAGTCGGTAACAAAAGTCTCCGAACACTAGCGAAAATTCCTATGTAAAAAAAGTACACTTAATACGGTTTTGTTAAATAAATCCTTGTCGAATCCTGTTCTTAGTCAATCTGGAAACAGGATTCGGCAAAGATTTCTTTAACAAAACTGTATTAAGTGTACTTTTTTTACATAGGAATTTTTGCTAGTGTTCGGAGACTTTTGTTACCGACTGTACATAGCATATTTAGATTTTACGAACTTAATTTTATTATGGTTATGTTTAAGTAAGATATTTATATTAGTAACAAAAAGAAACAGAAAGCAAAAAATAAACATATGATTAAATTGCCACGATAATATATAAAAGTCTAAACAGATTATTAAATAACTAAAACTATTTATTTATTTTTAATATGAATAATTTGTCCAGTGTAAGTTTAAAGGTATTTGGCAGCACTGAAGTAGGTTTCATATAAAAGCTAATATTTATGAATTGAACTGTATTAGTTTTGTTCAATAAAATATATATTCAGGCAACAATTCTTACGGTTTTTGATGTATATTTTACAGATTTGAAATCTTAAAATTGCGGTTTCTCAATTTCCATTTTTATTCATGCATTCATGAACTTCAAAATGATTAAACATCTACAAATAATTAATAATGAACTTTATTTATTTATTTATTTACAATCTGTCTGAACGATTTGACAATAGAAAATGCGATAAGCCAATCACTGAACGAGAGAAATATGGCGAGAATGTCCAGTGTTGACGCGAAAAGAAAATACCAGACATCCCTCAAATTAAGTCGACTGATCGGTTACCCTGGCAACTGGATTGTGCTTTCGCCAGTTCCAGGGTCGTTCTTATCTCGTTCGAAAGCACATAAATAAACAAAAACTGTCGGTTATGATTTTTGACAAGTACAATCTCCAAACCGTTGCCATAGAAATTTATTGAAAATAAGCTATTACCAAGGAAACCAACGTATAGATGTTAAAACCCGAATAAACTACTACGTCAGAAACGCCAAAGAAAAATATTGGAAATGGGCCCCTTTCCTGTATATACGAGCACCTCTCCCGATTCAGAATCCTTTTTGCACTGAAGACAGTACGCTATAGGCTACCGAAACAGCTGTATGCATTTCTAATATTTTTCTTTGGCGTTTCTGACGTAGTAGTTTATTCGGGTTTTAATATTCCAACGCCAAGTCTCCTGTTATTATCAACGTATAGATGGTTCATCTCACATGACTCATGTTGGACCATGTCAGGGTTACCATTTATCACTCTACTTTATTTATCTCGTTGAATAATCCTTAGTAATGCAAGTTTTTGTTAAAGATAATCTTTCTGTGGTTCAACATGAATCACGTGAAATGAACCAATAGGTTGCTATATTATCCTATTTTGCCTTATTTTGAAAATCTTTGGACTTATTCAGGTGATGTCACTGGATGGTTTCGCCCGCTTTTAATCTCATGTTCCGCTTAATGATTATTATATATCAGCATATATAGTTACGCTCATCACTGACTAACTCTGTCACGCTTAAAAATGCTTAAGAGATTTCCTTGGACTCTCTGTGTGTGTGAACGCAAGTTGCCACCTAATTTTCATACTTTAGTTAATTTTAAAAAATCTAATTGTCCGACCGATAAGCTGTTTAATCCGACGGATTTAGTGGTATATTTATGTGTGTGGCAACACTGATATTATGTATTACCAAGTGGCAACGCTCATATATTGCTGATATTCCATATTCTCTTTATTATTCATATCTTATTCTCTTATATCGCGATGTTGCTGCTTATGCTCCAATTTTAGTTAAATAAAGCTTCTAATTGAGCTCCTATTTATTGTAATGCAATATTTATTACAATTTATTTAACTAAAATTCAAATCGAAAAACGCATTTACTGACAAGATGGAACGACTGTTGCGACCTGAAAGATTTGATGTCGAACCCACTTGTACGGGTGCTGAGTCGAAGTGGAAGCATTGGAAAAGAACTTTTTCGAACTCTTTATCTCAAGTAACTGACATTACAGACGATCATAAGCTACAAGCGTTATGCAATTATGTTTCCGCAAATGTTTTTCAATACATAAGTGACTGTGAAAAGTATGACGACGCTATCGAAATACTGGATTCTTTGTACATTACAAAGAGAAACGAAATCTTTGCCAGACACTGCTTGTGCTTGGCGTCAAGAACACAACAGTCAAGCGAATCTGTAGATGAATATCTGCAGATACTAAAACAAATGAGCAAGGAGTGCGATTTCAAGGCCGTTACAGCCGAACAGTACAGAAACGAGTATGTTAGGGATGCCTTCATTCGGGGCTTAAAGAGTTCACGCATTCGGGAACGTCTTCTAGAAAATACGATTATCACTCTAGAAAAGGCTTACGATCAGGCTAGAGCTCTAGAACTAGCCGAACATCACTCTGCTTCATATTCAAGCATAACTTATTCAACACCTGTGGCGGCTACTGAAGAGCCAATAAGTCACATTGAAGAAGTGTCTGCAGCGGTTACTCAGGTTCGATCTGGGAAATGTTTCTTTTGCGGGTATGATCGCCATTTACGAAGTGTCTGCCCTGCTAAAGAGGCACTATGCCGTAGATGCGGTAAAAAGGGGCACTATCAAAGAGTATGCAAGTCAAAATCTTTGCGCAACACTACAAATTCGACTGCAGCAACCTACACCTTAGCATCGGTATCTGCAGTTCCTAATGGTCTCCAAAAGTCACTAACTAAAGCCCTGATTAATGGTATCGAACTAAATGCTTTGACTGATACTGGCAGCTCTCTCAGTTTCATAAATCAGCGTTTTGTGGAAAAGTGTCGAATTCAAACTAAACCATACTTCGGCAGAATAACAATGACTTATTCCTCCCTGAGTTCGGACATTACAGGTTGTTGTACAGTAACTGTAAAATTACAAAACCATTTATATAGAAATGCTGAAGTTTTGATCATGAAAAATCTTTGTGCAGATTTACTAATCGGTCACGACTTACTAAAAGACCATTCTTCAGTCGAGATTGATTTCAATGGGGACAGACCACCACTTAAAATGTGTTCTCTGGCGATGGTCCTTGTACCTCCTGTCTCACTCTTTTCTAATTTAACACCAGACTGCAAACCTATCATTACTAAATCAAGGCGTCAAACTGAGGAAGACAAGCTATTTATAGCTGCAGAGATAAGTAGACTATTGAAAGAAGGTGTAATCGAGCCAAGTGACTCTCCTTGGCGTGCTCAAGCATTTGTAGTGAGAGGAGAACACCGCAAACCCAGAATGGTTGTAGATTATTCCCAGACAATAAATAAATTTACAATGCTTGATGCCTATCCTCTGCCCAAAATCGAAGAGCTGATTGCACGCGTATCCAAATATGAAGTATTTAGCACTATTGATCTTAAGAGCGCTTACCACCAAGTACCCATCAAGCATTCTGAGAAACATTATACGGCCTTTGAGGCTAATGGTAAATTATATCAGTTTCTTCGAGTACCCTTTGGTGTTACAAATGGAGTTGCTAGTTTCCAGAGAACCATAGACAAAATAATTGCAAATGAAAAGTTAGAAGGCACTTTTCCTTACCTTGATGATGTAACGATATGTGGGAAAAATCAAGACGAGCATGACCGTAACTTAGAGAAATTTATGTCTGCTGCCAAGAAATATAACTTGACATTAAATGAAGATAAATGCTCATTTTCTACTAAATCTGTGAAATTATTAGGATACTCTATTACAAACAAAATAATAAAACCTGATCCTGAAAGACTTGCACCCCTAATGAACATGCCTATCCCTAAAGACACTGCCTCCTTACAGCGAGCCCTAGGGATGTTTGCCCATTATTGCCGTTGGATCCCTAATTTCTCTGAAAGAATTCGGCCTTTGCTAACGAAAGGCCCTTTTCCCCTTACAAAAGATGCTGTTAAAGCATTTAATTCTCTAAAATCTGATATAGCTGATGCTTCCTTAGCTGCTATTGAAGACAATATTCCTTTTAGAGTGGAGACTGATGCGTCAGAATTCGCCATCGGGGCCACCCTAAGTCAGGCTGAACGTCCTATAGCATTCTTCTCTAGAACATTGAATGCATCTGAACGAAGGCACTCCTCTATTGAAAAAGAAGCCTATGCTATTGTAGAGTCTCTACGAAACTGGAGGCACTACTTGATTGGCCGTCACTTTGAGGTCTTTACAGATCAAAGATCAGTTGCATTCATGTTCGATCAAGGCCATAGTAGTAAGATTAAAAATGAAAAAATTATGAGATGGAGATTGGAACTTGCTTGTTTCAAATTTGACATAATATACCGTCCGGGGAAAAGAAATGCAACAGCCGATACATTATCTAGAATAACTGCAGCTATAAGCCACAAGTGAATTTAAAGGAGCTGCATGACGCCTTGTGTCATCCCGGAATTACACGAATGTACCATTGGGTTAGGTCTAAAAACTTACCTTTCTCTCTTCACGACATCAAAAGGGTCATAAACTCATGTTATTGCTGTAATGAAGTAAAGCCACGTTTCTGTAAAAATGAAGGAAAATTAATTAAAGCAACTGCTCCATTTGAAAGATTGAACCTAGATTTCAAAGGCCCTTTACCCTCAGTTTCTAGAAATCGTTTTCTTCTTACTATCGTGGATGAGTTTTCGAGATTCCCTTTTGCAATTCCTTGTTCTGATATGTCAGCTGCTACTATAATTACTAACTTACAGAATGTTTTTTCTATTTTTGGAATTCCCGCATACATACACTCTGACAGAGGACCCTCATTTATGTCTAGAGAATTGAAATCCTTCCTAACATCTCTTGGAATTGCAACAAGCCGGACTACCGCGTACAATCCTTCGGGTAATGGCCAGGTAGAAAGATATAATGCAATAATATGGAAATCCATACAATTGGCATTACACTCTAAGAAAATGAAAATCGAACGTTGGGAAGAGGTAATTCAACCAGCTCTACACTCAATCCGCTCTCTCCTATGTACTGCTACCAATGTTACACCGCATGAGCGTATGTTCACCCACCCTAGAAGATCCCACAACGGAAGCTCATTATCTACCTGGCTATCTCATCCTGGACCCGTACTGATGAGAAACCATGTCCGAACTAATAAGTATGAGCCTATTGTTCAAGAAGTCGAACTCATTGAAGCAAACCCAGATTATGCTCATGTTAGATTACCTGATGGACGGGAAACCAGTGTTTCTATACGACACCTAGCTCCTAGAGGAGAAATCTCTACACCTACTATAGATAAAACAGACGTTGATGACAATCAGTTGCACCCACCTTCCTCGTTTCACCAGAATTCTGAGTTGGTCGATAGGTCTCTAGAACCCGCATCTCCTGAGAATAGTGCTTCACCAAGACCTAGTAATCCAGAACTTCTCCTGGAGAGTCCCAGAAAATATGCTGAGGATAATTTGCCTGATGGTCCATCCTTACGTCCTAAAAGACAGATGCGCCAACCAACCTATTTGATGGATTATATAACAGACTGAACTAGTTTTGGGGAGGGGTGATTGTGGTATATTTATGTGTGTGGCAACACTGATATTATGTATTACCAAGTGGCAACTCTCACATATTGCTGATATTCCACATTCTCTTTATTATTCATATATCTTATTCTCTTATATCGCGATGTTGCTGCTTATGCTCCAATTTTAGTTAAATAAAGCTTCTAATTGAGCTCCTATTTATTGTAATGCAATATTTATTACAATCGCTCATTTCATTTGGTACCTCATTTGTAACGAATTTTCGATTAAATTCTTTTACAAATATTTAAAATACGAAAATGGACATAGCTTTAAATAGAGATTTAAATTTTTAATTGTTGCCTTTTTTTTTTTCCCAGCTTGAAATGAAATATGCTTTCACGTGAATATATATATAAAATATTAAATTTGCTCATGCATATGAAAAAAATGACGTCTATAAAATAACAATAATAATTTTAAATTTTAAAGATAACGAAGAGATAAATAAAGTGCAAAAATTTCGCACGGGCTTGCTAGCAAATGAATTATTTGAAGTGGGAAATAAATAAAACTAGTATCGCCCAGTGGTCGAAACTCGACCATTTTTTTTGCAAAGCGAGGCAAAGCAAAGTTATTGCCTTGTCCTAAACGGAATGCAAATGCAACACAGCTGCGGCAATTGTTTACCGATATTCACTCTAACTGAATCAGCAGAGTTTTACTTAATATAACTATTTCTCTCTGTACATGTTAGCCTTTCCTGAAAGGAGAGAAAATCGCAACGTGAAAACGCCCCTCGTTGGGTGATACAGGCCAAAAGCTAATCGGTACCATGCCAAACCAAGGTCCAACCAAGTGCCAAATTCTGTTAAATAAATTCGATTGGTTCATAAAGTACAGTGTTTGAAAAAAAAAAAAAAATATATATATTTTTCAAAAATGGTCGAATTGAGTTCGGGAAATTTCAAAACGTGTAACTTTATCGAAAACCAAAAATCTAAAACATTTCTGAATCTTATATTTTCTACTTATATATGCAGAGGAAAGAATAATAACTCCACTTCTTAAAAAATAAAAATAAGTAGTCAATTTCACTTAATTAAAATGCAAGGAAATCTCAAAACGTGTAAATTCATCGAAAACCGGAAATCAAAAGTTTTTACGTATCTTCTACTTGCTTCTTATACCCACAAAAGCTAGCAATAAAGACACTTTTTTTAAAAATAAGTAGCCAATTTCAGTTAATTGAAACGCAAAGAAAGCTCAAAACATGTAAATTCAGCAAAAAACCTCTCCCAACATATTAGTATCTTATATCAGATACTTTATTTAGACATTTAAAAACAAATTTAACTTCAAATTATGATAGAATATTTAGCATTTTCCTTTTATTTAGTATATTAGTTGAATATTTATTGTTTAAATATCACCCATTCAAATGAAATGTTTATGTTTACATTCGAAACTGGAAGTTTGCCATTTTTTTTTCTGGAGTTTTGTGATTTTAAATTAAAATTTTATCAATTTTACAGAAAAAATAACTCAATCGAACACATGTAGACAGCAGACAGTAACTTATATATAACCCAAATATCGGAATTAAATTCGGCAGATAATTTCCGTTATTTTTCAATAATTTTTTACAAAAAATCCAATGGACGATTAACGTAGAAAATCTTTTTCATGGCTCCATGGACAGACAGTGACGTCATCACTTCGCTTGCGTATAGTGATGCTACAAATTACTGTGTCTATGGTTTTATTTGAGCTTTATGAAATTGCCAGATTTAACAACTTTCTTCTTTTAGGTATTTTTTAATGTAAAGGAATGTGTATAAAAGGGAAAAATGGGGGAAAATGTATAAAAAATAAATGTATTTTTAAATACCTTCTTGACATCGTAAGAAAATAATATTTGTATTCGCACCTTCCGGCTAACCATACCTTTCGAATGATACCATTTTCAAACCTCTACTCCCATAATTAATATGTTAAAAAGGGACAACAAATTTTATGCTTGCCTATTAATATATAGATGAAATTATCATTTTTCAACGGGTGCCTTAGTCGCTCTACAACTAACTAGTTAAAGTTATGTTTTCAAAATTTTCAGCTCAAAATGTTCAAAACTTTAAACTTTATTTTTCCCTGGTTTTAAATCTTCTCGTTTAAACTTTAAAAGCATTTACGTTAATTTATTTAATTAAAATTTGGGCGATTACCGTCTTTCAGAGACATTTGGTAAAGCTCACATTTTTTGTATGCAATCAGTTTTTTCGCTCAGCTGCACAAAATTTAAGCATATTTGAAAATATTATAAACAAAATTACAATAACATTGAATAATTTGCGATGAATTTACTAATAGGCTAACATTGGCATTCAAGAGATAAATATTACCAGAGGGTTT
Organism: Salticus scenicus; assembly: GCA_963930645.1. Taxonomy (NCBI): domain Eukaryota; kingdom Metazoa; phylum Arthropoda; class Arachnida; order Araneae; family Salticidae; genus Salticus; species Salticus scenicus. The sequence goes on along the minus strand of OZ005649.1, from coordinate 371,351,482 downwards.
TGTCCATCGTTGCCACTTCTAAATAATGTCTATTTTGAATAACTTAAGAAGCTTTTAAAATAGAATGCTTAAATTTAATAATGTTCATAGCAATGTCATAAATGGTAGTTTAAAACCTCTGAGATCAAAAGGTTTATTTATAAAAAATATTAATTGCAGTCATTTTTGTTATACCAGGTACAATGAAGTTAAAAGTTAACCGCGAAGAAAAGATGAGACAACTTCTTTGGGAAACCTCTCCAGAGCTCAGAGAATTACGTAAACTGATGCTAATGGCTGACGTGACTAGAGACCAAGCTATGCAAATGGCCGAGAAACAAGCTTTGGTCGAATTGAAAAGACAAGAAGAAGAATCTGTGGCAGCTGCTGCCGAAGAAGAACAAAAGAAATACGAAGAGAAGTTGAAGAAAAAAGAAGAGTTAGAATTCCAAGCGAAATTAAAATATCACAAGGATTTAGATGATTTGAGACAGTTCAGAGAAGCTGAAAAAGATAAGAATGAAGAAATGCTGCGGAAAGAGAAATTTGCTATTGACGAGATTAAAAAACAAATCGAAGATGAGGATAGAGAAACAGCTAGAAGAAAAATAGAGGTAATACATTTGATTAAAAAAAAAAAAGGGAGGGGGGGCAAAGAAAAAAATTATGAAATGTTTGTTTCTTCTATTTTTATTTTTTTATCAAAAGAAAAAGAAAATCTGATACAATCGTGAATTTTTTATATAATTAATTAAAAAATTCCAAGCTTAAGAGGCCTCTCCACTTATCGTCCCCATAAGCCAGAGCCAATGTTATTCTATGGAGAATTTCGCCCCATTATAGCTTATTAACTAATATATATTTTTAAATTCCGTTTTCACATTCAGAAACTTCACAACTATGAAACAATTTATCGCTTTGTAAAAATTATTTTTAAAAAATTTTAATATTTTATTTTGAGGTTGTAAAATGCGAATTTTCACAATGTGAAATTTTTCATTTTTGAGCTTAAAAATGAAATCTTAAAAATAAAAAAAACAATCAATTTTTGTGAAAGCGATAAATTGTTTAATAGTTGTGAATTTTCGGAAAGGGAAAACGGAATTTAAAAATATGTACTAGTTAATGAATTATAATGGGACAAACTTTCCCATGGAATAACATTGACTTCGGCTTTCGGGGACGATAAGTAGAGAGTTCCTTTAATGCTAAGAAATTAAAATTTTGAATGTTTCTAAAAATTTGATGTTTCAAAAATTTTGTGTTTTTTAAACTTTTGCATTAAAAAAAAAAAAAAAAAAAAAAAAAAACTTCATCTTTCTGATGGTAAAAATTCTTCTGGCTTTGACAACTATACTTCTCACACATAAATTTATATATTTTGTAATAAATGTAGCTATTATTTTAATCAGAATTGTTATACAACTCATATTCAAAATATTAGAATAATTGAGAAAAAGTAATAAGAAAGAAATTATTTTCCATTTATTTATTTTTGATACTAAGTAACTGCAATTAAATTTCTTATAAATTAAATCTGGAATGTTTAGATAAGATTTTAACATTTACAAAATATAAAATACAGTAAATTAGGTATACAATAGCTTTCTGAAACACATCAAAATATTAGACTAAAATTTAGATTGGTTCAAAATATTAGAATATTTTATTTTACGCAAAAATATTACCTTATGAATATGAAGTAAATGGTAGTTAATATTTTGTAGCATCCCCTTTAGCTTTAATAATAGCGTACAATCGATCTTGCATACTATATGCAAGGTGTTTACAAACATTTCTATCAATATTAGCCCAAAAAGACTTTATACGGGCCACTAACTCAGTTTTACTTGAAGGAGGACTTTCTTGGAGTCTTGTCTTCATTATATTCCATAAGTTTTCGATGGGATTAATGTCTGGTGAGTTTGGCGGCTAAGGAAATACCTTAATGTTGCGTTGGCGGAACCAATTCTTAGTTGACACCGAGGTATACGGTGACTCTAAATCTTGTTGAAAGATGAAATCCTCTTCAAATAAATCTTCTGGAGAAGGAATCGTGTAATATTCCAAAATTTCTTGATATATCTGAGAGTTAACCTTTTCACAGACGATGCATACCTTTCCAGGTCCTTCTGCGCTCATGCAACCTCAAACCACGACACTAGCAGCAAATTTTACAGAACGTTTAAGGCGACATTATCACCTTAAAACGAAACTATTCGTCTCGATGTTAATGTATGGGGCACGGATTAGGATACAGGATAATAAACTAGATAGGGCGGTCAGCGAGGGGAACGGAGCTTTATTTTCCGCATTAATTCAGTCGAACAGAGTAAGCGATCCGATCGCCGCCTGGTGTAGTATCTTTGAAACTCATCGGAAGAAAGGGAAAGCCCACCCCTTCGGCTTCAGTCATCCAACGAAGGAACAGCCAGAAATGTAAAAACGCGCTGATTGGTGTATTTTCGAGATTTGGTCGCCCTCTATCTGAAAGATGAAAATTACTACCTTTCCGTAACATTAGTAATACATCCTTCTCTTTTAATCCGTGGTATGGGGGAATGAGATTCCCTTCTAGCAAGTACAATTATTTATATTTTGGCTTTTTTTTTTTTTGCATTGTATGGGTAAAATGAAGGCTCAGATGTTTATATTATTAAAAATTTTATATAGTTAATTGTAATTTTTAAATTATTAATCAATGGTCGAAAAAGGCCTATCTGATAACATATGCAGTTTTAATCGTATTGTAAATATTGTTTAAATTATCATAGAGAATTTTTTAGAATATGGACCTTTTCTCTAATGTATGTAGTTTTGATTGAAAGAAAGAATATTTTTTTTAATGGATATTAAATTGATTATCGGCAGATTTTAAAATTATATCAAAACTGGCAAAGAAATATTTACAGCGAAGACAAATCGCGGGAGCACTGAGATAATGGGTTTCTGGGTTTCTTTCATGCGGCGGAAAACAGTATCTACCGTAAGCCTGTAGTCAAATAAGTAATTTGAAAACCATAGACCTTCTATAGGGTCTATATAAGATCTATGTTGAAAACAAACAGATGTCGCAGAGAAAAAGAGCAGTATTTTTTGTGTTCAACTAAATGTTTTTGAAAATAAGTCTCTGGAGTTATTGTAGTAAAAACATGTTTGCGTATAGATCTGTTTTAATATATTTGATTTGCTTTAAATTTAAACTATTTAAATATTAAAAATTTATTTTTATTTTACGTAAATATTATTTTAAGGTAATTTCGGGACAGATGCCCCACTTAAGGAAATGGAGCTATAAAATAAATCTGGTATTAACAATGACAACGAAAATTTGTGGTAAATACATAATATATATTGTTTATTAATACTAACAAGGAAACATTCAAAAGGTGTCATCATCACAAAGTATTGAAAAAATATATGTGATTCTACTCTTCATAAAACACCAGAAAATGAAAAAATTATCGGCTGAAGTTAATTACAGCGACCACAAAAAATTATCAAAATTAAGCATATTTGGCGATTTAGCGCTGTTAGGCGAGACGTTTGCTGGCACAGAGATTGCCTTGTACGAAAAGAACCGTGTTTTGCTTTTACACCAAGTACTCAAAATCAATCGCCTAGCAGTGTGAAATCGCCAAATAGGCTTAATTTTGATAATTTTTTGTGGCCGCTGTAATTAATTTCAGCCGATAATATTTTCATTTTCTGGTATTTTATGAAGCGCAGAATCACATATTTTTTTTCAATACTTTTTGAAGATGACACCTTTTGAATGTTTCCTTGTAAGTAGTTTTTTTTTTTTTTTTTTTTTGTACCATATTATAAATTTTCTAAAGAAAAAAAATTAAATTGTGGCATTACTACATTTGGCCATCTCTTCCGAAGTTACGGGTGAAATGCCCCACTCACGCGGGGGAATTACCCTACCTGTAAAAAAAACACAATAAAAGGTTTTAACAACGGTCAATGGTTTCTAACAATTTTTCAGTAGTTTATAACATATGAAACGTAAGCTATTAAAAAAAAAAAAAATACGATTTTAGCATTAATTTATAAAACTAGGGGGCTCTGCCCCCTGCTCGCTCCGCTCACCAAACCCCGCGGAAGGATTTGCCTCCCCCCGACTCGCTTCACTCATTAATCCCTGCGGGATTCTACCCAATTATTCGCAGCTTTGCCTTTCATTGAATTGTAATATTTATAATACATAACACAAGAGAGTTGAACAATATTATAGAAATCCACCATATTTGGTATCGCATTGAAATACACAATATTTAATATTATATCGTTTATAATTATAATATGTCAAAAATCTGTTATAATGTTTGACAATTTAATAACAATTTGCCATTATTTTGAGAGAGAACATAAAATAAACAACCATAGCACTAAATATTTAGAACAGAGAGAAATTCTTGACATCTAAATTATTTAGCGTTACAACTTTAGTATATGATCGACTTGTTAAATTTTTGTCACTGTTTGACGATGAATTTTTTGGGTGTTATTGCTTTGCTTGATTAAAGAAATTATGAACTTATTTTTTCTAATGCCTATATTTTTTTTACTATTGAATTTTTTTAGTTAATTTAGGACAATATGTAAGACTCTGCATTTATTTCCAGCGTACAGCAAGGTTTAAAATGGTGCTTCCAACACTAAAGATACAACTTTTTAAAGTGCATTTTTTCTAGAAGATTTAGTTTTAGTCAGATTTAGATTTAGTCAGGTTGAAGATAAATATCTTATGCGATTATTGCAATTATTTAAAAAAATTCATTAGTAGTAGTAGTACGACAGGACAATTTCTTTCAGATAACGATTTTGCATTGTCGCCACTTATTGTATTACACCATGAATTTGCCAAGATGCCTGTCAATATCTGATTTTACCATTTAATTTCTTAAACTGTATTAAATACTAAGGAACAACTTTAGTATATCCCCACAACGGTATTTGGCGACTTTTTGTTGGCGATTATGGCTAAATCATGAATGATACAATCATAACCTAAATCATGAATGATACAATCATAACCTAAATCATAAATTATAAAACATAAAATCATAAATCCACATAAAACATAAAACTAAAATAAACAACATATAGGCTGCCATATTATATCGCAAACAGTCCAGAACGACATCGTTCGTTATCGTTCAAAACGATGCCAAAGAAAAATCGTCAAACTCAGCTGTAGGGATATACTAAAGTTATATCAATGCTAAGTTAAATCGGGGGAAAAAAAAAAAAAAAAAAAATACATTTTTCGAAATCTACTGATAAGTGAAAAATTCATCCTTGATTGTATTGTAAAAACGAATTGCCGGATTCAAGTATTCGAGATAGACCATCACCATTCATAAATTGGATGGCTTTTGAATATCTCCTTATATTATTAAAATCTGTGCGCGTCTGTCTTTCTGTCTGTCTGTCTGTCTGTCTGTCTGTCTGTCTGTCTGTCTGTCTGTGAGAAATGCCTTGTGACCGCTAAAGCTCCGGCGCTAATGGTCGCATCGCCTCGAAACCGGTGTCCACAGACGCAGAATTTCTTCATCTCGACATCGCGATAATTCGCTAAGCGATGCGACCCTAATTAGCGGAGATATTAATTAAAATGTTCACCCATGTCTACCGAAAAATGACCCAGAATTCATGATTAAATGCTTAAAAAGCGACATTTTTACGGAAAAAGTGGAAAATTAATTAGAAATATCAGTCGTATTGTTACAAACAAGATACCATTGGAAAGGGCTTTTTTTTCTCAATCCGATGGTTTAAACGGCTTATCGATCGGACAATTAGATTTTTTTAAATTAACTAATCTTGAACGGAAAGAAAAAACATCTGTTGTTTAATGAGGTCACGTGCTTTTGTACTGTGATTAAAAATTGCAACTTTCTATTTTCTTCAATTTTTCAAAATTCGCACATTTCAATTAGTATACAATCTTAACACCACAAAACAAACTTGCATTTCAAATTTCATCGATTTTGGTCAATAAACAAAAGATTTACATTTTAATTGCAAATTAAATTTTATCTTTACACGCCTGACATTTTATCTGTCGAAAGAGGATACCAGTTTCAAAACGACACAAATACACTTAAGGTAAAAATATTTCTTTTTCTATTTACTTCCATTAACCGACTACCGTAGATAATGGAATTCGAAATTTCACCTGACTTACACGTTTTGAGGTGTCATGGCGCTGTAATAATTTAAAATTTCAATATTTAAAATTCTAATTATGTTTAATTTTTTTTTTTTTTTTTTTTTTTAATATGTCATTCGATACACATTTTAAAGTACGGTTACATTATCAAAAGGGGAATTCGAGATTTCACCCGATTTACACGTTTTGAGGTCTCCTGATTAGGTTTTCTTTTGCATCGCAATAGTGGAATTCGAGATTTCAGCTTATTTACACGTTTTGAGGTCTCCTGAATGGGTTATCTTTTGTATATCAGCTACTAATTAAAGTGTGAAAAGGGAATTAGAGATTTCACCTGATTTATACGTTTTGAGGTGTCCTGAATGGGTTTTCTTTTGTATCTCAGCTGCTAATTAAAATAATTTCATAAGTAATACATCATTTGAAAGCTTTGTTAATTTGGAATTGAATAGTAGATTACAGAAATTCGATATTTCGACATTTTTCCTGATTTAAACGTTTTGAGGTGTCCTGAATGGGTTTCTCTTTTGTCTCAGTTACTAATTAAAAAAATTTCATAAGTAATACATCATTTGAAAGCTTTGTTGAGTTGGAATCGAACAATAGATTACAGAAATTTCTACCGCCAGATGGCGCTGTAATATTTTTTAATTACAATATTTCTATTTCTAATCATGATTAAATTTTTTTTTAATGCGTCATTCGATACACATTTAGAAGTACCTTTGCATTATCGAAAATGAAATTCAAGATTTCACCAGATTGACACGTTTTGAGGTCTCCTGAATCAGTTTTCTGTTGTATCTCAACCACTAATTAAAATAATTTCATAAGTAATATATCATTAGAAAGCTTTGTTGATTTGGGATCGAACAGTAGAATACAGAAATTTCTACCGCCAGATGGCGCTGTAATATTTTCAAATTTCAATATTTCAATTTCTAATCATGATTAAATTATTTTTAATACATCATGCGAAAGACATTTTAAAGTTCTTTTATATTATCGAAAGTTTTCAGCAGACTTACACGTTTTGAAGCGTCCTGATTAGGTGTTCTTTTGCATCTCAGCTAATTGAGTAAGACCGTTCAAAATTGGTATTCGTAGGTTAATTAGAAGGGGCTGAAAGGGCGGGGAAGAAATAGGCGTGCACCGCGCGCGTATCCCCTAACTTGCGCGCGCGCAGCGCGCACGGGACTACGCTGCCGAAGGCAGTGGGGACCCGGTCCGACATTTTAACCGATGGGAAATAATTTTTTTTAATTTTTTTTTCTTAAGAATAAAAATTTGATTTGAGAAGGAATATGTGCGCGCAGCGTGCGTATACCTTCACACGTGCGCGCGCAGCGCGCATGGGTCTGCGGTGCCGAAGGCAGTGGGGACCCGGTGTGATTTTTTACCCGATGAAAAATGATTTTTTTTAGGGGGCACGAAGTGTCAGGGAAGGAATGCGGGCGTGCAGCGCGCACGGGACTGCGCTGCCGTAGGCAATGGGGACCCGGGCCGACTTTGCACCCCATGATAAATGATTTTTTTTGCTTTTCTTTTCTTTAGAATAAAAATTTGATTTGAGAAGGAATATTTGCGCGCAGCGCACGTTTACCTTCACACGTGCGCGCACAGCGCGCATGGGTCTGCGCTGCCGAAGGCAGTGGGGACCCGGTGTGAGTTTTTACCCCATCAGAAATGATTTTTTTTGGGGGGGGCACGAAGGGTCAGTGAAGGAATAAGCGCGCGCAGCGCGCACGGGACTGCGCTGCCGAAGGCAGTGGGGACCCGGGACGACATTTTACCCGATCAAAAATGATTTTTTTTTTATTTCTTTTCTTAGGACTAAAAGTTACTGTTAGTGATTGATTAATTATAGTGATTCATTTGAAAATACTGACCCGCTAGCGGGCGAAGCTCGCTAGTCTCCTTATATTATTAAAATCTGTACGCGTGTGTGTTTCTGTCTGTGTGTGTGTGTGTCTGTGAGAAACGGCTTGAAACGGAAAAGGCTCCGCCGCTAACGGTCGCACGGACTTCGAACAGGTACCGTCGGACAGAGAATTTATCGCAGATGTACGATATGTAATTTGCTAAACGATGCGACCCTAATTAGAGGAAATATTAATTAAAATGTCGAGCATTGTCTAAGGAAAAAACGATTCGAAATCGGAGGCGACCGCCATTTTCTACCATCACCGCTTACCTTGAAAGAAAAAGGAAAGAGGGAAATTTTCGTGGGTTTTTGAAAAGCGATCGCTTCCTATCTGTTGGAAATATCGAAAATACACCTGTACGACGAGAAAGAGCATTTATTACCGATTCTTATGGTACATTTTTTTTTTAAAATACGGATTTTTTATATTTTTAAAAAAAGTTTTAAAAAGGGTCGAAAATTTCGTTTTTTCGCTATCGTCTTTTTTGAAACGTGCTGTACGACAGGGTAACAATTCCATTTCTTAACAACTGGTATATAAAGAAAGGCCATTTAATCCTCTTTCGAACCATATAAACATTTTTACAAAATACGGATTACCGATCCATATTTTTAGATTTTACGAAACATCGATTTTTTCGCAAAACATTTTATAACTCAAAAGCGTTTAGAGATAAATCATTTCTTTTTTTTTTGTATATACATCTCGCTTTCATAATTCAAATCCCAAAAGATTGAGAGAAAATTTCAAAAACTGAATGAGTTATAAATTTTTTAATTTTCAGTATCGCGGCAGTCTTCGGTGAAATTCTGAGTCTCTAAACCATTGCAAATGCTTTACTTCATTCGGAAATGAAAACCGTAATCAAATAATGTAGATCACCATGGCAACCTGTTCAAAGAGGTTCATTTCTCCACGGAAGCTAAGAAAAAAAAAAAAAAAAAAAAAAAAAAACAGAGAGGTCACATGTATTGGTTCTGCGATTAAAAATTGAAATATTCTAATGCGCGTATTTCAATTTCTAATTACGATTAATTTATTTTTTATACATCATTGGAAAGATATTTTAAAGTTCTTTTTTTTACTTAAAGTTTTCAACAGATTTACACGTTTTGAGGTGTCCTGAATTAATTTTCTTCTGTATCTCAGCTACTATTTAAAATAATTTCATAAGTAATACATCATTAGAAAGCTTTTTTGAATTGGAATCGAACAGTGGAATACAGAAATTTGTACCGCCAGATGGCGCTGTAATATTTTCGAATTTAAATATTTCAATTTCTAATTATGATTAAATTATTTTTAATGCATGATTCGAAAGATATTTTAAAGTTCTTTTAAATTATCGAAAGTTTTCACCAGAATTACACGTTTTGAGGTGTCCTGAATCAGTTTTCTTTTATGGCGTTGTAATATTTTCCAATTTTCAATACTTCAATTTCTAATTATGATTAAATTATTTTTAATACATCATTCGAAAGATATTTTAAAGTTCTTTTAAATTATCGAAAGTTTTCACCAGATTTACACGTTTTGAGGTGTCCTGATTACGTTTTCCTTTGCATCTCAGCTAATTGAGTTAGACCGTTCAAAATTGGTATACGTAGGTTAATTAGGAGGGGCTGAAAGGGTGGGGAAGAGATAGGCGTGCACCGCGCGCGTATCCCCTAACTTGTGCGCGCAGCGCGGCCGAAGGCAGTGGGGACCAGGTCCGACTTTTTAACCGATGAGAAATGATTTTTTTCATTTTCTTTTCTTAAGAATAAAAATTTGATTTGAGAAGGAGTATATGCGCGCAGCGCGGGTATACCTTCACACGTGCGCGCGCAGCGCGCATGGGTTTGCGTTGCCGAAGGCAGTGGGGACCCGGTGTGAGTTTTTAAATGATTTTTTTTTAGGGGGCACGAAGGGTCAGGTAAGGAATACGCGAGCGCAGCGCGTGTATCCGTGAACTTGTGCGTGCGCAGCGCGCACGTGACTGCGCTGCCGAAGGCAGTGGGGACCCGGTCCGACTTTGTACCCGATGAGAAATGATTTTTTAAATTTTCTTTTCTTAAGAATAAAAATATGACTTCAGGAGGAATATGTGCGCGCAGCGCACGTATACCTTCACACGTGCGCGCGCATGGGTCTGCGCTGCCGAAGGCAGTGGGGACCCGGTGCGAGTTTTTACCCGATCAGAAATGATTTTTTTAGGGGGCACGAAAGGTCAGGGAAGGTATACGCGCGCGCAGCGCATGTATCCCTTAAGTTGTGCGCGCGCAGCGCGCACGGGACTGCGCTGCCGAAGGCAGTGGGGACCCGGGCCGACTTTTTACCCAATCAGAAATGATTTTTTTTTAAATTTCTTTTCTTAACACTTAAAATTACTGTTAGTGTTTCATTAATTTAGTGATTCATTTGAAAATACTGACCCGCTAGCGGGCGAAGCCAGCTAGTCCCTTATATTATTAAAATCTGTACGCGTGTGTGTGTGTCTGTCTGTCTGTGAGAAACGGCTTGACGCAGCTAAAGCTCCGCCGCTAAAGGTCGCACGGACTTCGAACAGGTACCGTCGGACAGAGAATTTATCGCAGATCAGGGTTATCTAATTCGCTAAACGATGCGACCCTAATTAGCGGAGATATTAATTAAAACGTTGACCATTGTCTACCGAAAAATGACCCAGAATTCATGATTAAATGCTTAAAAAGCGACATTTTTACGGAAAAAGTGGGAAAAAAATTAGAAATATCAGTCGTATCGTTACAAACAAGATACCATTGGAAAGGGCTTTTTTTTCTCAATCCGATGGTTTAAACGGCTTATCGATCGGACAATTAGATTTTTTAAAATTAACTAAACTATAAAAAAATGTTGGTAACGAATCACAAGAATGTTATCTTTGTAGACATTAAGTCTACAGCAGTCTTCAACGGAAACACATCTGGTATTTAATGAAGTCACGTGTTTCGTAGTGCGATTAAAAATTACAATTTTCTATTTTCTTCAATTTTTCAAATTTTACACATTTTATTTAGTATATAATATTTACACCACAAAACAAACTTGCATTTCAAATTTCATCGATTTTCGTCAATAAACAAAAGATTTACATTTTAATTGCAAATTAAATTTTATTTTTACACGCCGGACATTTTTGCAATATTCTAATACGCGTATTTCAATTTCTAATTACGATTTATTTATTTTTTATACATCATACGAAAGATATTTTAAAGTTCTTTTACATAATTCAAAGTTTTCAACAGATTTACACGTTTTGAGGTCTCCTGAATCAGTGTTCTTTTATGGCGTTGTAATATTTTCAATTTTCAATATTACAATTTCTAATTATGATTAAATTATTTTTAATACTTAATTCGAAAAATAATTTAAAGTTCTTTTATATTATCGAAAGTTTTCACCAGATTTACACGTTTTGAGGTGTCCCGAATGAGTTTTCTTTTGTATCTCAGATATTGATTATAATAATTTCATAAGTAATACATCATTAGAAAGCTTTTTTGATTTGGATCGAACAGTGGAATACAGAAATTTCTACCGCCAGACGGCGCTGTAATTTTTTCAAATTTCAATATTTCAATTTCTAATTATGATTCAATTATTTTTAATACATCATTCGAAAGATATTTTAAAGTTCTTTTAAATTATCGAAAATTTTCACCAGATTTACACGTTTTGAGGTGTCCTGATTACGTTTTCTTTTGCGTCTCAGCCAAATGAGTTAGATCGTTCAAAATTGGTATACGTAGGTTAATTAAGAGGGCCTGAAAGGGTGGAGAAGAAATAGGCGTGCACCGCGCGCGTACCCCTTAACTTGTGCGCGCGCAGCGCTCACGCGACTGCGCTGCCGAAGGCAGTGGGGACACGGTGCGAGTTTTTTCCCGATCAGAAATGATTTTTTTTTTTAGGGGGCACGAAGGCTCAGGGAAGGAATACGCGCGCGCAGCGCGTGTATCCCTGAAGTTGTGCGCGCGCAGCGCACTCGGTACTGCACTGCCGAAGGCAGTGGGGACCCGGTACGAGTTTTTACCCGATCAGAAATGATTTTTTTTAGGGGGCACGTAGGGTCAGGGAAGGAATACGCGCGCGCAGCGCGTGGGGACCCGGCCCGACTTTTTACCCAATCAGAAATGATTTTTTTTTTAGTTTCTTTTCTTAACACTAAAAGTTTCTGTTAGTGATTCATTATTTTTAGTGATTCATTTGAAAATACTGACCCGCTAGCAGGCGAAGCCAGCTAGTTTGTTGACAATATTTTCTGAATAAGTGTTGATGATGGCTCCTGAATTACTTGTTGGCGATATCTGCTGAATAATTATTATTGTTAGCGATATCTACTGGATATATATTGATCATGACATCTTAATAGTTGTTGGCGATATCTCCTGAACTTGTGTTGATTTTGGTCTGAATATTTGTTGGCCACATCTTCTGGATATGTACTGATTACACCTTGATTTTTTTTACATATATATTATGTAATGTTAAATTTAGAAAATAAAAAATGAGCATGGAGAAGGAAATTTAATGATACTGGATAATTTGATTTAATTTATAAAGACATCAATGGTACAGGAAAAACTACTTCAGCCATTTTCTTTCTAATAATGAACAGAACGAAAAACGGATATTTTACCTGGAGATATTTTGTACATTTAGACCAAATAAAAAAAATTCTTCTTTTTTTCCCTCTTGAATTAAGTTGAAAAATATTTAAAATAAAATTGAAAAAAGTCGTTCTAAAACAATGGTACAGTTTAACCTCTTGACGAAATTTTAAATTTGGCACCGAAGTAGCTTAGACGTTTCTCGCGAAAATCTTGACATGCATAGTTGCTATAGATAATTTAAGTCATCGTCAAAATAAATGAAAAATTTAAAGTTAGCCAATGAGGTCCTGTATTAGCTGTAACTACAATATTTTAGCAATGCAGTTACTACATTCCTTTATATATATATAGATAATTTAAGTCATCGTCAAAATAAATGAAAAATTTAAAGTCAGCCAATGAGGTCCTGTATTAGCTGTAACTACAATATTTTAGCAATGCAGTTACTACATTCCTTTATCTATATATATAAAAGAACACTTCCTGAGTGAGTGAGTGAGGGGGTGATCTATCAACGCCCAGACCGGTCCTAGACCTAGAAGCATGTGTTACCTCTTGTTACTCCTTGTTACCGCTAGACCTAGAAGCATGAAATTTCGTGACAAGGTTCTTTCTATGACGTAGGCATCCACTAAGAAGCGATTTTACAAAATTCGCCCCCCAAGGGGGGGGAGGGGGGCAAAACGTGATTTCACAAAATCCTTCATATCTCAAACAAAAAAACAGATATCCGTAAAATTTTTTCTTTAAAATATAGCTAATACAAATGTCTAAAAACCAATTTCTGGAATTTTCCAAATTCGGTCCCCAAGGGGGGCGGGGGCAAAACGTGATTCCACATGCGTAAATCGTGATTTCGCATAATCCTATATATCTGAAACAAAAAAATAGATATACGTGAAACTTTTGCTCTAAAATATAGCTAATGCAAATATCTAAAAACCAATTTCTGGAATTTTAGAAATTCAGCCCCCAGGTGGGGCAGCAGGGGGGGCGGGGGGCTATGGGGCAAAAACAAATAGAAATACAGTTAGGGCGTTCAAAATTGATACAGATAGGTTTTAGAGGCCTGCAAGTCAAATGAGGATATTTTCGATTGTGTAAAGTTATTAGGAGGTGCATGAAGGGGGGTAGGGGAGAGGGGGGGGGGGAATAGAAATAGAGTTAGATCGTTCAAAATTGGTATATAGAGGTTTTCGATACCTACAAATCGATTGCGGATATTTTCGAAGTTGTAAAATTATTAGGAGGGGCGGGAAGGGGGGCTATGGGGCAAAAACAAATTGAAATGCAGTTAGGCCGTTCAAAATTTTTACAGATAGGTTTTCGATACTTACAAATCGATTGCGGATATTTCCGAAATTGTAAAATTATTAGGTGGGGCGGTAAGGGGGGGACTATGGGTAAAAACAAATAGAAATACAGTTAGGCCGTTCAAAATTGGTACAGATAGGTTTTAGAGGCCTGCAAGTCGAATGGGGATATTTTCGAAAGTGTAAAGTTATTAGGAAAGCCGGGAAGGTGAGGGGGGGGCGGAGGGGCAAAAAAAGTAAAATAGAGTTAGATCATTCAAAATTGGTACATAGATGTTTTCGATACCTACAAATCGATTGCGGATATTTTCGAATTTTTTTAATTATTGGGAGGGGCGGGAAGGGGGGGGGGACGGAGGGGACAAAAAATAAAAATAGAGATAGATAGTTCAAAACTGGCGCATAGTGGTTTTTGATACCTACAAATCGATTGCGGATATTTTCGAATTTGTAAAATTATTAGGATAGACGGGAGGGGGGGGGGCGAAGGGGGAAAATAATAGAAATAAGAGTTAGAGCATTTTGGGAATTTTTTCCGAAGGCAGTGAGAACCCGGTGCGACATTTTTCATAATCAGATTTTGTTTCTCTTTTCTTTTCACTTGATAAAAATGAATGCAATTTTGAGAATTCAGTAATTAGAGTGATTCATTTAAAAATAGGGACCAGCGAAGCGGGCGTTGCCTGCTAGTATATATATATATATACATAAATGTCCTGTTCTATTAAATTCTGTTTAAGTTATATATCAATGCTTAAACAACAAAAATAGATTGCGGATTTTATTTTTATTATAATTATTATTGCAATATTTTATAACTTACCTCTATAGGAAGGCATGGCTAGAGTTAAAATGGCTATTGTGGTTGCGTAAATAAATTCCTTGGCGAAAAACGTACGAGCTTCATTTCTAAATTTTAAAAATCGCTAAATTGGTCATAGTAAAGATCTATCCTATTAAATATGTTTTGAGTTAAAAAACTAAATCTTTATGTAAACTAATATAAATTTTTATCTCACAAATTCCATTTTAAAAATGTCTGCGCTTAATCTCTAGCTCTATACCAATAATTGTTTAACATAATCATGGTATTCATTACTAAATCTTTTTTGCCTAACGTTAAAATAAAGGAAAAACTTCAGTATATCCCCACAACGATATTTGGCGATTTTTTGTTGACGATTATGGTTAAATCATAAATCTAAAAATCATAATCTAAATCATAAATCCTAAATGATAAAATCATAATCTAAATCATAAAACATAAAATCATAAATCCAAAATAAACAACATATAGGCTGCTATATTATATCGCAAACAGTCCAGAACGACATCGTTATCGTTCAAAACGGCGCCAAATAAAATCGCCAAATTCAGCTGTGGGGATATACTGAATTATACCATAATATCTGCACTGATAAGTATAAAGGATTTAAGTCCATATTATTGATTTTTCAGGAGACGAAAAATAAAATTTAACTAACTAAAAACAAATCAGAAGAATCGATTAGGAAAAGGATATTTCGTTGATTTATACCCTTTATACCAAAGAATATAGAAGAGAGATTACATTACGTCTACGGAGCCTTTCCTTCTTCACGTAGTAGAAGTTCTTTGCTTTATACCATTCAGTGGTTGTCAACCTTCATTTAATAACGGGAAAAATTGAATTAAATATTTTATACCATACATGAATGGTAAATTTCTGAATTGGTCCTTTTTTTACCAATGGATTTTCTCAAAGACTAAATGACATAGAATTAAATCCTTTATACCAATCGATAGAGAATTTTTTTCTGAATCTGACTATGCACTTAACTCAAAATCGACATTTTTGGACTTAAATCGTTTATACTTATCAGTACAGATATATACTAAAATAAAAACATAAATTAATTTTCGTTTCATCTTTATTAAATTTTTACGTAATATTTTTAAAATATCGGTTATTTTCAAATGTTTTGCTATTCTAAATATTTTTTTTTTTCTTCTCTCGAGCATCTCAAAGATGCCAATTATTCAATTTTTCTTATTTAGACCATTGATCACATTTTAATTTTCCTGAGGAAAGTGACGTCAGAGACACAGAAAAAAACGTCATAAGAGAAACTTTTCCCTCCGGTGGCAAATAGAGTACCTTTATAAACCCGCGTTTTTGCTTAATAACTTCGTTAATTAAAATGATAGAAATTTCTAAGCTGCTGAAATGCCTTCCTTAAAGCAGTCGGAATACACTAATCTATCTCATGACGCGGAGAACCCTGCCCTCCGCGAGAAGTTGCTGTCGCAGACAAAAAAAATTGACGCTAGCGACAGTTACTTTTTTTTAATATATAGAGATATTAAAATATTTAGCTACCATAGACAAGATGTAAAATTTAGAATAAAACACATAAACTATTGAAAAATATTTCAAATATTTTTTTTTTAGTTCCCCACCATACTATAGGTATGGGGAACTTAGGTAATCGTGAAAATTTTCGACCTCGGTTTTTTTTTTTTACTTTTTTACACATTTTCAGGTGTGAGGAAAGATACCACAAGATTTTTTTCTATGTTTTTCTATACAAATTCACTAAGTGCAAATAATTTATCAAAACTATTATTTAGTAAAATTATTTAACATGATAATGCAAATGATTTTCTTCTTAGAGAAAACTAACACTAAATATCCGAGGAAAGGCAGTTTTATTGTCTATAAATAACATCTTAAAAAATGCTTTTTATAATGGTTATCTCACATATCAAGTTCCGTACAATTATATGCCATAGAAGTTGAGATTTAGCCATCCCGTTATCGAAAAACTTTGCAGTATAGCAGCGTGAGAGCTGGGTTAAATCCCAGGTCCCGCCCGTAGGAGGTCTAGCCAATCGGAGTTTTCCATGGTTTTCTCCGAAACTTGCGTAAATACGGGCTAGGACCCCTTAGAAAGACCCCACGTAGGGCACTCCCCTCAGGTCTAGCACCCTAGTGCTGCCAATCAGCCTTAATCCCAATAATCAGTATAGAAGCGCCACCTATTGGCCGATAACCATCCAAATTCAATCAGCATAATATCTCATAATGGCCTTCTTACATATCAAGTTTTGTTTGATGATACGCAACAGAGCCTGAGATAAAGCTTTCCCTTAAATTACGAAAATCGCTGTGTAACAGCGCCACCTTTTGTTTAGTTGACACTAAAAGTTGATAGGCACTAATTTATGTTTAGAGGCATTACATACAAATTTATATGCAGTTCTGTGCGGTAGTTGCTGAGACAGAGCCTTTCCTTAAATTACGGAACTCACTCTACTGTAGCGCCACCTGCTGGCCTATAAGCATTCAAATTGAATCAGCATAATGTCTCATAATGATCTTCTTACATATCAAGTTTTGTTTGATCATACGCAATAGAACCTGAAATATAGCCTCCCCTGAAATTGCGGAAATCGCTGTATAACAGCGCCACCTGTTGAGCGATTGACACCAAAAGTTTATAGGTCCGAATTTACGTCAAGGTGCATCTACATATAAATTTATATATAATTCTGAGCAGTAGTTTCGGAGATACAGTTACCACAATTATTTTGTCACACATACGCGCACACGCATACACAGAGACAGACAGACATTTTCTAAAAATGGTAAAATCGTGTTCTAGATCTGTCAACACGTGTAAATCCGTCGAAAACCAGAAGTCGAAAATTTTTACGAACCCAATACTGAGTGAACGTACCAAAGTGAAGACACTTTTTTCTATTCAATATAAAGAAAATTAATAATAATTTTTAATTTCATAATGGTTATTCAAAAACAATTCTCTTTATGCACATTTATACGAAATTTTGTCCGATACTGTCATGTTAAAAATTTAGAAAAAGCGTGATGGTTACGTCACCTGTTGAACGATTTTCACCAAAAGTTGATAGGCACTAATTTATGTCAAGGTGCAATTATATACAAAATTTTATGAGATTCTGTTCAGTAGATCTTGAGGTACAGTTGCCACAAAATTTTATCACACATACATATATACACACACACACAAACATTTTCTAAAAATGGCCATATCATGTTCCAAATCTTTCAAAGCGTGTAAATCCAACGAAAACACGAAATCGAAATTTTTTTACGAATCCAATACTTTCTTCTATTGAATATGGAAGAAAGTAAAAATTCAAAATTCGACCCTGGAAACTTAAGACATTCTAGATTAAAATTTTATTTTAAATGTTCTTTTGAAACTTAGGTGCCATGCATAACTTTCTATTCATTTATTTTAGTCTCAAAGAGAGCTTCAACGGCAAGCGGCTGAACTTCAAAAAATTCGCGAAAATATAAAAATGCTGGAAAAGCAGAGAGAAAGAAACATGGACTTGAAAGTGGATGAATATAGGAAAGCACAAGAGTTGAGGGCAAAACAACTCGAAGAGGAAAAACGCTTAAACATGGAACAACGATTACAGCTTCAAGAAGAACTGTTATTTTACTTAGAACAGATGTATACTGAAAAAACTCAGCAGCACCTTCTTTGGACGGAGCTTAGTATTGCAGAGAAAGAAGCTTTAGAAAAGGAAAAGTTAGTAACTTCAGAGAAACGTCAGAAGATTCTCAAGGAAGAATTGCAGCAGCTCTATGAAATGCAGATATATGTCAAAAAACAAAAAGAAGGTTAGTCACGTTTGGCATATTAAAATAAAATAATAAACTATTCGAAAACAGTTTTTAGGTGGATTCTTTATAGGAAAACTACCTATTGCAATGGTCCTCCTGGAAAATTTCTT
Source organism: Salticus scenicus (assembly GCA_963930645.1). NCBI lineage: Eukaryota > Metazoa > Arthropoda > Arachnida > Araneae > Salticidae > Salticus > Salticus scenicus. The sequence continues at coordinate 371,332,701 of OZ005649.1, read as the reverse complement.
CATATCTCCACCGATCATGAGCCCTAGAACCCAAAACCACCCTCCGTTCAAAAGTTTATATGTACTAGCAGGCTTCTCCCGCTTCGCTGTGCACTATATTTAAAGGATTTCTTTTTAATTGAATAATTGAAACGTTTAAATAAATATATTTCGATTCGTGACTATTTTCGTCACAGCTTTAGTATAGGATCTCCATGACAATATCAAACATTTTTTGAACTTCTCGAATCTGCGCAACAAAACTATTATTAAAACGAATATTCTCGAAAACAGTCAAATAGAAATGTTAATTCTTCGAATATTCTGGAAACAGTTGAAGCTGTTACTCGTACCGATAATTTAAGGCGAATTCAAACGGGAAAACGTGTTTTTACACGCGTTTATAGCCCCCTCGACCTCAAGGAGGTAAGGGGGGGGGGAATTTCGTAAAATCCGGTTACAGTAAGTGTCGGATACGTATAAACAATTTACGCTACAAATCTCGTGACCGCAGATCCCATTTCCCAAGAGAAATTTAGCGCTAAAAGATGAGGGAATCGTGAATTTACTACTTCGTAACTGCTCCCCCCCCCCCCCAAAAAAAAAAAAAAAAATCGCAAATCACATACACACACAAAAATGTGTTTTTGGAAATATTCAAAAGAAGACACACGGCAGTTTAACACACCTTTGTAACATCTTTAGTAGAGCTCTACTAAAATATCCGGAATTTCTGAAATTTTCCCTCGAAAAACGATTTTCCCCTCTCTCCTTTAAGAATCAAGATTTCTAATATCGTACATGATGTTTTATTTATACTCAAGTCTAGTCTCCTCATGCGCAATTTCTTCACCGCGAAGTAATTTGGGGCCGAGTTCTGCTTACAAACGGTTTTTTTTTTCATCCTGCCCTCCAGGGGGGAAGCGGGGGTATTTCAGTAAATCCCGTTTCTTTATGTGTCGGATACATATAAACAATCCAAGCATCAGCTCTCATAAATTTCCCAGAACAAATTTAACGCTAAAAAGGGTGTCTCGAATTTGCCTTTTATAACACATACCATTCCTCCCCCCCCCCCCAAAAAAAAAGGGGACAGATCACAAAAAATCAAAAGCGTGTCTTAGAAATATCCTAAAGAAGTCGCATGAATGTTTTTAACATCCTTGTTCCATTTTTGGCAGAATTTTACTAAAAATTCCAGAATTTGCAAAATTTCCCGCCAAAAATTGATTTTCCCTATCCCTCCCCTTAAAATTCGAAATTTCCTAAATCGCAGATAATGTTTTAATTGTACTAATGTCTAGTCTCCCCTTGTGCAATTTCTTCACTGTGAAGTAATTTGGAGCCCAGTTATGCTTACAAAGATGTTTTTGCCTTTTGTCCCCCTTTAGGGAGGGGTGGGGAACGGGAGTAATTTTGATAAATCCCGTTACTTTAGGTATCGGATACGTATAAACAATCCAAGCACCAAAATTCGTGACCGCAGCTCCCATAGATTTCTCAGGACAAATTTAGTGCTGAAAAGGGTGTCTCCCCCCCCCCCCCCAAAAAAAAAAAATGTGTTTTTGGAAATATCCCATAGAAGTCGCATAGCCTTTTTTCAATATCTTTGTTCCATTTTTGGTAGAGTTCTACTCAAAAATCAGGAATTTTCGATATTTCCCGCCAAAAATTGATTTTCCCCCTTCCTTTCCTTAAAAATCGAAAATTCATAAATCACAGATAATGTTTTATTTGTACTCATGTCTATTCTCCCCATGGAAAGGGGAGTAATTTCGGTAAAGTTGATAGATATAATTTTAAGTTGGGTAAAGACCTAAATTCCTGTGAAGCGCCATTGAATTCCATCCAGCCGTTCTCAAGCGATACCCGGACAAACGTGTTTTTGTGTTTTAGCTCTTCCAGGGGGAAACGTGGGGGAATTTCTTAAAAGTTGATAGATGTAATTTTAAGTGGTGGGTAAAGATCTTAGTTTCTGCCAAGCGCCGTTGAATTCCGTCCAGTCGTTCTCAAGTGATGCCCGGACAAACGTGTTTTTGTCTTTTGCCCCCCCCCCCCCAGGCCCTTGGGGGAATGCGGGGGAAATTTGTGAAAAGTTGATAGATATAATTTTAAGTTTGGTAAAGATCTAACTTTCTGCCAAGCTCCGTTGAATTCCGTCCTGCCGTTCTCAAGTGATGTCCGGACGGACCAAAATAGCGTTACAGACATACGGACACCATGACACACACACACAGGTAAATTTTTCTGAAGTTATTTTCGGCTTTCATGGTGTGTGAAACGTGAAGCTATCGCAAAATTTTTTGATTCTGATAAAGTTACAGACCAAAGTCTGATTTTATTAACTAGCAGGCTTTGCGTGCTTCGCTTGTCACTATATTTAAAGGGAACTCTTTTCTATATAGCTTTATGAAAGTAAATAAATTTAAATAAATAAATAAATACCGAAATTGTTCTAAAGCTCGCTTCAGGTCCCTGCTTCCTTCGGCAGCGATTTGGTCATCCACTGAATTTCGGGTGCCTGTCATTATTGCCAGCGACAGTAGCTTACCAGTTAGGCTTCCATTTGGGTGCTTATCATATATGACAGTTTCAATACGGACAGTATCGAAAAAATTTGAAGTAGCCCTTTTATATTTGAATCCTAGTTACATATGAACAACACTATACGTGGAGTACATAATATTTGCTTTCACGTTATTTCCTATATTTATTTGATTTATCCGGTCAACCTTAAAATAACAGCAATTTCAAGCTAAATATAGTGTTACAATATGCTATGATCGGCTACGTCTATCGCATGAGACTATTATTATTATTATTATTATTTGGTTATATATACTTTATGATTAGTTAATAGTAGTTAGTATATAGAAAAATAAATTTATTACTTAATTAATATGTAAACCTGATCATGGTACAGCTTTAATATAGCTCCTCTTGGCGACATTTGATTGTTTGTCGCCATTTTAGACCAAAATACATAGTTTATGCGATTATTGTTTCTATTTCTTTCCATCTTTTCTTTTCTTTCTTTTTTCGATATTTTATAATTTAGTTATATTTTTGATGCGCTACTTTGCTTTAAGTAGAGTCCTTGGCGAAAAATGTCCGATCTACTTCAGCATCAAAAATTAAAAAATTATCCAGAATTATCAATAAGTAAATATCTTTAATATAAACTAATAGCTTTTATGTCAAGCGTGATTCATCCGTGCTACAAAAAAAGAAAGAAAAAATCTAATGTGAGGTATATAAAAAAATGCTATGAAATAAAATTCAGAAGAAACATGCTAGATTTCTATACGCAAGCGAAGTGTGACGTCACTGACCGTCCGTGGATGCAAGAAAAATATTTCCTATTGTAATCGCCCACTGAATTTTTTATAAAGAATTATTAAAAATCGAGGAAAATTATTTCCCGATTTTAATCCCCGTATTTGGATATAGATATGTATTTAGTTATCGTATGCATGTGTTAGATTGAGTTATTTTGCTGTCAAATTGACAAAATTTTAATTTTAAATTTCAAAACGCTGTCATCCTTGGCGTTTTTTGTATCTAGCGATCAAAAACGTAATATGAAAATATACATGCCGGATGTATATTTTCGTAATAAGTATTGTACGAAATATTGTTTCATATTATTCATTACTCTGTTAATATAAGTTGTTAAAATAACCGTGATTTTTGAAATGAATTAAATATGTTCGCCAGATAATTTTGCAATTCCCCCCCCCCTTCCCGCCAATGATGACAGATATGAAATCTATTCTGCTGCAACATATGAGTATCTTATATCAGACACTTTATTTAAGCATTTGAAAACAAATTTGACTTCAAATTATGATAGAATATTAATCATTTTCCTTTTAATTAGTATATTAGTTGGATATTTATTGTGTAAATATCATCCTTTCAAATGAAATGTTTATGTTTTTAATCGAATATGGAAGTTTGCCCTTTTTTTTCTATAATTTTGAAATTTAAAATTGAAATTTTATCAATTTTACAGCAAAAAAAAAAAAAAAAAAAAAAAAAAAAACTTAATATAACGCATGCACACGATAACTAATACATATCTACACCCAAACATGGGGATTAAAATCGGGAAATAATTTTCCTCGATTTTTAATAATTTTTTACAAAAAATTCCAATGGCCTTTAACATAGGAAATCTTCTTCTTGCATCCACGGACGGCCAGTGACGTCATCACTTCGCTTGCGTATTATTACAATTGAATTTTAAAATTATAAAGACGTCATTTTCTCATTCACCAATTTAACATTTGGTAATTTTTTATTTTTCACGTGAAAGCATATTTCATTTTATGTTGAAAAAAAAAAAAAAAAAACCTCAAACTTTTTTGCTAACGATTAAATATTTAAATGGCTAATATTAAGACAATTACCAGTTATTATTTTCATATTTTAAATAATTTTAAAAAATCTAATCAAAAATTCGAAAATCCGGCTTCGAGGTGCATCAGAACAGGTCATAAAGAACCATCATGCAAATTTGTACAGCTCTGCAATCAGCTGTTTTCTTAAAAAGCTCCGGATATATATACACAATGACGCACACACATACACACAAACATAATATTTTATTACATGTATGTGTTTTTTTTTTTTTTTTTTTTTTTAGAATTTCTTTTAACAAGAGCTATATTTTAAATCATCTCTCTGTATATAAATGACTAAGAGATTTTTGAGTCTGTTTGTCTCTGCTGACGGAAGTTGCCACCAGCTTTTCATACTTTAGTTAATTTTAAAAAATCTAATTGTTCGATCGATAAGTTAATTAAACCGACGGATTCAGAAAAAGTGCCCCTTTCATTTGGTACCTTATTTGTAACGAAATTTATATTAGATTTTTTAAAATTAATTAAAATGTGAAAATAATAGGGCAGTTCCTTGTTTAACATCTCAACTTTTATGAGTGGTTGGCAAAAAGGCTTGGGAAAAGCATAGCGATGGCGGATCACCAACGGAAAATCAATGGTGGGCGGGGCGCGGGAAAGTCGAGCGCGCTTTTTTGCCAACCACCAGACGTCACGAGGAAATGCTCTATAACCTGGTAAAAGCTTTTAAAATGGACATTTAAATTTTTAATTGTTGCCCAAAAAAATTTTTACTTTTTTTTTTTTTAACATAAAATAAAATATGCTTTCACGCGAAAAAAAAAAAAAAAAAAAAATCAAATATTAAATTTGCTCCTGCGGATGAAAAAAATGAAAATGGAGTAAAGACAAAAAATAAATAAATAAATAAATAAATAAATAAAAATAAATAAAAATAAATAAATAAATAATAATATGCCTCAATTTTAGATTTTTTCCCCTTTTGCTTAAATAGTATCTTTTTTGGCACGGATGAATCGCGCTTGGCATGAAGGCTAATTCAGCACTACATTAAAGAGCTTTACTTATTGATAATCCTGGGCAAGTTTTAGAATTTTGATGCTGAAATAGATCGGACATTTTTCGCCAAGGACTCCACTTTCGTAACAGCCACTTTAAGCCAAGTAGCGCATAAAAAATATAAATAAATTATAAAATATTGAAAAACAGAAAAGAAAGAAAAGGAAAGGAAAGGAAAGGAAAAGAAAAGAAAAGAAAAGAAACATAAATTATGTATTTTTGTCTAAAGTGAGGATAAAAATTCAAAAGTCGCCTAGGGGAGCTACATTAAGGCTGTACATTGATCAGGTTTACATATTTCATTATTTATTTTTCTATATACCAACTACTATTAACTAACTCAACTACTATTATAACCATAAAAATTAATTGTCTCATGCGATAGACGTATCCGATCATAGCACATTGTAATATTACATTTGGTGTGAAATTGTTGCCATTTTATGGTTGATCGAATAAATCAAATAAATATAGAAAATAACGTGAAAGAAAATATTATGTATGCACCACGCATAGTGTTGTTGATATGTAACTGGGATTCAAATATAAAATGGTTGCTTCATTTTTTTCGATACTGTCCGTTTCGAAACTATCATCTGATAAGCACCCAAATGGAAGCCCACTGGTAAGCTATTGTCACAGGCTCAGAAGCAATAGGGACAGACACCCGAGAGTCTGTGAATGAGTGGGTCGCTGCCGAAGGCAGCAGTGAACCAAAGCGGGCTTTAAAGCAATTTCATGATTTTTTTAAATTTCATTTTTGTTTGTAAAGCGATATAGAAAAGAGTTTCCTTTAAATATAGTGACCAGCGAAGCGAGAAAAGCCTTCGTTGGTTCACTATCTTCATTGATTTCATGAATTAAAAAATGGTTTCGCTAACAAACTTTGATCTATTGGCACGCAGGCAGCATCAGGTCGAGTTTTGTACATTTCGAGTTTGATTTTGAAAATTTTCCCGCATTCGGAATTCGGTTCGTTTCCGAACCGGGGATTGCTAGCTTTTGTTAATATACTAAAAAAAATTGAAATTTTGGAATAACATTTATTTCAAGTCAGCAAACTATCATCGTAGGCAGGTTATAATAATAATAATAATAATATATAAATTAATTAATTAATTAATGAAAAATTTTTTGTTTTTCTTTAATTTTCTCTGAAAAATTATTATTTTTTTTCTTTAACTTTATTTGTTAGAGCTTCAGAAAAAGGAAGAGGAGCTTTTCAGAGAGAATATGTTAGCTCAACTTTATGAAGAAGAAAAATTGGAGCATATGTCACTTGAAAAACGACGCTTGAAACAAGCTGAACATAGGCGCATTACACAGGTAATATACTGTTTTTTATTTTCCTTAAATTTAGTTTACACATTGGTGGTCAAAACCTAAGGATGTATGACAGTTGCTAAGCCTGGAAGTTTATAATTTTATTTGTAATCTAACCGAGTTACCTGCGTTTTCAGATTTATGCACAGCGAGGTAAGGGAGCCCAGTGAATTTTTTTTTGTTGTTGTTGTTTTTTACGTGTCTGATAATGAATACTGCGGAACCGAGTTGCGGGCGTTCTCAGATTTGTACACAGCGAGGCAGGGGTGTCCAGTGATGTATTTTTTGTTTTAATGTGCGTGATAGTGATTGCCGCAGTTACGTGCGTTTTCAGATTCATGCACAGCGAGGTAGGGGTGTCCAGTGATGTTTTTTTGGTTTTAACGTGCATGATAGTGATTGCCACGGAAGCGAGTTACGGGCGTTCTCAGATTCATGCACAGTGAGGTAGGGATGTCTAGTGATTTTTTTATTTTAACGTGCATGATAGTGCTTGCCGCAGAACCGAGTTACGTGCATTTTCAGATTCATGCACAGCGAGGTAGGGGTGTCCAGTCATGTTTTTTTTGGTTTTAACGTGCGTGATAGTGATTGCCGCGGAACCGAGTTACGTGCGTTTTCAGATTCATGCACAGCGAGGTAGGGGTGTCCAGAGATGTTTTTTTGGTTTTAACGTGCGTGATAGTGATTGCCGCGGAAGCGAGTTACGTGCGTTTTCAGATTCATGCACAGCGAGGTAGGGGTGTCCAGAGATGTTTTTTTGGTTTTAACGTGCGTGATAGTGATTGCCGCGGAAGCGAGTTACATGCGTTTTGAGATTCATGCACAGCGAGGTAGGGGTGTCCAGTGATTTTTTTTTCTTCTTGTTTTAACGTGCGTGCCGAGGAACCGAGTTACGTGCGTTTTCAGATTCATGCACAGCGAGGTAGGGGTATCGAATGATTTTTTTTTTCTTTTTACGTGCCTGGTGGTGATCGCTGAGTTACAGACGTTCTCAGATTCATGCACAGCGAGGTAGGAATATGTCCATTGATTTTATTTATTTATTTATTTTTATTTATTTATTTTTTTTTTGGTTTTCCATCGCATCTTTCGTTTCCCATTTCATTACTTTCAGTGGAATGATCTAAATTCATAACGGGGGTTTCTGGTAGCAAGAGGCGTTTGCACGTCCGAGTGCAGTTGGTAGTTTTTTAAAGTGGGGGAAAAATAAGCGAGTTCAGTTAGTAGTCGCCCATTAAGTGATGCAGTCAGGACATTGAGGCTCCTGATCTAGTTTAAACAACCGTAAATTACCTAAAGTTTGGAAAGTCGTGGGAATTCATTCTAGATTATTTTTTAAACTTTCATAAATAAGACATCATTTGCTTCTTTCAATAAACTTTTTTTTATTCTTTAACTGGACCATTTTAAGGATAAAATCAGCGTTAGAGAAAAGCTAATGAATTATGAAACTAAGTATAAAATCTAATGGAATGACTATTGTGTGTATTGTAAATATTTTGTAATAATTATATGCATGAGAAGTGCATTCTTACTTAATTTAATTTAAATAAAACTTGCTAATATTGAATTAAAAATTTAAAACTAAGTGGAGAAAAAAAAATCTGTTTTATTTTTTGTTATTTTAGGAACTTGTTGAACAAAACCGCAAGAAAAAAGAAGCTGAACAAGCCAGAGAAAAAGCTGACATCCAGTATCTGAAAGATATTGAAACTGGTCGTTTCAAACTTGTGGAAGAAGAACGCAGGAAATTTCTCAGCGAACATGCAAAAGAATTACTTGGTTATTTGCCAAAAAAGGTTTTTCGAGACAAAGATGAATTAGAACGTCTTGGAGAAGAATTCAAGAAATTCTACTCCCGAAAAAATTGCAGCACTTTATATCAATATAATGAATGACTTTTTTTGTTTCTTTATTCAGCTTATTCTTATTCTATTCGTTTTTGTAAATTCATCAAAACAAAATTATACTGTCCATTTCAATGAAAACTGATTTTTTATTATCTTAGCGTAGCAAAGACTAATATACAGTGGTATAAAATTTCAGGCGCATATATACCTACGGGCGACTACTAACTGCACTCGCTTATTTTTCCCCCACTTTAAAAAACTACGTGAAAATAATTCGTGACGATATAAATTCCATGATAAAGTTTTCATTAAATCAAACCAATGTGTTTCAGCTGCAGATACTGTAACAAATAACGTTGGAAGTCCAAACTGTCTTATAGCCGCAAAACAACGTTTTTTCTCTTTTTCCCAATGAGGGGGAGGTGTGCCTTGGGGGGGACTCATGTCAAAGGTGTGCCTTGGGGGGGACTCATGTCAAAGTTGGGCCTTGGGGGGACTCATGTCAAAGTTGGGCCTGGGGGGGATTCATGTCAAAGTTGGGCCTGGGGGGGGACTCATGTCAAAGTTGGGCCTGGGGGGGGGACTCATGTCAAAGTTGTGCCTTGGGGGGACTTCATTCAATAAATCCCCATTCAATAAACCGACTGAAATAGGCCCTTAGCACTATTAAGAGTGACGTATAAAAATTCGACAACGCTGTACCGACTGAAATAGGGGTACCTTGGGGGGGACTCATGTCAAAGTTGTGCCTTGGGGGGACTTCATTCAATAAATCCCCATTCAATAAACCGACTGAAATAGGCCCTTAGCACTATTAAGAGTGTATTATAAAAATTCGACAACGCTGTACCGACTGAAATAAGGGTACCTTGGGGGGGACTCATGTCAAAGTTGGGCCTGGTGGGGGGACTCATGTCAAAGTTGTGCCTTGGGGGGACTTCATTCAATAAATCCCCATTCAATAAACCGACTGAAATAGGCCCTTAGCACTATTAAGAGTGTATTATAAAAATTCGACAACGCTGTACCGACTGAAATAGGGGTACCTTGGGGGGGACTCATGTCAAAGTTGGGCCTGGGGGGGACTCATGTCAAAGTTGTGCCTTGGGGGACTTCATTCAATAAACCGACTGAAATAGGCCCTTAGCACTAATTAAGAGTGACGTATAAAAATTCGACAACGCTGTACCGACTGAAATAGGGGTACCTTGGGGGAATCATGTCAAAGTTGTGCCTGGGGGGGGGACTCATGTCAAAGTTGTGCCTTGGGGGGACTTCATTCAATAAATCCCCATTCAATAAACCGACTGAAATAGGCCCTTAGCACTAATTAAGAGTGTATTATAAAAATTCGACAACTGTACCGACTGAAATAGGCCTCTAGCACTAAAAATCAATATATGCAATGGGTACAAGAAAAGTGCACATTTTTAATGTCTTCATACTTTTTGTCATTAAAAATAGAAATTCACTTAAAGTGGAACCAATTTGGACATGTATCACATCCAATACTTTTGAAATTATCATTTTCTTCATCACTTATTAATGTAACTTCGCATGAAGCACATTTTTCTTTTTTGCTTTCTCATCTTCATCATCAATTTCCCAAGGTTTCTTCTTTTCCTTTGCTTTCTCATTTTTATTTTTTCTTCGTTCCTCCTTGCGGTTGCGTTTTGAAGTTGCTAGACGTTTTTCTTCTTTCTCCCTTTCTTTATTTTGATTATTTTTAACTAACATTTTCTCATCATTGCAATTTTCATCCTCAACAGGTATGAGGATACCATTTTCACCAATACTATAGATTCCTGGTTCAATACTATCAAGGTTATCTATTTCTTGTGTTAAATTATTAAAATCTTCAAAGTTATTTTCAATTTCATGAATTTCAAATTGAAATTCTGAAGCAGCTGCTTTCCTATAGTTTATTCAACGAAAGAAGAGAACGAAACTAAATAAAAGGGTTGCACAAAAATAGCCAAGAAGGTTCACTTTCAGCCGAAATCCCCAATTTGGAGAATTTAATTTTTTTTCCTTACTTAAATGTTTTTTTTTTTAATTCTCTTCTTCACTGGACTCAAAGAACTTTTCTCACTCTCCATTATGGTAAAATACGAAATCACACGAAAAAATTATCAAATTTAACAATCAGACAATAGCACGAGCAAAACAGTGCAAATAAAGAAAAAAAAAAGAAATTCACACTTTCTGTTTGGCACTCCTGGCAGAATGCCAGGTTTTTCAACGCAGCCAAACCGCACGTGCGTTTATTTAGTTTCGTTCTCTCGATAAAATGAATGGACTATAATTTCTTCAATTATCACTTCAGCATTCACTCCTCGTCTTAATAAATTTGATTCTATAGCTTGAATAACATTCTCTGCAACCTCAAAATGCTTACTGGGAAGTTTGCAAGCAACAGTAGATCGTTCACATTGACTGGTAAATTTTCAAGTAGGTAGGTAGGTAGGTTGGAACTGAGCTTTGTGCTATGCCAACACAGGCAGCTTAAGCTCGAAAGACACAATCAGGAGAGGAAGGCCAGAGCCTGGACCAAGATTAATTACGGGTAGAGAGTTCACGTTTGGAGAACTGTGATGATGAATGCCATGGGAAGAACTAAAAGCAGCAGTCATGATGTTGTCATAAGAGGGATAGGTATTGACATTTAGAGCAGATAGGAGATTGCGCCGAGGAATGTTCAGACGAGGACAATGTAGAATATGTTCCGGCGTCTCATGATCGTAGCAGAATCTACAGAGCGGAGAGAATGAAAGTTTGAGGCGGTAAAGCTATTTTGATGAGTGATGATCGTTTTGGATCTCCAACGAGCCATAGTAACGTCCATCATCCGGGAGGCAGACCAGATGGGAAAGTTCCTGGTTAAGGAAAGGTGAGGGAAAGAGGTCGCGTAATCGCAGTTCATCCATGCATAGTCGTTTTCGATAAACCAGGCATTCCTGACATGCGTCCGCAGATCTTCCGGAGAAATCCAGGGAGGAGAGTAACAAGTGTACGGGCAAGTATTGGCGAGTTCATCAGCCTGCTCGTTCGGGTAGATTCCTTTGTGACCCGGGCACCAAATAAGGGTAATCTTTTGGTCGTGATGGTTGCGAGCGCGGATAAAGGATAGAAGGAATAGAATGACCTTTGGAGATTGAACTGACCAAGCGCTAAGCGCATTAAGAGCTGAAAGACTGTCGGATAATACAAAAATATTGGAGAAGCCGGAAGGGAGTTTAGAGAGAGCGAGACAGATGGCCAGGGCCTCAGCTGTAAAGACGGAGTTAAGATGCGGGACCAGAGAAGCAAGAGAAACAGAGGACTCTATGTCGACAGCCGCAATCGCAGTCCGATTAGCATCTTTAGAGGCGTCGGTGGCGAAAATTGAGCAAGGGGGGAAGAGGAGCGCCAGCTGCACCAAGCTTTAACAATATCCTGACCAGAGATAGCCGTGTTCTGGAACGGCAGGCCTTGCGTAATAACCTGAAAATTCAACGTATTAGGGAGAGGGGGCCAAGAAAAGTGGATAACTTGACTAAGGGGACAATGGAGGGAATCCTGCAATTCTTGTAGGGTTTCCACCACTTCCACTCTGTAGGCTGGGAAGTCAGAGAAGTGCGCACGAAAGCTCCGAGACGAAGGCCAGGAGGCGAAGCAAGCAGCCAAAGCAGGAATTGTTTAGTAAGTAGAGAGAGACGACTGGTGATACTTGGGACCGCAGCTTCACGACGGAGGACAGGAATTGGGGTCCACCGAGGAAGACCAGTAGAAGTTCTGATAGCAACATTATAAATAACCTGAAGTTTCCGGAGGGAGGTCGGAGGAAAATCAAAGAAAAGTGAAGCACCATATTCCAGCAGACTGCGAATGAGAGCATTGATGATCTTAATCAGGTGGTTGCTGTTGATGCCTCGCGAGCGGCCAGCAACAGCTTTCACATAGTTAAGCCGACGAAGGGCTTTAAGTTTCAGAGTAGCAAAATGGTGGGAGAAGGTGAGGGTGCGCGTGAACCAAATTCCCAGAATTTTTACGTGGAGGCTCCAAGAGATGTCTAAGTCAAACAGTTTTAACGGAGGGCTGGGGTCTCTGCAGCGGGTGAAGTTTATAGCAGAGCATTTGTCCGGAGCAATAGTGAGCATGGTAGAGACACACCCAGTTTGGATTCTGCTGAGGGTATCCTGGAGTTTGCGACGAGACCTCTCTTCGTCAGGACCGAGAGCGTAAGCAAGAATGTCATCAGCGTATATAGTCATATAGACACCATCCTCCAGAGTCTCTGTAATATTAAGCAGGTAAACAATAAAGAGAAAAGGAGAGAGTACCGAGCCTTGCGGAACCCCTTTGGAGCAAAGGCCGACCTGGGAGAGGACTTTCCAACGAATTTGGATCTGCCTGTGAATCGTGAAAGACGCCAGCCAGAGGCCCATTTTCCCCCTGATACCATGGCAGGCAAGCTTATAGACGAGAATGTCGGGTTAAACGGAGTCATAGGCGGATTTGACGTCCAGACTGACGGCGGCTGCAAACCAGTGGTTGGACCTGGCAGTCGAGATGTCATGGAGGAAAGTACAGAGAGCCATGGTACAGTCTCTCGTAGGAATAAAACCGAAATGATTCCCATGGAAAAGCTTCCGCTGTCCAGCCCAAGAAAGAAGCCTGCGAAGTATCATGCGTTCAAAGAGTTTGCAAACTACAGAAGTAAGGACGATCGGGCGATAGGAGCTCACAAGATGGGAAGACTTTCCAGGTTTGCGAATGTGGACAATTGTCGCCAGCTTCCAGGAGGGAGGAAGGTCCCCAGACTCAAAGGAGCGGTTGAAGGTGTCTAGTAGGGATTGCAGATGATTAATGGAGAGGCTTTTCAGGAGTTTCACAGAGATTCCATCCGCACCAGGGGCAGTCGGGCGTGCGTGCTGAAGAGCATGCGTCAGTTCGTCGTAGGAGAAGAGGGCGTCAAGGTCTTTATCGCCTACACCTAAGTCGTAGGGGATGATACGCTCTTGTTCAGTCTGAGAAGTGAAGCAGGAAAGCTTGTGCTTGGGAGGAGGCCGAAGCAAGGGGTGAAGGATTTCTTATAATGTTGTCACCCTGGACAGTGTTTTTATTAGAAAGTCTTTTGAGGATCTTGAAAATTGTCTTGCTGGAGCTACAGTTCCGGCAAAGATTGTCCCAAAAACGCCTAGAGGCCTGCTTTAAATAACGACGAAGCTTGGCGGCGTACCGTTTGTATATCAGCCAAACGTCCCTGGAACAGGTGGAGCGAGCGAGACGTAGATGCTTACGCTTTTGGGCTAATAAGTGGTAACATGTAGTGTCCCACCAAAGGCAGCTGGGACGATAGGGACTACGTTGGTAAGTTTGAGTGGCGACGATAGCTTGAGAGCAGGCATTTTAGCTTGAGAGCAGGCCAGTCTTATGAAGACTTCCTCAAAGTCTTCATAAGACTGGTTGGGAAGCTGGGCAAGGCTGTTGAGAACGGCGCCAGCTTTGGACCAGTGAGTGCGCCGGCAATTATAGCCGGTGTCGGAGTGAGAGAGATTGGAGATGAGAAGGATGGGGTGATGATCGGAATCGTAGACGTCAGGGTGAATGTAAAACTTGAATAAAGAGAAGAGAGAAGGTGACATCATGGTGAGGTCCAGAAGAGATGAAGAGCCACTGAAAATGGTACGAGTCGGGGAGTCAAGGTTCAAAATGCACAAGTTTTGTGCGCTGATCCACTCTAGCATTTGCTGAACTCTGAGAGGAATGGGGGGAGGGTGACGATTTAAGAGGTTTATGTTAAAGTCGCTAAGGAGAATAACTGAAGAACCCTGCGAGGCGATGACATCAGACAGGCAGTCTTCGAGAAGAATCCCGGTTGGAGAATATATGTTTAAGATTAAAGTCCAAGTATGATGAAAGAAGACGTAAAGTCCTAGAGCTTTGAAATCTTGGATAGGACAGGGGGAAGATCAACTTTGAAGGAAGCAAACGAAGAATGGACAGCGGTCAGAAGTCCACCCCCACGGGAGATCAGCCTATCAGCTCTGTAGGTAGTCGTATGGGGGAAAGAAACAGTGTCTGTAGGGTTAAGAAACGTTTCCTGTAGCATATTATATTAGCATTTAAAGCTGGTGAAACCTTGAGCCAGTGGCCATTCGAACGAAAAACCACGGCAATTCCCCTGCAACAGGAAAGAAGACACACTCAAAAAAAGAACGAAGAAAAAAAAAGAGGGAAGCTCTTCTCGGTAAACGAAGAAAAGAAGAGAATGGCCGTGAGCAGAAAGTCCTGACCACAGAGATTAAGTCCTTGGCGGAATGAGATTGACCGGAGGGTGAAACTCAGAACCGTCTTGGGAACCTGATAGCGGAATGTCCATAGGACAAGTGTCTTTTTGGTTGGGCTCCGTGGTACGAGGTTTTTTTACTTCTGAGTATCTCTGAGAGCACAGAACCAGTTGATTTATGCCCTTTTTTAGTTTGAGATTCCTGAATGCACTCCAGTAGGAGTGATTGTGTAGCGGACAGGAGAATAGTTTGAAATGAGTTTGTGAGCTCCATGCATATCGCCTGAACCATTTTTGTAAACTGTGAAGTAATTTCCTGGAGGGCTGAAAGTCTGTTCTGGTGACCATATCGGGAGGGCTGCAAGTAACCACAGATGCAAAAGACCTGTTAGATGAGACTTCCTTGTCAACAAAGCGACGCCGTTGAGAGACAAGTGGTTTTGACACTTGAACTTTTGGAGTCGGGCCTCTCGCTGATAGCTAGGACAATACTTATCATTTGCTGGATGGGCATTTTTACAGTTGATACATTTGGGTGAGGGAGCCGTGCATGGGTCATTGTGAGTTTCACCGCAGGTGATGCACAGTTTGTTACTCAGACGGCAAGCCTTAGTTGAGTGATTATAGCGATGACAGTTTAGACACTGTCGAGGTCTATCAATGAACAGCGATATTCTGTGTAGTTGGAACCACAGCTTGACTTCCGAGGAGAGATGAGTACCTAACAACGTTACTAGAACAGTCAAAGAGGGGAGTTCGGTGCCTTGGGACTTCTGGACAAACCGGCGAACCTCAAGTGTATGTAGACCTTGCTCAGCGAGTTCCTCCGCAATATCCTTGCATGAAAAAGAAGCGTCAATATTATGCAAAAGGAAGCGTGTGGTGACAGTCTCCGTTTGTATAAACGATTCTACTGGAACACCAAGTAGAGTTTCTATGCCTAAAGCGTTTTGAGCCACTTCTGTTGATTTCGTGGTTAGCTGGATTTAGCCTTGACGGGTTATTTTAATATTATCAATGTTATCTTTATGAACCAGCTTAGAAGCCAACTCCTCCTTCAGTTGGCGGGGGTGGGTGCGGGGAAAGCTACCGGTCTTAGGCGTAATAAAAAGAGATATATCGGTACCGTTTTGTAAAGCAATAGACAAATTGTCATTAAAATTGGCAGCATTGCTAAAGAAATTAGCATGAGGTGGCGACTCTGACTGAGAGCGCACGTTTGCCATTAAAGCATCAGTTTTTGTTGTCATGCGCTGATGACAACCAAAGAAAACAAACTAACAACCAGAGAAACTAGTTGGCATAGGTGGACTCTGCTCAGTTCCCCATCATATTTATGTTCTCATAAATTTCTAGTGCAAGACATTTTATAATCATGTTAAAAGAAATTAATTTGACCAAAGCTTGGTACAGTGACAGAATGAAATCCCCGCCTAATAGGCTATCCACCGTTCACTTCGATATATTTATCTTATTCTAATCTATTAATTTTTTTTTTATCAGGGTCAATTTCGTTGTTTAGTTTTCATGCTACTATTTCCAATGCAATAAACCTCAAAATTCATATTTATATGAAAAATTTACAATTTCGCTATGTTGATAAAATCGTAAATTACGACTAATTTACGAAATTTTCCTATTAGAATATTTGTATTCAATCATGTCCAAACAAATATAAAAATTTTGAAGTTGTCTAATGTATTTATGATCCTCAAAATGGAAGTTTATGCTCAAATTTGCCTCATTCTGACATGCTAAGTAAATCGTAAATTCCAAATAACTTACGAATTTTTTAAATTGGAAAAATCATAGTCTGTGATATTCATGCCAGTTTCCTAAATAATATTTCGAAAGTGGTTTGACATCTCTACGATGAAAATATCCCTCAAGATTCACGTTTATGTGAAATTTTGCTCTATTCTGCCATGTTAAGAAATTCGTAAATTTCCAATAACTTACGAAATTTTTATATTGGAAAATTCATAGTCATTAATGTTCATGCCAGTGTCCTAAATAATATTTCAAAAGTAGTCTGACATCTTTACGATGAAAATATCGCTCAAAACTGACGTTTATGTGAAATTTTGCTCTATACTGCCATGTTAAGAAATTCGTAAATTTCCAATAACTTGCGAAATTTTCAAAGTAGCATATTTATAGTTACTGATGTTCATTCCGGCATCAAAACTGATATTTTAAAACTGGTCTGACATTTTTACAGTAAAAAGTTTCCATTTAATGCACGTTTAAGTGAATTTTTGTCCTATTCTCCCATGTTAAGAAAATCGTAATTTTCGAATAACTGCTGAAGTTTTTAAATTCGAATGTTGCAAATGAATAGGGTTCTTGCCAGTGTCGAAAGTAATATTTTAAAACTGATCTGACCTCTCTGAGACAATTTGTTCTTGAGATATCGTGTACACAGACTAACAAACTAACGGACTAACCCACTAACCCACTAACAGACTAACACACTAACAGACAGACACCATACAAATTTTGTCATTTTCGGATTCCTCACACCTGGAAACGTGTAAAAAAGACAAAAAACCGAGGTCGAAAATTTTCACGATTACCTAAGTTCCCCATACCTATAGTATGATGGGGAACTAATAAGTTAAAAAGGGTAAAGCAAGAGGAAATACCGGAACACTGGCAGGGAAATGCGGTATAACAGAATGAAAACCCAGACTTGGCACAAAATAACTAAAGAAAACCTGGAAAAGCAGCAGCAGAAGCACGAGCACAATAGCAATGGCGACCAAAGCAGACCGCGAAGAGATGAGTTGAGGAGACGAGCGACTTACCACCTACCTCCTCCCCAGGCGAAAAAAATCGTAAATTTTCAATAACATTTTGTATGCATTTACTGTAATCTACAGCATCTGGTGTCATGGGAAAGAGTCCACATTTCCTAGAACTATTTTTAATTGTCTCCTTAAGAAGTTCTATATCTTTCAATAAGCTTGACAAAAGAGGGCAAAATGTAACTTTAGTAAGAACAGAATTTATGTTTTCTGTTTTATTCAGCCAATCTCTCACAGTCTTTTTCAACCCGCACTTTAAAGGTTTAAATACACTCACATGTGCAGGCTGAATTATGTGAGTAGAATTAGGAGGTAATGCATATAGAATGATTCCATTATTTCCACAGAATTCACTTAACTCCATGGTAAGATAAGTTTTGTGTCCATCCACAAATAAAGGAATATATATATACTTTTAAATCTAATTGTTTTCAACCCACTAGTTAACTCCATTTGCAATATACTCAAAAAATATTTGGCTTTTCATCCAACCAGTATCAGATCTGCCAAGAAATCAGTCAGATGGCATACTGTTTATAACTTCTTTAGGAGGTCGAACATATGAAAACACTACCAAGGGGGAAGGATCGCACCACTTGCAGAAAATACAAGTAAAAATCTAATAGTTTCTTTTGTTTTTCCATCCTTTTGGTGCAATTACTTTACCAGTTTTAGGACACATGCTAAAAGATGTTTCATCTCCATTTAAAATACGGTTTAGATCCTGGAGAATGTCTAAATTGTTTTGTTCACGTAAAAATCTCTCTAGTTCACTAAACCATTTTCTAATAGATTGTTCAGTAACTATACCTCGTCCTTTTGAAACAGCTTGCGGTTTTCTTTGCTGTAGACCAGGATTTCTCTTCAAGAACAAATTGTACCACTTTTTACCTGGACGTCTATTTTTAAATGCGGTCTTTCTGTTATCTGAGAGAACAATCTTTTGCACGGTATTTAATAAGTCATCAACTTTTCGTGGAAAACCACATTTTACTAAATCTATTAGCTACTGTACTATTTTTTTCCTCCTCAGCTACAGTAAGAACAGCGTCTGGTCGCATTCGTCGAGGTCCTTCAGGCACTCTACCATGAAGGCGATCTTGTAATGTACCTCTTGGTACATCAAACGTTCTACTAGCAGCTCTAATTGTAAGATTTCCCTGGCGAATTTCATACAGTGCCTTTTCTAAAGCACACTCAGGCTACTGATGTATCGGACGTTTTTAAATGACGTCTTTAAATTTTAAAAGCTACCTGAAAGAAAAAATTTCTTAATGAATCTTGCGTTAAAAAATACAAAAGTTCAATTTTTAGAAAATATTTTATTTGTTTTTATAGAGGCTGAAGATAGAATTTTAAAATTCAGTAGTCAGCCTCTAGTCAGTAGGGTGGCTGACTATGGGAAAATTAATCTGAAAACAAATTTCCAGTAATCAGCCATGGGGGCTAACAACTGGATACGTAATCAAAATATAATATCCTGTGGTCAGCCTCAATTTAATTTAATTAAGCCTAACACATTTATCATAAATGGCTGATTACCAGCTGTATAAAAATACCTATGATTCTCTGCTGATTGCTGGTGATTGGAGATAGGTGGCTGAGCATTGGAAATGCATAATATTCCATTTTAAACCAAAAATATACTAATTTCTAAAGCATTTTATGTTATGGTGGATGATTGTTGGGGGGGTGGCTGAATTTGGGTGCACTTACCCTATATAATAACGATTTGAAATAGACTAAGTTTTATAGTCTGTGGGGTAATGTGAGTAATATGTAAAAAGGGAGCAAAATTGTAGGTAAATTTTTTGGAAAGTGTTAAAAACACTTTCCAAGAAATCTGAAAAGCGTTTTTAACATTTTTTAACAAAGTTTAAAAGTGTTTATGACTTCGGTATGTCTGTCCGCTCTCTAATTCTCGTAAATATTTATAGAATTCTTTGAAACTGATATTGCTATTTAAGTTCACTATGGGATGTTCTCTTCTGAAAATGGAGGAAATACTACGACTGTTTTATATGCAGGGGCACTGAAAGAATTTTGAAGCATTTAGTTCTATGGGAGGTATTTCTATAAACCACTTTTTAATAACTTTATTTTGCACAGATCATAATGAAATTGACATTAATTTTACTTATATATAAAAAAAAAAAAAAAATCTATAGAATATAGTCTGATTAGCATTAATATTTACAGCGCAACACAAACACATGTAGATATTTAAATTGATTAATTAAATAAAACCTTTAAACACTTGCCTCATTATTGGCCGTAAATTTTTCAGCCGGGTACCCGACCGTCCTCAGCGGCAATCCTCTATCTTGAAGTTCTTGAAATGCGTTCACTTGGTGATTCTTTTCATAAGGTGGTGCCACGCACCATCCGGTGCCATTGCTCGCTGTCATTGCACACGTGTAAATTAGTATTGATTTCAATAGATTCACGAAACATTGCATTATTATAATTGTTGTATAATTACGCAATGTTTCGTGAATGTTTAAAGTAAACTGTGTAAAGTTTACACAGTGTTCGTGCGTGCCAGTTTTTCTGCAATCATTTGCCGTACAGAGTCAAACCGTACACGGTAAGCAACATTTGTCGGGTCTTCTATTACTATTATACTCTTTAAAGAATTAAAATTTAAAATTGTAATATCATGTTTAGCATATGTTGTTCGAACAGACAACCTTTACACAATTTTACTTTGAAATATAAAGATATCAAATGCTTTCTGTCGTGCAACGCTCGGAAGACAAACCTTCCAAAAACCGCACGCGTAAACCGGTCTAGCATTTCCTCCAGTTGTTCTTCAGCTCAGTGAACTTGTCCTCATTATTCGAAGACGTTTGGTCACCTTAATTTAAAAGGTAAATGAAGTAATCAGCTGATTCAATTACCTGGAATGACCATGACCGCAATCACAACAACCAAAATACCACAACAACAGTGTTGCAAATGAAAGGAAAGGCATGGCGAGAAGTGTTCGGGTTGGGAATGATACCTCTGTTTTCGATAATTTTTGTTATGTAAATGAGAGACCTGTGGATGATATATCACTTGAATTCTTTTATAAGCCTCACACTATTACACTTTTAACAGTAGCAGTGGGGGCTGTATTATATTCAGTGTTCACCCGGTGAGTTTTGTTATGCATATTTATTTGTATTTTAATTGGTTTGCTATACTCTTCAAGATGTAAAATTTTTTAATAGTTTTTCTCTTCAATTTTACCGTACAATATTTTAGAAGAGATATTATAAAAATATGTGACTCGTATAAAACATATATTATCAAGTTGCACTGTTATTAATTGAAAGTTCCTGCTTTATTTTCATATTTGTTTATTCACAGAAATGACGACAGTTTACAAAATAATATATGGGATGGAGTTCTGTGTATGTGTTTCTTCTTCTTGATTATTAGTGTTTTAGCTTTTCCTAATGGTGAGTTGCATTTCATTTTAATATAGTTAACATTAGTGAAATTATAAATTCTTGGGAATTTATAATTTGAAATACTGCATCTTACGCCGGAGTTTTTATATTATTAAATATCTTATATTTCATGTATAATAGCTTTAAATATAACTGTCTCTTAATTTCTAATAAGAAGTAGCACTAGCTCAGGGTTCCCACGGGTCAGGGAGAACAGGGAAAAGTCAGGGAATTTGAAATTACTGATAAAAGTCAGGGAAATATTAGGGGAAATTGTAAATATTGCTCAAAAACCTGGAAAAATGATGATATAAACCTGGAAAATGCTTTTTGAACATTCAATTTATATCACAAGTCAAGTTACTATGTTGTCTTTTATGTTGCGAGCTATGTTTTGTTTTATACCGTGAGCTATTTTTTATGTCATGAACGAAATTTTGTGACTGGAATTTTCTAAAAATAGACCTGGAAAACCAGGAAAAGTCAGGGAATTTTATTTTTGAAATTGAGTGGGAACCCTGCTAGCTGTTGCAAGCATAGCTATAGCCAAGATTTTTTTTTAAGGGGGGGGGGCATTACACTTCTAATACAAGGTCATCAAAAAAGAATTATATAATGTACATGCACACACAAAGAAAAGCCCATACGTGTACACAATCAGGCCCTAATTAACTTCATGTGTGAGGCCTGGGACACACATACTTTTGTGGACCCATCTCCTTGGGCTTGGACCTGTCGGGTACCCTTTGCCTACGGCCTTGGTTGTGGGGTAGACCCATGATTGTAAATGTTATTTGAACCTTTTAAGAACTGGGTGTTTTTGGTTATTTTTTGGCTTTTGAATGTCTAATATTTAACATTTTTTTCATTGAAATGATTACATAAAAAGGTATACATTTACAAAGCAATAATGCTATTTCTAATCTAAGTATTTAAAGCATTGATTGTATTATATGAATTATTGTGTATAGTTTTGTGAAATGATGATTGTAGAAGATTTAAAAATTTACAAGCAGTGATGCTGCTTATACGCTGTAGTGTGTAAATTACGTGAAAAATTGAAGGCAGGGCGCAAAAAAATTGTGGCGGGAGGAAAAATGGGCTCTACGATACTGCTTGGTGATTTTTTTCAGTTCACCAATTTGGCGTGATTTTGCGGTTTTGTTTCCCGACTTTCCCAAAATGACCAATTTTACGTATTTTAAAATAACTACCTAAAAATAAAGCGTTAAAAGTAGTTTTTCAAAAACTTAAAGGAAAATACAAATAAAAATTTGCACAATTTTCTTAGACAAAAACTAACACATATTAAACATTACAAAACAAAAACAGCCTAAATAACCCAATAGACATAACAAATAAATATATAAATAAAAAACAAGGTTTTTTTTACTTACTCAATTCGGAATTTTTGTAGAAAACAGTGCTTATAATCCTTGGAAAAATGAAGAATAAATCCTCTCTGCAAATTTCAAAGTAACCATGTACACTAAACAAATTAACATAATTTCAAACTCTACTGCAAAGCTTTTTTTAATATATTCAAAATAAATACTATATTCTACAAAACCAATAAATCAGTTTTATATAAAAGAAAAAGCGACCAACTCAATTCACAAATGTGTCTCACACACGTAATCCATGCTCTCACATGTGAAACGAAACAAAAATCCAAATGGCCTACTGTTGCCAAAATTAAAAAAGAAAAACCAAACAAAACATATGTAGTATAAGTAGAGTTGATTTAACGTCACACTACTACTGTGTTATGGGCTATTAACGAGTATCTCAGAGATACGCGTGTAGGTAGGTTGCATTTAGCATCGCACTATACAGCGACGTTTTGCAGCAATCAATAATTACATCTGTACGCTTCGCTTACATGAAAACCAAAACAGACATCACTGGATACCTCACCTGCATTCTGCATGAATCTTTAAAATGCACGAAATTTCGTTTTACAGTGATCAGTAATATGCACGTCTGTATGCTCTACGTACATGAAAAAAAAAAAAAAAAAAATCACTGGATACCTCACCCGCATTCTGCATGAATCATTAAAATTAAAATGCATGAAATTTAGTTTTGCAGCGATCAGTAATATGCATGTCTGTACTCTCTGCATACATGAAAACCAAAAAAAAAAAAAAAATCACTAAATACCTCACCCACATTCTACATGAATCTTTAAGATGCACGAAATTTTATTTCTAAGCAATCAGTGATGTGTACATGAAAAGAAAAAAAAAAATCACTAAATACCTCAACAGCAAACTCCATGAATTTTTAAAATGCACAAAATTTCATTTGGCAACAACTAGATATGCAAAATCACACAGCTTCAAAACATCATGGTCAAGTTACCACATTTCATACGTTGATTGTTCAACAATTGATAAACACGGAGAGTTAGTTAAAAATTACACTTTAAAACATGTAAACATTTTCATTAAAAAAGATATTTTAATTAAAATCATTTAAAAAATTACAAACATATTTAGTCAAAGCTTTTCACCCTATCTGGGCATCATCAGGACATATTAAAATAAAAGTTTGATAAATGCAGCGTGACACATTCACTATATAATGCATAAGCTGGGCGAAAAGCTTTGATTAAATATGTTTGTAAATATTTTAAAATGATTTTAATTAAAATGTATCTTTTTTAATAAAATTTTTTATGTGTTTTAAAGTGTAATTTTTAACTAATTTATTCAATGACACATGCTTTTAAATATCTCTTTATGAGATGTGATTTCCTAAACATGAAGGTTGGAATCTTTATCGGCGATCGGAAACAAGACGCCAAGCAGTATCGTAAAGCACATTCCACCTGTTGTGGGTCTCAGGGGATGTGTAATTTTAATTCTTAAAAAAAATTTCAAACAAACTGGAAGAAATTAAAAAAAAAAAAAAAAAAGCAAATTTTAAAATATATTTCTTGTTTAAAACTGATTTTCCTTATTTTTTTAAAACATTCTGCTCTGAAAAAAAAAAAAAAAAAAAAAAAAATCATTTAAAACTCCATTTTACCATAAAAGAACCAACCCTTAACGATAAACATAAATGAGCGGCTGGCACAAAATCAAAAACAAAGTTTCGACTGCAAGACCAGAAAATAAAGCTCTGATGCAAGAAGATTATTAATAAAAAGTGTACGATACACCAAATCACATCACTTTGTAGCAAATCACCAATGGGTGCCCTCTATCAAAGTTTAGCTGAAATATGAAATTCAAAAAGAAGTCGCAAAACCTTTCTTTCAAAAAATCAAAAACATTTCTATCCAATTCCAATACGATATACCAATCCAATACAATAAACACACACATGGCTAGTGCGAAAAGAAACACAAAGTTCTGAAACATAAAAATGAAGTTCTGATACGAAAAAGTTACCAGTTAAAAGTGCCGATACATTGAATCGCATCACCCTGCTGCGTTCTAAGTTTGTTGAAATAAAACAAAAACAAATGAAATGGATGATTGAACAAGACATTACGTTTGTATTAGGATTCATGCAACTTTATTATTAAGAAAACCTAAGTATTAAAAAAAAAGCAATATGTTTGCTGTGTTAGGCAAAAAATTAAAATATTTTTGCTAATGTCAGAATGTTATTACAGTATGGAACCGTTTATCCAGAGTCCAGTTATCCGGAATTATATTTTCAGCAACTAAATTCCAATGCATTAATTTATTATTATTTTTTAGATAATAATGGTTTAACATTGTAATCTGAAAGAATTAAATGTAAAAAAAATATTTAATAAATAATAATTCCATTTAATTTTGTTATATTTATTTAAAAGTAGTATTTAAATATTTGGCAAGGGGTGTAAGTTAAAGGTCATAATGGACAATATAAACTGAAAAGATAGCTTTTAGTTCTGAAAAACGTCGAAAGATGGCTCCACTGCACAATATAATAAAGGTGACAATTTTATTTATTTGGAAAGGGTTGGGTGAAATGGGAGTAATTGGCCTGAATTTTATTTTTATGTAACTGAATTTTATTTTTATTATTTTATTTATTCTCAAGAACAAATAGTCACAGAGAAGTCAGATCAGTTTTAAAATATTACTTTTGACACTGACAAGAACCCTATTCATTCGAAACATTTGAATTAAAAAACTTCGTAAGTTATTATAAATTTGCGATTTTCTTAACATGGGAGAATAGGGTAAAATTTCACTTAAACGTCCATTAAGTAGAAAATTTTTACTGTAAAGATGTCAGTACAGTTTTAAAATATCAGTTTTGAATTCGGAATGAACATCATTAATTATGAACATGCTACGTTGAAAGTTTCACAAGTTATTTGGAATTTACGAATTTCTTAACATGGCAGAATATGGCAAAATTTCACATAAACGTCAATTTTGAGCGATATTTTCATCGTAAAGATGTCAGACCACTTTTGAAATATTTAGGACACTGGCATGAATATTATTGACTATGAATTTTCCAATATAAAAATTTCTTAAGTTATTGGAAAGTTACGAATTTCTTAGCATGGCAGAATAGAGCAAAATTTCACATAAACGTCCATATTGAGGATCATAAATATATCAGACAACTTCAAAATAACATTTATGGTACTTGTTTGAACATGATTGACTACAAATTTTCAAAAAAGGAAAATTTCATAAGTTCTTCGTAATTTAAGATTTTATCAACATTGCGAAATTGAAAATTTTTCATATAAGGAATTTTGAGGATTATTGTATTGGAAATAGTAGCATGAAAACTAAACAATGGAATTGACCCTGATAAAATAAATTAATAGGTTAGAATAAGATAAATATATCGAAGTGAACGGTGGATAGCCTATTAGTCGGGGATTTCATTCTGTCACTGGTCAAATTTATTTCTCTTAACATGATTATAATATGTCTCGCACTAGAAATTTATGAGAACATACATATGATGGGGAACTGAGCAGAGTCCACCTATGCCAACTAGTTTTGTTTTTGAAGGCTCTAATTTAGAGTTTTTATCTTTGAGTCACAATCACCTCTGCTTTATTGCACATAAATATTGTGCTATAATAAAATAATTCTGTTTGAAAATATTATAGGATGAGTTTGAAGTTTCCACTGTTATATGCAATGCATGCTTTACTCAAATGGATCATGGATTGGTAGAAATGCTGAAAAATATTTGTTTTTGCTTGGATGTCTGCAGCAGTGTAGATAATTTTTGCAACCAGATTCATTTCTGACTGGTGATTCGTACTTAACATCTTTCAGTGCATCTCAAATGAAAAAGAAATGTATGCTGCTTAAATCTGTATAGCATGAGGGCCAAGCAACCAGTCCACTTCGTTCAATCCATTGTTGACAAAACATTGCATTCAAATGGCTCCAAACACATGTCCTATAATTTGGAACCACTCCATCATGTTGGAACCACATTTGGTGTCTGACATTTTTTGGTATCGAAGTTAGGTAAACCTGGTAAGACATCTTTCAAAAATATGAGATGCTTTACTGTTGTTATAAATGATGGCAAAAATAAAGCCCGACTACACAGTTGCTGACTAAATCAAATCAACTCAAACATTGACCAAGAAGTGACGTTGTGCATCATGCGGTCTCACATCGTGGAGGCACCCACGAAGAGAGGGGGAAATCAAACAAATATATCATAACTTTATACTACAACTCCCGTCTCGCATTATTTACTCATATTGCCCTTTCAGCATTCGATATTTTTGGAGTAAAAACTGCTCATTTTTTTAATATACTTTTTTTTTCTGTTCTTTTCTTTATTAAACAATTGAGATAACTTGCTCAATAAACTAATATTGTTAGGTTTTTTTGAAAACTAAACATTTTTCAAAGATAATACAATTGTTTTTGCTTTTGATTGCATCCAGAAAAGGGAATCAAATAAAACTATGTGCATATTTGTTGTGTATAGTTTTATTATTATTTTTATTTTTAAGGAACTTTTATTAGAAGTAAAAAAAAAAAAAAAAAAAAAATGTTGCAAGTTTAAAAAATATTCAATAAAAGTTACAAAATTATATATTTTTCTTTTAATTAATATATATATATGTAACATAACATGGATCCATATCATTAAGAGAGTTGGTATTCCAGTAAAGTGAGCATCTTAGAAAGGATGAAAAGTCCATCAGATTAACTAATAATCCTTTATTAAATTCAAGATGCAGTCTTGACCTGAAGTTAGACATCCTGAGCGTCATATGTCCTGAAACCACGCCGATGGTCGGCGATTATCTAGCCGCGGGACCCCAAAGGGCCGTGGGTTCCCGTAATTAATTTTACATAATGAAGTATTAATTAATGTGGATTTATTAAGCAAGTGAATATCGGAAAAAGCCACGATTTCTCATGCATTTAATTATATATATATTTCTTGCTTTCTCTTTTGCCTTTTCTTGTCTTTTCTCCTTTTTTCTCTTTCTTGCATAAGAGAAGAACTCTATGAAATGGATGCTTTTACTTGCTGAAAATGCATTTTACCTATAGATTTTGATGTGAAAGTATTCAGCATTCATGAAAAGCATCCATCAAAGAGTATTCAAATTTAAACACTGTTAATATATATATATAAAATAAAATAATGGTGGTAATAATAATAATAAAAAAAAAAGTTATTCAGGAGCCTCAAAACACAAAATTTTACCAAAAACTTAGTTTTAAAAATTCTACTTAAATTTTTTTTAATAATAGTTAAAGATAAAATTGCCGAAATTTTATAAACTTTTTTAAATGTTTATTTGCATACTTTTATCCTTGAAACAAAAGATTTTTTGCTTCTAATAAAAATATTTGCTAAAGTAACCAAAATATCCTCAACAAATATGCATGTAATTTTAATTTTTTCCCTAATCTGTGTGAGCAATAAAACTCCAAAAATTAGTTTCTTTGAAATATGTTCAGTTTTTGGCAAAACCAAGCAATTTTAGTTTATTTAGCAGTTATCTCAATTGTTTGATAGAAAAGGAACAGAAAAAAAAGCGACTTTTCACAGAATGGCGATTGAACTGAAAACGATATTAGTGACTTATTTGAAGGGGGATAGTTGTATAAAGTTATGATACGTCCATTTACATCCCCGTCTTCCTTTCCAATTTATCTTTCATCAAAATGTAATAAGACTTATTTTGTTACAAATTTTGTGTTTCTTAAGATTTTTTTTTTTTTTTTTCAAAAACAAAAAGTTCATTTTTTTAATAAACTGATTTTTTGAAGGGGACCTTTTTTACAAATTTGGGTAAATGCACAAAGAAATTTTGGTGAGAAGTTTAAATATTTGGATTCAGAGACCTCCCAAAAACATAAAGTAAGCCAATTTCCAGAACTACCATGATTTTTTACAGGTAAGGTCCCAATGCAGTCTTTATTGCCTGTCGTTATTATGCTTTATCTTAAGTATATATATATTATTTAAATTTCTGTGAGAAGGATAAAAATGTTTTGAATTGTACTTGTTAATTATCTTAATCACAATAAAAATAGATATTTGTGATTAATTTGAAATAATTGTAACGTTATCCTAAATAATGTTTTGGAGATAATATCAAATGTATATTGAATAGGTTTTTTTCTAGTTTCTCTTATTTACGCTACAGATGTATAGTTTATTTCTTTGTCTCTTTGCATGTTTAAATAATATCAGGTTGCTGTATTTCATTTTAATTACTGGGGGAATTTCGCCAAAGTATTTTATTAGCTTTTGAAATTTTTTCTTGTCACTCAAGCATCTCTATTAATTTCAGGTCCTTTTATTAGGCCTCATCCTGCAATTTGGAGATTAGTGTTTGGTAAGTAAATATAATTAATCTTGTGATTTTTTTTTTAATTGATATAAGATTTCTATCTGTGTGTGTGCTATATTCTGTTACAAATGATCACAAAATATAGATATTTGATTTGAAATATATACAATTTTTCATATTTTTATTATGAAAAAAAAAAAGTTTTTATTAGCTATCTTTAAAAATAAGAAAACAAAATATTGGAAAACTAGAAGCAAAACTTCAGTAAAAATTCCCAAAGTTTTAAAAGTATTCAATGTTGATACAATTTTTTTTCATAAGTATATACATATTTAAAATTATTTTAAAGCTGCTGATTGTTAAACACTGTGAAAAGCTTCTAAAAATTTTTCTGGAATATTGATAGATTCTTAATGTCTTGCTTTCTCATTTTTCATGCATTTTTTTTTTTTTTTTTTAATTTACTTTTTAATGTAAATATAAAATTTTAAATGTAATGTTTTCTTAAATGCTTGCCAACAAAATTTGTTCGGGTATTGAAGTAAAAATGTCAAAATTTTCAATGCTTATTTTAATAGATAAATATTTTTAAAACATAACATAATTTGCATATATTTTTTCCTATAATAATAATAATGTAAAAAATCATACTTAAATACAGGTAAAAATTATAATTAAAGTTGGCTTTCTGCATTTTGCCTGCCCAAGGGGTTAAACAGATACAAATTTTAAAAATCATTCAATACTAATTATTGAAATGAAAAGTATTTTAATTTGAGAGGGGGAAAAAATGCTTATTTATAGTTTATTTTTATTTAGATTAATTTATATAGTTCTTAATGTTTTGTAGAACTGTTGTATCTCAAGGAACTGGGGCGATTCAAATACACAGACTTCTGTTTACAAAAAAAAAAAAAAAAAAGAGGCTTTTATCTTTATGCATGCCCTTTTCTTGCACCCATATTTTGAATGCCAAATATTAGAACACATAGCTTTATAAATAGTAAATAAGAGGGAAAAACTTTATATTTAAAAAAAAGCCTACTTTATTTCACTCTTGGTCCCATTTGGTCAAGCACCCGACCATCTTCAGGAGAGATCAATCATGTTCTGCTTTTTCATCTTCCAGCTTCTTTCAACATGTTGCGCCACCTGTCGACTATCTGCTCATTCGTCTGGCGATCATTGCAAGCTTGCTTGTTGGCCATGATTTTGACTATTTCGTGTATTGCGGCATATTTATAATTGTTATAGTTGGCTAGTTTTCTAATGTTATTAAAATCAATATTTGTGTTTTGTTCACATTTCGTTTCAGTTAAAACTGTAGTCATTTTTATGTTCTTCAATTAGATTAGTAATTTTTCTTTTAGTCATACCAATGTAATCTCCAAGGTAATTTTTTTTTTTTTAATATCAAATATGATAAAATAACTACAGCTTTAACCAAAACGAACCACGAACAAAATATAAATATTGATTTTGATAACATTAGAAAATTAGCCAACTATAACAATTATAAATATGCCTCAATACACAAAATAGTCGAAATCATGACCAACAAGCAAGCTTGCAATGATCGCCAGACGAACGAGCAGATAGTCGACAGGTGGTGCAACATGTTGAAAGAAGCTGGAAGATGAAAAAGCAGAACACGATTAGTCTCTCCTGAAGATAGTCGGGCGCTCGACTGAATGGGACCTAGAGTGAAATAAAGTAGGCTCTTTTTAAATATTTTAAATATTAGAACACATTTTCTATAATTCTAAATTCTACATTTTCCGAGAAGTTACAAAACATGTAGGTTATATCTCAGGTTATATTGTGTATCATCAAACGAAACTTGATGTGTGAGATAGTCCGTAATTTAAGGGGAATGTATATCTCAGGTTCTATAGTGTATAATTAAATAAAACTTGATATGTAAGAAGGTCATTATGAGACATTATACTGGTTCAATTTGAATGCTTATTGTCCAACAGGTGACGCTGCTATACAGCGATTTCCACTATTTAAGGTAAGGCTATATCAGGAACTAGTGCACAGAATTGCATATCAATTTATATGTAGATGCACCTTGACATAAATTAGTGCCTGTCAACTTTTGGTGTCAATCTTTCAACGGGTGGTGCTGCTACACAGCAATTTTTGCAGTTTAACTAAAGGTTTTATAATACAATATTTTATGCAAATTTCATTAATTGAAATAACTCTTTTGTGTAGCACGTCAATGAAAAACATATATTTATAATTACTATACAGATAAATTTCTATAGAAATTGATAACTTTAAAAAAAAAACATTTAATTTTGGGTTTGCCTGTGGTCCCACATATGACTTTAATCATCATAAACATTTCAGAAATCCATTGCTTCTCAAGATCTTCAAGGATTTGCAAAATATTTTAATAGTTTTTCTTCCATTCATTATTATTTTAAATAAGTGTTGTTATCTTTTCTATGTCATAAAAATAAAATAAAATAAGATGAAATACTTCCCTATAATACATGATATAATTGAACTTGTGAATAGTGAAATTGAAACATTTAATTATCTATATTTACATGTTATAAACCAAACCTATATTATAATAAAAATAATCCTACGTTACTCATACATTATAAAACACTTTCCCGTATAATTATGGAAAGAAATAGTCATTGTGGTGGAAACTACTAAAATCTGTAGAGATGTACTTGCTTCTTATTACTTACTCATGTATACATGCAGGCACCCTCATATGTATACACACACACACATATATATATAATTTGAATAATTTAATTCCTTTACAACACTCAGCAAATGAAAGATAGATGAAAATACCAACATATGATATTTTAAATGAGATGTATTTTGAATAAAATTATTGTCACGATGATAATTTAATTTAATTACACTGAGTAGTAAAAACATGTAAAAGTACTTACGCAGAAGAGAAATGACACACATAACATAAGCCTAACGATGAGAGAATTTGCATAATCCATTAATCCAGTAGAAACATTCATCAAATAATAGAAATGGAAAGAGATAAATTAACCAAAAGGATCTGTTAAAAGAAAAGAGAATTCATGAAATGAAAAATAGAATTTAAATGCTGAAAACCAGAAATGATCATTCATCAAGAAACTTGCATCTCTGTCAGCATATGCAAGATTTTGGATCGCTGTATAGCTAATTCAAGCAATATACAACTCAAGTTTGTCTTGCAACAAAACAAAGTAAAAAAGGAAATTAGCTTAATCAATAACACAACCAGAATTGAAAAATGGAATAAGTATTTTTGATAAGTCCACATTATACACACACACACACACTAAAGTCATGCATCATCCCAGTCAGGGCTCAAAATTAGCAGTCGTTAGTTGTATTTTGCAACTGAATATTTCGTTTTGATGACCACAATTTTATACCTAGTCATCACTTTGACGCCTAGCATTCTTTTTCCCCTTCAATGTGCAGTTCTAATGTGCGATGACAATAAAGGCAATAGCAACAAAGTATTAGAAGTAAATTCCTAGCTTTCTTGTAAAAATATTAGCACTAGCAAATTTTTAAAATGGAAAAAACTAACTCGATAAAGTATCAGTATTTTAAGTAATTGTAGCTTATGTACAATGTTTACACATGTTTCTATGTGTAAATAAGTTTTTAAATGGCACCTAAGTACAACATAATGGCAACTAAGAAAACAATGTTAGTTGGCATTTGGCACCCAACTTGCTGATTCTAATTTCAACCCCTGATCCCAGTAGCAGAATTTTCTGTATCTGTCTGCAGCAAAACAAAATTTGTCTGTGATCCAGGAATGTCGTACAAAGTCTGGTATCACAAAATGTATTTACAATTCATAAAACATGTAAAATTTGTATCTACAGAGAAAATTAAGAATATACAACAAATACGATAATCCAGATAATATAATGTTATATTTGTATTTTTTAGCTTGACATTTATTTTTGAGATGTTAAATTAATCTGCCGAGCTTCAAAAAAAAATCTGCAGCGCTTGCTGCCATGCTGCACTGTTTCTGCTACTGGGTGCATCATTCATAAATTTTGAAGCACTTTCCCATTTTATATGCTAAGAAATAGACGTTGTGGGCACAACTACTAAAGTCTGTGAGAGATAAATTTTGATTTTGGTTTTTATTTTCAAGGGTGTAACCAGAAAAAAATTTCAGAGGAGATTCAAACTTTAGTACATAATATTGAGTGTTAAAAATGATATATAACTCAAAAATTTTCCATAACTTTTCAAAATTTCAGGGGGTTGTGGGTGACCCCACCCCCTTGCTACAGCCTTGATTGCTTTAATGTTTTCCTTCCTTTTTTTTTAATGATGTTTAATTTTATTTGTAATTGTTTTAGGTCTTAGTGTAATTTATCTTCTTGGACTTCTTTTCATATTATTCCAAAGCTATGATACTATCAAAGGTATCATGTATTGGTTTTATCCAGATCTTATTGATTTTCGAATTGATACTGAAAAGGTAATTTTTATTTATACTGTTTAAAAAAATTTTTGAAGAGTTTACAACAACTTGTATAAAAATATCAAAATTAAAGAATTTTACTAATTAAGTTTATTTGATAAATAAACTGTTATTAAAATATGAAATGTTGTGTTGTGTAAATGTTACTGTCTAAAAATGAATAGTAAACAGGTTGTTTGATTTTGTCTTAATTTTGATGCAGTATGTGTTTCCAAAACTTTTTGCAATGTATGCAATTGTGATTTTTTTTAAAAAAAGTACATTTCTTTAAGTAATTTATTACATTACATTGTCATCTTTTAACCTAAAAGTATATAAATTAATTGATACAATGAAACATTTACTGAATTTTTATATTTTTATTTGCTTTATAGCTTAAGAAGAGCAGTTATTTCCTATTTACATCGACGTCTAAAAGTATAATTAATAAATTGCAAAAAATGAACCATGTAAGAAAAGCAGATCATTGTATATATAAACAATTTAGTTGACCTTGCAAGCACTACCCAAACTGAGTAGAAATAGCCTTGATTGTCATGACTAGACGAGGAGGATTTCATAATGACTAAAGTTAAAAGTGTTAATGTGCAATATCAGCAAAACCATCTGTCGAAACAGCTTTTTATAAACTGTAAAAAAAATTAACCATGGGACGAAGACATATCATTATACCAAACAGTCAAATTGACTTTCTGAAGTATCAGCAGCACCACATGTCACAATGAGTAAAAATAGCCTTAACTATGGTCAGATGAGCTGGATTTCACAATTACTGAGGTTAAGAAGTATTAATGTGCAATGTCAACAAAAAAATCTGTTGTAACAGCTTTCCATAAATTGCAAAAAAAATTAACCATGGGATAAAGAGAAAGACAAATCATTTTACATGTCAATATAACAGTTCATTTGACTTTCCAAAGTACCAGCAGCAGCAGCACAGGTCACAAACACAATGAGTAAAAGTAGCCTTAACTATGGCCAGACAAGGTGGATTCCACAATTACTGAAGTTAAGAAGCATTAATGTGCAGTGTCACAATAAAACTATTTGGCATGACAGCTGCTGTAAGAGGCACTGTTTCATGTTTGTTTATGGGAAACTTCAACATCTACATCTTTTATGACAGATGTCTAGTAGCTATTTGCATTTTTCTTTCATTAGCACAGAACAGGAACAAGCATATTTACTGTATCGTAAACAACAATGGGGCAATATCATTTTCAGAGATAACTTAGATTTAACGGCCCTCTTCACTTACCGTCGCTGGAAGCCCGAGCTAATGTTATTCTATGGAAAAATTTTCTTTACAAATAACTTATTAACTAATACATATTTTTAAATTCTGTTTTCACATTCTGAAAATTCCCAACTTTTAAATTGATAGACCTTTTTAAAAAAAGGATTTTTTTAATTTTTAATATTTTATTTTGAAATTGCAAAATGGAAAAGTTTCACACATTGAAAATTCGTATTTTGCAACTTCAAAATAAAAAATAAAAAATTTAAAAGATTTTTTAAAAAAGGTCTGTCAGTTTAACAGTTGGGAATTTTCAGAATGTGAAAACAGAATTTAAAAATATGTATTAGTTAATAAGTTATTTGTAAAGAAAAATGTCCCATAGAATAACATTAGCTTCGGCTTCAGGCAGCGGTGAGTGAAGAGGGCCCTTGCCTTAACCTGCAAAGTTATCCTTGTTATACAGCAATTCGGAGTGAGCATGTGATGAACTTTCATTCTCTCTATTCCATCACTAAAGAAGCCAGTGTCATAATGAATTTTCTGCATTAGGCTGTGTAAATATATATTTTGTACACACATGTTATTTAATATTTTGCCAATTTGCTTTAGTACCTGTTGAGAAAACTAATAAATACGGCTTTAGAAAGCTGATTCACTATGATCGTTTCTAATTAATATAAAAATTTTAATAAAAGGATGCATTTAAGCACTTTGTTTTTGATTGACCCAACTACTAGATCATATAACACAAACTCTGTTGCTAAATAACATAACTTCAGTTATTGATGTATCTACAGTTTGATTCTTTTAAGTGACTATTATATTTTGGCTGTTTTCCTAGTCTGTTTGATTTTGCTTTTAATGCAATTGTATTAAAATATAATATAATAGTCTATGTATTATATTATAAACCTATTATATATTAAACCTATTTTAAAACTTATTTAAAATGGGAAGATTTTAAGTCTATTTGTTTTTTTAAAGCTAATCTATATAATCAATGTTCGAAACTTTAAATAATTATTTCTCTTAATCTTCTTTTCCTTTGTTTAATAACTTATCAATTTACTGTTCCTTATTAAATTTGTGATTTATACATGTATTTAACTTTAAATTTTGACTCATATTTCTTGCTGAAAAATGATCCTAAAATCTTGCTATTTTCTTATCTTAATCCTCAATGTTTCCCCATCTTGATTAACTTGAATTTACTATTAAAGTTTTAACATACTCAAAATCTTCTCATCACTTCGTTAAAATATATTAATATTTTCCAAAATCTTTTTCTATTTAAAATGATACCTTTATTTACTTTAAATGCCCAATATTTCATAAGATATCCTATATTAAAGTTTTAAAGTATTTATCAAATTTACTTATTTTTCTGGCTTAGCCATATCGTTTTCCTTTTTATAACTACAGCTGTTGCCATCTTTAAAATATTTAAAATGATGAGATCATTTTATAATAAAGTTATCCATAACAGCACTATATTTCACTCCTCGATAAATATTGATTTTAAAATCATCTGCTTCTTTTATACTTTTATTTTAATAGAATTTTAATGAAAATTAAATTACATATTCATCATTTTAGCATTTTAATCCAAAATAGTCTAAGACCATAAATAAACCTCAAGGAGAAATGATGACCATTCGCGGCTTAGACTTGGAAAATCTATGTTTTCCCATGGGCAATTATATGTTGCATGCTCACGTGTGGGAAAACCACCGAATCTCTTTGTGTTAGCAATAAACAGGTTAACCTAGAATATTGTGCACCAATTAGCGCTGAATTAAATTGAAAAGTTTTATAATTTAAAATGATGCATATAATTAAAAATAATGAATAATCTATGCTACCTACCTGATTTATAAAATTGTTATATGTTATCAACTAAGAACTTTGTAAATTACACATTTATTACAAACTATACTGGAATATATGAGATGAATAAAACATAAAATTCAAAATTTTATGTTGATTTGTGCTTAATATCAACTCCATGAAAATTTTATCTATCGCTTCCAAATTTTGACCTAAGGTTCGAATCTCAATCCCGTGGGTTTTTACATCAGCTAGAGCATTTTCATCTTTATTCGTAAATAATAATTTGACTTTATTGAATAGTTTATTACAATATAATTCAATGTATAACTTACCCACAGCAATGAGTGGCCGGGTCTGCTAGTATATATATATTTTTCTTTTATTGGTTCTTGTTACTTTTTTCATTCCAGTGTCAAATTTTAATAATTTTTACAGTTTGAAACGCCTATTAAATTTTTTTTTTTTTTTTTTTTTTTTTTTTTTTAGGAATATGGTGTGAATTGTTCTGATATAACTTTTGACAGAGTATGGGGTCACTTTGATGTTTTTGCCTTTGGCCATTTTTTTGGCTGGGCAATGAAAGCAATGCTTGTAAGGCATTATGGTATATGTTGGACAATAAGTGTGACATGGGAAATAACAGAGGTAAATCGTGGAAAAGTCTTTTATATTTTTATTCATCTTTAATTTGATCTGAAGTCATTTGTATCATTAAGTTTATTTTTATTATTTGTGCATATTTGCTTTTTCTTATGTGTATGTGATTAACTTATAACTATTTAAAACTTGTTAGCATGTAGGAGTATTTATAAAATTGTGTTTCAAATGTATATTTGACTTAACTAGAAATATTTTTTTTTTCTTAGCATTTACTGTTATCTACTGTGTATCAGTATGTTGATACACGTTTATTAATATGCAAACTGTATTTTTATTCATAGTTGTAGATAAAAATTTATATTGTTGTTTAATCTTTTGCATGTAATCTTTTTCACGTCTAAAGCTTTCAACAGCTCATATTTTTGGCTGTATCTAGTTATGTAATGTCAGTTATTTATAGGCAAAATTGTGTGTAAAAATGAAATGTAAATATATATTTAAAACTATTTTATTGTTGTCATAATATGAAATTAAGGTTATGGATTGTTTATAATTTCTGAGTCTGTGATACCATTTTAAAACAATTAACGAAATGTAAATGTGGTTGATGGTTACAAATTTCACAAAAATAAACAGTTTGTCTTCTAGTCTGTTTGGTTGAACAGGCAAGACTGTTTTTTTTTTTTTTTTTTTTTTTTTTTCTTTCAGGGAATTGGTTTGTAATATGGAGCTTTTCATTTAAACATTGTTCTTTATCAGAAGATGATGAATCACCATAAAAATTGAAGTGTCTTAAACTTCCTTCTATCTGTATATGAGTAACTTTTATTAAATTTATATTGTGTTCTGTATGTTTTTCACAAATTATATATATATTTAAAAAAAAATTATATATATGCGTTTACTGTGCCAATTTCCAAATCTCAAAAGAACAAATTTCTCCATTTAGTTTTTCAACATTTAAACCATTTTACTTAAGAAATAGTATGATGTTGCTTAGTGTACAGTTCTATTCATTCCACCTATATGTTTTACATATAATTTATTATTACACATCTATATAAATATAATTAAAACACTCTATGTAAGAATATTCTTTTATTTGTTAGAAATGCAGTTTAAAGTTAAAAAATTAAAATGTCAACATATATTTCAGCCACATATCCTAAAACTAGCAATGAGGTCGCATCCAAAATGTTGGAGGGATGCCAGCTCGACTGAAAGTTTGAAATTTGGAAAACATTCAGTAATTCTGCGCTCTGTGTTATTGCTAATTTTCTCTGAGTCAGATGACTGTCACCCCTATTTCATCACTGGACTCGTTGAGTTAGCATTTGCGCAGATGCTTCCATGGTTTTATGAAATGTGGTCGAAGAAACATTCAAATATCACACTACTATGCATTTTTTTTATACATCTTCCATTTCAGTGTCACCTGTAGTTCTCTACTTTGCTGAAACTATGGTTAGAGCTATTGCGGAAATACCATAGAAAAAAAAAAATTGAATTTGCCTCAAAATTCATAAGTGATATACGGATAAGAAAAATGAAAGTATATAAAAAGTTAGAGGTTGTGTGATAATTGAATCAGTTTTAAAAAATATACCGTGTGGTATTGAAACATATGTTGCTATTTCAACTTTTTAACTCTTAAACTGCACTTTTAGCAAATAAAATAGTGTATACGCACATTACTTTTACAATATTTTCAATTTTCTACCATTTCAAATAAATCTCTTTATGTAAGCTATTTCTAAACTGTTACACATACTTAGAACTGTAATTATTTCTCTCTCCAATTTTATCCACATACTATCATCAGAATTATAACTTCAACACATAAAACAATCATTTTCTAAACCATTTTAATGTTAGACCATAATAAATTCATCATCACTGCTGTCATGAATCACATGTCAACACCTTTTTCCATCATATTTTTAACCATTGTGAATATATATATATACTTTACACAGATATCTATGACAAACGGCAAGATTTTAGTTTTAATGTAAACTTATTTGCACATTTTAATTCATGTCTGCATCTTTCGGTATTTAGAAACATCATCATTAACCATTTATTTCGAATTAATAATTTATGCTCTGCAAAGTTTAAAAACAAGAATATTAATAAACTGATCACAGCCGCTGCTAAAATGGCTTTTCCTAAAAACTTTGTATTTTCTATTTTATATCCTTAACCATGTCTCTGTCAGAACAAAAAAAAAAGCTGTGTACACTTTTGTGTATATTAACAAAAAAATTATAAAATAATAAAAGACAATAAAAAAGGTGGCGGTTGGGTGGGCAGATGTTTGATTACGGTGGTGGGGTGGTGTTGTAGGGCTGGATGGTTGGGTGGGTTTGTGAAATTAAATTTAAAAAAAATAAAAAAATAAAAAAGGGAAGAAAAGTAGAGGGCTTGTTGCATTTGCTTTGTATTACTATGCAAACTTTCTTTTTCCAATGGAATTTCAGATTCTTCCTTTTTGAGTTAACTATATTTAATGTTCTAATTACACTGTTAAACACAATGTGATCAATCGGTGAATTTCATTGTTGCTTTGTTGTTCATCTGCTTTGGAATTTTGCTTTTTTAGATCCATATGGTTCCTGTTCTGGTTGTGGCAGGCTGAATGAGTGTTGCAGGCGTGGAACTACTGTGGCCCCACAGGCGGGTCACGGGTCTTGCCGCCTGCCTCCTTCTTCCTATCTTGTGTTTCTTGGGTTGTTTTTTCATTAATTTTGATAAGTTTATGGTTTTAAGTTAAGTTTTGTTGTTTTACTTTATTGATTCGTTTGTTTTGCAGGCTGTTAATAGATCTGGTTTCTTTACATTAGTGTATTTCATCCACTGATGATTTTTTTTTCTTTTTTTTAAATCTTATTGGTCAACGGTGTTTCAGTGGTCTTGTATCTGCTGCTTGGCTTCTACTATGCTTAATAGATCATCTTTATTTTATATATATATATATATATATTATAATTAGTTAAATTAATGATTAAATGTTGAAATCAATGCACATGGAATCAATCACCTGCAACTGAAGTTTAACACTTAATTCAAATGATTTTACATCCAGTGCAGCATTTTTTTAGTGTGTCTCGGAGGCACACTTAGAGTACTAAATCAAATTTTGGCATTGTCTGTGAGGAGTATTACAAGCAAGTTCAAAAGGTTAAAAATGAAAGCATATACAAATATAGCTTAGCAAGCTTAACTACTAATCTATTTTAATCTGACTTTTGCTTTTTATAAGCAATATATAAAATCATCTTATCTTATAATAATAAAAAAAAAAGTATATTACGCTAGCAAACTAGTAGACTTTTTCCACTTCCGTGGCCACTATATTATAATTAAAATAAATAAATAAAATAAAAATTGTTTCATTATTATTTTTTTTAAATATTTTTATAAATAAAAACTAAAAGCTCAAAACATTGTTTCTGGAAATTACATATAATTTTGAATTTTAAGGTTTCTGTAACTTATCTCACTGCCTGTGATTCTACTTTGTTGCTAAACCACTTCAGCCAGTTAATACTGCTGTATGGACATTTTTTAGCAGTATTTTTGGTAGTGCTGTACTAAGTTTTTAGTTGATTTTTTTTTTCTTCATTAATTGGAATAATTTAATTTAAATGGTCAGTTCAGAATCCTTGGGTTGTTTTGTATCTTTTAGTATCTTCGGCATCTTTTTGCATTCAATGAATGTTAAGGACATACAGTTGGAATTTAATAGTATACATTTTTTTTGATTGCTTTACCAACTTTTTTTTTCTCAAATTTCCTTAATTTATTTTAGGTGGCTTTTGCTCATCTTCTCCCAAATTTTATAGAATGTTGGTGGGATGCTTTGATCTTGGATATATTGCTGTGCAATGGCCTTGGTATCTACTGTGGAATGGTATTATGTCGTAAATTAGAGAATGAAACTTATGAATGGGAAAGCATTAAGTAAGTTTTTCTTACCATTTTTGAATAGATTTTCTAAGTTTTATCTTTAAAAATTATTCTGTGAAAGTGTATTTTAATACTACTGATTAAAGTTTACTTTTGTCGGGAAAATCTGAATCTAAATCAATTCACTAACACCAAAATTTTAAATTAAATCTAAAAATTGTCTCCTCTTAAAAAGATTTAACTCAAATTTAAAGTCATAAATCTTATACTATTAAGTGAGCAACATTAGTATATATATATAGGTATATTTCACTGTTCTTGAAAACGGTAGCTCAGACAGTTACATGATTTAACACAAAGGTGCCCTCCGTAGGGTCATTGTGCATACCGAAGCTAGATTTTCGAATTTTTGATTAGTTTTCTTTTAATTAATAAAAATATGAAAATAAAACTTCCCATTTCTATAAGGACGCAGAATGGAGAATCTTAGGAGAGATTTGATTTGTTTATTTGAGTGTATTTTATATTGAAGTACAGTTACGTTATGAGGAATTACAAGAGATTTAATTGGTTTATTTAATTTTCATTGATTTGAGTGTATTTTATGTTGAACTAGAGCTACGTTATGCAGAATTACGACAGATTTGATTGGTTTATTTGATTTTCATTGATTTGAGTATATATTACGTTGAACTAGAGCTACGTAATGAGGAATTATGAGATATTTGATTGGTTTGATTTTCATTGGTTTGAGTGTATTTTACGTTGAACTAGAGCTATGTTATGAGGAATTAGGAAAGATTTGATTGGTTTATTTGATTTTCATTGATTTGAGTGTATTTTATGTTGAACTTATGTTGAACTAGATTTTATTTAAAAATATTTGAATTTTTAATATTTTAATATTATGCGATATTTACAGAGAACAAATTACGATTGGTGCCTGAGAGCATGTTTTTTGGTAAAAATTTTCATGGATCTCTGGCCAACTAGCTGGTGAAGCCAGCTAGTTAAATTAATATGGCATGTTATAAATGTAAGACAATACTTTAATTGGCCATCATGATCTTCATTTTAATTAGAATTATACCATTTTGCTGTTATGCTCGAATACGTCAATTATTAGATAATAAAAAAATTGTAATTTTTAAAAATTAAATGTGTTATCTATGTTTATGTAGTATTAATAATTAAAATAAATAAATGTGAAGTAACTTGAAATATATTTTGAAATTATTGGAAGAAATTGAAGAATAAAATAGATTTGACTATAATTTGAAAAATTTGAGTCGTATTTTAATACTAATCGTATATCAAAATTAATAAAATTAGGAAACCAGTTGTATAGAACAATTGTGAAATTATATAGAAATTTAGAGTTTAATTTTAATAGAAAAAAAAAATGCATGAATCTTAAATTTATTTTAGTCTTGTTTGACTTGCATCTATTAATTTTTTTCAACTTTGATGTATAAAATGCCATTCATATGCAAACTCTGATTAATAAATCTTCTAAAATATAATATTTTTATACACTTGATTATAAATGCTTTACTTAGTAGAAAGAACGGTGACTACAATTTATATAATTTGAAAAATATGACAATCATTTTTTAATAAATAGAAGCCACATGTCAAATTAACCGCACAATCAATTATTACTTACAAGAACTTGGTTGTATATATTTATTTAACGCTCTTTCTATACATAGATCTTTTGCTACATTAAAAAAAATGTTAATAAGGAAAGCATATTTTTATACCTAAAAGATTATAATTATTTTACAGATTTATTTTTATTTTATTTTTTATTTATTTATTTATTTATTTTTTTGGAGGGGGGGGAGGGGGAGGGTCTTTTTACATGCATTAATTGACATTTCAGTATATACTTGTCTAATTAAAGAAATTAAAATTTTTATTTTCAACATTTTTACAGATTGACTCCTCTTAAAAATATTTAATTTGTATATGCATATTTAATAGAAAATAAGATGGCTGTGAAATTGTCAAATACTATTATTATGCATGTTGATTGAATTTTTGTTTAAAATTTTCAATTTGTGTTAAAATATTTATCATATTTCTGCACTGTTATAAATTTCAGATAAAGGGAGGGGGATACCTACATAAATATTTCATGACTTGTTAGAATGCACTTGTTACAAAAAAAAAAAAAAAAAAAAAAAAAAAAATATATATATATATATATATATATATTTTATTATATATATATATATATATTTATTGGGTTGTTCGATAAATAATGTCGTTTTTTTCTCATGTTTTTCAAAGTGAATTTATTTATATTAACAACAAACATTAATCAATGATATATTGACTATTTTGTTGGATGATCTTTTGCTATCTTTCAGTAAGTTGAAAAATTCCACGTTCGAAGAAGCCTTGGTTTTTAGAAGCGAAGGTTTTAAAAAACAACATTATTTATCGAACAACCCAATATATATATATATATATATATATATATAAATAAATTTGACTCCTATTCTGGTCATGGCAGGCTGGGGGAGTGTTGCCGGCGTGAAACTAGTTTAACCCCACAGGCAAGTCACAAGTCTTGCCTCCTGCCTCCTTCCTTCCTATCTTAAGTTTCTTAAATTGATTTTTCTTGGATTTTGATAGAGTTTATGGATTTGAATTAAGATTTGTTGTGTTACTTTAATGATTCGTTTGTTTTGCAGGCTGTTAATTAGTAAATCTGGTTTCTTTAAATTTGTGTATTGTGTATTTCATCCCCTGATAAATTTTTTTCTTTTTTCTGAACTTCTCAAAGAATTTTTAATCTTATTGGTCATTGGTGTTTCAGTGATCTTGTATCTGTTGCTTGGCTTCTACTATGCTTAATAGATCATCATTATTATATATATATATATATATATATATATATATGTATGTGAGGCAAATTTTAATGTTTTTCTATGTTCGAAGAAGAAACATTTACATAAATACTTTTATATGAAATTACTTTTTTACTTTCTTCTATATTCAATAAAAAAAAAGGTATTGGATTTGTAAAAACTTTTGACTTCTGATTTTTGATGGATTTACATGTTTTGAGAAGTCCTGAACACGATTTGATCATATTTAGAAAATGTCTGTATGTGTGACACAAATTTTGCTCCAACTATATTTCAGGAACTACTGCACTGAATTATATATAAAGTTATATGTATATAATAATTGTACAAAATTTGGTATATGAGAGGGCTATTAATAAAACACCATGCTGATTCAATTTGGTACAGATCGACCTAAAGGTGGCGCTGCCATGCTGCAGT
This sequence comes from Salticus scenicus, assembly GCA_963930645.1. Lineage (NCBI taxonomy): Eukaryota > Metazoa > Arthropoda > Arachnida > Araneae > Salticidae > Salticus > Salticus scenicus. The sequence continues at coordinate 371,288,482 of OZ005649.1, read as the reverse complement.
TTACCCCTTTAACGGGAAGGCCAAATCTTAACTTTTATAGCATATAATTGCACCAAACTTGATATGTGAGATAACCATTATGAAAATGAATGATGATTTAGTTTGGGGTGTATATCAGTTGACAAGTGGTGCTGCTGTTACTAACCTTCTATGATTTTCACATGGCTACATCTTAGCATCTGTTGATTAAAACTGCACCAAACTCTATTTGTAAAATCTTTATTCTGAAAAGCTGTATTAAATTTTTGTGCATGTTAAACTCTTAGAATGATGTGGAAGAAAGATGGTCACAACATACTAGTTTCTTTTGCAGCAAAAGGACATCTTGTGTGATAGCCAATTCGGCCATGTTAGGATCAAATGTTACAGAGTAAATTAACTAAGCACTGTGAAAGCAACTGTAATGCATTAAGTAGCTCAAATGTTTAAATAGAAAAATGCAACTTTAATATAATGAGGACAAGTTTTAAGAAACAAACTTTATTAAATCTTCAAACTTAACATATATAAATTTTTTTTCAACAATAACAAGTTAACAAGAATAAGATAACTTTTAACTCTTAATAAAAAACGGCATAATATTACCAAAGGCAACTACACATTAATAAAGGCATTAATAAAATACGTCCATGTAAAAGAGGGTGACCAGCAACCTTTTTAAAACTTTTAACCACTTTAAATATTTATTATTAATATGCCATATTACCAGAAGGAAACGCTGTTAACCCAAGGTCAACAAACTTCAGAGTCAACAATAACATATCAACGACTTTAGTCCAAGACTAACTAACAGCGACTCAAAGTATCAATATTAAAGCAGTGCAACTAACTTTTCATTTAAAAAATGAGATACTAAACATCTCATTAACTGAAGCATGAACTGCTTTGTCCATTGAAAACATTTTTACAAGACAAATTGTGGGTTTAGTTTTCTGTTTGTTAATAAAAAAAAACAAAACAAATGCAGAGTAGCAGCAGTAAGCTCCTTCCCATGTAGAAAATGTTCTGGACACGCCATGTAGAAAAATTACACACTGGACACGTGAGTACAAGAAAATTCATATATCTCATTAAATAAAATGACTTTTTGGTTGAAAATATAGACTTAAAAATAAATGAATGAGATTGAAAAGTATGTACTCACGTGCCAGCAGTCAGTAGGTGATGCTCTTGTACTGGTGTAAAAATTTCATAATGAAGAAAAAAGTCTTGAACTAACTACTATTTTTTAAGATTCAGCTTGAATCATGCATTTTAACTAATAAATTTTGCGTAACTTTAAACGTAACTTTCAAAAATAGCAAAGTTAGAAAACAGTTGATATTTGTTTAATAGAGTCATTCACCTATTACAACTGTAAGCCAAAAAAGAAATTTCCAGAAACGAATCGTGCATTACACAACTGGCAACATCCAAAACATCAACGAAAAGCAAAGCCAGCTGATGTTCAGTACACACCCCTTTTTAAATGAACCGCGATGCTGTCTAGAAGATTCGCTGGCAGTTAAAGAAACAGTTAGCTGTACTGCCATTAATTTCATATGCAAATTTATGCAATTACAAAAAAATAGGAAAAATGGGTGAATGATTTTATATTTGTACTCAAGTGCTATTTAATTGGTTAATAGTTAAAAATTTTGAATAGAAACTATATTAGATAATTGCGATTGCAAGAAACTGAGTTGAATTAAAAATACTGCGAAAGCAGCGCCGCTTGCTTGCTGGTAGAGGTTAGTGTTTGAGTTAACTAGAAGAATTTAAACAAAGCGGCATTTTTACCTATTTTAGTTATTTTACATAAAAAGGAAGTAAATTAATTTAGCACTTGAATACAGTTTGCTAGAAATAAAGTTACTTAAACGTAAAACCTCCGGAGGTAAGAAAAAAAATAAGTGTTTGTAATGCTGACGGGAAAATGAGAGAATGGCGGATTTAGCCAACACAAATAAAAAGAAACAATGCATCTTACAAAACTCAAGACACTCGCCATTATCGGAAAAGCTACTACCAGAGCCGACGAAGGTAAAGGAGAAGCTGGAAAACAGCAGAAGCTATATTGAACATCCGCAGGCATTACCAGTTAAAATACCTATCGCATCCATAGTGAAAGAAACTTAAAAAATTTCGGACATTTTGAAGATAACTACATGACAGCACAACAAATGAAAAACAACTGAACTGCACTGAGTCGTTCATCTGTCAGCCCTTAAATACTGCCCAATGGATTAGAGCTCATAGCCAATGGCAGTCTGTTGAAACTAATGATCGCTACGCCATCTATTAGTGGCAATCGGCAACCTCACAGTTAAGCCAATAGATTTCTAAAGAATGCCTTAATGTAAGTTAAGTTTTAACCTATCGTGAACAACTAAAATTACTCTGGATAAACAGAAATAAAAACTGTTAAAAAAATAAAGTTCCAAAGCGAAAACGTAAGTAAAAATAGCTTAATATTAATAAAAAAATGTTTCACTAAAGTTTAAACTATATAATTAAGATAAATTTTAATTTAAGTAAACAACATATGAATTTTCTTCCGTTGACACAAAACACCATTATTTTTCCTTCTTCTTTACCCAGTAAATTAAATATTATAGTTTTAATTTAGATAGTAAAAAACAACATGGACAACACAGTTAAAATTTCCATCATTGTGTAATAAATAGGGATGGACCGAATATGGATTTAACCGATTATGAATATCTGTCTTTCCAGATATATTTTTGATAAAGACCTTTAACAAAAGGCCAGACTTTTAAACCATTATATTAAGCAGAAAAACCAACAGTGAAAAACTTTAAAATTTTTGAGTTTAAGTAAAAGAAATGACTTGATTAGTGGTATTAAATGTTGACTCAAAATAACAGAAACAAATTTAAACTTAACGAAAAATTTATTTAAAAAAAAAAGAAACATCAAGATATATAATATATACAACACTATTCAGCAATGCATAAATTCATTAAATTAATTTTTGAAATAAACATTATATAAAGTTGATTTTACCTTTTAACATGTGGAAACAATTCAATTCAATTCAACTCTATCAATAATAACAGTTCATCTTGAGCACAAAAACAGTTACAGTAAAAATCAATTTACAATATTTATAGAATATCCTGGGTCGCCAAGTTGACCACGGGAAAACGAAACATAAATGATATTTAAAGAAACAAAACTATAATACATTTCTAGGTCGCCAGGTTGACCATAGAAAACAAGAATTAAAATGATATTTGAAGAAAAACCATAATATATTTCCAGGTTGCCAGGTTGACCATAGAAAAAAAAAAAAAAAAAAAAAGATGTTCATTTATAAAAGTAACTAAATTATATGCAATTACTGAACGATCGAAGAACTTATATGAAATCTCAGGATCGTGATGGCACTTTAAACAAATGCCATCTCAGAATCGACATATATCATCTCACGGTCACCCAGTTGACCAGTGAGGGGAAAAATTGAAATGGCAAATTACTTCTGTTATGGTCGCCTGGTTGACCAATGAGACGATAAAGGAGATTAACAAAAACAAGTTCTAATATTTCATGAAAGAAACTTGATAAAAATCAACTACTTGAAAAACACTAAAAATTTGATTAATTTAACAAACCGGCAAAAAATATAAACTCTTATAAAACTCCTCAAAAAAAAGTGATAAAAGTCATTTTAAACAGATTAAAAGTGCGACCAGCTCACCACCTTCAAACTTAAGACTCCAGTCGCTACTCGACAACTCATTTGTTGCTTCGGCTGTTCAACTGCAATATTCAAAGTACACGGTACCTTTTTATACTTCAAAAGACTATCATATTTGCATAAAACATCGATAGCATTGCTACCTAGTAGCCAAAGCTGAAACGTAATTTAAATTAACTATTTATGATGCGATGGCAACAACAAAAATAGAAAGATTAGTAAAGATAAAAATTGCAACGATAAAAATGTAAACAAAGATCGCCGAGTAGCATGTGAAAAATATAAGAAACTTCAATAGAAGAAAAATTAAAGACCTAAATGAAGTTTAATTCCTTGAACAAAATATAAGTATAAGCATTTAAAATGAATATATTTAGAAGAAATGTTTTATTTAATGTGAGGAAACAATTAGTTATCAATGTTTTATTTGCCAGATCCGGATATCCGATTGGATATCCGGCAGCCCCCTTTCCCAGTACACATGAAATTTTCAATTTTTTAAGAGCACACAATAATTTAAAAAGGTATTTGCATTTGATTTTTATATCATTATATGATTTTTATACCATTGGAAAAAGCATAATTTTAATTAAAATAAAAAATGTGAGTACTTCAGCTATGAGGATTCTAAGGGATATAAATAAATAAGAGAATGTTTTATAAATCTCTTAATAAACCAACCAATCTTGTGTTGGTTTAATATATACAGTAGAGAGACAGAAATCCACCGACCTAAAATCCGCCAAAGTCCGAAATCCGCACAGCTTGTCATATACAAACAATGAAATTCATTATTAATAAATTACAAAACTGCAAATCAGAATTTTGAAAAAAATCTTTAATACAGATTTTATGTTTGCATTTTATGATTACAAAAAAAAAAAAAAAAAGTAATATGAAGGACTGCAAGAGCTAAGTTGCTGCTAATGAAGTTGGCAGTATATTAAATTCATCAAAAGAAAATAATGATTGTTGTGATATGATGATATCAATCAGGTAAATAATAACAAACTAATTTTTAAAATGCTTTTTGATGAAGGCACAATTTGTAAGGAAGAACTGAATAAAATTCGCAGAAAAATAAATTTATGTTACTACTATTTACAATAAATAAATCACGCAGGTTCAAGTTTAGTTTAAAACTAGCTACATGTGAACAGATTTTAACTAAGTTTGACAAATATTATTTTTCATTTTTGTTTTCATTATATATTTTTGTAAATGTTCATTATTATTCTTATGTACCTAGTAATTTAACACTCAGTGTTATTATTGATTAGTATGTGTTTAGTTTGAATAATATTCTGTTTTTGTTATTCAAAGTGAAAATAATTTTTTATGGGCCGCAAAATCCTAAAATCCACACAACCTCTGGTCTCGAGCTGTACGGATTTTTGACTCTCTACTGTATATACTAATATTTTGAATTAGTATATATATGCATACATACACAAATATAGTCTCAGAACTGGATCTAATAATAGATTAAAATTCAGGGTTAAGAGTGTTTTAATATGGGAAATCGATCTGACAAGTGGCCATTATCAGGAAAATTATTTTTCACCCATGAAAAACATTACAAGGCCTGCATTCCTCGGGAAAACCTTGAAATTTTTTTACAAAAATCAAGGGGAAATGATATTTTGAAAAAAGTGACCAATATTACAGATTAGGGAAAATCGTCTGTAGTCTGCAATTTTTTGAATAAAAATGAAAGTTTCTAATTTTTTTTTTTTTTTAACTTTAAGAAACTATAAATGAATTATTTACATAAAAATAATTTTAAGATAAAAAAAAAACTTTTTATATACCATGTTTTTAAATTTTCTGATAAATCATAAGTAAAATACGTGAGGATAAAAAATAATATTTAAGCAATATTTAAGCACGCAGGCTCAGTTCAGTGAAATAATAATAGTGAAAAAAAAAAGTTGGTTTTAAAAATAACTACATATAAAATTTTGAATAAAATAACACCAATCGTAATTTGTTCTCTGTAAAAGTCGCATAATATTAAAATATTAAAAATTAAATCAAATCTTTCGTAATTCCTCGTAACGTAGCTCTAGTTCAACGTAAAATACACTCAAATCAATGAAAATCAAATAGCCAATCAAATCTCTTTTCCTCATAACGTATTTGTAGTTCAGTGTAAAATACACTCAAATCAATGAAAATCAAATAAACCAATCAAATCTCTCCAAAGATTCTCCATTCTGCGTTATTATAGAAATGGGAAGTTTTATTTTCATATTTTTATTAATTAAGAGAAAACTAATAAAAAAAATTGAAAATCTGACTTCGATGTGCACAATGACCCTTCGGAGGGGGCACCTTTGTGTTAAATCACATGATTGTCCAAGCTACTGTTTTCGAGAACAGTGAAATATACATACATATATACAAATATTGCTCACTTATTAGTATAAGATATGCAATAATTTTGTAATCTGTTATTGAAATACTCATTTAATAGAAAAGATAAAGATTTTTTTTTTCCAAACTTAAGGAATTAATTTAACTTTTTTTTAAAATATATTTTTTTGCATGTGTGTGTTATTAGATATTCATTTCTGAATATTTAATCTTTCTCTTTTTTTCTTTTTAAGGTCTATACCAAGTACAAAAGGAAAAATTCGACGAGCATTTCTACAATTTACTCCTGCAAGGTATGCATTTACTTAGTTTTATTGATTTATTCATTCATCTCCTTGTTTCGCTGTTAAATGTTTTGAAATGAATATTTTCTTATTAGTATTATTTCTTTTATAGTTGGACTCATGTTAGATGGTTAGATCCAAGTTCTACTTATATGAGAATATTTGCTGTTTATCAGCTTGTATTTTTTTGGCAGGTAATATTTTGCTTAATTTTATAGAAAAATAAATTTATGAAGATTTAGTTATTCAGCATTTTTACAAATAAAGTATAAAATGATAAATAAACTCATGTTTGTGAAAATTGCAACACCATGAAGGACTTACGCGAGTGAGCTGAAATTTTCAGGAAATGCAAAGTAGCGCACAATATGCAAATGATTAGAATTTCAAATCTGTAGCGCATGCGTATGCTGAGCAGCGCCCTCTGGATGGCGGATGGATCCGAATAAATAGACGGCTGTAGCGAGGCGTGTATGGTTATCGGTGGTTATCTGCTAGTGGTAAACGTTAGATCAATCTTTACTTATGCCTCTTCGACGAAAGAGAGCGAGATTTGAACAACTTACAGAGTTTGAACGGGGAAGAATCATCGGCCTTCGTGAAGCTGGATTGTCGTATCGTGCAGTAGTCGCTCGTGTGCAGCGTAACAACAGCACAGTGATGCGTGTTTGGAAGCAGTGGACGGACGAGGGTCGGACAACTCAGAAATCCGGGAGTGGACCCCGAAATGTGACGTCAGCTCGCGATGATCGACACCTGGTCCGCATGGCGCGGATGGACCGTACAGCTTCCTCTAGACAATTGGCAGCACAGTGGTCAATAGCTACAGGTGTTTCATTGTGTGCTTCATCAATTCGTAGACGTTTGCTGCAGCGTCGACTGCGTGCAAGGACTCCTTTATACAGGATCATTCTCACACTAAACCATCGCCGCCTGCGGCTACAATTGGCCAATCAGCATAGACTGGTGTGCTGATTGGCAGCATGTCGTGTTTTCTGACGAATCCCGCTTTAATTTGTGGAACAATGATGGCCGCATTCACGTCAGACACTATGCCGGTGAACGCCACCTTCCTGAGTGCATTATCGAACGCCACAGTGGACGAACACCCGGAGTTATGGTTTGGGGCGCCATAGTATATCATGGACGATCTCAATTGGTACGAATTGTGGGCAATCTGAACAGCAACCGGTACATCAGTGAAGTTCTACAACCCCAAGCTCTTCCCTTCCTTCAAAGCTTGCCAGGCGCTGTATTTCAACAGGACAATGCCCGCCCTCATATTGCTAGGACTGTTCAATCCTTCTTTGCAACCCAGCAGGTACAGCTTCTTCCTTGGCCTGCGTATTCCCCGGATATGTCGCCGATTGAACATGTGTGGGATTTTGTTGGTCGGCGTCTCGCTCGTGATCCTCATCCTGTTGCTTCTGCAGACGAACTTTGGGTACGCATAGAAACAATATGGAATGCTCTTCCTCAGGCAGACATTCAAAATTTGTTTGACACCATGCCACGTCGTGTAGCAGCACTTATTGCGGCACGTGGTGGCTACACAAAATACTGATTCCGATCTCTTGTTATTGTTTGTTTGCTTTGAAAATTTAATCATTTATTTGTACCACTACCACTCAACTGTGTATTAAATTTCATTCAATTATGACGATTCCTTCATGGTGTTGCAATTTTCACAAACATGAGTTTAAGTAGATAAAGAAAAGAGAAAATTTGAAAGATTTGAAAAAAAAAAAAAAAATGCAAAATTATATATTGCTTGTTAGAAAATAACTGAAAATGTCAAGTTTCTGTTTAAATAGAATAATCCTGACATACTCTATTGATGTTGGTTAGATAAATGAATAATAATAATAATAATAAAAAAAAACTTTGAATAAATACCATAGAATGCAACATTATTCTCATTCTTACCTGATGCATGGAAATTAATTGTTCACATAACTCTGTTTTCATTTGGCTTCTAATTTTTTTTTTTTTTTTTTAAGATTTTCACATTTTATTTTATAGTTTTAATATTTATTTCTATTTATTCTTTCTTCTTTCTTTTTATAATTTTGGTCACCCCAGTATTTATATTTACATTTATTTTTATTTATTTTAGCTCATCATTGAAATTGATTTTTGTGTGTTGCCAATTTATTTGCAGCACTTGCGCCTACTTTGTTTGCCTGACGAAGGGACATGGCTTTTTATTGGACCCAGAACAATTATCATGAGTTTTTTGCATTTTATGTTCTTTATTCGAGTATTTTACATATTACTTTATAAATGCCAGTTCTGTGGTGCTTTTTTAATGATAATTAACATGTGATGTCCAATGTCCTTTAATTTTACGCTCTAGAAAATAATGTTCCCTTTAATGGAAGTTTTTGTCTCTTTTCCAGATAACTGAGCTAAACACATTTTTCTTAAAACACATTTTTGAAATTCCACCTGGCCATGCATTAAGTGTTGGAAGAATTGTTTTAATAGGATTAATTGTTGCACCAACATTAAGGTATGTATAATTTAAATTCTAGTGTTAGTTGCATTATCTACTTGATATTCAGTAGGACTTTTTGTTTAAAATAATTAGTCAGAATTTCTGGTTTTTAAAAATATTTAGTATAAATTGCTTTAATGTGTTTTTAGGCAGTATTACAGTTATGTAACAGATCCCAGGTGTAAGAGAGTAGGTACACAGTGCTGGGTATTTGGGTAAGTATTTAATTTTTTATTATAAAGTGCTTTTTAAATGTATAATGATGTTTTAAAAGATTTTGAAGGAAAATTATACCGTTAAACAGCTTGTGTTTGTGATAATTTAAATAGTTTTTTGAATGGTGAATGGAAAGATAAGATAAACGTATTTTTGAATGTATAAAGATGTAATAAAAGATTTTGAAGAAAGATTATTCTGTTAACGGCCCTCTTCACTTACCGTCGCCGGAAGCCCGAGCCAATGTTATTCTATGGGGAAATTTTCTTTACAAATAACTTACTAATACATATTTTTAAATTCTGTTTTCACATTTAGAAAATTCCCAACTGTTAAATTCACACACCTTTTTTAAAAATGTATTTTTTAAATTTTTAATATTTTATTTTGAAATTGCAAAATGAAAAACTTTCACATATTGAAAATTCGTATTTTGCAGCTTCAAAATAAAATATAAAAAATTTAAAAAATAATTTTTTTAAAAAGGTCCGTCAATTTAACAGCTGGGAATTTTCAGAATGTGAAAGCAGAATTTAAAAATATATATTAGTTTATAAGTTATTTGTAAAGAAAAATTTCTCATAGAATAACATTAGCTTCGGCTTCCAGCGGCGGTGAGTGAAGCTGGTCCTTAAACAGTTTGTATTTGTGGTAATTAAAAAAAAATTTTAATGATGAATGGAAAGGTAATTTAAATGTATTTTATATACAAGGTAAAAATGCATACAGGGAATTCTCTGTAGAAATCCACCTCTATTCAAGAGCCAGTATTTCCTGGTCCCAAATTTTTAGCGTAAAATTTAATGGTAATTTGCATTCATTAAAAAACCATGTACAACTGTGTATCTTTTTTAGAGAACCACAGTTTTTTAAAGCATATCTCCCCCTTCCCCCCTATTGATTTGTACCAACCACTGTGTGATCGGTTATTACTCAGAATAAAGAAGTAAAGTCAAACAATTTCATATTTCTGACTGTGCATGATCAAAGTGGAAAAGCTTGGAAAAGTAAATTTTGTGTTGTAAATTATTTCTGATAAATGTAAATGTAATGGCTTCTAAAATATTAATGTTGTTGACTTAAGATGAAAAAATAAAAGTATAAAACTTAGCTATGATTAAAAACTAGAAATTAAAATTAGCATTTCCTTTTAGAAAACTTTAGTGGAAATTTATAGATTAATAGAGATTTATTTTCCTTTCAGGAATGATGCTAAGTTGAACAATTTATTCCAGTATGTAAAATAAACCTTAAAAACAAAATGTTTCCTTTGGGGAGGGGGGGGGAGGGAAGGAAGCATAAAAATTCAAACAGCCAATATAAATGATTATTACAAAACTATATAGACAAATAATATAAATTTGGATAATTAAAGCTTATTTTATGGAATTTGTTGCTGATTTATGATTTTCCTGAACAACCTCTATTAAAAGACTACTTCTGTAAAGGGTCAATTTTTTATGTCACTGTTTGTGTAGCCCTTAGGGTGGTTTCACTGTATTCATAAAAGAAATGAAGGTTTTTATTTTGAAGATTTTTTGCAAAATTTAATACAAATCCTAGAAATTTCATGCAATCTCAATTTCTTGTATCTCAAATTGATAAGATTTTGTTTGCAGTAATCCTATAATTTGTTTTTAACTCTTCATTTAAAACGTTTTTGTCTGTTAACATTACTTTTGTCAAATGTTATCAGTTAAATGATTTTTCTAAGCTACTACACAATTGCTTTCAATGTATCTGGAATGAGAATGTGTATGATAAGTTTCTAATATAACGATTATTTTGTACTATCATTATTAAATGAAACACCTGTTCATTAATATTGAAATTAAAAATGCTATGGTAAAATTAATCCTAATAATATACAAATTTTGTGATTGCACAAGAAAATTGAAGTTATATAGTAAATGACTATATCATATAGGTAATAAATGCAAAAAAAAAAAAAAAAAATAATAATAATAATAATAATATAAAAATAAATAACACATGCCTGCAAAATAATAATAAAGCATGTCAATAAATAAATCGCCAACATGACATCATAAATTAAAAAGTCACCATGCAATTCCTATACTAAATCTGTACTGACTTGGGAAATATGAAAACTGGGTAGTCAGACACGCATTTTATTTTGAAACCTTTCTTTAAATGATTTTGGTTTCACTATTGCACAGTATTAATTTGGTTCTATTAATAATTTGGCTTTTAAGGAATTAAAATTTAAATTAGATGGTGAAATTGTTATAACATTTATGAATTTGAAATTTTAAAGGTAAATAAGAAAAGAAATAATATGCAAAAATTTTGCACGAGTTTGCTAGTATTAATAAATGCATAAAATCTTTTTTTGCAGTATTTGATGCATCAATTTGCCACTTGCTTTTTTTTTAAAAAAGAAATCTGGAAATAATTTCGAATATGTGAGGAAAATTCAGCCAAGGTCAAAGTTACACAAAACTAGTTTAGCCATAAACGATTGTGTATTGTTAGTTACTAGTTAGCCATAATTATTAGATTACTAGTTACCCCAGTGGCAGAAACACCAAAACATGGCGACATAGTTGCGGACACAGAAAAGTGACTTGTGGACAATTTTTGTCTGTAATAAAAATATTTGTCCACAACTTTCGGACAGTCTTTGTCTGCACTAATAAAAAAAAATTACCCGCAGCTTTTGGACAGTCTTTGTCTGCAGTCATAAAAAAAAAATTGTCTGCGACAGTTTTCGCCCATGACAAGAGTTTCATGAAAAAAATAAGCTTATTGATGTTTTGTTCTGTGTGGTGTAGTGATTGCTACATAATTAGATTTTACTGTGTTTCTAAAATAGTCTGAGTTTCATGCATTGAGTGACTTTTTGGTTTTAGAAAACGGGAAGCATTAATATGTGTTTATAGTAATATGAATTCTAGTGATTACCTCATTACTAAATTATCGTATTAGTAAAACTTTTATTATTTATAATTATTTATGTTGTGCTGTATCAAACACTGCTATCAAATATTTAATTGAATGAGTTTAACTTTTTTTTGTATAATTCTTTACACTATATTGTTCTGTAGTAAAATTGTATTTGTGTATTGTTGCACAAGATCACTACTGTTGTAACCCCCCCTTCCCCTCCCAAGATTGCTGAAATCAGCTTTCAGGCCTTTTGAGTGCAAGTTATTTTCACCCCTGATTACTCGCAAATTTTGCAGACAGATTATGAAATTTTAAAAGCCTGTTGCAGAAAGCTACAAAACTTTCTGTCAGTGGGCTAGTTACCTATAAACGATTGTATTGTTAGCCAAGGTTTTTAAAAATTCCCAAAGTAATATTTTTTCTAATGTTCTAATACCAAGACATATTCAGGATGGCCACTTGTCAGGGAATCATGGAAAAGTCAGGGAATTTAGAAAAGTTATAATGTTTGCCACTCTGCATATTTTAAGTATTATTTCTCTTAACAATTCCATCTTATTATTTTTCAGTGCAATAACTCTTACTGAAGCTATAATTTGGACTAAATTTGGTTTAGAACTTGTTGCTCGTACACAAGTTATAAATATTCTTATTTGGTTGATAATTCAGGTAAAATTTATAAACTGTTTTTAATTTAGTTTTTATAAATTGGTTTAATCAAATATTAATGTATTTTATACTTTTGCAGTTGATCATGACTTTTATATGCCTATATGTGTGTGTGCTGTTTGCCAAAAGGAACCAAGTATGATTTTATATTACATTTTTTATTGACATAATTTTTGCCATTTTCACTTAATTTTGTTTATTCTTTAACTTTGTAAAGATTAAAACTAAAAGAGATTGGTTTAAGTTTTATTGCTTTATTTATATTAAGTTCCTAAATGATTATTTACCCTTAATTTGTTTTCTCCATTTTTTTTTTTTTTTTTTTTTTTAAGTTACAATTTTTATTTTGTTAATTTATCGAAATATTTGAGGATGATTTTTTCTAATTTATATTTAGTGGTTTATTTGTTTAATAATAAAGTGGATTAAAATAAAAAATCCAGTTCAACCACATTGTGTACAAAAGTAAAATCTGTTTTAGTGGTGGGAATTGGAAGTCCATTAGGTGAGAGGGAAGCTCTAATCAGACTTTTGGAAAGCATTATTATTCAGAGCTCATTTAAATATGCTTTTAGAAGTAACTAAAAAAATTCAGAAAGATATTTTAGAATTGGAATAATAAAAATTCATTTACATACCGTCCACACATTGTTAGTTTGCAGTTGATAAAAAATATAATGAAAATATATTAGAATGGTAGTTTAAATAAGAGTAGTATTAAAATAGACAAATCATTGTATAAATTTTTTAAATGATATATAATAACTAGTTGGCATAGGTGGACTCTGCTCAGTTCCTCATCATATTTATGTTCTCATAAATTTCTAGTGCGAGACATATTATAATCACGTTAAAAGGAATGAATTTGACCAAAGCTTGATACAGTGACAGAATGAAATCCTCGCCTAATAGGCTATCCACCGTTCACTTCGATATATTTACCTTATTCTAATCTATTAATTTATTTTATCAGGGTCAATTCCGTTGTTTAGTTTTCATGCTACTATTTCCAATGCAATAATCCTCAAAATTCATATTTATATGAAAAATTTACAATTTCGCTATGTTGATAAAATCGTAAATTACGAATAATTTACGAAATTTTCCTATTAGAATATTTGTATTCAATCATGTTGAAACAAATATCATAAATGTAATTCATAATATATCACTTACAAAATTTCTTTAAGAGGTTCAGAAAAATGAAAAAGAAAAAAAAAATTATCAGCGGATGAAATACACAAATTTAAAGAAACCAGATTTATTAATTAACAGCCTGCAAAACAAACGAATCAGTAAACTAACACAACAAATTATATATGTGTGTGTGTATAAGAAAGCACAACCAGGTGCTGAGAATAGAAAAATACATAAATATGCAAAATAAATAAAATCTCTCCATTTTTTTTATTTTCTACTCTTGCTACTAAATTATTTTCTATGCATTGACTCTTATTGACTATTTGTGGAAATTCAGGCTGTCTCTGGGTAGATTAATTTTCTTTTTAATGTACTCTTTGCAATAACCTTTTAAAAATTAATATTGATTTATAAATATTAAAAAAAAAAAAAAAAGTCACTTAATCTACTAAATTATTTAATTTAAAAAGATACCCAAAGTACAATTGAACATTTTTGGTTATGTTTAGCAAGCAGAACCATTTTATAACTATTTCAGACAGTATCTTTTTTGGCAGGGATGGTTTTACACAGACCAAAGTAGAATATTTAAAAAAAAATTATGTACATCACTAAATAAGTAGCTATTATACAACCTCAGAGAATTGTGTGTGTGGGGAGTGGATAATTACACTTAGTCTGCCATTTTCTAAAATAATATTAGTTTTCTAATATAGTAACCATTATATTTTATTGAGCAAAATTATAGTGGTAAATACTCCTTTTTAATTACACCTGTATCAAAATAAATTTCACTAGTGCCAATTACCAAGTAGAAGTACAATATTACTTGGTTTATTAAGTTATTTTACCAAGTACAGTAAATTCCATAGAATAAAAATTTGATATGAATAACTTTGATAATAATAGAATTTTTTATATTGAATGGGCTCTTCCCACCGTCGTCTGCTCAATCATGTGATAGAGGAAAACGAATAATCGAATTCAATTAAATATTGTTCTTAAGAACAAAAGTGTTAATATTTAATATAAAATAAAATAAAAGCAATATTGTGCATTTGTAAACAGTAGAATAATTGTATTTGTAAATTTAATAATTTTTAAAAAACATTTTATGTTTAATAAAATTAAACCTTGAAACTGAAATTAATAATGAACTACCCTTTCTTGACATCCTTATAATGCATAAACCTGTCAATGATTTTTTACATTTTTCAACTTCAGTCTATAGAAAACCCACCTTCTTTGGTCAATATCTTAACTTCAATTCAGCTAACCCTTTATCGCATAAACTTGCAGTCATTCGTACTCTTTTACATTGTACAAAGCATTATTGTAGTAATTCCGAATTATTAAATATTGAACTATCCAAAATTTTCTCTGATTTAAAAAATAATGGTTACCCCCCTCGTTTTATTAAAAGAATTTATAAAGAAGAGTTCTATTTTTCATATAAATCAGTTTATCATAAAGTTAAAAATTCCACTTATCGTACGACTATCCCTTATTATAAAGGTATTTCTGAAAATATCTCTAAATTACTTAGAACAGTTAATATCTCCACTAGCTTTAAACCTCAACTCCGTATTAGTAACTTTCTCTCAAACTTTAAACCCGCTGTCCCCCCTCTTAAACGTCTAGGTGTAATCTATAGTATTCCTTGTAAAAATTGTGATTCTACATATATCGGTGAAACTGGCAGAACAGGTGAAATTAGATTAAAGGAACATAAACACTCATATAAAACAGGAGATATAAAATCAAAACTCGTAATCTATTCTCTCAATAAAAATCATATTCCGGATTTTGAAAACTTTAAAATTTTAGCTTCTAATATAAATATCTATGAATCCCGTATTTTTCTAGAAGGCGCTTTTACCAAAATGCAACATTCTGCCTTGAACGAGGCTAAAGCTATTCCTCCTGAATATTTAATCTTGCTATGATGTATTATGAATTTTGTAAATGTTGTTTGTGCTTGTATGTTTGACACTGAGGAGGGCTAGTGTTCTAGCCGAAACGTCTGTCTTGGGTTTTAATGTTTTTAATTAAAATGTATTTTTAAAGTTTTAAATTTTTGTATTTTTTATCTCGTTTTAAAAGTTACATTGGTTTTAACATTTTATGTGTTTATAAGAATCGATTTTTGTATATTGTTGTGTAACTGTAACATTAACTGATCTAGCAATAAATAATAGCTTTTTGTGGAATGTTTATGGATTATAATTTGAAATTTTAAAATGTTTTCATTTCATTTAATTGCATAAAGGTGTTACAACAAGTTAATTAACTTAATTACTGGTCTAAATGGATTTGTGCAGTACGATATTGCACTGTCACTGATTTAAATACCAAAAATCAGAGTATTAAACATGTTCTTCATGAACATCAATAACAAACAAACTAAATGATGATTGTAAAGGTATACAGCAATCAAAAAAAGATGTATAATGATATGAAATGGGTTAAAAATGATGATTTATAAAAAATAACAGATTAAATACGATTGATCAAAAATAAGAATGGAAAATATATTTTGAGCAGTCGCTATAGATAAACAAGACTTTGTCTGTTATTTGTTTTTCTTCTATCATGTGACCTCTGATGTCAGGTGGGAAGAGTCGATTCTGAAAGAAGTTGTAGCTTAATGGAAAAATATAGGAACAAAAAATTTAATGTATTGTTATTGATTGTCCATTATTAGTTATTGTTGTTATTACTGGTTGCTTGACAGACTTTCTTGGCTTTAGCTGATTAACTATAATCCAACCATGTGGATCATATTGGTACTAATTTGTTCCATTAGGTTTTGCATTTTATTTGAAAATTTGTGAGTCAGTTGATCTAAAAATTAGTCCAAAGAGGAAAAACTGCAAGTCAGTTTTATCTCCCCCAAAAAATTTGAGCCCATGAAAAAGAAGAAACAGAAGTGCATAAAAAGAATAAAATGTTAAGAAAAGTGAAAATTATGAAAATATTTTTATTTTGTGAATATATATACAATTATAATTTTTTTGAGAGAGGAGAAAAATTCAGCAAATCATATAATGAGTTAAATATTGACTCATTGTTCTAAAATTTGCAAGTCACTGATTGTGCATTTTTGGAATTTACTCGTAAAATGTGAGTAAATACGAACTCTATTCAAATGACATAAAATTCGAACTTATGATTAAGGAAATAATTCCTGTTACAATATACTTTTTGTTAAATTACGAAACATAGAATGTAAGATTTTTTAATTGCTTATTTAAATATGAAAACAAAAAGTGAAAATGGGTGTATGAACTATATTGCATTCATCTCATAGTATAACAGTTCCACCAGTTGTCGAGAGGTTTTGCTGTCAAAGTTGGTAGATGGTAAGTGTCAGATTTGATTCCATGGTGTGCTCATCATCAGTTTTTTCTTCTTCTCTAAAAATGCATAGATAAATATGGGCTAGGACCTCTTAGAAAGTCCCCCCCCCCTTTCTCCCCACAGAGGCAGGGCATTCCACCCAGGCCAGTGGTGGATCTAAGGAGGGGGCGCTAGGGGGCTGAAGCCCCCCCTCCTCACCAAAAAAAAAACTGGATCCGCCACTGACCTAGGCCTAGGATCCCCACATGCAGTCAATTAGTTTAGCTCTGTACCATAGGGAAACAATTTTTTCCTCTTTTTGTATTGGATCTTTATTCATTTACTTTTTTCCTTTACCCTTGTTAACTCTATAAATAGATCATTCTATACTATGCACAATTTTAAATAATTCGTATTATTTTTTATATAGAAGATGGAAGCTAGTGATGTTAAAGATAGTCTGTCCTCTTCATCACAAGACGAAAGTGTTGTAGTAAAGTCAAGCAGCCATCACCATATGTCTAAAGCATCTAGAAGAAAAAATAAAAGTGTTAACGGTCCAGTTAAAAATTAAATTGGCTCAGAATCATTACACTATTCATATGTAGGTCTTTACAAAGGTTTCCCACCATTTATATTAGTTATGAAACTTGCCTTAAAAACTTTAAATATATGCAAGCTTCACCACACCTGTTTCACTCAGTAATATAGCAGACTCTACTTTAAAATGACCAAAAAAAAAAAAAAAAAAAAAATCTTAATGATTTTTTTTTTTTTGTATTTTAAGATATATTGGAAAATGAAGAAATTTATCAATATGAAATAAGAGATGATGCTGTCCATATAAAAAATAATTGCAATTCTAATGCAATTTGAAAAATGTGATTTATTTTTTATGCATAGGTAAAAAATATTGATATTTTAAAAATTATTATTTACAGATCATTTCATTATAATATTTTTGTTATATAAATATTATTTTAATTCATTGTAAAACAGTTTGATAGTATAAATTTTTTTGTTAATCAAAATTTCTAATAAAAGTAACTTTTTTTTTTGTTCCAGTTATATATTTTGCAGTTTATTACGTTATATTCTTTTATTTTCATATTCTTTTCGAAAATCGGAAATAATTATGTTAAAAAACTATCCCAGATTTCTAAGTTCCGTACTTGGCAGTCTGGGTTAACACTGGATCTAAAACTTAAGTTGTTACTACTATTTTTTCTCTTATCCTAGAAAATTCTAGGGATGAATTACAGACAATTAGATATTTACCATATTTTAAAGATTTTCTACAGTGAAAGTTGTATAGCACATTTCATAATACAAAACTTCTCATCAACAGGCATGAGAATTTTCCGCGGATCCGCGATTTTCGTTAATTTTGCGTTTTTTCATTTTGTTAAAATCAAACTCCAATAACGATCAGTGTTCAAATGCTCCACGAAAAACTTTAGATTCTCAATCTTTTTCCATCCAAAATATAAATGTCAATATTCATTTTAAACATGCTTTATCAGATTCTATAACATATAAAAGAACAGAATTATTCAATATTACTCACTCATGTAATTTTTTTTGTCATCCCCCCCCTCCCCCCCCCCTTTTTTTTTCTTTTTTTTTCATCTCTAACCATCGCTGATCAAACATTCTGCGGGAAGCCTTTTATTTTTGAATATTTATCCATCCACAATATTAAATTTAAACTTACTTTATGATATTCTAGAACCCATAAAGAAGTAGAATTGTGTATAATATTTCTCTTATAAACTACTTTTTACACCCCCCCCCCCTTTCTTTTCCATTTTCCATCACCAGCTAATGATTAAATGTTGATTGCTAGCTAACTTTTTTTTTTTAAACACATGTTTTATTGTGTTGATGTGCATTATTCTTTTAGTTTAATTTGTCTCTTTTAAAATATTTTGCATAGTTTTTTCCTGTGAGCATTATTTTTCATTTGAAATAAATTTTATGAACGTACATTTGTATAGTTTTTCCCCACGCACGTTATTTTTCTTAAAAATTAATTTTAGGAACGCGCATGTTTCCTCTTTTTTTAATTTTCTGCACTCTCATGCCTGCATCAAATTAACATTTTGTTTCCATATTGAACATATTTATTTACCCTATGAAATAATGAAGATAATGATGATACAGTGGAATTGTGACTGTTTGAAAACTTGCTGCTGGTGTAAGAATGCTTAATCTGTTTCGAGGATAAAAAGCTTAAATTTCTATATGTGTTTTTTTTTTTAATTTAAACCAAACATTGAAAAAATAGTAGTAAAATAAAATATTTAAATTATAGTATATCTTAAGAAATTAGAAAAGAATAAAAAAAAAAAAACCTTCTTGAAATATTCACTCAAAATATTCAATTTTTGTTTTCTTCACGTCCAATTTCAATTTTTTTTTTTTATTTTTTTATTTCTTTCTAAATTTATAAAACATCTAAAGATTGAGAGAGGTAACTAAATGGTGGAATACTTAACAATTGAAAGCTGTGTTTAGACTCATTTCAATAAATAAGATTCTAATTTCAAAATCCCGATTGACAAATTATTGTATTCCAAAATTTAACAAATCTGAGGATATATTTAATGAGGATAAATATTTTAGTATATTTCATTTTTGGCCTTAAATAAAGAAGAAGAAAAAAATAATAATAATGCAGTACCAAAATTTATATTTTTGTAGTTTATAATAAATTTACTGTTTTATTTAAAAACAAGAAACCATCTATGAAGATAAAATGTGATGGCCAGGGTCTGATTATCGCATGACATTTGGTCTTGGTGCCCTGCTCACGAAATTTCTAAAGGGCACAAAATTTTTCTTAATTTTGTTTAAATTTCCATTAAAAAAAGAAAAGCTGTAAACATTTAATTGTTCTAAAATTTTTATTTCCAAAAATCAAACATAGCAATTTAGAATCAAAATATTACAATATATTCATATTCCATTTCTCATGCCAAATAAGAAAAAAACATGATTCTGTTTTAGCTCCATGGTATTATAGATTACCTTTCTACCAACATCAGAGTCTCTAACTCGCCCATGACCCTGGGCCGGAAATTTTAATTGTAATTAAAAGTAGCTCATTCAAACCTACCAGTTTTTTCTTCTGACTCAGCTGTGTTTCAGTTATATGAATAAAATTTGTAAATCTGTCGTTAGGCTAACTGGAGTAATTATATTTGAGGCTAAATCAGAGAGTCATATTTGGAACAAATATTTTTTCAGTAGGCCTGTTTGCTATTTGAAAATTGTTTCAGGACAGAAATTGACTAAAAAATCATTAGATTTATTTTATTTTTTTGTTTGATAGACCGACTAATGTATTTGTTTTCAATTTTGGGTAAAATGTGGCAGTCTGTCACCTTGCCTCCTGCTCATTATGTATTTGATAGTTTTTTACATTTCACCCATTCCGAAGGGGGGAAAATTTGAAATTGCTCTGGGAACAAAAATTTATTAGTCGGGCTCTGTATGTACCTGATTTGAGATGGAAAAGTTTCTTTGCTTTGCATCTGTTCTGATTGTTTCCTATTATAAGTATTATTAGTTTGCTCTTATTTCGAAATTATTTAAAAGAAATTAACATATTTCTTGTTGATAAATTTATTTGGTTGTTTTCTGATCACATACATCATGACAGAGTAATAGGGAATATGACTGACAAACAAATCATTTAGTAATATAAAAACAAAGGATTACTGCACAAAATGAGTATTGTGTAACAGTGATTGCTACACTATTTTATTTTTCTAAATCAACCCCTAATGCAGATATTAGGTCATTTTATTTTAACTTTGATTCATAATCGTCTCTGTAAAATTAAATACATTATGATTTTTACAACTATACAAATATATTTTTACTTCCATTAATCTACTACCGTAGGTAATGGAAGTATTGTATTCAGTCAAAAAATTCAATATAGTTTTCACCTGATTTACATGGTTTAAGGCCTCCTGAGTCCAAAAAAGTAGTTTTTGGCAATTGGTCAGTGTGTGTGTATGTGTGTGGGGAATCTTCTGGCTATCCTATCTCCAAAACTAATAAAGATAGAACTACGAAACTTCAGAATTGATACAGATCTGGTGTACAGATGATTATTCTAAATTTTGGTGAAAATTGGAAAACTGGAAGTGGGGACTGTAAGTCTGTATCTCAAAAATGGCTCTAACGATTTTCTTCAAAGTTGCTATAGGAACACTCTATTAGATGTCTTTTCAAATGATATAGTTGGTTAGTTCAGTAAAATTGATAGGCATCTTGTATAAATAGCTCAATTTCAGGTCTCGCAAGTGCGTTCCTTTAAAAACGGCTGCATGGATGTTTTTCAAATTCGCCATATTAACCACTTTTATATATCCTTTTGTATGTAATTATTGTTTCAATAATTGAGTATGTCAAGTTTTGGTAAAAGTCTGTATCTCAAAAACGGCTCTAATGATTTTTTTGAAAATTGTTACATAAATCCATTTTAGATATGCTTTCTCCATGTATTACATAGTTATTACAGGAAAATTAACGGTCATCCTGATTAGGTAGTTCAGTTTTAGATCTCAGAAATTGGTGTTTAAAAAAATAACTATCATTTTTTTTTCTTTTTTTTTTTTTTAACTCACTATGTAAACTGTGTTTTATGTCTTTACACATGTATCAAGTTTCTCTTACTGGAAAATTCCAAAAAAATGCATATAATATCTCCAAAAAATGCATATAATATGTGTAATAGTGGGTAATAGAAGTTGTGTGGTTGTTTCACATTAGATTTTTTAAAGTAACATATTGAATATTATGAGCAATTTAATTCGATTTTTTATATGTTTAAAGAAGAGTCTGCTGTATCCTTAATTTTTTTTTTTTTTTTTCCATCAAAATATCATCTTCTTCTATATTTCCTTCCTCCCCCCTTTTAATTACTATTTTTCTTCCTGAAATATTTTTGCTTGTAACATATTTAACATTTTCAAGATTACTGACTGACGTGCACAGACATGACATGTATTTTTTTATACATATATATGTATACATCTTTGTATAAATGTTAAGTATTAGTGTTACAGTATCTGACTTCAGCCATTGATTTTTAGTGTCCAAAATGTATAGTTGTTAATATAGATATTGTTTATTGTTTTTATGATATTTAAATGTTCAAAACTCCTCCTAAAATGTGTTTATTTGTTATGTTTCTACAGTATTTTGCATTAAATGCAAATGACTATGCAAACAGTTCATTATAATTTGTATTTGATACCAGTAAAATTAATTTTAATGTCAAATCATCTGTGTTTAGCTGAATTTTTTAAGATTTTCATTTTTTCTTATAGTATATTGCTTAAATTCCAAACTATCAATCTGGTTTAGTGTTGCATAAAAACAACTTACTTTTATTTGCACTTTCACTAGAATCTTGAATCAGGTTGTTTTTTCAGGTGGACCAAGTTTATTTTAAATATGTTGTAATGTAAGTTCCAGGTACTGAGTTCAGATACAGTCAGACTTGTAGAGAATTTTAGTCTTGCTCAATATAGACCAAATTTTAAGATTAAATTTTTCAACGCAACTAATAAATTTTGAATTGAAAGATGAATAATTATTATTCAGAACACAAATACCCTGGCCAGTTATTGGGACCAATGGTTTAACATGTTGATGCTCTACATTTTTGATGGGTTGCATTTTTCCTTGTTCAAGTTTCTTAAAATGCATAATGTAAAGATGAAAATCAAATTTGAAGGAAATTTGCAGTCAAAAATGGTCTAATCTAACTCAACAGTAGAGCATCTACACATGAAGCCATTGGTGCCAGATTCGGTAACTGACTAGGACATTTTTTGCTCTTAATGAAAATGATTTGACTTTAAATCAAAAATTTATTAATCTTGCTAAATTTTGAGACATTAAAAATGGCCAATGTTGCTATTACATAGTTTTTTTTTTAAAATAAATGTATGGTGGTTACTGTCTTGAAAATTTCAGAACATTAAAAACTTTGGTTTAGAATCCTAAACAGATCCATTTATAAAATTCAAATAATTGTCAATTATATTAATTAAAAATCAGCTTAACGTAACTGACCTTAATATACATAATAAAGATTGTTTGCATTTAAAAAATGCTAATCTAAAATTTTCACTTTTCCCATATTTATAGTATTGTTTAATTATCTAGTAAAATAATGAAAATATATTGTAGTTTTTTCTAAGTTAACATAGCTCCTCTAGATTTTAAAACTTATCTCTGAAAATATTAGTATTATTATTTTAAACAGCTTAATTATTGATATAATTTTGATTTACTTTTTGTCATTAGCTTTTTAAAAATTTTCTACTCAGAAATGTAAATCTGACCATATGTCCTCAATATATTACAAATGTTCCATTATGAATGTTTGTTTTTTTTTTTGTTTTTTTTTTTAAACTACTATTATTTCTAGTTGGATGAAATGGGGAAACAATGTTTTGACAAGTTAAACTTTGACCTTATTTTACTCAACATTTTTAGGCATAAATTCCAGCTAATTTGCTTAATATTTTTTTTTATTTAATTTTTTTGTTTTTTGTTTAATAAATAACGTGCAGCTTTTTTTTTTTTTTAAGTAAAAATTTTGTGGTTTAGGGTTGCAAATGTAATCTTGGCCTACTGTACCCATGTACAGTTACATTACGCGATACCTAAGGCGAATGTTTAGATAGTAAACTTTCATTAATCTGAGACTTTTTGAATTTTTAAAATATCTTGACTTGTTACAGAGTTGCAAACTTTTCTGTACGCCTCGAAAAGCACTTCATGTCTTAAACATTTTAACATGCCAACAAAGTTTAAAAAAATCTGTATATTAGATTTAACTGTAAATTAAGACAGAACTGAAAAACAAGATAAAAAATATATAAATGATGCAAAAGAGGTGCTTAGGTCAAGTGTAAACACCCTGGTTATATTTGCCGACAAAGAATTCCTGGAATAAGTGTAACTACAAGTAAATCAAATAGATAAAATCTGAATAATTGGTAAATCTGAATAATAACTGGTAAATCTGAATAATTTGTGTTCTGAAATCAGTAGATAAATCAAAAAGTTTATGAAATAAAACCTGGTATATATTATTGATTGTGAGCACCAAAAGGTTTATATTGTAATAATATTTTCTAGTTTCTTTGTATTATTTTAACAATTAATATTTATTTTGTGCCAGTTTTCTCTGACTATTGTAATATATAAAAAATATTGTTTTTTAAAATTATTTGACTTCTTTTTTTTTTTTAAATGATTGCTTGTTTTATTAATTTGTATTGCCGAGACTGATTTTTATTTATTCAATTTGTAATTGTGATCTGTTGATTTCTTTATTTCCTTTTAATAGTTCTTTTGCATTTTCGTAATTATTTATTAAACTTGATTTTTTTTCTATAGTATTTTATTACCGTACATAAAGAAGGGTAGAATAATTTTTTTTTTTTTTTTAATCTTCAAATTGTGATGAAAACAGCACAATCCTTATTTAATCCTCAGCCCCAAATATTTTTTTTTTTTTTTATTCATATAAACAATTCCATATTTAATCATAAATATTTCTAAAATATATTATTCAAAGACACGAGTATAAACTGTAAACAACACAACAACCAAGTAATGTCTAGTTATACTTGATCCCGATTGATCTTATTTAAATCCTCAACTTTTCACTAAACAAAACACACACACAAAAAAAAAAAAAAAAAAAAAAATTAAAAAAAAATTAAAAGTGGTTAAAATGCAGTATATAAACATTTAAAAATAAAATGTTTGAGACCGTTAATTCAATTAAATTGGCCCCAAAATGAATCTGATTTCGACACCGTTATCAGACTAAAGTAAACGTTCCTTTCATCAGCAGAAATAGTGCAGCCATATACCAGTAGTAAATATGGGAAAGTATTTTTAGGGTATAATAGTGTTCAGTTGGAATCTGAGTTTTAAGTGGGGTGAAAAAAATAAAAAAATGATTGATTCCAATTGGCATCACTGGAACTGAGATGATTAAGTTCTTTACTTGAATACTTAATTAGAAGTAAAAATTCTTTCAGCCTCTACTTTAGTCTTTAAATTTTATGGGTTGCTGATATTTTATTAATTCTTGTAACCTTTTTGATTAGGTACACTTTGAAGAAATCAGATATACAAATGTTAATTCAGTGATAATTATTTTATCACTGAAAAAAGTGTTTTGAAAAAAATGTTTTAAAAAAATAATTTTTAAACTATTTAATTCCATAAACCTCATTTTGGAAATATATTGTTTCTCATACCAACCTTTTCTCTTAAATATTTCAGTTACAGAAATTAGCATTATGTTGTATTAATCTTTTTAAAAAAATAATGTAACAAAAACAAAACAAAACAAAAAAAAAAAAAAAAAAAATAATAATAATAATCTAACAGTCAAGAATATATGTTGAACAAATCCCTATTTATATATATTTTTTGTTTCTATTGTTATTTATTAAATTTTAAAATAATATTTAATTTATACGCGTGCTTTGTGAAATGTTAGTCTTTAGTCGTGTTTTCTTGAGTATGATTATTTGTTTTTTTTAAATGTTTGCACTATTCAGTAATATACTTAGTTCTGTTAACTCACTAATATTGTGAATCAAATTTGATTCTGTGATAACTTAGCAATAAATTGGATACTGTTCTGCATATTATGAATTTAGTTTCAAATTTGGCTTCATGATTGCAGCTTGAGTTAACAGATGTAAATATTTAATATTTACAGTGAATTTCATTTCTGTGTTTATTCATATAATGCCTTAGTCATAAACTGTTGCAAACTGTATTTTGTGCAGCTAGTCAGTTTGTTGTTTTTGTTTAAGCCTATTTCACAATTTAAGATTTTATTTTATCAAATGAATGGACTAGTCGACAAATGCTGTTTTGTCCTTAAAAGGAATTCTAGTCAGTTTTGTTTTCCATTTTGTAAAGTTTCTCTTCATATAATTGTCAGAAAGTGTATCAAAATAAAACATTTAAAACAACCTTCTGCTCATTTTTGTAATTGCAATGCATTCATTAACACATCTTTAAATTGCAAAAAAAAATACCCTTTATATGGAAGCTTTAATCTGTAATAATTATTAAAGTAATCATATGTCCTTAAAATTCAAGTACTAGCCTTAGTTTGAAATTGTTTTTCTAAGTTTTGAGCAAGGAAATTATTTATCAGGATTATCTTTTTGGCCTTAAATTACTTAAAAAGGATCTCAGTGTTTAGGTAATTGTACTATTTTTAATGCTATTTTATTATGAAGGTACTCTAATATGGTTATCATAGTTGTCACTAAACCATCTTACTATTCATCTGTAATCTTCTGTTTTATTCCACATGTTCTGTTTCCGCAGAAGCTGTTGCTATTAAAAAAAAAAAAAAAAAAAAGAAAAAAACTTGGCAACAGCTTTTGAGAAAACATGTGCAATAAGAACAGTAGAAGACATTTGAACTAGAATGATGGTTTACTGATGGCTGAAGAAAGCCTCAATGACAGGTTTATAAAAGGTATATTCATTGTAATATATGTTAATTAATTAATGTAGAAAAAAGGCTTTCAGATTAAAAATTAAAAATTAGTATCTTGAATATAAATTATGCTTTTATTATAAAATATTGAAATTTTGCAACATGACTTTTCATGGCTCACATTGTAGCAATTTACAGTGTCTTTGGTACTTTAATTATATTGATTAAAATAAGATACTCACCTTCTTGTTTCACAGAAATTTCTATTGTTTAAAGAACTGAATTTAAGAGAATGGTTATCTGTTTTACTAATTAACTTATTATTACAAGAAAGTATTATAAAGTAAGCAAGGTAAATTAATGTTGCATTTGCATACTATACAATGAAATTTCTCTAAAAGTCCACCTCTTTTCAAGGATCCCTCTAAGGCCCAGTTTTTTTATGCTAAATTTTCCCCCTTTATAAGATTTAATACAAATTTACCTTCATTAGAAAGCCTATTTACAGTTACCTACCCCTCATAGTCACATTTTACAAAAGAAAATAATTTTATTTTCCACTTGATTTTAACTGACCTCTATTCATCATAGATATAGTATTTTATATAGATCTATCATCCCCATGTTAACGAGCAAAGATTTTTGATGCCGAAAAAGTTTTTTGGCATCAGCCATTAGAGAGTTAAAACTCGAAAACAGTAATAGAATAGAATGTTAATAAATTTTGAAAATGTCTAAATATTGCACGGCTTTTAAGTGTTCTAATAAATATATGAAAAGAAATGGGATAAGTTTTCATAAATAAGTTATATTCAAGTAATTTATGAAAAATATAAATTTTATAATCAGTTGCTTTGTTGTTATTATGATATAATTACTGTCTTCATATTTAATGGAATACTTTTTTAAAATTTTAATATTTTTTTAATATTTTATATTAGTAAGTAATATAGAATTTACAAAATTATTTTAAGTGTAATTAGCAGCCACAGAAGTTTTAATATATAATTAGTATGTTGTGGCCACCACAAGACTCTCTTCTATATATAATCCTATACAAATTTACGCAATACAAATTATTTATTAAATTATAATTTATTAAAATTATTTTCCATGATGAATGAAGACTATTTTTATCTCAAAGAAGTATAATAATAAATGCCAAAATAAAGTTAGTTTTGTGCAGATATAAGTATACTAGAGTATAGTAAAAAAAGAAAAGAAGGAAAGAAAGAAAGAAAAATGGGTATCTGGAATTGTTCCTTCTCTTTTAGTACATAAATTATTCATAAATTTTATTTACTAAATTATCTATGGGTATTCCCGTGTATATTCACTCGGGGAAAAAACATCTATAAGAGAGTAAAATGGCCATCTTTTTCCAAATGAAAAGGTATCACTTTTTCCTCATCAATGATCAATCTATGTCTTATTACTATATCTATGCTATTCATCATGTAACTAAAGTTAATCTCCAGATGTTAGTATAATAACCCATCTCAAAAAATTGATATGAATAACCCTTCTCAAAGAATGGCCTTTTTCTTACTCTTTTGTGAAATTATAGCAAATATTTTAAACAAATTCATATGTACAGAAAAAAGTGTGTGTACACTTAGGGGTGAAATTTAAGAATGAAAAACAACTTCTATGGGAGTAATGTTCACTTGACAAAATAAAAGTGGTAAAAACTTAGCTTATATTAAAAATTCAATTGGCAGGAAATTTTAGTCTACATTAAGATTAATGAAAATTTTATTTCTCCCAGAAATGATGTTAAATTGAACTGTTTTATCCAGGATATAAAAGTCTTCTTAGAAAACAAAATTGCTAAAAAGTTTTGAAATTCAAACAAACTAATATTAATAATTCTTATAGAATTGTGTTAGCAAAATAGTGTAAATTTGAATGATTAACTTTCCAACAAACACATCTGTGTCCATGGGCATCGGCACAATGGGGCAAGGGGGGGGCACTTGCCCCCCTCTGGAAAATTCTAATAAGCATTTTTTTCTTTAACTTTAAAACTATGCTATCAGAATTTTATTTAA
Source organism: Salticus scenicus (assembly GCA_963930645.1). Taxonomy (NCBI): domain Eukaryota; kingdom Metazoa; phylum Arthropoda; class Arachnida; order Araneae; family Salticidae; genus Salticus; species Salticus scenicus. The sequence goes on along the minus strand of OZ005649.1, from coordinate 371,259,786 downwards.
AAAAAAAATATTTTTTCATGTTGTGCCCCCCCTTGAAATTTTTTCTGGCGACGCCACTGTCTGTGTCATAAATTTTGCATTCCATTAAGTTAAAATAGTTTAACTAAATTGTATTTAGTAACACTTAACTAATTACAACAATATTTTTATACTGACACGCTTGAAAATTCACATTCTTCAACAACATGTATAAGAAAATATATATCGTCTTTCACGGTGGTAAAGGAAGTGTACCTGTTGAAAGGTTAAAACCACTTAAATTATATTATTTTTTTACTTTAGAATTTTCTGGATAACTATTAAAAGATCACTTCTCTAAAAGGATAATTTTTTATGGTACAGTAGGTGACCTCTTAAGGAAATTTCATTTTACCTATACATTATTTATTACTGATAATTACTAGATGGATTTGGTATTTATCGTGTAGTTTGAAAAACTTCTCATGATAACCAGTTTCTAATTTTATTTCTTTATATATATCTTTATAATTTTAAAGATCCAAGTTTTCGTAAAAATATCTTTGTAGTTTTTCATATTTGTCTTATATGAATTTTTTATACATGCATATCAGTGTGATTTATAATTAGATACTCTTTAATTGTGTTTGTAAGTTAATTTGTTTTTATGTAGTTATTTTTATATACATATAATTTTTATTTCATAATTAGCAGAAAATTTCAAACTCTTCACTTTTTCCCTTCTAATTACAAAATAATAAACCTAAAACTATTTTTATTGCAATTTAAAATGCATAGTATAGATTCAGCAGAGTTTTTAAATTGGAGGAATTTTTTGAATTTGAAAAATTTTATTATGTTGACATCCTAGAAGTGTATTAAGATTTTACTGCTAAATTCTAATAAATTTCTGCAGTATATATCTCTTTCTAATGAATTATTACAGCCGAATCCAACTTTGATATCAGTACAAGTAGATCTTAAACTTAATTTCCTTAAGATTGTTACATTGTGTATCTAATTTTTTATTATAAGTATGCTTCAGGGGGAAAAATGTTCTATACCATATTAAGGAATTTCAATTACTGGGATTTTTTTTCCCTGTGTAACTGCATGTGTAAGCATTTTTTTGTTTGCTGGAAAAAAAAAATTGTATGTTTGAAAAGTAAATTTAAATCACCTCAAAATCACATAGAAACTTTACTGGGAAATTTCATTCCATTTGTTTTTGGGGAACAGGGGGGAAATATTTAAGTTATTTAAGAAAGATTTTTTTTTTTTTTATTATTTATTTAATTCTAGTATTTATATAGAATTATATTCTATAATAGTTTTACACTATTTTGCTGTGATAAAAATTTGTCAAAATAGTTTATTTTACTGCTAATTTATTGATGATATGATATGCTATTGAAACTTTAAATATATAAATTAATATTAATTAGATTATCAAAAGAATAATTTTGAGAACATTGATTTTTTCTTTTTAATAGTCTGCATGTATTTCTTTTTAAAAATTTAGCTGTGCATCAAAATTCCAATCATATAAGGTGTAGAATATAAAATATTACATTGTCTTTTTAATTATTATAGATTCAATATTTTTGTGTCACACTGTAAAATTATTATGTATCATAATAAAAAATTTCTTGTATAGAATATGGAGAAATTTTTTTTTGTTGTTGCCTCTTTTAATAATTTTACTTGTTAAATAAAATTTTAACTTTAAAATGTGGCTTTATTAATGCGATTGAAAAAAACACAACCTTAATCTACTATTCATAAATAGTAAGGTTAATGTCTATGAAATTTTTATAAAGAAGTTTAAAATTTTAGAATATTTCAATTTTGTTTATTTGATTAAAAATGTAAACCAAAAAGTTAAATTTTCAGAATTGTTCTTCTTATCTTTCTTGAAATATTTAATGTAAACATGATTTTACACATTTGATATTAGTAGTTCCCCTCCATACTATAAGTATGGGGAATTTAAGTAATCATGAAAATTTTCAGCCTCAGTCTTTTGATGTTTTTACACATTTTGAGGTATGAGGAATCTAAAAATTAGTGTGGTGTCTGTCTATAGGGTATTGGTGTGTTAGTACAGTAGAACCTTGCCTATCCAAGGTAATGTGGACCAAGGGATAATCGAAAACTCGGATAACACAGACTTTATCATAAATCAAGGGGGAAATATATATAAATTATAAAATACTTAGTAAAAATTGTGAAAATTATCTACACCTTTTGTCAAAAGCCATGCCTCTTCTAAGACGTGGCCGTCTCAGATCTACCTCAGTTAACCTAAAACTTGGTTAATCGGAGTTTAATAATCACAGCTCCACTGTATGCTACTCTTTGTACATGATATCTTAAGAACAAATAATCACAGATATATAGGAGCGGTTTTAAAATATCATTTATGACACTGGCTAGAACTCTATTTATTTTCAATATTCTAATTTGAAAACTTTGTAATTGTTAAGATGTCATACCAACTTTAAAATATCAGTTAGGATGCTGGTATGAATATTATTTGAGTTTTGCAAGGGACATGGCAACACACACACACATACCCCTTTAATTTGGCACCACTGATGTATTTTTCATCTAAAAGTTATTTCCATTTAATATTTATTAATTGAACGATATTAGGTTTGTTAAATAAAATATATATTCAAGTCATTATTTTCATTGCCTTTGTACTATATATATTTTTTTTACAGATTTGGAATCTTTAAATTGTATTTTTTCAGTTTGTATTTTTCGTGATTTCATGATCTTCAAAATGCTAAAATTTGTACAGATATTTAAGAAAAGAATTAATGTTTATTTGGATGTTTAATAGAATGTACTTAAATAAATTAAGGATGGATTTTAGAATATCTTGAAAAGAAAACATATCTATATAATATGTGTGTGCGTCAGTGTGTATATATATCCGGAGCTTTTTAAGAAAACAGCAGATTGCAGAACTACACAAATTTGCATGTTAGTTCATTATGACCTATTCTGATACATATCAAAGCCCGATTTTCAAATTTTTAATTAGATTTTTTAAAATTAATTAAAATATGAAAATAATAATCTGGTAAATATTGGTTTCTATGTTTTATTTTTTTAAATTTTATTATTTCATTTTAATAGTCTGTATCTTAGCAATGGCTATTATGCTACTTATTTCTTATTTAATTCATTCATTTGAAGGCAAAATCTTTTTTTTTCTTCTTTTTTTTAAATTTATATTTATTGAAAATCAAATGGTAATGCAGTATAAAAAATTAAGTATATTAAATTTTAAATTAAAAAACATATTTATAACAGTTATATTTATGTCTAATTTTTATAGCATAAAAACTTTTTATTTTTTAATAAAGACCTTTAATTTTTTTTTTATTATTATTTATAGTATTTATTAGGAGAAAATGGTAGTATTTAGTAAAAATGATTAAACTAATTAAAATTTATTGGTTTATGTGTTTAATTCCTTTTAAAAGAAAATATACTTTTTTATTTATTATATTGGTTGGAATCAAGTAGGGGCTATAAAATACGTGGTTGAAAAACTAAAATATTTAATAGATGCTGAGATACAGTCATCTTTAAAATCGCAGTTATTAAATAATAGCAGATCCACCTGTCATCGATAAATACCCGGGGTTACTGCAGGCAGTGGGAACCTGGATCCGATGCAGTGGGGCGGGAAAAAAAGCTGACGTAGGCAACAGGTACCCGAAGTGCAGTTTAGAGTAAATTTCAATGTAGGCTTTTTTTTTTTTTTTTTTTTTTTTAATTTATAATGTGATATAAAAAATAAATACTGATTCAATTCTTTTAATAATTCATTTAAATATAGAGACCAGCAAAGTGGGTGTTGCCTGCTAGTTTTAAATAAAAATATAACGAAAATCATGTTTTTTTTTCTTCAAATTTTTACTTAGACATGCACTTTTAATTTTATTTTTCTCTAATTAATAAATTTCAATATCCATCCCTAATTCTTTTAAGTAGATTCTATCAAACATTAAAAATAAATAAATAAAATAAAAAATAAATTCTTTTTTTAAATATCTGTAGAAGTTTTAGCATTTTTTGAAGATAATGAATTCATGAAAAAATGCAAACTAAGAAAATGCAATTTAAAGATTTCAAATCTGTAAAAAATATATCAAAACCCACAAGAATTGTTGCCTAAATATATATTTTATTGAACAAATGTAATACTATAGTTCATTTATAAATATTAAATAGAAATATAAGCTCTTATATGAAATCTCTTTCAGTATTGTCAAGTCAAAGGTGGTACTACTGAATCCACCAGGTCCCCTTAACATGGCAGAATTTTGCATAAATGCCATTTTTGAGGGGTATTTTGATCATAAAGATGTCAAGACCATTTTTGAAATATTATTTAGGATACTTGCATTAACATTATTAATTGTGAAAATTCTACTTTGATAACTTCGTAAATTATTCAAAATTAATTTTTTTAACATGGCAGAATAAGGACTGAATAAGAGACTGATATATGTTATTCAGATTCACTATGGGATGTTTCCTATTGAAAATGGAGTAAACACCATTACTGGTTTGTGTACAGGGATACTCGGAATAATTCCAAAGCATTGCATTCTCTGAGAGAGATTTCTATAAACCATATTTTAATACCTTTTATTTTGCTCAAATCATAATAAAATTGACATGTTATATTTAAAGTATGTTTAATGAAACATAATTAAATAACACTTCTTAAATTTAAATTAAAACACCTTATTTTAAAGCTTCAATTCAGAGCGAAATTTTAAAGTGACTTTGAAGTTTCAGAAACTTTACCTTACTTTCAAGCTTCAGAATGACGCTGTAAAGTAAGATGTTTTAATTTAAATTTAAAATGTTTTATTCATATGCACAAAAAAATAATTTTTATGGAACATAGATACTTGAAAGAATTCCAAAGCATTGCGTTCTGTGAGAGGTATTTCTGTAAACCATAATTTAATAATTAATACTTTTATTTTGTGCAAATTTTAATAAAATTGACATGCTTTATTCATGTGCACAAAATAATTTCTATAGAACATAAAAAAAAAAAAAAAAATTCAAAAATTGGGCTTTGAGGTGCACTGGGACGCCTTGAGGGGGTACTTTTGTATCGAATAACATGTCTGTCCTGTCAGAGCTACTGCCTTTGCAATATGTTGTACACACACACACACACACCGTAAAATCCCGAAAGTACCCCCCCTCCCCACCACCACCTTTTTGAAAAGCAAAACGGATAAATTTCGGGTGGGGGGGGGGTTATAATCAAGATTCTTTAAAAAAATTATTAAAAAAAAAAAATGAAGAAAAGGGAGGGGAGATTATATTCGATGAAGGGGGTACTTTCGGGATTTTACGGTACTTACTTAAAAGGAAATATTAAAGGTTATCATTTCTTACATTAAAGGTAAAAAAAAAACTGCGTAATGATTCCATTGATAATGTGCATCTGACACTTTTTTTATGAAAAGTTAGTTAAATTAGAAATAATATATAAATATTAAAACTTAATTCAATGCCAAACTTAACTTGCAATGCCGACGTACTGTAAGTGCGCCCGAAGATTGGATGTAGCTTTGTTGGATAAAGAAAAAAAAAAGGAGGGGGGTACTTTCAGGATAACGGAGACATTTCACTTTCAGCGAGAAAAGGGGAGGGGGTTATATTCGATGGGGGGGTTACTTTCGGGATTTTACGGTGTATATATATATATATATAGAGAGAGAGAGAGAGAGACACATTGCCTTATATACATATAAAGATATTTTAATAAATTAAGAAGCAGTCAAAATAGCTTCGTTGGGGAATCTAGTGTTAATAAACCTTCAAAGAGGGCAAAGTTTGAATTGCCCAGTTATAAGATTAGTATTTATTATCTAACTTTATCTGTAGAGACTATATGGTGGAATTCCAGGCCCCGCAAAATATATACCGTGGGTTATTCTGCAAACTTCGGTATCTCTTGCAACGTTGGGGATAAGGTTATAGCCAGAGAAAAAACTTCGAAGGGTTTTCAAGATTTAATACATAATTTAATAATATAAGGAGATTTTGATTGTTAAAAATTGTATATAACTGGGAATTTTTTGGACAAATCTGCAGCATTTAAGGGTAAAGGGGGATTTGAACCTCCCCCCCCTCCCCCCCCCCTCCAATCCTCTTGACTACTGTCTTGGTTGGGGATCCTTTGGTTCGTAAGAAGATAGCACTGCAGACATACAAAGTGAACAACAGTGGCAGTAACACCCCTCCCCCTTTTTTTTTAGAATAGAGCTATATACGGCGTCAATTTCTCAAAATTTTCTTTCTTGCAAATTTTTTACATATAAATGTACATTACTTCATAACTGATTTCATTTTCCAAAGATTTGGGAAAAACCTATAATGAAATATAACACTAATTTCTTGCAAAATCAAATTTTCATTTGTTATTATGACTAACCGTACTTGGTGTAACAAAAACTAAATTCAGCGCATCTGCAGACATTTTTTTTTTTTCTTTTAAAGTCAAAACTAGGCGTAAAATAAATTGATACAGTAGATTGTTTTTGGAGAGTGTATAAAAAATGGGCCATCTGTTTTAAATTTATAGGTGTTAATTTCATTATTATCAATGCACTGAAAAAAAAAAGAGAATTTTTGATTTATTTGCATCATATTATTCATTCAATAATACTTTAAATATTACTTGTTAAAACACTATAAACCTTTTACCGAATTTCATTTTTTTACTTTCTCTTACCCATAGGGTCGAGAAAGTATTGTTTTAGGGTCAATTTTTCGAATGTGAGTTTTTGTTATATTTACATGTTCTGAGGTTCCCTGAATACGAAAATCATGTTTTTAGCGAATGGTCTGTGTGTGTGTCTGTTATCAGCATATCTCAAGAACAAATAGTAGCAGAACTCCAAACTCGGTATTCTAAATGTGCATCGTATAGGGATGCTACAGTAAGCTTTTCATTGAGATGAAGCAAATGGTTCGTGTACAGGGACACTCAAAATTATTCAAATATATTATGTCTATGGGGGAAACTGCAGGTAAGTGGAGTTTAATATCTATAGACTGCACTAAACCAAATGAAACGAATATATATTTTTTGTAATAGAGATAATCAACTGGGATAAAAATTTTGTGTAGGTAGGAGCCCCGCCTCCCCCCTGGGGGGAGGGAAGTCCCCCTAGAGGGGAGTAAATTTTCATGATGGGTATCTGTCGAAAGAGCTCACCAATACCTTTAAAACGAATGGTTGAACCATCGATCTGCGATAATTAAAAATAAAGTTATCGATTTTTCTCATTTTTAACAAGAAGAAAAATAAAAATTGTTAATGTAATATCTATATATTAATTTGAAACATGTTTTTGTCTGTCTCCACTATATTGAGAGAACTACTTGGTGTAAAAATTTGGTTGAGGTGTCTAAAAAAAGGACTTGGTCTGTAGATGTGCTATGAAAAGAGAAAAATAAAAAAAAGTCTAATGGTTTCCCCCGGGGGAGAAATGGGTTAAAAACACGTTTACGAGCTTAACTAAGCTCCAAATTACTTCACGGTGAAGAAATTGTACATATAGGGACTAGAGTCAAATACTAAAAATTCACTTTCTGCGAATTTGGAATTTTCGATTTTAAAGGGGGGGAAAGTAGATTTGGAGGGGGGGAGGGGGAAATTAGTTTGAGAGGGAAATCCGTTCTAGACCCACACATGTAGCACCTCATTTTAAAGGTCTTGAAATTTCATGTTGATTGGGGATGTTTATATACAATATAGTGCGACCCCTGGTGGTGAAAAATGGAACTAGGTGATTTAGCTGTAGACCCTATTATGCTACATCTTATTTTAAAGGTCTTGGTATTTCCTGACCGTTGGTGATGTTCGTACAGAACACACAGCACCCCCTGGCGGTGGAAAATGCAACTAAAGGATTTTGCAGTTGATACCACCACCATGTGACACCTTATTTTAAAGGTCTTGGAAATCCAAGGCGATTGGTGATAGAGGTTTTGAAATTTCATGTTGATTGGGGATGTTCGTAAACAATACACTGCACCCCCTGGTGGTGAAAAATGGAACTAGGCGATTTTGTAGTAGACCCTATCATGTTACACCTTAATTTAAAGGTCTTGGTATTTCCTTACCGTTGGTGTTGTTCGTATAGAACACGCTGTGCCTCCTGGCGGTGGAAAGTGCAACTAAAGTATTTTGCAGTTGACACCACCAGTGACACCTTATTTGAAAAGTCTTGGAAATTCAAGGCGATTGGTGATGTTCGTATACAACGTACTGCACCCCCTGGTGGAGGAAAGTGGATTTTGCAACGCGTGCGTAGCATGCATGCCTGCTATACAGTGCAGCAGCCACAGGCAGAGGTAACACGAGTCAGAGGTTTGCTTGGTTCAAGGTTCATTTTTGAGAATTTTTCCATGTTATTAGCGGCCTGTATATACGCTGCCGCAGGCACCGAGTCAAGAGCCCGAGTTCCGTTCTGTTTGAGGTTTTTTTTGGGGGTTACAGATGATTTTTTTTTTTTTGTAATGCTTTCATTTAAAAATAGAAATTCAAACAAAATCGAGTTAAAGATATAAAACCATGCAAATTTAAGGTTCATTTAAGGTTATTATCATGGGCCCGGGCATTGCCAGGCGGGTTCGTTTGGTTCCAGGTTAATTTTTTGGAATATTTTTATGTTATTAGCGGCCGGCGTATGCGCTGCCGCAGGCACCGGGGTCACAAGGCAGAGTTTCGTTTGGTTCGAGGTAATTTTTTTTTTTATTACAGCTGATTATTTTTTTCGTGATGCTTTCATTTAAAAACAGAAATTCAAACTAAATCGAGTTAAAGGTATAAAATCATACAAATTTAAGGTTCATTTAAGGTATCATGGGCCCGGGCCACACCGGGCGGGTTCGTTCGGTTCCAGGTTAATTTTGGGGAATCTTTTTATGTTATTAGCGGCCGGCGTATGCGCTGCCGAAGGCACCAGGGTCACAAGGCAGAGTTTCGTTCGGTTCGAGGTAATTTTTTTGTTACAGCTGATTTTTTCACGATGCTTTTATTTAAAAATAGAAATTCAAACTAAATCGAGTTAAAGATGTAAAACCATACAAATTTAAGGTTCATTAAGGTTATTACCATACACCCGGGAAACGCCGGACGGGTCAGCTAATATGTAGTCTTTGTATTAAGCGAAATAAAAAATGAAAGATAGGAACTGTTTATTTGGAGTCAGTTTGACGTCACATTGACTGTACTTTGTAGAAAGTCATGTCATATATAGTATTTCTATTTATAAGCATTTTTCTGACTTTCCTTTTTTTAAGTGAAATGTCGTAAATTATATTAGATGTTTTAACTTGAAATACATTTAAATAATGATGCGACGTTTTTTGAAACATTACGGTCAATAAAATGATCGTCGAATTCGACGGGTTCCAGCTAGTTTGGAATACATTCAACTTTTTTTTTTTTAATATTAAGTGTTAAACTACTTCTCTAATATGGAAATCGTCTGCATTATCATAAAAGATATTTTTCTAAATAATAATTATAATAAATTATTTTTTAAAAACAGATTTATTTTTTAATAACGGAGTTAAATTCTATATAAATGTAGGTGCATTAATGAAATGGGGATTGAGGGGGGCGGTAGCCCCCTCACACAGAACTAATTATCATATAAAACTCTTCCGAAGCTTAATTTGAATTGTTTAACATAGGTTTACATAACAGTACTCGTTATCTTACCTCTTAATCTGCAACCTGTATTTATAGTATTAAATTTCAGGGTAAGAGAAAGTCGTGTGAGTGACACACCAGATTATTTAAAGTACTTTTTAATAGAAATTCAGCAGTATACTTCAGTAAATTAAACATGTTGAATGCGAGATACCATAAAAATATCTAATTTTAAAATGAAAGAAATTTGGATTTTAACCTTGAAGCCGCTATATAAATTTAAAATACAAACAATATCAAAATATATAAATCGTTTGTCCTAAGTGAATGAGTGAGTGAGTAAGTAATTCATCGCCCAGCCCAAACCCTTGCGACGTCTAGAAACACGGAACTTGGTGAAAACATTCCATCTATGACGTAGACACCCACTAAGAAACGATTTTAGAAAATCTGCCCCCCCCCCCAAAGGGGGAGTGGGGAGCAAAACGTGATTTCACAAACTTTTTTATCTCTAGGGGAAAAAGAGATATCCGTAATTTTTTTTACTTTAAAATATAGCTAACACAAATACCTAAAAAGCAATTTCTGGAATTTTAGAAATTCGCCCTCCCCCAAGGGGGGGAGAGGGCAAAACGTCATTTTACTTGTAGAAATCGCTATTTCACACAATCCTTTATATCTCAAACAAAAAACATATGCACTTGAGATTTTTGCTTTAAAATGTAGCTAATAGAAGAAATACTTAAAAACCAATTTCTGGAATTTTAGAAATTCGATCCGAGGGAGGGGGCAAAACGTGATTTCATATGCACAATACGCGATTTCAAATAACCCTTTATATCTCAAACAAAAAACAGATATCCGTACAATTTTTACTTTAAAATATAAGAAACACAAATACCAAAAAACAACTTTTGGAGTTTTATGTACTCAGCCCCCAAGGGAGGAAGAGGGGACAAAACATATTTTCACAGGGGTCAAAACATAATTTCACATAATCCTCCTTCCTTCATATCTCAAAGAAATAGATATCCGTATGATCTTTGCTTTTAAATATAGCAAGCACAAACACCTAAAGACCGATTTCTGAAATTTTAGAAATTCGGCCCCCAACGGGGGAAGGGGGCAAAACGTGATTTTACATTATCCTTTATCTATACATACAAAAGAGTACATCCACCTCTGAGTCAATACTGCTATGGCGATTCTGTGTGGGACTGGGTCACGAATTTTCATGTGAAGCATGGTTCTAGAGCTCTAACATATACAAAAATGGAGTTTTCCAAATTGCATAACTCGGTTTTAAATTGCTTTACGGTGAAAAAATTGCTCATGGGGAGACTAGAATCAAGCACAAATAAATAAACAAAAGCAAATTTGTCGATTTTTGAGTTTAAGGGGACTCTACCTATCGTCCCCGAAAGCCGAAGCCAATGTTATTCAATGGAAAATTTTGCCCCATTATAATTCATTAACTAATACATATTTTTAAATTCCGTTTTCACTTTCCGAAAATTCCCAACTATTAAACAATTTATCGCTTTCTAAAATTTGATTTTTAAGATTTTACTTTTAAGCTCAAAAATGAAAAATTTCACACTGTGAAAATTCGCATTTTACAACCTCAAAATAAAATATTAAAAATTTAAAAAAATAATTTTTAGAAATAAATTGTTTAATAATTGTGATGTTTCTGAATGTGAAAACGGAATTTAAAAATACATATTAGTTAATAAGTTATAATGGGGCGAAATTCTCCATAGAATAACATTGGTTCTGACTTCTGGGGACGATAAGTGGAGAGGCCTCTTTTAAGGGGGGAAAGGGGAATTTGCAAAATCCAAATTTCACAGTAAAACTGTTCCAAAAATGACACATAGAATTTGAAATTGACTGTGCTTCTTCTGATATATATTTCCAAAAAACAATTTAAGATGTTTTGTAATTTTAGAGATTTTTTTTTTTTTTTTTTTTGGGTGGGGGGGGGGGGGGTGTGGAATTATTACAAGGTAGATTCAAAGTCCCCTTTTTATGTTAACTTTGTCCTGGGGAATCTATGGGAGCTGAATTCATGAATTTTGGTGTGTGAGAGGGTTATTTGCATGAAACATTAACTGTGATAAGATTTTGCGAAATCCCCCCCCCCCTTTTCCCTCCTATAGAGTGGGGACAAAAAACAGCTTTCCAAGCGTAGCTCTGTCCCAAATTATCTCAGGACAACAATTTTTTGGTCTGTGTGTGACCTATATATACCCAACACGCTTTATAAAAGGATTTTGTATACTGTCCCCCTCGCCCCTTGGGGTTGGTGGAGGGGGGGGGGAAGCACGTTTCTAATTGCAACTTTCGTCTAATTTATCTCAGGAAGGTGATTTTTCAGTTTACTGATTGGTTATGGGAGCCTAAAACATTTTATAAAGAAATTTTGTAAAATTCCCCCCCCCCTCCCTTTCCCCTTTAAAGGGGTGGGGACAGAAAATACGTTTCCAAACGTAACTCCATTCAAAATTATCTCAGGAAAGCAATTTTTTGTTATGTGCGTGTGCTATTTCTACCCAATATGCACTGTAAATTGATTCTGCGAAATATCCCCCTTCCCACCTTTCGGGAGGGCAAAAAGCACGTTGAGAATAGTAACTCTGCTCTAAATTAACTCAGGATCAGGAATGTAATTTTTTTCTATGTGGGTTGGTTATATGTGCAGAACACACACTATAAGAGATTTTTGTAAATCCCCCCCCCCTCCCCCGCCTCTGGCGGGGGGGATAGGGGGCAAAAAGACTGAGGTTTTTGACGATTTCAATTAATCTTTATTATTATTATTATGAGATTTTTATATTAATATGCTATTGTAATTTTGAGAATTAATTAAAAATTTAGTGACCAGCGAAGCGGGCAACGCTTGCTAGTATATCTATATGATCATATCGAAACCTTTTTGTTTCTCTGAGTAGCATTCGGAATCATTACTTTGAATTTTTTATTTTAATATTTACAAATCAATAACTTATGTGAATTTTATAATTTTTTGCAGATGAAATTTCTTATTCACATTGTTTTTTTTTTTTTTTTTTTTTTTTTTTTTTTTTTAAGTTTCTGCGATTATTGCAAGTTACTGGATTTTAATATAACAAGAAATTAAAATCATAAATAGATATGATGGAAGACTTTTTAAGATAATGGGTTGCAGGCGTGGTTTCAAGGGGGGGGGGGGTCATGGGGGTCATGACCCACCCCAAACTGTCTTACTTTCAGGAAAAATTTTAGGGAAGCATCAAAGCTTCGGTACAGTTTGAGCGAAGTGCCGAAATTAGAGGAAGACAACTAAGCAGTCGCCCAGGGCGTCATAGGGCTAAAATGTAAATTCTATAAGAGAAGATTTTGTCACATTTTGCGATGCATATGCCAATATTCGCGAAGAAGATAAAAGTAATAAAGAGTGCCGATTAACTGGAGCAGCGATAGCCCATATTGTTGTTGATCTTATGAAAAAATTCGATATGGATATGAAGTATTGTGTTGGAATAGGTGTAGACAGCTGCTCAGCGATGGCATCAGACGCCAAAGGAGCTGCAAAAGAATTAATGAAGACAGCTGTATATGCAAAAATATGTCCTTGTAGCAACCATGCATTAAATAATTCGTTAGCTAAGTCTTCGAAAGTTGCATCATGCATGAATGCGACTGCAACAATGAAAAAAGTTATTTCCTTCGCTAATGCATCAGCAAAAAGGCAGGTTGTTTTCAAGGAGGAATTGACAGATTCTCTCCAGGAATTAAGTGAAACTCGTTGGGCAGAGCGACATGATGGACATCTTCAATTTCAAAGAGATTCTCTTGTTGAAATTTGCAATGCCTTACAGAAGATTGCTGAATGGAGCGACAATAGCTCTGCATCAGAGTCTGCCTGTTTATATCAAGCTCTACGTAGCTCTGATTTCATTGTTGCTGCAATGTGCCTCTGTGATGTTCTAGGCAATTAAAGAATTTTCGTATTTTTTGATCTAATTTATTCAATCTATATAGAATATCCCCTTTTTATCTAATTGTCTATCATTTATTTTAGGTGTCACTGTTTCTCTAAGCAGATTCCTTCAATCGCCGCTGATTGATTTACAAAAAGCCACACAAAATCTTACGGATACATTAAATGTCTTAAACAACAAGAGACTCAATGCGACGACTGTTTTCAATCGAATTTTCTCAGAGATTCTTGAACTTGCTGCAAAATTAGATACAGAGATAAAGATGCCTAGAATAACGTTATGGCAAACGCAGCGAGCAAATATACCTGCAGAAACTCCTGAAGAATATTTTAGAAGGGTGGTTTACATCCCACTTCTAGAAAATATAATCTCTGACATGAAAGACCGATTTTCGTCAGATGTAATGAGTCTTTTTAATTTTAACGTGTTTTTGCCTCGAAAATCTTATACAGATGATGACATCAAAATTGTACGTGAAGTTGCAGAAAATTATCAAGGACTTCTTAATAATGTTCCAGTTCAACCAGTCGTTTCAGAATATGAATTATGGATTGCGAAGTGGCAAAGAAAAGCCGAAGAAACACATGAAACATATACTTCTCGTTGTCTTCTTAATACAATAGAAGAATGTGACAAAGATATGTTCCCATCAATTAACATTTTGATTCGTATCCTTGCCACTTTACCAGTAAGCGTCGCTTCAAGTGAACGAAGCTTTTCAACTTTACGGCGGTTAAAAAATTGGCTTCGAGCATCCATGGGAGAAGAACGCCTCACAGGACTCGCCCTTTTAAATATTCATAGAGATATTGATGTTGATGTTGAAGCAGTAATAGACAGATTTTCAAAATATTCAAAGAGAAGATTGGAATCAGTGGCGGCTCGTGCACCGAAAATTGGTGAAGAGGCACACTGTATTTTACGCTGTATTCATTTATAGAATGTAAATTTACACTTAAATAAATATTTTTAGTTAATTTAAGTTAAGTTCATGCTTAATAAAAATTATGACTAAAAATACGTAAATATTATTTTTGAGCTCTTCACCTATTTTCGTTTCACGAGCCGCCACTGATTGGAATTTGTATTATAATGTCGAAAAAGTCTGTTTAATGATTCATGTAAATACACTCATGTCCATAAATTAAGGATAATTCAGATTCACACTGAAATCGAACTTTAATGCAAAAATTTCACCTGTAGAAATACCACACACATCTTTAAGAATAATATGCAAATTATAAGAAGCCATCAGATGACGCCGATATGATGTTGCAATGACAAAAGTAAAAGAAAGGGTATATAAGGAATGGGAGCAAAGAAGGAAAATTGTTCACAAGCGTTCTGTGTGCCGCTCAGTGCCCCAACCGAATAGTTATGACACAGAGGACGCATGCAGATAATTTTTTACGTGGTAGAATTATCAGCATTCTCACCTGCCTACAATCTGAAGCTATCCCCCGCATGGAATGGCCAGCATTCACATCTGACTAGAATCCGATAGAGCATGTGTAGAACATGCTTTTCCGACGAGTTGTAGTCCATCAACCACCTCCTACATGTGTAACGGAACTTCGGAGAGCATTGCTTATTGAGTAGAGTAACCTTCCCCAAGATAAGACCAATAATTTAATACTCAGCATTCCTAGACGTTGTAAGAACTGTATTTCATCATCTGAGAGACATACAATGTATTAACCATCATGCCAACCATGTAGTGTTAAGTTTTTGTAAGGGAGATATTTTTTGTAATTGCTTCAGGAAGCAAAAATGGTAGTTTTTATAAATGGTATCCTACATAAACCACCTTTTTTTGTTCGTGATCTTTTGTTTAATAAATGGACTTTATGAATAAGTTATGTTTGTTTTGTTTCTGAACCTTTATTTGCCTCAGCTAGCATTATCCTTAATTTATGGACATGAGTGTAGTATCTTATATTTGATTTATTTCTTATAATATGGATTTGCTGGTTTTCAGTCAGGAAAATTTACCTATAGAAAGTTCTGATCACAGTTTTACTTTTTTTTTTTTTTTTTTTTTTTAATTCGTGACCCCCCCCCCCCTTCCTTTTAGCTTTTCGCCTGTATGTTTGTCTACGAGTCTTTATCAACATAACTCAAAAACAAATATTAGCAGGAAGTGCAAACTCGATATTTTAAATCTTTATAATGTGGGGATTGTATATTCACTATGTGAACTTATATTGACGGACCAGCTTCGTTGCATTTTAACTTTTTAATTCGTACTATTATATACATTTAATATATACATATTTACAACGAAGCAATATTACATTCATAACGTAAAAAATTATTATACATAAAATTGTTAATTGTGGGCTTCATTAAATTTCAAAGTTCTTTTTACCCACGTCCGTTTTACTTGGCCTCTCATGGCCTTCTCCCAAAACATTCTGGCGGAGCGGAGATGCATGAGTGGTGCGCATGCGCCAACAGGGATGTTATTTGAAATTTTTTATTAATATCTGGCAAATGGTTCGTTTATACAGGGACATAAAAAATATATAAATATATTACCTCTATGGGGAAATGTTTTATTGGTATATTTTAAGGGGAGCGTGGACGTTAGAAATCTTTTTTGTAAATCACTGCCTTAGAGTAATAAAAATTTGCATACATAAGTTATTAAATATAAAAATTTTAAGTATATAAAAATTTCGCCAAATTATTTAAATTAAAAATAAATTTCATAATTAAAAAATTTTTTTAACCCTTTTAAAAATCTTAATTCTAACTAATTACCGAAATGTCAGGGGAGGCTTCCATGTGGACAGTGGAGACTCCAAATGCTTTTATCTGTCTGTATATCTCGCGACAGCGGCCGTAAAAATCACCCTGTTGACTTACAATTTGGTACACATGCTCATGAGCCATGCAGAATTCGCTGTATAATTTTTAGTATGTATTCTATTTGTAGTTCGTGTACAGGGACTCACCAAAGTTTTTCTTTTTATTACGGCCACGAAGGTAGATTGTACTACCATGATTACGGCCTATGGACAGAATTTGTATATACCGCAACAGCAGTCGAAAAAATCCCCCCTATTGACTTGCAAATGGTACACATGTTCAAGCGCAACACAAAAATAGTTGTAAAATTTTTGGTGTCTATATTGTTTATGGATCGTGCATAGGGACACATCAAAGTATTTCTTATCATTATGGCCTATAGGCAGAATTTCGTTTAAACACATTTTATAATAGGTACACTGCATTCAACAAAAGGAAATCAACATATATTTTATTGAGATATTTAAAAGCATATTTTTGTTGAAAAATATGTGCTTAGACATAATAATTAATATACAGAACCTGACAAGTGTTTCGAAAATCTCACTTATTCACCCAAATTATGTCAAATTTCGAACAAATTTTCATGAGCTACATAAAATAAGTTGTATAGTTTTTACTGGTGTATACGATGTTCATGACTTGTTTACAGGGACGCACTAAAGAATATCGACGTTAGAGCCGAATATTTCTATTTAAGCGCATTTTAATGCGTTTTTCCTGCGAGTTTATGAATTAAGATACATTATTAAGCTTCGTAAAAGCATGTTTTCTCTAGAAAAGGTATGTATAAACTAAATATTTTATTTACAGGACCACAAAAAAGAATTCCGATGACATACTGTTGTTATCCAAATGATGCCAAATAGGATTCAAATATTGATGAGTTTACAATGAATTAGTTGCGTACTTTTTATTAGTAAACAAATTACTGTGGCTCATATACAGTGACATACGAAAGAATTTCGCACCATTATAGCCTACATACGGTATTTCTTATAAGTGCATTTTAACATGGTTTATCTCCATTAAACACAATGAAGTAAACACATGTTATTAAAATGTTTAAAAGCATGATTTCTGTGGAAAATGGTAATCAGAATCGTTAATTAGTTTATAGTGTCACACAAAGTAATTCCGATACACTATTTAGTCATTTCGCATCAAATTTAATACAACTATTTATCAGTTACAGTTACAACTAATTAACGTAAGGCTATGTGTTACACAGAAATAAGCATATACACATAGAGAGTTAGATACGGACAAACAGATAAAACGAGGGATTGAGGGAGTGATACTCCCCCCCCCCCCCCTTTGTAACGTATATGATTATGTAGCGAGTTAATAGTATTAATAATTATATATACACCCCGCGACAAAAAGATAGGTACAAAGGGTTTTTTCTTTGATTTTTCATAAAATAACATTATCTAAATTGTGCTTATCATTTATTATTATCATAAAATAACACTATTCCCGGACTCATTCTTGTTTTAAGACTAATTTAGAAAAAATTTAAGACTAAAATTTTTCTAATTTAAGACTACACACCACAACAAAAAGATAGGAACAAAGGTTTTTTCTTTTTTTTTTTTTAAATTTTTGAATATGATTATTTTGAACATGAATATTTTGAATATGATTCAAATATGTTTTTGATATGATAATATGTTGTTATGATAATAAATGATCACACAATTTAGATAATGTTATTTTATGAAAAATTTAAATAAACCCTTTGTTCCTATCTTTTTGTCGCGCCGTGTAATCTTAAATTAGAAAAATTTTAGTCTTAAAACTTTTCTAAATGAGTCTTTAAACAAAAATTAGTCCGGGAATAGTGTTATTTTATGATAATAATAAATGATAAGCACAATTTAGATAATGTTATTTTATGAAGAATCAAAGAAGGACACCTTCATGAGTAGGAAGCTTGTTGTGTAACAAGTCTCGTGGGTGACCAAAATAAGGCACTCAAAATTTTTTCTAGTTATTGTACCTATACCAACTTTCTTTAGCACATCCATTGTATCAATAACTGTCGTATTCAAGTACAAACCCTTTGTACCTATCTTTTTGTCGCGGGGTGTATATATATAATTATTTTAAATAATATAGAATAATAAAAAATGATCTGCTGAGTAATGAGTGATACAAATAGGACGCTGAGGCTCCTGATCTGCAGATCGACTAGTTTATTTTTCTTACCCTCGATTTTACATCATTATAATTTAACGATATATTCTAAACATATTTGGGTATTACTTTGCGGATCCATCGATAATTTAATTTTCACTTTCTCTTACCCATATGAGATAGTAAAAGTATCATTTTCAATCAAATTTTCGAAATTCAGATTTTGCTATATGTACACGTTATCAAAGTGCCCTGCTTCTGAGAATAAGCTTTTTAGCGTTAATCTGTGTGTGTGTCTATTTCAAGAACAAATGTCATCAGGTAGTCCAAACTCGGTATTCTAAATTTATATCATATGGGGATACTATTGTAAGAAATACTACACAATATCAATATTATTATTTATATTATGTTGTATTCTTTACAACATAATAATTCGTACGTTGTAAACTGTGAAGAATACAACATGACACCATTAATAATATTGGCAAAATAAAAATTGAAATTAAATCTAAATAAAATGCAACAAGATGGCAAAAAATCTGTCACAACATTTCAGAAATGAAAATAAATCAATCAAAGTGAAATTTTAATAATCAACAAGAGACTTGTGTTGACCAACCAGAAAAATGGCATGAACTACGAAAAGAATTATAAAAAAACAGTCATAGGACACAAATCCAGAAATGGTATACACCTTTGGTCATTAGTGGTTCATAAACATCTATTATGTTCAGGCCACCACAAGACTTTCTTCGATATAATCTTACACAAATTCACGCAATAAAAATTATTTATTAAATTATTATTTATTAAAATTATTTTCCATGATAAATTCAGACGATTTTTATCTCAACGAAACCAAATGCCGAAAAGAAGTCAATTTTGTGCTAATATCAGAAGAAAAGCGATTTTTTTTCTTTTTTTTCTTTTCTTTTTTTGCTTTCTCTTACCCATAAGGTAGAGAAAGTATTGCTTTTGGGTCAAATTTTCGCACGCGAGATTTTGTTATATTTACACGTTTTGAGGTCCCCTGAATACGAAAATCATGCTTTTAGCAAATGGTCTGTGTGTATGTGTGTGTGTCTGTGTGTGTGTCTGCCTGTTATCAGCATATCTCAAAAACAAATTATGGCAGAAAATTCAAACTTGGTATTCTAAATGTGTATCATATAGGAATGCTACAGTAAGCTTTTCGTTAAGATCAAGCAAATGGTTCGAGTACAGGGACAATAAAGAGAATTTTAATACATTACGTCTATGGGGGAAATTGCAGGTAAGTAGAGTTTAACGTCTATTGATAGCACTAATCCAAATGAAACGAATAAATATTTTTTGTAATAGAGATAGTTAACTGGGAAAAAAAATTTGTGTATGTAGGACTCGCCTCCCCCCCTGTGTGGGGGGGAAGTCCCCCCTCGAGGGGAGTAAATTTTCGTGATGGGTATCTTTCAAGAGAGCTTGCTAATACCTTTAAAACGAATGGTTGAACCATCGATCTGCGATAATTTAAAACAAAGTTATCGATTTTTTTTACTTTTAACAACAACAACAACAACAACAACAAAAAAATCGTATATATATATATATATATATATTTTAATATTGAGAATACAATGGACTTTTTTTGGATATTTAGTGTTATACTACTTCTCTAATATGGAAATCGTCTGCATTATCATAAAAGATAATTTTTTTAAATAATAATTTTGATAAATTATTTTTTAAAAACAGAATTATTTCTTAACTAGCAGGCTTTGCCCGCTTCGCTGGACACTATATTTAAATGATTTTTTTGTAACTGAATATATTTCGATAGGCGACTATTTTCGTCACAGCTTTAGTATGGGACCTCCTTGGCAATATCAAACATTTTTTGAACTTCTCGAATCTGTACAAAAACACTATTATTAAAACAAATATTTTCGAAAATAGTCCAATAGCTGGTGTTAATTCTTCGAATATTCTGGAAACAGTTGAAGCTGTTACTCGTACAGTATAAGTCATTATTCGATGAATGTTCTGGGACAGTCTAAAAAATAGTCACTTGTTCCACAGGAGTAAAGCAAATAACATCAACTACACCAGAGCAAAAATTTTCACTCACTCACGAAAAATGTCCAGTTGCTTAGAGCTTAATCCCTAAAGTGCAGTGACTCAGAATAGGTCTCTGAATAACTCTGGATCGCAGTGACTACATACTCTTTCGCAAAAATCAACTCACACATACTTATAACTTTTGGCGATGGGGCTTGGAGATGACTCCATCGAGAATCCCTTGGTAAGCTCAATGTCTATGTTCCCGTGTGTCGGAGAGCTTCGAAACATCGGGAACCCTAAACTATCATTTTTCACCAAATTTGGTAGCCCACTCGCCAAGTTTGTCTCCAAGACTATGCTTTCTATTAAACATATCTTTATTTAGTTATTTAAATATTAATTTGAATTAATCAAATATTTCTGCCCGACAGCGTGCAAGTGCAGTCACACACAGCAGCTCATTTATTTGTATGTTAAATTAGCGTAGTGAATGGTACATAAAAAAATAAATAAATAACTAAACATTATCGTGCTACACAACTTTATTAATTTTACATTTTTTTGAACTACCTAGATTAAAATCGCTGTTGCTAAATTAAACCTCTTGGCGAAAAATGTTCGGTGTACTTCAACGCAACAATTTAAAAAATCACCCAGGAGGATCTCTAAATAAAACTGTTTTTAGTACAACACACATTAGCATCGTAAACTATATTAGCACTTTGTAAAAGACATTTTAAATTTAAAATGACGTCAATTTATGTGAGATGCATAATTTATTTATTTATTTTATTTTTTATTGTTCACGTTTAGATAAATGTATTTATTTTCCTGTTGGAAAAAAAAAAAAAAAAAAAAAAAAAAAACTCGACAACAATTAAATTATGGATAATTAAATTTAATTTTGGCAACAATTAAATTATGGTTAAAATTTAAATGGCAATTTTTTGCTATTATTAGCTTACAAAATTGCTATTTTATGCATAAAAATAACAAAAAAAAAAAAAGTTTTTTTTTCGGAATAAAAGGCAGCCAACTTTCTAAGTTAGGGTATAAGCTATCTCCATAACAAATTTTATCGAAATCCATCGAGCAGTTTTAGCGTGAAACTCAGTCAAATAAACGGACATTCACATTTATAATAAAAATAAGATATAAGATAACCGAATTAAATTCTATATAAATGTAAGTGCATTAATGAAACGGGGGGTTGAGGGAGGCGGTAGCCCTCCTCACACAGAACTAATTATCATATAAAACTCGTCAGAAGCCTAATATGAATTGTTTAACACAGGTTTACATAACAGTACTTGTTATCTTACCTTTTAATCTGCAACCTGTATTTATAGTAATAAATTTCAGGGTAAGAGAAAGTCGTGTGAGTGACACACCAGATTATTTTCGTTAAAAATGAAAAAAAAAAAAAAAAAAAAATCGATAACTTTGTTTTAAATTATCACAGATCTGTGGTTCTAACATCCGTATTAAAAGTATTGAAGAGTTCTTTCGAAAGATATCCATATTGAAAATTTACATTCCACGGGGGTAGCTATGCTCCTATATATACACACGTTTTTTTCCAGTTTACTGTTTAAAATTAAATTACATTAAATTCATTCATTTAGTCATTGCATGAAATTACATAAATTCATATTAAATTTACAATTATGCGTTAAAAATAACTCCCATAAATAACTCCCATTTAAACAAAAGTTTGTCATATACTGTTAAAACTTAAAAAAAAAAAAAAAAAAAAAAAAAAAAAGAAAAATATGTTATCACAACGCCACCTGTTGAGCGATTGATCCCCAAATGTAATCAGCACCAGTTTAGGTCAGAGTCTAACTAAATATCAAGTAGTTTGGTTAAATTTCGTTTTTTGGTTCGTAAGACAGACTGACAGACAGACATTTTCTAAAAACAGTCAAATCGTGTTCAGAACATCTCAAAACGTGCAAGTCCGTCGAAAACTAGGGTTCGAAAAAATTTTCACGTATCCAATATTTTCTTTTTATATGTATAGAAGAAAGTAAAAATAAACGTTAACATCAACATATGAAAATAAGAAAAGAGAAGCAGAAGTGAAACCGAGAACTCGTATTTCTGTCTCTCTTGCCTGCCGATTTGAAAAGATTCGATGCTGACGCGAAGAGAACAAGGGTGAGAATGTACAGATACATTAATGGAACGAATAAAGATTAATAACTATCACTTAATGCATTCAATTATTGCATTTCAGTACATATATAAGTAAAAATAACTAACAGGGAAAAGTAATCTTTTTTTCAGCTATTAAAACTCATCACATCTTTTTTTTTATTAATTAAATTGAGTTTTAAATTTTTATTTGGCTAACAAAAAAACTATTTTTGCCGTAGATAACAACAGATTGATGTCTAATCTTCTCTAATCCAATAGTGGGAGGTTCCGGGTACGATCCCAGGTCGCGCTCATCGCCCTAACTTTTCGGAGTTTTCCGTGGTTTCTTCCGAGACACACGTAAATACGGGCTAGGACTCTCATCGCCCTAACCGTTCGGAGTTTTCCGTGGTTTCTTCCGAAACTCACCAATTTCTAATTATGATTAAATTACTTTTTAATACATCATTCGAAAGATATTTTAGTACGTCATTCGATACACATTTTGAAGTACTGTTACATTATCGAAAGTGGAATTATATTATCGAAAGTTTTCACCAGATTTACACGTTTTGAGGTCTCCTGAATCAGTTTTATTTTGTGTCTCAGCTACTAATTAAAATAATTTCATAAGAAATACATAATAAGAAAGCTTTGTTGATTTGGAATCGAACAGTAGATTACAGAAATTTCTACCGCCAGATGGCGCTGTAATATTTTAAAATTTCAATATTTCAATTTCTAATTATGATTAAATTATTTTTAATACATCATTCGAAAGATATTTTAAAGTACTTTTATATTATCGAAAATTTTCACCAGATTTACACGTTTTGAGGTGTTCAATTACGTTTTCTTTTGCATCTCAGCCAATTGAGTTAGATCGTTCAAAATTGGTATACGTAGGTTGATTAAGAGGGCATGAAAGGGTGGGGGAAGAAATAGGCCTGCACTGCGCGCGTATCCCCTAATTTGTGCGCGCGCAGAACGCACGAGCCTGCGCTGCCGAAGGCAGTGGGGACCCTGTCCGAATTTGTACCCGATGAGAAATGATTTTTAAAATTTTCTTCAGAATAAAATTTTCACTTGAGAAGGAATATGTGCGCGCGCAGCGCGCATGGGTCTGCGCTGCCGGAGGCAGTGGGGACCGGGTGGGAGTTCTTACCCGATCAGATTTTTTTTTTTTTTCAGGCACGAAGGGTCAGGGAAGGAATACGCGCGCGCAGCGCGTGTATCCCTTAAATTGTGCGCGCGTAGCACGCACGGGACTGCGCTGCCGAAGGCAGTGGGGACCCGGTCCGAAGTTTTACCCGTTGAGAAATGATTTTTTAAATTTTCTTAAGAATAAAATTTTGACTTGAGAAGGAATATGTGCGTGAAGCGCATGTATACCTCCACACGTGCACGCGCAGCGCGCATGGGTCTGCGCTGCCGGAGGCAGTGGGGACCCGATGGGAGTTTTACCCGATCACATTTTTTTTTTTAGGAGCCACGAAGGGTGAGGGAAGGAATACGCGCGCGCAGCGCGCACGGGATTGCACTGCCGAAGGCAGTGGGGACCTGGGCCGACTTTTTACCCAATCATAAATGATTTTTTTTTTTTTTCAATTTCTTTTCTTAAGACTAAAAGTTACTGTTAGTGATTCATTTGAAAATACTGACCCGCTAGCGGGCGAAGCTCGCTAGTTATAAATATGAATGATTGTATTTAATTAGAAATCAGTAAAACATTTTGATAAAATAAAAATCTGGAGTGACTCCACTCGACTTTCCGAACATTGAGTAATTAACAGTTTTGTAGATAAAGTAAAGAAAGAGTAGTTGTTAAACAAACAAAAGAGAGAAAACCATAATAGAGTGTTTGAGTATTTTTCTCCATCTATTACACGTTGTTTTATTTAACGCTACTGAACTTTGAGCCCATAGATCATAATGACAAAGAAATTTTCGTTGTGTCCCTGTAAAAACCTATAAATGTTAGATTCACCAAAATGCTTATAGTTAGTGCAACAGTGATTTATAATACTCATATAAATTTTCAGCTGAATTCAATAAGGCGTTTAGATGCTATCGTACTTTTAAAAATTTAGTCCCATAGGCCATAATGATAAAGAATTTTTCCTTGTGTCCCTGTAAAAAAACTGTAAGTGCTAGATTCACCAAAATCTATACAGTTAGTTCAACTGTGATCTATAACATGTGTACAATTTTTTTGCTCGGATTAATAAGGCGTTTAGACACTATCACATTTTTAAAAATTTGGCCCCATAGGCATAATGATAAAGAATTTTTCTTTGTGTCCCTGTAAAAAAACTATAAGTGCTAGATTCTCCAAAATCTATACAGATTGAGTATTTGTGATCTATAATATGTGTATAAAATTTTTGCTCAATTGAATAAGGCGTTTAGATGCTATCGCACTTTTAAGATTTTGCTCCCATAGGCCATAATGATAAAGAATTTTTCTTTGTGTCCCTGTAAAAAAACTATAAGTGCTAGATTCACCAAAATCTATAGGGTTCGTACTATGGTGACTTACAATATGCGTACCAACTTTCAGGTTAATCGAACGAAGCGTTTAGACGCTAGCGTGTTCACAGACATACACACATACACACATACACACATACACACACACTTACATACATCATCGTAAAAATAGTGAAAACGGACTCAGGGGACCTCAAAACGTATAGAAACATCAAAATCTCGAATTCGGATTTTTGACATGATTACAATACTTTCCTCACTATAGTGTTCGGAAAGTAAAAAGAAATAAAGTAATAATTTGGTGACTTATTATCTAAATGAATATACAATGATAATAAACAGGAAAGAAGTACCTAATATTGAATTTAATAAAATAAATATTAATCATTATAACGTTGTCTAGCCTTTCTAATGTGTATATTTATATGTGTCTTACATATAAATAAATTAAAATAAATAAATTAAAATAATCTGGTGTGTCACTCACACGACTTTCTCTTACCCTGAAATTTAAAACTATAAATACAGGTTGGAGATTAAGAGGTAAGATAACTAGTACTGTTATGTAAACCTATGTTAAACAATTCAAATTAGGCTTCGGAAGAATTTTATTTGATAATTAGTTCTATGTGAGGGGGGCTACCGCCCCCCTCAACCCTCCGTTTCATTAGTGCACCCACATTTATATAGAATTTAATTCGGTTATTAAAAAAATAATTCTGTTTTTAAAAAATAATTTATTAACATTATTATTTAACAAATTATCTTTTATGATAATGCAGACGATTTCCATATTAGAGAAGTAGTATAACACTAAATATCCAAAAACAAAGTTGAATTTATTCTCAATATTACATAAAAAAAAAAAAAAAAAAAAAAAAAAAACTTTTTGTTAAAAATGAAAAAAATCGATAACTTTATTTTAAATTATCGCAGATCGATGGTTCAACCATTCGTTTTAAAGGTATTGGCGAGCTCTTTTGAAAGATACCCATCAGGAAAATTTACTCCCCTCGAAAGAAGGTGGGAGGCGAGGCTGCTACATACACAAAAATTTTTTCCCAGTTGACTATCTTTATTACAAAAAATATATATTCGTTTCATTTGATTTAGTGCAGTCTATAGATGTTAAACTCTATTTACCTGGAATTTCCCCCATAGACGTAATTTATTTGAATACTTTTGAGTGTCCCTGTACATAAACCATTTGCTTCATCTCAACGAAAAGCTTACTGTAGCATCCCTATATGATACACATTTAGAATACCGAGTTTGGAATTTCTGCTACTATTTGTTCTTGAGATATGCTGATAACAGACACACAGACAATCATCCATCCACACAGACATCCATCCATCCACAGAGACAGACAGACACACAGACCATTCGCTAAAAACATGATTTTCGTATTCAGGGGACCTCGGAACATGTAAATATAACAAAAATTCTCGGAAATTTTACCCTAAAACAATACTTTCTCGACCCTATGGGTAAGAGAAAGTAAAAATATTTAAAATACACATAAATATAAGAAATAATTTAGCCTAAAATGATTTTAACAACTATTATTA
Organism: Salticus scenicus; assembly: GCA_963930645.1. NCBI lineage: Eukaryota > Metazoa > Arthropoda > Arachnida > Araneae > Salticidae > Salticus > Salticus scenicus. The sequence goes on along the minus strand of OZ005649.1, from coordinate 371,232,934 downwards.
ATATTAATGTTTATTAATGAAATTCAGAAAGGGCGATAAAGAAATTACGAATCGGGTTAATTTAAGTGATTTATGATTACATTTATTTTATACCTCAGTTTTGGGAACAATGCAAAAATTAAAACCTAGAGGTAAAGTTTAAAGGGAATGTTTTATACTATGCTCTGATCTCATTCCAACAACTATTTGAAACTTTTATTGAAATCAGACAAATTCCTCGTGCACAAGGACATACAAATATATTTAAATAAATTACATATGTAGTTGAAAGTTCTGCTAAGTGCAGTTTAACATACACTCCTTCTCATATTTATAAGGACACTTTATATTTTGAAATAACTAATGTAAAAGTAATTGTGAACAAGATTAACTAAGTGCACTTAATATATCTAGTATTCTAAAAACCAAAATTGCTATATTTTTTTTAATATGAAACAAAATTAATAAAAAATAATGCAAAATGTGTTTTTTCTCCACGTTTTTAGATGTTCATAGTTATAGGGACAATCAAGATTTTTTCGTTTTATTTAAATTACTAGCGGATAAATTACAGTTGACATGCGAATTTGTTAACTACTGGGCTAGATTAATTCATATATAAGCCTTCAATTTTTCTTGGACGGACATTACAGATAATTCCTCGTAAAAAAAGAACGTTCAAGTACTGAAGTATGATAAATGTGTTTTTTAAGTGGAAGGATAATTTCAATCCGCCGAATTTCTAATAGAATTCGAAGATTTAAAATTGCTGAAGGAAATGTGATCAAACGTTGAACTGCTGGTTCGATAGGAGAGAGATCTGATGCAAAATCAGAGTTGTTTTACAGAGATCGAAGACTCACAATTCCTCTTACTGTTCTACTCATAATGACTGCTGCTAAATTTGCTCGTAATTTTTAACGAAAGGTTAGGGTCCACATTTATGCATGTTTAAAATAATTAATAATATATTAAAATGAATAAAAAACCTGTAATAATCAATCAGCATTTAATGGGGAAAGAACGTCTGTGTTAAAGTTCAATAAAGACAATATTAAATGGTAAAATGTTGCGTTTTCGGATGAAAAACATTTTATTCTTGATTAACCAAATGATTTTAGCAGTTACTGGCACGATCTGAAGATAGCGAAAGACAGAGCAGATTTTTTAAAGGCAGATATGAATCGGGCATTTTAAAGGTGGATCTATGGTGCTCTGGGGAGCTGCTTCTACTGAAGGCAGAATGAATTTAGTAATTTTTTCAATTATTATGAACATCAAGAGAATATCCGCAAATTATCACGTCGAATTATCAGATTTTTGTTAGATTTTGGGGGGTAATAATATTTTTTTCAACAAGACTTACACTTTTGATCTACTTTTAGAGCAATAGGGAATAGTTTGAAGAAAGAAACTTCTGTATTATTGCTTTCCCATCGTCTAAAAGTTGAAAAAACCTTAACTTATGATATTAGAAATGTGCATGCAAGTGGAAAGCAATTTTAAATAGTTTAAATGTATTAAGAACATCATATATGCTATATGAAATGGTATTGAAACTGAATAGTAAAAAAAAAAATGTATATATATATTTACCAGAGAGAAGGTCTGAATGTTTAACCCTAAAAAGAGACCCCATAAAATATTAATTTAAAGAATAACTGAAAAAAAATTACTAAAATTCGAGCTGTCCTTATAATTGTGAACACCTGAAAAATCATCTTTTTACCATATTTAATGTTTTTTAAGATAGAAAAACGATAAAACTTTTTAAATATAGTCTATTAATGAAATTCAAATTAATTAAAAATATATTTGTTTAAATAATTGTGTTCAGTGTTTAGTTAATATAGAAAAACGGGTGTCTTTATAATTATGAGAAGGAGTGTATTTCTATTACCCTAAATATAGTAAAACTCTGATATATTCTTTATATGCACAAAAGCAAGTTTTACGTACACTATGGTATGAAAAATAGTTATCCCTTTACAGAGCCAGACAAAAGTTAATTCTTTGTTTGGAAGTATCTCGATATGCACATTAAGTTGTGCATGCTTTTTTTTTTTTTTTTTTTTTTTTTTTTTGTGTGTGTGTGTGTGTGTGTTTATGAGCTATATTAAGTTTAAGTACACTGTTTGATGCATAAATAGTTTACAGATAATATACAGGACTATTCAAAATAAATCCAATAAGTTTCAGAGTGTGGTTTGGGAGACAATTTTCTGAATAATTTTGAAATAAATTTTAAATTTTCATAACATTTTTAAATGTTATTAAAATATTCAAACGGGTGTTTCAGGTAAGCGGTAGCCCTTTTCCCTATGCATAGATAGAAATTTTCGACAAATAAAACTAAAACTGCTTCGAATTGTTTTCTAAAAGCATTGGAAGGGTTTAGATACAGTACTTATGTCACACGTTAAACTGTAAACATATGCTATGCCTATATTAATGTTGGGTAAGAGAAAGTAGTGTGAGTGCCACATCAGATTATTTATATTTAAAAAATTGTATTAAATGTGAACAGTAAAACACAAAAATATTAAATTATATGTACTTCTTGTATATATGTATGTATATTATATTACACATAAATTTAATTATATATATTTTTTAAACACTTTTCAACAAAATTGAAATCTGTTTATAACTTCGTTTAGTCTTTCTGTCTGCGCTTTAATTTCTATAGATGCTGTTAGATTTCTTTAAAACTTTGAAAAAGTTGAATGTTTTTAATAAAATTAGAAACAAACGCGTCAATTTTTCTAAAAATTTTGCTTGTATTAATAATTGAATATAGTTTAGCGCAAAGCAATAAATAAAAAGGGAAGGCATTTTCTATATCATTTCTGTACTTTTTATTTTATTTTAACCTTCAAGATGTTCTTTCACTTTTAGATTTTAAAAGGTGTTTGAATTCTGAAAAACTTGGTTTTCCCGTTTATGACGTAACTTTCGTTTCTGACCAATAACGAGTCTCTGTGATGGGGCTACATAAACACACTTTCCCCGTCGCTTTAGAAACGAATTTTCATTTCGCATATTGAACCCTCAGCGAAATGATGTTGTGGTTGATTCTAGCTTTTGCATCCATAGCTCAGACTATAGTAAAGTCTGAACGTAAGTATGTCTTCTGTTAGTAATAAATTTGAGAATGACAAAAAGCTATAGTTTAGTTAAGAAATTAAAAAGAGTAAAAATATAAACAACAATATAAAGTTGTAAAGATAACTAATATATTTAAAAATATTTGATGTTACTATTATAATATTATTATTTAATATTAATTACTATTAAAGTGATGAAAGTATAATTTTATAAATTATTTAAATAATTGATTTATATCTCAATTTTACGTTATTATGATGGTGTCTGATAAAATTAATATTCGAGTTTTAAGGTATTAATAATTATAAAAAAAACCTCATATCGTTACAATTTAGTATTTTAAACCTGAATATATATATTTAAAAATATTCTGGATTTTCAGAATATACGATGTAAAATTATTTTAAATTAAATGCAGAATGATTATTTTTGCTACGATTTTTTACTGAAGCCCTTTACAACAATTTATTGTATAAATCAGATATTTAGTGTAACACTTGTGTTTTCCGTAAAAATTTAAATAATAATAATAATAATAATAATAATAATAAAATCTCAAATAGCAAACGCATAATTTAAAAGTAACTAATTAAAAGTATTATCAATTTAAATTGTAAAATTGATTTATGTATCAGTTTTAAAGCTCAATTTTATGTTATTCTTAATGGTACTATTTTTTTTTTTTTTTAACATACTAAATGAGTTTTTTTTTTCAGAGTATATGACGTACTATTATTTTTTAATAAATAGAACATTTTTGTGGAAATATTTTAATTCGACTCCTTTACATTTATTTATTATATAAATTGAAGGTTTCATGTAATATTTTTAATTTTTAAAAATTTCACCGAAATCCTTTTAAATATACGTTTTAAAGTAGTTTATTCTTGCATAAAATAAACGATAAAACTACTTTTTACAGATATTTATAAACAGTGCAATATTTTTATATTCGTGCATAAAATAACAATAAAATAATAATAATATTAATAATTGTCATGATATTAATAAGAGCAATAATAATAATAATAATTCTTAGGTTGATCGGATTTTTATCGATGTATTATAACAATTTATGTTGTTGATTATTATATTTTCCGTAGTGATTCATTACAAGTATAATAAAATATCACATAAAATGTTTATTTTTTGAAAGTTTAGTGAAATAGTCATACTTAAGCATACATAATATATAAACGCGTCTAATGTTGACGCATGCTTCTATACAAGAGAGTTCATCCTAATCAATGTTCGATGAGAAACTTTCATACATAATTTCTCCTGTTTAACATTTCTCTATTTATTTCTATTTCTATTTTTATTTTTGTAAATGTAAATTTATTGATTTCGCATATGTTAATATGAATGAAAAATTAAATTAATAAATAATGGAGAATTTACAAAAAAATTGAAAATGTACATCAAAGATTCCTAAAAGTTCCAAAATAGCAACATGGTTTGAACAAATATTTATTCTTTAGAAACTTGTTTTTTCGTTTTTAATTTCGTTTGTCTTTGTTTATCTCCAAGTGTGCGGTGGGTATTTATCTGCCTATGACGCCGTATTAATTATGTTTCATTTTTCAAGTCATTTTACATTAATATTTTAAATATTGATGTAAAAGTATTGATGTAAAAGTAAAATATTTTATTGATGTAAAAGTAAAATATTTTAAATATTGATGATAATTTGGAAGCTTTCAATCTTCCAATTTATGTTTGATGATAAGTCAGGTGTTTTTTCAATTGGAATATAAAAAACATTCCTCCCCCCCCCCCCCCCCACAATTTTGAAATTTTTATCGGTTTTAAGAAAAATTAAATATTGGTTATAACTAAAGGCTATGAGCCTGTCGTTGAAATTTTATAATTTACCTGCTAGCGTTTTTCCAATTGAAAATTACAGCTATTATAGAAAAATAATATTTAATTAAGTCTTTTTTTTTTTTGTAAATAGAGTTTTAATTAGCTTTATGCTTGTTAAAGTCAAAAATATTCTGAAGTAGAAAGGTAAAACTATCATACTGTAGAACAGGCTGAAGTTTCATGATGATAAAAGAGATTTCATATTCGAATATAAATTGATGATCGTTATAATAAAAGTAGTCCCAAATCCCTTTTCGAATGTTGACATGCATGTGCAGGATGTTAAAGAAATCGATCTCGGCTTTAATTCTTAGATGACATATTTAACAAGTTACAAAGACATACATAAAAAGGAGCAGAATTTTTTAAAATATCTATTAAACATTTCAGAAAAATTTAATTTAAAGATTTATAAATTTTAAACTTTTATACGAACCTCATACTAAAACAATTTACATTAATTAAAATGTATTTCATGCTCCAATAAGGTGATGTACAAAATTTTAGCATTGTATTATGAACAGTCCTAGAGCTATGTTTAAACAAAGTTGTCACAAATAAAAAAGTTCTCCCGTCTCAGTCGGAAGAATGAATTGATTTCTTAGTTTTTTTTTTTTTCAAATAGCCGCCATTTTAAAACTATGTAACTATGTAACACATTCAGTTGATTAATACATTTGGTAGAGATCTTGATGAAGGTTTCGTACATACCGATTTTTTTGGAAATTGGTTCATAAATACGAGCGGTGAGCGGCACCTCCTCCCTGTTAATTTTTCCTGTGAGTTGAAAAATTTCAATCAGACAGCTTTCGAAACCAGATGGCGGATCAAGTAGGGCAACGAATACATTCAAGATATTTCTAAGATAAGTCCATTGTTCATTTTTTTTTTCTTTTCGATCTGATTCAGGATTTTGGAAACTATCATGATGACAAAAATTCAGTTATATATAGAAATAATAATAAAAGTAAAAATAGACGGGTGAAATGCACATAAATCCTAAATACAGTTACTAAATGATGATGAATGAAAAAATTGTGAACAAATACTAAAAATTTCAAAACACTCAACAGTTGTTTAGGCTGAATTAATGTAGCTCGACTCCCTTTATCTGGCGAAGAAAAAACAAACACGAATGCGCCATGAAAGCAGCGAAACATTTATTACTTGTTTTTGCAGTTTTTGGGGTTTACTTACAAAACTTTTATCTATTTTTGTTGTTATAATTTTACATACTTCTATGATACATTTTGATGTTTCAGATATATCGATATACACATTTATTTATTATTATTATTATTATATATATTCCATTATATAAATTCTGCCTTCAAGAAATGAACTGAAATAAGAAAGCAAAAAATTCTGGAGAAAAGGATGGATGGATGGTTGGGTTTTGCGTCGCACTAATGCTGCACAGATGGGCAATTGGCGACGGTTTGGGACACAGCCCTAGAGGTGGTCCGGAGACATGCCATCACAATTTTGATCCTCCACGGAAGGGAACTGGAGAAAAGGATAAGGTTAACAACGCATCACACAAGGAAAAAAAAAAAAAAAAAACTGGCTCTCATTAAATAATTTTGTAAACATGCATTTTCATTCCTTGTTAAAAAAGCTAACTTCTATTCAAAATTTAATGATTCATGCTTCATTTTAAAGGCAATTCTATGCACAGTTAAAAAATTGTTTTTGTCTTATTGAGATTATTTTATCATTACATTAGTATTTCTTATTGTCTTTATTATTATCATTATCACTGTCATTAATATTGTCAATAATATTTCTAAAAAATAAACTAATTTATCATTAAAATTTAATCACCGTTGTAAAAATTTAAACATTTCTATACCATTATTTATTTATCAAATTAAAATATGTTAGCATTTTACAATAAATGAATAAATAAATAAATAAATAACATTTTATATTAGATTCTTTTTTATATATATTTTGTGCATATGATTTAGAATATTTTAATTTTAAATACTTATTTAATTATTTTTTCACAAAATTATATTCATTATATTTCATTGATATATTATTTCAAAATTTTAAATTGTTTTTTAGAAAGTTCTTATATAGATAAAATATGAACAGTTTAAAAAAGAAAAACGACTATGGATGTTGCAATTCATTCACCATAAAATATGAAGGCGAATGGCTGTAAATACAAAATACAACCGACTCACCAAATAACACTGCTCTGGAAAAAAAAAAAAACGAGTTCTGATACCATTCTTGCTGATTCTTATGTAAAATTACCTCCTGAATCCGAATATAACTCCCATTTTGTCCAGTCACCCACTGTTTTCTAGAAGTATCACCCCCTCCCTCAATTTTTTCCCCTGTTCGATAATTTTATGACCATGAATTTGATTTGAAGAATAAAAAACAATTAATTTAACACCTAAAACAAAAGAAACATAAAGTATAAAAAATAACATTAATAACAGTTAAAAAAATATATGATATGTAATACATAATTTCAGTGGTAAATCCCCCCCCCCCCAAAAAAAAAAAAAAAAAAAAAAAAATTCCCCTTGTCGCAAATGTCCATGTTTTAGAATTTTCCAATTCTGTAGCCCCTCAGAAGATATTTAACGGTTAAAATAATCTCTCTCCCCCCCACCCCCCCTCCTAAAAATCAAATTTATAGCCATAAAATCACCGAAAAATGATAAAAATAGGGGGCCGTTCCTAAAAAACGGTGGGTGATAGGAAAAATGGGCGTCCTATTCGGATTCAGGAGGTCATTTTACATAAAAATATGCTGAAATGGTTTCAGAAGAAATTTTCATGCCGAGCAGTGCTACGCTTTGTTAAATATACAGCAAATAAAGTATGAAAAATAGATATACGGCAAAATTGCAAAATTTGCGGCTAAACTTTGAGATTTTGAGTTGTTTGACTTTTTTCTTTTTTTCCAGTGGGTCTTTTTATGTAATAATCCAAAATGTCATTGAATTGCAATTGTATTTAATACGTCATTCTTAGTTCTTTACAATTCGTATTCTTTGTGAGGGTTTTATGGAGACTATAAATATCTTTTTAGTTAAACACAAAGAATTTGTTCAATAGTTCACTTTGATTATTATTATAATTTTTTTTAACGATTACAAGAAAAAAATTTCAATGAATTTAAATTAATATATTCCTATATTAGTAAAATATGGGGTAGAAAAGAACCTTTATATAAATTAAAGTTATTCTAGGTATTTCGGTAGATGTGCATTTATATATTACATCTATTCCAAGACCACTGGACCAATTATAACCAAATGTAGCTCATTTATTACTTACTATCACATATAAGATTGTGGATATCACACAGCCTTTGTGCGCATGCTACGAAAAAGATGAATAAATAAATAAATAAAATAAAAATCACGTTTTAAAACAATTGTATGGTATGGAAACTTGAAAACTGATAGTCTACTTTTATGTACATATATAGATTTAAACTTGTGAAAAAGCGTAAGATATTCGAAAATTTTGTTCTTGTCTCAATTTCTGTGAAACTACTTATACACTTTATTTTAAGTATGGTTTGGAAATTATTTATAAATAAAATATATTCTTTAAATACTAAAAAAAAAAAAAAAAAAAAATCAAAATTTAAAAAGATGTCGTGCAGAGTAAACGTTAAAAAAATAATCCCTTTGCATCATGATTTATCGGAAAAAATAAGATACAAAAATTGAAACATGAGCATTTTCAATGCATAGATGAATCTTAAGATTTTTTTTTTTTTTTTTTTTTTTTTAGTTTAAATTTTAAAGGAATGAAATATTCCACAAAAGTTTTCTAAAGTTACATATGCCTGAAATATTTGATTCTAGAAACTTATAGAATCAAGATAATCGCCAAAAACTGATTTGTTAATATTGATATTTTATTTTAATGAGGATTTTTTAAGTAGAATAACACTTCTGTTAAAATGTTTCTAATTAAGTTTTTAAAAAAAGTAACAGATTAGGAAATATATATATATATATAATGATAATTATTAAGAGTTTATTAGAGTAACTATGACAAATAAAACAAAAAATCTTCGATTCTTTTTTGCACGTTCTTTTTTCTCACCGAAAAAATGTAAAATCGCGGTAAGTATCTTCTTTTCATTCGAAGGAAACTTCTCTTGTAAAAATGCACGTGCCAATGATTTGGATTGGGCCAATGATTGGGAGTAAGGCTGATTGACTGCTCTAGTTTCCTAGGCCTGAGGGAGAGTGTCCTCCGTGGTGGTCTTTCTAAGGGGTCCTGGCCCGTATGCATGTGCCAAACATTTTTGGAAAGAAGACTACGAAAATAAGAACTATAATCGAAAATATGAATTATAATTAATTTACGTCTGAGCTCAAATTTTAATAATTTTCAGATATAACAAACTCGTTTAGTATATATTAAAGAAAATCGAGGTACATAAATAGATCTGAAAAAGACCAATCGCCACTCGCCAAAGCAACTAAATAAAATAAAGCGACGAACAAATTTAGACAAGGCGCCATTTCTTTTTCTCCTGTCACTTTTTTCAGCATACATTTTATTAGTCGACAACGCAAAAATTGCATATTTCGCAACTGAATGCTAATTAAACAGTGGCGGAATAATAACGTAATCGCATTTCAGAAATCGGCCGCAAAAATATGGTACATTTATAGTATTAAAAGAGGTGCTTCGTTTAACATGACTGGTGCCTTACCCCATGTTGTTTTACGGGGAAAATTCTTCATTCAAATTACTTATTATCTAATGAATTTTTTTAAATTGTCGTTTTCACATTTAGAAAATTCAGAACTGTTAAATTGATTCTCGATTCCTAAAAATTTATTTTTTTAAACTTTAATATATTATTTTGAAATGCCAAAAAAGATACACTTAGTTCCTTTTTCGCACTTCAGCACTTCAAAACAAACTACTAAAAATTAAGAAAAAAAAAAAAAAAAAAATCGAAAATGAGAATTAATTTAACAGTTGGGAAATTTCTGAATGTGAAAAAAAAAAAAAAAAAAAAAAAAAATAATAATAATAATAATAAAAGACATTAAAGGAGTAATTTTATAAAAAAAATTGTCCATAGCATAATATGTGGTTTGCTTGCCGACGGCGATAGTTGAAGCGTCCCCTTAATACCAAAACAGAAACTTTGTTGATTTGTGGTGAAAAATAATCTCGTGTTTCAGGAATCAAAGCTCGAATTTTGTCGATTAGTGGTAAAATAATTGCCTATTTCCGCTATTAGCAAAAATTAAATATAATTTATTTTAAATCAGTTGTAAAATAGTTTGGAATTTTGGCAATTGGACACAAAAATATCGCATTTTACTTGTCAAGCGGTTCTATAAAAAAGAGCAATTTCCATTAATTGATTATTCAAAATCGACATTTTTCACGGCTGTGTGTAAGATGGTGATGGTGTTAGAATTAAGGCCAACCGTCTGTACTAGGGACCTAGGCGGAAGGGGTAAGTCCTCCTTGAGGTCTTTCTAAGGGGTCCTAGCCCGTACTCTCGTGAGTTTCGGAGAAAACCACAAAAACTCTGAATGGATTAGACGACGAGCGCGATCTGGATTGAACGCGAAATTTCCCGTCTGCCAGCTTTTAGTGCAGAATCACTCGGTCACTGGTGGGGCCACTCTGCGTTAGAAAACTTGGATACAAAGACGAAATCTTCACAGAAATTGACGATTTTAAAACGGGGATTTCACAAAAAGCGGTGAACTCTCTCTCAAAAAATCGAACGATCTTAAAAAGTTTCTTTCAGAAATTTGGATAAGAATTATCTTAAATTTATTTAAAGAATTTTATTAAATAACTAACAGTGCTCTTCACACGCGAGTATAAAAATGAACTCAGACAGTGTGTAATGTATATTCATATTTGCTTCAATAAGTAAAAAAATTGCAATATTAGCCTGTTTTGTTTCGTTCGGAACTATAGAATTGGCTCTATATAGCCTTTTAAATAAGTGATCTTTAATCACAGCAATTCTGTGTTCCTGCGTATGGTTTTCCATCCAAAATTAAAATAGTGAAATATTACTTTATGTTTTAAATGTGTTATTTTTCACTCGAAAATTATTAATCTGCATACCGAATTAAGTTAAAAAAAAAAAAAAAAAAAAAAGCTTGTCTAGATTTGCGAAAAAAGCTATAATGTATTTAGAATTGAGCATTCACATATTGATTATTAAATTTGCTGCACTGAGTATAGAAATACTGCCCTTTTAAAAGTTTTTAAAGTAAATTTTTTTCATAAATGTATTAAACATCGAATATCGTGGAAACGAACACAATAAGAAATCGTGAAAAAGTTTAGCGACCTTAATGGGGCCTGTGTAATATTCCAGTCTACACTTATTTAAATATTCATTTATGTATATATGATGTATGATGCAGCTTGTTTATTTATTAACATACAGACTTTTGTCATTAATAGTTGAGGCTTCAAATATGATAGATATATCTATTTTGTTTGAATTTTCAATTGCAGCGGTTCGCATATGCGTTCCATCATCTTTGGCTACCTCCTGTGCTCAGATGGCCGAGGACCTCCCCGAGACCTTCGCCTGTGTCGTCGCACCCGACGCGTGAGTATTTGTTACCTTTTTTTTTTTTTTTTTTTTTCCCCTCGGAAGGTGAATGAACCTTCCGAGTCCGGTTATGTAATTTATTTCAACATGTCTTTAGTTCTCCGGTTTTTTAAATTACTTTTCAAGATGTTCCAACAACCAAAACAAGTAAAAAATGTCTAGCGATTTGCATAAATTTATTCGCCTTTAAAATTTAAGAAACGAGTTTCTTTTCATTCCTCTTCTAAGTTGAAGGCTCCATCATAATTAATTTTTTTTTAGTACGTGCTATCCATGAGAGTCTGAGAATTTTCAGGATGCACCTGTAGGGAGTTGTCAAAATTTTAAACAGCTTCTGATCCATCTTCTGTTGCTATTTTTAGATTAATGTAGATAATAGTTGAAAGAGAAAAGAATATATGATCTTTTTTAGCTGAATAATGTTCAAGAAAATATCATTATTGCGTTTTTGACCTTTCACAACTATACTTTTCTTTTGCAAAATGAGGACATGGAAGGAATACGTAATAATATATTTTAATTTGAATCTTATTTTATCTAAACTTCATTCAATATAATAACAATAAACTTGGGATTGCGACATCTGATAAAAATTTTGATAAATATCTAGAATTTCCACTTGCTTCACAAAGTTCACTAAATGCTCAAGATGATTAATTACACATAATTTTTTATATAGCTGTTTTCAGCGTCCAGCTGGTTCAAGAATATGGAAATTCTGACTGTAGCAAACTGTTACTCGCTAACGCCTTCGACGCTGTTAATCCAGTGTGTTACTTTAAACAGTTCTGATCATCATAAATATACCATGCTGTTTGAACCCCGTGAAAATTTTAACTAACGCAAACCCCGCTTACTTTTACCTATGACGACCTCTAACCTTAGAAGACACCACCAGACTTTTTTCATCTCGTGTAAAAGCTTATAATGCAAACTCACGTTTGCTAACACTCTCAATCTGATGTGCTAAGTAAACATCGATATCACTTACTATTTTACTTATTATCTGAAATAAAATCGCCAAAGTTATAGATTTATATATCGTTTAAATATAAATGAATGCCAAAAGTACAGTTTTTTTTTCAAATAATATTTGAAAGGAAAAAAAAAAATTACATGTAAATATAAATTACTTTTTGATCATGACGTGTTTTTTCACAGCTTTGATATAAAAATGTGAAGTAATATATGAGGTCCAATTCACAGATGATTATTATTTTTTTTTTTCACGTTAATTTTTATACAAACAAATATATAAGGCTTCTTAAGAGGTCTAGATAACATTAAACTTTCAAAAAATCGATCTATATATATTTTTTTTAATGTGAAACTAATAGTTCACGGTAGAGAATTCGCAGACTCAGCGAATTTAATGGTTATTAAACACATTGTATAAATTATTAATGTTACAATACTAATTTTCAACTTTAAGTGTGTTTTTCTCAGTTTGCATATTTTGAATTTGCGCACACCATAATTAAAAAACTTACTAATCTATGACATTAAAACTTTTTATATACAATGTATGGATCATATTAAACAACGTATACATCAATTTAAATATTATAAATTATGATTTTAATATATATATATATATTATTATAATTTTTAATTTTTAATTTTTTTTTTCATAAAATTTTTGGAAGTTTTTTATTTTTTAAGTTTATTACAATTAAAAAATAAATAAATTTTACTTTTATTTCTTAAAAATTATATATACGTCATAGAAGTCAATATATAGATTAATTTGAGACTATATTTGTGCAGTTTCACTAATATTTGAGCTCGCAGCTGTGCGCACAGTGAGAAATGTATATTTGGATTAAAAAAAAAAAAAAAAAAAAATGAAAAATGTCCATATATTTATCCTTACACATTTATATAATATATATTGCGGTATATTTAGATACATTAGTATGATAAGTATACACTGTTAAAGTTTTAATATTATCTGATGTTATTTAAAGCAAATATGGAATATTAAAAGTACATGTTTTTTCAAGATTTTTCTATGATTTTAAGAGTATCCAGACCCCTTAACCATGACGGCATTTTCCAAAGATTTTGGAAATTATAAACTAATTCAAAAACAAAATCTGGTTTCGTACACGATTAGATCTTATAAAGGTACACTTATGTATAAATTTTGGTTGGTCTAGGTCAAAATTTTCTATGTGAAAACATAATGACAATCACACACATGGGCACTTTTACTATTAATAAAGATATAGATAGGTTTAGATATATATACACACACACATACAGGGTGTTTCATTTATATATAAAAAATTCCTCTATAAACGGTCTCCTGTAATCGAATAAGATTTTTTTTTAGAGGGGGAGGGGGGAAGGAAGAGGATTTTAACCAAAAATGGTATTTACACGTTTCAGGAACTGTACTCTAGTTATGAAAAGTATTTTTTCTTTTTTTTAAATGTCTATGCAAAAAGCATTTTATATGGAAAAACAAAAGCACTTTTAACAAATGAAAAAAAAAAAAAAAGATTAAAAATAAAAAATTAACAAAAGATTAAAAAAAAAAAAAAAAAACCTGTTAAATAAATAAAATTGTTTATGTTTTCATACCGCTCATTTCCTTAATTACAATTCTACCACAGCATACACTTTTTCCTTATGCAAGTTAAGTGTAAAAACTGTTTACAGACTTTACTCCCCCCCCCCCCCCTATTTTTGAAGCTCTACCAGTGGCCGAGTGGTTCTGCGCTCAAAGCTGGTAGATGGGAAGTGCTGGGTTCGATCGCAGGTCACACTGATCGACCTAGCCGTTCGGAATTTTCCGAAAATCGCATAAATACGGACAAGCAATCCTTTTCTTAAACCCCCCTCCCCCACAGAAGCCAATCCATCTATAGGCCTGGAACTCTAGTATAGTCAATCGGCCTTAAACCCCACAACCAACCGTATTTTTAAAATCCTCCACTCGTAGATTCCCTGTGATAATATTTTGCAGGCATTCACATGCGAGATGAGCTGATATTACGCTCTTTGTAAACAAGATACTTTTTTGAAAGTGTATTCTATAAAACATCATGTAATTAATTATAATATAGTTACGCTTATCAGTGCCTGACTCTGTCACGCTTAAAAAGGCTTAAGATATTTCCCTGGACTCTGTCTGTGTGTGAACGGAAGGTGCCACCTAATTTTCATACTTTAGTTAATTAAAAAAAAATCTAATTGTCCGACCGATAAGCTGTTTAATCGGACGGATTCAGAAAAATCGCCTCTTTCATTTCGTACCTTATTTGTAACGAATTTTTGATTAAAATTTTTAAAATTAATTAAAAATTAGACATTTAAATTTTTAATTGTTGCCATTTTTTTTCAGCATAAAATAAAATATGCTTTCACGTAAAAATAAATAAATAAATAAAATAAAAATAATATATATGTGTATGTGTGTGTGTGTGTGTAAAATATTAAATATTAAATTTGCTCATGCATATGAAACAAATGACGTCTATAAAATAATAATAATAATTTTAAATTTTAAAGTTAACGAAGAGATAAATAAAGCGTGAAAATTTCGCACGGGCTTGCTAGGAAATGAATTATCTGAAGTGAGGAATAAATGAAATGAAATGCTCATTTCTCAACGGGCCCCTTAGTTTGACAGCTTTGAGATCTATAGTTACCATGACTCGATTAATCCATATTACAGAAATGTACAGAAACAAGCGCACAACATTTTATAGACATAAGACATCACAAACATCCATGCCAGCATCAGGATTCGAACCTGGGACCTGAAAGTCCAGAAGGCACCGCCCTACCGACCGAACCAACAGGCCGGCACGGGTGCCTTAGTCACCCTACAACTAACAAGTTAATTATAATTTAAATTACATTGTGGTACTATGTGAAGCCAAGACTATTTATTTTCTTATTTTAGAAACATTTATTTCGCTGAAAAGCTTACATTAAGTACTACGTAAAACTGTTTAGAAATGCTTGCCTAGTTTTATGTGTTTTATATAATTTTTATATTGAAACTAGTGAATCTGCAGATCAGAAGCCTCAACGTCCAATTTGCATCAGACATTATCCAACAGGTCTTTTTTATTTATTCCTTATTATATAATAGTATATATTGATATCTGACTTGTTACATAATCAGATACGTTCCTGAGGGGGGCTGTCGTCCCCCACAACCCTCCGCTGTATCCCTTTCTTTATCTGTATGTCATATATATTTATTCCTAATAACTGACAGTCTTCTGTTATTTCCTTGAAATTCATAAATATTTGTACCAAATTTCATGCAAAAAGATTACATAGCATATCGGAATTAATTTGCGTAACCCTGTAAATCAATAATCATTTCTATGCCCACAATTTTCAACAGAAAAACATGCTTTTAAAATTTTATTAAAATTTCATTATATTTAATGGGATGTAACCATGTTAAAATACACATTTAAGAAATACCGACTGTAGACCATAATAGTTACGAAATTCTTTTACGTATCCCGGAAAAGTAGCCACAGTTATTATAAACGCCAATAATAAGAATACACCTAATTAATTATAACTCATTAATTTTTCAAACCAATTTGACATCATTTGGATGGTTACAGTACGTCATCGGAATTATTTTGTGTGGTCCCATAAATTATTCAGTCTGTACATACCCAATTTTAAGAGTAAACATGCTTTTAAGCATCTTTATAATGTATGTTAATTCTATTATGTTATGTGCAGCATAAACGCATTAAAGTGCGCTTAAATAAAAAAATTATCCATAGGCTCTAATGTCACGAAATTCTTTTGTGTGTCTCTGTAAACGAGCCATAAACATTGTATATAACAGTAAAAATTATTCAGCTTATTCTGTGTTTTTCATGAATAATTGTTCGAAATTTGACATAATTTGAATGGTTACGCGAAATTGTCAGAAAACTTTTGTAAGGTCTTGTACATTAATTAGGAAGCCTAAGAGCACATATTTGCTGCAAAAAGCATAAATTTAAACATCTCACTAATGCACGCTAATTTCACTTTGTTGATTGCAAAGTAACGATTTTAAAACGCGTTTGAACGAAACTCACCCCATATGCCGTAATGATAAGAATTTTGGCGTGCCCCTGTACACAATTCATAAAAAACACATTCGTAAAAAATTATACAGCTATTTCTATACAGAGACTGAACGTGTGTGCTAATTTGCAAGTCAATTGGGGGATTTTTTGCGGCCGCTATTGCGGCCCTAATAATAAAGAAAAATTTTGGTGTGTCCCTGTACACGAACTACAAATGGAATGCATACCCAAAACTATACAGCTAATTCCGTGTGGCTCATAAACATGTGTACGAAATTGCAATTCGATAGCGTGATTTCTGCGGACGCTATCGTGGAACATAGAAATTCTTCCCATAGACCGTAATGCTAAAAAAAAATTTGGCGTGTCCCTGTACATGAACTACAAATGGAATACACACCCAAAACTGTACAGCTCATTCCGTGGGATTCGTGAACATGCGTACCAAATTTCAATGCAATAGCGGGATTTTTGAGGCTATTATCGCGCGACAGACAGACACACACACAGATGGAACCAAAATTTTTTTGAGTCTCAACGGAGGGCCTCCACTGACGTTTCGGCAAAAATTGCAAGTCAATAGCTAGATTTTTGCGGTGGCTATCGCGGTACATACAAATTCTTCCAATAGGCCTTAATGATAAGAAAAACTTTGGTGTGTCCATGCACAAGAGCTACAAATATAATACACACCTAAAACTATACAGCTAATTCCATTGGGCTCATGAATATGTGTACCAAATTTCAAGTCAATAACGCAGGGGTGATTGTGACTCAAAGGTAAAAACTCTGAAAATCAGAGCCTCAAATTAGAAAAAACCCCAAAATATCAAATAATACTCAAACTAATTAGGCCAGAAACCCTCAATCCTTTTAGATTTCATTCACATATCACCTGGGTGTCTATTCTCCGATCCGACTGCCATAGTGATCGTCCTTAAACAACGACAGTCGTCGAATCAAAAGTCGGAATGTGACGTCACGTGATCAAAATAACGATTGTCGCAGTCGGAATTGAGGTATAGTCTGGTCGGAGAATAGATGGCTTGGATAACAAATGAACAACCAATGAAAGCTAAAAATAACTTTATAGGATATGTGAAAATACAGATGGATTAGAGTAAAAACCCTGAACACAAACACCCCTGATAACGTGATTTTTGCTGCCGCTAATGCGCAACATACAAATTCTTCCCATTGGTCGTAATGATAAGAAAAACTTTGGCATGTCCCTAAAAACGAACTACAAATTGAATGCACACTCAAAACTATACAGCTCATTCCGGGGGGTTCATGAACATGTGTACCGAATTTCAAGTAAATAGCGTGATTTTTGCGGCCGTTATCGCGCGACATACAAATTCTTCCCATAGGCCGTAATGATAAGAAAAACTTTGGCGTGTCCCTGTATACGAATTACAAATGGAATACACGCCCAAAACTATACAGCTGATTTTGTGGGGCTCATGAACATGTGTATCAAATTTCAAATCAATAGCGTAATTTTTGCGGCCGTTATTGCGAGTCAGACAGACTGTTGATTTTTTAATCATTTTTCAATAAATAAATCAGGCTGGAAACATTGAAAACGAAACATTCTGAACGATAAAATAATTTCAAGATACTACTTATTGAAAGCGAGAGCATTTATAATTAAGCATAATATTTACTTTTTCCGTATTCAATAGAAGAAAGTATTGAATGCGTAATAATTTTTGACTTCTGGTCTTCGAAGATTTACACGCTTTGAGGGATTCAAAATATGATTTGACCATTTTTAAAAAATGTCTGTCTGTCTGTGACACAAATTTTCAGGCAATGGGCTCTTTCCACCTGACGTCAGAGGTCACATGATAGAGGAAAAACAAATAGCAGACGAAGTCTTGTTTATCTATAGCGATTGCTGAAATAACATATTTTCTATTCTTATTTTTGATCAATCGTATCTAATCTGTGTTATTTTTTATACATCATCATCTTTAATCCATTTTATATCATTATTCATCATCTTTTGTTTGCTGTATACATTTACAATCATCATTTAGTATTTAGTTTATATTTGTTATTGATGTTCATGAAGAACATGTTAAATACTCTGATTTTTGGTACTTAAATCAGTGACAGTGCAATATCGTACTGCGTAAATCCATATAGACCAGTAACTAAGTTAATTAACTTGTTGTAACACCTTTATGCAATTAAATTAAATGAAAACACTTTAAAATTTCAAATTATAATCCATAAACATTCCACAAGAACAAGCTATTATTTATTGCTAGATCAGTTAATGTAACAGTTACAAAAATCGATTCTTACAGTTGAAAATAAATAAACACATAAAGTGTTTTTAAAAAATTATTAAATTTACAAATAAAACTATTCTACTGTTTACAAATGCACAATATTACTTTTATTTTATTTTATATTAAATATTAACAATTTTGTTCTTAAGAACAATATTTAATTGAATTCGATTCTCAGAATTCGATTATTCGTTTTCCTCTATCACGTGATTGAGCATACGACGGTGGGAAGAGCCCATTCTAATTCCAGAACTAATACAAACAATTTTGTAAAAAGTTATACGTCATTGTGCATTGACATATATTAATGGTTATCAGCTTTTGATGTAATCCGTCCGACAGGGGACGCTGTCATCCCGTTTTTTCATAATTTTTAATATGGCAGTATAGGACAAAATTTTGTATAAATGTACACAATGAGAGTTATTATTTTTTCGATGAGAGGAAAAAAAAAGTTAGTAACAATAATAATAGTCGATTAGAAAAAAAAAATTCATATTCGTAGGAGCATCGCTTCCATAACAGCGCATCTCATCCACAAGACATCCTCAGAATATCCTACTAATGAAAGTACATCCAAGGGACATCCTCAGGATGTACTATGGATAAGTGTGCTGTTAGGGTTCTTCCGCAGAAGGAAACTCACCCGAGGGTTTAAAGTTTCATTGTGGATATTTTTTAAAAGAATTTGTCAATACTTTTAAAACAAATGTTTAAACCATAGATTAGTCACAATTTAAAATAAAATTATTGATTTTTTTTTTTTTAAATATAAAATTAATAAATAAATAAAAAATTCTGAAAGAATGCATTCCCTAAGTTGTTTGCCCACATAGCCACTTACACAAATAAGGCAGCTATAAACACGTAAAAAAGTTTAAAAAATGAACTTCCATTAAACTTCAAAACTTCCATTAAAAGTTAAAAAATGAACAAAAGTTAAAAAATGAACTTCCATTAAACGTCCATAAATACCTTACAGATATCTATATTAGCAAGACAAATGTCACTCTTTTTTACATCTATTAGATGTCTGTTGGCATATCCAATAAATCTCCAAATATCCAATAATTGGACTTGTTAGATCTAATAAATATTGAAAATATCTAAATTTTGTTTCATCTAACATGTTACATCTATTAGATATCGGAAAAAAAAAAAAAAAAAAAAAAGCACGTCTGAATTTCGTCTACATTTAAACATCTAATAGTTATCTATAATTAGTACAGGATATTCAGGACTTTTAATGGACATTCTTAAGATATTTCGCACCTTTTATGGATCATTGGATGTAATTT
Organism: Salticus scenicus; assembly: GCA_963930645.1. NCBI lineage: Eukaryota > Metazoa > Arthropoda > Arachnida > Araneae > Salticidae > Salticus > Salticus scenicus. Next base: position 371,212,725 of record OZ005649.1, on the reverse strand, counting down.
AGATGTCTAATGGATATCAGTGGCTGTATGGGTGTAGGACACAAAATTGGGTTCCTTACGACATTTAATGTTATACGTTTCTGAGAGGAAAATTGTCTACACTCGGCATGAAAAATGATTTTGATAATTAATAATTTTAATAAATAATTTCACAGCTTGAATTTTTATCGGCAAATTTTGAAGAAAGTTTTGTGATGGCTACAGCATGCTATTTTTTTTAAGGGAAAACTCCTTTAGGCGCGTTGAGCACTTTTGGGCGAACAAAAATCATGGAACTCGCGTCATCGTCACCGAACGCTTTCCGTGAGCTATATGTATACTGTGTATATATGTACATAGATATACCTACGTGCGTTATTAGTATACATTATATATATACAAAGAGTATATCTCTCTACACATATATCCATATATGTAGCGCACGGCTCGGCATGCCTCATATACACATATATATAATGTATAAAATGTATACTTATACGGTATACTGGCTACTGGCGCATCTGTCTCTTTCTAGTTCTCTACTCTACGTATGTATGTACTTTTCCCACAGTATATACATAGTTCACACAGTACAAGCACGTGTTTTTATGCAGACTTTTATATTCTTCTTTTTGCTTTCAATATAAATTTAAAATTTAAATGATTAAAGTTTAAATGGGTCATTAACCCTTCTTTACAAACCAAAAATAATTCAAAAATAATAATTTAATAGCTCGACGATACAATTCACAAGTTACTTAGTTTTCACTTCTATCGGCAGTCCCCAAAGACTGCCCCGCATTTTTTGTTTTCTTCATGCAAAAGTTTTACCTATCCAAATTACCTATTGCACGGTCTACTAATCTGAAGTATGATTTACGGAATGCAAATGTGGGCCACTTATGAAGAACAATCCAAGCATAAATTATATTTATATCCCAAAATTAATCTTTGAAAAGGTTAAAGGTTTAGTTGTATGTGCGGTTCTCATTACCTGCTGAACCATACGTACAAATTATTTTAACAGAAGCATTTATTTTAAATATGAAATCAAGGAAAATTGAAAATAGGGTGATAAAATAAAGTCATAACATAACTAAAGCATATTTTTAGATGTTTATATGTTATGAAGTCTACGTTTTTGAAGCTATAAAGTTTTTTTAAGAAATAAAATTTAAGATGATTTTATTTCGTATAGTGTTAAAATTTAGATGTAGAAATAACTAATTATTATTATTTATTATTTTATTTACTAATCACCAATAATAAGTTATTGTTTAAAAATAAATATTTTTACTGGATATTTTTTCATAGAACATTTAAATTAAATTTAAGAAAATAAAACGAGACATACAATGACATCTACGATTTGTGCATATAATTATTATTTGTAAATATATCTTTAAGTTTTTTTTTTTTTTTTTTTTTTAATTTTTTTGGTTTGTTCATAATTTAATTAAGACTTTTTACAGATATCAATTTAAGAAATAGTTTTAATTAGGCCGACAAAATTTGAAATAAATTAACTTAGTAATTTTTATTTTAAATTGTTAATTAATTCTAGAGGGGGAGAAAATTAAAAAATAAATAGATTAATAAATAAATAAATAAACATATACATATATATATATATTTAAGTTTTTATGTGCTGACATAACAGTAATTTACTCAATAAATTTAATAATATTATTTAATTTAACCATTTGTTTCAAAACATGTAAGGTAAAATAACAACTGTACACGAAAAAAGAAATTATAAACATGTACTTGAATAAATACAAGTAAAATAATATGTGTTATATATATATATGACATTCATATAGAATGATCTGTCAGGAACTGACCCCAGGCCAGTAATTGAACAGGGGAACAGCCCCGGCTCACCGCTCGAAGAGCGGTCCAGGCCAGTTTGTCCACTTAATCACGAAAATCTAAAAAACTAGAATTAATTAATGTGTGAAATTTCAGAATATGATTGATGGGATACATAACCATAGCCCCCTTAACTAGATGCCTGTCGCGTGGCTCTTAAACTTGCCAACAGGTCGAACGGTAGGCAGCGCCACCTTTTACAGATTGCGCGACTTTTTTATTCAACTGTCACCAATAATTTTATGAAATGATATGTGACATATAAAATCGACGAAACGTCGATTCTATTCGTCTTTTTTGTATTTCAAATCCCACTATTAAAAATTTTTGGTGACAGTTGAATAAAAAAGTCGCGCAATCCGTACCAGGTGGCGCTGTTTACCACTTGAACTGTTGCCAAGCTTAAGAGCTACGCGACAGGCATCTACTTAAGGAGGCTATGACATAACTAACCTTAACATATGATGAAATGCTGTGTTACAACTTTTAATAGCAACTGATATTTCGATTCGATGTTAGCATGGTATAATTACAAAGTTCTCCACGATTCTTGAAGTAAGTAGTTGTTAGTGGTAGCGAACTGATATGCGATGTTTAATTCGATCATAAAACATCAAGCTGAATTTAATTCTAAAGGTTTATCCATTGAGGTATACGTGGGTCATTTATGTTTATTTTACAAAAATAAAGATGTTTTTATTAATAAACTAACTATTTTTATTGGAATTAAGGAATTGTCAGTTACTAGGTATCTAAAATATTATCAGTGCTAGTAAATGACCAAATGAGTCAACTACTAAATTGTGGTTTGTTTTCATTTTGTTTTAAATTTATTTATTTACTAGCAGGCTACGCACACTTCGCTGGTCACTATCTATATTAATAAAATCAGACTTTTGTCTGTAAATTTGTCGGAATCAAAAAATTTTGCGATATCTTCACGTTTTACACCCCATGAAAGCCGAAAACGACTTCAGAAAATTTTGCCTGTGTGTGTGTGTGTGTGTGTGTGTGTGTGTGTGTCATCGTGTCCGAATGTCGCTTTTTTTGTCCGGGCATCACTTGAGAACGGCTGGACAGAATTCAACGGCGCTTGGCAGGAATTTAGGTCTTCACCCAACTTAAAATTATACCTATCAACTTTTCAGAAATTCCCCCCCGTTCCCCTCCCTAGGAGGTAAAAAAATAAACACGTTTGTCCGGGCATCACTCGAGAACGGCTGGACGGAATTCAACGGCGCTTGGCAGAAACTTAGGTCTTCACCCAACTTGAAATTATATCTATAGAAATTTTCAAAATTATGATTAGTGTTTAAATTGTGGGTAAAAAACGCCTGCGCATGCGCCATAAATATTTTTTCACTAAAATGCTCTGAATGGAAAAATAAAATATAAAAATAATTTTTTAAGTTAAAGACTTTTGTATTCACGTGATTCGCACTACAAATTATGAAAAGATTGAAATGAAGTGTTGCCATCTAAGTTTCATACTTTAGTTAATTTTAAAAAATCTAATTGTCGTATCGAAAAACTGTTTACACCCCAGGATTCAGAAAATCACCTCTTTCATTTGGTACTGAATTTGTAACGATAGGTCTGAAATTTCTAATTTATTTTTCCCTTTATCCGTTTTCCGTTGCCACTTAAATTTCATACTTTAGTTATTTTTTAAAAATCTAATTGTCGCATCGAAAAACTGTTTACACCCCAGGATTCAGAAAAATCACCTCTTTCATTTGGTACTGAATTTGTAACGATAGGTCTGATATTTCTAATTTAGTTTTCCCTTTATCCGTTTTCCGTTGCCACTTAAATTTCATACTTTAGTTATTTTTTAAAAATCTAATTGTCGCATCGAAAAACTGTTTGAACCCCTGGATTCAGCAAAATCGCCCCTTTCATTCAGTATCAAATTTATAAATATAGGTCTGATATTTCTAATTTATTTTACCCTTTTTCCGTTTTCAACCCAGATTCGATATGGAACAGCTTTAGTATTGGATCCCTTTGGCAAAATTTGAAATTCGGCACCGAAGTAGCTCGGACGTTTTTCGCCAAGATCTTTAATTGCACAATTGAGATAGCCAATTCAGTTCATCGCAAAAATGGCTTAAAATATTTAAAGTCACCAAAGGGTTCCGATACTTAAGCTGTTCTTTTTGTATACTGTCTATTAAAGATATAATACTGTCTATTAAAGACTTCTGTGGTCACGAAATTTGGCGTGTAAATTGTTTGTATGCATCCGGCACTTATTGTAACTGCATTTCACGAAATTCGAAATCCCCCCCCCCCCCCCCTTCTCGGAGTCGGAGGGCAATAAACATGTGTAAAAACATGTTTTTCCGTTTGAATTCGCTTTGAATTATCTTAGAATGTCGAATTTTGGTGTGTGGATATTGATTAAGTGTACGCATTATGTACATTAGTGGGATTTTGCAAAACTTCGAACTCACCCGCTGAGGGTGGGGAAGTAAGAAGTGGGTAAGTTGTGCCGAAGACAGTTGGGACCCAGACTCCTCACATTGGGAGCGAGAAAACCTCTACCAATCACAGCGAGAACTTAGGTTATTAATAAAATATGGCATTTTGACAACTCATTTAAGTTTAATGTCCAGCAAAGCGGGCAAAGCCTGCTAGTATTTAAATAAATTTTCAAAAGAATTGGATCGGTATTTATTTTTTACACCACATTAAAAATAAAAACTTAATAATAAAATAATAATAATAATAATAATTTATAAATAAATAAATAAATAAATAAATAAACATTGAAATTGCTCTAGACCTTGCTTCGAGTACCCAGTGCCTACGGCAGATCTTTTTTCCGCCCGTGCTGCATCGGGGGTCCAGGTTTCCACTGTCTGCAAAAAGGTCTTTCCCGGGCACTTCAGTCTGGGTATTTATCGACGACATGTGGATCTTCTGTTATTTAAGAATTACGATTTTAAAGATGACTGTATCTCAGCATCTATTACATGTTTTTGTTTTTGAACCATATGTTTTATTGCCACTGTTATTTACACTGTATTACGATTTGATTTCGACCAGTATGACAAAATAAAATAAAAAGTATATTTTCCTTTAAAAGGAATTAAATACATGAAAAACAAATACATTTTAATCAGTTTAATCCTTTTCCACTATATACTACCATTTTTCCCTCAATAAATATTATAAATTTACAAAAAAAAAAAAAAAAAAGGATTTTTATTTTAAAGGGATTAATTTAAAATGAAAAATAAAAAGTTCTTATACTATAAAAATTATACATAATCATAACAATTTATTCCTATCCGCGATTGTAATGAAATGCTCGCCCTCTGGTGGGCTAAGGTGAAATTACAATTAGCATGCTTTAATTCGGCTTTCATGAAGCCTCCATTGCTTGCCGATGTTTAGTTTCACATATATTTATTGAATAAAAATGAATAAATCCGGTAAAAAAGATAACACATACTGTTGTGTGCTACATTGTAACTCCAAAGGATCAAGAAATCCAGAATTAAGCTTCCATTTATTTCCAAATGACAAATTTAAAATTTCAGTTGCTTCGGCTAATGGAAGTAAAGAATTAATCAGATGATTTGAAACTAATATTTGTTCAACTTCAGTTAAAAATCTACTTCCGATCGAACTTTGAATAAACTGAAATATTTTTTTCCAAAAGCAATTAATTTTTCATGATGTAATGGCGGAGAAATTATAGTACGAATATTAAGTAGAATAACAAAAAGAACAATAATAAATACACGTGGCTATTATATTTATTAACAACAAAAGCTGAAAAAGCGCCATCTATCGTTCATTACAAACGCGGATTGCATTACCATTTGAATTTCAATAAATATAATAAATTTAAAAAAAAAAAAAGTATTTCGTCTTCAAATGAATGTATTAAATAAAAAAATAAATAGTGAAATAACCGTTGCTAAGATACGCAGACGATTACAATCAAAGAATTAAATTTATGAAAAATGAAGCATTAAAGCCAATATTTAAAATCGAAAAAACATTAATTTAAAAAATTCAAATTTGAAATTCGAAAATTTTTTCCCAGGTACCTATATGCCAAATTTAAAAGCTCTGCGATCAATAGTGTGAGCACCAGAGCGCAGACAGACACACACACAGAGACACTTCTCTTTATTTATATAGATTTATTTTAAGTAATTGACCAATGTGATTAATTACTACAGTCGGCAATAAAATTACTGAAGCATTAGCAATAATTCCTACGTAAAAGATGGGCACCTAATACTGTTTTATTAAGTAAATATTTGTCGAATCGTGATCTTAGTCTTATATACTGTTTATAAGAAAGTAAGTTAATGATAAAAATTAGTGATCAAACTAAAAAAAAATATGTATACTGTATATGAAAAGTGCGGATAGGTGCTTCAATAATTTTGCTGCCGACTGTAAATGTGCGAGATGTCTGACTTAAGTGTTTGCAATGAATTTCTGAGCTTACGAAAAGTTTTAACGTTTGACTTTGTATGTCGGATTCGATAGTTTAAGTGATTTCCAGTCGGCAGCAAAATTATTCGAGCGCTAGCAATAATTCCTATGTGAAAAAAGTACACTTAATACTACTTTGTTAAATAAATCCTTATCGAGTCCTGTTATTAGTCAGTCTAAGAACATGATTCAACAAGGATTTATTTAACAAAACAGTATTAAGTGTACTTTTTTTTTTATATAGGGATTATTGCTAGCGCTCGAATAATTTTGCTGCCGACTGTAGGAAATAGGGTTCGTTTTGGACAAAATCATTGAAGGAGGAATTAGTTTTCTTCAGAGAAGGATGGAGGGGGGGGGGGGTGAATGTCGTACTAGAGCTACGCAATTAGCAATAGACGGCGGTCTGGGATTCACACCTAGAGGCAGCGGCAAAGTTTTTCAGTAGTAAGTCAATTAGTATTAATTATTAGTATACATCATTATATTTTATATATTTATATTCAAATATAGTTTAAATATATATTTATATACATTATCAATAGCTTTTGACTTAAAAAATTTTTAATTGGAAAATTAAAATGGTCAATTACTAATATGATCATAGCCATTTTCTGGATATAAATGGTCAATTACTAGAAAAATCGCATTTGGAATGTGGTATGAAAACCATACGTTTACAAAGTAATACAAAATAAATTAAGATACATTAGAGCTATGGATGGAAATAACTCGAAGTGCGACTACATTTCAGTTGTGTTATGATTTTTTTTTTTTTTTTGCTCATTTTAAGTACATTGTTTGTTTTTTGCATATACAATTTATAGGCAATATATAGGACTACTCGAAATTAGTTGAATAAATTCTGAAAAGTGCTGTGAGTGAAAATTCTCTGAATAACTTAAAATACTTTATTAAATTTAATTGAAACGGGAATTTGAAGGCGGTGGGCGGCAACCGCGCACACAGAAATGTACACTATGTCAAATAAAACTACATTTCTGAAACTGCTTTTAAAATGCACTGGAAATGTTTATACAGTATTTCTTATCTTACACATTAAATTGAAGTAACATAGTAGCTATATTAATATAGGCAAGAGGATAGAAGAAAGTATAAAATATGGAAAAAAAAAAAAAAGTGTAAAATATTCTGCTATTTATAGACAGGTAATCTCTTTTATGTTCATTCAAGTGAGAGTGTCACTCCATATTATTTTATTTGAGATTGAGAAAGAGCATGCGTAGGAAAAGAGACAGAAAGAAAATTTCTAAGACAAGTGGTTAAAAACCGTACTTTATATTTGCAAACTAAAATATCTACGGAACAAAGATAGTTTTGTCAGTTAGAAATATTGAAAAATCAATTACATACTCAGATTCAACAGAGTGCACCTTCTAAAATAAATGGAAATTAATACATGTGATTATGCAATAAATGTGGATTACAAAAGACAATTTATAACTTAGTACACTGTAAGCTTTGCAGATGTTAAAATTAAAATTGAAATAATAATAATAATAATAATAATAATCTGGTGTGTCACTCACACGACTTTCTCTTATCCTGAAATTTAATACTATAAATACAGGTTGGAGATTAAGAGGTAAGATAACGATGTTATGTAAACCTATGTTAAACAATTCAAATTAGGCTTCGGGAGAGATTTATGTGATAAATAGTTCTGTGTGAGGGGGGCAACCGCCCCCCTCAACCCGTCGTTTCATTAATGCACCTACATTTATATAGAATTTAATTCGGTTATTAAAAAATAATTCTGTTTTTAAAAAATAATTTATTAAAATTATTATTTAAAAAAAATTATCTTTTATATGATAATGCAGACGATTTCCATATTAGAGAAGTAGTATAACACCAAATATCCAAAAAACTTCCATTTTATTCTCAATATTTAAAAAAAATCGATAACTTTGTTTTAAATTATCGCAGATCGATGGTTCAACCATTCGTTTTAAAGGTATTGGCGAGCTCTTTTGAAAGATACCCATCATGAAAATTTACTCCCCTCGAGGGGGGACTTCCCCCCCAAGGGGGGAGGCGAGGCTCCTACATACACAAATTTTTTTTCCCTGTTGACTATCTCTATTACAAAAAATATATATTCCTTTCATTTGGTTTAGTGCAGTCTATAGATGTTAAACTCTACTTACCTGCAATTTCCCCCATAGACGTAATGTATTTGAATACTCTTGAGTGTTCCTGTACACGAACCATTTGCTTGATCGTAACGAAAAGTTTAGTGTAGCATCCTTTTATGATACACATCTAGAATACCAAGTTTGAACTTTCTGCCATAATTTGTTTTTGAGGTATGCTGATAACAGACAGACAGACACACAGACAGACACACAGACAGACAGACGCACAGACACACACACAGACATACACACAGACATACACACAGACCATTTACTAAAAACATGATTTTCGTATTCAGGGGACCTCAGAACATGTAAATATAACAAAAACTCGCGTTCGAAAACTTGACGCAAAAACAATACTTTCTCTACCTTATGGGTAAGAGAAAGTAAAAAGTATGTGGCGTATTTTCAGAATTTTACAATCAAGACAGATTAAAAATAACAAAAATAAATAAATAAATAAAGGAAAAAAAAAAGTATAAAATATTCTACTATTTAAAGACAGGTAATTTCTTTTCTGTTCGTTCTGTAAGTTTTTGCGTTCTGCGTGTTATTTTCTGTAGTGATCATTTTTTTTTGAAAATACCTTATTTTGTGTCCTTGAAGAAAGTGCAAGAGAAGATTCAGCAAATAATTACCATCTTGAGACACAATAAAATGTATCCTAAATCACTAAGCTGTATAGTTTTGTAATGCCTGTGTAATCTGAAAGTGGAAATAGCGATTTTAACTTAAGGTAATCTGTCGTGAGGGAGGTCAAAGTTATTTAAATTCCAAGTGACTCGCTTAATTCTCTACTTCTTCGTCTTTTAATTACTGATTACTGACATTAAACTACCACTGAAGAGTTATTGTTAAAGAAGAAAATGAAGTTTCTTTTAACTCAACATTTTCGCACGTAACCTTCGAAGTCATTGAAGATGACAAAATGAAACTTGCAATGGAGATGAAAATTATTTTCAAACGCATTTGAAAGTTTTTTGTCGAAACGCCAGAGTTGACATTCAAAATATTTTTTGACATGCTGTATGTATGGTAAATATGCTAAATGGAATGAGAATAGATTTTGTTGTGTATATCAGTGCCCGCAGCGGTCCTATATTTTCTTGTTTATTTTATTATTTTAACACCACTATCTTTATACATTTTTTTATGAAGAGTTTTAAAGCTAAAGCAATATGTAAAAGTATACTGATCGATTAAAGTGGTGGCAAAATAATAAAATGCTCATAAAAATATAGGACTGCTGCGGGCACTGTATAGTGTTTGTATCTGGTGTACAGAAGCACACAAAGTAATTTAGATACATTACGATTTATCGACAGCATTTCTCAACTGCATTTTTAGAAGTCCTTTCAAATAAAGAAACAAAAAATAATGTTGATCAAGGTAGAAAAATCTCATATCAATTCAATTTTCATGACATTTATACCATTTGTGAAGTTCAATTATAAGAGTAAAACATTTTAAAAAAGGTTTAGAATATTGATGATACGAGATAAAAGGCGATAACTGATAGGTACTAAAAACTATTTAAGGATTTCATTTACTATGATAGATAAATGACAACAGCTTTCGTAAATTGTTCTATCTAGCATTCTAATAAGTCTGAATTTTTGCTTTGTTGACTTCAGAATGTAGAAAATATTTTAATATAAATATATCAATTGCTAAACTTTTACTGAGGCGGTAAACGCCCCCTTCCCCTCACATTCAAATACTGTAAATAACATGAACTTTCATTTACAGAAAAAGCAAACAGGCTTTTTCCGCTTCAAGAGAAAAAAAAAAAGAAAGGAAGGAAGAAAGAAAATAAAACATTTTTTTGTCATTTTAATCCAGTTCACAATTATTTATAATTTTAACTTTTAAGGATATATTGAAAGCAAACGTTTTGGAAAGTTGATTAATTCTGGGAATTATGGTCGATTGACTGCACTAGGGTCCTAGGCCTGAGGGGGGAGGGGGTTCTAGGCCGTGAGGGGTCTTTCTGAGGGGTCCTAACCCATATTTACGCAAGTTTCGGAGAATACCACGGAAAACTCCGAACGGCTAGGCCGACGAGCGTGACCTGGGATCGAACCCGGCACTTCACATCTACCAGCTTTGAGTGCAGAACCGATCGGCCACTGGTGGATCAGGTTTTGGAAAGTATGTTAAAAAACATTGGAATATGTGAATACGCGTTAATTAGTTCCCTGTATTTCTTTCTTTTTTTTTTTTTTTTAATAATTTTGTTGAAAAAGATTTCAGGGTTTGTTGGATCCAGAATTGAAAAGCTTGTCTATTTCTTGTCCATTTTAATGTGCTCTGACTTTGTACTCTGCTCTTTGTTATTTTTATTATAATATGCGTGTTTTTTTTTTGTTTTTTTTTTTTAATTGTGAAATTGCACTCACACACTCATAAAATTTGTATTAAGTTAAGGTTTTCCTAAATCAAATATGTCCAGAGTGCTCGGAAATTAAAATGTATTTTTGAAATGAATTCCAACATTTCTTTTTTTTTTTTTTTTTTTTTTTTAACTGTAATTCTGCCATATGTGTATAATATTCATTATAGGTGAATATGTGACTTAATACTGTGATGCTTAAATGATAAGGATATTATGTAATGTTGTCGTACTGCTAATTCAATAACGTCAACGTCAACGCGAGTGCTTTGGATTACCTCCACGAGGTCACAACAGTGACTACCTCCATCGAATAAGTAAAATACTTAGAGATAAATTTTCTGAAAATAAAAAAATCAAAAGGGTTTGAATTTAGAATTTTGACTGAAAAAAATTCCGTGGGGGCAGAGAACATTCAGAGGGAAGCACCAGGAGTTTATTTGAAAAAGAAAACTTGAAAAAAAAAAAAAAAATCTAAATGCGAGACCGAAAGACTGTCAAATGCTTTGATGAGACGAGTCTGGACGGTGAAAAGGAATTAAAACAATGCAAGGTGTCCTAAAATGAGGTATGCATTTTACTATAGAAATTAAAAATCGTAAGCTGTTTAAATAATAATAATATTAATAATAATAATAATAATAATACAGTGAAACTTGAATAATTCGAACTTGTTTAATTCGAAATTCTGGATAATTCGAGTTTTTTACTCGGTCCCTTGAATTTTGTATTAAAATAATGTTAAAAAATCGTGGATAATTCGAATTCTATTTTGGATAATTCGATTTTTTCATGCGATTAACTTTAAAATATTACAGAGATTTTTTTCACCTAAAATGCATTATTTATTTTAATAGTCTTTCAAAATAAGGTTAAGGAAATACAAGAAAAGCCCCTACCTAGTGCATCAGAAGATATGGTGCATATACGTGAAGTTCGAGGGTTTTCTGAATTGAAAGTCATGTCTGATGTAGAAGATTCTATTTTTGTATCAACTGATAGGTTGAAGTCATATGCTATGACACAAAGGTTCTACTTGAAGAAGCAATAAAAAATATCTGACTATTTTTTTTAAAAAAAGTGTTGAATAATTAAGCTCGTAAAAAATATTGATTTAATGGGGGGGGGGGGGGAATGTAGCAGTTTTCTTAGATATAAAGTTTATATATTAAATCTTTGATCGTAGAGTTTTAATTTTTTTAATTTATCTCTTCTCTTTGACAAAATAGCATGCTTGCCAACATCCTAATTAATATTCTGTAGTGTTGTTAGTCCTGCCCTTTTTTTTTCACACCAGTAAATTTTTAAAGTAATATTTTGCAAATGCAATTACGATTAAATAAGAAGAAAAATACTCTAAAACGGATACTGGTGTGAAAAAGAAGTCGGGGTTAAGAATACTACGGAATTTTAATTAGTATGTTGGCAAGTATGAAATAGTATATGTAATTCGAATTTTTGGATATTTCGAAATTTTCTCAGGTCCCTTCAACTTCGAATTATCTAAGTTCTACTGTATATATATATATATATATATATATATATATATATATATACATATATTAGTGGCAGGGATTTACTATTGGAAATTAAAATTCTGAACTATTTATGCCGAAGAGGTTTGCATTCTGCCAAATCATAATTCAATAATATAGTATTATGATTATGAACGTACAATACCAATTCATGGAAAAAACACATATTATTGTACATGCGATTTTTTTTTCTTTAAATAGAATCTCTCATTATCTAGTGCATATTTTTAATTATTATTATTATTATTATTTTTTTTTTTTTGTTTAGGAAAATTAGAGCTTGACAAATTTTTATAATTGTTCAAAAATGATTCTAACGATTTTCTTCAAATTTGCTATATATATCCCCTCAGTTAATTGGTTGCTAGAGAAAAAATATATAGGTGTCCTATAATTACGTATGAATTTTAGATCTCTGAAGTGGTTGTTTAAAAAAACCAATTCCATAACTCGCTGTATAAACTCCCTTTCAGATGTACTTACAACATATGTATTAGTTTAATACTACAAGAAAGTAGACGTCTTGATTAGTTAGGTAAATTTTATGTTTTCTGGTCGCACTGTGTCCAAAAAGACTTTATCTATATAAATAAAGCAAAAAGTTTGTCGGCGGAACACATCCGGGTGGACTAATCCTATTTTTAATTGGTCTAGATTTAACTACTTTGATGATGAAAGTCGTCCATTTTTTTTTTTTTTTTTTTTTTTTTTTTTTTTTAACTGATGAATTTTTTTAAAAAAAAGATACTGCATAAATGTTATACTTTTTAAAAAGAGCTCTAAAAACTGTTCATTTTTTGTGAGGACACTACACACATCAAGTTATTAGATTTAAAGATATTACGTTGCAAAGTTTCACAACGCGATATCATTCGATTGCTTTTATCTTAAAATAAGAGTCCAACAAAAAAATGTAGTCTGCTAGTAATATATATAGCGATGAGTAGTGGAAGTCAACGGCAGATTGTTTTAATTATCATAAAATAAACTTAATAAAACATATAAAGGCTACTATATTGTGGCCATCACAAAAATTTCTTCTATACTTTCCTATTTAAATTAATGCACTGAAAACTATTTATTAAAAATATTATTTATCAAAGTTCTTTTCCATGATGATTACAGAAATTTCCATGTCAGAAAAGTATAACTCATAATATCGAAATAAAGTCAATTAAGCCCTATAAGCGGCATTATTTATTTATTTATTTTTGTTTAAGATTTAAAAAAAATAATAATAATAGTAATAATAAATCGATAATTTTGATTCAAATTATTACAGATAAATTGTTCAACTATTCTATTTAAAGGTAACGAAGAATTCTTTTGAAATATTTTTATGTTAGAAATTTTTAACCCCAGGGTAATTTTCCCAACTTTGTCAAGTTACGACTAAAGATAACTTCTTATGAAATTCTGCGCATTAGTTTACGAGCTAGAGTCAACAGATTTTTTTTTTCCACTTGCAAGCAGACAGGATGACAGGCAGACATAAAAAAGTGATCAAATTGTATCCAAGACATCTTAAAATGTGTAAACACACCGAAAACCGGAAGTTGAAAATTTTTACGAATCGTATGCTTTCTTCCGTATTGAATATAGAAGAAAGCACCATGCTATTATTTCACATAATTCTTCCACTTCAGGGATAAGAATGTGGAACATGTTTAAAAATTATATTTATAAATGAGTTAATTAACACTCAGTTATCACACTAAAAAAAAAAAAAAAAAAAAAAAAATCACGTAGTTAAGACACTGGGTTAGTGTAATTCAGCTACTATTATCACAAATGTCTTTCGTTCTAATTATCCAATTCTTTTTTTTTTTTTTTTTTTTTTTCCCTTCTTCTCTCTTACCCATATATATGGTAGAGAAACTACTTTTTTTGGGTCAAATTTTTGAAATTGAGTTTTTGTTAAATGTACACTTTTTTAGGTCCCCTAAATTCGAAATTAATGTTTTTAGCGTTTGGTATCTGTGTGTGTGTCTGTGTGTTCGTTATCAGCATATCACAAGAACAAATCTGTACTGATAAGTATAAAGGATTTAAGTCCATATTCTTGATTTTTCAGGAGACGAAAATTAAAGTTAAGCTAACTAAAAACGAATCAGAAGAATCGATTAGGAAAAAGGGATTGTGTTGATTTATACCCTTTATACCGTTCAGTGATTGTCAATCTTCATTTAATATAGGGAAAAAATTGAATTAAATATTTTATACCAAAGATTAATACCAAATTTCTGACTTGAACTTTTTTTACCAATGGATTTTTTTCAAAGACTAAATGACATGGATTTAAATCCTTTATACCAATCGATAGAGAATTTTTTTCTGGATCTGACTATGCACTTAACTCAAAATCGACATTTTTGGACTTAAATCCTTTATACTTATCAGTACAGAAATAACAGCAGGAAGTACAAACTCGGTATTCTAAATTTGTATCAAATAGTGATGCTACACTAACTTTTCGTCGAGATCAAGTAGATGGTTCGTATACAGGGACATCCAAGAGAAATCAAAAGTCCTGAGTAACATCTATAGCATCTATAGACATAAGTTTCATAGATTTTTAGAGGAAGGGTGAAAGTCACCCCCCCCCCCACTACATTCCAAACTACCCCTCTCTTATTGTTTCAGAATACTGCACTGTAAACAACTCGCTCAGATTAGCGTAGCCCAGTGGGGGAACTAAGAATTAAATATATATTTGATTTCCTAATGCATTTTAAAATGACTAACAATTTTGAAACTCTTAGCTATAAATATATGTCTTTTTAGGTTTGGTTGTTTCGAGAAGATTACTTCTGGTGAGGCAGATATAACTAACGTTGATCCCAATGGTTTATATCTGGCTGGTAAATTTTTCAATCTGAAGCCTATTGTTACGGAACTCGTTGATGGAGGTACGTATAAATTTTGAATGCATTTCTAAAATATCTCACCCGTTAAAGATTTCCTTATAAATTAAACCAGAACTAAATTTATGATTTGTCTAAAGGAATAAATAGAATTATTAGAATTTGAACTATATTTCAGTTTAGAGCATGCAATCCTTGATGAAGATTGTTTGTATTTGTGTGCACTACTATCATACCTTTTAAAGTTTGTTCCATCTTTTTTGAATCACTCTCTCTATATATATAACAGACATATATTTATAGAGAGAGACATAAAAAATATTTGAGCCTCATGAGAGTGGCTTAATTGACATTTTAGCGAATTTTCTCAAAAAAGTTTCATATACTGAGTCATTTTGTAGTGTAAATTCAATGTGCATCATTAAACTAGTAATATATCGTAACATATTCCTTGATTCATAACTTAACATAACAAACCCCTTCATTTACCACAGTATTAAACAAATACTGATATTTTAATGAACTACTAATAAAAATTACCTATTATGATGGATACATGGGAATCTCTTTTTCACAGAACCATATAGATACCAAGGAATCGCTCTCGTGTCCAAAGATGATCCATCAATTCAGTCTGCAAGCGACTTAAAAGGCAAAAGATCATGCCACACTGGTTTCTGGCGCACAGTTGGTTGGCAAATTCCTGTCGGAAAGCTTTTAGCCGAAAATGTCATGGAACCTTCATGCGAAGGAGGAGAGCTGGCTGCTGTTAGCAATTTCTTCAACGGTAGTTGTCTTGCTGGTAACTGGTCATTAGACCCAGTAGTTGATAAAATGCTGAGTAAGTAAAATTGTAATTGTACTTTCTTTGTAACTAAATCTTATTATTATTATTTATTATTATTTTTATTTTACTTCTTTGTACGAAGTGAAGGAATCCAAAAACTTAATCGCATTCAGTAATAGATCACATTAGGAGACAACTGAAGCATTACATTATCTTCTTAACCTTTTACAGGCCAAATTTAGATCCAGGTATATTTTTCATTAGTTATTTGCATATTTCACTTTAAAATATTTTAGTTAAGGGATGTTAATCATTTAAATGAAAAAAAAAAAATACATACATAAATATTAATTGCCATTAATAATAATTATTAATATTCTTAAATTATTAGTATTAATATTATAGATTATTAATATAATCTGATTAATATTATCAAGTTTGATGTCCTTTTTGATAATAAAAGCTGTTTAAAATAAACCAACTGATATTCAGTGTCATCGGATACTTTCAAATTTTTATGCACTTTTTTTATTTGTACTCTGTGAGAAGAAATATGAAAATGATCATTTTGGGGATTTTTTGTACAGTTACCAACTAATGATAGGAATGTTGCTTCTGTTTTAAAAAATCAAGTCATCTTTTAAGTATGTCAGCTAATTTTTTCAAGTCAATATTAGCGCAATTTAATTTTTTAAAGAAGTTTTAATTTGATGTTCCCAATTGGGAACATTGGCCTGTAAAAGGTTAAAATAAAAATGGTCCAAAAGTATGGGTTGGATTAGGTTTGAGATTTCACCATAGAGTCATTTTTTGCGTATTAACGCTCATTAGAATGTTCATAAATATGAATTAAACGGATGATTTATAATATTTTGTACTTCCTTGTACACAGTAAAAAAATTATTGTAATCCTGATGAATGGAGCCTATGCTGTATCTCGTATAACTCAAGGGGGTTGGGGCACCCCCTTTATCACAGCTTTGCTAATGACAACTACATCTTTATACAAGATGGGGTACCATGTCACGCAGCCAAATCTAAAAAGAAATTTCTCTGAGATAGTAAAATAACCAGTAATGCCAAATTTAGGGACTTTTTTATTCAATAATCACCAATAATTTTGAGGAGTGATATTTGATATACATAATACACGATTAATCTTCAAAGAGATTTGGCAACAGTTACAATTAAAATTTAGTGGTTGATATACTCAATAAAAAAGTCCCTAAATTTAGCAACGCAGAATATACCCTTTCCAGATTAACCGGATTACTCACCAGACCTCAATCTTATTGAGAATACTTGGGAGCTATTCAAAAGAGAAATATCTAAAGAAAGAATTACCAATAAATCAACTTTAATTGAAAAAATAATTTTTCATTGGAACCAAATAATAAATTGAAGCAAAACGCTTTAAACTGCATTGATGGCATGCGAAGACGGTGAAGTTGGTAATCGACGCGAATCGAATCTTTAAAATAAATAAATAAATAAATAAAGATCAATATCCCTAACTTACTATTTTTATTAAAACTTATAAGACACCTAATTTATAAATAAAATAATGATTCAGAGTCATA
Source organism: Salticus scenicus (assembly GCA_963930645.1). Taxonomy (NCBI): domain Eukaryota; kingdom Metazoa; phylum Arthropoda; class Arachnida; order Araneae; family Salticidae; genus Salticus; species Salticus scenicus. The sequence goes on along the minus strand of OZ005649.1, from coordinate 371,195,093 downwards.
TTGAATAACTAAATATCGAAAAGTATTACAAAAATATAAAAATTACAGAAAAATCTAGTGGCTACATTAATATGGCCATGGACTGCATTTGTATACCTCCGATTTCGGTTGTTACACGACCTTCCATCTAGATATCTGAATATCAATGATTTTTCTTGTTTTTCAGTGGTGTCAGCATGTAGGAACTGATTAATCTCTCATAACTCAATAGAGGTTAACTACGTAACGTTGAAATTTCGTATTTAAAACTATTATAACGTCTAATTGCGTAGTACTTTTTTCACCATTATAATTGTAGAACATTCAATTTAATTTTTTGAATTATTACAACAAATATTTATGTACCTACCTTATTGGACATACGAAATTCCGTTGTAGAGATATCCACGATAACTTAAAATTTTTAGTCACTATTGGACCTTCTGTTTTAGAGTTTTCAACAGAATCTATTTATAGAGCCCGACATAATAATGTTGTTAGAAAGAATAAAACCTCTTTCCTTTATTAGAAATGTTATTTCATAGACTATTTGTAAGTGTATTATATCTGTAAATCAGTATCGACCGTTGCTGGCATCGCGGCCAAACAGCAGGAGATGATGGTGGTCCAAACTTACTAAGTTATGCGAGCTTTATTATTATTATTATTATTATTTTTAATAACGCTTATTTCAGATAGTATCTCAGCCCAAAAATATATCTACGTTAAAATAGACAAATCAATGCTTTTTGTTGGAAATAATGATAAATATTGTTGGTTGATTTAGAATAAATTTCTTTGCAGAAGAGCAGTATCCCAAATTGTGCAGTCAGTGCAAGAATCCAGCTACCTGTTCGGATGATGACCCTCACTACGGCTATGAAGGTGCCATAAAATGCCTGGTTGACGGTCACGGAGATGTTGCATTTACTAAGATTCCCGTTTTACGGTTGGTATTAAAAATTCACTTTACTTAAATATTAACTTCCCATTCATTTTCATATGTAAGGGATATTGAAGCTCTAATACATAAATATGACTGCAATTTATTCCACATCTATACCTCCGAGTATGTGGTGCATAGGAAATATAATAGTACAGTCGGTAACAAAAGTGTCCGAACACTAGCGAAAATTCCTATGTAAAAAAAGTACACTTCATACAGTTTTGTTAAATAAATCCTTGTCGAAACCTCTTCTTAGTCAGTGTAAAAACATGATTCGATAAGGATTTATTTAACAAAACCGTATGAAGTGTACTTTTTTTACATAGGAATTTTTGCTAGTGTTCGGACACTTTTGTTACCGACTGTATTTCCTCGCTAAAATATGAGTGGGGAAAAAAAAAGAATATATATATATATATATATATGTGTGTGTGCTTTTTTTTTTGCTCTAAGGGTTACATACAAACGGAACGCTTGCAATTTCGATGACGTAAATTTTGCAAGTTTTTTGCAAATACAGTCGGCAGCAAAATTAATAGAGTACTAGCGAGAATTCCTATGTAAAAAAAGTACACTTAATGCAGATTTGTTAAATAAATCCTTGCCGACGCCTGTTCTTAGTCAGTCTAAGAACACGATTCGACAAGGATTTATTTAACAAAACAGTGTTAAGTGTGCTTTTTTCATGTAGGAATTTTTGCTAGGGCTCGGATACTTTTGCTGCCGACTGCAGTCATACATTTGGAACGTCTGCAAACGGCTTTGCAACTGGAAGTGTTTCATTTGTATGTACCCCTATGACGCACGTACTTTCGCGTATGTAACTGTATCTCCTTAACTGGCAGTATTTTGCTTTGGAGAGCATTTTGGGCAAGGCCGTAGGCAAGGGGGGGAGCGACGGGCCCAAGCCCCCCCTTCCCGAAATAAATGATGAAAGACTGATTTCGTGTAGCATGTATCAGGCCAGCATCGCTGTATTGAAAAAAAAAAGTATTTAAAAATAATTTAATAAAACCTATTAGTTTAATTAAATTTCCCATTACGTTCTTTCTTTTCTATATTTAAGCTCTTGAGCATCATAAAACCCATTCAACCTTAATCTCGTTATATTTATTCGCTTCATTTCATCCACCTTCTTGCCAAAGCTATAATGGACTGTCCTACGTCATGAATTCAATCTTTTTACTTTCTTCTGTATTCAATAGAAGAAAATATTGGATTCGAAAAGAAAATTTGATTTCCGGTTTTCGATGGATTTACATGTTTTGAGAGATCCAGAACACGATTTGACCATTTTTAGAAAATGCCTGACTGTGTGTGACAAATATTTTGTTCCAATTGTATCTCAGGAACTACTGCACTGCACAGAATTACCTATACATTTATATGCAGCTGCATCATGACATAAATTAGTGCCTAACACTTTTTGGTGAAAATCGTCCAACAGGTGGTGTTGCCGTCTGAATTTTTCTCAGTTTTTAACTTGGTGGTATAGTACAAAATTTCTTATAAATGTACACTATAAGAATTATTTATCATAGTAATAATCAAGTAGGCAAAAAATTTTTTACACATAGGAAGGGTGAAGTCCGCCCCCTGGAGGGGGACAGTTATTCGATATGGGTATCTTTTAAAAGAACTTGTCAGTATTTTTAAGACTAACAGTTGAACTATTAATGTATGATAATTTGAATCTAAATTTTCTCTTTTTTTTCCCTCATTTTTAACAAAACGGAAAAAGGCAAAAATCATTTTTAAAGATATTGTTAGTGAACATAAAATTGACTTTATTTGGACATTAAGTGTTACATTTCTATTAGAAACAAATCATCTGCATTCATCATGGAAATTTTAATAAATAAAAGTTTTAATAAAATGATTGGTATTGAGGGAATTTATATAAGAAAATATAGACGAAAGATTTGTGTGCAAAGCCTGATTAAAGCAGGGGCATGTAAGACATGTGACCTGAAAAGCAGGGCTATATAATTCGCCCTGAAAATGCCATTTAGCCTTTTATGCCCTAAAAATGGTATCATATAGTGCAAATTCTGACATATTACTCCCATAAACAGGTATTTATTGGTGCACAATGCGAGAAAGAGGCGGGATCACGAAACTATGTGTGCCCCGAGTCTCGAATGAAGTTAATCAGGTTTTTTTTGTATAGGGTCTGATTAACTTCGTGTGAGGCCCGGGGTAAACACACTTTTGTGGGCTCCACCCCCACCATTCGTACTGTGCAGGAATCAGCAAAAGTTCATATATATACCTGTATATAAAACTAAAATAACAGAATTTTGCATTTTATGATACCATTTTTGTCATTTTTAGAGGCAAAAGGGCATTTTCAAGGCCAGTTTTAGGGCTCTTTGCTACTCAGGGCCCAGGGCACCATGTGCCCCTGTGTTAATCAGGCCCTTGATTCTGTGTGTGTATGTTTTTTTCGTTGGGTATGCGTATTATTATCTCATATTCGATGACCTTGTATTAGAAATGTGATGGGCCCCTCCCGAAAAAAAATCCTGGCTACGGTCTTGATTTTGGGAGCATTTGGGAGACCCCCATTTGTATGTACCCCTTAAATGACATACCACATCCTAGGACAGGAGTAATGTTAGAAGGAAGAAGAGAGAGAGATAAAGAGGCATTGGAAAGAATAACGAAAGAATAAGAAAGCTAGAGAAACAGAAATGAAAAGGCGAGGAAGGGAAAAAAAAAAGTCAGATATTAAGGAACAGAGAAAGAAAAAACAAAAAGAAGGATTAAAGTGAAAAAAAAATCAATAATTTATCGTATTGAAAAAACCGTAAAAATTTAAAACTAGCTGGCATGATAAATGGCTCTACTCAGTTCTCTATCATACTCACTTATATTAGCAAATAATTTTTGAAAGAATTTAGTTAAAATAATTAAACTATAACTGCGAGAGTTTCGTGAACAAAGGGGAAAAATCACTGGAATCACTAACTCACTTTGACTTTGCAAAAAGTGATAGCATAGTGAAAGTCTCATACAGCTGGAGAAGCTCAACTGTATGAAATTTCTGGAGTCTGTATTTCAGATTCTATACAAAAAATACATATGAGCCCCACCAGAGGTCGAGAGATTCTACTCTCGATGCTGGTAGATGAGAAGTGACGGGTTTCATCTCAGGTCGTGCTCATTGACCTAGCCATACTCAGTTCTCCGTGATTTTCAACTAAACATGAGCAAATATGGGCTAAGGCCATTAGAAACACTGCCACGGAGGACAGACATGCAAACTATAACTAGGTCCCTACCCTCGTGTAGTGAAAGGGCCTTAACACCATAATAAAAGAAATTATAATATCAAACAATCATGCCAGTGAATAAATGGTTAGTGCTATGATAATTTATTTCCGATTGAGAAAAATAAATGGTTTTCGTAAAATTCTGCATGTTTCATAGTGCTGCCATCTACCAACAGTCTAACAAGTTTCAGTTATACATTTTTCATTCAGATTCAATTTGTTTAATTGCTGTCCCACTGTTCCTTAAAAATATGTGGTCATTATTTACAATGAATTTGGAAACTTGTCATATTTATTTTTTAAAATGCTCAGAAAGTTAAACATCGGTAATCAGGTAATAAATGAAATCCATCTCTAGATATTTATAAATAAATATTTATGATTGTTTATATTTTTCATTTATGATATAAAAAAATATTAAAATATGTATTTTCAATTTTTTATAATTTTTTATTATAAGAAATATCCACTCCAATAAGACAAAAATTTCAGTTAACAAGGTTAAGTAATTATGCCGTTTAAACAATAAAAAATCTGGAGAAACTCTACTCCACTTTCCGAAACTTTAGTAAGTACCGAGATTTCAAACAAATTTAAAGTGAAAAAGTTAGTAAGTTAAAAAAAAAAAAAAAAAAAAAAAAAAAAGAAAGAGGTAAAGCTCATACTAGGGTGTTTTTAATATATTTTCTTAAAATTTTATGTCTGTACAATGGACTTTAACGTATCCGAAATCGATTGTGCGTTCCTGTAAAAGAACTGTAAATGACATACACACAATTTCTAGTAACGGTTCTACTAACAAAATTAGCACATATTATTTTTATTATCTGTTAAAAAATGTTATCAATTTCAGATAACTACGCCCCACAGGGCGTAATAGGAATGAATTGTTTTTATTATCCCCACCACCACTACAAAAAAAAAAAAAAAAAAAAAAAAAGACGGGAGGTACCGATTTTGCTCCCAGATCGCGCTTGTCGGTCTAGTAGTTCGGCGTTTTCCGTGTTTTTTACTGAAACTTGCGTAAATGCGGGCTAGGATCCCTGAAAAAGGTCCCTATGGAGGGCACACCGCTTAGGCTTGGGGCCATAATGAATTCAATCGGCTTTAACCCAAACAACCACAACCACAGCCCTGTAAAAAGAACCATATGTAATATGCACATTTTTCCCATAACAATCGTACTTTAGCAAAAAATATAGCACACATTTCTTTTTCATTATTATTTTATCTCATCATTATTATTTTTAAACTCTTTTTTAAACAATTTAACATTAATAAAACTAATTTCAAATAATTTGACTTCCCATACTACTGTAAATGAGAATTATACTTTGTGTAGATGTATACACACACACACATATATATATATAAGCTACACTCATGATATGCACATATCTCTTCCAACAGTGCTGGAAAAAAGTTATGGCCAACAGAAAAACTGCTTTATTCTTACAGATGCAAGTTTAAATTTTATGCAAATTTATAACGCAATGCAACAAATGACGACGATTTTAGTTATTGTCTATAAAAATGTTACAAAAATTTAAACAGTTTTGTATTTGAAACTTTGTTTCTTTTATACATGTAGAAAGCTGGAAAACATATTTAGGCAACATAAGATATTATATAATAAACTGCTAATATTCCAAAAAATTCCTCTTTTTTTTTTTTTTTCAATTAATTAATTCATTCTCGAGGTTATAGAATTTGAAGAATTTTTTATAGTATCTTTTGAGAACTTTTCAATGGACATTTTAAGCTTGTATTTCAAGTTTTACCATTTTTAGAAATGTCCTGCACCAGAATGCCCCAGGAATTTTCTATTGGATTCAGATGAAGGCTTATTTATGTCCACTAAAGCATTTAGACATGATTAGTTAGGATCCAGGGCGCTCAGAACTGGTAGATGGGAAGTCCTGGGTTCGATCCCAGGTCGCACTCATCAACCTAGCCGTTTAGAGTTTTCCATGGTTTTCTCCGAAAATCGCGTAAATATGGGCTAGGAGCCCTTAGAAAGACGCCCACAGAGGGCATTCCACCTATAGGCCTAGGGCCCTAGCGAGTTCAATCGGCCTTTAACCCTACAACCAATAGGATCCAGGATTTTGTGAAGCTGGAATTGTATTAGACGTTTTGTTCAACTGAAATATGTGCTGCCTAGATGTTACCAGAGGTGCTTCTGGAATATACTCTGCAGTTATATTTTGATAAACTTTCAAATTTGTTTTTGTTTTCAGATATGAAATTGGTGTTGTTCCATTAGCGGTGAAACCGCTCAAAATCATCGCAAAGCCATCACCAAACTGGCACTTTGAGAAGAAAGATTGTTCACTCCGAAGATTATGGCAGTACACTGTTAAAAATGGTTTCTTAAAAATGAGCAAAATTGTCTCAAAATAGCTCCAAAACAATATTTACTTAAATTTGAAAACCTATGTACTCTTTTTTGAGTATACTGACATGTCAAATATGTGGATATTGGGATTATTATTGGTCAACCCCGTTTTTGAGCATGTTAATATACTCAAATGAGTACATAGGTTTTCAAATTTAAGCATATATTGTTTCGGAGCTATTTTGAGACAATTTAGCTCATTTTTAAGAAACCATTTTTAACAGTGTAGCATCTAAAACCGACAGGTCCATTGAGATTAAACATTTTTCCGTCCGAAAGAACAACATTTTGCAGTTTACACCCGAAACAACATGTTTCTTTGCAAACTGTAAGCGCATCATTTCATGTCTCTTAGAGGTGGTTGACATTTTATTTTACTACAGTTTACATTTGTATTTTTTGACAGCACATCGCGTACAATTCGGCTGAGCATAATTATCACTATTGTTTTTTTTTCTAAGTTATTAACGACAGTTTTAAATCTGCTAAATTTTTATTTTTTTCCCGAAAATTTAAATGACATTGTTTAAAACTCAGAATTTTTTCTGTATTTATATATATAAAATTAAGACTATTATTTTCTGCATTGTGTTTAAATTTGCATAAAATTCAAAGAAACAGTGGCGGAAATAAGGATGTTTTTTCTTGGTCTTAATATTTTTCCAGCGCTGTATAACGTGCCCGCACCCAATTTTATCTTAATTGGATGTTAATTTGAGTCAATAAACCTAATAATAATTAAAAAAAAAGATGTTTCTTAATTAAAAATGTAGAAAAATGGTAGTAAAGTTAATAATAATATTAATAAATGCTAATTTTAGCAAATTTAAAAAGGTATATATATTGTAGTTTAATACAATTCTTTTTCTGTCTGTGTATGTTCAGAAAGTAAAAACATGAAAAATTAAGACTTTCATTTTTATTATTATGCCGATAATGCTCACCGAATAAAATTGGTTTGTCAAAAGTTAATTAAATAAAATAGTAATAATAATAATAATAATAAATGTGAAGAATACTAAAATGTAACAAAAAGTAAAATAAATCGAAAATCATTCTTAATATATGATATATTTCGGACATTCAAATTGTATGTCGCGTATGTAACTTTGACTCAAAAATTTTCAATGAAGTTAACAATTTTTTATTTATTTGTGTTTTGTATTTAAAATTAAAAAATCTTGGTTTAGTTCACCCAGAATGTCACCAAAGTGGGGGAGCAATCCTTTCGATGGGTATTTGTAAATTGTGATGGCATTGTTCCGGACCAACCTTAGGGGTGAGTTCCAGACCGCCTTTCCTATAGAGTGGCACTAATGCAACGTATAAAACCACTCGCTCACTCTTTATACCACAATGACAATTGCTTTCAATCTATAAAATCATCATCACCTGCAAACTACTAGAATAACTTAGGAGGAAACACTTTTCTATAACGTGATAAATTTATAGTTTCTCCGCACGCATAAACGTGCATGTACACAGTAAAATTACAGATTATCGACATTGTTCATAAATTATGAACTTTCTCATATTTCTAATGGTTAAAGTTGAGCTTGAGTGTGTTTAACGTCGCATTAGAGCTACGAAGTGACTAACTGGCGACAGTTTGTGATTCACTCGTCGGGGTGGTTAGGAGTCGTGCTATAACAATGTTGATCCTTCAGAGTGAGGGTGGCTTTTCGCTTCATTAACCCATAGAGGTACAGAACATGGGGCTCTATTCTCGTCTAGTTGCCTATTAACCACTACTTGTAACCGTTAACGACAGTTTTTAACTACTGCTCTACCCACCGTAATAACCATCTCCCGGTTAAGTGCTATTCTGGTCTGTCGTTGTTATCTTGAGTGGGAGAATAAACGCTCGCGTTTCAGGGTGACATTTTAAACCAATCAGTTGCAAGGGGTCATTCGTAATCCGTTTAGGGAGGGGAATTTTGTGAATAGCGATGATGACAACCTGTTTTCAATGGTGGAAAATGTGAAATGTCCCTTTAACTGAGCAAACTAAAACATTATACAGACGCGCCCATTTCTATTGTGATAAACGACGATTTTTAAGCTGAACAACTGCTTCCTAGCTGCCGGTAACTTAACGACTGTAAACAAGCTAGAATGAGAATAGCAAATCGTCGTTGTCTCGCTTCACAACAACTGGTTTCCGCGTAACGACTAGACGAGAATAGAGCCCATGGAGGGTATTTCAGCCATGACAGATTTTACATGCGCTAGACACCATGAATGTAAACCACAGTCTTTGGTCATCTCGTGTATCGAAGCTGTAATCCCAAGATTATGTGCTGGACGCTCTATCACCTAGGCTACTGTAGCTCCCACTACTATTACTAAAGTTAAGTTGAAATGAGTTGAGTTGAGTTGAGTGGGTTTTAACATCGTACAGCCAGCAGCAAAATTATTGAAGCACTAGCAATAATTCTTTTTTAAAATATGTGCACCTAATACTGTTTTGTTAAGTAAATATTTATCGAGTCATGATCTTAGTCTTGTGCTGTTTGTAAAAAAGTAAGTTGATGATAAAAAATTGCGATTAAACTAAACAAAAAAATATATATATATGAAAGGATGGATGGTTGGGTTTTACATCGCACTAGTGCTGCGCAGATAATATATATATATATATATATGAAAGATGTGGATGTGTACTTCAATAATTTTGCTGCTGACTGTAGTTACATATTTGTCAATTGGCAACTCAATCCAAGGGGTAGTCCGGAGACATGCATCACAATTTTTATCTTTTGCAGAGGGGATTATATTTTGAGGGATTTTAAGGAAATGAACAGCTACTTGAGCAGAAATACCAAGTCCGTAGAAGAAATATTTAAACTTTGGTGTCTATTTGCTTTAATTTACTTTTTTCAATATCTTTTTCCACTAGAGATTATCTTACAAGGCATCCTGAACTCGCCGAGCAAGCAGAGCTTTTGTGTTTCGGTGGTGGTAGGAAGGGCATCAATGATGAAGAACCTTGCATATGGGGTGAGAGACCAACAAATGTCTACGTATCCAGAGCAAGTGAGTTTGTTTAATAATAAAGATACATTTGAACTTTTCATATTTGAATAATCGACTTGGACAAAAAAAATCTTCATCATAGTCCTTTTACTAGATCACCTTTTTAGAAATAATTCGGAGTTCGATACAGACAGGCAAAAGTTGAGACCCTTTCACCATCTCTTCACAAAATTACAGTTCAAAGAAAGGTTCCTTCACAAAATATATATCCAATTGTTAGGCTCCTTCGAAAATTTAAATTGATAAAAAAGGCTCTCATAAAATTTTGTTTTAAAAGTATGATTTTTTTTCATGAAAATTTTTCATGTTTTCAGAATTATTTGAACCTGTACTTGGTTCAACAAAACGTTATTAACTTGATATTAAATATTATAGAGAGTGACTGTTAAAATGGAAGGCTTTAAACGAAAATTTTCTTCCACACACACACACACACAATAATAATAATAATAATAATGCATATATATATATATATATATATAAACTGTTTGTCACAAAAATAGGCTCCAAAAATCAAAACCTGGAACGACCTCTGTGATTTATACTTTAAATCATTCATGTGTAATGAACGTATGGTACGAAGAACATCCCGATTAATTCATTGTGATCCAAAAATTACGGAATTCCATAAAAGTAATTAGTTTATCTGTAGAACTGTGAGTCCAGGGGTCAATCCAGCTTTTAATTTTTTGGGGCCCGTTTTTCTAAAAAACAATATATTTTTATTAATTTTTTATTTATTTTTGTGAATTTTTTTTCTACTTTTGTGTAAAAGTAATCGAGCGAATCCTTCCATTTTAACAGACATTCTATGTAAAGTTAAAAAATTAATAGCGTTTCGTTGAACTAAATGTTAGCATTAATTAAAAATAATATTGAAAAGATTGAAAAGATTTATAAAAGAACCATTTTTATAAAATAAAATCTGATGAAGGATCTCTTTTTATGAATCTGAATTTTGTAAAAGGACCTATTTTTATAAATTTAAATTTTGTGAAAGGTATTTTTACATGAAATAGTATTTTGTGAAGGGTCCCATTTCATGATGTGGAATTCTGTGAAAGGGCGGAAAAAAGACCCTAGTGTTTATTTGGGCCGACCCCCTTCTGCCATTCTTATAAAATTGTGATGAATATTCCAAATTCTAGTTGGAGAAACTGTGCTGCTCAGTTCAGTTGTCTGATCGGATTAAATCCGTGAAAAAGCATTGGTGCTTTATGTCATCAGTTTCCATTTTTGGTCTTTTTTGGAGTTCCACTTTCGTCTTTACTTCAAAAATGTGCTGTCTTGTAGAAAATCCTTATGTTATAAGAAAATGAAAAAATCAAATCAGCTGCCTGAAAATTAGTTGAAAATTTGGTTTTAGCGAACTATTAGTATAAAAGAAATATCAGCTGTTTGTTATTTAATTTTAAATTGTCATCCTCTACATAGCAAATGATAAATTGAAACTTTAGAAATAATATGGTGCGTCACTCGCACTATTTTCTTTTACTCTATATTACACATTATTACAGTTTAAGTTGGAATACGTAAGGTAATTTATTCAAACATTGTGCGTCAGTTTAAATACGCACCAGAATATCGAACCACCAAATATTCAAACCTTACCAATTTTCTTAAAAAGAAATTTAAAATAGTTTTAGAAGCAGTATTATTTGGCATACATTTCTGTGTTACATGTCTCCTCACCCGCCCTACATTTATGAGTCATTTAAAGCTGTTATTAACCCTTTATCTACTGACGGTACTTTAAAGTACCATTACTTTAAAAAGAGTATAAAATCGAATTTATAAAAGAAATGGCAAAGATATTTATAAGAAGGGAACAGATGCACCTTCCTTTAATCTCACTACAAAGCATTAGACGATAAATATAGCCATTTTCGTTCCATAAGGGATTTTATGGAGTGCACTTGCTGTTTTTGCTTGATATTTTTCACGATCTTCATGTGTGTCATAATTAATTCCTATATTATTTCAAGAATATCCCACTAATCTTAGAAAAAGTACGAGAAACATAAAGAGTAAATATTTCTCTACACTTTTTTCATGTCGAAATAATTTTTTCAACCTCCATGTATCAGCGGTACACTAAAGTATGACCTCACAAAATTCTCATTCATTACTATGATGAGGTGATATGCATAATTTTTAACATATTGTTACGAAACTGTAAATAATTGTGTTTATTTTTGTATAAATTCTTTCAAAGAGGCTTAGTAAGTTGATAAAGTGCTAATTTTGTGCATTTCTAGTCGTTTTAGCGTTGAAATAGCCTTATTTTCCCTTAAAAACGCATTAAAAAGCCCCAGTAATGCACGTAATGGATTTGGCGCCAAATTTGGCGACTTTTTCCCACCTTGGCGATTTTTTTGGCGACCTTGGCGAGAAAATCCTTATATGGGATATACCAAATATGGAAGCTGTAAGTTGATTGGTTGACCACTTTCTAGAGTTTTCTCGAAAAATCTGGGCTCCATGGAACAGCATATAAGGAGCGCTTCCTCGCCAAGGGCAGTTCAGTTCAGTTCAGATCTCCGCTAGCTTCGCTAGTGCTTGCATTGCTCTTAAGCCTCTTTGAGAGAGACTTGCTTCAAGTGTTATTGGTATACAGTTTGTACTGTGGATTTGCTATTGACAGCTGTTGTTTAAGCTGTGTTTACTGTTTGAATTGAAGCTGATACTTGGTTTATAGACCTGTATTTTTCTGGAACTTTCTGTGAATAAATTACTGAATTTTTGTACGTTTGGCCTTTCATTCTCAGACAACTCACGAACCCCCAAGTACGCAACATTTCTGGTGTCAGAAGTGGGATTGTCTGTGAATGGTGATAACGAGGGCTATGGAGCAAGAGATGAAAAAACTTCTAGAAGCCTTAGCTACCCAGATAAATGAAATGAAAGCCGGACAGGAAAAGATGGAAACCGGATTGATAGAGAAAATGGAAACAGGACAGGAAAAGATGGAAGCATCGCAAAGAGAGATGAAAGAAAGTATGGAAGCATCGCAGAGAGAGATGAAAGATAGCCTGAGTCAAGAGATGAAAGAAATGAAGGTAGCACAAGAGGAAATGAAAGCAGTTCAGGAAAAGATGGAAGCCAGTTTGACCGAAGAAATTAAAGCTAATCAAGATGAGATGAAGAGAGAGCTTTCAACGGCGAAAGAATCAATAGAGAGTAAATTAACGGTGATGGAAAATAGAATGGATGGAATAGAAGATAAAGTTATAAAGATAGAAGAAAGTTTTGAAGAGAAAGTTATAAAGATAGAAGAAAATTTTGAAGAGAAAGTTTTGAAAGTGGAAAAGAATTTTGAAGAGAGATTTATGAAGATAGAAGAGAATTTTGAGGAGAAATTTAAAGAAAACTTTGATCAGGAGCTGAAAGGAAAGGTTTCAGAGATAGAAAGCAAGTTTAAGAGAATGGAGGAAGATCTTGAGAGAAAAATGAGAGAAGAGTGGAGCGGAGAGGTAATAGGGAATGAACTGCAGAGCAAGATTCGGAATCTCGAAGAAAAGTTAGAATCCAAGCCCCAGGAAACTGAAAAGAAAGAGAGAAGAAACCAGAATCACGAATTTATTAAGCTATCTACCTACGACGGCAGTTCCTCGTGGCATGTATATAAAACGCAGTTTTCCATCGTAGCTGAAGCTAACGGCTGGGACTCTGTTGCAAAGACGGCTCATCTGGTAGGGTCGTTGCGGGGCGACGCCGCAGATATTCTGGAGACCCTTTCGAAGGAACAGCGATATGACTTCGAAGCTGTAACCAGAGCACTAGAGCTACGTTTTGGAGCGAAATGGTCCAAAGAATATAGTCGACTCCAGCTAAGGTCCCGTCGTCAGAGACCAGGGGAAAGCTTACAAGAACTGGCATCAAACATCCAGAGGCTTTCACATTTGGCTTTCTCAGACTGTCATCCTGAAACACGTAATGATCTGGCTCTAGAATATTTCATTGATGCTGTCGGAGATCCAGATATTCAACAAGCCCTCAGACTCTCCGGCGTGAAGGATGTGGAGTCAGCCTTGGTGTATGCCTTAAAGCTCGAGACAGCCCAACAAGCCTCCTATAAACATCGCCAGAACAGTACAGCAGACAAAGTGAACGGCTCTCAAGATGATCTTAAAGAGATTCAGGAAATGATTGCAGAAATTAATAGAAGACTGCTCATTCTTGAGAGGAAGAAAGAAGGGAAGACTCCAACAACTAAATGCTGGGGCTGTGGAAAAGACGGGCATATCAAACGAAGCTGCCCAGTAAGAACACCTAGGGAAGCAACCAAGAATGTCTCGGAAGTATGCCACCCAGAAGGAGCTCTTCGGGAAAATTCAGATGCATTCTTGCGGAAGCCCCCATCTGAAGATCATAAATACATCCCTAAAGCCGAGGATAAACACCAAAGAATAAAGCCAATTGTTCACCAAGTTACTGTCGCAACACCATCAGAACCAGATCCCGACCCATGGAGTGACGAAGAATTTAGAAAAGCCCAGATGGAAGATCCTGACGTAAAGCCTATATTACAACTGAAGGAGACGACCAGCAACAGACCTACCTGGCAGGACATTTCTAGATTCAGTCCCATTCCGAAAAGTTATTGGGCACTTTGGGACTCTCTTCATATCAGAAACGGCGTATTATGCAGAAAGTGGGAATCTGATGATGGGAAAAGCTTCAGATGGCAGATTTTATTACCAAGATCAAAAATTCCAGCTGTTTTAGAACAACTGCATAGTAGCTCTACCGGAGGCCATTTTGGGGTAATGAAGACTCTGCAGAAAGTTCGGGAGCGCTTCTACTGGTGCAAGGCAAAGGAGGATGTGGAGAAATGGTGTAAATCCTGTGATGCTTGTGTGGCACGTAAAGGCCCGCAGAAACGAAGTCGAGGGAGACTGCAACGGTATAACGTGGGAGCACCATTTGAACGAATTGCAATCGACATCTTGGGTCCTTTGCCACGGACCTCCAGTGGAAATAAATACATCCTCGTCGTGATGGACTATTTCACCAAGTGGCCTGAGGCATATCCCATTCCCAATCAAGAGGCATGCACAGTCGCAGAGGTCGTAGTGCAGCAATGGGTGTCAAGGTACGGCACGCCCCTACAACTTCATACCGACCAAGGTAGGAACTTTACCTCTGATGTTTTCAAAGGACTGTGTCAACTACTCGGCATAGACAAAACCCGGACAACACCCTTACATCCCCAGTCGGACGGCATGGTCGAGAGGTTCAATCGTACCATCCTGAATAACCTCTCCCTTCTAGTATCAAGGAACCAGCAAGATTGGGACTTGAAGTTGCCATTGTTCCTGCTGGCTTATCGAAGTGCTGTCCATGAAACCACCGGCTATACTCCAGCCCAGATGCTGTTCGGACGTGAACTTCGTCTCCCTTGTGATCTCCTGTTTGGTTGTCCACCCGATGCGCCTTCATCGCCCGAGGAGTACATCCAAGATCTCCAGGCACGATTTGAGGACGTACACAACTTTGCTCGGGAGCGGATTAACATGGCAACGGAGAAAATGAAGACAAGGTACGATCTAAAGGCTACGCAACATGAGTTTCAGGAAGGAGAGAAGGTCTGGTTGTGGAATCCTGTTCGACGCAAAGGACTCTCTCCCAAGTTACAGTGCAGCTGGGACGGACCATACACAGTCTTAAAAAGGCTGAATGATGTAGTGGTGCGGATCACTAAAACACCTTCATCAAAACCGAAGGTGGTGCACTATAATAGGCTAGCCAAGTACCACAAGTAACGGTAAAATTAAAATTTAAAATGTAAATACTTGTAAAATTTGCGCATGCGCACTGTAAATATTTGTATATAAATATTTGTACATATTTGTGAATTTTGTAAATATTTCCCACTTAATTTATATTTCTATGTTATCTTTATGTGCAACTTAGTTTTTGTGTTTTAGATTGTGTAAATTTGTTTAGTTTCGCCTCTTGACCAAGGGTTGCACTGCCCGGGACGTGCAGTCCTTGGGAGGGGGGCAGTGTTACGAAACTGTAAATAATTGTGTTTATTTTTGTATAAATTCTTTCAAAGAGGCTTAGTAAGTTGATAAAGTGCTAATTTTGTGCATTTCTAGTCGTTTTAGCGTTGAAATAGCCTTATTTTCCCTTAAAAACGCATTAAAAAGCCCCAGTAATGCACGTAATGGATTTGGCGCCAAATTTGGCGACTTTTTCCCACCTTGGCGATTTTTTTGGCGACCTTGGCGAGAAAATCCTTATATGGGATATACCAAATATGGAAGCTGTAAGTTGATTGGTTGACCACTTTCTAGAGTTTTCTCGAAAAATCTGGGCTCCATGGAACAGCATATAAGGAGCGCTTCCTCGCCAAGGGCAGTTCAGTTCAGTTCAGATCTCCGCTAGCTTCGCTAGTGCTTGCATTGCTCTTAAGCCTCTTTGAGAGAGACTTGCTTCAAGTGTTATTGGTATACAGTTTGTACTGTGGATTTGCTATTGACAGCTGTTGTTTAAGCTGTGTTTACTGTTTGAATTGAAGCTGATACTTGGTTTATAGACCTGTATTTTTCTGGAACTTTCTGTGAATAAATTACTGAATTTTTGTACGTTTGGCCTTTCATTCTCAGACAACTCACGAACCCCCAAGTACGCAACAATATATATCTTTAAATAATGCACTTTAGTAACTAAAAATATATGTTTCAAACACAATTTTTGTCTGTATCATAATGCAGTAGATAAAGGGTTTTAAATTTTAAAATTTATTGTAAATTATTTATAGTATTGCAACGCACACCATTCTTTGAAAGTATTCAACTAATTTTTAGTAGGTTTGTATGTTATTTATATCGAATATATTGTATTACTTATAAATTATATTTGCACCAGACCGGGTACTCAAATTTAGCACAGAAAAAAAAAATCATGACACAACTGGAAATGTAACTTAAATCACTTTCAAACATAGCACTAGTATATCATAATTCTTTTGTGTGTCCCTGTAATGAAAGATAAAGACTTTTTATATCATATTTTATGTAAAACATGCTTTTGTGCATTAAAAAAATGGAAATCAATTTCTTTACGTTTAAAGCAGCCTAATATTTTTAAATTGTACCTACCAAAAATTTCGCCCGTAGACGTAAATATACGAATATTTTTGTATCTCTTTGTAGGCGATACCTTTGTCCAATCTTAATGAAAATTTTGAAGTAGTCTCTCCGTACAATACTGTTTTATATACTCGAGTTTGGACTTTCTGCTAATATTTGTTCTTGAGTTATGCTGATAATAGGCTCACTCACAGACAAATAGACCAAGCATTAAAAACTGGTTTTCGAATTCAGGAGACCTCAAAACGCGTAAATATGGTACACACTAAGTTTCGAAAACACTATTTTCTGTGCATGTATGAGTAAGAGAAAGTAGAAAACTAATTACAAATTCTTTAATTCGATACTTTGATTATATATGAACTCAATTTTCACATAGTTTAAAAACGTCTTTAAACAGGGTCTAATTTAAATTAAATGCTTTATAAATTAGAGATTTCCACGTTCAAAAATTTACGGATTAGAATATTTGGAAATTTACAAAATTTTGAAATTAAGACTTACAAAATTGCTTCAACTGATATTAATTTAGCTTGTACTGATGTAACGATGATTATGTGATTTTGAAATTTTCAAAAGTTTTGGACTTGAGTCAAACTGGTATGCACTAATATGCACTAGTCAACCACAAAACCTTCTGCATCATTTTAATGCATTAATTGGCTAACAAACTCCAAAACTCCTAAAATCGGCTGTGCCATGCATCGGCTGATACATGGCTACAAAAATTGAATCAATAAAGTTTTCAAATCCATCTCACTCATCAAGTTTGGTGCAATCATGCATTATAGAAACTGGAATACATTTTTTTCATAAATCAGGAAAACTGCAGCCTAGCAGCACCACCCATCATTCGAATATTGTATGCTCAAACTGAACCACTGTAGAATGTTTTAATCTCGCATATCAAGTTTAGTACACTTAGATACTAGAGAAGCTGATAGATATTTTATTTCTGAAAATATGACAAATTAAAGTACGCAAAGTCATATTTAGGATGATATATATGTCTCAATCTAATTTCCTGCAATTTACGTAAAAGTACAGAAAAGTATAGTTTCGTGGAATTCCACATGCGTTTGCTCGTGAGAGCGAACGCAAAATTTTGGTAAATACACACAGGCAGAAATTTTTTAAAATTAATCAAATTTTATGCAGGGCATTTTAAAATGTGTAAATTAATTGAAATCCGGAAATAAAATATTTTCACGGATCTAATATATATATTTTCTTATATATATAGAAGAAAATGAAAATTGAAAATTGTTAATGAATACCAATATTCATTCACAAATTTGTCTTCATAAATGTTAATTAAATCCATTAATGCATTAATCTATATAAATATTTCTCCAATGTGGAACAGTTACGATTAAAATTTGTTGAATTAATAAAATTTTGCGCAATTAACAAAATACGCATTGATAAAAATAATATTTATACATGAGCAATATTTAAACACGCGGACTCAGTTCAATGATCTAATCAGTAAAAATGATGTCATTTGTCTAACATTTTACAGAAAAAGATATTTTTAAAAGTTGCATCTTTATACAATCATTAAAAGCATTATTTTAGATCTACTTTAAAGATATAAATATAATCATTTGATATCTACTTTAAATGTCTACTTTAAAGATATAAACAAAGTACGAACTACTGTCATATATTGAATAAAAAACGCAATAATAAAAAGTATAATCAAAATTTGTACTAGGTTATTTTTTTAACAAAAAATTATGTCGAAATAAATAAATAAGTAAATAAATAAAAATGCTTCGCCAACATGGCGACTAAAATTTAAAAGTCGCCACGAGGATCCTACAGTCGGCAGCAAAATTATTTAAGCGCTAGCAATAATTCGTAGTTAAAGGATGTGCACCTAATACCTTTTTGTTAAGTAAATGTTTCTCGAGTCATGGTCTTAGGGGTACATACAAATGAAACACGTCTAGTTGCAAAGCCGTTTGCAAGCGTTCCAAATGTATGACTACAGTTGGCAGCAAAAGTATCCGAGCACTAGCAAAAATTCCTATATAAAAAAAACACATTTAACACTGTTTTGTTAAATAAATCCTTGTCGAATCCTGTTATAAGACTGACTAAGAACAGGATTCGACAAGGATTTATTTAACAAAACTGCATTAAGTGTACTTTTTTTATATAGGAATTTTTGATTGTGTTCGGATACTTTTGATGCCGACTGTATTTGCAAAAAACTTTCGAAATTTACGTCATCGAAGTTGCAAGCGTTCCATTTGTATGTAACCATTAGTCTTTACATTATTATAAAAAAGTAAGTTGATAATAAAAATTAGCTATCAAACTAAAATATATATATACATATGTAAAAGTGGATGTGTGCTTTAATAATTTTGCTGCCGACTGTATACTAAAGCTGTATTGCCTGGGGAAGTATGAAAACTGGGTCGTAAACATAAATTTTATTTTAAAGTCTTTATTTGAATGATTTTAGTTTCACTATCTCACAATATTAATTTGGTTCTATTAATAATTTGGACTCTGATGAATCCAAATTTAAACTGGGTGGTACATTTGGTATAAAATTTATGAATTTTAAATTTTAAAGTTATGTAAGAAAAGAAATAAAATAAGAAATTCCCCACGGGTTTTCTAGTAATAATAAAAACATTTTGTTAGCAGTAAACTCGAACGTACTGCAAAACGCGTACTGTATATTGAAGAACTAGAATTTTGTAGACAAGAAACGTAAATTCTCAGTCATGCAACAATTGTATCGAATTAAATTAATTGAGCAAGATCCTTCAACAAACGGGAAAAGTTAGTTAAAATAAATTGTGATAAGCATTAACGCACGTTATTATTTTCAATGGCCCAAAACAATTGTTGCTTGTTTGTATGTTTTTGTTTGAGGGCAGAATTTCATTGAGTAGAATTTTCTGGGCATATCACCTTCAGATTACAATCATACTTGAAGTCTATTTTGAAGATATGCCAATCTTCCAAAGAATTCATGTCAGTTTCGGCATTTTCTATGCATAGAATGATAACGAAATTAGGAAATATGCTATTAATTTTTCTAACAAAGAAATAATAAAAAGTTATAAAGGTGGAAGTTTAGACACTGAAAATGCAAATTTGAAGGCTTTTTAGTCATAAACATTGGCATTTGAACTGATATATATATATTTTTTATTCAAAAATTTTCAGAATCTGAATTAACATTGCTTCAGATTGAATATTTAAGTTTTAAAATGTTTCATTTAGTTCCCAAGGGATTATACCAAATAATTCAAATAGCGTGTCAAAAGATTTTATATAAAAATATTTATTTTATTTTTATTTTTCAGATAGCGAAGAAGAAACTGAAAAATTAGTGACTGCGATGCTGAATACTCAGACGCGTTATTCTGTTCCACCAGTGAGAATACCTCAGTGGTACTACAAGACTTTCCTCTCGCATTCAAAGGTGTCTGGCATAAGGCGGACTGTTGAAGAAAGAAGAACTTACCTTAGCTATCTGGGTAAGAAACTTTGTCTAGAATATTTCATAAATTAATCGTTAAATAATCATTTGCAATTAATTATGTAATTAAGTTGGATACATAACAAGACACGTGTTCATATCGAAAAACTATTATACGTCTACATTTATTCATCGTGTGGCGTTCCTATCGTTTCATTTTCGTTTTCAATGTAATTAGAAACTCGTTTCTTATACAATTTAATCAATTTCAAAATAAACCTTTTATTATTCAGTGAGTAAATTTTGCTGTCACTTTCAAGTTGTTTAATATTACATTAATTTCTTATAGTTAGCCATGACAGTCCAATATTAAATTATTTTCGAAAGCAACAAATATTATTCACAACAACAAAATTATGAAAATTGCAGTCATCTAGTTTTATCTTCATATCCAAAGTCCGGAACATGTTAGAGATCTTCTTTCGGAGACAACTTCCTAGGAAAAAATCTTATAGTTATTAGAAATTATATTTTTTTTAGGGGTGGAGGTGGGGGTGAGGGGGAGGGTATAAAAAAACTGTTTAGAAGACGGCTCAATTTAATATACAAAAACACTGAACAGTTACATTTCTACCCTTCTTTCAGAAGAAGGTTGTCATATCAAAGGGTTATCATATCAAGCAGACAGTCGCCCTTAATCACGTGGTATAATCAAAGAAGAGAAAAAAGGCCTGTTCAATAAAAATACAGTGCGTCCCAAAAGTTTATAGACAACGTTTTTTTTTTTTTTTACCATTGAAAAAAAATGAATAAAGATTTTAAAATCATTTTTCATTATAAGTAACATCAAGACAATAATAATATTACACAAAAATATTATATTACAATCACATACATTGTGATAGAAACTAAAACTGAAAATTTACTGTCCCAAAAGTTTATAGACAACTTATTATTTTTTCTTTAACATTCAAATTTTTGAGCCATTTTTCCTAATCACTTCAAAAATTCGATCAGGCATACTCAAAACAATAGTTTGAAGAATTTCTGACTTTAGAGGAAACCAACTTCTTTCAATTTGCAGCATTCGACCTTGAACTGATGCAAATTGACGAAATTTGCATATACGTCACTATCAAATATTCCCCAAAGGTTATCCATTGAGTTCAGGTCAGGACTTAGGGCTGGCCAGTCCATAACATTTACTTGCTTTTGTCTAAACCATTGCATTGTAGAGTTTGACACGTGAATGGAACAATTGTCTTGCTGATATATTCATTCTTCCCCTCTTAACAAATTTCCAAATAGAAGCAATCGTACTTCTAGCATTTTCTGATAATCTTCGGAACATTGACGCTTTTAAAAAAAAACAATATTGGTAGTGTCGGTAGTTCCTTTAAAGGAAAATGCTCCCCGCACCATGAGTGAACCCCCTCCTTGTTGTCTGCTGAAAACAGTTTGTGGTTCCTTGCGAATATCCAGCCAGTAATATTTCCAACCATCGGGGCCATCTACATTGAAATTCTTTTCATCACTAAACAGAACACTCAACCATTCATAAGGCCAATTCACATGATTTCGAACTCACTAAACACGAGCGTCTTTATGCCGTTTTGTCAACTTTGGTGAACGACGCTTTTTGCGATAAGCAAGCAATTTACTTACCTGCAACCGTCGATGCACCGTGGATTTTGATAATGGAACGGTCATCTCTCTAGAAATTGACTGTACAGACATGTTCTGGGTTGAAACTAATATGAAAATCGCTATGTCTTGACGTTTAGTTGTTTTCTTTGGTCGCCCAGAACGTGTTTTTGTTTCAAAATTGTCACCTTTTGACAGAACATGGTAAATACCAGCCCTGCTGCGTCCATTTTTTCTAGAAATGTCCACAACTTTCTTTCCACGAGCTTTGAAACAATAAATTTTCAAAATTTCATTATTGGAAAACTGCACGTTGTGAGGCATCTGCACAATCAGTCAAAAAGAGAAAGACAGCTTCGCTTTTATCTCAGAAAACTATTACGTCACAAGGTACACAACTTTGAAATATGCAAATTTGAAGATCAGTACTTCAATCAGCTTTTAACACCGATTGTCTGTATATTTTTGGGACAGTATTATTTTCGTTTTATTTTTTTTAATATTAAATTTATATTTGTTTAAAGTTCTTTAAGTATTTCATTATTTGTATTACGTCAATACATATTTACATAATTTATTTCGTCTTTCTTACTCGTTTAATTAGCTCTTAAATCCAAAAAAACGGTTGTCTATAGACTTTTGGGACGCACTATAAAAATACAGTTCTTTTGAGTCATCAAAGTGAAAAGTGTTGGAAAATAGTTCTTAATTAGTATATGTCTCTTCAATTTGTAATACATAGTCATGCTTTCAAGAGGTTTGAAGTTTTCTACGAAATATTTTGTAACATGAAAAATTTAGAGTAAATTTCTAGGATCAATATTCATCACCTCAAAAGTATAAAGCTGTATTCGCTATTTACTGGTAGACATTATTAGGTAATTTCGAAGTACATTTATTTTTGAAAAATTACGGGTGACCTTAAATTTGTTACTCAGGCTAAAATATTAACTTTGTATATACCACTTTTTTTCTGATAATTATATATTTACAAATCCTGTTTGTTGAGTAATTTATGAAGTCTGAACTTTAATAATTAATAATACAATAATATTTAAATCTATTTTATTTATTTTTTTCATTTTATCAAAAATTTTTACTGCCTTAAAGAAAGTTTTTACTCCGACTGTACAAATGCAGATAAATCTGTCTATTTAATTATGTTGTTTTAAAAATACTTATTGCAATATCCATTGCTTATCAGGAGAGTTCATCAACACGATTCGAAAACCCAGACCAGGATGTACAAATGAGGAACAATACGATGTAAATTACTGTGCTACTTCAGATGAAGAGGAATTCAAATGCCAAGATTATTCCAAAGCTGCAGAAGCTAGAGGATTCTGGCCCAATATTCGATGTGTCAGAGCTGCATCCAAGGAAGCTTGCATGGAAATCGTGAAAAACGGAAACGCACACATGGTTGGACTTGACGGAGGGAACATTTACAAATCTGGAAGGTAAATTACTTAGATTTTCTTCCCTGAATGTATTTTAATCAGATTTTTCATTGGAAAAAAAAAAAAAAGCCTATATAAAACTCGGAAGAAATGAATTATATTTATATTTCTTTTTGAAACTACACTGTAGGACCAAAAACCTTCATTTAACGACTGATATATAGACAGAGGGGAGGTGGTGTTAGACAGATATAGATACGATATAATATTATGCTATTTTTCGTAAAGGTTCAATAAAGGAAAAAAATGTCAAAATATTTCGTGATATTATAGAACCAAGTAATTTTTTTTTTTTTTTTTTTTTTTTTTTTTTTTTTAATTTCAACGGTATCTACTATCGAAAAAACTCGTTCATTATCTTCTGAAATATTACTGACGATTGCAGCGCACAAAAAGTTAGTCTATACCAATTATTTCCTAACAATGTTTTCAGAATCTATAATAAATGTGGTTGAATACCTTACTTTAAGAAAAGTAAATTTTTATTTGTCATGGCAACATATAAAATTGGTTTTTTGAAGTTTTAAAAATAAAATAAAATAAAATAAATTCAGTAATTTCAGTTGAAAATATAAATTAATTATTACACTGGTCGACGATGAAATTTTTTCTTCAAGGTGATGCGTTTTTCTGAAGTAGTTTTGGATGCTGATTAAAGTAAATCTATTCAAAAATTTTCATCACGTTTAGTTTTGACAAAAAATGGGATTGTTTGAGTTTAATGTTCCATTTTTTCCATTCCTGTCTAAGTTATTTCCCGTAAAAATCTGGGTGATGTGAGTGAAGAATAAGGAAACTTATTTCCTCGAGACATAAAAAAAAATGTAAAGGAGAAATTAGGGATGAAGGAATGTTACCATGTTAACAGATTATTATTGAATTTTGCATAAGGAATCACCCCTTCCACAAAGCCCTCAAGTCATGCACAAGGTAAATGCTCTAAAGGAAACTTCGAAGTAAAAAAAAAAAAAAAAAAAAAAAAAAAACATTTAAAAGATAATGTGCACATAATATCCTGTTTTAATGTATTTTATGCATTAATTGTTTCGAATTTGGTATAGCCTCTGCGTGAATTCTTCAAATCTCCATCCTTACTTTGTGAAAATTCCTCATGTGATAGGAAAAAAAGACAATCATTTCTGAAATTAAATCAGCGTATCAAAACACATTATAGACACCCAACGCAGGGCAGAAAAAGAAAAATACGATTTTGCAGACATGTATTATTATGGTCATACAGCTCTCGCCTTTATTATACAAATATCTGATTGCAGATATTTGTTTAATGCACAATTAATAATAACTAGCATGCTTTGCCTGCTTCGCTGGGCACTATATTTAAAGGATTTCGTTTTAATTGAATAATTGAAACGTTTAAATAAATATATTTCGATTGGCGACTATTTTCGTCACAGCTTTAGTATGGAACCTCCTTGGCGATATAAAACATTTTTTGAACTTCTTTAATCTGTACAACAAAACTATTATTAAAACGAATATTCTCGAAAACAGTCCAATAGTAGTATTAATTCTTCAAATATTCTGGAAACAGTTGAAACTGTTACTCGTACAGTAAAAACCACTATACGATGAATGTTCTGGGACAGTCCAAAAAATAGTCACTTGTTCCACAGGAGTAAAGCAAGTAACATCAAATACTCCAGAGCAGATATTTTCGCTAGCTCACGAAAAATATCCAGTCGCTTATAGCTCAATCCCTAAAGTGCAATCACTCAGAATAGGTCTCTGAATAACTCTGAATCGCAGTGACTATATACTCTTTCGCAGAAATCAACTCACTCCTATTTATAACTTTTGGCGATGGGGCTTGGCGATGATTCCATCGAGAATCTCGTGAAAAGCTCGAGATCTACGTTCGCGTGTG
This sequence comes from Salticus scenicus, assembly GCA_963930645.1. NCBI lineage: Eukaryota > Metazoa > Arthropoda > Arachnida > Araneae > Salticidae > Salticus > Salticus scenicus. The sequence goes on along the minus strand of OZ005649.1, from coordinate 371,169,922 downwards.
TCGGAGAGCTTCAAAGCTTCGGGAACCCTAAACTACCATTTTTCACCAAATTTGGTCGCTCACTCGCCAAGTTTGTTGCCAAGGTTGACCCCACTGGAATTGAATCAACTGATCTTTTATTTTCACTTTACCTGTAAAACTACTTTCATTACAACAGTACAATTGATGCAGGAAAAAGACTTAATCCCTTGTAACAATATGCTATGAGCTGAGCACTATTTCTGCTGTATTTTAGACAACTAATATTTCCATGGTTATATATAGTTCCCATTAAACATATTTTTCTTTAGTTATTAGTGCTAGAGGCCTATTTCAGTCGGTACAGTTGTCGAATTTTTATAATACACTCTTAATTAGTGCTAAGGGCCTATTTCAGTCGGTTTATTGAATGGGAATTTATTGAATGAAGTCCCTCCAAGGTACAACTTTGACATGAGTCCGCCCCCAGGCCCAACTTTGACATGAGTCCCCCCCAAGGTACCCCTATTTCAGTCGGTACAGCGTTGTCGAATTTTTATACGTCACTCTTAATTAGTGCTAAGGGCCTATTTCAGTCGGTTTATTGAATGGGGATTTATTGAATGAAGTCCCCCCAAGGCACAACTTTGACATGAGCCCCCCCCCAAGGTACCCCTATTTCAGTCGGTACAGCGTTGTCGAATTTTTATAATACACTTTTAATAGTGCTAAGGGCCTATTTCAGTCGGTTTATTGAATGGGGATTTATTGAATGAAGTTCCCCCAAGGCACAACTTTGACATGAGTCCCCCCCCCCAGGCCCAACTTTGACATGAGTCCCCTCCAAGGTACCCCTATTTCAGTCGGTACAGCGTTGTCGAATTTTTATAATACACTCTTAATAGTGCTAAGGGCCTATTTCAGTCGGTTTATTGAATGGGGATTTATTGAATGAAGTCCCTTCAAGGCACAACTTTGACATGAGTCCCCCCCAAGGTACAACTTTGACATGAGTCCCCCCAAGGCCCAACTATTTAAATATTAATTTCAATTAATCAAATATTTCTGCCCGACAGCATGCAAATGCAGTCACACACAGCAGCTCATTAAAATAAGCGCACTGTTAAATTAACGCAGTAATTGGTATTAAAAAAAAAAAAAAAAAAAGTAAACATTATCGGGCTATACAATTTTATTATATCTCTCCCTTAGCGGCTTTTGAATTTTTGTCGCCTTATTAGCGATGGATTTTATTATTATTATTTTTATTTATTTATTTGGATAATTTCTTGTATAAAAAGGGGAAGACTATTTTGCCAATACTTTTATCGAACACTTTTTCATTAATATATAAGAATCCTTCATATTCTGTTTATATTTTAAATGGTTTCTCAATTCCTTCTATTAGTCCACACTCTTGTACAAATCTTGCAATCGATTTTTAACTAACTTCCCGACTAGCTAGAAATTTGAAACTTTCAGTATTGCTCAGAACGCGGTGACAACACAATACTTCGAAGTCCGATTTTCGAATTTTTTATTAGTTTTCTTATAATTAATTAAAATATGAAATTAATAACATCCTAATAGCGTTAAAATAGCCATTAAAATATTAGCTGTAATTTAATTGTTGACAAAAAAAAAAAAAAAAAAAAAAAGAAAAAAAAGAAAAAAAAAAAATTACGAATTCATTTTATTTGGACATAAAAATAAATACATTTAATTAAACGTGAACATAAAAAAAAATGTAAAAAGTTAAATTATGCATCTCACAAAAATTGACGTCATTATCACTTTAAAAATTTTATGCACATTGATAAGAGCTCTACGATTCATCAGAAAATTTAAAACATAGTATATAAAAAGTTTTTTTTTTTTTTTTTTTTTTTTTTTTTTTTTTTAAATCTTATAATTATTTTTATTTCCTTTTGCACGCGCGCTTCTTATTTCCTAATTCAAAATTATTAAAAAGAACTTTTTCGATAGTTTTTGTAAGTAGGAATTTACTTAATCTTTTTTTTTTTTTTTTATATTACTAGTTATGTTTAAAATAGTGCTTGCTGAAATAAATTTTCTATTTTTAAAACTGCATTTTTTACTATAAAATTATCTACTCAGATAAAAATAGATTATTTATATGTGACTACTATGTAGGTTTAATTTTTTTTTTTGGTAATATTTTATAATATATTTAACGTAGTAAAGAAACTCTAGGCAGTCGAATGTGACGTCATGGGCAGTTTTTTTAGTAACAACTTGACAGTAAAAAAAAAAAAAAAAAAAAAAAAAAAAAAAATTAGTACAACATATATTAGCATCTTAAACTATATTAGCATTTTATCAATGTGTATAATTTTTTAAAGTGATAATGGCGTCAATTTTTGTGAGATGCATTATTTATTACCATGTTTTTATTAACTTCGATTCTTGTTTGTTTGTCTGGTACAAATCTTGCAATCGAATTTTAACTAACTTCTCTACTAGCTAGACGTTTGAAACTTTCACAATGATAAAGTGCTAATGTAGTTATTTCTATAGCTATGATTCAACAGAAAATTTAAAAACATAGCTTATAAAAAGTTTTTTATTTTATAATTTTTTTTTTTTTTTTTTTAATAATTTTTTATTGTTCACGTTTAAATAAATATATTTATTTTCCTGTCAAAAAAAATGAACTCGTAAATTTTTTTGGCAATAGTTAAATTATGGATTAAATTTAAATGTCTAATTTTAAAGCTATTATGAGGTTATTATTTTCATATTTTAATTAATTAAAAGAAAATTAATCAAAAATTTGAAAATCGGCCTTCGATGTGCACAATGACCCCTCGAGGGCATCTTTGTGTCGAATCATGTGACTGTCCGTGCTACCGTTTTCGAGAACAGTGAAATATACATACATATATATATATATATATATATATATATATATATATATATATGTACAAATCTTGCTCGCTTAATAGTATAAAATTTCTAAAAAAAAAAATTCGTGTACTTGTCTCTTGTATTTAATTCCAAATTATATTCTTTCCCTCTAGATATTACAATCTCGAACCCTTGGCTGCCGAAATATATAATGGTTCTAATGCCACATATTACGTAGTAGCTGTTCAACGTTCGGTATCCGATGTCACAAAATTATCAGAATTAAGAGGTAACTTCATTATTATATATTACAAATTTATATGTATAATATTTTGTGACTAAAATACATTTACTCTGACGTTTTCATTTGCATTTTAAAAACGTTGTTAAAGTTGCTTGTATTCTCTAAAATCTAGAAACGGTATTGTCATAATTCCCTTAGCAGTTGGTCTGTGTGTGCGTTCTGTTATCCGCATAACTCTAGAACAAATATTAGCAGAAAGTCCAAACCAATGTTGGGTTTTTGACGTCAAAAAGTGGTTTTCGACATGACTGGTCAAAAACGTGTCGAAAACTGCCAAAAAGTGTTACAAACTGTGAAAAACCAACAAAAAGTATCAAAAACTTCATCTAATAATCTTATTAAAAGTATTTTATTGTACATTAAGCTACAAAACTGAGTAAACCCAGCTAAAAAAAATCTGGAGTGACTCCACTCGACTTTCCGAACATTGAGTAATTAACAGTTTTGTAGATAAAGTAAAGAAAGAGGAGTTGCTAAACAAACAAAAGAGAGAAAACCATAATAGAGTGTTTGAGTATTTTTCTCCATATATTACACGATGTTTTATTTAACGCTACTGAACTTTGAGCCCTTAGATCATAATGATAAAGAATTTTTCGTTGTGTCGCTGTTAAAAACCTATAAATGCTAGATTCACCAAAATGCTTATAGTTTGTGCAACAGTGATTTATAATATTCGTATAAATTTTCAGCTTAATTGAATAAGGCGTTTAGACGCTATAGCACTTTTAAAAATTTGGTCCCATAGGCCATAATGATAAAGGATTTTTCTTTGTGTCCCTGTAAAAAAAACTGTAAGTGTTAAATTCACCAAAATCTATACAGTTGGTGCAACTGTGACCTATAACATGTGTACAAATTTTTTGCTCAGATTAATAAGGCGTTTAGACGCTATCACACTTTTAAAAATTTGGCCCAATAAGCCATAATGATAAAGAATTTGTCTGTGTGTGTCCCTGTAAAAAACTATAAGTGCTAGATTCTCCAAAATCTATACAGATTGAGTATCTGTGACCTATAATATGTGTATACATTTTTTGCTCAATTGAATAAGGCGTTTAGATGCTATCGCACTTTTAATATTTTGGTCCCAAAGACCATAATGATAAAGAATTTTTCTTTGTGTCCCTGTAAAAAACTATAAACTATTCATCAAAATCAATAGGGTTCGTGCTACGGTGACTTGCAACATGCGTACCAACTTACAGCTCATTCGAGAAAAGCGTTTAGACGCTAGCGTGTTTACTCACACACATACTCACACATATACATACACACATACATACATACACACACACACATACATACATACATACACACACACACATACATACATCATCATAAAAATAGTGAAAACAGACTCGGGGTACCTCGAAACGTATAGAAACATCAAAATCTCAAATTCGAATTTTTGACATGATTACAACACTTTCCTCACTATAGTATTCGGAAAGTAAAAATCTTCAAAAAAAAAAACAATATTTAAAAAAAAAAAAAAAAAAAAAAAAAAACGAGAATCTGTAGGTATTTGGAACAAGAATAATAAAATCTGCAGACTAATTGCAGTTTGGAAGCAAAAAATTTGAAGATAATCTTTTTTTTCCCTCCCTTGTTTTTCCAAATACCTTTAAATTATCCACAGGTTTTTGCAGTTTTCTTCCTTTTTTATAAGTCTTTTTTCTTTTTTTTTAAAGATTTTTTTTTTATCTGGGAATTATTATTTATATGTTATAAATAGCTTTGTGTTACATTAGTGTAATTTTAATTAAAATACACATTATAATTCCTACTATTTGTGAAGGAAAAATAGCAAAAAATATTGAAACTATTAGGTGCATTTTTCAAAGTACTATTTATATTTTTTATTTTTTAATAATTCATGTTGGTTACAAATAATGTTATTTATCTAAATACTAAATTCTTTAAAGCCATGATGATGATTATGATGATGATGATTATTATTATTCAATCACTGATTTTAAATTACCTTAACTGTTTGATTTTGTACATAGACCTGGCATAAGCAATAATTACAACATTGGTATTATATAATTTGCAATCAGTATAGTTACAGGTTTTAAATTAATATTTCGCAATAAAAGGTTAATTATTCTTATCAGTATCAGGATGTCTTCAGAAAGGTGTGTTGGTGGAAAGACACGTCACCTATTGTCACCAAAGGCTAAACACCAAGCTATTCTATTGGAAATTTTTTTGTTAAAATTATTCATTACCTTTTCCTTAATTCAGTTTTTACATAGTTTTCACAATCAGACAATTCACAATTGTTAAATTAGAAAATGTTTATCAAAATTGAATTTTTCAAATTTTAAATATTTATTTTAAAGCTATAAAGTGTGACATATAAACTAAGCATATTTTTTGAATTTTATAGTTTCAAAATTAAACATTAAAAGTTTAAAAATATATTTTAGGTAATGGGTAACACTGACTGCAAAGTTGAAAATTCACTGTATAATAAATAGCATGGTCTTTGGCTGTCAGTGATGATAGTGATAATGTTTAACCTTAAAAATAACGTAATAACCTTAAAAAGTATTAATATTCCAATAGAATTTATTCAGCTCATAATGTATATGCATATTACAACATATATTCAGTTCAACGTTAATTGTAGAGGATCGTTTCTAATTTTGTGTAAATCTATTCTAAATTAATTAAGAAAGAGAGATAATACAAAAGGCTTTATAACTAGTATTTTGTAATTACACTCTCTAAAGAGAAAACGAACGAATGGTGCGAAATGCTACAAGTTACAATATAAGATTAAAATATATTTTATTTTTAAAAGTTTAAAGGAATAAGTGCATTGATTATTTTATTAATGTACATTTCTATTTATAATTTTTCATTTTATATTTTATAGTATCCTAAAATTATTTTCTATTTTCAAGGAAGCTTACTGACAAAAAACGACGCTTGGAATTTTTTATGGGACCTGTGGTTTTTAGTGCCTAAAACTGTTATAAAAATTACTCAAGGGCCTAAAACCAAAAATTAGGAAAATGTAATAAACTGTCAGACATAAATTTGCTGCAAAACATAGTTTCAGAATGCTTTTTGTAAAGAATTTTAGGTTTTTGCCAATTGTTGTCAAAAACTATGCCAAAAAGAGACTTTATGACGTGACCGTTAAAACCATGGTTAAATTCGGATGAAACCGTCAACTGTCAAAAACATGGCAACCCTGGTCCAAACTCGATATTCTAAATATGTATTATATAACGATATCTGAAACTTTTTATTGAAATCAGACAAATAGTTTAAAGGTAGTTAAAGGGGTTAAAGGTAGATATTTAAAAAGTCGAAGTGAGCGTATAATCCCACATGGACTATCCTAAACTATGTTCTCTGGGAGACGTACGATAACCTGTCTTTTATTAGAAACGTTGAATTGCGTCCAGACTAAGATGTCTCTCTCTCTCCCCAAAATAATTCATTTTTTCAACAGATATGTGTGATTGCAGTCAAAGTATACACAGATTTCCCTTATTTCTCATTCCTTTATCTTACCCAAATATATTAGAGAAAGTATTATTTTAGGATCAATTTTTTGAAACTATGTTTTCTCTATAATTACCCGTTTTGCCGCTCCATGGATATGAAAATCATTACAATATTTCTAATGTTTTCTCTTCAGAAAGGAAACTATAAAAATAGTCTTGCACGTTTCCTTATAAAACATCATTGTAATAGACAGTTATAATAAAATCATAAAATGTATTTTTAAAGCTTTACTATTTTTAGACAATATACAGAGCAATCTATTCCATTTTCTTTAAAAGTAAAAATATTGACATAATTTGTAAGAAATTTACATCTTCCTTATTTATGCCTTTTTTCTAAGGCAGAGTATGAATGACTGAATATTTACTGCTGTGAGAAGGACATTGTATAATTATATATATAGTATTTTAAATTATATTCTCTGAATTCCAGCATTTGGACATACATGTATAACTTCATTAACAATACATGCTCAAGCAGTAACGGGCTTGGGAGGGAAGGTCTGGACCCTATTTATAGTTCAAATTTTGTTTTCGACTTTTAACACATTTTCTATCATCCGATTAAGCCGACATTTTGCATACATGTATAATTCCTGTGGCATATGTTACAGGGATTATACATGCAGGAGAACACATGCTCAAAAGGGTTACCAACTCCAGTTCAAAATTTGTTTTAGCACATTTTAAAATTAGAGCGCATTTTTAATTTTTTAAAATTTATGTGGTATTATTTCTGGGATAAGTAAAGAGTTATTTTAAACCTTTCAATCTCCGTGATGCAAACTGGAATAATAACATTTACGATTTTTTCTCACCATCTAAAAATTTCACTAATTCCAAATGAACATCATTATTATAATCTATGTACATTTTTCTACCGAAAAACATGTGTATATTAGACGGTTGCACTATCCCTATACTGCAAAAAAAAAAAAAAAAAAAAACCCTGCAAAATTACAGGAAAAATCTGGCTGCTGGGGTGCCAGTATTTCTCCGTCAAATATACACTTCAAAACCACAAAATTGTATCACTGAGATATATTTTACACAGGAATCCTGTAAATGAAACAGGTTTTTTGTTAAAAGTACAGTTTTGTTCTGTATATTTGACGGAGAAATACTGGCACCCCAGCTGCCAGATTTTTCCTGTGCTTTTAACAGATATTTTTTACAGTGACTGAGGAATGAAAGGTAGCTTATCGAAATTAGTTTTCTTCTGGGGGCGATTTGAGCGAATTAAATGCTTCAAATATATATATATATATATATTATTAGTCTTTCCCACGCACAACATCTGAGGGATAATACACATACCTAATATGATTTTTGGAAAAATTCATAACTAAAATCGCTCACTAGATTTTTTTTTTCTTATTAAATTTTACATTAATATGATGAATTTGATTTCGACCAATAGAAGGCACTAACACCGTCCTGCTGAATAGCCAAAGAAGAAATGCAAGGCTCTTAACTGGCTTTAAATTCTTCCAAATATACTTCTGAATAGGAGATTTTGAGCATATACTTCAGTACAGAAAGTTAATATTTTTCTTCAATTTCTTAAGGAAAATGTGCATTATTAGTGTATTAGATTAATTTTTGTAGCCGAAATTTCTAGCAGCCGAATTTATGATTTTATGATTCCGATCTGGGTTGACCCATCAGATAATACCTGAAGTCCACGTTAGAGAAACATTAAAATTTTTTTTTAGTGTTTATAATTTGTATTTTAATTAAATTTAACACTATTTCTTTCAATATTTTAGTATTTCTTTTTATTGAGAAGTTGTGAATTTAAATGGCATCAATGCTTATACAATCGAACCTCGTTAACGGGAACACGCTTAGCGTGAATTACTTTTAACATGAACTATTTTCAGAATCCCTGTCAAAATGAATATTAGCTTAGTTATATGAAGAGTAGTTACTGATAGCATGAACTACTGATAGCATGAACAAATTTTTTATTCCCCTTGACATTCACGTTAACGAGGTTCGATTGTATTAAGTACAAGTTAGAACATTTTAGTTGCTTTGTAAACTATACAGACATGTTACTTTTCAGCCTTTTTCAGCTTGAAAATTATTATTCTTGGGATCAATGCAAATCCGCATTAATACTTTTTGGACATGTGTAAGAGGGGGGGGGGTGTCAGCCTGAATTTGTGCAATATATTATTAGCAATTTCTATGTGATTGGCTTTCAAGAAATGTCAAATTCAAACTTGGAGAAAATGAAATAGAATTAGCACTTCAACTGCATTTTCCTAATGAACTTGAACTACATTATTTTGCTAATCAATTGCCCCAGCAAACAATGCTTCTATAGAATAAACTTATTTTCAAGTATATGTAATAAATTTGTCTGTTTTTTAAGCACTTACAACTATTTTAATTATAATTAATATGATATTCAATATAAGATTTATTGTTCCGATTTTGTTTATTATGTGTACATGTATGCAATCAGATTTAACATTATTTTTATTATTGAAAAATTTATATTGTGTCAGTTGATTAATACCACTTTTGAGAGAGGGCGGGGGGGGGGGGTCGTGAAAAGTTCAGCCTATTTTTTCTGTAAGCTTGTACCATGTCTGACTATATTAAGTCGTAGTCTGCTATTACTCCTATTTTGAAATATTACACAGGTCTACATCTAAAATTTTAAATTTAATATAATTTTGGCAGATCTTTATTACTTTCTTCTATATGTAATATAGAGAAAGTATTGGATTCGTAAAAATTTTCGACCTCGGGTTTTTGATGAATTTACACGTTTTGAGAGCTGTAGAACACGATTTGACCATTTTTAGAAAATGTCTGTCTGTCTGTCTGTGTGTGTGTGTGTGACAAAATTTTGTGGCAACTGTATCTCAGGAACTACTGCACAGAATTTCATACAAATTGGTATGTAGTTGCACCTTGACATAAATTAGTGCCTATCAACTTTTGGTAAAAATTGTCTTACAGGTTGCGTTGCCATCCCGCTTTTTCTAAATTTTTAACATGGTGATATAGGACAAAATTTTGTATAAATGTGCATAAAGAGAATTATTTTTTAGCAATCATTATGAAATTTACAAGAATTATTTATAATAGAGATAGTCAACTGGGAAAAAATTTTTGTTTGCGTAGGAGCTTCGCCACCCCCCTTGGGGGGGAAGTCCCCCCCCCCACCTCGAGGTGAGTAAATTTTCAAGATGGGTATCTTTCGAAAGGTCTCGTCAATACCTTTAAAACGAATGGTTGAACTATAAATCTGTGATAATTTAAAACAAAGTTATCGATTTTTTTAACTTTTAACGGAAAAAAACTTGGATTTTTTTTTTTTTTTTTTTTTTTTTTTTAACTAAATTTAACCAGACTTGGTATTTAGTTGGCCCCTGACATAAACTGGGGCTGATTAGATTTGGGGATCAATCGCTCAACAGGTGGTGCTGTGATCGTATTTTTTCTAAATTTTTAACATGGCAGTATAAGACAAATTTCGTATAAATGTACATAATGAGAGTTATTCTTAACCTGTGATTGTGAAATTAATATGAATTATTGATAATAGTAGTAGTTAATTAGGGAAAAAAATGGAAGCGGGAAGTACCCCCTGGGGGGGTAAATTTTCAAGATCGGTATCTTTCGAAAGGTCTCGTCAATACCATTAAAACAAATGGTTGAACTATAAATGTGTGGTAATTTAAAACAAAGTTATCGATTTTTTTTTTTTACTTTTAACAAAAAAAAAAAAAAAAAAAAAAAACTGATTTTTTTTTTTTTTTTTTTTTTTTTTTTTTAAATATTGTTACTGCGTGAATTTGTATAGGAAAATATAGAAGAAAGTCTTGTGGTGGCCACAACATACTAGTTTTTTAATGTGCTGAAACTGAAAATGAAGCTAGTTTTTCTATCACACATAAGTTTTTGCCAACACAGGACGTCTATCGACACAGTTTCTTCCATGACTCTTCCACCAATATTATTATATGGTAACTTTTATAGAATGTTTTCACGATTAATTATAATGTATCATGGAACAATTCTGGAAACTACCGAAAACGGAGAAATTGTGTCTGTAGACACCCTGTATTGACAAAATTCTACACGTGACAGAGAAAAATTGGATTTATTTTCAGTTTCATCACACCAACAAACTATGTATCAGCTAAAATTATCGAATCAAATTTTGTATAATCAAACATTGTATAATAATATATATAGTATTTTAAATTATGTCCTCTGAATTCCAGCATTTGGACATACATGTATAACTTCATTAACAATACATGCTCAAGCAGTAACGGGCTTGGGGGAGAAGGTCTGGACCCTATTTTTAGTTCAAATTTTGTTTTCGACTTTTAACACATTTTCTATCATCCGATTGAGCCGACATTTTGCAAACATGTATAATTTCTGTGGCATATGTTACAGGGATTATACATGCAGGAGAATACATGCTCAAAAGGGTTACCAACTCCAGTTCAAAATTTGTTTTTAGCACATTTTAAAATTAGAGCGCATTTTTAATTTTTTAAAATTTATGTGGTATTATTTCTGGGATAAATAAAGAGTTATTTTAATCCTTTCAATCTCCGTGATGCAAACTGGAATAATAACATTTACGATTTTTTCTCACCATCTAAAAATTTCGCTAATTCCAAATGAACATCATTATTATAATCTATGTACATTTTTCTACCGAAAAACATGTGTATATTAGACGGTTGCACTATCCCTATACTGCAAAAAGAAAAAAAAAAAAAAAAAAAACCTTCAAAATTACAGGAAAAATCTGGCTGCTGGGGTGCCAGTATTTCTCCGTCAAATATACACTTCAAAACCACAAAATTGTATCACTGACATATATTTTACGCAGAAATCCTGTAAATCAAACAGGTTTTTTGTTAAAAGTACAGTTTTGTTCTATATTTGACGGAGAAATACTGGCACCCCAGCTGCCAGATTTTTCCTGTGCTTTTAACAGATATTTTTTACAGTGACTGAGGAATGAAAGGTAGCTTATCGAAATTAGTTTTCTTCTGGGGGCGATTTGAGCGAATTAAATGCTTCAAATATATATATATATATATATTATTAGCCTTTCCCACGCACAACATCTGAGGGATAATACACATACCTAATATGATTTTTGGAAAAATTCATAACTAAAATCGCTCACTAGATTTTTTTTTTTTCTTATTAAATTTTACATTAATATGATGAATTTGATTTCGACCAATAGAAGGCACTAACACCGTCCTGCTGAATAGCCAAAGAAGAAATGCAAGGCTCTTAACTGGCTTTAAATTCTTCCAAATATACTTCTGAATAGGAGATTTTGAGCCTATACTTCAGTACAGAAAGTTAATATTTTTCTTCAATTTCTTAAGGAAAATGTGCATTATTAGTGTATTAGATTAATTTTTGTAGCCGAAATTTCTAGCAGCCGAATTTATGATTTTATGATTCCGATCTGGGTTGACCCATCAGATAATACCTTAAGTCCACGTTAGAGAAACATTAAAAATTTTTTTTAGTGTTTATAATTTGTATTTTAATTAAATTTAACACTATTTCTTTCAATATTTTAGTATTTATTTTTATTGAGAAGTTGTGAATTTAAATGACATCAATGCTTATACAATCGAACCTCGTTAACGGGAACACGCTTAGCGTGAATTACTTTTAACATGAACTATTTTCAGAATCCCTGTCAAAATGAATATTAGTTTAGTTATATGAAGAGTAGTTACTGATAGCATGAACTACTGATAGCATGAACAAATTTTTTATTCCCCTTGACATTCACGTTAACGAGGTTCGATTGTATTAAGTACAAGTTAGCACATTTTAGTTGCTTTGGTAAACTATACAGACATGTTACTTTTCAGCCTTTTTCAGCTTGAAAATTATTATTCTTGGGATCAATGCAAATCCGCATTAATACTTTTTGGTCATGTGTAAGGGGGGGGGGGGTCAGCCTGAATTTGTGCAATATATTATTAGCAATTTCTATGTGATTGGCTTTCAAGAAATGTCAAATTCAAACTTGGAGAAAATTAAAAAGAAATAGCAACTGCATTTTCCTAATGAACTTGAACTACATTATTTTGTTAATCAATTGCCCCAGCAAACAATGCTTCTATAGAATAAACTTATTTTCAAGTATATGTAATAAGTTTGTCTGTTTTTTAAGCACTTACAACTATTTTAATTATAATTAATATGATATTTAATATAAGATTTATTGTTCCGATTTTGTTTATTATGTGTACAGGTATGCAATCAGATTTAATATTATTTTTACTATTGAAAAATTTATATTGTGTCAGTTGCCTGATACCACTTTTGAGATGGGGGGGGGGGGTCGTGAAAAGTTCAGCCTTTTTTTCTGTAAGCTTGTACCATGTCTGACTATATTAAGTCGTAGTCTGCTATTACTCCTATTTTGAAATATTACACAGGTCTACATCTAAAATTTTAAATTTGATATAATTTTGGCAGATCTTTATTTTTTAATGTGCTCAAACTAAAAATGAAGCTAGTTTTTCTAGTTTTTGCCAACACAGGACGACTATCGACACAGTTTCTTCCATGATTCTTCCACCAATATTATTATATGGTAACTTTTATAGAATGTTTCCATGATTAATTATAATGTATCATGGAACAATTCTGGAAACCACCGAAAACGGAGAAATTGTGTCTGTAGACACCTTGTATTGACAAAATTCTACACGTGACAAAGAAAAATTGGCTTTATTTTCAGTTTCATCACACGAACAAACTATGTATCAGCTAAAATTATCGAATCAAATTTTGCCAATATTATTTTTATGGACCTGGGTTATATATCTATATATTTTTTCTTTTGAGATACATTTATGATTAAATGTAAGATTTATTATTTTATAGATGAAAAAAATTGGGAGTGAAAAGGCTAATGTCAATTCGCTGTAAATTAAAAAATTTTAGGAAAATTTCTGCAACGTCTACAAATATATTCTTAAATCCCAAACCATCAATATTTAGTGTCTTGATGTCTGCAGGTTTCGGAGCTTCTGAAATTTATGATGCATATTTATATCAACACTAGAATTTTAAATTCGTATTGTAGATTTTAAAACTTGCACAAAATTTCACTCATTTTAATGTGTTTTGCTGCTACCGTATACTGGATAAGCATTCTTGAATTAAGATTTCAAAATATTTTTTATCACTGAATATAGTTTATTATTATTATTATTATTATGAAATTAGTTCAATCTGGAGGTATTTTTTTAAGTGATTTTTTACTATTTCCTATAAAAGAAAGGAAAAAAAAAAAAAAAAAAAAAAGGAACACTTGAATTTATTTGCATTTTCTTAATTGTATTCTGGTAAATTATTGAGAGGTATAATACTGAAGAATACATTTACAATAACTTGTCCATGTTTTTATTTCTTCTTTGGGTTATTGAATCTTATTGCATTTTTGACATGCAATTTAGTTATTTTATTTTGTATTCTGTATACTCAAAGCATTCATACATATTATTTTATAATTTCAGGAGTACGTTCATGTCACACTGGAATAGGCCGTACCGCTGGCTGGGTCATGCCTGTTGGGCTTTTGTTTACAAAAGGCTTATTACCGTCTGAGGAAGATGGTTGTAATGGTAATCCAGCTAAAGCCGTTGCCGACTTTTTTTCGGGAGGCAGTTGTGTACCTGGAGCCAATGACACCAAATACAATCCTGGAAGAATAAGAAGTGATGACCTTTGCAAACAATGTATTGGGGATGAAGAAGGCCAACACAAGTATAAAGTCTTCTTCTTCTTCTTCTTCTTTTTTTTTAAATATCGTAGGAACAATGAATGTTTGTATACTGTTATTCAAATACACAATGATCTTATACGGCGGTGTTCTTGAATTTCCAAGCTTTATCTCCCTCAAAACTTGTTGCAAATCATAGATTGCGCAAATATTATAATATGGAAATTTCAGAGAAAAATGGGAATTGTTGAACATAACAAGTTTTTTAAAAATATTAATGATATAAAAAACAGGAGAAAACCACGTAAGCAGCAATTTATTGAAAGCCTAAAAAATTTATTTATTTATTTTATTTTATTATTATTTTTTTTAAATTAGTATTTTTGTTACTTATAGCTAAATTTGCAAACTGTATATACAGGATATAACATAACGTAAGAAAAATATAGATAAAATCATATAAGTCCAAAACATATTACAGACTGAATGTACCGTTAAGGCCCCCAGAAGTTGCAGAACAAAAATCATTGCTCGATAGACACAACGATGAATTTAAATTTAAAAGTTTTAGGGGAAATCAAAAGCAAAGAGAAAAATTAATGCTACACCTGATACTGGAAAATAGAATGCTTTGTTGAAATTATGAAAATAATTATTTGTGTACGAATTTTTTTTTTTTTCTTTTTTAAATACGCTCTGAAAATAGTTTTGCATAAACGTGTTTACAGAGCCTGTATATGAGCTTTTAATTCTGTATATGTCATGGTTAAAAATCAGCATACGAAATAGCCAATAAAAATATTCCCCAACTAATAAATTTATATAGCCATGCTTAATCTATTTTGTCTTTTTTTTTTTTTTTTTTTTTTTTTTTTTTTTAAATCAGATTTTAAAATTTCCAATATAATTCATTTTCTATGCACCAATTGTAATTATTTTTTTGTTTCACTTTGCAAATCTTAGTTGTAGAAACATCACTACTAAGTTGTTTTTCTTTTCATGTACATTGAAAGAAAATAACATACAGTGCAGCCACATATTCTAAAACTCGCAGTGAGGACGTCCAAAATGTTGGAGGGATGCCAGCTTGTCCGACAGTTTCAAATTTGGAAATCATCCAGTAATCCGCTCTCTATTATTGCTCATTTTCTCTGAGTCAGATGATTGTCACCCCTATTTTAGCATCGGACTCGTTTAGTTAGCACTTGCGCAGATGCTTCCATGGTTTCATGAAACGTGGTCGAAGAATAATAGAATACACCACAACGTACGGGGACAAATATCGATAGCTCTTTATACGGTAAATTTCAAGCGTGTTCAAATAAAAGCGAGATTTAATTTTGAGAAGCACTGTAAAAGATCTAATGCCATTTTACAGCATAAAATGCTCATAAAGCATGTAAAATAAAATACTAGTCCTGTTTGACCAACCGGAAATCGAGCCATGGCTAGTCGCATAGGAGGCGAGAATCTTGCACTAGACCACCAATCCCCTTATTTAGTAATTATGGCAAGCATTCTTGAATAAGTCAATTATTTTATCAGCTACTGATGGTAGTATGTTGATCGGTGGTCTATACCCCTCGACAAAAAGATAGGTACAAAGGGTTTTTTCTTTGATTTTTCATAAAGTAACATTATCTATTTTGTGCTTATCATTTATTATTATCGTAAAATAACACTATTCCCGGACTAATTTTTGTTTTAAGACTCATTTAGAAAAGTTTTAAGACTAAAGTTTTTCTAATTTAAGACTACACTCCGCGACAAAAAGATAGAAACAAAGGTTTTTTTTTTTTAATTTTTCATAAAATAACATTATCTAAATTGTGCTGATCATGTATTATCATAACAAAATATTATCAAGTCAAAAACATAATAAATATTTGAATCTTATTCAAAATATTCATATTAAAAAAAAAAAAACCTTTGTTCCTATTTTTTTGTCGCGGTGTGTAGTCTTACATTAGAAAAATTTTAGTCTTAAAATTTTTCTAAATTAGTCTTAAAACAAAAATTAGTCCGGGAATAGTGTTATTTTATGATAATAATAAATGATAAGCACAATTTAGATAACGTTATTTTATGAAAAATCAAAGAAAAAACCCTTTGTACCTATCTTTTTGTCGCGGGGTGTATGAACAACGTTCTGGCCTCCTGCGAGGATGGCCTTGGTTCGATTCCCGGTTTTCCAAGTGTAACTGTTTTATTTAGTGTTTTATTATTATCAATATTATTATTTTATTATATATATATATGAGTAAATTTACAGCACTTTGTAAAAATGAGTTTTTATTTTTATAATGCTCTTTGAAAATTCATTCACGTTTTTTATTTACAACACGCTTGATATTTACCAGACAAAAAGTTAGCAAAATTTCCACCGCACATTCTGGTGTATTGTAATTTGTCTTTTTTTACACTGTGCTGTAAGTCATGACTAAATTTTTAAATTTATTTGGTGTTGAATTCTGTATAGATAATTTAAGAGTAAAAAACTCATTGATGCACTTTTAAATTAAGTTTATTTATTTCAAAATAGCTTATTTTCATTCACATTCTTTACTCAGCATCAGAATAACTGAGTAAAGGGAAGCGTTTTAACCTAAGCTGAAGATTAACACAGTTACTCATTCCCTAATGCTAAGTTCTCATGTGAGATGACACTTCTAAAAGTTGATCAAATTTCACGCGATAAATTGTTTCTTAATTTTGATGGAAGTACCATAATGTTAAAAAAAATAATAATAAAATATTTTACCAGCGAACTCTTAGCGATTAAGGAAGCTGTCACGCTCTACTTGAATGACTTAAATTTCTCAGGCCTCACTGATGTACTAGTGATCTTTTCTGACTGTAAATCGGCCTTAGAAGCAATTATAAAAGGAGACACTAACATCACTTCTGCGATAAATGTACTGCTGGAGAGTCTGAATAGTAGGAGAAAATCATGTCATCTTCAGTGGATCCCTGCTCACGCCAACATCGAAGGCAATGAGTGTACAGACTCATAGGCCAAAGAAGCCCATGGTAACGATCAACCTGGTAACACCATCACACTTGCAGATGCAAACGCAGCGGCCAAAAACAGACTTGGAATGTTAGCTTTCCACGGGATTATTAGTGCAATGTCTTTGCCCACATACTACATTCCACAAATCTACAGAAATTCTGGGGTTGTTCAACAACTGTCGACTGAAGTACTCGCAAAATATGAATTTTTTGGAGAATCAGCAGTTTTATTATTACCCTTCCTCCGACTTATACTAAGGCCACGGCCTGTTCTATTCCGCTTTCCTCCCTCCCATCCCTTTATGCTAAAGGTACGTTATGCTAAGGTACGCCGCCGTTTTTACTATATTTTATTTCAATTTAGCCCCTCCCCCCTCCCCACCTAAAAAAAAAAAAACAAAAAAAAAAAGGCTATGTATTTTTGGTTGGTATCTTTTTTTCTTATTTGTATTTTTGTTCATCATCTTTTACATTAAAATACAGGTGTGCAAGGGACTCACACGAGCGTTACAGTGGTTATGGTGGTGCCTTCAGGTGCCTTGCTGAAGGCAAAGGTGATGTTGCTTTCGTTCGGCACAGTACTGTATCTGAATACACGGATGGCCAAAGTGAAGATTACTGGGCAAGGGACCTCCTTTCCTCAGACTTTCAACTGTTGTGTAGTGAAGATGGAACAGCACCAATTTCTGACTATCCCAACTGTAACTTAGGAAGAGTACCTTCACATCACGTAAGTTTCGCATAACAGTTTTAAAAAATATAATATTTTTCACTTTTTGGATAAATTGGCAAAAATTATATTTCTGGTTATTTTTTTCTTTTGTTATTGTGTTCTCTCGAATAAATAATAGTTTTTTCGGCTACTATATATAACAAGATAAGTGATATTATGCAACTTATTTAAATATACTATTACTATATACATGTTAGGAAATTTATTTTTGGCATTAAAAAACAATTTATGAATTATTATTTAAAAAATTTCCCATAAAAATAATTATTTTAGACAGTTCTGTGGTGTTTTCTTTGATATTTTGCGTTATCGTGCTCCTTTAGTAAATGTAAAACTCTGCATCAAGTCTATTTATAAATCTAATAACATTCAATTAATAATTAATTTTACTAATCCGGTTTTTAATTATGTTAGTTTTTAGAATATTATTAATCATAACCGTAATGCATTTCTTCTTAAAAGTGTCAACAAGACTTTTATCAACAAGACTTTTAAACATTCCATCACATTAAAAAGACATATCTTTAATTATAATATTTTTTCTAAAAAAATCCTTAAATATTCTCTGTTTTTGTAATGACCCTAAACATAATAATAATAAAAAAGAAATTCGACATTTTACATGGACATATTATAACTAGTAATCTTACTATCGCTGTTGATCTGTATTTACATAAACCATATTAAAGGAATTCCACAAGGTGATCTGCTAATAATCTTATTTGATCTTTACTAATATTTTTTTATGAAAGAAATTCTTTTAGAAATGATCTAATATTCTTCAGGTATATAGATGATAGTATAGCTTTCATTATTATGATATTAATACTAACTCTTTGCCTGTTAATTATCCTCCTAATCTTATCTTAACTAAAAATATTATGATAAATAACGTGATGTAAAAAATGAGTGATTCTATTTTTAATTCCTTTAAATGGACAAAGCCTGATGCTTAAATCAAATTCAAATCGGGAGTTTTATATAAGACCGTGATTTTACTTTAAATATATATAAAGTAAGTTTACATGAAAGTTAGAAACGCCAAAACTTTAAAATACAATTTGTATGCTGCAATTTTGGTAGCCTTAAGCGCACTGTCATCGGTGTAGAAAAGCAAAAAGAATTAGTGTTCTTAGAAATAACAGAAAAGCAGATTCTAGCGAGAAATCAACGAGCCAATACAATTATGGGAATTGTGGAAAGATTAGCCAATAGGAAATTGAGAAGTAATGCTTACAATAATTAGGCACAGAGCGTTCAGTGAAATCGAAATAAATTATATTTTTATGTTTTTTATAAACATGGAAAGCTAAAAAACTATTGAGTTTATATAAATTTTAGGAACAATAATTTGTTTTACTACTCTGCACTGACAGCATGCTTAACATTACTGAAACTGCAGTGTGTGAATTTTATATCTTATTTCCGCGTTTTTACCGTTCATTTAAATTTATTTTCCTGTGAGTTTTATATTCTATATTTTCTTACATTTATTCGGCTCGCAGATTTTGAAATACTAGAGCTACTGTAGCTCTCATGCCTTTGGTCTTGACTTTGTACAGCAACTCTTTTTTTTTTTTTTTTCCCCTCTGGAGATTTTTTTTTTTTTTTTTTTTTTTTTTTTTAACCACATAGTTTCTGTGGAAGGAAGCAGTATTAATGAATTTCTGAATGTTGAGACAACGTATTTAAAAAGCCCTTATACGCTTGTAACTTTAACGTATTTTTATTTATTTACTAAGATTCATGAGTTCATTTCATATGAGTTCTTCAAATTAAATATGCAGCATGTAAAAAATCGTTTTATGGAAATCCATTATAGTTATAAGTAAAAGACTAGTAAAAAAAAAAAAAAAAATTAGTAATTTTTGACAAAAAGTTTATGTCCACCTAAACAATCGTGCAATTCCCGCACTAAAACATACAAATATTGTACATAGTCTGTGCAATAATGTTTTAAAGTTGCAAGTCGTTCGTAGGTTTTTATATTACAGGTGATCCAAAGTATTTTCGGTCATCTTCAATTTGTATTTGGTCCCCTAATTGCACTCTGGGGACTAAATCTATCGTAAAAAATATGGTCCTTTAAATGTTCTTTGCATGTATGAAGTTTCAGGCCATTTTGTTTAGTATTTTTTTAGGTTATCGAAAAAATGAGGGGGAAAAAAAAAATCTAATAATTTGATCACCCACTGTATTTTTTATTTTTTATTTATTTTTATTTATTTATTTTATTTATTTTTTGATAAAATTTAAAATAAACATTTCAGTTGTGTTATAATAAAAATGCTTTCCTGAAAATTAGGAAGAACCATATTTTGTTTTTCTGCTAACTTTACGCTATGAAATGGTTTAAGTTCGAACATAAATAAGGTTGAAACATTCATCCAAAATATTTGTCCTTATAGATATGAATTGATTAATACAAATTTAATTGAAATGTAATCATAGAAACGAAATTGAAATTTATTATTTCAAAGATTTATATTCACGTACTAATTTTGCTTTTCAAAATATTTATTTAAAAAAAAATTTTTTAGGTTATGACTGCCAGTGGAATTCCAGCTGGAAGGCGAATACATCTGTCTAAAATTATCGCCGATTCAGCACGTTACTTCTCGAGTGACTCCCAGTTGTACAATTTGTTCTTCAAAAAGGTCAGCTCTGATTTGCTGTTCAAAGATTCAACAACTAGTCTGAAAGTAGTACCTCCCGGAACAACTTACAAGGACGTGTTGGGAACACGTTTCTTGTTAGCTTCAATAACTGTTGATTCGAAGGAATGTAATTCCTTTTCAATTGAGTAAAATAGTGTTCGGCAAAAGCTACACTATGGAGAACTATGGGGATAGTTACATAATTGTAAACTGGAAATGATAAAATTGTGTTTTTCAGGTCATGAAACTCATTGATTTATTTGTTTTCGCTATTTATGTTAAATTCATTTGAATGGATATAATAAAATCGATTTTTTTTAAATGAATCAGTGTCTGTCTCTCTAGTAAAACTATAATTCGAGAAATCCCAAAATAGTGTACTGTCATATTTACATGAACATGAAGGTATACTTTTGAATGTAGACTTTTTGTCGAACGTCTAAATTGAACATCTTGGAAGTTCAGAGATAAAAAGAACATGTTATATTTAATGTATTCCAGTGAAAGTTTTGTAGTGATGGGGAAAAATATATATAGTTATAAATACACACCAACACACACACATTTATATATATATTCGGTTGTTCGGAAAGACATTTCGTTTTTTTCAGCAGAGGATTTAATTGTATTTTTTTCACACCTTCTTCCCATTTAAGTTGCATTGCCATTACATATTGTGACAGCTGATATAGCAAGGCTTGCTTGTTAAAAAGGTCGTTATATTCTGCTCAATAGTTTTTGATTGGTGCCCTATCAAATAAAGAAAATCAGAAGCGACATTTTCGGCATATTTTGTTTTTGCTATCAAAAATGCGAAAATACTATTCAAACAAGGAAAAAAAGTATACGATGTGTGCACAGAAAATTTATTTAAAGAACGCTATTGTCAAAACTGGTTTACCAAATTTTATTCTGGCAATTTTGAGTTGAAGATGCATAACTTTCTCGAAAACCAGTTTGTGCTAATGAAGACAAAATAAAGTATTGATTTATGAAAAACTGCCAAATAACAACTCGTGAGATCGCTAAGAAACCGATCAAAGTGGAGAATATATAATTCATTAAAATATTTATATAATATAAGAAAATCGTCTTTCATTTTCGAAGGAAAAAAACGAAATTACTTTCCGAACAACCCAATATATATATATATATACACTCCTTCTCATATTTATAAGGGCACTTTATATTTTGAAATAACTAATGTTAAAATAATTGTGAACAAGATTATACTAAGTGCACTTAGTACTAATATCTAGTATTCTAAAAACCAAAACTGTTATAATTTTTTTAATATGAAACAAAATTTAAAAAAAAAAAAAAAAAAAAAAAAAAAAAAAAATAGTGCAAAATATTTTTTTCTCCACGTTTTTAGATGTTCATAGGGACAATCAGGATTTTTTCGTTTTATTTAACTTACTAACGGATAAATTACAGTTGACATGCGAATTTGTTAACTACTGGGCTAGATTAATTCATATATAAGCCTTCATTTTTTCTTGGACGGACATTACTGATAATTCCTTGAAAAAAAAAAAAAAAAAAAAAAGAACGTTCATCTAGTGAAGTATGACAAATGTGTTTTTTAAGTGGAGGAATAATTTCAATCCATCGTATTTCTAATGGAATTCGAAGATATAAAATTGCTGAAGGAAATGTGATCAAACGTTGAACTCCTGGTTCGATAGGAGAGAGATCTGATGCAAAATCAGAGTTGTTTTACAGAGATCAAATTCCTCTTACTGTTCTGCTCAAAATGACTGCTGCTGAATTTGCTCGTAATTTTTAACGAAAGGTTGGGGTCCACATTTATGCATGTTTAAAATAATTAATAATATTTTACGTTAAAATGAATAAAATCCTGTTATAATCAATAAGCATTTAATGGGGGAAAGAACGTCTGTGTTAAAGTTGAATAAAGACAATATTAAATGGTAAAATGTTGCATTTTCGGATGAAAAACATTTTATTCTTGATTAACTAAATGGTTTTAACAGTTACTGGCACGATCTGAAGATAGCGAAAGACAGAGCAGTTTTTTAAAGGCAGATATGAATCGGGCATTTTAAAGGTGGATCTATGGTGCTCTGGGGAGCTGTTTCTACTGAAGGCAGAATTAATTTAGTAATTTTTAGTTCCCCATCATACTATAGGTAAGGGGAATTTAGGTAATCGTGAAAAATTTCGACCTCGGTTTTTTGACTTTTTTATACGTTTTCAGGTGTGAGGAATCCGAAAACGACAAAATTTGTATGGTGTCTGTCTGTAGGGTGTCTGTTAGTGTGTTAGTCCGTTAGTTTGTTAGTCTGTTTACACGATATCTCACGAACAAATGACCGCAGAGAGGTCAGATCAGTTTTTAAATATTATTTTAGATAGTGGCATGAACCCTATTCATTTGCAACATTCGAATTAAAAAACTTCGCAAGTTATTAGAAATTTGCGATTTTCGTAACTGTGACATAGTCAAGGTTGTGTCCATTGTGTTCGACTGCCTGCGTGAGGTCTCTGGTGCCGGATTGTCTGCAGTCTCGAGAAACCGGGCATACCAGGGGGTTTTTCATCCTCATGGCTACAAAGTAACCGTGATTTCACAGATGGCTTTGATGTGCCGCTTGGGCACCCCACGCTAGGGTGGTACCCCGCCGTTTTGTCGCCAGTTGAAACTCCAATGAACTGTTGACCTGAGGATACTCCTCCTGACCAAAGACTGTTTGATTGGTGTTTGTCGAGTGGGAAAAATTGTTCCCCCTTTTCAGATCACCAAGATTTTTGGAAGGACTAAGAATTCCAGATTATTAAATCGAGAACTTGGATTTATGACTTGAAAGAGAACGGACGTTCTCCTGAATCTTTTAAAAATGATACTCATGTTAGGTTTTCACAGGTATCTGTGATGCATGTAATGCTATAAAATGCTAAAAGTAGGTTTAAATTAAAATTATGTTAAGTTTTGCAATCAAGCCTTGTTATTCCTTGTGTGGGATTTACAACCAATTTTTGACTACTATCATGTGTTCCACGCTACGTACCTACTATATCACATAACATGGGAGAATAGGACAAAAATTCACTTAAGCGTGCATTAAATGGAAACTTTTTACTGTAAAAATGTCAGACCAGTTTTAAAATATCAGTTTTGATGCCGGAATGAATATCAATAACTAAAAATATGCTACTTTGAAAATTTCGCAAGTTATTGGAAATTTACGAATTTCTTAACATGGCAGAATAGAGCCAAATTTCACATAAACGTCAATATTGAGGGATGTTTTCATCATAAAGATGTCAAACCACTTTCGAAATACTATTTAGGATACTGACATGAATATCACAGACTGTGATTTTTCCAATTTAAAAAATTCGTAAGTTATTTGGAATTTACGATTTACTTAACATGTCAGATAAGGCAAAATTGAGCATAAACTTCCATTTTGAGGATCATAAATTGATTAGACAACTTCAAAATTATATTTATGATATTTGCTTGAACATGATTGAATACAAATATTCTAATAGGAAAATTTCGTTAATTATTCGTAATTTACGATTTTATCAACATAGCGAAATTGTAAATTTTCCATATAAATATGCATTTTGAGGATTATTGCATTGGAAATAGTAGCATGAAAACTAAACTACGAAATTTACCCTAATAAAATAAATTAATAGATTAGAATAAGATAAATATATAGAAGTGAACGGAGGATAGCCTATTAGGCGGGGATTTCATTCTGTCACTGTGTCAAGCGTTTTTCAAATTCATTTCTCTTAACATGATAACTATGTTAAGAGGATGTCCTTTTCTGGAAATTTCTGAATATATATATATGATGGGGAACTGAGCAGAGTCCACCTATGCCAACTAGTTTTATGTTAAGTTTAAATAAAAATCACTAACTCTTTTTTTTTTTTTTTTTTTTTTTTTTGTCCTGGAGAAAACATGGTTTGAATGTTTTCTCCTCATGTATATTCATGGAGATACAAAAGTTTCTTTACAACATGCAAACTTTTTCGTATGTTTTTTTTTTTTTTTTTTTTTTTTATTATTATGTTGGGTTTTTAAGCAAAGTAGTTATTTTTTAAAAACTAGAAATACTTCTTTGCTTCTTTATGAAAAGACACGAAAATTCAATTCTTCTATTGACGATATTTTTCTGAAGTTTCACGATTTGCCGTTAGATACATTTTTAGAGTAATTCTGTACATTTTGCTAATAAATTCTGCAAAAGAATTTTTGTTAATGCTTGAATATGCACAGTTTAAAATTATTTTGTAAAAATTCTCATATTTCATTAGATGTTTTGTATTTTTATATTTTAAGTGCAGTGTGTTATATTTAATGCAGTATGTCAAGTTTTAGAAAAATGACATTGCATTGCTTTTAAAAAAAACCTGCCTTTCATTAAAAAGAAAAACCTAAAGTGACTCCAAACGAATTTCCGAACATTCAGTTTTTAACGGTTGTTTTAATAAATTTTAATGAGAAAAGTAGTTAAGTAAACAAAGGGAAAAATCATAATAGGGTATTTAGGTACAGCCCGTTATTGGTTTTGAAAATTATAAAGTAAACAAAAGTTCTAATTATAATTTACACGTACGAGATGTCAAATAACAACACACTTATTAAAAGTATATTGCAATAAATGATTAAGTTAGCAAAAATATAAGCAATAACTAAAAAAATACTCTGTTAACAAGTTAGAAGGGTATCTGTCTGAAACAAAAATAATATGTAAATTAATACGATATTGCTCCACTATTTTTCCTTATAACCTCAGACCATCAGTATTTCATTGAAGTGACTAGGTAGTTAAGTTCAGAAACATGTTGTGCCATTCTAAAACAATTGTTATTTCTAGTTTATTGCCAGATAAAAAGTGTTTATTAAATGAGTAAATGTACCGCAAAGATTTTACATAGTGTACAAATCTGGACTTCGACATGGCCATGACAAAACGTTAACCTTTTCTTGTCGCCGAAACATCAGTGGAGGCATTCCTGTTGAGACTCAAAATGTTTTTGGTGTCCGTGTGTACTGCGATAGCGGCTGCAAAAATCACCCGATTGGTATACAAATTGGTAGATATGTTCATGAGCTACACAGAGTTAGATGTATGTTTTTTAGGTATGTAATTTGTTCTATTAGATGGAGTGAGAAGATCTCTAGGAAAAGGAAATATAATATATATAATTCTATTGTTAAGAGCATATTACTATACGGAACTGAAGGGTGGATTGTTATGGAGACAAAGAAAAAGAAATTATCGGCAGTGTAAATATATGCCCTAGGAAGATCATGCAGGATATCAAGGACAGAAAGAATACGAAATCAAAGAATTAAAGAAATTATGGAAATAAAGGGAACCGTATTAGATGATCTTCAAAAAAAGCAACTACTCTGGTATGGTCATATTAAAAGAATGAGCGATACCTAAAATTGCTTTAAACTATAAAGCAAATAAAAATAATCTGGTGTGTCACTCACACGACTTTCTCTTACCCTGAAATTTAACACTATAAATACAGGTTGCAGATTAAGAGGTAAAATAACGAGTACTGTTATATAAACCTATGTTAAACAATTGACATTAGGCTTCTAAAGAGTTTTATAGGATAATTAGTTCTGTGTGAGGGGGGCGCCCCGTTTCATTAATGCACCTACATTTATATAGAAGTTAATTCGCTTATTAAAAAATAATTCTCTTTAAAAAAAATAATTTATTAAAATTATTATTTAAAAAATATCTTTTATGATAAGGCAGACGATTTCCATATTAGAGAAGTAGTATAACACCAAATATCCAAAAAAAGTCCATTTTATTCTCAATATTAAAAAAAAAAAAAAAAAAAAAAAGTACCATTTTTAAAATTTTTTTTTTTTTTTTTTTTTTGTTAAAAGTAAAAAAAATCGATAACTTTGTTTTAAATTATCGCAGATCGATGGTTCAACCATTCGTTTTAAAGGTATTGGCGAGCTCTTTTGAAAGATACCCATCATGAAAATTTACTCCGCCCCCCCCCCCCCCGCCATAATTTGTTTTTGAGATATGCTGATAACAGACAGACACACAGACATACAGACATACACACAGACCATTTGCTAAAAACATGATTTTCGTATTCAGGGGACCTCAAAACGTGTAAATATAACAAAATCTCGCGTTCGAAAATTTGACCCAAAAACAATACTTTGTCTTTCTTATGGGTAAGAGAAAGTAAAAAGAAGTGAGGAATACCAAGAAAGAACTGGATGGATGCTATCAAAAAAGCGATGAGAGGAAGGGGTTTGGAGGAGGAATGGACCCAGGACTGGAAGCTCTTAAATAGATTTCTTGTGGATTCTGTCGGAAGGCGACACTTGACGCCATGAATCGAGTTTATATATATATTGTTCGTAGTTCGTGTACAGGAACACATCAAAGATTTTCTCACCATTACGGCCTATGGACAGACTTTGTATGTACTATGAAAACGGGATCAAAAATCACTCGATTGAGTTACAAATTGGTGAACATTTTCATGCGCCATATAGAAATAACTGTATAATTTTTGGTGTCTATAATTGTTTACGGTTCGGGTACAGGGATATACCAAAGTATTTCTTATCGTTACAGCCTATAGACAGAATTCCATTTAGTCGCATTTTAACGTGATTACGTTGCATTCAACATAATGAAACTGACATACATACATTATTAATAGGTTTAAAAGCAGGTTTGCTCTAGAAAAAGATGTCCATAGACTCAATGATTACCTACAGGACCACACAGAAGAATTCCGATAACGGTTTACCATCATCCAAATGAAGTCAAATTTGGTACAAATATTTTTAGATTACATGAAATTAGCTTTATAGTTTTCATTTGTGTATATAATTGTTTGAAGCCCGTGTATAGGGACATATGAAACAATTTCGTTATGCTCCATACAGCATAATGAAACTAACATATGCTATTAGAATGTTTTAAATCATTGTTTCTATAGGAAATGGTAGACACAGAATTAGTAATTAGTTTACAGAGCTACACAAAAGGTTTCTAATACATTATGCAATCATTTGTCATCAAATTTGTACAACTATTTATGAGTTACAAGGAATTAACACAAGATTATGCGTTACAAGGAAATATATATACACATAATAGACAGATAGATATTGAGAAATAGATACAATTATAGACTGAGGGGACGGCAACCACCATCAAAAACGTATCTGGTTATATAGCAAATTGCTCATATAAATGTATGTAAGTTTGTATGCATATATAAATAGTTGTTTTAAATAATAAGGAATAATAATAAAAAAAAAAAAATCTGCTCAGTAATGTGTAATAAAAATGAGACGTTGAAGCTCCTGATCGGCAGAACCCCTAGTTTAAACCCTTCCTGAGTGAGTATATACATGATAAGATGCATTGTTCTAAAACATCCAATTAGCATCAGTTAGAAAAGCTCATACGGTATCAAATGATAAGCATAAGCATATATTGGGCCAATCAGAAAGTTCTGCGGTTTTTTAGTGATGTGTTTTAATTAACACAGGCCTCGTAGAGAGAGTTCCTAAAATTTTACCTATATTTTATTATATTGTCACCAGCACCGTCAGTAAGAAATTTTTCTTGAATAATTTTAGTTGTTTTAATGCTAAAGTATTATGGTGAAAAGTATTGTTTTAAAATTGTGGTGACAATATAATAAAATGAACGTAAAATTTTAAGAACGCTACGAGGCCTGGATACATAATAATAAAGCTGTACAAAAGCATAATAAAGTTTTACAGAGTAACATAGGCATCATTTTTTTGTATGACTTTTTGCTATAGCTCTGGTAGCTGAAAAATTCCTTTCTCATAAAAATCAGCAGGTTTATTTGTAAAGAAGTTATAAATGTGCTGTTTGATAGTCTTTCAAGAAGTGAACTCCTGGCTTTAAGGCGGGGATACGACGCCAATTGATTTGAAATTTTGATCTGCTGCGTCTGCTACTACTTTTCTACGTCAAAAATATAATTTTTCATTGGATTTTAATAATCTAACGATATAATATACTTACAAATGGATTTAATAATTACAGTTTTATGTAAGGAAATAGTAATTTATCACTGTAGCTAAACCTTTCATTTAAATTTCTTATGTTGTGGAAGCAATAAAAAGAAATGAAAAATGTCACGTTCTTTCCTCGCAATCGTTTTATTATAATCAAACAGCTTTCAAACATCATTCTTATGATTAAATAAGTGTTTATGTTTTTTACTTTCTCTTACCCATAGGGTCGAGAAGGTATTGTTTTAGGGTCACATTTTCGAACGTGAGTTTTTGTTATATTTACATGTTCTGAGGTCTCCTGAATACGAAAATCATGTTTTTAGCGAATGGTCTGTGTGTCTGTTATCAGCATATCTCAAGAACAAATAGTAGGAGCCTCGCCTCCCCCCTGGGGGGGAAGTCCCCCCTCGAGAGGAGTAAATTTTCATAATGGGTATCTTACAAAAGAGCTCGCCAATACCTTTAAAATGAATGGTTTAACTATAGATCTGCGATAATTTAAAATAAAGTTATCGGTTTTTTTTTTTCATTTTTAACTTTTTTTTAAAAATGTAATATTGAGAATAAATTCAACTTTATTTTGGATATTTAGTGTTATATTACTTCTCCAATATGGAAACCGTGTGCATTATTATGGAAGATAATTTTTTAAGTAATAATTTTAATAAATTATTTTTACTGAGTGAATTTGTATAGGAAAATATAGAAGAAATTCGTGTGGTGGCCACAACACACTAGTTATTTGTTGTTAGTGGATGTGCTTTACTAATAATATTTTACCATTTCCAGGAAAGCTGTTCGGGAATTGAAATAAATTCCTCATAGAGATATGGTAAATAATGTATGTTTTAATCTAAATATTCATCGCTTGTTTTTTGTACATTAATGAAACGGGGGATTGAGGGGGGCGGTAGACCCCCTCACACAGAACTAATTATCATATAAAACTCTTCCTAAGCCTAATTTGAATTGTTTAACATAGGTTTACATAACAGTACTCGTTATCTTACCTCTTAATCTCCTGGAAAGAGAAAGTAGTCTGAGTGACACACCAGATTATTTTTTAAATATTTGAATGAACATATTTGTGATGTTTTATATAAAATAGATTTATTTCACATTAATAAAATGGGCATTCTCTAATTAAAGAAATTCTAATTCTGATTCTAGAAATATATTTACCTATTTTAATCAATAATATTAATGGCTCGTGAGATTTTAAATTATGAAGTGAGTGTCCATGATATTTAAAATTTTGAATTTTATGGTCTGTAAGGTTGAAAAAATTGGCGATGGCTGTTTTAAACAATTTAATACTATTAAAGAGAATTTAAATAATTTGAGTTCATAAACCTCAGTGTAAAAAAAAAAAAAAAAAAAAAAAAAAAAAAAATCTACTTTGTCCTACATTCATGTCTATTTGTACAGTTCTTGTGATGATAACTTAAGTCTATATCTAAAATTTTGATTTGATAATTTTAGTTGATCTTTATGTATTTGGTATACTGAAACCAAAAATAAATCCAGTTTTTCTCTATCACGTATAGATTTTTGTCAATACAGGATGTCTAACATTTTTTCTGTGATTCTTCCACCAATATAATTATGTGGTAACTTTTATAGTATGTTTACATGAGTAATTATAATTAATATGAGCTAAAATTACCAAATTAAATTTTGCCAACATATTTTTCGTAATTCTGTGTAACTTTTAACTTGTTTACCAATTTATATCTTAATCGAATGTAGAGTTTTGATGCTAGCACACTTTAAATAATTCGTCTGTACTCTGTAATGGTGACGATTTTTTTTTTTTTTTTTTTTTTTTGTGTGTGCGTGTTCCACGGTTTCTTACAGAAGAAACTAGTTTCTTCTGGGACAGTGGAAGAAAATGGAGGAAAGTGGAAAAAAACCGGAAGAAACCAACAGAAGACAAAACAGATGCTCAAAATTAAAATATATGAACTACATAAAAAAAAAAAAAAATCTGGAGTGACTCCATTCGACTTTCCGAACACTGAGTAATTAACAGTTTTATAGATAAAGTAAAGAAAGAGGAGTTGTTAAACAAACAAAAGAGAGAAAACCATAATAGAGTGTTTGAGTATTTTTCTCCATATATTACACGATGTTTTATTTAACGCTACTGAACTTTGAGCCCATAGATCATAATGATAAAAAAATTTTCGTTGTGTCTCTGAAAAAACCTATAAATGCTAGATTCACCAAAATTCTTATAGTTAGTGCAACAGTGATTTATAATATTCATATAAATTTTCAGATCAATTGAATAAGGCGTTTAGATGCTATCGCACTTTTAAAAATTTGGCCCCATAGGTCATAATGATAAAGAATTATTCTTTGTGTCCCTGTAAAAAAACTGTAAGTGATAGATTCACCAAAATCTATACAGTTGGTTCAATTGTGACCTATAACATGTGTACAAATTTTTTGCTCAGATTAATAAGGCGTTTAGACGCTATCACACTTTTAAAAATTTGGCCCCATAGGCCATAATGTTAAAGAAATTTTCTTTGTGTCCCTGTAAAAAACTATAAGTGCTAGATTCTCCAAAATCTACACAGATTGAGTATCTGTGACCTATAATATGTGTATAAATTTTTTACTTAATCGAATAAGGCGTTTAGATGCTTTCGCACTTTTAATATTTTGGTCCCATAGGCCATAATGATAAAGAATTTTTCTTTGTGTCCCTGTTAAAGAGCTATAAGTGCTAGATACACCAAAATCTATAGGGTTCGTACTATGGTGACTTACAATATACGTACCAACTCTCAGCTTATTCGAACAAAGCGTTTAGACACTAGCGTGTTCACTCACAGACATACACACATACATACACACACACATACATACATCATCGCAAAAATAGTGAAAACGGACTCAATGGACCTCGAAACGTATAGAAACATCCAAATCTGAAATTCGGATTTTTGACATGATTACAATACTTTCCTCACTATAGTGTTCGGAAAGTAAAAATAAATAAATAAATAAACTTAAAGCGTAAGGTTATATCCAATATAAACTCTATAATCCAATTAATATTAAAAATATTATTTTTAGAAAAATGAGTTATTAACTTCAAATATCTAAATGGGATGGGGTTTTTACCACTTGAGGTGTGGTAGTGTGTTATTTCACTATTTATGCCGTTTCCGCAAAAAATAAAAAATAAAAAATAAAAATAAATCTTTTTTTTTTTTCTTTTTTATGTAAAAATATGTAATTTTATACGTAAAGGTTATTGTTCATCATATTACAATAAAAAAAATCTACTAATTATCTATTAATTAGCATTTTTTATAAGCGCTAGTATTCCTATTCCAATGCTAATTTTAAAGGACTGATGTTTTAAAACTTCACATAAGTACAATATCATATTACTATCATATGTTTAAGTAATACAAATGATAATAGTTATGTAATTTTCAGCTAAAATGTTTGTTCGCTTTTATTTTTTTATTTTTTATTTTTTTTATAATACTGCTAATAATAATAATAAAAGAGAATACAATTCTTTGTATGAACGCTAAGCTGGTATCCAATGAACTGTGTCAAAATACTTTTAAACTCCCCTGCCGGATTTTTTTTCCTTTTTGCATTCATTTATTCGCGATTTCAGAAACAGATTTCAGTATTTTACTACTAAAAAACTATTCATTTTTAATACCAAGTTGCACTGCAGTAAAGAAAATGAGGATTTTGATGACATTTTATAATACAGTAATTATCATGTGTTTTTTTCCTTAATTAATTAGATGTTAGTTAAAAGCTCTTCTATAAGATAGTTAGGCAAGTGATCCATACTATTTGCTACCAGATAAAGAAATAAAATTGTTCAAATGGTAGAAAATATTATACTGGTTAAATTGAAAGCTACCGATAACATACGTAGAAATTTTTATCTCAATCGGGTAAGATGTTTATATGCTATTACACTGCCTTAGAGAGAAACATCTGATCCTTAGGGCAGAAGGGGGAGGAGGAATAAAATTTCCAGATATTTCTGAAAAATTAAGTTGAAATTCCATAATATAATGGAATAACGGTTTTGTTATATAAATAAATAAATAAATAAATAAAATTGGTTTATGAATTGAGAACAAATTAATGAAATATTTAAAAAAATATTTAATATAGAATTAATTAAAAAGCGATACAGATCGGCAAGACACAGAATAATTTAGATTTGAGAAACTGAGATCTGATATTAATGGGGCTTTTTATTATATTATATTACACAAACACACACACACACACACACACACACACATATATATATATATATATGGTTTCCTTTGGATATTAAGCTGAAATTAATCCTTTAATTACATAAAATGAATGTAAAAATGATTTGTGTGAAAGTCAATTTTGTACTTTGTAAAATTAAGTATAAAGATTTTCAAGAGTTCAGTGCAATAAGAAACTTTATATTAATATAAATCTATTACCCACTCATTCTATTATTCTATTACCCACTCATTCCACTCAAATCTATTACCCTTCAACAAAATTAATAAATAATTTTTGTCAACAAATTAATTTCAATATTGCTAAATAATTTTAGTTACAAAATTAGTTCCAAAATTGCCTACCCCCCCACCCCCCCCAAAAAAAGCTATTAAAATTACTTTAGTTTATTAAAATTAACGTTTAGAAAGTTAGATAAATTGATTTCAAATTCCATACGAAATTAAAGTTTTGAATGAGAAATTAATATAATAATAATGGAAAATGCCAATACTAAAGAAATTCTTACAGCTTCTTATTACTTGAAGAAAAAGTAATATTTATGATCTAATATTAATAATATAGGGTAAGTGCTCCAGTAGTTGACACTTTTAGAGCAATTTCTCATGTTTTTAATGTTTTAGTCACCGGAAACTATTTTTAGAAATCATAAGTTAACATATATGTTACATGAAAAACTTTCAGTAACACATATATATTAATGTATATATATTTGATAATAATATTTATATAATATATATATATATATATATATATATATATATATATAGAGAGAGAGAGAGAGAGAGAGAGAGAGATTTGTTTTCTTTTTTAGTGAATTTTCATTTTACACCCATTCAATGTTCCAGTAGTTGACACTGCCAGTTTTTCATTTTACCAGTAATTTGTACATGCTCCAGTGTTTGACATGCCATGCTAAAATTCTCATATGTAAAGCATTTGCTTAACACAAACTTAATAACACTTAAAAAGTAAATCTTCTGTAGCTTATTTGCTTAAAATAAATTTATTTTAAATATTGTTTTAGCAAAAATGTAATATATTCTCACATAAAAGGTATTGGTAATAGCAAAATACATTTTAAAATGCAATATGCTAACTGCAATTACGAAATAAAAAATGCTATAGGTAATTTCAAAATATCAAATGAAAAATGGTATTTGCTCTACTATATAAAAGTAAAAAAAAAGAAAACGATATGAATTTAAAAATGTCAAATAATAATAATAATAAAAACATTTACTTTACTATATAAAAATATAAGTAAAAAAAGTAAATTATATGAATCCCTAATTATTTATTTTGTTTAAAAAGTCTGTAAGCAGTCCTTTTTTTACGAATGTCTTAGTACTTAAACTAAATGGTTCATTGACAAGAAGGTTGATTGATCCATTGAAAACTAAGTTATTTTTCACATGATCTTCATCAATTTTTTTAGGCCATACAAAAGAATTCTCCATCATTTCTGTCAAAAACTTGACATCTGATTCCGCTTCTTATAACGAAATTATGCGTCCAGTATAATATTTCTACTCATAGTTTACTGCCTAGTACTTTTCTGCTTGTAGAACAACTTTTTTCAAAGGTGTATTATCTTCGTTTACATCATTTTCATCCACATTATTATCAGATGAATCTGCATATACAACTTCCTCTAAATGAGATTCAGAATTCTCGCTTTCCGACATTGTACAAAACTTCAGCCTAGGACTTTCTGTAATTTTCTTCTGCACACTTGTTTTCTTTTCATGCTGTAATTCCCTAGCTAATTTTCCCTCTATTTTTGCTATCTAATTTTATTTTTTCTCGTCTTTTATTTTTTCTTAAAATATTTTTTCTGTTCACTTGAAGTAGCCACAGATGGTGATCTTCTGAGAACCTTTCTTTTTGCGTTTAACATCGATCTTGTTTGCGGTACAATAAAGCAAGTTCAAAAGAGCTTCCAATGCTTCCTTCATCAACTGCTAAAGGTATTTCTTTGTGAAGAAGATTTTAAGTGCTTGTTTCAGAATATATTTCGGAAACGGCATGTGCATTTAAATCAGTAATGGGTGATTGCTGATTTAAATAAACTAGGCTTATTGGAATGAGTACTTAAATTCAATGACTTAGATGTCGCTGGAGCCATGAAGGGATCATACGCTAAGGATTCTAATTCGTTTTCCTTTGAATAAGAGATTAAATTCGAAGAATCAGCATCAAATTGATTTTCAAGATCATTTGTAACAGTGGTTAATTTAGAGGTCTCTTTCTCTTCTGCACTAACGTTTTGAACTGGTATAATACATAAGGTGTTTGAAAAGTTTCATTTTTCATTTTGCGCCAAGCAATAAATAAATCAGTGGCAGTACTTTTACCAGTCCATTGTACATTATTTTCAAAAGCATGACGAAACTGTTACATGCAAGACCCTTCCATTTTTATACCTTTAAATGTAGTAACAAAGAATGTCAACCAACCACCAGTGAATGACACTCCATGCCAATTACAGGTGCATAGTGTAATAAATGATCCAGTAACTAACATAGCTTATTAATTCCCCCAAAACACTAGCAAGTACTTAAATTTACATTTCAATAGTTAAATATGTGTATGAAGTGATTAAAAATTTAAACTGTTTAGAAATATTGCTAAAATTAATTAAAATGTAACAAGATCAAAACATTGACTCACCTTAAGTCTCCAAGCAAACTGAACTTAAAAAATGTCTGTTTCCTAAACTTTACATGTTTTATTTGCATTTTGTAATAAAAATGCCATCTGGTGAGCAGTGGAGTAATAAAATATAAATCAGTAGTTTGATGGACTAAATATAGATGGCAGCATTTCTACATCAGTTTATTTTTTTACTTATTTAATAATTATTTTGGAGACAGATGCCAAATACTGGAGCATGTGAATCACTTTAGCACCTACCCTAATAATAATTTAATAAACTTTAAGATTTAATTTAAAAAGAAATTTTTCTCTCTCTCAAATTAAAAATAATTAACTTTGTTTAAAGCTATACCGAGACATAAATTTATTGTTCATATAAATCAGCTTACATTTTTACACCTAGCTTTTATTAAATAATTCACAATATCTTTTATTAAATAGTTCACAATGCTTCATTATACACTGTTTATATTTTTTTCCGTGATATGGCTTAAGCTTGTTTCCATATTTCTCTCTCTTACTCTCTCTCAAAATCTCATTCAACGCTCTCTTTAGCTTGATCTTTTTTTTTTTTTTTTTTTTAAATAACTTTAGTAAATTATTGATGATGGCAACTCAACTTGTTGTATGAAATCGGTGTTTGCTAAACTTTTTCTTTTCTTTTTTTTTTTTTTTTTTTTTTTGACTTTCTATACTGATACACCTACAATTTATCTCTTTATTTCTTTTTTATTGGGTTTTGTTGCAAGATAGGAACTTACAATGTATTTTTTTCGCTAAATAAAACTTTACAGTTTTTAAAATCTTGTGATATTCCTGCTCTAAAGGAGTATGTATGTCCCCTGAAAAATAATCTTTCAAGTTTTGAGCATTATCCGCGATTGTAATGAAATGCTCGCCCTCTGGTGGGCTAAGGTGGAATTACAATAACCATGCTTTAATTCGGCTTTCATAAGCCGCCATTGCTGGCCGATGTTTAGTTTCACATATATTTATTGAATAAAAATGAATAAATCCGGTAAAAAAGATAACACATACTGTTGTGTGCTACATTGTAACTCCAAAGGATCAAGAAATCCAGAATTAAGCTTCCATTTATTTCCAAATGACAGATTTAAAATTTCAGTTGCTTCGGCTAATGGAAGTAAAGAATTAATCAGATGATTTGAAACTAATAATTGTTCAACTTCAGTTAAAAATCTACTTCCGATCGAACTTTGAATAAACTGAAATATTTTTTTTCCAAAAGCAATCAATTTTCCATGATGTAATGGCGGAGAAATTATAGTACGAATATTAAGTAGAATAACAAAAAGAACAATAATAAATACAAGTGGCTGTTATATTTACTAACAACAAAACCTGAAAAAGCGCCATCTATCGATCATTACAAACGCGGTTCCACTTTCACTTCCAATAATTTGCTATGTTCCATTTTTTTTCTATTTGTTAGGTTCTTCTTAAAGATTTGTGGTTTCTGAATAATTGTCTTTTTAAAATTTCGTTGGATATATTGATTCATCACTGGCATGAGTGGTTTTTTATCAGTCTTTAAAGCGTGATTATTTTATTCATCTTTCATTTACTAATAATTGTTTTATTCAAGTTTTTGGATGAAGTTGGCATTAAAAACATTTCTTTTGTATGCTAAATATTATTATTATTTATAATTATATTCATTATATAAGTGCGTGTGTGTGTAAAACTCTGATTCGAATTAAAATAAATTTGATCCTAAAATAGATTCTCTAAAAGAGAAATTTTTACTGATGTGCGCAGATGGGGATTTTAACTTAAATGTCATTCTTTTTTTTGAGTAACGACAATAAAAAATTAAATATTTGGCGGGCATAGTCTTCTATCTTTTCTTCTTTTTTGTCTTCTTTCTGATCGTCTTCATTTTCTTCTTCCTTCTTATCATCATCATCATTTTTGTCTATTTTCTTATTCTTATCATTTTTATCTTCTTTCTTTTCCGTAGGTAAGCAATAGGAATCGAATTCTATTTTCTTAGACTGAAATAAAAACAAGGGAAATCTAGAGAAAATATTTCTACAACGTTTTATTTTCAAATGAGCACTCATCATCAAATAATAATAATAATAATAATAACAAATAAACCAAAATATATACTACAACATTACATTAGATAAAATGATTCTACTTGTAAGTAATAATAATAAATTCTGATTATATCAAAATTTATTACAAAAGCTTTTAATATTTATTACTTCCTTATATTGTAATCCTGATTTGTGAAATGGATTTTATATCTCACATAGCTCAAAAAAAAAAAAAAAAAAAAAAAAAAAAAAAAATAATAATAATCGTAGAATGTTGCATATTTACATTCGTGTCCGTCATGATGTCTAGTTGTACACCTGCAATCCGAATACGACTCCCATTTTGCCCACTCACCCACCGTTTTTTAGAAACACCACCACCTCCCTTAATTTTTTTCCCTGTTCGATAATTTTATGACCATGAATTTGACTATATATTAATTTGAAACGTGTTTTGTCTGTATCCACTAAATTGAGAGAACGGCTAGGTGTAAAAAAATTCCTTTTCGGCAATCTTAAAGGCAAAGGTAGATTCCGTTACGTTAATGTTACAAAAGTAAAGAAATATTACATATGCATTTAACACATACTTAGCCAATGGCTTTGTTACTACAAATTGCGTTATGTACGCGCTGTTCTGTTTTCGAGAAATTTAATTTTCAACTAAAAAAGGATTTTATTCATTCTACTTAAAATTTTAGGCTAGATTTATTGGTCAGTAAATGTTTCAATTGTTTAAAATCCAAGCTCATAACCACTCAAATTATCTATTTAAAAATGTTTTAAAACCCAATTTCTTAATGTATCGTATCACATAAATCTTTTCGAAGTTAGAATGAAATTGAATTTGAAAAAAAAAAGTAACTTTTTTGTTTATTAACCAAAAAAATTGATGAAATTTGAAATGCAAATGGATCTTGTGGGGTACAGGCTGTATATTATATTTTTGTGTTCGTGAGAGAAATTAAAAAAAAAAAATTGAAAACTGCAATTTTTAATCCTACTTCGAAAACATGTGACTTATAGTGAAGCAGATTTTTTTTTTAAATTTCTCCTAACGGTTTCCATACAATCTTCTGCTGTTGCCACCTAAAATTCATAATTAAAAAAAATCTAATTGTCCGATAGATAAGCTGTTTAATCCATCGGATTCACAAAAATTTTCCCTTTCATTTGGTACCTTACTTGTAACGATACGACTGATATTTCTAATTTATTTTCTAATTTTTCTAATTTATTTTCCTCATTTTAAATAAATGTACGTTTTTTTTTTTTAATTATTATTATTCTGTCAAAAAAAAAAAAAAAAAAAAAAAGCCAACAATTAAATTATGTTGAGATTCACAAACATACCGTAGTGAATGGCAGTAAGTACATCAGAATTTGGGAGGGGGGGGGGGGAATGGCAACAATTAAATTATGTTGAGATTCACGAACATATCGTAGTGAATGACAGTAAGTACATAAGAATTTGGGAAAAAAATAGAAACCATAAAGATATACAATCCGAGCAATAGTGAATCCGGGAGAGGGCTATTGGGCTACAGCCCCCTCCACACCCAAGCTAATCAAAATTATAAATTTTATTTAAAGAATTTGTGATTGTATGATTAATTTTATAAAATTCATTATAATAAATTGAAATTAGCTATTTCACGGCAAAATTTGGCGAGCTTGGCGATGGAGAATGGAAGCTTTGGCGTCATTATATTTTCTTCCCACGCGTAAACCTCATATCTTTTCACAGACCAATATCTTTCCACACGATAAAGAGTCAAAGGAAGCTGTAACGTATTACTCCCAATTTCAATCGTAAATTTTAAATTCTTGCCTAAACCGGCGTTCTAAATTGTTCACCACAAACGATATTTTTATTAAGATTAACTTATTATTTTAATTTTATATTTTTAAATGATAAATTAAAGCGGTTATCATGGTTTTTATATTTCCAGTGATCTTTTTTTTATTGTCGTCTGCGCGTTACGTAGGCATCAGATTATAAATTTAAGCAATTAAAGCCATAGAATAAGCTATTTAAAAAAACTTTTAAAACCCAAATTCTTAATGTATCGTATCACGAAAATCTTTTCGTAGTTATGATTTTGAAAATTTTATTGCATTAAGGTGAAAGTATTAATGTATTAAGGTATTAAGGTAAATTGCATCCTTTTTTTTTTTTTTTAAATTAAAAAAAACATTTTTAAATACTTCGAATGTATTTTGGCATAAAAAAAAAGTAGAATCAAATTCAAACTTATTTATAAATGACTCATATAACTCATTATAATTCGCATAGAAACTCATCTTCTAATTTCGCATCGATAGGTTTTAAACATTACGAAATCTCGTCAAGCAAGCTTTGTTTGCGACAACAATAGATTAATGGATTAAAAGTTAATTTGTAACTTAGATTTATTTATTTACGTCATGCGAAAATTTTAACACCAAAGGATTTTGTATAACTTATTTTCCTACGCATTTGTCCGGGATGATACGATGAGAAATCAATTTTTGCCATAAGAAATATTAGTTTAGTAAGTTAAAAAAAATTTTAATAATCGCATCGATTAGCAAATTGTATTTCTGGATTCAGAAAAATTGCCTGTATGTAATGGTACCGATTCTGAAAAAAACGGACTGTTACTTCTATTTTATTTGTTTTGTTTTTTTAAAGGTTTTGTGGCTGCTATCACTTTTAAAAGAAATTTCAAACGATCAAATTCACAAACTTACCGTTCCAGATGAGAGCAAGTCCATAAGAATTTGAGGAAAAGTCAACTTCATCAAAAATGACGAAAAAAAATCACTTTTTAACTTGTAACTTTTAAGCAATTGAAGCTATCGAAAACGTTTGAATACAAAAAATGTTTTTTAGGGTAAGGTGGTAATTCGCTTGATTTAAACTTTTTTCCTATTGTCAATATTAAAGAAATTATGGGCAAATGAGAATGGTTTTTACTGTCCAGACAACATATCGTGAGCTGGTTAAATTTAAATAAAAATTACTCCAGTTATCGTGTTCACAACTTAACATGGGAAAAAGCGTTATACATATATATATATAAACTTTTGAACAGAGGGTGGTTTCGGGTTCTAGGGGTCATGATCGGTAAAGATATGAAGAAATTTTCCAGAAGTCGTGTCAAGAGGACCATTGCAATGAGTAGATCTCCTATAAGGAATTTACCTAATTTGGTTGAGGTGTGTAAAAAAAGCTCTTGGTCTGTAGGTGTTAGAGGTGAGTTCGGGCTCTATTTTGTCAATCCGAGCCCGCCCGAGCCCGAAACATTTTTGAACTGAGTTCGCCCGAGCCCGAAAAATTTTGTGTGATCAGAGCCCGATCCCGCCCGAGCCCGATATTGAAAGTGGTACGCTATGCAACGCATACACAATAGTAAAATTAAATACCGTTTTCATTTTCAAATTAATTTCTTATTATCAATCCTCAATTTAAATAACTATAACAATTTATAATGTCTGCGTGTCTCTGTATGCATGTGTATATTTATATAATATATATTTATAGTGCAGCCCATTGTTTATAACGCGCCTATCGGGGGATAAAAAATTTATCCGAATGAGTGATATAATGAGGCCCAATATAACGAAGGAGGAAGAATTACTGTATAACACTATGACATAATATGCATCCCGTTGAAAAAAAAGTTCTATTTAGAAAAAGGAAAGTCAAAGCAACTAAGGTTTGCAAGATTATTTTGTGATTTATAACCTATCATGATTATTATGGCATTACTAAAGGTGCTCTCAAAATGAATATATATTTTTTTTTACATTTTCCAGTTTGTGAAGTATAAAATAAACGGAAATTTTAGCTTGAATCTGAGCCCGCCCGGAGCCCGAAGACTTGCGTAAGATTTGAGCCCGATCGGGCTCGGGCTCGGGCTTACGGGCTCGGGCTGAGCCCGTCTCATCTCTAGTAGGTGTGTCATCAAAAGAGAAAAAAAAAAAGTCGAACGGTTTCTCCCCTGGGGGGAGGGGGAGCAGGGGTGAAAAACATGTTTACGAGCTTAACCCAGCTCCAAATTACTTCACTGTGAAGAAATAGTACATGGAGAGACTAGACTCGAATATTAAAAAATCATTTTCTGTGATTTTGGAATTTTCAGTTTTAAAGGGGGGAGGGGGAGAAAATTGGAAAAGTACATTTGGGGGGAAAAGGGAGGAAATTAGTTAGAGAGGGAAATCCGTTCTAGACCCACACATGTAGCACCTCATTTTAAAGGTCTTGAAATTTCATGTTTATTGGGAATGTTTGTATACAATATAGAGCGCCACCTGGTGGTAAAAAACGGAACTAGGTGATATTGTAGTAGGATCATATTACACCTTATTTTAAAGGTCTTGATATATTCTGACCGTTGGTGATGTTTGTACAGAACACACTGTGTCCCCTGGCGGTGGAAAAGGATTTTGCAGTTGACACCACCATGTGACACCTTATTTGAAAGGTCTTGGAAGTTCAACGCGATTGGTGATGAAGTCTTGAAATTTCATGTTGATTGGGGATGTTTGTATACAATATAGTGCGCCACCTTGTGGCGAAAAATGAAATTAGGTGATTTTGTAGTAGATCCTATCATGTTACACCTTATTTTTAAAGTCTTGGTATTTCCTGACCGTTGGTGATGTTCATACAGAACACACTGTGCTTCCTGGCGGTGGAAGTGCAACTAAAGGATTTCGCAGTTGACACCACCATGTGACACCTTTTTCGAAAGGTCTTGGAAATTCAAAGCGATTGGTGATGTTCGTATACAACATACTGCGCCCCGTGATGGAGGAAGCGTGCGTAGCATGCCTGCTATACGGTGCCGCAGTCACAAGCAGCGGAAACACGAGTCAGAGGTTCGTTCGGTTCAAGGTTAATTTTTGAAATTTTTTTCATGCTGTTAGCGGCCCGCATATATGCTGCCTCAGGCACCGGGGTCACGAGTCCGAGTTCCGCTTGGTTTGAGGTAATTATTTTGTTGTTACAGATGATTATTTTATTCGCGATGCTTTCATTTGAAAATAGAAATTAAAAAAAAATAGAGTTAAAGATATAAAATCATACAAATTTAAGGTTCATTTAAGGTTATTATCATGGGCCCGGGCAACACCGGTCGGGTTGGTTCGGTTCCAGGTTAATTGTTGGGAATTTTTTCATGTTATTAGCGGCCCATGTATGCGCTGCCGCAGGCACCGAGGTCACAAGGCAGAGTTTCGTTCGGTTCGAGGTAAGTTTTTTGTTACAGCTGATTATTTTTTCGTGATGCTTTCACTTAAAAACAGAAATTAAAACAAAATCGAGTTAAAAATATAAAATCACACAATTTTAAGATTCATTTAAGGTATCATGGACCCGGGCAACACCAGGCGGGTTCGTTCGGTTCCAGGTTAATTTTGGGGGATTTTTTTATGTTATTAGCGGCCGAGGTATGCGCTGCAGCAGGCACCGGGGTCACAAGGCATAGTTTCATTCGGTTCGAGGTAATTTGTTTTTGTTACAGATGATTATTTTTTTCGCGATGCTTTTATTTAAAAATAGAAATTCAAACAAAATCGAGTTAAAGATATAAAATCATACAAATTTAAGGTTCATTTAAGGTTATTATCATGGGCCCGGGCAACGCGAGTCAGCTAGCATGTAGTCTTAGTATTAAACGAAATAGAAAATAAAAGATAGCAACTCTTTATGTGGAATTATTTTGAGGTCACATTAATAGTACTTTGTAGAAAGTGATATCATATATGGTATTTCTATTTATAAACATTTTTCCGAATTTCTTTTTTTAAGTGAAATGTCGTAAATTATATTAATTGTTTTAACTTGAAATATATTTATATAATGATGCGATGATTTTTGAAACATTATGGTCAATAAAGTGACCGTCGAATTCGATGGGTTCCAGCTAGTGAAAAATAATTTAACACCTAAAAATATATATATATATAAAATTTAAAAAATAACATTAATAATAGATTAAAAAAGTATTAGATATGTAATGCATAACTTTAGTAGCAAATCCCCCCCCCACACACACACAAAAAAAAAAAAAAAAAAAAAAAAAAATTCCCTTGTCGCAAATGTCTATGTTTTAGAATTTCCCAACTCTGTAGCCCCTCAGAATATATTTAACGGTTAAAATAATCTCCCCTTCCCCTCCTAAAAATCAAATTTATAAACATAAAATCACCGAAAAATGATAAAAATAGGGGGCCGTTTCTAAAAAACAGTGGGTGATAGGGCAAAATGAACGTCATATTCGGATTGAAGAGGTCATTTTACATAAGAATACGCTGAAATGGTGTCAGAAGCAATTTTCATGCCGAGTAGTGTAATCGATTATGTGATATTGGTTTCTGAATTTAAATGTACATTTATGAATTATTATTATTTTTTTTTTACAGTATAGAGTTATATGCTTTGAATGATTTATATTTATAATGCATTATGTTATAGAAATTCATTATAAATATATGGATACGAGTTTTTTTATAGTATAGATATAGATATATAAATATGCAAACATTTTGTATATTTGTATGCATATATGTATGCATATTTAAACTTATTTATGTATGTTGTATGCAAACTTATGT
Organism: Salticus scenicus; assembly: GCA_963930645.1. NCBI lineage: Eukaryota > Metazoa > Arthropoda > Arachnida > Araneae > Salticidae > Salticus > Salticus scenicus. Next base: position 371,125,464 of record OZ005649.1, on the reverse strand, counting down.
TATGTATGTATGTTTTGCACATAAAAATTACGCGAATTGCACACTGTACTTGCACGATACATCTTTTAACTTTCAATGTATTTCACATCCTTCGTGACATCTTAAAAAAAACACTGAAGATTGAACAGTGACTGTTATTGTATTAGGTCGTTGCAAAAGTTCGTGCGGACGCGAATCATTTTATTGCCTCCAAAGACGAGAGCTTCTGTCGCCGTGGTATACATTTGTTACCCGAAAAATGGGCAGAGGTTGTAGAAAGTAATGGAGAGTATTTTGATTAAAAATTCTCATTTGGTTTGATGTATTTTCATGAAATGAAGCAATAAAAAACCGCACGAATTTATGCAAAGACCTAATAGTATGTTGCCTAAAAACAGCAATCTTACAAATGTATATTTTGTTTTGGCTATGTAGTAAAGAGTCTCCGTAAAGCGTCTAGCTTTATTTCTAAAGATGACGCATTTAAAAAATGACTTTAATGCACCCCTGTATATCGTCTGAACTCTATATAAGCACGATATAGTGTATTAAAAAAATCCTTACAACACTAAAAATTTACATGGAACAATTCCCTCTTATATCTCCTAATAAAACAAAACAGTTTCAAGGGTCCCTGTAAACCAATTAGTAACACTAATCATATCTTATGGTATAGAAAAAGTGGTTCTTGCAAATTTGCTGCACTATTTATACCATTTTCAATAAGATAACATGCCATAGTGAACTTTAATAATATAAATTAATTTCAAAGTAAAATAATCTGGTGTATCACTCACACGGCTTTCTCTTACCCTGAAATTTACTACTATAAATACAGATCGGAGATTAAGGGGTAAGATAACGAGTTACTTACTGATACTGTTATGCAAACCTATGTTAAAACAATTCAAATTAGGCTTCGGAGCAACTTTTTTTGATAAGTAATTCTGTGTGATTTGTTATTAAATTCAAAAGTTCATTTAAAATTATTGAGACAACTTTCACACCAACATTCCTTGAAACTTATCAATCTTGATCAAACTTTACTAGTAACAAACACACTAACTTCAAAATATAACATTTGAATCGCCTGAAATTATTTGTTTTTAATTTATTCTAACAGACACGGGCAAAGGTCAAACGTTAAAAACTTGACTTCGGTATTCAGGAACCCTTAAAACGTCTAAATATACAAAAAACCAAGCGATGAATATTTAGCTTAAAAAATACAATATTTACTATAGGCTATGAGGAATTAATTTCAATTCCTGAGCAGCTTTCCTGGACATGGTAAAATATTGCAGTAAAGCACTTCTACTAACAATAAAAAACAATTTTATGGCTTAAATATTGGGAGCCCAGTATATCTTCTTAAAGTTATGCACACATCACATGGAGGACATAAATATAATCCTACATTAATAACACACGGCACAACCTGAAGTACATTTCCATCAATTTTCAAGTATTGTCGTACTATAATCTACTTCTTTCGTGTAGCCTTGTAATTGAATAGTGAATAATTTTTATACCATATTCTACACGAAACATGTTTTTACTTATATAAAATACTAGCAGGCTTTGCCCGCTTCGCTGGACGTTAAACTTAAATGATTTGTCAAAATGCTATATCTTTATTAATAACCTAAGTTCTCGCTGTGAGTGGTAGAGGTTTTCTCGCTCGCAAAGTGAGGAGTCTGGGTCTCCACTGTCTTCGGCACAACTTACCCACTTCTTACTTCCCCACCCTCAGCGGGTGAGTTCGAAGTTTTGCAAAATCCCACTAATGTACATAATGCGTGCACTTAATCAATATCCACACACCAAAATTCGCCATTCTAAGATAATTCAAAGCTAATTCAAACGGAAAAACATGTTTTTACACATGTTTATTGCCATCCGACTCCGAAAAGGGGGGGGGGGGATTTCGAATTTCGTGAAATGCAGTTACAATAAGTGCCGGATGCATACAAACAATTTACGCACCAAATTTCGTGACCACAGAAGTCTTTAATAGACAGTATTATAAATAAAAAAAAATAAATAAAAAATAAAAATTATACAGACACGACATTATTTCATTATTTAAAACATGAAAATCTGACATTGACAGATTTTAATTTAGTGCCAGAGGCCTACAGATATTGTACAGCTGCAGATATTGTAACAAATAACGTTGGAAATCCAAACTGTCTTATAGCCGCAAAACAACGTTTTTTCTCTTTTTCCAAATGAGGGGGGGGGGGGGTGCCTTGGGGGGACTCATGTCAAAGGTGTGCCTTGCGGGGGGAACTCATGTCAAAGTTGTACCTTGTGGGGGACTCATGTCAAAGTTGGGCCTTGGGGGGACTCATGTCAAAGTTGGGCCTGGGGGGGAACTCATGTCAAAGTTGGGCCTTGGGGGGACTCATGTCAAAGTTGTACCTTGGGGGGACTCATGTCAAAGTTGGGCCTTGGGGGGACTCATGTCAAAGTTGGGCCTGGGGGGGACTCATGTCAAAGTTGGGCCTTCGGGGGACTCATGTCAAAGTTGTACCTTGGGGGGGACTCATGTCAAAGTTGGGCCTGGGGGGACTCATGTCAAAGTTGGGCCTGGGGGGGGACTCATGTCAAAGTTGTGCCTGGGGGGGGACTCATGTCAAAGTTGGGCCTTGGAGGGGACTTCATTCAATAAATCCCCATTCAATAAACCGACTGAAATAGGCCCTTAGCACTATTAAGAGTGTATTATAAAAATTCGACAACGCTGTACCGACTGAAATAGGGGTACCTTGGGGGGGGGGACTCATGTTAAAGTTGTGCCTTGGCGGGACTTCATTCAATAAATCCCCATTCAATAAACCGACTGAAATAGGCCCTTAGCACTATTAAGAGTGTATTATAAAAATTCGACAACGCTGTACCGACTGAAATAGGGGTACCTTGGGGGGAGTCATGTCAAAGTTGGGCCTGGGGGGGGGACTCATGTCAAAGTTGTGCCTTGGGGGGCCTTCATTCAATAAATCCCCATTCAATAAACCGACTGAAATAGGCCTCTAGCACTAATTAAGAGTGACCTATAAAAATTCGACAACTGTACCGACTGAAATAGGCCTCTAGCACTAATAAATACAAAAAGCACAGCTTAAGTATCGGAACCCTTTGGTGACTTTAACTATTTTAAGCCATTTTTGCGATGAACTGAATTGGCTATCTCAATTGTGCAATTAAAGATCTTGGCGAGAAACGTCCGAGCTACTTCGGTGCCCAATTTCAAATTTTGCCAAAGGGATCCAATACTAAAGCTGTTCCATATCGAATCTGGGTTGAAAACGGAAAAAGGGTAAAATAAATTAGAAATATCAGACCTATATTTATAAATTTGATACCGAATGAAAGGGGCGATTTTGCTGAATCGAGGGGTTCAAACAGTTTTTCGATGCGACAATTAGATTTTTAAAAAATAACTAAAGTATGAAATTTAAGTGGCAACGTAAAAACGGATAAAGGGAAAAATAAATTAGAAATATCGGACCTATCATTACAAATTCAGTACCAAATGAAAGAGGTGATTTTTCTGAATCCTGGGGTGTAAACAGTTTTTCGATACGACAATTAGATTTTTTAAAATTAACTAAAGTATGAAACTTAGATGGCAACACTTCATTTCAATCTTTTCATAATTTGTAGTGAAAATCACGCGAATACAAAAGTCTTTAACTTAAAAATTTATTTTTATATTTCATTTTTTCATTCAAAGCATTTTAGTGAAAAGATATTTATGGCGCATGCGCAGGCGTTTTTTACCCACAATTTAAACACTAATTATAATTTTGAAAATTTCTATATATATAATTTCAAGTTGGGTGAAGACCTAAGTTTCTGCCAAGCGCCGTTGAATTCCGTCCAGCCATTCTCGAGTGATGCCCGGACAAACGTGTTTTAGTCTTTTACCCCCTAGGGGGGAACGGGGTAGAATTTCTGAAAAGTTGATAGATATAATTTCAAGTTGGGTGAAGACCTAAGTTTCTGCCAAGCGCCGTTGAATTCCGTCCAGCCGTTCTCAAGTGATGCCCGGACAAACGTGTTTTAGTCTTTTACCCCCTAGGGGGGAACGGGGGGGGGGAATTTCTGAAAAGTTGATAGATATAATTTTAAGTTGGGTGAAGACCTAAATTCCTGCCCAGCGTCGTTGAATTCCGTCCAGCCGTTCTCGAGTGATGCCCGGACAAAAAAAGCGACATTCGGACACGATGACATACACACAGACACACACACACACACACACAGGCAAAATTTTCTGAAGTCATTTTCGGCTTTCATGGGGTGTAAAACGTGAAGATATCGCAAAATTTTTCGATTCCGACAAATTTACAGACAAAACTCTGATTTTATTAATATAGATATATTCGTTTCATTTGATTTAGTGCAGTCTATAGATGTTAAACTCTACTTACCTGTAATTTTCCCCATAGGCGTAATGTATTTAAAATCTTTTGGGTGTCCCTGTACATGAACCATTTTCTTGATCTCAACAAAATGTTTAGTGTAACATCCCTATATTATGCACATTTAGAATACCAAGTTTGGACTTTCTGCTATAATTTGTTTTTGAGATATGCTGATAACAGACAGACACACACACAGACCAACTGATAAGAATATGATTTTTGGATTCAGGGGACCTCAGACCAATTTGACCAAAAAACAATACTTTCTATACCTTATGGGTAAGAGAAAGTAAAAACTAGACGTTATTATCAGTCAATCTGAACGTGTCAATTCAAATCACGATGATTCCAAGCTAATTTGCCGGGAGTGGCGTTTCCCCCCCCCCTTTTTTTTCTGACTGTACATACATTTCTTTCATACATCCTATGATGTATGTCCTGTACGTACATGGTATGTGTACAATAATACAGAATGGCTTTATATTTATATACACAAATACACACACACACACACACACACACACACATATATATATATATATATTATACACTGCTCGACATTGAAAATGCAACACCAAGAAGGAATGATAATAACGGAATGAAATTTGTTGGACACATACATTATAGTGGGAAGAACAATTGATTAAAATTTCAGGAAATTTGGAGTAATATGTACTGAGAAAACAGTACATAAAGCAGCGACCTCTGTGAGCAATAACAGCACATATCTGCATAGGCATTGAATCGAACAGCGATTGGATGACATGTACGGGTAGAGCTTCATGAAGTTTTAACACGATGCTACAATTCATCGATTGAAGTCACTGGTCAATGGTGGGGGGGGGGGGGACAGTCGCTTTTCAATGATTAAACAGTCATTTTCATTGGTGCGAGATCAAGAGAACGCGCTGGCCAGAGCAACAGTCGAACACATTCGGCATCAATGAAGGTCCAGACAATATGGACAACTTGCGGTCGTGCATTGTCCTGCTTAAATGTTGCGCTTCGGAGCTCTTGAACATGGGGCAGAGCTATGGGCCTTAACTCGTCAGAAATGTAATGGCTGGTATTCAGAGTGGCGGAAAATTCATTCCCGGGAATGAAAATAAGAGGTGACCGGGACGTGTATCCAATGGTACAACATACCATCAATCCAGGTGGTGACTCAGTATGCGGCTACCAAAATTCTGATTACCCTCAAAACTGCATCACTGATATGGGCGCCATTAATGTGTGATCAACGATGAACCTGGACGCAGGAATGGCGTGAAATCATTTTTCAGACAAATCACAATCCTGTTTACAGCATCAAGATTGCCTTATCCATATTTAACGGCATTATAAATAATGCACATTGCCAGCTGGGATTCGACATCATCATACTGTCCATCATTTGCAGTGTTGTTATGGGTTCCCATCAGGGTTGGCCGGATTTATCCACTCCAAAAAAATCCGGATGTTTTTTTTTGGATAAATCCACTTAAAAAAATCCGGAGATTTTTGGAGAAAATATAAATATATAAGTAACTGATAAATAAGACGAAAAAAGTTCATTTAAATTGAATCTGAACTTTTTTTTAAAATAGAAAGCTGGAAAAGAATATGAACCATTATGGTATACAGTATAATATTAATTCAGCATACAAAGACAAGCAAATTTTATGACTTAATTTATTTATGAAAATGAAATCATTTGAATTTGTAATTTTGTTGAATAAGGAAAAAAAAAAAAAAAAAAAAAAAAGCATTTTTTTTTAATAACGTTAAAGAAACAGTTGCCTTAAACAAATAGATGATTACAAAGCGTAATGTTTAAAAATGAACATAAACGAATTTCAATACATAGTATAAGATAAGAATCTATAATTAATTCAATCTTAAAAACAGTATTTTTGTTTTTTGATTGCTGCTGCATAATTGCTTATAAATGAACAGTTTTTAATGAAAAAAGGAAATACAGTGCGTTGCATGAATATAAACGCACCTTTTCCAATAACCAGAAATAGAATTTTTTAAATTTTAAAAGATAGAATGTGACTTACAGTTATTGCATATGACTAACAATTGAATAAGGTCATTTGAGCACGTATGTTCAGGCTCATACAGTCTTAAGTAAATGAGTGTTTAAGCATTTTCTTATTTTTCACTGTTTTTCGTTTGTTGCGCGAAATTAAACGCACTCTGTATTTTGCGTTTAAAATTTAACAGAGCCACCGGAATTAAATTAAACACAGATAGCCGTGTTGCTAAAGTTCTATAAAAACAGTTTTAATGATTGAGTGCAAAATTTACGTAGTTTGGCCAGGATGGCAAGAAGGAAAACTCTGACAGTAGACGAGAGGATAAAAATCGACTTTATGCGTGGTAAAGGCTTAAGCAATCATGAAATTGGGCGTCAAATCGGAAGGAGTGAGAGTGTTGTGCGAAATTATGTAAAGAAAGGAGAAAATTATGGGAAAAAAGCATATAAGAAGCGAACAGGAAAGCTCACCAGTTACGACAAACGTCGAATATGCAACGCCGCAAAGAATAAGAATATTTCCTTTGCGAAGATAAAGAATGAATAAAAGCTGGTGTTCATCGAACAATCATATAGAGAACTATCAAAGCTGTAACATTCATTAAATTTAAGAAAAAGAAGGTGAAACCACCCCTCACTCAAAAACACAAAGATATGCGGTTGGAATGGGCAAGAAAATGGATTCTAGATCGACTAAATTGGGAAAAAGTCATCTTCTCAGATGAAAAAAAGTTTAATCTCGATGGCCCGGACGGATTTCATAGCTACAGGCATGATTTGAAAACCGGAGAAATGTACTGTTTAAAACGTCAATCTGGAGGCGGGTCAGTCATGGTGTGGGCAGCCATAGGTTTTTAAGTAACTTTCGAATTAGCGTTCGTGGAGAACACTATGAACTTTGAAGATTATGTCCAGATGCTCACAAGGAACATCCACCGTCTAGCAGTCAAGAAAGCTGGAAGAAATTATATTTTTCGGCAAGATTGTGCATCTGTTCATACAGCACATATCGTGAAAAAAATGGTTCGGTGACAATAAAATTAAAGTTCTGGATTGGCCCTCAAAAAGCCCGATTTAAACATAATGGAGAACGTATGGTGCATTCTGGTTCGCCGTGTTTACCTAAACGGTAGGAAGTTTAACCCGAAAGATGAACTAAAATCGGCCATTCTATTGCAGCTAGAAGACAATCAGCTTGGATGACCTCATGCCACTATACAATGCCAAGGCGTTTGCTGGCTGTTCTAGAAGCCCATGGTGGCTTTACAAAGTATTGGATATAGTATTTGTTACTCAGTTATTTATTATTTGCATGTGCGTTTAAATTCATGCAACATGTATTTTTGTCATAAATTCAATAAAATTATTTTCTAAAAAATCATATTGGTCTTTCATTGTTTTGACTCGTATTTTCATTTCTTGAATCATACACATACAGTTTGCATCAAGTGTCACCTATTCATATTTTTTTATTACACTTCTATACCATTCTACTGCTTAAAGCTAAGGTGCGTTATATTTCATGCAACGCACTGTACAAAAAAATGTCACCAATCGTTTGGTTCTGTTCTATAGTGTCGATATATTTTAACCAGCTTCTCTGCTTTGTCACTTCCTAAACGATTTCTTACTTTACTCCAAACAAAACCATAAGTGGAAAAGATTCTTTCAATTGATGCATAACTGGGTGGACAGCTATGTAGTTTTATAAAAAAGTCACAAAATTCTTCAGCTTCAGGTACAGTAATGATGCTTTTTTTAATTGATTTTGACTTAATGAGATGCCACCACTTTTTTGCAGAAAAGTTTTCAATAACTGAATTTGAAAATATAGTGGCTGAAAAAAAATCACTGTCCTTTAGTTTCAGTTTTAAAACATAAAGTAGAAAATTTTTACCTGTATGAATGCTACATGCGAAGATGGGGTCATTGCTTATGTTTGACCAGCCATCTAATATTAGCGTTAGACATGTTTCGATTGGAATTTCTGATTTTAATTTGTTCTCAAGTTCATCATATGCATCACACAACAATTTTTCAGACAACTGTTTTCTGCTTGGTGGAATGTATCCTGGCCTTAACTCTTGAATCATATTTTTAAATTCTACGTTATCTGCAACATTAAATGCAATACTATTTGCATAAAAGAAATTGGCAATCTTTTTATCAAGCATTGACTTTTGAATTGCAGTAGTTTTGATTCCATATGATAAAATTGATGCTTGATCTCTAGTTTTTGAAGTAGAGGGAAATATTTGTTGCTTAGGAGAAACCTGTTCACATGTACTTGTAGACGTATTTGGTGAAGAAATATCAGCATTAGGATTAGCTTTAGTTATTTTTAATGGAGGTTCCCATTCATTGCAGTCAAGCTGAAGAGTATTTTCATCACTCAAATGAGAAGAATCCAATTTAATTCTTTTGCATTTTTCTAGATGTTGTTTTATCCTTTCTATCCTTTTGCTGATAGTAATACCACAATATATGCATTTCACTTTAGTTCCAGAATCAATAACCTCACCCCACTCTGGTGCTGGCTTTCTTCCACTTCCAAATGGCATAGTGATCCAATACCTTTTTAAGAGCAAAATTCTTCTTATTTCTCCGACCTTAACACATGCTTTGGAAATTCAAGCAAAAATTTGTAAGATTAGTATTGAGGAAAAATATTCTATTTCCACTATTAATATAATGGCATATTTGACTATATAAAACTAAATAACATTTTTGACTATGGCAAACTATTACCTATTTCACTGCAACTCATTCCCAGAGTGCACTGAGACTGACCACAAGTGTGAAGCTGATAATAGCATTAGCACTAGCACCTGCCTTTTTCTGCCAATCATGTTAAAGAACCACTTTTAAAACAGGTTTGCAAAGGCTGGTTGGTTGAATTAACGTTGCGCATTGGGCTATGGTTTGCAAAGGAATGATGGTAGAAGAATGCAGGTGGCAGTTTAAGTAAGTAGATGCACCTGCCAATACAGGTGGTGCACGATGGGAAAAAATAAAAGAAAAAACTGCTGGGTGTTAGTGTTGTATTACAGAATGAATGGAGACGTAGAAAAAATATTTGATTTATAATTGAAAGAAACATAAATTTCTATTAGCAAAGCTTATGGAAATAACTAGTTACACATTTAATTAAGGCAAAAAATTACTTGCATTTATGTAAGATGATCTCCAAAGAATAAAAAATTTTATATTTTTTTAATTCATTGGATGAAATAACAATAACTATTTGTTTCATTTTATCAATTTATTTGACTTATTTTTTCTTCCTAACTCTGTTTAAAAATTCACACAATATAAATATTTTTACATTAAATAGGAGATAGGATCCTAGGAAAAAATCCTGCATATACCTCTGAACATAATCTAAAATAATTTTGATATCTAAAAATAACAAATATTAAATTTTATCAGCAATTAATAAAAAGTCCAAAAATCTCCAAAAACCTCCAAAAATCTCCGGTTAAAACCAATAAAATCCACCGGATAGGATTTTTTTTTATTTTCTCCGGATTTAATTACAACCCTGGTTGGATACACGTCTCGATTACTTCATGTTCGTATTCCTGGCACTCTGAACAGCGGCCATTAAATTTCTGATGAGTTAAGGCCCGCCCCTCTGTCCTATATTCGAAGCCTCCGTAGCGCAAAATTTAAACAAGATAATGCACGACCGCAAGTTGTTTGTATTGTCCGGACCTTCTTTGATACAGAATGTGTTCGACTGTTGCTCTGGCCAGCGCGTTCTCCTGATCTCGCAGCAATGAAAATGACTGTTTAATCATTGAAAAGCGACTGGGCCCCCACCACTCACCAGTAACTTCGATCGATGAATTGTGGCATCGTGTTGAAGCTTCATGAAGTGCTCTACTCGTACATGTCATCCAATCGCTGTTCGATTCAATGCCTAGGCAGATATGTGCTGTTATTTCTCACAGATGTCGCTGCTTTATGTACTGTTTTCTCAGTACATATTACTCCAAATTTCCTGAAATTTTAATCAATTGTTCTTCCTACTATAATGTATGTGTCCAACAAATTTCATTCTGTTATTATCATTCCTTCTTGGTGTTGCATTTTCAATGTCGAGCAGTGTATTATAATCCTTTTGATAGTTATATATATGAATCGAAAATGAGGAGCGTTTCATAATCAGAATTTCTAATAATGGTTTTTATGTATGCTTTTGAAAGATATGCAAGTATTCTACCGCTGTTACATTATACTTACAGATGTTAAAATCACAAATTTTGTTGATATACAGCTAAGTCCAGAAGCACAAGAGCACATATAATATGAATTTCCAGTCATTTTTTTCAACATTTCTTGTCCTGGCATACACATATCACCTAAAAAATGAAATACAGTACTTATTTCCATACAGTTATAGTGCATGAATAAGTTATATTTCCAATATTAATCTTTTAAACACCAAGACACAGTTTTGTATGTTATTTAATCTTCCAATTGAAATACGATGTTACGATTTCAAAAGTTTGAAAAAAAATTAGCACTTTAAATGTGTTAAGAATTGGATGTGTTGTAAAATAATCAATTTTAAATGTTTACCGAAAAATATGACTACAAGCAGCTTCACCAAATAGTACGGTCTTGGTAATAGAAAAAGGGCAATCAGCACATGGCAAAGACTGGGAAAAGAAAATTTTGACAAATTAAGTGGGGTGACAATAATGATTTACTAATATATATCGCGAATTATCCACTGATGAATTAATTCATACGATGTGTCAAACCCATCATAATGATGAATGTTATAGCGATTACGAACAGATTCGTTCACTACAAAAAATTTTTATGAAGATCTTCAATCGGCTAAAAAATCAGAAATTGATATCGGTCCGAACATTCAGTGAGCGTTAAAACTTCAACAAGATTTAAAGAAGAAACGTTGTTATCGATAAATTGGTGAAAACTTTGCAAAAGAAATATTTGCAAACAAATCACCTGAAAAAATTAAAATTAATCTTAATAAAGAAATCAAAATCTAACTTCCGAGAATATCTCCCCGAGGAAGATGATAAATTTGTGCCGATTAAAAGGGTTAAAAAATTCATAGTTTTGAGTAGCAACAGTAGCTTCAAAAGAATTTACCACCTTTCCTCTCTGAAATTTTAATGTTATTTTTCGTTAAGATTTGTGAAAAAAAATACAGTCGGCTGCAAAATTATTCGAACACTAGCCAATAATTCCTATATTTAAAAAGTACACTTAAGACTGTTTTGCCAAGTAAATCCTTGTCGAATCATGTTCTTAGACTGATTAAGAACATGACTCGACAAGGATTTATTTAACAAAACTGCATTAAGTGTACTTTTTTTTGGCAAGGATTATTGCTAGTGCTCGAATAATTTTGCAGCCGACTGTATATATATATTATTTCGAATTGTCAAGTCATTTTGTCCAATATTTTGTTTTCCTTTAAGCTGAAAAACTCTGTTTATGCAATTTTTAATCGCTTAAAAGGATGGATGGCTGGATGGTTGGATTTTTACGTCGCACTAGTGCTGCGCAGATGGGCAATTGGCGACGGTCCGGAACAGAACCCTAGAGGTGGTCCAGAGACATGCCATCACAATTTTGATCCTCCACGGAAGGGATGGCTCTCCCGCTTCGGTGACCTCCAGAGGTATAATTTTTGATGGGAACATGGAGGACACTGCGGTCACGACAGATTTTACGTGCATCAGCCACCATTAATGTACACGACGGTCTTTGGCCGGCTCGAGTACCGAACCCACAATCTTCCAATTACGAGACCGGCGCTCTACCGACTGGGCTACGGCGGCCCAATCGCTTAAAAGGAACCCACCAAGAAAGGATACTGCACGTAAATGAAAAGACTGGTGCATATACAATTATGGTGACCCTATTAGGATATCTTTATAATAAAATACTATCTATATAATATTTATCTTACGTGGACCAGTTACAATTATTTTTTGTCGAAACGATACGATAGTGGTGTAATTAATAAAATACGCTAGGATAAAAAAAAATATTTAAATGAACAATATTTTTAAGCTCGCAGACTCAGCTCAATGAACTATTTAGAAAAAATGACGACATTTGTCTGATTACATTATTTTACGGAAAAATGTGTTTTTAAAAGTTGTTTCTTCAGAATTTTTGCAAGCGTCATTTTAAACCTAGCAATACTTTAAAGATATATACAAAATATGAATTATTATTATAAATTGATTAAAAAGTACAATCATAAAAAATATGATCAAAATAGGAATTAGTTTAAAAATATATATATAAATATATAATTAAAAGTCATCTCCAACATAGCTACAAAAATTTAAAAAGCGTCGTAAGAGTCCTATACTAAAACTGTATGTACTACCTGTGGAAGTATGAAACTAAGTCTTGAATCATAAATTTTATTTTGAAACCTTTCTTTGAATGATTTCGGTTTCACTATTGTACAATATTGATTTGTTCTAATAATAATTTGGCTTCTGGTAAATTGAAATTTTAATTAGGAGGTGAAATTGGTATAATAATTATGAATTTTAAATTTTAAAGGTAAATAAGAAAATAAATAAAGTGCGAGAATTTCGCACGGGTTTGCTAGTTAAGAATATTACAATTACGTAATTACAGAGGTACATTTAAGAGATATAAGTTAATGATGATTAAAAACATAATAATTAGGATAAATAGTTTCCCTACAAACATTTTTTTTAAACTTAGAAAAATAATTTCAAAAAAATGACTGTTCTCTAATTTCCAGGATATATAGTCACCAAATATATATTAAAAATTTATTATCACGATAACTTCTAAAATATTGAAACAGTTTCAGCCAAATTGTGTAGTGGAGTTATCTTACAAATATTTTGAATAAATTAACTTCATTATCTTGTCTCCAAGTGCTGGCCACTTGAAAATTTCAAATTCGCATAAAAAAAGTATTTATGAACAAAACTGAATAAAACTCGGTATGTTTATATCATTATCTTACCTAGTTTTAGTATAATCATATTGACGGCTTTTCATCTTGTTTAAAATAGCTGCTCTACGTAAAAAGATTATTAAAAAAAAAAAAAAAAAAAAATCAAATCAAATCAAAAATCAACAAATTCTTCGAATTGAGAAGGAAGATTTTTTTTTTTTTTTTTTTTTTTTTTTTTAACTTTCTTGTATATTCATAAAAAGAGAAGAGTGTTTTAGATTTGGGGGGGGGGGGGGGTGAAATGACTTGAGCCTTTCTGTATGAGTGTTTCTGGCAGCTCTAGATCAATAATTAAAGCACAGAATTTTATGAAATTTTATAATTAGTTGCATCGTGGCGTAAATTGGTGTCGGTGTCTATGAAGTTTTAATGCATATTATTCAATAAGTGACGCCGTCGTTTCTTTTTTTTTTTTAAATACAATTTTTAATATGGCAGCACAAATCGAAATTTTTATATAAATGTACGCAATGAAAACTATTTTTAATCAATTGTTGTAAAATTAAAAATTTTATTTATGAACATTTACTAGTAATTTTATTATTTACAATATTTATAATTTTATTTTATTAGTTTTATTATTTACTAGTAAACTAGGATAAAAAAAAAAAGAAATATATATATGTATACAGTACCCGCCGCTTATTACAATCACATTTGTCCTCAGCCAAAGTGATTTTATTAAGCGGCTGATTTTAATATCCGACGAACGTTCCTGCACACAGGAAAAAAGTATTACTTTTATGAATTTGGAAAAAAATTTCATAAGATAACGAATAATGGAACTAATAAATAATATTAATTAATTTTTGAAAAATAATTGATTAATTGTTCCTTCAATATAATAACTTAAATACATTCCAAGCTCTGATGCGCTTTTCTTTGAGAAAAATCATCATTACTTTGTCGAAAGTTCACGTTTTCTTTTAAATTTAAGATTCTTACGCTTAAACTTCTTGCTTCTTAGTTGTTTCAAAATAAGAATTAGAAATTGTCTTTTTATAATTAAAACTACAATAAATCGAATCAAATCAAATTTCTAACTCATTGCTGCGCTTTGAAGAATACGTTCTTTGAAATTGTTACTGAGACAAGTGATAGGGCGTGTTTAATTTGCAACTATGCTGCAAATGTAAAATTTTCGACAAAGATGTAAACTGGAGATTGCTGTATTTAATTTTTTTTATAAAAAAAAAAAAAAAAAAAAAAAGAAAAACCAGCGTAAATAAAAAAAATTGTTTAGAGTGCATAAATGACATTTTTTACGGCTGAAGAGATACTTTTGAGTTTATTAACCGGCGATGTTGATTTTATTAAGCGGCGGTTTAAAATTAGTTTGCATTGATTTGATTCCGATCCACGCATTTTGATCATATTAAGCGGCTGATTTTATTAACCAGTGATTTTAATAGGCGGCGGTTACTGTATATATATATATATATATATATATATATATATATATATATATATGTAAACACAGCTTTCTCCCTCTTGTGTCGAAGTACTCTAGTCGGATGTGTAAACTTTCAATATCAATGTTTTTCAAAATAATTAATTAGTATATTTAAAACGAGTCACGTGAGTTGTATTCGTAAATGGATAGTACATGTTTTATTTTGACTACATTATGTGTACTTATTGTAATGTGGCAAGAGTTTTAAAGACTTGTGAGCTTTACACATGTACAATTTGTTTACTTCGTACAATTTGTTTTATTTCTGTGCTTTTGGTTCATATAAAAAAAATATATATATATATATAAATCGAAGAATTTAATACCTTTATGAAATTTAGTAATCAATAGATACATGATAAAACCAACAACACACACTTAAAAGTGATTTCAATTCAATTTAAATGTGATCACGTATTTTTTATAATTTAATTACAGTACCAATTAATAGTTAAAGTATTTTAAATTACTTACGCTGCAGTGAACAACTAGGACAAAAACACAATGAGTAACATTGAGAGATTATTTTTGCGATTTTTATGAAAGTTATCATACTTAAACCAATGAACATTATGAAAAAAAGATAACAGGAAATGAGAAAAGGATTAAAAATATTAAAAAAGGATAACTGGATATGAGAATTGGAATAAGAAATGCTCAAAAATCGAAGTGTTCACGCTTCAGGAAAACTTGCACTTCTACGAGCAAAGGGATCGCAAGATTTCGGAAAGCTGTATAGCTAATTCAAGTCAAAAATACAGTTCAAGTTTCCATCTTGCGACAAAACCAGATTAAAAAAGGAAGGAGATAAATCACCATCACAAATCTGTAGTGAAACAATTTCAAAATAAAAAAAAATAATAAAAATAAAATAATTTTAATTAATAGCCACATAAATTGAGAGAGTAATATTTTACAAGTTGCTATCAGAACAATTCAAATCAGTAAAATGATAAACGATTAATCGATAAAGGTACAACAAATGAGCAATTTTATTAAATTCATTAAATGACTGTTCTTAATTTTAAAATACCCAAAACATGAAAACTTACAGGAATTGTAGTTTAATAACAACTTTCATAAACTGATTAATTAGTTTACAGTTTAATTTTCTTCGTATGCAATGTGTGTCATCGCCATCTATCGTGAAAAAAGTTTTACAATTTAGTTCAAAAAAAGGAAAATTTTTGAAATAACAGGCTTAGTTTATTATTGTATTTTTTTAATTTTATTATTATAATTATGATTTAAATTATTTAAACCAAACCTGAGATAATAGATTTAAATTTTATTTTTATTTTTTCTTAGTCATAAGCAATCATCCCAAAATGCTCACATGTTTTGGTTAAGTAATTTTAGTTAACTTTTTCAAACTATTCCATTTTTTTTTTAAATAATTAAATGTTAAATTTATTTTGTTCTAAAGAAATTGAACTGGATATTATTATGTACAATTAAACTTAGGAAACCAAAAGCCATTATGCATGGAATCAAACCTAAAGAGCGAAGAGTTAAACGTTCATAATATCAACCAGAAAATTAAGATGCATCCCGTAATAGCAATAATCCTTAGCCTTTTATTTATTTATTTTAAATAATATTTAATTCAGCAACCTTCCCAACCCTCCATTCAAACACCACCACCCAACCTCCTTAATCAAGCATCTGCCCCCTCCCCATCCTCCACATTTTTTATTTATTTTTTATTTTATTTTATTTTTATTTTTATTTTTACGTAATAAATTAAACACACACACACATATATATATTTGGAAAATCTGTGGTTCGTAGAGTACTAAAGATGCTCGTCAACTACTTTACTAGCAGAAGAAAATTGGATACGAAATTGATTAAAAATTACAAAAAAAAAAAAAAAAAAACTGGCATCCAGTAATATTCAGAAAATAATATAAATACATATATATGGATGTTCGAGATGACTGGCAATATTACTGGCACGATCTGTGTAACGATAGAAAAATAATCTCAAAGAGGCAAGCTGGCGCTGGTTCCATTATGATAAGAACCGGATTCGGATGTGCAGTAAACACTTATATACAGTGCTGAAAAAAATTTAAGGCCAACTGAAAAACTTCATCATTCTTACAAATACAAATTTCATACTATGTAACAGATAAATAATACGAGTATTCCAAAAACTTCTTCTTTTCAATTAATTTAGTCATCTTCGAGGTCATACAATCTGATTTTGTTTTTTCCAAAGTGTCTTTTGAAATGATTTCCAGCTGTTTTCAATGGTCATTGTAAGTTGGTGTTGTAAACTTTACAATTTCTGTAAATTTCAGGCAGCAGAATTCCCCAGAAATTTTATGTTGTGTTCAGTTCAGAGCTTTTTGATGGCCACTAAAGTACCTGGAGACACAATTAGCTAGGATCTAGGAAAATTTGTATCTTTTGTGAATGGACGCATTGTATTGCTGAAATATGTTCTTGGTAGATGGTATCAGAGGTACCTCTGGCAATAAAATTTCTGCAACGATATATCTTGATATGTTTCAGAATTTGTCTTTGTTTTTACCGCTCTACAATTTGTTCTGTTAGCAACAAGATCGCCCAGATCATCACAGAACCAGCACCAAACCGACGCTTTGAGAAAAAAGATGGCTCTCTCCGAAAATCATGTCAGTAGTATCTAAAACCATCCAGCCTACCGAGATTAAAATTTTTTGACTGAAAAATAACAGTTTACAGTTTATTTTCCAAAGTAACATGGTTTTTTTTTTTTTTTTTTAAACTTTAGGAGCACCATTTCATGTCTCTTATTTAGAGGTAGTTACATTTCATTTTGCTATATTGTACATTTAGATTTTTTGATAACACGTTGGATACAGATAGGCTGGTGCAAGAATGCTTCAAATCATCTACACTCTAAGAAGAAGAAAGTTTTTGTTTTGAGTTACCTTGCTTGACAACAGCTCGCACTTGTCGAGAAATCAATGCAGGATAAGGCGTCCTGTTATATCTTTTCATCGAGCATAATTATCTTTATTTTTTAAAGAGTTATTAACTACAGTGTTAAATATACTTAATTTAGCTATCTCTCATATTTTGCTGCACATTTAATCTAGCACTTTTTTATTACATAGGTTGAAAGAAAGATATACAGGACAACCTATGTCAAAAGTTCATTTATGTAGAATAAAAGTTAAGAAAATTATCGTCGAAAATATGAGCAAAATTTAAGACCTTTTTTAAGAGTAACAATCTAAAAAGGCTTAGCTGCCAACTTGTACTTTTTTTTTTCCCCACACCACTTTCTCTAAGTAAAAATTTTCATCTTATTTAATCATTTAAAGCTTCCTTTTTTTTGTTGTTGTTGTTGTGGGAAAAAAAAAAAAAAAAAAAAAAAAAAGAAAAAGAAAAATTTGTTGTTTAAATTATCAGAAATCTATGGTTGAACCCCTCGTTTTAAATGTAATGACGAATTTTTTTTTTTTTAAATATACCCACATGAAAATTTACACCTGTTAAAGGGGGTGGTATTTCTTCCCAAAGAGCTGGGAGCGATTCTCCTACGTGCACAGAATTTGTTTTCTAGTTTAGTTATCCATAATTCTTATCAATTTTGCAATCATTCTTTAAAAATAATTCTTGTCATGTACATTTATAGGAAATTTTGTTCTATTCTGCCATGTTAAAATTATGAAAAAATAGGATCTCTGCACCAGCTGTTAGAGCTATTGTTATCCAAATATACTCAGCATTAATTTAGGTTAAGATCCGACTAAATATAAAGTTTTGTGAAACTTCGTCCAGTAGTTAGTAAGATATAGTGTCCACAAGATTTGTGTTACACACATAAACATACCTTTACATGTTTAGGACATCTCCAAACGTGTAAATCCATCAAAACTGGTTATCAAAAATTTTCCCAAATCAAGGAATTCAATACTTTCTTGATATATATATATATACATATGAAAAAATCTGGAGTGACTCCACTCGACTTTCCGAACATTGAGTAATTAACAGTTTTGTAGATAAAGTAAAGAAAGAGGAGTTGTTAAACAAACAAAAGAGAGAAAACCATAATAGAGTGTTAGAGTATTTTTCTCCATATATTACACGATGTTTTATTTAACGCTACTGAACTTTGAGCCCATAGATCATAATGACAAAGAATTTTTCGCTGTGTCCCTGTAAAAACCTATAAATGCTAGATTCACCAAAATGCTTATAGTTAGTGCAACAGTGATTTATAATACTCATATAAATTTTCAGCTCAATTGAATAAGGCATTTAGATGCTATCGTACTTTTAAAAATTGGGTCCCATAGGCCATAATGATAAAGAATTTTTCTTTGTGTCCCTGTAAAAGAACTGTAAGTGCTAGATTCACCAAAATCTATAAAGTTGGTGCAACTGTGACCTATAATACATATACAAATTTTTTACTCAGATTAATAAGGCGTTTAGACGCTATCACACTTTTAAAAATTTGGCCCCATAGGCATAATGATAAAGAATTTTTCTTTGTGTCCCTGTAAAAAAACTATAAGTGATAGATTCTCCAAAATCTATACAGATTGAGTATTTGTGACCTATAATATGTGTAGAAATTTTTTGCTCAATTGAATAAGGCGTTTAGATGCTATCGCACTTTTAAGATTTTGCTCCCATAGGCCATAATGATAAAGAATTTTTTTTTTTTGTTCCATTAAAAAAATTATAAGTGCTAGATTCACCAAAATCTATAGGGTTCGTACTATGGTGACTTACAATATACGTACCAAATTTCAGGTTATTCGAACAAAGCGTTTAGACGCTAGCGTGTTCACTCACAGACATACACACATACATACACACATGCATACACACATACATACACACATACACACACACATACATACATCATCGCAAAAATAGTGAAAACGGACTCATTGGACCTCGAAACGTATAGAAACATCAAAATCTCCAATTCGGATTTTTGACATGATTACAATACTTTCCTCACTATAGTGTTCGGAAAGTAAAAGTAAAAAAAGTAAAATTTATCTCATTATTTTGATGATAACCCACATTATTTTTGTATTCTTATACTGAAGTTTTGATAAAAGTTGCCCTATATTTGAAACTATGTAATAAAGTGAACACGCAGTAAAAATTATTTACTACAAATACATATATCTCAGCGTAAACTAAATGTATGCATGCTATGTTTTTGAATAATATATCTCTAATATTTTTTCAGTTTTTCTGCAATTTTTATAAAATTTTGTTGAAATTCATTCTCTATAATGAGAATGATTTTTACTTTCCGAACACTATAGTGAGGAAAGTAATGTAATCATGTCAAAAATCCGAATTCGAGATTTTGATGTTTCTATACGTTTTGAGGTCCCCTGAGTCCGTTTTCACTATTTTTACGATGATGTATGTATGTGTGTGTGTATGTGTGTATGTGTGTATGTGTGTATGTTTGTGAACACGCTAGCGTCTAAAGGCTTTGTTCGATTAACCTGAAAGTTGGTACGTATATTGTAAGTCACCATAGTACGAACCCTATAGATTTTGGTGAATCTAGCACTTATAGTTTTTTTACAGGGACACAAAGAAAAATTCTTTATCATTATGGCCTATGGGACCAAAATCTTAAAAGTGCGATAGCATCTAAACGCCTTATTCAATTGAGCAAAAATTTTATACCCATATTATAGGTCACAGATACTCAATCTGTATAGATTTTGGAGAATCTAGCACTTATAGTTTTTTTACAGGGACACAAAGAAAAATTCTTTATCATTAAGGCCAATGGGGCCAAATTTTTAAAAGTGTGATAGCGTCTAAACGCCTTATTAATCTGAGCAAAAAAATTGTACACATGTTATAGGTCGCATTTGCACCAACTGTATAGATTTTGGTGAATCTAGCACTACAGTTTTTTTACAGGGACACAAAGAAAAATTCTTTATCATTATGGCCTATGAGACCAAATTTTTAAAAGTGCGATAGCATCTAAACGCCTTATTCAATTGAGCTGAAAATTTGTATGAATATTATAAATCACTGTTGCACTAACTATAAGCATTTTGGTGAATCTAGCATCTATAGATTTTTACAGGGACAAAACGAAAAATTCTTTATCATTATGATCTAAGGGCTCAAAGTTCAGTAGCGTTAAATAAAACCTCGTGTGATATATGGAGAAAAAAACACTCTATTATGGTTTTCTCTCTTTTGTTTGTTTAGCAATTCCTCTTTCTTTATTTTATCTACAAAACTGTTAGTTACTCAATGTTCGGAAAGTCGAGTGGAGTCACTCCAGATTTTTTTTTTTTTTTTGGCAAGTTTTCTGCTTATAATAGCAGAAAACTTCCCAAAAAATAAAAAAGAAAAAGAAAAAAGAAAGAAAATATTATATCTGTCTAAACATACGTACGATTCCTATAAAAAAAAAAAAGCATACAAGTATTATAAATAGTAAGTAAAATCAGGTATTACAAGTATTGTTATACAAGAAAAAACAAAATATTTTCGTTTTTATTCAATTTTTGGTTGTCCTTTTATCATTATTAGAAAACGCGAATCTAAGATTTTTTTTTTTTTTTTTTAATGCCCCTAAAGTTTATTTCGTTTAATATTTCCTTAGAAAATAGAAGAGATGTTAAATTAAAATATAAATAAATAAATAAATAAATAAAAATAAATCGAATAACATGATTATCTACTGTAGTTTTACAAATTGCAACTACTGAGGTTGGATGGTGTAATTCTAAATATATCAATCGAATTCTAAAATCTAAGCTAGTTTGTTTATTTGCAGATCTCTACTAACAAAGAGATAATAATGTGATGATATTAGTGAATGTTGAAAAATGTGTTTCATAAAGCATTCGTGACACCTGATTTATTTTTCTTTTTGAAATTTAGCTTTCTTTACAAATTTAGATCACCAAAAAAATTTTTTTTTCATAATGCCACTGCATTTACTTGAAACTGTGTCATTACCTTTAGATAAAAATTTTTCACATGTTTTGTTATAGGTGTGAGGCAAAACACTTTTAGTTACGCAGCATCCATCAGGACAATCATCGTCTTTCTGGCACTCATCTGGTATTGTCCCTGCGCAAGCACCCTATTTGGAAAAGAATTGTAAAATTAAATTAAATTAAAATTAAATTAAAATTATAGACTTTTTTTAAATATGTAAAAATGAAACAGAGAAACATTAAATCATCATGGTTGGGCTTTTCATTTTTGCTATTAGAAAAAAAAAAAAAAAAAAAAAAAAAAAAAACTTTAAAACTATAAAGTAACAGATAAAAAAGATTTTGAGATACAAATTAAGATTCAAAAGTTATTTGTATTTGCCCGATCAGTATTAAAGAAATTGAAAAGGAAAAATTAGTGTGTGCTTAAAAACTGCAAGAGCGAAGTGTGTGTACTATTAAGAGTATGATTACACAAATCAATCCTTCCGCGTCAAGCCGAAGATGCAGACTTCAAATTACGACCGGCAATTGAACTGACTTGCTGTTATACACTCATGTCTGCGAAAATTGCAACACCAAGAAGGAATATGAATATTAGAATGATATTTATCGGGCACATACATTATAGTAAGAAGACCAATTGATTAAAATTTCAGGAAATTTGGAGTAATATGTAGTGAGAAAACAGTACATGAAGCAGCGACCTCTGTGAGCAATAATGGCACTTATCTGCCTATTCATTGACTCAAACAGCGATTGGATGGCATGTACGGGTAGAACACTTTATGAAGTTTCAACACAATGCCGCAATTAATCGATCGTAGATACTGGTGAGTGGTGTGTGTGTGGGGGGGGGGGCAGTCGCTTTTCAACGATTAAACAGTCATTTTCTTTGGTGCAAGATCAGGAAAACGCGCTGGGTAGAGCAACAGTCGAACATATTCTGCATCAAGGAAGGTCTGGACAATACGGATAACTTGCGGTCGTGCATTGTTCTGCTTAAATATTGTGCTTCGGAGGCCTTGAATATAGGACAGAGCGATAGACCTTAACTCGTCAAAAATGTAACGGCGAGTATTCAGGGTGGCGGGAATGAAAACAACAGTTGATCGACACGTGTATCCAATGGTACCACATACTATCTCTCCAGGTGATGACCCGGTATGCAGCTACCAAATTTTTGATTACCCACAAAACTGCATCACTGATATGGGCGCCTTTAATGTGTGATTAACGACGAACCTGAAAGCAGGAATGGCGTGAAGTCGCTTTTTAGATAAATCGCAATCCTGTTTACAGCATCAAGATTACCTCATCGGTAATTTAAAAGCATCGTGAATAATGCACATTGCCAGCTGGGATTCGACACCGGTGATGGTATGGGGTTCCATTGGATACGCGTCTCGATTGCTGTTTGTTCGCATTCCCGGCACTCTGAGTAGCGGCCCTTAAATTTCTGGTGAGTTAAGGCTCGCCCCTCTGCCCTATATTCTAGGCTTCTGTAGCACAACATTTAAGCAGGATAATGCACGACCGTAAGTTGTCTGTATTGTCTGGACCTTCCTTGATAGAGAATGTGTTCAACCGTTGCTCTGGACAGCGCGTTCTCTTGATCTCGAACCAATGAAAATGTCTGTTTAATCGTTGAAAAGCGAGTAGTCCGCCACCACTCATCAGTATACGGTCTATGAATGTGGCATCCTGTTGAAGCTTCACGAAGTGCTGTACCCGAATATGTCATCCAATCGCTGTTCGATTCAATGCCTAGGGAGATAAATGTAGTTTATTACTCCCAGAGATAGCTGCTTTATGTACTGTTTTCTCAGAATATATTATACAGAAATTCCTAAAAATTTAACCAATTGCTCTTCCTACTATAACGTATGTGCCCAATAAATATCATTCTTATATTCGCATTCCTTCATTGTGTTGCAATTTTCACTAACATGAGTCACACACAGGAGTCATGAGTCATCCCAGCTGGTAATGTGCATAATTCACAATGCCGTTAAATACGGATAAGGCAATCCTGATGCTGCAAACAGAATTGTGATTTGTCTGAAAGGCGACTTTACGCCATTCCTGCGCCCAGGTTCGTCGTTGATCACACATTAAAGGTGACCATATCAGTGATGCAGGTTTGAGGGTAATCAACATTTCACTAGCCGCATATTGGGTCACCATCTGGACTCATGGTATGCGGTACCTTTGGACACACGTCTCGATGAAATGTTGTTTTCATTCCCGCCACTCTGAATACCCGCCATTACATTTCTGACGAGTTAAGGCCCATCGCTCTGCCCTATATTCAAGGCATCAGAAGCGGAGAAGCGCAATATTTAAACAGGACAATGCACGCCCGCAAGTTGTCCGTATTGTCCGGACCTTCCTTGATGCAGAATATGTTCGACTGTTGTTCTGGCCAGTGCGTTCCCCTGATCTCGCACCAATGAAAAGGACTGTTTAATCGTTGAAAAGCGAGTGGCCCGCCACCACTCACCAGTAACTACGGTGTATGAACTGGGGCATCCTGCTGAAACTTCATGAAGTGCTATACCCGAATTTGTCATCCAATTGCGTTTTGATTCAATGCCTAGGCAGATAAGTGTAGTTACTACTCCCAGAGGTCGATGCTTTATGTACTGTTTTCTCAGGGTATATTACTCAAAAAAAAAAAAAAAAAAAAAAACTTTTAGACTCTGATATGTTTTTCTAACAAGATACGTAGATCAGTACAGTGCTTCAACACCTACAAGGTTCAGGATTTAAAATAGTACTTTAAAATGAATAGCATGACTTTAAAAGAAATAACATATTTTATATTTTCTAAAACTTATATCTTATATAAAGTATCCTTTACTGCAGAAATATATTTCGGATGCTCCGCAACCATCCTCATTGTGCTTAGTGACGGTTTCATCTCTGTTGTTTTCTCTTCGCCATCGTCCCGCTTTTCACTTCGTTTCGTTTTTCTATTGCCCGGGTTGCCAGATTGCTGGAATGATGCTATGCTTCCGGTCATTTACAGATAGAATACATGGAGTAAGAAATATTAGTAATTATCTCAATGGTTTCTCGTTTTAGTGCGTAATTATGGTTGTTAAAGGGGGCTATTTTTTGAGTATTAAGAGAATTTAGGTTTGTGGGGTTAATATTATGAGCAGTAGATAAAGCAGGGTTAATTGGTTATATTTCAAGTCAGCGCGATGTCTTTTTTCACGGTCTTTAATTCGGCTAATATTAATAAGTCGATACCGGACATTTACTCCGTAACGGAGATTAATTGTGTGACGATGTTTATCTCTTCAAACCTGGAATGCCGAATTAAAGACCGTGAAAAAGAACATCGCGCTGACTTGTAATATAACAAAATATATAAATAGAATATATAAATATATATATATAAATAAATAGAAATTAAATGGTAAAATTGGATACTGGCAGATATGTTGGTATATTTAAGGTGGAACGCTACAAATGGCGACAACGCAAAATCACAGATTGAAAAAAAAAATAATTCTGTCGTACTTAATATATACATTTAGTACGTAGTACTAAGTACGCAGAATATGGTTAAAAAAAATATGATCAAAAGTACAACTAATATTAACACAGAACTTATAGTGTATTTATTTTTTCGAAGGTGCTTTTTTCGCTTCTATCCGTATGATATCTTACCGTGTAGTTAACCTATTGGATTTTTTATGGTATGAAAATGTTTGTACAAACTTACTTTATAAAATAAACTAAAGATTTTGAGACATTTAAAAATTTACAAGTTTTAAAATTATGTAAAACTTCAAAATTTCCAAATTTTCAAAATATTCAAAAGTTATTGTAAATTATTTTAAGTAAATAAAGTTAATTTTACTAAATATTAATTCATTTTGTAGATATCCTACATAAAAGTGTGTAAAAATATTTAAGGTAAAAGATAATTAAGTTTCTTTCTTTCTTTTATTTTATTTTTATTTTTCTAAATGTTGTGTACAGTGGGGAAAAATCTTTTTGAGAAAACAAGCTATAAAATTTAGAAATGAAATAAGTTCGGCTTTGATATCAGATACAGTTTTGTCATAATTTTTGAACAGAAGTATGTAAAATCATAAATAAGACACCAAAATATTCAGAATTGTTTATATTTAAACATATATATCATTGTGCTGAATCATTATATATGCACTGAGAAAAAAATTCTGTAACTGACATCTAGAATCTAAATTGTGGCTCTATAAAAAATAGTTCCATGTCATCCTTATAAATTCTAGTCCCCTTTGAAAGTGAGTTCTAGAAACGCCAATTAGAATTCTAGAGCGTTTGCCTGTATTCTTGAGCGCAATGTTATTTAAAAATCTCTGCAAATAAATGCGAATACAAGAAGCGGATTTTAACAACTATAACCTTGGTTTATTTCCCAAATCTAGAAAATCAAGCGAGGATTCCTCGCAATACAAAAGATTCAAAATATTCAGAATAATTTTTCACCATCTAGAAATGTGTAGACTAGAAATCCTCGATCATTTCGTCTATTCAGTTTATTGGCGTGTCTTATGCGCATAGCTCGGAAATCTATATTTCTAGTTAACGAATTTAGAAAATAACCACTTATTCATTGAAGATGAAGGCGGTGTACATATATTTTTTTTTATCAGTGTATATATAGAGGTATATACTGACCTTACCGTCACGAGAAAAACCAAGGGGAGGGTTGCTTCCTTAGAAAGAACCAAAAGGGAGAGGTGGGATAAGTTTTTACTAAGTGTATACCTTTTTACCACCTTGGTGTAATTAGCGTTTTTTTTTTTTTTTTTTTTTTTTTTAAAGTTCCCTAAGGATAAGGATCATTCCATTAAAATTTAAACCTCAGAGGCAAAAAATAAATTTCGTCTCAATTGTGATAGTTATCAGTTTTTTAATTAAACATATATTCAACTTTCGAAAAATGTAATTACCTAATAAATAATTCTGATAAATGAGATCTAAGCTATGTTATCTTATATGATTAGAAATTAAATACTCTCAAAAATGAATGCACTGTTGAAATGATCTATTTACGATGATGTTGGTGATCCAATTGCTGAAGGTAATGTGTTTTGTATAGCCCTGTACAGTTAAATGAAAACTTACCATGTCTTCAAAGTGTGAATATACAAGATGGAATAGCCACAATGAACAGAAAAGAAAACTACATATACATATATGTTGCTATGATACTATTCACAAAGCTGAAGCGTTTTTTTTTTTTTTTTTTTTTTTTTATAATATACTTTAGTTTAAAAACTAAAGAAAATTAGTATTTATTATATAAAAGTGTTATTATATTCCGTTCTAAATTTATTAAAGATAAATTAAATTTGAAGGAATGTAAGTTACTGTGAAATTTAAACTAACATCATCCAAAAATTAATATTAGCTTGTAAAGGTATAAAAAAATTGCAGATTTGTTTTTTGGACCACAAAGGAAATTTAATAGCTTTTCCTATATATATATATATTTTAAATAATAATTTTTCTAATCAATATAGCAAAATTAAGTACTAAAACTCATTTTGGGAATTGACAAAATTAAAATGCAATATCA
This sequence comes from Salticus scenicus, assembly GCA_963930645.1. Taxonomy (NCBI): domain Eukaryota; kingdom Metazoa; phylum Arthropoda; class Arachnida; order Araneae; family Salticidae; genus Salticus; species Salticus scenicus. The sequence continues at coordinate 371,098,054 of OZ005649.1, read as the reverse complement.
ATTCGCTCCGTGAAAATCTTTCTACAACTCCTGCATATATATATATATATTTTTTTTTTTTTTCTTTCAGCTCAAATTCCTTGAATACAAAATTTATCGTAAATATTAACTTACAGTTTGTTTTTCCTTGTAGGATTGGCAATAATTTCGAGTTCGAAAGAACTTTCTTTTATTAATATAAAAATCCTATAACTTTCTAAGTAACGCATTTGTCAAAGTTAGCAATGAACTAATTACGAAAACAAAAATATGGGCTTTTCCTAGAGTCCACAAGATATTAATATTGCGTTCATCCAAATTCTTAATTTCTGGATTATTTATTTATACATTTATTTTGTCAATTCAGATACTTCTGTTGCTGCGGTTGTTCTTTTTATAGCTTGAAATATTGAGGTTTTTAAAAATTTTGCAGAAACTTTCTCTTTACCGCGTAATTGTTCGGAGTTTTCCATAGCTTTTTCCGGAACTTGCGTAAATATGGGCTAGGACCCCTTAGAAAAACTCCCATGGAGGACACCTCTCCCCTAGACCTGAATGCAATCAATTGGCCTTAATACTAACACAAACATATTCCCTCTTAAATAATTATTTTTAAATAATAAGATTGCACTGATTCAGAAATACGATAGATAGATTTAAAACATAATTAGCATAAAATAATAATAATAGTAGAAGAACAATAAATCGAAGAATAATTACATAAGCAAATAATTAAATTTTGACAAAAAAAAAAACCTGCGCGTGCCTTTTCCCTTTGCTTTCTCTCCCTATTTCGCGCCAAATGATAGACTATGGCACACTGTCTACTTAAAATGAAGTGGACACACCCGTTTCTAGTGTATAGTGACTAGTGAGAGTGAGCATCCCTTCCCTCAGAAACTTCCCCGTGGCGGTATGTCTATATATATACATTTATTTTCAAAAAGTGATCTTTTTTTAATCAAATCCTCTAGTCCCCTTAATATCTGTCGTGAAAAGAGAATAAATTCCTTCATGTCAAATCGAGTTAATATTGCTGGAAAAAGTTTGAGAAGATTAGAGCCTTTAACGAGGCATTCATTCAATGAAGGGTAAAGTAAAAATAAATAAATAAATAAATAAAATAATAAATATGTTAATTAATTAGTTAAATTTTTAAAATGTAGCTTTTTTGGAAGAGAAAGTGACATAGCTTATTTGTTCACAAATATATTACTACGTTTCTCTCTACCTCCACTTCAAAAGTATTTAATACTAGCTGTTACCCGCGACTTCGTTCACGTGGAAATTTTGATGTGTATGTGTGGGAACCACGGAGTAATATTAACAGGAGTTGAAGGTCCAATGGGAGAAAGCTACGAAACTGTGATCTAAATTTTTGGTAAATATTGAGGGCGCCACTTGTCATTCCTCCCTACTTCGGCGCGGATATACTGTTGTTTTCAATAGAATTTTACTGAAGTACATTTAAAATTTTTTATTTTAAGCAATTTAATTTCTTTATAAGTTATTAAAACTGCATAATTCAGATGTTTCAAATAAATGCTTCGTTCCTAGTTGTAAAACAGGCTATGATAGTGATAAGAAAAACAAAAAAAAAGCCCTAGGAGAAAAATAAAGTCCGAGTTCGTGTTTTCTGCACCTAAAGTAAGTTTATTTTTTTTCTTTACAAAATTTCATCCATTCTCCTTCCTCCCAATTGTGTGTTTTAGCTAGCTTCGGTTCATAAGAGTCGTCATTTTTTAAAAGCTTTCTTTCAAAGTAAAATTAGTATAAAATGGCTCTTAAAAAAAACATGTTGGTTAGAATACTCTATTTAATGAAATTTGCTTTCAATCGAAATTTTTTCAGCTTGATATTATTTTTAAAAAAATAATTAAAACGAGACATTTCCCCATTGAATAACATTGCGGAAGCTGGAGAGAAGGAAGGATTGCACGCTGGCGCCATCTGTAAACATTAGAAAACAACATCACAAAATTTCAGCGTTACCTTCTTCTCCTGTCTTTTGACTCCGTGGTGGGAACTAACGGTTTGATCATAATATGTAATGTAATGAAACCTTATCATTGTGGTGCTGTGCGAGAAGCGCTGCGTTGAGATGTATGGAGAATGACGTGTTTTTCATTCACTATGTTTAGCGGCTAATAACTTCGGTTAGGGGAGGTGCCAGCTTCGATCCATGTCTCTTTATTTTCCGTAAACTTTCTCCTTTATTTTGATACCTAGTTTGTTTCTTTAGCTCTCTTTGTTCAGAAGTTATGATCATGTGAAATTTTAACTCTTTACTCCATAGACCTACAATGGCGATAGTTTAATAATTTTAACCTTAACTGTTCAACTACTTCTTTACTATTATATAAAAGTCCAATATTTACAAACAAAAATACATAATGTTAATAATGTATACACAAAATTTTGTTCATTTTTTTAAAGTACTTCTATGTTTATACTTTCAATTTTCTTTTCAAATATGGCGTCTATGGAGTTTTAATATAGGAAATTTTTAACGGAAACAGCCTTTTTAAATTTAAAGTTTTAATAATTTTAAGAAAGTGTAAGATTAAAAAATATAGAATCTATCATTTCTAAAAATGTATAATATATTAATTATACTCCTAGTCAAAGTATATAATTTAGTATAAGAAAAGTTTGTTTACGTCGCTTTTACTAAAGTGTTTTGATCTGAGTTATATCTGTTTTCCCTCCATTCTCTCATTGCCAGGTCTCTTTCGTAAAATCTTTTTAAAAGAGCTATACTCTATCCTGGGAGTGGCACTTGATATTTTATAATGCACTTTATGATTTAGAGTTCTAGTGGTCTTGGAGGCTGACATCTTTGTCCACCATTATAAGGTTTCTTCAAGTCTACCATGTTCTCCCCCCCTCACTTTTAGTTTGTGGGTTTTCTAACATTTTCGTTTAGGTACCCCCCCTCCTTTTTTTTTTTTTTTTTTTTTTTTTTTTTTTTTTTTCATTATTCTTACTAAACACATTAGTATTAATGTTTTTAAGGTCATTTTGTTTCCTAAAATTAACTTTCCCGCTAAGCGGCGCCCTTTCGCTAAAGCATTATTTACGTTTTTAGTTGTTTTTTTTTAGTTCCCACTCTAAATTATTTTTCTTTTTTGTCTTTTGCAGTCTCCCCTGATTTAACTAACTAGTTTAAACAATGCGCAAGGTGATTTTCGAAATCGCCGCCAGATGGCGTCTTTTAAATTACGCTCTTCTCTAAGATACTTGTTTAGGTAATATCTTTTGTTCTAATAAATATTTTTGGTCATGCAAGGTATCATTTTAAAGGTCTCGAGTTGTTCTTTCATGTAAAATCAACCAGAGATCTTATTCACTAGGTGGCGCGTTTTTATTGCATTTGCTTTTTGGTTCAGGTTGTTGCAAAACTGCATTTTTCTAGCCATGTTTAAACTCGTTTTAAAAGCAATGTTTAGCACTCGCGAGTCTGATAAAATCCTTAAAAATGTATCTCATTTTAGTTTTTTTTTTTTTTTTTTTTCTTTCAAAGTTTCTTTTGGCCAAAGGGTACCGCTTTCTCTTTATCTCCTGTTTTTAATTCTTTTTTTTTTTTTTTTTTTTTTTTTTTGCAACTCTGGTTCTTTTTATCGTAGAGTAAAACCGCTTACATATTTTTAAAGGTCTCTTACCCCTCTGTCTCAGAGTAGCACTCTTGGTTTTTTTCCACCAGATGGCGCCCTCCAATTTCTATCCTAACCGGTTTTGGCTTCCTTCGAAAAGCTAACTTGTCTATAAATGTTAACTGCGGCTCCTTCCCTTTCTCTTTCCTCCCTCCTATTTATTTATTTATGTATTTATTTTTTATTCATTTATTTTTAAGTCTACACTTCTTTTTTCTTAGCCATTTTCGAAGACTATAGTCTTCGGTTTTTGCTTTCTTCTTTACTATGTTCCTTTCCTTCAAGGGACATGGAGAGAGCTGGTGCAAGCCTCACCGTGTTTGTAATAGCGTTTCAACGGTTATTTTTGTTATATTAAATATATATATATATAGTACATTCCAAAAACTGACTAACAAAATTCACTTGTATTAAAAAGAAACATAGTTTAAAACAATGTCTTCTTCAACACCGGATTCCCCAAAAGCTTCAACGATGACTTCGGAACATCATAAAAACACTTCTCAGTCTGTTGATGAACTATATCAACATATTATTGTTGGCATAGAAAAAGCAAAGGTAGAAATACCGAAAAGAGATAAAGGATCAAATGAGAAGTGTAAACAATTACTGACACAGGTAGAAGAATCGATAACGAAAATGTACAAACACTGTCTACAGATAATATCAGAAAATGCTGTTGAAATAAAGGATATGATAACAACATCCATAAAAGAATCTCTACCAGCAGTAGTAAAAGACGACATAAAGGACGCCGTCACAGAAGTACTCAGAAAAGAATTGACTCCGCTACACCAAACCATAACAAGGCAAGAAGATGCCTTCTCATCATACTCAGACACATATGCAAACATTCTTACTGCACCAATGCCAAGAAAACTAAAACCAGCACTCATAATTAGTACTAAGGAAGAACAACAGAATATAAATGAAATTAGAAACACGTTGAACAAGCTTAACAACAAAGACATCAATATATCAGGGTGTAGATCTACGAAGTCAAATAAACTAATAGTACACTGCCACAATGAAGAAGACATAAAAAAACTAAAAGAACAGTTGCAAAATCAGGAATTCCTCACTGACAAAATAGAATTTATGGACGGAAAACAGAAAAAACTCAAAGTGATAATATTTGGAGCACCAAAACCCGCATTGGGAATCTTCACCAGGGCTGAAGTACAAGAACAGGAAAGTGATCGCATACAGGAATATAAAGAACAATTCCTTGACAAATCTTTAGAGAGAGCCTTGGGCAAGACTATAGAAGTTAAAATATGCCGGATGACGAAGGGAAAAAATGACCAAGTAAATGTTGTGTTGGAACTAGATGAGATTTCTGCAAAAACGATGGTACAAAAAGGTAAGATTTTGATGGGATTCAATAACTGCCTTGTTAAAAGATTTATATCAATTATAAGATGTTTCAATTGCCAGGCTTTTAACCATACCTCTCAACAGTGCCGAAATGAGAAGCAGTGTGCAAACTGTGGAGGTAATCACGACGCAGGGGGTCAAAATGGGTCAGTGAGGTGTAACAACGCCCCTCACTGTATCAATTGTGATATCTATAGTAGATCAATGTCAGCCTCGGATAGAAAACGCCTAAACATTGACATGAAACACCCAACTTACTCACATAACTGTGCTGCTTTTCACTTAAAGATTAGGGAAATTGAAAATAAAATAATTAACTCAGGTCAGAATATTACAAAACAATTTTCTTGATTTTTCAACAAAATCTTAATAATAATAGAATAGCAACAGCAGCATTTTTTCAGTTTTTAGTGAGTGAGGGAGCAGACCTGGCATGCGTCCAGGATGCCTATATCTTTAATAACAAACCAATCGGCAAACAACAAAATATAAACTGTTATAGTTCTATTAGAAAAACATGTCATATTCTAATAATAAATCCTAACATAAAGCATTGCCAAGTGGCACATTTTGAAAACTCAGTCATAGTAAATATATCTTTTAATGATCAAGAACTGACAGTAATATCACAGTACACTCCCCCCTCGGGAGATTTCAAGGCAGACCTGGACGCATGGTTGACTGCTAAACATCTTTTCCACAAACCTTTTATTCTTCTGGGTGATCTAAATGCACACAGTCCCTTATGGGGATATCCCAGTCAGGATGAACGCGGTAGATGCCTAGAAGATTTAATTAATGATTTAAAACTGATAATAATAAACCAGGTTCCTTCTATCCCTACTTTTGAGTGTGGTAATAAGCAGGGCTGGCCGGACGTCTCTCTGACCTCTCTCGAATATTACAGATATGTGAGAGCATGGGTCGTTCTGGACGATCTTCAATTCGGGGACCACCGACCAATAAAGATAGAAATAGACCAAATAATATCCGAACAACCAAGAAGAAGATTCAAAACAAAAAATACACCAATAACTAAATTTCTAAATGGTATAGCAGAAAAAATTCAAATAGAAGATATAAATTTCGATAACATAAGAACAAAAGAAGAATTTGATATGAAATACGATAATTTTTATACATTAATAATTAATCAAGCAAATAAAAATCTAAGGAAAAGAAAAAGTTACTATATAAACAATGTTACTTGGTGGACTCCGGCTTTCAGATCGGACAGAAATCGATTAAGAGCTCTATACAAGCGAACGAAGCTACAAAATTCCACAGATACAGATAAACAAATTTTTAGGAGAGAACGAGCTCTTTACAAAAGAAAATTGGAGGGAGCAAGGAGAGACGCCTGGATTAAGTTGTGTCAATCACAGACATCACCTTATGGCAAAGTAAAAGACTTGGCTTTTAACAAACATGTAGACCATACCCTGTTTGTCGTTTCCAGCGACTCCACTCCCATCTTAGATCCTCCAACCAGACTTTCAACATTAAAATCAATAACCACAGCAATCTTTGGTCCATCTACCCCTACAGCGCAAATTCCATTCGTTCCCGTGGATGAAGAACCACTTTTTGCAATTCCAGAGTTAAAACAAGCAATATTTAGTTTTAATAAAAACAAAGCACCTGGTCCGGATAATTTAGATCACATACTGGTAAGAGCACTTCTTAAAAAATTCACACCTCTTTTTCATTCAATGTACAATATGCTCTTAAAATTAAATTACTTCCCAAGTGCCTGGAAAGTAGGTGAATTGGTTTTTTTTAAAAAAGAAGGCAAATCTTTGGACCAGCCGTCCTCGTACCATCCGATTACACTTCTCCCAATATATGGCAAAATTCTTGAAAAATTAATTCTAAAAAGAATAAATCATCATCTTAACAATTCTAAAATATTATCCAGAAAGCAACATGGCTTTGTCGAACTTAAATCAACAGAAACAGCTTTGCAGAGGGTAATACGAATTATAAAAAGTAATAAAAGCAATGAATTATACACAGCCTTGATTTCCATAGACTTTAAAGGAGCATTTGATAACCTCCCATGGGACGAATCAATAAAATCTCTCAAAAAACTAAAACTCCCAATACAATATATTAACTTAATCAGTTCTTTCCTAAGTAATCGGAGGGTACAGTACGACTGGACTGTTCCGGAAGCACAACATCAACTCAATAAAGGTTGCCCTCAGGGTTCTTGCCTGGGGCCATTTCTGTGGTTGGCACTGCTGGATGATTTGCTCAGCTCATGTGTGGGCGATAATTTCACACTGACTGCATACGCTGATGACCTCTCACTTCTAGTTTGGGGACAATCGAGAAGTACACTGGAATCAAATGGTAATCAAGCTCTAGAAAAAATAGCAAATTGGTCAAAATCTAAACGCTTAAAAATATCTCAAGAAAAAACCCAAATGACTCACTTTGGTAAACCAAAAATCTTAAAACGTCCACCTATTTTCAAAATAGATAATAATAATATAAAATTTGTAAAACAAATAACTTATCTGGGTATAACAATAGACCAATCCCTCTCGTTTCTGCCTCATCTTAAAAACAAACGTTTAGAGGTTCAAAAAATCACGCAAAATTTATACAAATTTTCTTCTAGATCAGGTCGTCTTCCTCAAAATTTTTTCAAAGTGTGGTATGATGCCATTTTGCAGCGCAAATTAGCCTATGCGTGCTCGGTGTGGTTCCCACATATGTGGCAATCCCACGGGAGCAGGCTCTTATTATCAACGCAGAGATCGGCTCTCTTGCTTATCTCAAGAGCATACAATAAAACATCTACTGTGGCTCTACAGGCAATAACAGGTTCTCCCCCTATAACGGAACAATTGAGAATGGAAGCGGAGTCCTCTCTGGTAACGAGGCACTCAACAACTATTATGAACCATTTCCCACCAGATTACAATACAAAGGTCTCAAAGCACATAATTAAACCAACATGGAAAGGAATAAGTTTGCTCTCCCAAGAAAAATACAAGGGTGGTCTAAAAATTTATACAGACGGCTCAAAAATGGAAAAAGGAACAGGCTTTGCTTTCTGTGTTTTCAATAACGGAAAGAGAATTTATTCTGAAAATGCTCGTCTATCGGACAGAAACTCCGTCTTTCAAGCAGAGTTGTGTGCAATCAGACAAGCTGTGGAATGGTTTCATTCCTCACAATTTAATTCAACTATAATACTTTCGGACAGTCAATCAGCACTCTTAGCATTAAAGAAACTGGAATCGCAAGACTCACTAATTGTAGAAATTCAACAAAAATTGATAAATATAAACAAAGAAATATATTTTGACTGGGTGAGAGGTCATACAGGTATTGAAGGCAATGAGCTGGCAGATGCATTGGCAAAGGAGGCGATCGGGAACGAAAGTGCAAAGCAAATATATCAACCAATCCCATTATCATCATTAAAATATGAACTAAAAAATGAACTTATTCAAAATTGGCAAAAAATATGGGAAGAATCAGAAAATGGGAGGTATACATTTAAATTTATACCAAAAATAAACCACGAATATAACATAATAAATAGACATCTATATATCTTTTTGACAAATCATGGTCCATTCCAAACTTATTTATACAAAATCGGGAAAAGGTCATCTCCAAACTGTATTTGTGGCAAACTTTCAAACTCTTTGCACTACGTTCTTGATTGCCCTTTAACAGAGCGTTACCACCTCAAAATGAACGATAATCAGTCACTCATGAGCTGGTTCAAACATATTACAAAACACAACAGTCTGAGAAACAAAATAATAAATTGTATGAAATATGTTGAAAAAAACGAATTTATTTTTCAAACTACACAACCAGCATTAAATGAAGATCCCTAAAAATATTTTAGTAATTTAAAACTCAAAATCCGAGGCTGAGGCGCTCAAATAAAGTTTAAAAACAGCATATTTCCCCTCCCCCCCTTTTTTTTCTTCTTCTATTTTTCTTTCAAATTAAAACTTAATTAACTGCAAAATTAAAAAGAAATGTTGAATGGTTGTAAAGGCAGTTGTGAATCCTATTGAGATCTTACTAAATAAAAAGGTACTATATTTATTAGAAGAAGAACATTCCTACTAATATAGTAAAAACTGCTGGAACAAAACTATCTCTAAAAATTAGAAATGTTCATATTCAACTGTTCACATCTAAATATTATAATAGAAAATCCCCGCTCGGTTGTTTTACAGATGGTGGATGGCCATCGCCGGACCATGATTCCTCCCCGATAAGGCGATTAGCTTCGGGCATGGTTCGGAGTCTCTGTATCTCTGTGGTGCTGTGCAAAACAGAGTCTGATAAAATAAACTCAAAAAAATTTGTAACTCATTGAAAGATCTACGGGAAAAATATACAATTTATTTTTTATTCTAATACCGATCTGTATACAACATTAATTGACTTATTATTTTCCGTCAGCACATGCAAGTTCTGGGCACTTGAAACACGTGAACAAACAGCATATAATTGACCGTTATTTATTTATTTTTAATGCCAAAATAAATAAATAAAAAGTTATCGCCAACATGGCGATAAAAATTTAAAATTCGTTCATAGGGATCCTGTACTAAAACAGTACTGCGTTGCGGAAGTATAAAAACTGGGTCCTCAATTATGAATTTTATTTCGAAACCTTTCTTTGTACGATTTTAGTTCACTATTGCACAATATTAATCTGGTTCTAATAATAATTTGGTGACTTGTGAATTAAAATTTTAATTATGTGGTGAAATTCATATAATATTTATGAGTTTCAAATTTTTAAGTTTTTTTTTTTTTTTTTTTTTTTACAAAGAAATGATTTTTTTTTTAAATCTCCCGGCGAATTGTTGAATAATATTTTAGTTCTTAAACAATTTTGGACGGCTTTGCTGGCAAACTCTTTTCTATATAGCTTTATGGGGGAAAAAAAAAGGAAAAAGAAAAAAAAAACTGAAATCGGTCAAAAGCTCGCTTTGGTTCCCGCTGCCTACGGCATCGATTTGTTCGTTTTTGCAATCTCCGGTGCCTGTCCCTATTGCCTGCGACAATGGCTTACCCGTGGGCTTCCATTTGAGTGCTTATCATATATAACAGTTTCGATACGGACAGTATCGAAAAATTTGAAGTAGCTCTTTTATATCTGAATCCCAGTTACATATGAACAGCATTATACGTGATGTACATAATATTTGCTCTCAAGTTATTTCCTACATTTATTTGATTTAATCGATCAACCACAGAATGACAGCAATTTCAAGCCACATATAATATTACAATATGCTATGATCGGCTATTTCTATCGCATGAGACAATTATTATTATTATTATTATTTTGTGGTTATATATACTTCATGCTTAGTTAATAGTAGTTGGTATTTAGAAAAATAAATTAATATGTAAACTTGATCATGGTACAGCCTTAATGCCCTTGGCGAATTTTGAATTTTTGTTGCCGTTTTAGATCAAAATATAATTTATGCGATTATTGTTCCTATACGCAAACGAAGTGTGACGTCACTGACCGTCCGTGGATGCAAGAAAATGATTTTCTATGTTAATCGCTCATTGGATTTTTTGTAAAAAATTATTAAAAATCGAGGAAAATTATTTCCCGATTTTAATCCCCATATTTGGGTATATATGTATGTATTAGTTATCATGTGCATGTGTTAGATTGAGTTATTTTGCTGTCAAATTGACAAAATTTTAATTTTAAATTTCAAAACTCTGTCGTTCTTGGCGCTTATTGTATTTGGTGATCAAAAACGTAATACGAAAATATACATGCCAGGTGTATATTTTCGTAATATGCATTGTACGAAATATTGTTTCATATTATTCATTATTCTCTTAATATAAGTTGTTAAAATAACCATGATTTTTGAAAGGAATTAAATTATGTTCGCCAAATAATTTGGCGATTTTTTTTTCTGCTATGGATGACCGATATCAAATCTATTCCGCTGCAACATATTAGTATCTTATATCAGATACTTTAAATAGACATTTGAAAACAAATTTGACTTCAAATTATGATAGAATATTTATCATTTTCCTTTTAATTAGTATATTAGTTGGATATTTATTGTGTTAATATCATCCTTTGAAATGAAATGTTTGTGTTTTCAATCGAATATGGAAGTTTGCCATTTTTTTTCTAGCGTTTTGAAATAAAAAATTCAAATTTTGTCAATTTTACAACAAAAATAACTTAATCTTACGCATGGACATGATAACTAATACATATCTATACCTAAATATGGGGATTAAAATTGGGAAATAATTTTCCTCGATTTTTAATAATTTTTTACAAAAAATCCAATGGGCGTTTAACATAGGAAATATTTTTCTTACATCCACGAACGGCCAGTGACGTCATCACTTCGCTTGCGTATTTCTTTCTATCTTTTCCTTGGCGAAAAATGTTCGATCTACTTCAGCATAAAAAAAAAAAAAATTGTCCAGAATTATCAATAAGAAAATACCTTTAATATAATGCTGAATTAGCTTTTATACCAAGCGTGTTTCATCCGCTGTACTAAAAAAAAAATCTGAAGTTGAGGTACATAAAAAAATGCTATGAAATAAAATTCAGAAGAAATATGTTAGATTTGTATTACTAAGCTATTATTTGTGATATTACTAATTATAAAGTGTCATTTTCTCATCGACCAATTTAACATTTAGCAATTTTTACTTCCATTACCCTACTACCGTAGGTAATGGAAGTATTGTATTCGGTCTGAAAATTCATCGCGTTTTCACCTGATTTACACGTTTTAAGGTCCCCTGAGTCCAAAAAAGTGTTTTTTGGCAATTGGTCAGTGTGTATGTGTGTGTGTGTGTGTGTGTGTGTGTGTGTATGTATGTGGAGAATCTTCTGGCTATTATAGCCCAGAAACTAATAAAGATAGAGCTACGAAACTTTAGAATTGAAATACGTCTGGTGTACAGATGAAATTTCGAAATTTTGGTGAAAATTGAAAAACCGGAAGTGGGACATCGGAAACCGGAAGTGGGACCGTAAGTCCGTATCTCAAAAACAGCTCTAACGATTTTCTTCAAACTTGCTATATAAACACTCTATTAGATGTCCTTTCGAATGATATAGTTGGTTAGTTCAGGAAAATTGATAGGCGTCTGTATAAATAGCTCAATTTCAGGCCTCGCAAAGGCGTTCCTTTAAAAACGGTTGTACGGATATTTTCAAACTCGCCATTTTAACTCACTTTTAAATATGCTTTTGTATGTAATTATTGTTTTCCTGTCAATAATTGGGTGTAACCGGAAGTGGGACCGTAAGTCCGTATTTCGTAACATATCTGGAAAATGATTAATATATATATTATTATTTTTCTAATTATTATTTTAAATAACTTATTTGACGGATAGAGCAATTTTGTTACTTATTTAAATCAAAAATGTATATAAAATGTTTATAATGTGTGTAGTACTGGGTAATGGAAGTCGTGTGGCTGTTACACACCAGATTTTTTATTTTTCGCGTGAAGCATATTTCATTTTATATTGAATAAATAAATAAATAAAAAATACCTCGTAAACTTTTTGGCAACAATTAAAAATTTAAATGGCTTATAGTAAGTCAATTACCAGTTTATTATTTTCATATTTTAATTAATTTTAAAAAATCTAATCAAACTTCCGGTATAAAAAGTAGCCTATGTTCTATTCCAGACTATTCTCTATCTCTGTACCAAATTTCATCCAGATCCGTTTAGCTGTTGTGGCGTGATTGAGTAACAAACATCCATCCATCCATCCATCCATCCATCCAAACTTTCGCATTTATATATTAGTATAGATATGTAAATATGTAACAGAATAATATTTGAAATTTCAGCATAAAACAGACTTTTTATACTTGGTAATGCATGAAAAATCCATATCAAAATCATGAAAAATATCTTTTAAATTAGACAAATGTATAATTATGAAATTGGTCTTTATAGAGTTACTTTTTAAATACTATCTATTCAAGTGCCTGATTATTCATATGCATTCTTTTTGGAACTTTTTAGTTAAACGTATAGTATATAGAATTTTCTTAAAAACATATTTCTTACACAGGAAATTATATTTTATATAAAGATGAGAACAATATAGGAGGAAAATTTTTTTTTGTTAATATTTTACACATAATTCTGTAAAACTGTAGAATTTCTTGTGTTTGAATACAGATATGAATTACCAAAATTAAATTTAGTTTTTATTTAATATTGATTAGTTATTGATTACTATGTATAAATTTTTAAATCGCGATTGATTTCTGGTTTTTTTATTTATCATCAAAAACGCATTTAGATTAATGAAAACTCTGTTAATTAATTTAATTACAAGATCAACAAATTATAAACTTATGCATTCATATAACAGGAAAATGTAACTTACCGCAAAGCATATGAAGAATATACCACAAACAAAGTTCTTCATGTCTTTTCAATTTAGTAGATAGAACATCTGTCTTCAAATGTTTTCACTATTTTTATTGTCGACAAAAAGAACGGTTGAGAATTTCGAGAACTGTACGAAAACATAAACTTGCATTAAAAAAAAAAAAAAAAAAATCTCATATAAATATGTTAGTGTCGAAAAAGGATTTTCGGGAGATTGCAGATGCAATAAAAACACCTTATAACAATAGAATGTATATTTTAAATGACATTAATGCTTAAGGCGAAACTTATAAATGGCGACTATTTCATATTTTGATGTAATATTCCTCTTGAAACGTCTTTGGTGGCAATAAGTACGTGCTACCAGAGTTGTTTTGTAAAGAAGAAGAATGTCTTTCAAGGAAATGGATAGAATTCTTTTGCCTGAGACTTTCAGCGATTCTTACTTAAACAATAAACTTCTACTTTATGTCACATTTATCTTAGATTTTTAAATGAATTACATGATACTATACTGCGACGCAAATAAAAACTTTTTTCTCTTCACAATTTCAATAAGATTTAGATAGACATATATTATTTAAAATATAATTACTTTTGAATTTATCTGTGTTGCTTGTTTCACGGGATAAAGGAAAAAAAAAGAGAGAGAGAGAGCTTGAGCATTTTTTAAATATTTTTAACTTTTAATCACTGTGCATTTCTCTATATATTAAAAAAAAGTTACTGTCACTGGCTTCAAATTTTTTTGTCTGCGACAGCATCTTTTAACGGAGGTCAGGGTCCTTCGCATCATGAGAGGTATCAATATGTTCCGAATGCTCCAAGGAAGACATTTCAACCGCTTAGAAATTTCTGTCATTTTAATTAAAGAAGTTATTAACTAAAAACGACAAGTTTATGAAGGTACTCTATTTGCCATTTTGAAAAAAGTTTCTCCCAGTGACGTTGTTCTTGTGTCATGAAGTCGTTTTACACGGGAAAATTAAAATATGATCCATGGTTGTACGTAGTTAGGCAGGTTGGTTGGATTTAACGTCGCACCAATACAGCGCTATGGGTAATTGGCGACGGTCTGGGACCCACCGCTAGAGATGTAACGGAGACATGCCATCACAATTTTGAATTGGTGATTCCCAGAGGTGCAGTGTGGATGGGAACATGGAAGACTTTGCGACGACAACAGATTTTATGTGCACCAGCCACCATTAGTGCACACGACGATCTTTGGCCGACTCAAGTATCTAATCGGCAATCTTCCAATTACCTGCTCCGCGCTTTACCGACTAGGGTACCGCGGCCCGAAACCATGGATGTAAAAAAGACTCTACTTTTATAAAATTAATTTTCTTACACGGGAAAATTAAAATATGATCCATGGTTGTAGGTATGTAGATAAACAGGTAGGTTGTATTTGACGTCGCCCCATTACTGCGCTATGGATAATTGGCGACGGTCTGGGACGCACTCATACGGAAGTTCCGGAGACATAGGCCACCACAGTTTTGGTCCTGCACGAAAGGGATGGCTCCCCAGCTTCGGTGGCCCCAGAGGTGGCCCAATTTTGATGGGAACACGGGGGATATTGCGGCCACGACATATTTTACGTGCACCAGTCACCATTAGTGTACACGACGGTCTTTGTTCGGCGCGAGAACCGAACCCACAATCTTCCAATTACGAGCTCGGCGCTCTAACGACTGGGATACCGTGGTCCGGATCTAAGGTTGTAAAAAAGAAATAAAAAGGGTCATATACTAAAGCTGTAATGCAAAATGGTCTAGATATTATGAATTTCTTTCTATAAAAAATATATATGTGTAAATATTATATATATATCAATTTGACATTGAATATGAGGATTTCCATAATAATTTTCTGCTTTTGTCTTGTAATATGCACTATTAATATTCCTTTACAGTGAAAGAAAGCAGCAAATAGGCGGGCAGAGTTCTGCATGTGTTAATAAATAAAGTGAGTCGGGGAGGAGGCGAAGCCTCCTCCGGGGGTTGGTGAGCGGAACGAGCAGGGGGCAGAGCCCACTAGCTTCAGAAATTTTAGGAATTGGTAAACGAGAGGGGGGGGGGCAGGGAGCAGAACGTCATTTCACATAAATTTTCATACATCAAAAGGAGAAAAGAAATGGAGAAAACAGCCTAAGCTTATTTTTTTTTACTACGTAATGAATATAAAATTCTGCATAAAACAAAATTTAATTTAGTATGACAGGACTTACTTTAATCTATTCTTTCATATAAAAGCATGCAGTAACTGTGTTTCATTCCCTAGCCTTGGCTACAATATTCATTTCTTAAAATATCTTTAGTATAGTTTTAGCATAGGAGCTTCTTAGCGGCTTTTAAATTTTTGTTGTCATTTTGGCGATGAATTAAAATGGGTATCTATCGAAACGCGTAACTAAAAATCTTGGCGAGAAACATAGAATTACTTCGGCGGCAAATTTCAAATTTCACCTAGGGGTTCTATACAGTAGCTGTTCCTTTTCTATAAGCATGATTTTTCTCAATTTTCTTCTAATTATTTAAAAAATAAAATAAAATAAAAAATGTCTGCACGTTCATTTTCTTCTGACATAAAAAGAAATATATTATGTATTTATTTATTAATCAGAATAATTTTTTTTATTTATTATTATTATTTCTTTTTTATATATACTTTTAAAGTGAAAAGTGGGCTTTTATTTAATGCTTTTTAACTCAATTTTCCGACTAAACTAAAAATATTGCTTTAGTCTAGGGGTGCACAACCTTTTTGACTGGAGGGCCACTCTTGCTGTTGAATGGAACATGAAGGGCCACAAACGAGATAATATAAAAGAATTAGACTATGCAGATATAGTCACTGTGTGTATATATATCTGTATACAGGGAGCACTATCATTATCAGGTGTCTGCGTGCAGAACTTGTTTGCATCATATGTTACTTAAGGAAAAAAATAATCATTTTATAAAAAAAAAAATCAATCCGCGAGTCAAGTGAATCTCTAAGCGTAATAATCATAAAGTTATTGAATAGTAAGCAAAAGAATTAAATAAATGTACTGTGTAAAATGCAAAAAGGATAAATAAAATGAACAAATAGTACGCTTTGCAGAGAGAAAAAAAATTGTATAAGGAGTCTCAAAAACACCTAGCAAAAAAGTAAAAGCAGACAGAGAGTACCAAAGGTATGTGTGTTTAAAAATACCGCTTTCAGGTATTAGATGGCACTGGCAAGATCTGTAAGTGAAAAGGCTTCTTTGATTGTAATTGTATTTTCCACAGGAATTTTGAACAAAATGCATTCACCTTCCTGTTCTGGCGTAATTTGCAATAAACCACGAATATAACATAATAAATAGACATCTATATATCTTTTTGACAAATCATGGTCCATTCCAAACTTATTTATACAAAATCGGGAAAAGGTCATCTCCAAACTGTATTTGTGGCAAACTTTCAAACTCTTTGCACTACGTTCTTGATTGCCCTTTAACAGAGCGTTACCACCTCAAAATGAACGATAATCAGTCACTCATGAGCTGGTTCAAACATATTACAAAACACAACAGTCTGAGAAACAAAATAATAAATTGTATGAAATATGTTGAAAAAAACGAATTTATTTTTCAAACTACACAACCAGCATTAAATGAAGATCCCTAAAAATATTTTAGTAATTTAAAACTCAAAATCCGAGGCTGAGGCGCTCAAATAAAGTTTAAAAACAGCATATTTCCCCTCCCCCCCTTTTTTTTCTTCTTCTATTTTTCTTTCAAATTAAAACTTAATTAACTGCAAAATTAAAAAGAAATGTTGAATGGTTGTAAAGGCAGTTGTGAATCCTATTGAGATCTTACTAAATAATAATATTATAGTTTTAAAAAATTAAAGAACACGCTTTAATTTACTTTCCTTATTTTAAATAAATGTAATTTTTATTGTTCACGTTTTTTTTTTTTTTTTTTTTTTTGTCGAAAAAATAATGATAATTTTTTTGGCAACAATTAAATTAAGGAATAATATTAAATATTTTAAATAAATGTAATTTTTATTGTTCACATTTTTTTTTTTTTTCTGTCCAAAAAATAATGATAATTTTTTTTGGCAACAATTAAATTAAGGATTAAAATTAAATGGCCAATTTATCAGTAATTAGAAGGTTTTTATTTTAACATTTTAATTAATTAAAAGAAAACTAAAACAAAATTCGAAAATCGGGCTTCGAGGTGCATCAGGAGAGGTCATTACGAACCACCATGCAAATTTTTGTAGCTCAGCCATCAGCCGTTTTCTTAAAAAGCTCTGGAAACCATACACAATGGTTTTTTGTTTGAGATATGAAGGATTTTGTGCAATCACGTTTTGCTCCCAGAGAAGTTACAAACATACATACATACAGGTGAAGCTAATATAAGCGTGTTAAAAAGGTACTATATTTATTAGAAGAAGAACATTCCTACTAATATAGTAAAAACTGCTGGAACAAAACTATCTCTAAAAATTAGAAATGTTCATATTCAACTGTTCACATCTAAATATTATAATAGAAAATCCCCGCTCGGTTGTTTTACAGATGGTGGATGGCCATCGCCGGACCATGATTCCTCCCCGATAAGGCGATTAGCTTCGGGCATGGTTCGGAGTCTCTGTATCTCTGTGGTGCTGTGCAAAACAGAGTCTGATAAAATAAACTCAAAAAAATTTGTAACTCATTGAAAGATCTACGGGAAAAATATACAATTTATTTTTTATTCTAATACCGATCTGTATACAACATTAATTGACTTATTATTTTCCGTCAGCACATGCAAGTTCTGGGCACTTGAAACACGTGAACAAACAGCATATAATTGACCGTTATTTATTTATTTTTAATGCCAAAATAAATAAATAAAAAGTTATCGCCAACATGGCGATAAAAATTTAAAATTCGTTCATAGGGATCCTGTACTAAAACAGTACTGCGTTGCGGAAGTATAAAAACTGGGTCCTCAATTATGAATTTTATTTCGAAACCTTTCTTTGTACGATTTTAGTTCACTATTGCACAATATTAATCTGGTTCTAATAATAATTTGGTGACTTGTGAATTAAAATTTTAATTATGTGGTGAAATTCATATAATATTTATGAGTTTCAAATTTTTAAGTTTTTTTTTTTTTTTTTTTTTTTACAAAGAAATGATTTTTTTTTTAAATCTCCCGGCGAATTGTTGAATAATATTTTAGTTCTTAAACAATTTTGGACGGCTTTGCTGGCAAACTCTTTTCTATATAGCTTTATGGGGGAAAAAAAAAGGAAAAAGAAAAAAAAAACTGAAATCGGTCAAAAGCTCGCTTTGGTTCCCGCTGCCTACGGCATCGATTTGTTCGTTTTTGCAATCTCCGGTGCCTGTCCCTATTGCCTGCGACAATGGCTTACCCGTGGGCTTCCATTTGAGTGCTTATCATATATAACAGTTTCGATACGGACAGTATCGAAAAATTTGAAGTAGCTCTTTTATATCTGAATCCCAGTTACATATGAACAGCATTATACGTGATGTACATAATATTTGCTCTCAAGTTATTTCCTACATTTATTTGATTTAATCGATCAACCACAGAATGACAGCAATTTCAAGCCACATATAATATTACAATATGCTATGATCGGCTATTTCTATCGCATGAGACAATTATTATTATTATTATTATTTTGTGGTTATATATACTTCATGCTTAGTTAATAGTAGTTGGTATTTAGAAAAATAAATTAATATGTAAACTTGATCATGGTACAGCCTTAATGCCCTTGGCGAATTTTGAATTTTTGTTGCCGTTTTAGATCAAAATATAATTTATGCGATTATTGCTCCTATACGCAAACGAAGTGTGACGTCACTGACCGTCCGTGGATGCAAGAAAATGATTTTCTATGTTAATCGCTCATTGGATTTTTTGTAAAAAATTATTAAAAATCGAGGAAAATTATTTCCCGATTTTAATCCCCATATTTGGGTATATATGTATGTATTAGTTATCATGTGCATGTGTTAGATTGAGTTATTTTGCTGTCAAATTGACAAAATTTTAATTTTAAATTTCAAAACTCTGTCGTTCTTGGCGCTTATTGTATTTGGTGATCAAAAACGTAATACGAAAATATACATGCCAGGTGTATATTTTCGTAATATGCATTGTACGAAATATTGTTTCATATTATTCATTATTCTCTTAATATAAGTTGTTAAAATAACCATGATTTTTGAAAGGAATTAAATTATGTTCGCCAAATAATTTGGCGATTTTTTTTTCTGCTATGGATGACCGATATCAAATCTATTCCGCTGCAACATATTAGTATCTTATATCAGATACTTTAAATAGACATTTGAAAACAAATTTGACTTCAAATTATGATAGAATATTTATCATTTTCCTTTTAATTAGTATATTAGTTGGATATTTATTGTGTTAATATCATCCTTTGAAATGAAATGTTTGTGTTTTCAATCGAATATGGAAGTTTGCCATTTTTTTTCTAGCGTTTTGAAATAAAAAATTCAAATTTTGTCAATTTTACAACAAAAATAACTTAATCTTACGCATGGACATGATAACTAATACATATCTATACCTAAATATGGGGATTAAAATTGGGAAATAATTTTCCTCGATTTTTAATAATTTTTTACAAAAAATCCAATGGGCGTTTAACATAGGAAATATTTTTCTTACATCCACGAACGGCCAGTGACGTCATCACTTCGCTTGCGTATTTCTTTCTATCTTTTCCTTGGCGAAAAATGTTCGATCTACTTCAGCATAAAAAAAAAAAAAATTGTCCAGAATTATCAATAAGAAAATACCTTTAATATAATGCTGAATTAGCTTTTATACCAAGCGTGTTTCATCCGCTGTACTAAAAAAAAAATCTGAAGTTGAGGTACATAAAAAAATGCTATGAAATAAAATTCAGAAGAAATATGTTAGATTTGTATTACTAAGCTATTATTTGTGATATTACTAATTATAAAGTGTCATTTTCTCATCGACCAATTTAACATTTAGCAATTTTTACTTCCATTACCCTACTACCGTAGGTAATGGAAGTATTGTATTCGGTCTGAAAATTCATCGCGTTTTCACCTGATTTACACGTTTTAAGGTCCCCTGAGTCCAAAAAAGTGTTTTTTGGCAATTGGTCAGTGTGTATGTGTGTGTGTGTGTGTGTGTGTGTGTGTGTGTATGTATGTGGAGAATCTTCTGGCTATTATAGCCCAGAAACTAATAAAGATAGAGCTACGAAACTTTAGAATTGAAATACGTCTGGTGTACAGATGAAATTTCGAAATTTTGGTGAAAATTGAAAAACCGGAAGTGGGACATCGGAAACCGGAAGTGGGACCGTAAGTCCGTATCTCAAAAACAGCTCTAACGATTTTCTTCAAACTTGCTATATAAACACTCTATTAGATGTCCTTTCGAATGATATAGTTGGTTAGTTCAGGAAAATTGATAGGCGTCTGTATAAATAGCTCAATTTCAGGCCTCGCAAAGGCGTTCCTTTAAAAACGGTTGTACGGATATTTTCAAACTCGCCATTTTAACTCACTTTTAAATATGCTTTTGTATGTAATTATTGTTTTCCTGTCAATAATTGGGTGTAACCGGAAGTGGGACCGTAAGTCCGTATTTCGTAACATATCTGGAAAATGATTAATATATATATTATTATTTTTCTAATTATTATTTTAAATAACTTATTTGACGGATAGAGCAATTTTGTTACTTATTTAAATCAAAAATGTATATAAAATGTTTATAATGTGTGTAGTACTGGGTAATGGAAGTCGTGTGGCTGTTACACACCAGATTTTTTATTTTTCGCGTGAAGCATATTTCATTTTATATTGAATAAATAAATAAATAAAAAATACCTCGTAAACTTTTTGGCAACAATTAAAAATTTAAATGGCTTATAGTAAGTCAATTACCAGTTTATTATTTTCATATTTTAATTAATTTTAAAAAATCTAATCAAACTTCCGGTATAAAAAGTAGCCTATGTTCTATTCCAGACTATTCTCTATCTCTGTACCAAATTTCATCCAGATCCGTTTAGCTGTTGTGGCGTGATTGAGTAACAAACATCCATCCATCCATCCATCCATCCATCCAAACTTTCGCATTTATATATTAGTATAGATATGTAAATATGTAACAGAATAATATTTGAAATTTCAGCATAAAACAGACTTTTTATACTTGGTAATGCATGAAAAATCCATATCAAAATCATGAAAAATATCTTTTAAATTAGACAAATGTATAATTATGAAATTGGTCTTTATAGAGTTACTTTTTAAATACTATCTATTCAAGTGCCTGATTATTCATATGCATTCTTTTTGGAACTTTTTAGTTAAACGTATAGTATATAGAATTTTCTTAAAAACATATTTCTTACACAGGAAATTATATTTTATATAAAGATGAGAACAATATAGGAGGAAAATTTTTTTTTGTTAATATTTTACACATAATTCTGTAAAACTGTAGAATTTCTTGTGTTTGAATACAGATATGAATTACCAAAATTAAATTTAGTTTTTATTTAATATTGATTAGTTATTGATTACTATGTATAAATTTTTAAATCGCGATTGATTTCTGGTTTTTTTATTTATCATCAAAAACGCATTTAGATTAATGAAAACTCTGTTAATTAATTTAATTACAAGATCAACAAATTATAAACTTATGCATTCATATAACAGGAAAATGTAACTTACCGCAAAGCATATGAAGAATATACCACAAACAAAGTTCTTCATGTCTTTTCAATTTAGTAGATAGAACATCTGTCTTCAAATGTTTTCACTATTTTTATTGTCGACAAAAAGAACGGTTGAGAATTTCGAGAACTGTACGAAAACATAAACTTGCATTAAAAAAAAAAAAAAAAAAAAAAAAAAAAAAAAAAAAAAATCTCATATAAATATGTTAGTGTCGAAAAAGGATTTTCGGGAGATTGCAGAGGCAATAAAAACACCTTATAACAATAGAATGTATATTTTAAATGACATTAATGCTTAAGGCGAAACTTATAAATGGCGACTATTTCATATTTTGATGTAATATTCCTCTTGAAACGTCTTTGGTGGCAATAAGTACGTGCTACCAGAGTTGTTTTGTAAAGAAGAAGAATGTCTTTCAAGGAAATGGATAGAATTCTTTTGCCTGAGACTTTCAGCGATTCTTACTTAAACAATAAACTTCTACTTTATGTCACATTTATCTTAGATTTTTAAATGAATTACATGATACTATACTGCGACGCAAATAAAAACTTTTTTCTCTTCACAATTTCAATAAGATTTAGATAGACATATATTATTTAAAATATAATTACTTTTGAATTTATCTGTGTTGCTTGTTTCACGGGATAAAGGAAAAAAAAAGAGAGAGAGAGAGCTTGAGCATTTTTTAAATATTTTTAACTTTTAATCACTGTGCATTTCTCTATATATTAAAAAAAAGTTACTGTCACTGGCTTCAAATTTTTTTGTCTGCGACAGCATCTTTTAACGGAGGTCAGGGTCCTTCGCATCATGAGAGGTATCAATATGTTCCGAATGCTCCAAGGAAGACATTTCAACCGCTTAGAAATTTCTGTCATTTTAATTAAAGAAGTTATTAACTAAAAACGACAAGTTTATGAAGATACTCTATTTGCCATTTTGAAAAAAGTTTCTCCCAGTGACGTTGTTCTTGTGTCATGAAGTCGTTTTACACGGGAAAATTAAAATATGATCCATGGTTGTACGTAGTTAGGCAGGTTGGTTGGATTTAACGTCGCACCAATACAGCGCTATGGGTAATTGGCGACGGTCTGGGACCCACCGCTAGAGATGTAACGGAGACATGCCATCACAATTTTGAATTGGTGATTCCCAGAGGTGCAGTGTGGATGGGAACATGGAAGACTTTGCGACGACAACAGATTTTATGTGCACCAGCCACCATTAGTGCACACGACGATCTTTGGCCGACTCAAGTATCTAATCGGCAATCTTCCAATTACCTGCTCCGCGCTTTACCGACTAGGGTACCGCGGCCCGAAACCATGGATGTAAAAAAGACTCTACTTTTATAAAATTAATTTTCTTACACGGGAAAATTAAAATATGATCCATGGTTGTAGGTATGTAGATAAACAGGTAGGTTGTATTTGACGTCGCCCCATTACTGCGCTATGGATAATTGGCGACGGTCTGGGACGCACTCATACGGAAGTTCCGGAGACATAGGCCACCACAGTTTTGGTCCTGCACGAAAGGGATGGCTCCCCAGCTTCGGTGGCCCCAGAGGTGGCCCAATTTTGATGGGAACACGGGGGATATTGCGGCCACGACATATTTTACGTGCACCAGTCACCATTAGTGTACACGACGGTCTTTGTTCGGCGCGAGAACCGAACCCACAATCTTCCAATTACGAGCTCGGCGCTCTAACGACTGGGATACCGTGGTCCGGATCTAAGGTTGAAAAAAGAAATAAAAAGGGTCATATACTAAAGCTGTAATGCAAAATGGTCTAGATATTATGAATTTCTTTCTATAAAAAATATATATGTGTAAATATTATATATATATCAATTTGACATTGAATATGAGGATTTCCATAATAATTTTCTGCTTTTGTCTTGTAATATGCACTATTAATATTCCTTTACAGTGAAAGAAAGCAGCAAATAGGCGGGCAGAGTTCTGCATGTGTTAATAAATAAAGTGAGTCGGGGAGGAGGCGAAGCCTCCTCCGGGGGTTGGTGAGCGGAGCGAGCAGGGGGCAGAGCCCACTAGCTTCAGAAATTTTAGGAATTGGTAAACGAGAGGGGGGGGGGGCAGGGAGCAGAACGTCATTTCACATAAATTTTCATACATCAAAAGGAGAAAAGAAATGGAGAAAACAGCCTAAGCTTATTTTTTTTTACTACGTAATGAATATAAAATTCTGCATAAAACAAAATTTAATTTAGTATGACAGGACTTACTTTAATCTATTCTTTCATATAAAAGCATGCAGTAACTGTGTTTCATTCCCTAGCCTTGGCTACAATATTCATTTCTTAAAATATCTTTAGTATAGTTTTAGCATAGGAGCTTCTTAGCGGCTTTTAAATTTTTGTTGTCATTTTGGCGATGAATTAAAATGGGTATCTATCGAAACGCGTAACTAAAAATCTTGGCGAGAAACATAGAATTACTTCGGCGGCAAATTTCAAATTTCACCTAGGGGTTCTATACAGTAGCTGTTCCTTTTCTATAAGCATGATTTTTCTCAATTTTCTTCTAATTATTTAAAAAATAAAATAAAATAAAAAATGTCTGCACGTTCATTTTCTTCTGACATAAAAAGAAATATATTATGTATTTATTTATTAATCAGAATAATTTTTTTTATTTATTATTATTATTTCTTTTTTATATATACTTTTAAAGTGAAAAGTGGGCTTTTATTTAATGCTTTTTAACTCAATTTTCCGACTAAACTAAAAATATTGCTTTAGTCTAGGGGTGCACAACCTTTTTGACTGGAGGGCCACTCTTGCTGTTGAATGGAACATGAAGGGCCACAAACGAGATAATATAAAAGAATTAGACTATGCAGATATAGTCACTGTGTGTATATATATCTGTATACAGGGAGCACTATCATTATCAGGTGTCTGCGTGCAGAACTTGTTTGCATCATATGTTACTTAAGGAAAAAAATAATCATTTTATAAAAAAAAAATCAATCCGCGAGTCAAGTGAATCTCTAAGCGTAATAATCATAAAGTTATTGAATAGTAAGCAAAAGAATTAAATAAATGTACTGTGTAAAATGCAAAAAGGATAAATAAAATGAACAAATAGTACGCTTTGCAGAGAGAAAAAAAATTGTATAAGGAGTCTCAAAAACACCTAGCAAAAAAGTAAAAGCAGACAGAGAGTACCAAAGGTATGTGTGTTTAAAAATACCGCTTTCAGGTATTAGATGGCACTGGCAAGATCTGTAAGTGAAAAGGCTTCTTTGATTGTAATTGTATTTTCCACAGGAATTTTGAACAAAATGCATTCACCTTCCTGTTCTGGCGTAACATAAAGAACATACAGTCGGCTGCAAAATTATTCGAGCACTATCCAATAATTCCTATATTTAAAAAGTACACTTAAGACTGTTTTGCTAAGTAAATCCTTGTCGAATCATGTTCTTAGACTGATTAAGAACATGACTCAACAAGGATTTATTTAACAAAGCTGTATTAAGTGTACTTTTTTTGGCAAGGATTATTGCTAGTGCTCGAATAATTTTGCAGCCGACTATACATGCAATAATTTCAATGAGTATGATAAGGATTTGGTTTTGGTTGCTAAACTATTATGATAGCAACCAAGGATGCAGCTAAAGGGAGGGGTTATGGGGGCTCACATATTTCAGAATTAATATATATATATATATATATATATATATTTTTAACCTTTGGAAAAAAAAAAAAATAGGAAATCAGTCTCAGACTCGTACATGCTCCCTGCTGATAACGTCTGTGGTTATGCCTCTTTTGGCAACCAGCTGAACTGTCATGGTAGTAACCAGCAACAAATGCATCTGTTGCTAGAAATCTATGTGATAGATCATAGTTTTTCGAATGTAACCCCGGTATATGCACCACCACTGAAAATCTTGTTGGTTGTTTTGAAGCACAAAATTGTCTATTCTCACCAGGTAAAAAAAAATAAAAGTTTTGTTAGCTACGCCTGCCGTAAAATCGCTCTGCATACATTCTTTTAGTTGCTGCTGCATTTCTGTCAGCATCCTCATAAATGATTGCCATCATTATCACGGTCTGTGTTTTTATCAGCTCTATAAAATAATAAGCATCAATCTGTCTTTTTCTCTCTTTTTTTTATGTATCCAGACAGAAATAAATTTGATTAGTTGCATATTTAAAGGGTCTTTTTTTTTAAATAGAAATTAACTACTACTATAAATTTATGCTTCTTCATCATCAATTTTAATGCACATAATTATGTTTTGGAGACAGATTAAAAAAAAAAAAAAAGGGTGGTGGGGGAACTTTTACTTGCTGATTGTCACATTTTTCAGTTTTTAATCTTCTCAGGAAAATAAAGGTATAACCATCCACCAAAAGATTATTCCATGATTTTTCCAGCAAAATATTAAGTAACATACTGTGGGTTATATAATGAAGAAATGGAAAGGAAAACTTAGTTCTCAAACAGAAATATATATAAAAACCAACATTTTTTACTCCCCCCCCCCCCCAAAAAAAGAAAATGTACAGCGAAAGCAACAAATTTTTTTGAAAGCAAGAAATAAAATATTTTTTTTTATTCTCTGTCTTTTTATTTTTCTTACCTGCTGATTATTAATGCGGCCTGAAATGTCAGTCCTTCCGCGGACCACAAATTGATGGTTACTGGGCCGCAGGTTGTGCACCTCTACTTTAGTCAAATTTTTTCGCGATTAATAAGTATACATTTTTTTTTTTTTTTTAAATAAAATCTAATAATCTGGACTAAAAATCCGGGCAGATACAATGACGAACTTTCGTTAAATTATTTCATTTCGATAGAAGTAAAAATGTTTGCACGTTCATTCAAGATGATAGATAAAATTTGGTAACGACACACACACACACAAAAAAAAAAAAAAAAAAATCGTATGTGTCCGTAAGATTACCTAAAAATCTATTTCAAGAATTTCAAGTATTTAAAATAAATATCTAAAATTTCAATAATTTAAAATAGATTTATTAGTTTTTTTCATAAGAAAAAAAAAATCTGGAGTGACTCCACTCGACTTTCCGAACATTGAATAATTAACGGTTTTGTATATAAAGTAAAGTAAGAGGAGCTGTTAAGTAACCGAAAGAGAAAATTACAATAGTTTGTTTGAATATTTTTCTTTATATAGTACACGATGTTTAATTTAACGCTATTTTACCGAACACGTAGATCATAATGATAAAGAATATTTCGTTGTGTCCCTGTGAAAATCTACAAATGCTAGATTCGCCAAACTACTTACAGTTAGTCAGTGGCGAATTTAAGGGGAGGGGGGGCTAGGGGGCTGAAGCCCCCCCCCCCCCCCAAAAAAAAAACACTGACATTCACAATTGAATATTGCAATTGTAAATTTTTTATTGGTCTCGAATAACATTTTAAAAAGTCTTAGCCCCCCCCCCCCGAAGTTAAGTTCTGGATCCGCCACTGTAGTTAGTGCAACAGTGACTTATAATATTTATATGAATTTTCAGCTCCATCGGATAAGGCATTTAGACACTATCGCACTTTAAAGTTTGAGCCCATATGCCCCAATACTAAAGAAATTTGCACTTTACCCCTGCATAAAGAACCATACGTGCTAGATTCTCTAAAGTTCATAAATTTCGTTTGACGGTGACGTATAAGATGAATATAATTTTTTAATTTATTTGAATAAGGCTTTTAGTCGCTGTCGCACTTTAAATAATTTGAGCCTATAGGTCATAATGATGAACAATTTTTATTTTTGTCCCCGTAAAACTCGTTAAGTGCTAGAGTCACCAAAATCTATATAGTTTGTGTTATGGTGACCTATAACTCGTATGTAAATTTTCCACTCAAACGAATAAGGTATTTAGATTCTATCGCACTTTAAATAATTTCACCCCATAGGCCATAATGATACACAATTATTTGTTGCGTCCCTGCAAAAAAACTAGAAGTGATAGATCCACCAAAATCTATACAGATAGTGAAACTCTGACCGATAATACCTGTATAAATTTTTTATCCAATTGAGTAAGGTGTTTAGACGCTATCGTACTTTTAATAATTTGTTCCCATAGGCCACAATGATAAGGGGCACATGCAGCTTGAGATCCAAGCTTTCAAGTATACACGGACTATGAAAACACACACATGTACACTTTCTTCATCCTCTGAAGTCAGTTTAAATTGCGCCTTGAACATCCAGATCTTGAGGCAAAATATATCACTTTGGACATCTAACGGGCATGATGCATTGCACCTGGTGACATAAATCTAACTCTCCTTCCTGGGAAAGCACCAAGATAGATAATTACAAGTTCTGAAAATTCTTTATAATCCCCCTTTAGCTTTATTTCTCTTTGTTCTTCTATGTACTTCTTTGCACAGTTGATCGTTGCTTTATATCTTCTACTAAATTTGCGACATCATCAAATGAAATTGCTGGTTCATACTTTTCTTTATCAATGAAGCTACAACATTTTTGAAAGCGTTTAAATAGTGCAACTTCAGGAGAAGATTTGACTCTGATACAAATTTCAAACACAGCACTAATTATCAGTTCCATAATGTGATGCCCACAAGCAAGTAATAAGAGCTCTTTTTTAAACTTTTGCTCTGTAAGACACATGCACCAGAATTATGACCAGTATTTGAGCTGGTAGTGTCAAAGCACATTGCGCTATTATTATCTGCTATTCCCCAGTTTTGAATGGCTTCGAAGACAGCTGCTGCCTGTGCTTCTCTTATTGCAGACGAAATCTTGGCAACAATCAGTAGCTTTCCCAGCAACTAATACTGGTAACCTATCAATTTTTTCTTTTCCAGTCAGACCATAGACTAATTTTCCATCCCAATGAATGACAAAAGTAGTGCTTTGAACCTTTTTTTCATATTTTTTAGTTCTCTCAAACATTCTTTGTTGACGAACCGAGTCTTTGTTTATAGTATATTCATCAATGCTCAGTCTTAAACTTTTGGCAATTTCTGATAGTACAAAAACAGCCTTTTGGTCTGACACTTTACTACGACCTAGTATCTAGTGCTGCTGCAGATCTGGAGTAATTATGGTTTTACGCCCTCGTTTTCTTTTCTGTTCTTCTCCAACATGAACTGCATTGTTTTCAGTTTTTTCCAACTTTTCTAAATCCCTTTCTGCTGAGTTGTTTTCAGACTCATCATCAGTAGATGACATACTTTAAAGGGTGGAATTTATTTTCTTTTCTGTGACATAGTGTATGTATGTGTGTATGCATACATTTATCATTCCATACATTAAAAACGTCATCATTGAGCTACCTCTAAATAATGTTCAATTGTGCTAATATTTTGCCTGAATTTTTTTTTTCATAAAAAGGAACAAATTTAAAAGGTGAGAAGATCATATTTTCAAACTTAAAAAATAAGCTCCACCCTAGTAATCCATTCAAGAATCATAGTAATATATTGAATATGATATTCTAGTAAAAGAATGATCTTGATTTAATTTATTGAAGTAAGTTTATTTATTTATTTTCATTATTTGTATTGCATAGTTCTAAATTTTGTAAATTATTTTGATTGTTAGAGATAGAAAATGCTGTTTTTTAATTGTTTTATAGTATTTCTTATTTTATTGCATTACTAACTTATATATATATATATAATATATATATACTTAAATAACATTTTCTTTTGATAGTGTGTACTCCGTACATAGTATATATTATTGGCGTTTTGGAACACATTCTCAAAAATTTTAATAGATGATATTTATTAAAATATCTTTCATTGAGATTTCACTGTTATAAGTTTGTCATTGAACATAAAATGCATTTCTGGCAGTTATTACTACTTTTTATTATTGTATCAAATCAATTGTTTTATAGTTATAATATTTTTTTATGAGAACATTTACCACAGCAAGGTTAATTGAAAGCTTTAAATAGGCCTATAGAGTCATGCAATGTTATATATTTTAAAAATTTATTCATTAAATAAAGAAGTTTTTTTTTTTTCTCTTAGATAAATACAAATATTTTTAACAAGATTCATACTTCATCAGGGAAAACCTGAAATACTCAGAAAATTTGGATTTTGTTTAAAAAAAAAAAAAAATCAGGGAAAATTGATTATAAAACCTGAAAAAACGACGATTTCCTTTCTCTCATAATATAATTTCCTTGCTTAGCCTTCATATTGATTCAAATGATTAAGTATTGTGAAAATACGCATGTGAGCAATGATTTCTATGTAAATTTCTGTCATGATCGGCAGTAATATGACATCATACAATGGAATTAGAAGTATTTCGCCTCTCTAGAGGAGTGTTTCTTGTAATATTGCTAATATTTTCTTTAAAATTGTCTGGAAAACTCAGGGAATTTTTTTCTCATATTTGATTATGAACCCTGTATAATGAAATTTAACAACAACAAAAAGTCTTTATATAATAATAGAATCTGTATGTTATATACTTACAGGTACATCAATTTTTAAATAGGTATGGATCAGTTTTATGCATCTACACAAGACAATGGCTAAATACTTTCATTACATTTTCACAATATTTACTTTAACATGCTTTGGCACTGAAGCGTACACCACCACTGAAAATTTTCAGGGTATGTGTCGCCCCCTCCAAAAATTTCTCTTTCTTCCTTTATACAAATAAAACTTAACACAAAATATTTTTATGTTTATGTTTTTATGGTGTATTGAGTGAAAGTTTATTTTTTTAACTTCCCAATGCAGTTTAAATATGTTCATCAGTTTAATTTGTTTGTCATCGCTCATGTTTTTATTTCCAAATATGCAGGGTTGCCACCACCTGTATTTTTCCCACCACTACTTTTGTGTAGAAATCTATGCTTTTTTTTTTTAATTGCTTAAACATATTGCAAAAAATGCTACTTATGAATAATGGAAAAAAAAAAAAAGTATGGTCTTCGGCAATTCTGAATTGTCACGAATTTTTAATAAAATATACTAAGAGAATTGACTATAAAACGCTGGTATAGTGAATTATCAGTAATGCAGCTTATAACTAACTAAACCGTATTAAATCAAATAAACAGTTCTCGCTGACTCTACCTAAATATGTTTTTGTTTGTCTCACAATTTATAAATACTTAAATACAAAGTTCAAGTATAATTTTGAATTGATATCTTTTTTCCCTATTCGCTGAAGTTTACACACAGAAAGAATGTGTTCTCAAATTTAAAAATCTTATGATGAAACAGTGGCGGATTTAAGGGGGGGCTTAGGCGGCCCCCCTAGACTTAGGGCTTAGGCGGTTTCAGCCGCCTAGCCCTAAGTCTTTGGGGCTAGGCGGCTGAAGCCACCACCCCCCCCCCCCCCCAAAAAAAAAAAAAAAAAAAAAAAAAAAAAAAAAACACTGACATTCACAATTAAATATTGCAATTGTAAATTTTTTATTGGTCTAGAATAACACTTTGAAGAATCTTAGCCCCCCCCCCAAACGTCAAGTTCTGGATCCGCCACTGTGATGAAATATTATAAAATCTGACTTAATGTGAAGTGAAAACCAAAGACGAGGGGTTTTGATGAGTAAGAAATCAAACTAGCAAATTTTTATTTTGGGTAAAATTAATTTTCGTTGATAGCCTACATTTTTTAACCGGTAAAACATATCACAGAAAACAAATAGCTTTTACCATTTCAATGAAATACACGTACAGTCGGTAACAAAAGTGTCCGAACACTAGCAAAAATTCCTATATAAAACTAGTATGTTGTGGCCACCACATGACTTTCTTCTATATTTTCCTATACAAATTCACTCAGTAAAAATAATTTATTAAAATTATTAATTAAAAAAATTATCTTCCATGATAATGCAGACACTTTTCATATTAGAGAAGTAGTATAATACTAAATATCCAAAAAAAAAAAGTCCATTTAAAAGTCCTCAATATTAAAAAAAAAAAATTACGATTTTTTTTTTCTAATTTTTTTTTCGTTAAAAGTAAAAAAAAACTAGTATGTTGTGGCCACCACAAGACTTTCTTCTATATTTACCTATACATATTCAATCAGTAACAATATTAAAAAAAAAAAAAAAAAAAAAAAAAAAAGTACGTTTTTTTTTTTTTTTTTTTTTTTTGTTAAAAGTGAAAAAAATCGATAACTTTGTTTTAAATTATCACAGATTTATAGTTCAACCATTCGTTTTAAAGGTATTGACGAGACCTTTCGAAAGATACCCATCTTGAAAATTTATCCCCCCCGGGGAGGTACTTCCCCTCCCGGGGGGGAAGCGATGCCCCCCCATGCAGAAAATTTTTTTCCTAGTTACATACTACTATTATCAATAATTCATATTAATTTTACAATCACAAGTTTAAAACAACTCTAATTATGCACATTTATACGAATTTTTGTCCTATGCTGCCATGTTAAAAATTTAGATAAAATGCTATCACAGCGCCACCTGTTGAGCTATTGATCCCCAAACATAATCAGCACCAGTTTATGTCGGGGACCAACTAAATACCAAGTTTGGTTAAATTTCGTTTAAAAAAAAAAAAAAAAAAAAAAAAAAAATTGCGATATTTTTCTGGTTTTTTTTTGTTAAAAGTAAAAAAAATCGATAACTTTGGTTTAAATTATCACAGATTTATCGTTCAACCATTCGTTTTAAAGGTATTGACGAGATCTTTCGAAAGATACCCATCTTGAAATTTTGCCCCCCCGGGTGGGAACTTCCCCCCCCCGGTGGGGGGGCAACCGATGCCCCCACATGCACAAAATTTTTTTCCAAGTTAACTATTACTATTATCAACGAGACCTTTCGAAAGATACCCATCTTGAAAATTTACTTCCCCGGGGGGGGATTTCCCCCCCCCCCCAGGGAGGGAACCGATGCCCCCCCCATGCACAAAATTTTTTTCCTAGCTAACTACTACTATTATCAATAATTCATATTAATTTTACAATCACAAGTGTAAAATAACTCTCTTTATGCCCATTTATACGGAATTTTGTCCTATTCTGCCATGTTAAAAATTTGCATAAAATGCGATCACAACGCCACCTATTGAGCGAGTGATCCCAAAATCTAATCAGCACCAGTTTATGTCAGGGTGCAACTAAATACCAAGTTTGGTTAAATTTCATTCATTGGTTCGTGAGATACAGCGTCCACAAAAAAATGATACAGACAGACAGACAGACATTTTCTAAAAACTATTAATTCGTGTTCTCCATATCCCAAAACATGTAAATCCATCAAAAAGTGGACTTAAGTTTGTTTTAAATTATCACAGATCTATAGTTCAACCATTCATTTTAAAGGTATTGATGAGACCTTTCAAAAGATACCCATCTTGTAATTTTATCCACCCGTGGGGTGGGGGGGGTGGGGGGACGATGCCCCCCACATTCGCAATTTTTTTTCCTAGTTAACTACTACTATTATCAATAATTCATATTAATTTTACAATCACAAGTTAAAAATAATTCTCATTATGTACATTTATACGAAATTTTGTCCCAAACTGCCATGTTAAAAATTTAGAAAATATGCGATTACTTTGCCACCTGCTGAGAGATTGATCCCCAAATCTAATCAGCACCACTTTATGTCAGGGTCCAACAAAATACCAAGTTTGGTTAAATTTCGTTCATTGGTTCGTGAGATACAGCGTCCACAAAATCCGTGATACACACAGACATTTTCTAAAAGCTATCAAATCGTGTTCAGGACATCCCAAAACGTGTAAATTCACCGAAAACCGGAGTTCGAAAAATTTCATGAATCTAATACTTTCTCTATATTACATGTAGAAAAATGTAAAAATGGCGGAGGGGCGTACCAAAAAAATAGTGGGTGATGGGGCAAAATGGGGGCCAGATTCGGATTCAGGAGGTCATTTTACATAAGAATCTGCAATAATGGTATCAGATCTCGAACAATTTTTTTTTTTTTTTTTTTTTTTTTTTTTTTTTTTTGCAGAGCAGTGTTAATCCGTGAACAAAGAATTTTCAGAAATATTGGAAATGCTCAAACTGCTGTATAGAAAAAAATCCTGAGAAATTCCCCATGGAAAAAAAGTGTATAATTATCTTATTAAAACAGAATAAAAATTAAATTAAAAATAAAATAAAATAAAGAAAAAACAGAGTTGTTTGTCAATATAAAGAAAACTGTAGGACTCTAGGAATGTAAAATATAAATAATTACGAGATTAAAAGAACTTTTTATATACCACAGTTTTAAATTTTCTGTTGAATCATATAAACTTGACCATTCTATGTATTAATAAATGCTTAAAAAAATTTTTTTGGTGAATTATCCTATCAACTTGAAAAAACATGATCGAATGCCTAATAAGGAGAGCAATTATAAGAAATTTTCAAACATTTAGAAAACTGAATAAAAATATTAAAAGAATGCATTGTCATAGTGTTCTGAGCTATTCTAAAAGTTTCAAATGTCTAGATAGTCAGGAAGTTAGTTAAAAACTAGTATGTTGTGGCCGCCACAAGACTTTCTTCTATATTTACCTATAGATATTCAATCAGTAACAATATTAAAAAAAAAAAAAAAAAAAAAGTACGATTTTTTTTTCTAAGTTTTTTTTTTTTTTTTTTTTTTTTGTTAAAAGTGAAAAAAATCGATAACTTTGTTTTAAATTATCACAGATTTATAGTTCAACCATTCGTTTTAAAGGTATTGACGAGACCTTTCGAAAGATACCCATCTTGAAAATTTATCCCCCCGGGGGGGGGGGGGGTACTTTCCCCCAGGGGGGGGAAGCGATGCCCCCATGCAGAAATTTTTTTTCCTAGTTACATACTACTATTATCAATAATTCATATTAAGTTTACAATCACAAGTTTAAAACAACTCTAATTATGCACATTTATACGAATTTTTGTCCTATATGCTGCCATGTTAAAAATTTAGATAAAATGCTATCACAGCGCCACCTGTTGAGCTATTGATCCCCAAACATAATCAGCACCAGTTTATGTCGGGGACCAACTAAATACCAAGTTTGGTTAAATTTCGTTAAAAAAAAAAAAAAAAAAAAATTGCGATATTTTTCTGTTTTTTTTTTGTTAAAAGTAAAAAAAATCGATAACTTTGGTTTAAATTATCACAGATTTATCGTTCAACCATTCGTTTTAAAGGTATTGACGAGATCTTTCGAAAGATACCCATCTTGAAATTTTGCCCCCCCGGGTGGGAACTTCCCCCCCCCGGTGGGGGGGCAACCGATGCCCCCACATGCACAAAATTTTTTTCCAAGTTAACTATTACTATTATCAACGAGACCTTTCGAAAGATACCCATCTTGAAAATTTACTTCCCCGGGGGGGGATTTTCCCCCCCCAGGGAGGGAACCGATGCCCCCCCCATGCACAAAATTTTTTTCCTAGCTAACTACTACTATTATCAATAATTCATATTAATTTTACAATCACAAGTGTAAAATAACTCTCTTTATGCCCATTTATACGGAATTTTGTCCTATTCTGCCATGTTAAAAATTTGCATAAAATGCGATCACAACGCCACCTATTGAGCGAATGATCCCAAAATCTAATCAGCACCAGTTTATGTCAGGGTGCAACTAAATACCAAGTTTGGTTAAATTTCATTCATTGGTTCGTGAGATACAGCGTCCACAAAAAAATGATACAGACAGACAGACAGACATTTTCTAAAAACTATTAATTCGTGTTCTCCATATCCCAAAACATGTAAATCCATCAAAAAGTGGACTTAAGTTTGTTTTAAATTATCACAGATCTATAGTTCAACCATTCATTTTAAAGGTATTGATGAGACCTTTCAAAAGATACCCATCTTGTAATTTTATCCACCCGTGGGGTGGGGGGGGTGGGGGGACGATGCCCCCCACATTCGCAATTTTTTTTCCTAGTTAACTACTACTATTATCAATAATTCATATTAATTTTACAATCACAAGTTAAAAATAATTCTCATTATGTACATTTATACGAAATTTTGTCCCAAACTGCCATGTTAAAAATTTAGAAAATATGCGATTACTTTGCCACCTGCTGAGAGATTGATCCCCAAATCTAATCAGCACCACTTTATGTCAGGGTCCAACAAAATACCAAGTTTGGTTAAATTTCGTTCATTGGTTCGTGAGATACAGCGTCCACAAAATCCGTGATACACACAGACATTTTCTAAAAGCTATCAAATCGTGTTCAGGACATCCCAAAACGTGTAAATTCACCGAAAACCGGAGTTCGAAAAATTTCATGAATCTAATACTTTCTCTATATTACATGTAGAAAAATGTAAAAATGGCGGAGGGGCGTACCAAAAAAATAGTGGGTGATGGGGCAAAATGGGGGCCAGATTCGGATTCAGGAGGTCATTTTACATAAGAATCTGCAATAATGGTATCAGATCTCGAACAATTTTTTTTTTTTTTTTTTTTTTTTTTTTTTGCAGAGCAGTGTTAATCCGTGAACAAAGAATTTTCAGAAATATTGGAAATGCTCAAACTGCTGTATAGAAAAAAATCCTGAGAAATTCCCCATGGAAAAAAAGTGTATAATTATCTTATTAAAACAGAATAAAAATTAAATTAAAAATAAAATAAAATAAAGAAAAAACAGAGTTGTTTGTCAATATAAAGAAAACTGTAGGACTCTAGGAATGTAAAATATAAATAATTACGAGATTAAAAGAACTTTTTATATACCACAGTTTTAAATTTTCTGTTGAATCATATAAACTTGACCATTCTATGTATTAATAAATGCTTAAAAAAATTTTTTTGGTGAATTATCCTATCAACTTGAAAAAACATGATCGAATGCCTAATAAGGAGAGCAATTATAAGAAATTTTCAAACATTTAGAAAACTGAATAAAAATATTAAAAGAATGCATTGTCATAGTGTTCTGAGCTATTCTAAAAGTTTCAAATGTCTAGATAGTGAGGAAGTTAGTTAAAAACTAGTATGTTGTGGCCGCCACAAGACTTTCTTCTATATTTACCTATAGATATTCAATCAGTAACAATATTAAAAAAAAAAAAAAAAAAAAAAGTACGATTTTTTTTTTCTAAGTTTTTTTTTTTTTTTTTTTTTTTTTTTTTTTTTTGTTAAAAGTGAAAAAAATCGATAACTTTGTTTTAAATTATCACAGATTTATAGTTCAACCATTCGTTTTAAAGGTATTGACGAGACCTTTCGAAAGATACCCATCTTGAAAATTTATCCCCCCGGGGGGGGAAGCGATGCCCCCCATGCAGAAATTTTTTTTCCTAGTTACATACTACTATTATCAATAATTCATATTAAGTTTACAATCACAAGTTTAAAACAACTCTAATTATGCACATTTATACGAATTTTTGTCCTATATGCTGCCATGTTAAAAATTTAGATAAAATGCTATCACAGCGCCACCTGTTGAGCTATTGATCCCCAAACATAATCAGCACCAGTTTATGTCGGAGACCAACTAAATACCAAGTTTGGTTAAATTTCGTTAAAAAAAAAAAAAAAAAAATTGCGATATTTTTCTGTTTTTTTTTGTTAAAAGTAAAAAAAATCGATAACTTTGGTTTAAATTATCACAGATTTATCGTTCAACCATTCGTTTTAAAGGTATTGACGAGATCTTTCGAAAGATACCCATCTTGAAATTTTGCACCCCGGGTGGGAACTTCCCCCCCAGGTGGGGGGACAACCGATGCCCCCACATGCACAAAAATTTTTTCCTAGTTAACTACTACTATTATCAACCTGATCTTTCGAAAGATACCCAATGTGAAAATTTACCCCCCCCTGGGGGGGTATTTTTCCCCTAGGGGGGGGGAAGCGATGCCCCCCCATGCAGAAAATTTTTTTCCTAGTTACATACTACTATTATCAATAATTCATATTAATTTTACAATCACAAGTTTAAAACAACTCTAATTATGCACATTTATACGAATTTTTGTCCTATGCTGCCATGTTAAAAATTTAGATAAAATGCTATCACAGCGCCACCTGTTGAGCTATTGATCCCCAAACATAATCAGCACCAGTTTATGTCGGGGACCAACTAAATACCAAGTTTGGTTAAATTTCGTTAAAAAAAAAAAAAAAAAAAATTGCGATATTTTTCTGTTTTTTTTTGTTAAAAGTTAAAAAAATCGATAACTTTGGTTTAAATTATCACAGATTTATCGTTCAACCATTCGTTTTAAAGGTATTGACGAGATCTTTTGAAAGATACCCATCTTGAAATTTTGCCCCCCCGGGTGGGAACTTCCCCCCCCCGGTGGGGGGGCAACCGATGCCCCCACATGCACAAAAATTTTTTCCAAGTTAACTATTACTATTATCAACGAGACCTTTTGAAAGATACCCATCTTGAAAATTTTCTTCCCCGGGGGGGGATTTTCCCCCCCATGCACAGAATTTTTTTCCTAGCTAACTACTACTATTATCAATAATTCCTATTAATTTTACAATCACAAGTGTAAAATAACTCTCTTTATGCCCATTTATACGGAATTTTGTCCTATGCTGCCATGTTAAAAATTTGCATAAAATGCGATCACAACGCCACCTATTGAGCGAGTGATCCCAAAATCTAATCAGCACCAGTTTATGTCAGGGTGCAACTAAATACCAAGTTTGGTTAAATTTCATTCATTGGTTCGTGAGATACAGCGTCCACAAAAAAATGATACAGACAGACAGACAGACAGACAGACAGACAGACATTTTCTAAAAACTATTAATTCGTGTTCTCCATATCCCAAAACATGTAAATCCATCAAAAAGTGGACTTCGAAAATTTTCGCGAATCCAATACTTTCTCTATATTACATATAGAAGAAAGTAATAATTTGCAAAGCTTGTACTGGACAATCAAAGAAAAAAGCGAGTTAATAAAAATGTGGTAATGAATAAAATCAAATTTAAAAAAAATTCTGAAAACTTTAGCGGTGCTACACTATTATGCAATGTAGAGGCGAGGGACAATTAATTAAAAATGTTTGTTTTATGAAAGCAGAAATGAACCCAGAAAAAAAAAAAAAAAAAAAAAAAAAAAATTCTTTGCAACACATGGTTGTTGTATTCATGAAAAAATACATTAATTTTAGTTTCTTATTAAAAAGAGGCAAACATTTATTTATTTTTATAATATCATTGTTTGTATAATATCGTGTGAATGAGTTAAATAGTTTTATAGTTTCAGGATTTGCTAGAGGAGTTACATTGTCATCAGAACATGCACACATTAAACAAGTCGTTAAAGAGCAATGTGTTACTGCACATTGGCTGTTTTCTGTAGTTGGTTAAAAATTCTTGTATCTCTTAATTTATCTTCTTAGGTCTGTTTAAATAATTTTAAAATTAACCAGCAGCTTCCTTACATACTTAAATTTTTAACTAATGATATTCAAGAGATACTCCAAGAATTAATTTTAACATATACTATGTTGATTAAAAAAAAAGTTATTATTTAAATTTTACAAATTATAAAATTTGAAAAACTAAAAAATTCTACAACTGCCTTTTATTTTCATATAAACTTTACAGAAAAATGTTTAATATATATATATATTCATTTTAAATAATTCCTTTGAACTTAGTGTATCGAATTTTGGTTAAACTTTACAATCAGTTGTAATAATTTTTGTTTACATTTAAGATTAAGGAAAATATGTACACATATAAATGCTACTACTCTGAGTTATACAATTTTACCCAAGTTTTTATTATTATATTGTAAAATAAGTATAAAATAAATACATGATAAGAGGTTTTAAGCAGATACAAATACATTTTACAACCTCTCATCAATAGTAAAATGCATTTTTTTTTTTTTTTTTCTTGAAGTGTTTTTCATTTAGTCAGTATGCTGTCAGAAACTCAGTTAAATCTGCTATATATATATATATATTTTTTTTTTTTTTTTCAAAGAGACTATGTGGTATTTAGTCTTTTACATAAAATAATAATACACATACGATAAGTAACGTAAGAAATATGTAAACAAATATCTTTGAAAACAGCGGAAAGCATGCGCGAGAAGTTGCGCAGATCTGTTTTCAGAGTCTTGATGCGAAAGACGCTTGTGGCTCGGGCTCAAGTCTCAAGCTTCAGATCCGGTGTGTGCAGACCTCTAAACGCTAGAGAAGCTAGAGAAGCTATTGGCCGAATCCACCTTCTCTTCCTGCCCACAGGTGACTTCTAAGGAGAAAGGGAAAATGCTCTCTTTCCCTTTTTTAAAACTAAAGGGAAATTAGTGCTGACTTCGGGCTCAAATTTTTACCTTCCGAGCATATAACCACTATATAACAAAACTATTATAATCATGATAAAATTCGACTATGACATTTTGATGTATCTATACAGGGGTCTCCACCGGAAATTCAATTTTTCTGTTTGTGATGTATGTATGTGTACGTATATATATTTGCATGCGTTGAATAAACGTTGTGATATCTAAGCGCTTCTTTTAATTCAACGTCGAGTTAATTGGTATATTTAAGTCTCCGTTCGACGATCTGTATGGATTTTCCTGAGCCATGGACTCATGGTTCTTTAAAGAGACTTGAAGAAATTTTTATCACTATAACACTTGGATTCAAATTATTTAAATTGCAGTAGCATCCGAATACTTTATCCGATTGAATTAAAACTTCGTCGACATAATTAATTATACTGCCATACGACCTATATAGATTTTGACGAATGTAGGACTTATAATACTTTATACCCTTAATAAAATTTTAAGGTTCATTTAAGTTTTTTTAAGGTTTCTTTAAACAGGTATTTTACAGGTTTTAGAGGTATTTAAAATAAGGTATTACCAGGTAAAGCCATAAAAAAAGCTCTATTAATACCTCCATTGGTTTCTCACCTTAAAGTATTTTTCAGAAATTTATTGCAGGTTTCGTATAAATACCAAAAGGTTTTTATGAAATGCCATTAATCATGTAATTATTTTTAATAAACCTACAAAGTTTTTTTTTAATACCTTTCCAATGTTTTTGAAGGTTTTCCTTAGGTTTCTTTTAACAGGTATTTTACAGGTTTAAGAGGTATTTAAAATAAGGTATTATCACATTATCAGGTATTAATGGTGCAAAATAAAGCCATAATAAAAGCTCCATCAATACCTCCATAGCTTTCTCACAAATACCTTTATTTTTTATAAAACTTATTTCAGGTTTATTATAAATACCGTAAGGTTTTTATAAAGAACCATGACTCATGTAGGTTATAGCTTCATATTGTATGTTTGATGCTGACATCTAGGGAGAAATTATTTAACTTCTGTATTTTCAATAATTTTCTTTCACACTTGCGGCCGGTAAGGATCAAACTGACAGATTTCGGGTTTGTAGTTAAGTGCTCTGACCATTCAGAGAGTGGGCCTTGAGTACATGGTTCTAGATTATTTAGACTAGCGCTTTCAAATTAATCCATTACCCGCTGGTGTTGCGTTCACGCAACACCAGAAATAATCGCACTTAACAGTTAACTAAAAAAGGTATTTTATATTAAGTATTGTTTTTAAGTAAAGGATAGATTTTTTTTTATTAAAAAAAATATTTGATCTGAAAAATAGTTTTAAGTTTAAAAATGGATTTCAAATTTGAAACACTTTTCAAACAAAAAATTTTTGAAAATCTTCATATTTGAATGAGCTTACATAACATGTAAAACAAAATTTAAGTAAAAAACCATTTTTTAACGTTAGAAGGTTTCTATTGTGAAGCCCTAAAAAGCATAAAATAAACATTTATTCTGGCAAAGACATGCTACAAAGAAATGAAAGTTTCAACACTAAAAAAAAATTTAGAGAAAATACAGGTATTTCCCTTTTGCAAGAGATGAAAATTTTTAATGTTAAAAATATTTTTAAAAGCTTTCAAGATCAGTATTCTAAGTTACTAGTTTTTGTATAATCATTAGTTAGGCTACAAATTTCAAATATCTCGAAAGCTTTTTAAAATATTTTAAACATTAAAAATTTTCATCTCTTACAAAAGGAGAATAACTATGTTTTTCTCTAAAATTTTCTCAGTGCTGAAACTTTCATTTCTTTGCAGCATGTCTTTTCCGGAATAAATTTTTACTTTATGCTTTTTAGGGCTTCACAATAAAAGCTTCTACCACATCAATTTATCATATTGTAAAATATCATATTGTATATTGGTTTGACTAAACAGTAATGAACTATATAAATAAATTGTATAAAGATATACTATTTCTTTTTAATTACTAAAAATACACTAAATTAAATGACTGTATTTATTAATGAAAAGAAATTTAAGAAAAGAGAAATCATTTTTGAAATTAAAATATGTAGCAAGTGTGTTATTTGCTTTCAAAGACAAATGGGGGTAATTATTTTATTTTGTGCTTTAGAAAAATTTAAGCGCAAATAAATATTTCAGGGAGAATTTTAACTTTAAAAATATTTATTCCAGCAAATTTTGTTTAAAAAATATCATTTGCATTTGTGTTATTAAAAATAAATAAATAAATCCGCCGGAATCATGATATCACGTATGGGCTAAAGGCTGGCCGGTCTGTAGATCAGCCGGCAGCGTATCCTCATGTCTAAACAGCCGGCAGCATATCTACACCTTTGGCTGCCGGCTGGCCGAAATCTGGGCACTAGCAAACTGGGTCTTTGTTCACATTTAGAGTCTTTGTTTACATTTAGAGTCTTTATTTACATTTGTAGTCTTTGTTTATATTTAAAGACTGTTTATATTTGTAGTCTTTGTTTACATTTAGAATATTTATTTACATTTGTAGTCTTTGTTTACATCTAGAGACTTTGTTTATATTTGTAGTCTTTGTTTATATTTAAAATCTTTGTTTACATTTGTAGTCTTTTTTTACATTTAGAAGGTTTGTTTATATTTATAGTCTTTGTTAACATTAAGAGTCTTTGTTTATATTTGTAATCTTTATTTACATTTGTAGTCTTTGTTTACATTTAGAGACTTTGTTTACATTTGTTGTCTTTGTTTACATTTGTAGACTTTATTTACATTTAGAGTTTTTTTACAATTAGTGCCTTTGTTTACATTTGTAGTCTTTGTTTACATTTAGAGTCTTTGTTTACGTTTGTCGTCTTTTTTTACATTTAGAGTCTGTTTTACATTTAAAGTCTATGTTTACATTTCTAGTCTTTGTTTACATTTAGAGTCTGTTTACATTTGCAGTATTTGTTAACTATCAGATTCTTTGTTTACATTTAGAATCTTTCTTTATATTTCGAAGGTTTATTTATATTTGTAATCTATGTTAACATGTAGAGTCTTTGTTTACATCAAAAGTCTTTTTTAAAGTCTTTGTTTACATTTGCAGTCTTTCTTTGCATATAGAGAGTGTTTACATTTAGAGTCTTTGTTTACATATGTAGTCTTTGTTTACATTTAGATTCTTTGTTTGCATTTGTAGACTTTGTTTACATTTGTCGTATTTGTTTACGTTTGAGTCTGCTTACGTTTGTAATCTTTGTTTACATTTAGAGTCTTTGTTTACATTTTCATTACATTTAGAGACTTTGTTTACATTTCTAGTCTTTTTTTTACGTATAGAAACTTTGTTTACATTTAGATTCTTTGTTTGCATTTGTAGTCTTTGTTTACATATAGAGACTTTGTTTACATTTGTAGTCTTTGTTTACATTTGTAGTCTTTGTTTACATTTAGAGTTTTGTTTACATTTGCAGTCTTTTATTACATTTGTAGTTTTTGTTTATATTTAGAGTATTTATTTACATTTAGAGTCTTTGTTTACATTTAGAGACTTTGATTACATTTGTCGTCTTTGTTTACATTTAGAGTCTATTTACATTTGTAATCTCTGTTTACATGTTTAGTCTTTGTTTACATATAGAAATTTTGTTTACATTAAAGTGTTTGTTTACATTTGTAGTCTTTGTTAACATTTGTAGTCACTTTACATTTGGATTCTGTTTATATTTAGAGTCTGTTTACATTTGTAGTCTTTCTTTACATTTAGAGTCTTTGTTTACATTTGTAGTGTTTGTTTATATTTAGAGTCTTTGTTTACATTTGTAGTCTTTGTTTACATTTAGAGTCTTTTATATTAGTGGCTGTTTGCATTTGTAGTCTTATTTTACATTTAGTCTTTGTTAATATTTAGAGTCTTTGTTTATATTTAGAGTTTTTTTTACATTAAGACTCTGTTTACATTCAAAGTCTTTGTTTACAGTTAGAGTCTCTGATTACATATGAAGCCTTTGTTTACATTTGTAGTTTTTATTTACAT
This sequence comes from Salticus scenicus, assembly GCA_963930645.1. Lineage (NCBI taxonomy): Eukaryota > Metazoa > Arthropoda > Arachnida > Araneae > Salticidae > Salticus > Salticus scenicus. The sequence continues at coordinate 371,053,560 of OZ005649.1, read as the reverse complement.
TAAGAGTCTTTGTTTACATTAAGAGTCTTTGTTAACATTTAGAGACTTTCTTTACATTTCTTGTCTTTTTTACATTTAGAAACTTTGTTTATTTTGGTCTGTTTACATTTATAGTCTTTGTTTACATTTAGAGTTTTATTTTCATTTGCGGTCTTTGTTTACTTTTGTACTCTTTGTTTACATTTGTAATTTTTGTTTACATTAAGAGACTTTGTTTACATGCAGAGTCTTTGTTTACATTTAGAGTCTTTGTTTACATTTGTAGTTTTTGTTTACATTTAGAGTCCTTGTTTACATTTAGTGTCTTTGTTTACACACGTAGCCTCTGTTTACGTTTAGAAACTTTCTTTGCATTTTGAGACGTTGTTACATTTGTCTTTTTTACATTTAGTGTCTGTTTTACATTTAGAGTCTTTGTTTACATTTGTAGTCTTTGTTTACATTTAGAGTCTGTTTTCATTTGTAGTCTTTGTTAACATTCAGAGTCTTTGTTTACATTTAGAATCTTTCTTTACATTTAGAGAGTTTATTTATATTTGTAATTTTTGTTAACATGTAGAGACTTTGTTTAAATTTGTAGTCTGTTTACATTTATAGTCTATGTTTACATTTCTAGTCTTTGTTTACATTTAGAGTCTGTTTACATTTGTAGTATTTGTTAACATTCAGATTCTTTGTTTACATTTAGAATCTGTCTTTTTATTTCGAGTATTTATTTATAATTGTAATCTATGTTAACATGTAGAGTCTTTGTTTACATTTGTAGTCTTTGTTTACATCAAGAGTGTTTTTTAAAGTCTTTGTTTACATTTGTAGTCTTTCTTTGCATATAGAGAATGTTTACATTTAGAGTCTTTGTTTACATATGAAGTCTTTGTTTACATTTAGAGTGTTTGTTTACGTTTAGATTCTTTGTTTGCATTTGTAGACTTTGTTTCCATTTGCCGTATTTGTTTACGTTTGAGTCTGCTTACTTTTGTAATCGTTGTTTACATTTAGAGTCTTCGTTTACATTTTGATTACATTTAGAGATTTTGTTTACATTTCTAGTGTTTTTTTACGTATAGAAACTTTGTTTACATTTAGAATCTTTGTCTGTATTTTTTGTCTTTGTTTACATATAGAGACTTTGTTTACATTTGTAGTCTTTGTTTACATTTGTAGTCTTTGTTTACATTGAGAGTCTTTGTTTACATTTGCAGTCTTTTTTTACATTTGTAGTTTTTGTTTACATTTCGAGTATTTATTTCATTTAGAGTCTTTGTTTACATTTAGAGACTTTGTTTACATTTGTCGTCTTTGTTTACATTTAGAGTCTGTTTACATTTGTAATCTGTTTAAATTTTTAGTCTTTGTTTACATATAGAAATTTTGTTTACCTAAAGTCTTTGTTTACATTTGTAGTCTTTGTTAACATTTGTAGTAACTTTACATTTGGATTCTGTTTACATTTAGAGTCTGTTTACATTTGTAGTCTTTCTTTACATTTAGAGAATTTGTTTACATTTGTAGTGTTTGTTTATATTTAGAATCTTTGTTTATATTTGTAGTCTTTGTTTATATTTAGAGTCTTTTATATTAGTGTCTCTTTACATTTGTAGTCTTATTTTACACTTAGTCTTTGTTAATATTTAGAGTCATTGTTTACATACAGAGTTTTTGTTTACATTAAGACTCTGTTTACATTCAAAATCTTTGTTTGCATATGAAGCCTTTGTTTACACTTGTAGTTTTTGTTTACATTTGTAGTTTTTGTTTACATTAAGAGTCTTTGTTTACATTAAGAGTATTTGTTAACATTTAGAGACTTACATTTGTTGTCTTTTTTACATTTAGAGTCTTTGTTTATATTGGTCTGTTTACATTTGTAGTCTTTGTTTACATTTGTAGTTTTTGTTTCATTTAGAGTCTTTGTTTACATTTAGTGTCTTTGTTTACACATGTAACCTCTGTTTACGTTTAGAAACTTTCTTTACATTTAGAGACCTTGTTACATTTGTCTTTTTTACATTTATAGTCTCTTTTAAATTTAGAGTCTTTGTTTACATTTGTAGTCTTTGTTTACATTTAGAGTCTGTTTTCATTTGTAGTCTTTGTTAATATTCAGAGTCTTTTTTAAAGTCTTTATTTACATTTGTAGTCTTTCTTTGCATAAAGAGAGTGTTTACATGTAGAGTCTCTGTTTACATATGAAGTCTTTGTTTACATTTAGAGTCTTTTTTTACGTTTAGATTCTTTGTTTGCATCTGTAGACTTTGTTTACATTTGTCGTATTTGTTTACGTTTGAGTCAGTTTATGTTTGTAATCTTTGTTTACATTTAGAGTCGCTTACATTTTGATTACATTTAGAGACTTTGTTTACATTTAGAGTTTTGTTTACATTTGTAGTCTTTTTTACATTTGTAGTTTTTGTTTACATTTAGAGTATTTATTTACATTTAGAGTCTTTGTTTACATTTAGAGACTTTGTTTACATATGGCGTGTTTGTTTACATCTAGAGTCTATTTAGATTTGTAATCTCTGTTTATATTTTAATCTTTGCTTACATATAGAAATTTTGTTTACATTAAAGTCTTTGTTTACATTTGTAGTCTTTGTTAACATTTGTAGTCACTTTACATTTGGATTAAGTTTACATTTAGAGTCTGTTTATATTTGTAGTCTTTCTTTACATTTAGAGTCTTTGTTTACATTTGTAGTGTTTGTATAGATTTAGAGAGTTTTATATTAGTGTCTGTTTACATTTGTAGTCTTATTTTACACTTAGTCTTTGTTAATATTTAGAGTCATTGTTTACATATAGAGTTTTTTTTACATTAAGACTCTGTTTACATTCAACGTCTTTGTTTACACTTAGAGTCTTTGTTTGCATATGAAGCCTTTGTTTACATTTGTAGTTTTTGTTTACATTTGTAGTTTTTGTTTACATTAAGAGTCTTTGTTTACATTAAGAGTCTTTGTTAACATTTAGAGACTTTGTTTACATTTGTTGTCTCTTTTACATTTAGAATCTTTGTTTATATTGGTCTGTTTACATTTCTAGTTTTTGTTTACATTTGTAGTTTTTGTTTACATTTAGAGTCTTTGTTTACATTGAGTTTCTTTGTTTACACATGTAGCCTCTGTTTACGTTTAGAAACTTTCTTTACATTTTGAGACCTTGTTACATTTGTCTTTTTTACATTTAGAGCCTGTTTTACATTTAGAGTCTTTGTTTACATTTGTAGTCTTTGTTTAAATTTAGTGTCTGTTTTCATTTGTAGTCTTTGTTAACATTCAGAGTCTTTGTTTACATTTAGAATCTTTCTTTACATTTAGAGAGTTTATTTATATTTGTAATCTTTGTTAACACGTAGAGACTTTGTTTAAATTTGTAGTCTGTTTACATTTATAGTCTTTGTTTACACATAGAGACTGTTTACATTTGTAGGCTTTTTTAATTTTGTCATCTTTGTTTATATTTGTATTCTTTGTTTTCATTTAGAGTCTTTGTTTAAATTTCTAGTCTTTGTTTACGTATAGAAGTTTTTTTTTTACATTTAGATTCTTTCTTTACATTTGTAGTCTTTATTTACATTTAGAGTCTTTGTTTACATTTAGAGTCTTTGTTTACATTTGTAGCCTTTGTTTACATTTGTCGTCTTTCTTTACATTTAGAGTCTGTTTACATTTGTAATCTTTGTTACATTTAGTTTCTGTTTACATTTCTAGTCTTTGTTTACGTATAGAAACTTTGTTTACATTTAATGTCTTTGTTTACATTGTATGTGTCTGTTCACTTTTGTAGTCTTTGTTTACATTTAGAGTATTTGTTTACATTTGTAGTTTTTTTAACATGTGGTCTTGTTTACATTTGCAGTCTTTGTTTACGTTTGTAGTTTTTATTTATATTTAGTTTCTTTGTTTACATTTAGAGTCTTTGATTACATTTGTAATCTTTGTTAACATTTAGAGTCTTTGTTTACATTTGTAGTCTTTGTTAACATTTAGAGTCTTTGTTTACATTTGTAGACATTTGTAGAATTTCTTAAAAATTAGTCTTTGATTGCATTTTGAGTCTTTGTTTACATTTGTAGTCTTTGTTAACATTTAGTCTTTCTTTACATTTTGAGACTGTTTACATTTTGTGTCTTTGTTTACATTTGTAGTCTCTTTACATTTAGATTCTGTTTGCATTTAAAGTCTGTTTACATTTGTTGTATTAGTTTACATTTAGAGTCTTTGTTTACATTTATAGTTTCTGCATTTAGAGTCTTTGTTTACATTTGTAGTTTTTGTTTATATTTGGAGTCTTTGTTTACGTTTAGAGTCTTTTTACATTCAGAGTCTTTCTTTATATTAGAGTCTGTTTACATTTGTAGTCTTTGTTTACATTTGGTCTTTGTTAACATTTAGAGTCTTTGTTTACATTTAGAGTTTTTGTTTACATTTGCGGTCTTTTTGTACATTTGTAGTTTTTGTTTACATTAAGAGTTTGTTTACATTCAGAGTCTTTGTTTACATTTAGAGTCTTTGTTTACATTTAGATTCTTTCTTTACATTTGTCGTCTTTTTTACATTTAGAGTCTTTGTTTACATTTCTAGTCTTTGTTTACATATAGAAACTTTGTTTACGTTAAGTGTCTTTGTTTGCATTTCTAGTCTTTGTTTACATATAGATTCTGGTTACATTTGTAGTCTTTGCTTATATTTGCAGTCTTTGTTTACATTTAGAGCCTGTTTACACTTCTAGTCTTTGTTTACATATGTAGTCTGTTTACATTTAGATTTTTTGTTTACGTTTAGAGTGTTTACATTTAGTGTCTGTGTTTACATTTGTAATCTTTGTTTACATTTGTTGTCTGTGAGTCATAAGATCATTAAGATAAAAAAGATCTTTCTTCTTAAAAACAATTTAAAATAGGTTTACAAGCAATTTATTTGACATTTAATTTGTAGTATTTCTTTATATTTAGAGTCTTTGTTTACATTTAGTGTTTTTATTTACATTTGCGGTCTTTGTTTATATTTTTATTTTTTCTTTACTTTAAGAATCTGTTTACATTCATTGTCTTTGTTTACATTTAGAGGTCTTTCTTTACATATGCAGTCTTTGTTTACATTTGTAGTTTTTATTTACATGTATAGTCTTTGTTTACATTAAAGTCTTTGTTTACATATGTAGTCTTTGTTCACATTTAGAGTCTTTTTTAGAGACTGTTTACATTTGTCGTCTTTTTTACATTTAGTCTGTTTTACATTTGGAGTCTTTGTTTACATTTCTAGTCTTTGTTTATATATAGAAACTTTGTTTACATTAAATGTCTTTGTTTACATTTGTAGTCTTTGGTTACATTTTGAGTCTGTTTACATTTGTAGTCTTTGTTTACATTTAGAGTCTGTATACATTTGTAGTCTTTGTTAACATTCAGAGTCTTTGTTTACATTTAGTGTCTTTGTTTACACATGTAGTCTCTGTTTACGTTTAGAAACATTCTTTACATTTAGAGACTTTGTTACATTTGTATTTTTTACATTTAGAGTCTGTTTTACATTTAGAGTCTTTGTTTACATTTGTAGTCTTTGTTTACATTTAGAGTCTTTGTTTACACTTAGAGTTTGTTTTCATTTGTAGTCTTTGTTAATATTCAGAGTCTTTGTTAACATTCAGAGTCTTTGTTTACATTTAGAGAGTTTATTTATATTTGTAATCTTTGTTAACATGTAGAGACTTTGTTTAAATTTGTAGTCTGTTTGCATTTATAGTCTTTGTTTACATCAAGAATATTTTTTATATTTAAAGTCTTTATTTAGATTTGTAGTCTTTGTTTACACATAGAGACTGTTTACATTTGTAGTCTTTTTTTAATTTTGTCATCTTTGTTTACATTTGTATTCTTTGTTTACATTTAGAGTCTTTGTTTACATTTCTAGTCTTTGTTTACGTATAGACATTTTGTTTACATTTAGATTCTTTGCTTATATTTGTAGTCTTTGTTTACATTTGGAGTCTTTGTTTACATTTGTCGTCTTTGTTTACATTTGTCGTCTTTGTTTACATTTAGAGTCTGTTTACATTTGTAATCTTTGCCTACATTTAGTTTCTGTTTTTATTTCTAGTCTTTGTTTACGTATAGAAACTTTGTGATGGTTATGAGAAATAATGTGCGCATTACTTAGCGATTTTTCACAGGAAATTGCGAAATAATTTACACATTTAGCATCTTATTGCATTAATTATAGGAAATTATTTAGATTATTTAAAAGACGTTAAGACTGATACATGTTTTAGAATTTTGCTATAGAATGGTTGTTACTGGATATTGCTTAAATTTTCTATTTTTTTTACGGGGAAACTCAAAAGAATTCGGAAAAGTTATCGCCCATCGTAGAAATATTCGAACTTACAGAGAAATATTCGAACACTCTATTGTATTTTTCAATTTTGAATAACTACCGAATAATTAAAATTTGTTATAATTCTTGATAAGTAGGCGCTAACGGTTGATCTGTGGGTAATAAGTAGGGGTTAACGGTTGGGTTTTAACGGTTGGTCTGTTTGTGTGTGTGTGTCTGTTATAAGCATACCTCAAGAACAAATAGTAGGGGAGCGCGGGGCTAGTTGTCAAAGGGGTAGGACGTAACACGCAATTTACGAAATAATTTGTAACATTTGTGATTAAATATTTTTATAAACATAATTCTTATGTCGAGCTTTATAATGTAACACAATCAGTGCTCCACAAAAATGGTTAATGAGAGTTTCTGTACATGTGCTTTATTTTAGCTAGTTAGTGGAAAAAAAATATATTTCGTAAATTTTGATTAAAAGTATTGTTAAATATTTCTCACTCCCACAATTACTAAATATTCTGTAGCATCATGTAAGCCCTTTTTAATACTCCCTCTAGTAAGGCAATATAAAAATTCAGTAGTAGAGAAAAATACGTTGGCCGGTAAGTGTCAACTTTATCCAACTAAAAGAAATAAAAATGACACTAGACATGTGCCCGTATCCGTATCCGTATCCGTAGATATCCGCGAGAAAAAAAATATACGTATTTGTATCCGGATCCGTATCAGCGAGAAAAAAGTATCCGTATCCGTTATTTTCCTTCTACGGATCTAATACGGATCTTTTGTAGAAATTTCCAGATAATCAGGAAGAAACTGTTATAACTTATTATAAACTATCTTTAATGTATAACTAAAAGAAATACAGTATAGCCTCTCTCTTACGTTTTCGGAATTTATTTTTTTCCCGTAATTTACAATTTTTCTTTTAAATCCATTCATTTTACCTATGTACGCAATGAACTTCCGTCTTCATTTTTATATGACGAAATTTTGAATTTCCAGCCTTTTGAACTTAATATATACAGCGTTTATAAAGGAAATGCATGCTGCGATTTAATTAAAAAAAATATAAAATAAAAACATCTGAGAGACGGATTCAGTAAGGCAGATGATATTATTCATTAACAAATAAATAATGTACCAAAACCGATATCGTGTGACTGTTTGTACTCAAAGCGACAGTATGAAACCAGGTGTTTAACTGTGAATCATTAGAAATGAAACATTCATTTTTATAAGACCAACCATGCATATTATCTCTGAGACTGTAAATTTTAAGAAAAAGAAATCAGTTATAAAAAGTAATACATATATTTTACATAATATATAATTTTCTCTTAACGTAATAGTACTTAAAATATAAATATATAAAAATGGAAATGTATGAATAATGAAAAGTTACGTAAAATTATAAATATCTAAATAATCCCATCTTTTTTTCAGTAAAATTCACATAGATTATATGAGTTTTATTTAACAAAATGTTATTAGTTCATTGAAAATGTGTTTAAATGAAAATTTTTGGAACAATTTTTTACTTTTTCTTACCCATTTACATGGCAAAAAAAATATTGTTTTTGGATCAAATTTTAAAAAATGAGTTTTTGTTATATTTACACGTTTTGAAGTCACATGTATCCGAAAATCAGGTTTTTTCCGGACGGTTTTGTATGTGTCTATTATTAGAATATCTCACGAACAAATAGTAGCAGGCAGTCCAATCTCTGTATTCTAAATCTATATCATAGAGTGATTCCACACTAAACTTTTTGTTAAGATCAAGTAAATGTTTCGTGTACAGTGACATCCAAGAGAATTCAAATATATTATGTCTATGGGGGAAATTTTTGGTAAGTTGAGTGTAACATCTATAGGCTGCCCTGAACAAAATGGAATAAACATATTTTTTTGCATGCATAAATGCATGCTTCGTGCAGATTGTGGGATGAAAATTATTCATCATTCGTTTACAGGGCTACTTAAAGTATTTGGATATATATCTGACTATATTTGGAAATTGCTGAAAATTTATTTCATTTCGTGTTAGGTGTTTTTCATATAAAATTTAATTTAACAACATAATGCCATGTGCATATAGTTTATAGACAATATATAGGACTACTTTAAATTAAGCTGAAAGTTCTTTTCTATTGAACGTAATTTATGAAAATGCTTTGCTATGTTTTACTATCTTCACGAACACTGCCTATCAATTTTCCTGAAGCAATTGACTAACACAAGCAAACAGATATCTGAAAGGGGCTTTATATAGCGATTTTGAAAAAAAAAAAATATATAAGATAAAAAAAAATTATTATATGCCATGTTTTTAAATTTTCTGATGAATCGTAGCTATACACAAGCGAAGTGATGACGTCATTGGCCGTCACTGCAAGAAAAAGACTTCCTATGTTAATCGCCCATTGGATTTTTTGTAAAAAATTATTAAAAATCGAGGAAAATTATTTCCCGATTTTAATCCACATATTTGGGTATAGATATGTATTAGTTATCGTGTGCATGCGTTAGATTTTTGCTGTAAATTTGATAAAATTTGAAGTTTAAATTTCAAAACTCTAGGGAAAAAAAATTTGGCAAATTTCCATAATCGATGGAAAACATAAACATTTCATTTCAAAAAATGATATTTACACAATAAATATCCAACTAATATACTAATTAAAAGGAAAATGATAAATATTCTATTATAATTTGAAGTCAAATTTGTTTTCAAATGTCTAAATAAAGTGTCTGATATGAGATGCTTATATGCTGCAGCGGAATAAATTTCATATCTGTCATCCTTGGCGGAAAAAAAAATATCGAAAAATTATCTGGCAAACATATTTAATTCCTTTCAAAAGCCATGGTTATTTTAACAACTTATTTTAAGAGAGTAATGAATAATATGAAACAATATTTCGTACAATACGTATTACGAAAATATACATCTGGCATGTATATTTTCGTATTACGTTTTTGATCGCCAAGTATTAAAAAAAAAAACGCCAAAGACGACGGAGATTTAAAATTTAAAATTAAAATTTTGTCAATTTGATAGCAAAATAACTGAATCTAACACATGCATACGATAACTAATACATATCTATACCCACATACAGGGATTAAAATCGGAAAATAATTTTCCTCGATTTTTAATAATTTTTTACAAAAAATCCAATGGGCGATAACATAGAAAATCTTTTTCTTGCATCTACGGACGGTCAGTGACGTCACACTTCGCTTGCGTTACTTTTTACAATTTTTTTTTACATTCACGTTTAATTAAATGTATTTATTTTTATGTCGAAAGAAAAAGAACTCGTAAACTTTTTTTGGCAACAACTAAATTATAGCTAACATTTTAATGGCTTTTTGTACAGCTATTAGGAGATTATTATTTTCATATTTTAATTAATTAAAAGAAAGCAAATCAAAAATTTGGAAATCGGGCTTCAACGTTTTGTGTTGTTATCGGGTTCTGAGCTATTGTGAAAGTTTCAAACGTCTGGCTAGTAGGGAAGTTAGTTAAAAATCGATTGCAAAATTTGTGCCGGACAAACAAACAAACAAGAATCGAAGTTAATAAAAACATGGTAAAAAAAATATGTATTACAGCTTTGTTTGGGATGCAGAATTGTCTTTTTTTGTTTTTTCTAGTTCTATTTCCATTTCCAGTTTTTTTTTTTTTTTTTCCCCACCAAAATTTAAAAATATGAAGTTTTAAATATAAATGTTCGTCGTTCTATCTTTAGATTTAGAATATTGATCAGTCGTTGTCAGAAGATACACGCCCACCCCCTAGAAATATTCAACATCAGGACAGCTGACTTTCACTTGACTCATTTAATTAGTGATTTGAAAAACTCGATAGGTACTGAACTGTTAATTTTCTATATTTAAACATCACAGAAGAATAACATAGTCCATGATGTGTTACTAAATTGCTATCAAAGTCATCACGGTAATTAGGATGGATTGATGGTTGGGTTTTACGTCGCACTAGTGCTGCGCAGACGGGCAATTGGCGATGGTCTTGGACACACCCCTAGAGGTGGTCCGGAGACATGCCATCACAATTTTGATCCTCCACGGAAGGGATGGCTCTCCCGCTTCGGTGACCCCCAGAGGTATAATTTTTGATGGGAACATGGAGGACATTGCGGCCACGACAGGTTTTACGTGCACCAGCCACCATTAGTGTACACGATGGTCTTTGGAGTACCTTTCGAGTACCGAACCCGCAATCTTCCAATTACAAGGCCGGCGCTATAACGACTGGGCTGCCGCGGCCCCACGATAATTAGGTCTTAAATTAATCGCAACACGCTTGTCGAAACACCCCCCCCCCCCCCACACACACACTTTCTTTTAAAACAATAAAAAGAAATGCACTTGGGTCGACTCTTAAAACACTTCATTATGTTTAACACAATGTAATGGCTTTAACTCGGATTATTAATACGATAGGCATATGGCATTTTTCTCTGCATCTTGCATTTCATGATTTCCCAAACATACGTAGATAGTTTCACATTGAATCCTTTCGACAATATATAAGAGACACGGGGACATTATTACAGAAAATAAATCGCCCTTTACAGAAAGATTAAATTGAAATATATTCACCTTCCCATATTTCAGTAGACAACAGAAATTAATATTTAATTTAAGGATTTTTGTAAAATGTGCCAATAATATTAGTACCTTTTTAATTTAATGTAGATTAGATAATAACATTAGATACATATGCTATTATGAAATATGAGCTTGCAGAAAAGTTTAATGAGGCTTGTCACAAAAAGCATAAAAAAAATTCTAGTTTCTGTTCGGCAGCATCCAACATACTCGTACACTGGTGTTCAAAATTAAAGCAACAACGTGTTTTCCTATTTTCTTCTTTTGATTATAACTTTTAAACAAACAAACATATAAGCATAAAATTTGGAAGGCACGTTCGTTATCATATCATTAAGGGGACTCTTTAGGGGCTGTCCATAAATGATGTCACGCCTTTTTTCAGAATTTTGGACCCCCCTCCCCCCCCTCAAAGTGTCACGTTTCAATATACCCCCCCCTCCCCTTGTCACATGTCACGGAACATGACATACATCAATAATAACTTGAAGTTCAGAAACAAAATATTAGACTAGAGATCATATTTCAAATTTTATTTTTAAATGTTGACTATGGATCTTAATGACATCTGTAAATATAACCATAATAATGATACGTGTAGTTATTTTGTATGAACTAAGAGTAAGGTTTACAAAAAAAATCCAAATTAATATAGAACAGTTGTAAAGTATTCATAGGAAACAGCAATTGAAAACAGTAGTATTTTGGAAAACTGAATAAAATTTAATATACAGTCGTATCTCCATTTAACAAAGTCGCCAAATTCAGCAAAAAAGTTCATTTTATGGAAAATTTATTAAAGATTCACATTTTATAATGCTTTAAACTATTCAAAGACAAATCTGTAATTCATAAGCACTAAATATTATATGAAAAATACATTGAATTAAAATGAAGATATATGAGAAGGGAAGGTTTTCTTCTAAGTAAAGATTTTCTATTGCTATCATATCCTAAAAACCTAATCTGAATGCTTTTTTCTGAAAAAAAAAATAATGTATGAGGGGAGGGGGAGAATCACAGGATAAAGTTACTTTTACCCGAATTAAAAAAAATATCTTTAATCTTTGATAATTTTAAAATAACTTCAAAATTTCATCTGATGAATATAAATGTTTGTATTTTAACTGAAATATGTGATGTCACACTTTTTGTTACCCCCCTCCCCTCCCTTGTCACAAACTGTCACAATTTCATGAACCCCCTCCCCCCCCCCCTCCAAGCGTGACATCATTTATGGACGGCCCCTTACCTGTCGTCTTCGAAAGCAAAAACCAACGTTGTTCTATGGGATATTTTGCCTCATTTTATTCGTTAACTAATAAATATATTTAAATTCCGTTTTCACTTTCCGAAAATTCACAACTATTAAACAATTTATCGCTTTCTAAAAATTGATTTTTTTATTTTTAAGATATCATTTTTAAGCTCAAAAATGAAAATTTTCACATTGTGAAAATTCGCATTTTACAATCTCAAAATAAAATATAAAAAATAAAAAAAAAATAATTTTTCGAAAGTGGTAAATTGTTTAATAGTTGTGAAGTTTCTGAATGTGAAAACGGAATTTAAAAATATATATTAGTTAATAAGTTATAATGGGGCGAAATTCTCCAGAGAATAACATTGGCTCTGTCTCTGGGGGCGATAAATGGAGAGACCTCCCAGAATAAATTACTTTCTACTTCATTCGATTAATCGATAATTTAATAATTTTATATCAAATGTCTCAATACATTAATGAATTAAATTTTATAAAAATAAATATATTAATGTATAAAATATTTTTTAAAAATTATTTCACTGTTAAAAATTATTAATAAATATGAGATAAAAAACGAAATTCATTGATATGTGCAAATGTTGATTTTATCATTAGTGCCATTCTAATTTTTTAAATTGCGAAAATAAAACTTTAAAGGTCTGACAAGCAACACTCTTTAATTTAAGAAACCATTTTTCATAACTTTTTTTTTTTCGACGTACATGAAGGCCGTAATGATTTGCTGTCTACTTTATTGATTTGATTAAGCCGACAAAGAATTATCTTTCTTTTTTATCGTCTTCTTTTTTATCATCTTCCTTTTTATCATCTTCCTTTTTATCATCTTCTTTTTCGTCTTCTTTCTTATCATCTTCTTTCTTGTCTTCTTTCTTATCGTCTTCCTTTTTGTCGTCTTTCTTGTCTGGTGGTGAACATTGGGAATATAATTGTATTTTCCCAAACTGAAATAAAAGAAAAAAAATTCTGAATGAAAATATTCCTACAACATTTTATTTTGAAGTCCACACTCATCATTAAAAAAATAAAATTAAAATAAATTAAATAAATTAAAACACATTTTTCCAGTAGAGTATTATCTATATATATATAAAAGAGTATAAACTCACTTATTCACTCACTGATTCACTCACTGACTCAACACGGCTGCGGCGATCCTATGGGAGATAGAGTCACAATTTTTGGTGAGCAGGTTGATTTTAGGACCCTGACGCTCACTAAGACGGGATTTTCCGAAATACCCCCCCGCCCCCCAGGGGGGGGGCGGAAGGCAAAAACCACCTTTACTAGCATAACTCGGCTCCAAATTGCTTCACGGTGAAGAAATTGCAGATGGAGAGACTACTAGACTTGAATTCAAAAAAATAATTTTCTGCGATTTTGGAATTTTGGATTTTTAAGGGGGGGGGGGGGTAAAAATGAGATTTTCGGCGGCGCATAAGGCAGAAACACCTTTATAAGCATAATTCGGCTCCAAAGTACTTCACGGTGAAGAAATTGCAGATGGGGAGACTAGACTTGAATAAAAAAAAATAATTTTCTGCGATTTTGGAATTTTGGATTTTTAAGGGGAAAAGGGGTGAAAATGATTTTCGGAGGCGCAGGAGGCAAAAACACCTTTATAAGCATAACTCGGCTCCAAAATACTTCACGATGAAAAATTGCAGATGGGGAGACTTAGACTTAAGTACAAAAAAATAATTTTCTGAGATTTTGGAATTTTGGATTTTTAAGGGCGTAAAGGGGGTAAAAATGATTTTCGGGGGGAAAATTTAGCAATATATGGATTTTCGAGTAAAATTCTAGCAGTAATAGCTCAAAGGTTAAAAAAAAAAATCGCCAAACGTCTTCTTGAAGGTATTTGCAAAAACTCATTTTTTATTTTTTCCGATTTTCGACTTTGGGGAGGGGGGTGAGTTAGGACGGGGCAAATTCGACAACCCCCATTTTAACGCTAAATTCGTCCGTGGAAATCTATAGGAGCTGAGGTCACAAATTTTAGTGTGTGGCTTATTTACGTGTATAAAACACCCATTGTAACGGGATTTTGTGAAAGTCCCCCTTTACCCCTTTGGGTGTGGGGTGGGGAATAAAAGAGTAAAATCACTGATTCACTGATTCAACACAACCGTAGCAATTCTATGGGAGATAGACTGGCAAATTTTGGTGAGCACGTTGGTGTTAGGACCCTGACGCCCATTAAGGCGGGATTTTGAGAAATATCCCCGCTCCCCCTGGGGGGGAAGAAAGCAAAACCCCCCATTATAAGCATAATTCGGCTCCAAATAGCTTCACGGTGAAAAAATTGCAGAGAGAGTGACTATAGACTTGAGTGCAAAAAAAGCATTTTTTGCGATTTAAGTTTTGGATTTTTAAGGTGGGGGGGGGGGTAAAAACTGTTTTCGGGGGCAAATCTAGCAAAATACGGGTTTTCGAGTAAAACTCTACCAATAATAGCCCAAATGTATAGAAAATCGGCAAGAGTCTTCTTGAGGATATTTCCAAAAACTTACTCTTGATTTTTTCCAATTTTCGATATTGGGGGGGAGTTATGAGGGGGAAAATTCGACCACCTCTTTTAGCGCTAAATTCGTCCGTGGAAATCTATAGGAGCTAAGGCCACAAATTTTAGTGTGTGGCTTATTTACGTGTGTCCAACACCCATTGTAACGGGATTTTGCGAAAGCTCTCCCTTTCCCCCCCCTGAGGGTAGGAGGGGAATAAACACGTTTCGAAGCATAACTTTGTTTCAAATTATCTCGGCAAGATTAAATTTTGTGTGTGGGTTGTTTATGCGTTCCCAACACGTACTATAAAGGGAATTAACGAAATTTCTCCCTCTCCTCTTTTAAGGGCGGGGAGGGGGCAAAAACACGCTTATAAGAGTTACTGAGTTCCAAATTATTCCAGGATAGCTATTTTTTGATCAACAGATTGGTTATGCGTATTCAAGACACACACTGCAAAGGGATTTTGTAAAATTCCACCATATCGCCCTTGGGGGTGGGGTGGAGGAAATCCTTTTTCCATGCACAACTCTGCTTTCAACTATCTTAGGCGATTTTTTATGCGTAGGCTGGTTATGCTTACCCAACACGCATTATAAAGGAATTTCATGAAATTAAATTTCCTCTTTTCTCCCTTTAAAGGCGGGGGTGGAGGTGGGGGTGGGGCAAAAACACGTTTTAAAATGTAACTCTGCTCCAAATTATCTCAGGAAAGCGATTTTTTGATATGTCGATTGGTTATGCGTTCTCAACATGCACAAACTACAAAGGGATTTTTTTTAATTCCGTGTTATCACCCCCACCCCCTCTTTTGAGGGTTGGTGGGTAAAAAACATGCTTCCACACGTAACTTTGTTCAAAATTATCATAGAATGGCAATTTTTGATGTGTGGACTGCTTATACGTATTCAACACACACTGCAAAGTGATTTTGTGAAATTACACCCTTCCGCCTCTTAGGGGGTGAGGGGGCAAAAACATGTAGTCATGCGTAACTCTGCAGTAAATTATCTTAGGAAGGACCTTTTTGATGTGTGGGTCAGTTACATGTACATAACTGATAATATAAAGTGTTTTCGCAAAATTTCTGCCCCCTTCTTTCTTTTAAGAATGAGGCTAAAAAAACACAGGGGTGGGGCTAAAAAACATGTTTTAGAGCATAACTTTGCCTCAAATAATCTCAGGATCTCAATTTTTTAATGTGTCTGTTATGTACGTGTATACAACATGAACTATAAATAGATTTTGTAAAATTACTCCTACCCCCTTCTTAGGGGTGGGCGGGGCAAAAACACGTTTTCAAGCTTAAATGTGCTCCAAATTACCTTTGAATGGCAAATTTTGGTGTGTGGTTTTTGACTAAATGTACTTAATATGCCCTTTGATGTGATTTTGCAAATCTTTCCACTTTATCCGCGAGGAAAGGGGAGTAAAATGCAGGTAAGGCGCTACCGAAGGCATTGTTTCTCCAGACTCGAAGTGTGGCGTGTGGGAAAACCGCTACCGAAGGTAGCTAGAACGTTAACTTAGATTTTGACTGATTTCAATGATTTTTTTTTTTTTAATTATGATTTTGATATGGTATTTTGAGAAATCATTTCAATATAATGACCAGCGAAGCGGGCAAAGCCTGCTAGTGTTATATAAAATGATGCTACAATATTATTAATAGCAATACGTTCTGAATATCAAAGTTAATTATCACTGCTTTTAGGAATCAAATTTGTTAGGATTGTTACGGGATACCGTCGCACAAATTGTATAGATTTTTAAGAATTGAGAATCTAATACTTATAATTCTTTTTACAGGGATGCAAAGAAATTTTTTATCATTATGACTTATGGATTCAAAATATTTAAAGTGCAATAGCGTCTAAACGTCTTATCTAATTTAGCTAAAAAATGGTAGGTAGGTTATTGGTCACTATCGCACGTTTTCTATTGGTTTTGATGAGTGTGGGACTCAAAGGTCTTTTACAGCGACACGAAGAAAAATTCTTCGTCATTATAGGCAATAGACCCAAAATATTTGAAGTGCGACAGGGTCTTCTAAACATTACATAAGATTAAAATATAAGGTAGGCCTGTTACAGATTATTGTCTCTAGAACCGTACAGATTTACAGGAGTGTAAGAGTTATACATCTTTTACCAGTATACAAAGTAGAATATTTGTGCATTGCGGTCTATGGTCTCAAATTATTTAAAATTCGCTTTAGTAAAGTTAAATTGTTCAAAACTTCAGGACGAAATAAATAAATAAATAAATAAATACATGATATTGCAATCTTATTATTTATAGTCTTTCACGAGGACGTATAAGAGAATTATACCACGATACATTAAAGGATATACAATTTGGAAAAAAAACACCCTATTATGATTTTCCCTTTGGTCTTATTTAACGACTTATTTAAATTAATTTAAGCAACCACTCCCGAACATTTTTTTAATGTTCGGAAAGTCGAGTGGAGTCAACCAGATTTTTTCACTTTTTTTCTATACACACAAGAAGAAAGCATTGAATCTGTACAAAATTTCAACATCTAGTTTTTGAAGAATTTTGATGTTTTGAGATGCCCTGAATTTGAGTTAACTACTTTTAGAAAATATCTGTCTGTCTGTTAACAAATATTTGTGTGTGCTGTGCTGTGCCTAACGAACTAGTGAGCGGAATTCAACAAAGGTTTATATTTGTCTGGATCTTGACTTTCATTGATGGCGATCATATTTTGGGATGTATCACCCAGCAGACTTCGCTGCTAAAATCTTATTTAAGGGAAGGCTAAATCTCAGCTTTTATACACCGTTAAAATTTTTTGCTAAATTGTACCAAAATATGGTACACAGCAGCTGCAAGCTACAATCAGGTGATTGTGAAACTATCTACCATGATTTTGTACTTGTTTGAACAAAAACTTGGTATTATACTACTTGCAACTATAAGATGTGGAAACTTTCCACCATGATTTGGTGCATTATTTTACTAAGACTATATAGATGGTTTCACCGTCACATGATTCCAGTTACTGTAGTACCAAGTTTTTAACATTGCTGATGTAGTATCAAATTTTTGATTCAACGCAGAATGGAAGTTTTTAACTGTGTAGTGTATCAGTTCACAAAACTTGATATGTAGGTCATGGAATGGTGAACAAATTAGAATATCTTTATAATAAAAATTCTTTAAAATATAATACAATTATTCAACTATTAAGATATATTTTAATCATAGTGAAGGAGGACATAAAAAGGTAATAATTATGAGGAATAATTTCCTTGCTACAACTTTTCAAAACTTAAAAATTATCTTCAAAACATTAACTGTCCTTAGAAAATGAGGACATGTGGTCGTTATCCATACTAAATTTACTTTGCATGTTATCGTTTTACTTTGCGCGTTATTCATAACTAATTTGCAATTTCTGAAACGAAAAAACTTTAATCATTCATGTACACTGAGTTTATATGAGGTGAAAATTTATATTGATTCAGTTTGAGTGCGTATCGGCTGACAAGTGGCGTTGCAATACAATAATGTAATTGTTTGTTATGAAAATGTTGACTTTCTTGAGTGAAGAAAACAGTTAAAAAAAAAAAAAAAAAAAAAAAAGAAAAAGAAAAGAAAAGAAAAGCTGGGGTGCTTAGTGATGAATGTACTTTATTTCACGCATATTCTTGTAACAGTCCAACAAAACTGTTAACTGAACGAATATTTTCGAAGAAGTCCAATGAAACTATGTATTGGAATAATCTTGAAACAGTCCAATAAAGCTGTCTTTTGTATTATAAAAGTCACAAAAACAAATATTATTGAAAATTGAAAGAGTCTAATAAAAAACAGTCACTTGTGCCATAAAAGTAAAAATAATAGTAAATAAACTACAGTGAAGAAAATTCGCTGATTCAGGAACAATAATCAACCACTTGAAGAATAGTCTAATATAATGTAACAAATATGCAACATGCTACAACTATACGTTTTTGAGCTATGCCAGATACAAAATCCTTTTTGCAAATCATGATTAGAATAGTTTTCTCACACAATATTTTCGGAAAGTAAAAATGTACGTATGACTAAAAGATTTTATTACAAGACAAAAGAAAAAAATCAGTGACATTCTATAATTATCCAAATGATGTTAAATGTGGTTCAAATATTAATGAATTATAAGGAATTAGTTGTATAGTTGCAATGTTTGTGGCTCATGTACAGTGACACACACATTAAATTTTGTACCATTACGGTCTATGGTATTTTGATAATATCATTTTAACATGGTTACAATAACGAAATTAATATGTACTAATTAATATGTACTATTATAATGTTTATAAACATGTTTTCTGTAAAAAACGGTAGAAATAGTATTTATAAACAGTTTATAGGGCTACACAAAATAATCCAGATATGTTATTCTGGAATCGTTTGGTATGAAATTTGATACAATTATTTATCGATTGCAAGGAATTAACACAAGGCTATGAATTGCAAGGAAATATATGTATATATGTATACAGATACATACAACGGGGGTTTCAGAGGGGCGACAGTCCCTTCAGAAATGTATCTGGTTATGAAGCGAGTTAATCATATATATATATATATACGTATATGTAATACGTAATATGCATATATATGTAATACGTAATATGCATATATATGTATTATACGTATAATATGTATATATATGTGTGATACGTAAATGGAGGCCTTACTGTTGAGAGATCCAAAACGGTTTTGGGTTCTGCGTGTTTTTATGTCTGTCTGTGTGTACTAAAAATCACCCTATGCGTTTGAAAATTGATACACATCTTCATGAAACACACAGAATTAGCTATATATTTTATGTGTGTATTTTCATTGTAGTTCGTGTAAAAGGGGTACATTAAAGTCTTTTTTTTTTTTTTGTCATTACGGCCTATGGACAGAATTTATATGTACAGCGATAGCGGCCGTAAAAATCTTTTGATTGGATTGCAAATTGTTAGACATGTTTAGGCACTATACAGAAATAGCTGCATAAATTTCGGCGCCTATATTTTTTATAGTTCGTGTACACTAAAATTACTTTTATTTTTATTTATTTATTTATTTTTCGACTTATGGATAGAATTTCAATTAAACTCTTTTTAACGTATTTGCATCGCATTCAACATAAAGAAACTAACAAACTTTATTAAAATATTTAAAAACATTTTTTCTAGTGAAAAAGAAGTGAAAATACTTAATAATTATCTACAGGACTGTACTCACACACAAAAAATGTTATGCAATCATCTAAATTTAATTAAACTTGGTAAAAACATCTTTGGGTTACATGAAATCTGGTGTATGGTTTTCATTTGTGTATATAATGTGTTTGTGTCTCATGTTTAGGAACACATAGAAAAATTTTGTATCATTACTCTCTATAGACAGAATTTCTTTTAGGTGCATTTTAACATAGTTAAACTCCATTCAACATAATGTAATTAATATCTGTTATTAGAACGTTTAAAAGCATATTTTCTATAGAAAGTATTTGTCGCAAAATATTTAGTTAATTTACATAGCTACACAAAAGAATTATGATATGGTATGCAGTCGTTTGGCCTCAAATTTTATACAAGTGCCTATAAATTATAAGGAATTAGCACAAAGCTATGAGTGAGACTGAAATATGCATACAAATACACACACACCATATATATATATATAAATTAAATACAATACAATACATATAAACAGAAAAAAAATAACAATACAATCAGAAAAATAATTAACCCAAAAAGCATTGAGGCTATCATCAGGGAGACCCTTAAAATGTAGGGTGGAAAAAGAAAATCAAGACGTTTTAAGAGATACTAGCAAAAGCTAAAAGTCTCTTGGTCTCCTACGTCTCGCCAAAACAAAAAAAACCATAACTACTGCAGCACAAAAATACTAATGAAGAATTTATGAAATAAAAATGAAAAATAAACAAAATTACACAATAATAAATACAAATGTAAGTGTAAAAACTTATAAAAGATTGTAAAAAACACTTGCCAAAAAATAAAAAAATATACACCAATACATCTAAAATGAAAAACATTTACTTAATATTTAACAGTTACGGATTACAGTGAAAATATAAGAAAGATAACCGTTCGACATTGCGGTTTCGGATAAATTGTGCAATGCAACGTCGATACTGTCGCAATTTTTGGAAATTCTTTTAATTCTAGAAGTTTTTGAAAACAAAATATTTTTCAAAATTTTTACACTAATACTTGATAACCAATTAGTTAAACCTATAATTTTAAAATCGAAATCTAACCTTTTATTATAAAGACTAATAATCGAAGACTATTTAAATAATTTAATTCTTAAATCTAAAAAGAGAATTAGATCCTCATTACTAATGTGTTTTAAAATTAAATTCTTAGGATAAATACCTGCAGAAATATCTAAGAAATTACTGCAATTAATTATTATAACATCATCAATATAGCTAAATATATCCTTTTGATATATTTAGAAAGTAATTCCTTAGGATAAATATCTGCAGAAGCGTCTAAGAAATGACTGCAATTAAACATTATAACATCATCAAATATATTTAAATATATCCTTTTGATATTTTGACCTCTTCTAGTATATTTTGGTTTTCCAGTTTTACAAAGCTAGTACATTTGCGCATATTTCTGCAATTCTTTACTAAATATTCTTATGATGTTATGGCGTTTAATTGCAGCAATTTCTTAGAGGTTTCTACAGATATTTATCCCAAGGAATTAATTTTAAAACACACTAGTATTGAAGGTAAAACTTTCTCTTTAGATTTAAGAATTAAATTTGTCAAAGAGTCTTGTATAATTAGTCCATGATAAAGCGTTAGATTTCAATTATAAAGTTATAAGTTGAATTAATTGGTTATCATGTAGTAGTATAAAATCTTGAGAAATATTTTGTTTTCTCAGATTGCTAGAATTAAAAGAATATGCAGCAATTGCGATAGTACCGAGGTTGCATTACGAAATTTATCCGAAACTGCAAGGTCGAACGTTTATCCTTCCTAAATTTTCATTGCTATCCGTAACCGTTGAATATTAAGTAAATGTTTTTCATTTTAGATGTATTGGTTTATATTTTTTCATTTTAGTAAGTGTTTTTACAACCATTCACAAATTTTTACAATTATATTTGTATATATTTTTGTGTATTTTTTTTTCTTTGTATTTCATAAATTTTTCATTCGTAATTTCGTGCTACAGTAGTTATGGATTTTTTTCTTTTGGTGGGACGAAGGGGACCAAGATAATTTTAGCTTTTGCTAGTATCTCTTGAAACGTCTTGCTGGTCTTTTTCCACCCTGCATTTGAAAGGTCTCCCTGATGATAGCCTCAATGCTCTTTGGGTTAGTTATTTTTCTGGTTGTATTGTTAATTTTTCTGTTTATATGTATTGTTATTTAATTTTTATTTGGTTTACATATCTTATAATTCCAGCATTTTAATGTGCGTGTAATATGTAAATTCTGTTTAAATTTTGCTTATTAATTTTTTGTTGTTTAACCTTTTGATATTTTGTCCTCTTCTAGTATATATATATATATATATATATATATCTGTATATATAGGTAGATAGATAGTCATATAGATAGAGACGGGTAGATACAACGGGGATTTGAGGGGGGCGGCAGCCGTTCTCAGAAACATAACTGTTTATGCAATGAGTTAATCATTTTATGCATTAATATTTATTCTTAATAGTACTGAATTATTAAAAATGATTTGCTGATTAATGAATAATGCAAAAGGGACGTTGAGGCTCCTGATCTGCAGATCCACTAGTTTAAACCCTATATATCAGAAATATATTCTTTTTACCTTTACTTTTGGAAACCAGATTTGTGTTAAGGAAAAGGTAGACAGAAAAAGAAACACTAAGTATCCCATAATTATAAGAAATATCTCGTAACCCATTGTATGACATTATTAGACAAAAGGATATGCGACTGAAATCTTCTTGCATTTGTTGAAAGAAGGCAAGAAAATCATCGTTTTATAGAGAAAATGACTCACAAGCATTCTGACTCTATTAAACTATACTTACATAAGGAAAGGTAAAACTATATTTTGATGTACAGCTAAGTCCAGGGGCACAAGAGCACGTATAATAAGTATATCCGAGCACTTTTTTCCAGGTTTCTTGTTGTTTTATACAGCTAGCACCTGAAAAATAAAATTCATTGCTTAATTTCTTACAGACAGCGAATAAGTTTTATTTTCAACATTAATGCTTTAAGCACCATGACCTGTGTACGGCATTAACGTCTTCTTTATGAAATGCCTGGACGAGTATGTTTTACGTACGTGTACGTTACCATATAATTGCTGATCACGGGTTAGGGGACATCAGACATAAAGGGAAGCATAAAACTGAGACTTAGCAGATATTAATGCCAATTTACTTACATCAGCGAAATTAACTGAATCAGAGAGTAATGTAAGTGGAATTCAACAAATTATGAGAAGATAAAATTCAAGAAAAGAAATCATTTACTTACCGAAAACAATCATTTACTTAAAGAAAACAATATACTACCGTAAAGATTCATATTAACTCCGTTAACAAAACAAGTTTAAAAAATATTAGTGAATGTTGAAGTGAATGCAATACGAATAAAAAACTAATTTATTGTTAGAGTTGATATAAACTTAAAGAAAAAATATTATATAACTAATCAGTATATTGTTACTGTCGATTTTCTCGTCCGAGACCGTAGTTCGTAAAGAGGAAGGAAGATTCTAGTCGATGAATGCTCTTTATACAACGTAACTTCTCGAATCTGTGCAACAAAACTGTTATTACAACGAATATTCTCGAAAACAGTCCAATAGTACTGTTAATTCTTCGAATATTCTAGAAACAGACCAATGAATCTGTCACTCGAACAGCAAAAGTGACTATTCGATGAAAGTTCAGAAACAGTCCGAGGAAATAGTCACTTGTTCCACAGGAGTAAAGCAAATAACATCAAATACTCCAGAACAAAAATCTTCGCTAGCTCACGAACAAAGTTCAGTCGCTTGGAGCACAATCTCCAAAGTGCAAACTCTCAGAATAGGTTTCCGTGCAACACTGACTAGCAGTAATTTCACACTCTCTCGCAGACGTCAATTCACTCCTATTTATATTCTTCGGCAATGGGGCTTGGCGCACTTTCTAACGAGAAACTCATGGAGATTTCGAGATTTAGGCTCCTATGCATCAGAGAGCTACGAAATTTCGGGAACACTAAACTACTATTTTTCACGAAATTTGGTCGCCAAGTTGACAAATTCGTCTCCAAGGCTGACCTCGCTGAAAGTGTATGAATTGCTGCTTTATTTTCACTTTGCCTGTAAAACTATTTTCATAGCAACAGGATAATTGAGGAAGGGGAAAAACTTCATCCATTATGGCAATATTAATACACCATATTTTATAAAATAAAATATTAAATTAGCTTTTTAAATTAATTATAAAAATCGATACTGGGAGTTGGAAAAAAATTAAAATTAAAATTAATTAATTAAAAATTAATTTTAAAAAGTGCTGTCATCTATTTAAACTTTCTTTTACAAATTTAGATTACCCACAAATTTTGCAGTAGTAAATGCTCAAAAAGAAAAAAAAAAGACCTCGCAACTATTAATTCGGCCTTAAATAATAGCATGGGTCTTCATCAATCGAAAAAAGCAGGTACCAGTGCAACAGAGAAACCACTTTTATAATGCTTTCGTGCCTAATATTTTTACGTGAGGAAAAGTTGTGTTCAACTACTTCGACTCAAAACAATAGTTGTTGGGAATTTTTTAGATTTATGGCGTTTACATACATAATTGTTCATTCATCAACCGAGAACTTATTTTATATAATGCTGCATTCACCTGAAATGATGTCATTACCTGAAGACAGAAATTTTACGCATGTTTTGCCACAGTTGAAGGGAAAAGGACATTTAGTTACTGCACAGCATCCTTCAGGACAATCTTCGTCTTTCTGGCACTCATCTTGCACTTCGCATGCGAAAGTACCCTATTTTGAAAAGAATTTGTAAAATATTATCAATTTTAATTTTATTTAAATCTTAAAAAAAAAAAAAGCGAGTTACGTTAACTCATTTCACTTTGTTTTCTACTTTGTTCACTGGAATTTTTTTGCTTTATTTAAAACTTTAATTTAGAGAGAAAAATAAATAAATAAATAAATACGGCAAACGGAAATTTAGAAAGTACATATCATTGTCCGATCAATATTGTTACGGAATTGCAAATAATTGTATTTATTTTTCTATAAATTCTTTCAAAAAAGCTTAGTAAGTTGATAAAATGCTAATTTTACGCATTTCTAGTCGTTTTAGGGTTAAAATAGCCTAACTTTCCCTTAAAAACGCATTAGAAAGCTCCAATAAGGCAGGTAATCATGGCGCCAAATTTGGCGAGTTTTTCCCTCCTTGGCGATTTTTTTTGTGACCTTGGCGAGAAAATCCTTATTAGAGACATACCAAATATGGAAGCTCTAACCTCATTGGCTGATGATATACGGAAATTTCTGGAATTTTCCACGCTTTTCTACAGGAGTATAAAAGCGATGTATTTTCACCAAGGCTAGTTCAGTTCTCAACCAGCTTCCGCTAATGCTTGCATTGTTTTGAGCCTCTTTGAATGAGACTTGCTTTATGTGTTATTGCAAAAAGGAAAAATTTCAACAATCTTGGAAAAGAAAACTAAATGAAAAATTGTCATAAGGATGCATTACAGACAGGTGAAGATGCACATAACTGGATTTTTCCTCCTGTATTTACTTTTCTATTTCTTCTTTTTTCCGCATGTGAATAACATTTAAAAAAATATACATACAAACATGAAAATTGGATAGCGCGTTCATTATAAAATCAATTATAGACATTTTTATTATTCTGGTGACGCTCATAGTTTATAAATTAGTAATTACATTTTGCGAAAAGTCCGTTATAGAAGTGGAAGAAAAGTGAACACAAAAAGAAAAATCGGGGTTTACTTTGACATTTGAAGGCATGCTCATTATCATCTATCTGTAATGCATCCGTAACACCATTTTTACTTTCTCTTACCCATAGGGTCGAGAAAGTATTGTTTTAGGGTCAAATTTTCGAACGTGAGTTTTTGTTATATTTACATGTTCTGAGGTCCCCTGAATACGAAAATCATGTCTTTAGCGAATGGTCTGTGTGTCTCTCTGTCTGTTATCAGCATATCTCCAGAACAAGTAGTAGCAGAAATTCCAAACTCGGTATTCTAAATGTGTGTCATATAGGGATGCTACAGTAAGCTTTTCGTTGAGATGAAACAAATGGTTCGTGTACAGGGACACTCAAAAGTATTCAAATACATTACGTCTATGGGAGAAATTGCAGGTAAGTAGAGTTTAATATCTATAGACTGCACTAAACCAAATGAAACGAATATATATTTTCTGTAATAGAGATAGTCAACTGGGAAAAAAAAAAAAATGTGTATGTAAGAGCCTCGCCTCCCCCCTCGAGGGGAGTAAATTTTCATGATGGGTATCTTTCAAAAGAGCTCGCCAATACCTTTAAAACGAATGGTTGAACCATCGATCTGCGATAATTTAAAATAAAGTTATCGATTTTTTTTCAATTTTAACAAAAAAAAAAAAAAAAAAAAAAAAAAAACAGGTTTACATAACAGTACTTGTTATCTTACCTCTTTATCTGCGAACTGTATTTATAGTATTAAATTTCAGGGTAAGAGAAAGTCGTGTGAGTGATACACCAGATTATTCATTATGTTTTCCTTTCTAAAACTGTTGCAATTTTTCCTTTTTTTCCAAAACGTAATTTTGAGAAAAATTAAGTATTTAGAAGTTTAAAAATTATTACTTTTCTAAAGTTATATAAAAATCGGTTGATGATATGATAACGAACATGCCATATAGATTTTGTATTTATATGTTTATTTGTTTAAAAATTATGCGCAAAAGAAGAAAACGAGAAAACAGGTTGTTGCTTTAATTTCGAACACCAGTGTAGAGTATATAATTAACTGTAAGAGAAATATATTCGCATATCGTATTACATTAGCTTAAATTTGAAAAGGACGTTTCTTTTGCATTTCTTCTTGTCTTCTATAGGCTCTAAGATTGTGAACATCTGCCCGATACTAGGCTTGTCTGCATTTGCCGGCTTATCCACTTCGAACAGCTCCCTTTCAGCATGTTTTGAACAACAAGCTTGTGACTATTCTTCACTATATTTTTGTCTTCTAGCCGCTGTCCGTTGACCATCTGCACGATACATGACACGTTGCAGTTCATCAGTTTCTTCTCGTTTTTTAGCAGCTGGCCTTTCAGAATATTTCTGATGCAACTTCAGATAGATTGTTCATGTCTTCTAGCCCCTTTGACTCACAAGGGAAGTATGAATCAGTAAAATTCCTATTGAAACCAAACCAATTTTAAATTAAAGAGCATTTTCAAAAGTATAGGGGAACAGTGCAAATTTGGGGCAATAACTCCCCATGGAGCAAGAAAACGACCCTAAAAGCTTTAGCTCTTTCTATCAAAACCAACGAAACTGAACCGTTATCAAGACGGCGCGGTACAGTGGCTAGAGTATGCAGTATGGATGAGGAAGGTCGTGCGATCGAACCCCGGTGACTGATCGCAGTCTTTTTTTTTTTTTTTTTTTTTTCTAATTAATACAAATGAAATAAATTATTAAAATAAATGAATAATTTAAGGAGATATGTATTAAATTCAATTAAAAAATTTAAAATGATATATTTTTTAATTGTTAAAATATTTTATTTCAACTAAAAAAAAAAAAAAAAAAAAATTCTTTATAATTTAAATATTTTTCTTTGTTACACATTTTTCTCTTTCCTAAAGTTTACTTGAGTTAAAATCCCGACGGAGTGCTCATATATATATATATATATTTTAATAGATGAAATAAAACAAAACATTAAAATAAATGAATAACATAAGAGAAAATAATTATTAAAATTAATTAGGAATTAAAATATATATATATACTCTATGTAAAGAAACTATTAAGAAATATATAGGATAAAATTACCTCTTTATGAAGAAAAAAAATCACGTTTAATTTTACTAATTTATTAAGTTAATAATGACTATGATTAGAAGTACGAAAATGATCAAAGCATCACTTTTCACGAAGAGAACAACGTATTAAAAAAAAATATATCACAATTAATTTCATTACAATCTTGTTCAACGTTAAAACACATAGCGAACATTTTTTAAATTATTGGGTTTTTCTTCGAGATAATCAGCTTTGTAAAATGCATAAATAACTAGATTTTTAAATTTTGGAGATGTAAACCTATGCAAGAACCAACAGAATACCTTTTTACTATACATTTCAAATATCATTTCTGTAAAACAATTATGTGTGATAACAGAATAAATTTATGTTTTTGACGTATTTGATAAAACATTTTTAAGCTCTGAATCTTTTGTTTCACTATTTGTCAAAATAGATAGATGTCTTATAATTATGTCCACCACTGTAGATATGAGTGTGTTATATGTGTGTGCATTGTCCAGATTTTTTTTTTTTTTTTTTGTGGAAAACAAAAGGTTTAGTGTTTCGCTTTGGTATAAATATTTGAAAAGATAGATCTAATTCCATAATCCAAATTAGAAATAATAAGTATAATTAATTCTCGCTTTGGTATAAATATTTATAAAGATAGATCTAATTCCATAATCCAAATTAGAAATAATAAGTATAATTAATTCATAGGCGAATAAAGATGTGTAGAATTTTAGCTTATAGAACACAGAGTTGTCTGTGATGTTTAATAAAATACAGTCATCAATATAAGTGACTTTAAAGATTCTCTTGGAATTGCAGGGGCATAAAGAACATGTTGTATCTCATGTATTACAGTGAAAGTTCTGTCCCGAAAGCAAAAGGGGAATTGGTTATAAATTAAAGAAGAAAAAACAAAACATTCGAGAGCATTTTGTAAAAAATTATGTTTGAAATAAGTTGCAGCTATAGTACATGGTTATAAGCCTTCTTTTAATTACAGATGTGTATGAATGTATATAGAAATAGCACGTATATTCATACAGATTTTTTTAACAACATCAGTAGTTTTTCGTAGGTTTTTTGTTTATAACATGTAAGATTTTAAAACCAAAGCAATGTCACATTTTGGAAAACCATACTGATTTAGACAGAACATACAATAAGAATATTAAACTTTGAAGTATACGACGAAACAGGAACATCTTCACTAAATAACTGTTAACTATACATGCGCAAGCGTTAATAAAATTTCTTTGCATAATTTCCTAATCAAATGCATATATATATGGTAATCACGTTTCTCGTATCTAACACGGAGGACGGTTTCAAAGGTTTGGAAGGGTGTCAAATTGACCGATAGGTTGGGATTTGATAAACATTGTCTTTCGGCGTTCCCGTATTCCTATTTTCTTTCAACCATGAGGTTTATTTCTCCTGTTTTAACACTGAACTCGTCGACTTAGCGCTTGCGTAGAGACTGCTATGGTTGCAAGAGACGGGCAATACTTACTTTAAAAGTAAATATTGTTAAAATAAAATATATATATATATATCGTCGGTAGAAGAGTTTATTTCCATGTACTTTAAAAAAAGATGCAAAACACTATAAAGAGTTTACTTATATTTTCATTTTTATTAAAATCCATGACTGAACGTTGATTCAAAATGAAAATATAATTAAGACCAACTTAATTCTGTGCAACTTTCGAAAGTACTTAAAATTCAACTCTTCTATTCATGATATATTTCTGTATTTTAACAATATTTACGTGGAAAGATTTCTTAGAGTAAGCCTATGTATTTGGCTAGTAGTAAATTATGAAAAAGAAAATTAGTTAGCGCTTACGAATGCACAATTAAAAATTATTTAGTAAAAATACTCATATTTCCTCATATATTTAATATATTTTTTTTCTGATTGCAGTACGTTGTGTTTAATGTAGTATGCCAAATTTTCTACTTATAACATTGTGTTGGTTTTAAAATCCTTCACTTTATAACCAAAAAAGTATGAAAAATTATTGATATCAGTATAGAAACCTTTATAGGGTAATTGGCATGCTCCAGTAATTGACATCTAATCAGAAATAAATTAATAAATAAGAAAAATAATAAAATCATATATTTTACATATAAGAATTTTAACATTTTATGTCAAACACTGGAGCACCGGGCGCTAATAACTGATAAATGAATAACTAGCAGTGTCAAACACTGGAACATAGGGTGCCAATTACTGATAAAATGAAAAACTGGCAGTGTCAACTACTGGAAAATTAACTGCGTGTCAAATAAAAATTCATAAAAAAAAAAAAAAAAAATTGTTATCAAATGTATATATTTTAACATATATGTGGTTCTGAATGTCTTTCATACCATATGTACTAACTTAAGATTCCTAAAAATATTTTCTGAGGACTAGAACATTAAAAACATCAGAGATTGCTCTAAAAGTGTCAATCACTGGTGCACTTACCCTACCTCCGTCAATACCATGCTGTTCTCATATAAACTTATATCAATAATTAAAAGAAGTCTCATAATCATACACTAAATCCACAACACATTTCTCAAGCATTATTTTTTACAGGGGAATCCCATACATTATCATTCTTTTGTTAATTTATAACCGGTGCTCCGGTACAAAACTTTCGCTGGAACATATGAAATATGACATATTCTTTTACTCTCTGAAGCTCCAAGAGAATTTAAAAAATATTTCTTTAAAAGTGTGCCTTAACTTTAGTCGATAATTATATTTTTATTATTTTTATTATTATTTATGTTATTTATGTTATTTATTTATTTTTTAAAGAATGTATGCATCTTGCGGAATCTGGAACTTTCGCCCCCAAGCATTTCGATCCCCGGAAATTTCGCCCCCAAGTGGTGTAAAATATAAACGTAATGACAGATGAAAATATAAATATACATAGAGTACTTTCCGAGATTTTTTTGTTCATTCACAGTATTTTCCCTTTTAATTTCAATATAAAACACATGAATTAAAATAAGGTTTTCGATCGAAATTTGTTTGTTGAAATTTTTATGGCTGGTTATTAAATGAAAATTTAAATGTAGAGTGACATTATTTATTTATTTATTAAATTTTAAGTGTACAGTAAATTTATTTATTTATCAAAATTTATTTTATTTATTAATTTATCAATTTTACTTTTTATTGATAAATAAGAAAATAAGACTACTAAACTAAATTTTTTTTTCAAGTATCGATCGATGTATTTTAGTTCATATAAATAGAAAATATTTGGATTTTATAAAAATGGATTTAAAAAAGTAGACAGATTATTAATTTCATATTGCTCTTTAGATACTTATACAATTGATTATATATGTATTGCATAAGTGTTCAAAATAATTGTATAAGTGTCCAAAAGTGTCTTAATCGATTATATACGTATAATTTCAAAACTATTTTATTTTCTTGTGGCGTCTTTTATTATAACCAGTGTTTTAATATGAAAATGTAAGAACATTGTCAATAAAATGGAGTAAATTTTTTGGTTGAAAAATCGTGCGCGTAACCTGATACGGAATTTAAGTGTATTAAGCATTGAAACAATAAAAGAAACTTATGCAGATTTTATTTAGAATATTTCATTGCAATACCGAATATTATTCAGCACTTTGTTATAAAAATAAAATGTAAAGAATCAAATTAATAATAATAATAATAATAAAACTATGTATTTTAGGAAAAAAAAAAAAAAAAAAAAAAAAAAAAACATTTAATATTTCTAGCATTAACTAAATTTTTTCATCTTCAAATAATACTGTCCCCATATTCAATTAAAATGATTGCACATCTAGTTGTAAAATCCGTTATAATCTCGGTACAAGCACACACGCACACACTATTTATATGTATAGTTATTTAAATTATATGCATACTTCTTTATCTCATTTCCTTCTTATTTTCAAATACTATTTTAACTTAAAAGGATGGTAAATGTTTTTAAAAAAATAAAACTTTTTTATTTTTTGAAAATTAAAAAAAATTTACATGTTACCTAGTTTTTAATTTTTTCTCTAGATTTTACATAAGTATACAGCTTATTAATATATTTGGATATTTATTTGTGGATTCTTTGATAAGTTATTTTAAATAAATATTTTCAGCGCTGAAATTTCATGGAAAATTTTAACATTGTAATACACAAACATACACACACTCATATATATATATATATATATATTAAATATTAAGTATTAAAACATTTCAATTATTTAATTTTAAGATTATTATTAGTTTAAACAATTACTATGATCAGTTTCCAAAGGTACCAAAATCAAACCAATATTGAAACACAACCATTTAGAAAATATTAATAAAAATGTAATAATGTAAAATCGAAGATAAAATTTAAAAACTGAGTAGATTGGAACATTTAATTTTTAAAATTTTAACTTTTGTATTTTATTTATTTTTTAATTTAAATAGTTAAAAGAAAAATTAAATATACTTAGTATTGTACATTTCAATGCATGTACATTTTCAATTTCCATCATCCTCTTAACAAATATGTATATATATATATATTGCTTTAAAAAAAATATTTTCAAAATAAAACATGATGTAATATTCTATGTTGAAAGGAAACATTTAAAATTAAATTTCGTTTTAAGTTTCGACTATTCAGCACTTAGTGTACTATTACATATTAGAATTTTCTTATTAAGTATGCGTATAAATTTATAACGAGAAAATTTATAATGCTGGAAAATTTTTAAATGAGAATGAAACAGATTGGTTCATTTATTTTATTTTATTTTATTTTATTTTAAGAGAAAATAATACAAATGGAGAATTTGAAACATTTTCTATTTATATACATTTTAAAGAATATTTTTTTAATACTACTAATATTTTTTTTTAATTATAAACAAATTTAATGAGTTATAAGGTAATAATTTAATGAGTTATAAATACTTTTCTAAGTATCTATGAATTCTTTATAATTCAAACTCTTTATTTATTTTATTAAAAGAAAATAGCTTGGTTTAAAGAAAAATATAAAGAAAGATTATATTAATACTTATTATCAGCTAACAATAACAGAATACTTGAGCCAATTTTCAAAATTTATTTTATTAAATCTTAAATGTTACTAAATTTTAAAAATTGACCCAAGCATTCTGCGCTTGGTAGTGGACAAGAAGTAGTAATAATTTTCCTATATTTTTCTTTAAATCAATTCATTTCCTTTACAAACATAAATAATTTTGGATAAATAAATAAATAAATAAATCTTTATATATATGAGGAGCAAACATTCAAACTGTGTTTTCTCCAAAAATAAAAAAAAAAATGAGTTAGCGATTTTTCTGTGAACTCAACATTAAATAGCACAAAATTATACTATTATTTTAAACCAAAATAATTTTTATCACATTATAAATGCGCTTAGAAAGTTAGGGTTTCAATCAAACAGTGTTTCCTCCAGAGCCTGTTTTCAGTCAAACTGTGATTTCTCCAGCCAACCAGTCAGTACTGCTCTTTCTGGTCGCGTGACTCGTACATGTACCAGCTTTTTACGTTTGTTTTTTCGTTAGTTCTATCTTGTTTTCTTCATTTTAGAGGAGTGTACTTTATTATTATTATTATTTTTTTTTTCAAATGGAAGAATTAATAGATGGTGTATTAGTGAGTACTTCTAATTATGGAACTAGAAAAATACAGAGAATTGGTGGAAAAAGAAAAGAAGCGAAAAAGAAACGATATTCAGCACCTTTAGATAACAACATTTATGCTCCATGCAAACATTCTATTAATAAATACTTTTTCATGCACTGATGTTAGACCTAATGACGTTAAGAAGTTTCGGGATAGACTTTACGAAATTCCGGAGAAACAGCGACAAGATTGTATTATTGTCTCATTGGTTGTTACAAAAAAATGTAACTCGACGTAGACCTAATAACCCAACCCCCCCCCCCCCCCCCCCCCCAAAAAAAAAAAAAAAAAAAAAAAAAAAAAAATCGCAATCATCTGGCTTACAGCATGCATTTTCTGCTTCTTATTTTATTACTAGTAGCAGTGTGTAAAAACAATTTCATGGCTATAACTAAAATAGGTCGTACAATGCTAGCCAATATTGTTACTAAGGTACATGCTGGTGAACCTATTGAGGAAAAGAGAGCAGGGGATAGAAAAAGCCACTTAAGCATTAATAATAATTAAAAAAAAAAAAAAAACAAGGTAAGAGAATTCATCTTAAACTTAAAGGCATCAGAATGACATAGACAAACTTTTACAATTGATGTATGGTGAAGAGTGAAAAAATCAGCCTGTTTTTAAATGGTATAAAGATATCATTACTAATAACTTTCATGTAGAATATGAAGAAACAGAGGAAGCATGAAATTGCTTAAGTGAAGATATTGGTTTAAAAATTTAAATTTCAAATTGGCTTAAAAATTTTAGTTCTTCCCTACAATTTCCATGATGATTTTTCACGCGTAAATATTTAATTTAACTTTATAATTACATAACAAAATCTGTTCTGTTAATTACATTAAGAATGTTATTTCATCAATATTCGAGCTACATACTTTTTCATTCAAAAATTTTTTTGTCCACATTGGAAACATTCGAAACATGTTTTCTCCTCTGTGTTTCGGTCAAAACATGCTTTCCCCACATTTGAAACATTCAAAACGTGTTTTCTCCTCTGTGTTTCGGTCAAAACATGCTTTCTCCAAATTTCAAATACATTTTTCTAATTAACTCTAAGTTTATTAGGTAAAGTAGGCCTACAGATCTTCCTAGTAACCAATAATACAACTAAACAAATGATAATTAGGGTCTAAGAAGGGTTATTTTTTAATTTATCAGTTTTTTGTGTTTTCTGAAAAATTGCATTTGAAGGAGAAAACACGGTTTGAATGTTTGCTCCTCATATATTTCTTTTGTGCGTGTGTATGTCACTGAACTTCTCCTAAACGGCTGGACTGAGTTTAATGAAATTTTTTGTGTGTCTTCAGGTGGATTCGAGAATGGTTTAGATTTACAAATGAAAGTTGTAACTTAATTAGTTCTTTCTTAATTAATTTTTAACCAACTCTTTCAACAACTTTTCCACCTAGATGGCGTTAGTTGTCGTAAACACGATGTCAGAATTTATTTAATGTTGAAATGAATAATATTATAGATTTAAAAAACTAAAGAACACGCTTTTATAGAAATGTGAACTAAAAAGCACGAAATATCTATCTTAGTATTAAATTTCAGGGTAAGAGAAAATCGTGTGAGTGACACACCGTAATATTTACATGCATTTAAATCTTTAATTAAAATAACTTAGAATTAACAAAAACCATTTTTAAAAAATCTCCCCTAACGGGGATCGAACGCTGGACCTTTAGATTCGGAGCGCAGCGCCTTACCTCGACGCCGCATCGTTCACGTAGGGAAAGTATTTTTTTTACAATATAAATTTTTTGTTTGCTCCCAGAGAAGTTACAAACAAACATAGATACATACATATATACAGGTGAAGCTAATAAAAGCGTGTTAAAAATGAAATTTTAACCGTATCTTACGAAGTGTTTAAAATATTTTTTCAAAATTAATATTTTTAGAATCGTAACCGTATCTTACGAAGTGTTTAAAATATTTTTTTCAAAGTTAATATTTTAGAATCGTAAACACGATGTCAGAATTTATTTAATGTTGAAATGAAATATGAATTTTTAACCGTAAGTGCTTAAAATATTTTTCAACGTTAATATTGTTAAAATGTTAAAATTAGTTAAAATGGTATATTTTTTAAAAAAATTCGTCAATATCCGACGGAGTTATTTTATGTTAAAATGAAAAATGAATTTTTAGGCCATTATTATTTGTGCAGATGGAAAATGTACTAAAAGTTTTCCGAAAAATTTCACGATCACAAATGTTGACGGATATCCAATATATCGTCGAAGAATTCCCGATAATAGCGGAAAATCTTATCATCTATGACGGTCATCTATGTCAACAACATAGATATTGACATTGATAACCGATGGGTGGTCCCATATTCGCCTCTGCTGAGCAAAACATCCAATGCTCATATTAATGTTCAGTTCTGCAGTTCAGTGAAGAGCATCAAATACATTTGCAAGTATGTGAATAAAGGCAGCGATATGGCTGTATTTCGAGTTGAAAATACCAATGTGAATGCTCCTCTGGTGAATAACAACGATGAAATAACACTTTACCAAACTGGCCGGTACGTGAGCTCCAATGAAGCTGTTTGGCGTATCTTTGGTTTCCCAATTCATGAACGGGATCCAGCAGTTCTTCATTTAGCCGTCCATCTTGAAAATGGCCAGCGCGTATATTTCACGAGCGAGACAGCGATTGATCGTGCTATAAATCCACCAAAAACTACACTCACCGAATTTTTTGAATTGTGTAATCGTGCGGATGCTTTTGGTGCTTTTGCACGGACATTACTCTATTCAGAAGTACCACGCTATTTCACATGGGCTCCAACAAAAAAATGGATGCCCCGCAAGCAAGGCACGCCGATTGATGCATGTCCCGGTTTATTCAAATCAAACACCTTGGAACGAGTATTTACGGTCAATTCAAGGCAGAATGAGTGCTTTTATCTTCGACTGTTATTGGTTAATGTCATCGGCCCTTTGTCATTTCAAGATTTACGTAAAGTGAATGGACAACAGTATCCAACGTATAAAGATGCATGCCTTGCACTCGGCTTGCTGGAAGACAACAACCAGTGGGAGTGTATGCTTGCTGAAGTAGGACTGAACTGTACAGCAAAACAAATTCGTCTACTATTCGCTATAGTGTTGACTACATGTTTCTCGGCCAAAGCAGAGACATTATGGGATAATCACAAAGATTCAATGACTAATGATATATTGCATCAACATCGTTCACGGTGCAACGATCTAACGATAGTATTCAGTGACGCTATGTACAATGAAGCATTGATTGCTATTGAAGATATTTGCATTATCATTGCCAACTTACCACTCAGTCATTTCGGTATGCATTCAACAAATCGAAATGCATCTGATTTAATAAGCACTGAATTGAATCGTGAACTACAATACAATACCGTAGAAATGGCAGCGATTGTTGCTCGCAATGTCCCACTAATGAATGAAGAACAAAGAACCATTTACGACCGCATCATGCTCGCAGTTTTGGCAGGACAAAGTGGATTCTTTTTTTTGGGGGTGTACCAGGTGGAACTGGCAAATAATTCCTTATTTCGCTAATTCTCGCCGAAATACGATCAAATAATGGCATCGCATTGGCTGTTGCATCATCTGGCATTGCGGCAACTTTATTGGATGGATGCAGAACAGCTCATTCATTATTTAAACTTCCATTAAATATTCAAAATAACTCAGAAGCAGTGTGCAACATAAAAAAACAATCGTCCATGGCCACAGTGCTGAAATAGTGTAAAATTCTTATCTGGGATGAATGCACTATGGAACACAAACATTCGATTGAGGCGTCGAACAGGACATTGAAAGATATAAAAAACAACGACAAACTATTTGGCGGCACTCTGTTACTATTTTCAGGTGATTTCAGACAAGCATTTCCCGTTTTTCCGTGTTCAACATACGCTGATGAGATCAAAGCGTGCTTAAAATCATCGTCATTGTGGCTTAATGTTTAAAAAGTACAACTGAAAGTAAATTTGTGCGTTCAAAAGCTTTAAGATCCATTCGCAGAAACATTCTCAAAACAATTTTTAGATATCGGCGATGGAAAAGTTACTACAGATGAAACTGGATGCATAAAATTACCGACCGATTTCTGCACAATCATTGATTCTCAAGATGCTCTTATTGATCAGATATTTCCCGATATACACAGACGATACACAAATCATGAGTGGCTGGCAGAAAGAGCAATTTTAGCAGCAAAAAATGTGGACGTCAACGAATTGAATCTCAAGATACAACATTTGTTACCAGGAGACTTGGTGTCATACAAATCTAATGATACAGTTTGCGATGCCACCGAAGCTGTAAATTATCCAACAAAGTTTTTAAACTCATTGGATTTACCAGGCATGCCACCGCATATTTTACAACTGAAGGTTGGATCTCCGGTTATTTTGCTTCGCAATTTGAACCCACCACGGTTGTGCAACGGCACGCGATTAGTCATAAAAAAATTAATGAAAAATGTTATCGAAGCCATCATTTTAAATGACAAATTCCGAGGTGAAAATATATTATTACTGCGAATTCCTATTATACCCACAGATGTGCCAATTCAATTTAAACGCCCTCAATTTCCAATTTGATTGGTATTTGCAATGACTATCAATAAGTCTCAGGGCCAAACGATGTCTGTCTGTGGCTTAGATTTGAGCACATCATGTTTTTCACACGGACAATTATACGTGGCTCTCGAGTGGGCAAACCATCCAGTTTGTTTGTATTGGCGGAAGATGGGATAACAAAAAATATTGTACACTCTGTTGCATTAAGGGAATGATATTGTTTTTTAGTAATATTGTTATAAGTAGCGATATGTATATAATTTTAAAGAATCAATTTTAATAAATTAAAAAAATAAATGATTGGTGTTTTGTTATTTTTATATTCTTTCACCGTTCACAGCGCTCCATACATCTTCCACTTATATACCACATCCTAACACACTTACAATAAGTTAGTTATTTTTTTCTAGCAAAATATTCTCTAGAAATAATTTATATGACAAAACAACGTTTGTCGGGTCAGCTAGTAAATATATATATATATATACAGATACTTAGAAAAATATTTAATTCTCTAAATTTATTTTTTATTTATTGCGATAAATAAATAACTGCATAAGTTTCTTTTATTGATTCAATACTTAATTCACTTAAATTCTGTATTAACTACGCGTGCGATTTTTCAACCAATAAATTTACTCCATTTTATTCACAAAGGCCTTACATTTTCATATCGAAACACTGATTCTATTAAAAGACCTCGCAAGATAATTAAATAATTTTGAATTCATACATATATAATCAATTACTTTGTATAAGTGTTCAAACAGCGATATGAAATAAATAGCCTGCCCACTTTTTTTTTACTTTCTCTTACCCTTAACCCTTTAATGCGCGGTGGTATAAATGTGAAACTACCTCCAGCTACAAAAACTCATCCCAGAAATTTTTTAACAAAAATTTACGTTTATAACGTAGCTGAAAAGCCGTTTTTTACTTTCTCTTACCCATAAGGTAGAGAAAGTATTGTTTTAGGCTCAAATTTTCGAACGCGAGATTTTGTTATATTTACACGTTTTGAGGTCCCCTGAATACGAAAATCATGTTTTTAGCAAATGGTCTGTGTGTCTGTGTGTGTGTCTGTGTGTGTGCGTGTGTGTGTCTGTGTGTCTGTCTGTTATCAGCATATCTTAAAAACAAATTATGGCAGAAAGTTCAAACTTGGTATTCTAAATGTGTATCATATAGGGATGCTACAGTAAGCTTTTCGTTAAGATCAAGCAAATGGTTCGTGTACAGGGACAATCAAGAGAATTCTAATACATTACGTCTATGGGGGAAATTGCAGGAAAATAGAGTTTAACGTCTATAGACTGAACAGGGGAGCAGCCCACGCTCACCGCTCGAAGAGCGGTGTTGAGCGCTTCCAGAACCGAGGTTCACGTGGGCTGTCCCGAGAAGAACCCCTACAGACCTGCCTGACGTTTATTTAAAAAGCAAGAGGGTTTTACATAGGCATCGCCAGGCATGAAGCCTTACCGCGACAAGGGGCGATGGAAAACAACATAGAAAGAGTACATGGTCATCGCTTGGCTGAAAGCCACCTCGCGACATTGGGCGATGATAATTTTAGATGGATTGTGCCAGGCCCTTTAGGCCTCTCGCGACAGACGGCACTAGATGAGTTTTCACAACTCTTGATGTGTACTAGAGAGTTCAAGTTTGACTAGAATAGTCCAGATGATACAATTGGATGACAACATGGGTGACAGTATTGCAGAACAACTGTGCAGAAAACTGATTTTGCAGGGTAATTTGGGTAACAGAGGAGAGAATGAGAGAGTTAGGATTGTTGATAATTTAAACTATAGAGTTTATTTAGTTTTTAAGAGAGGTTTTAGTAAGAGGCTTCCTTGCAAACAGATTTTTGTTTTGGTGAAGGGTATTTTGAAAAAGGGTGGGAGGATAAGTAGCTTCATTTGGGAAGAAGATTAGCTGCCAGTGGAATAGTTGTTAATCAGTCAAATTGGTTATGTCCATTAAGAGAGAGTAAATATTGTTTAGTTTTTTAATTAACAGTTTTCTGGTTAAGATATTTTCAAGCCAATTATTTGGTCTTGGAGAGGGATTTCTGAAATGGAACTGTTGAGTTAGGGGGCAAGAGAAATAATAATGTTCGGGAGTTCCCTCCTCACCGCAGGGACACAGGGGAGAGCGTCGGCGATGAAACTTGAAGAGGTAAGATTGAAAGGGGCCATGGCCTGTTAAGAAAGCCGTTATGGGAGGAGTTAGAGTCCATGAATTTGTTGAAACCTGTGGGATTAGGGAGAAGGTATATCTACCCTTCTCGGAATTTCGCCACAGGTCTTGCCATTTTAAAATGAAGATTTGTTTCAGTTTTGATTTTACGTAGGAGGGAGGGGCAGGAGGAGATGGTTCTTTTACTGAGAATTCTGTGGCTTCTTTGGCCAGGGAATCAGCAAGTTCATTACCGACTACTCCCCTGTGGGCAGAAACGTGTGCCAGGGTACAGTTAAGGTTAGGGTTCATTAGAATTTCTTTTATTTCCAGGACTTGTGGGTGTCTGTTCCGAAGGCGAGCAATGGCGAGCAGGCTCGAAAGACTATCACTATAAACACTTAGTTGTTGTTGTTGATTATGATTTACGACCGCCCAGTCAAGGGCTTTTTTAATTGCGTAGAGTTCTGCTTGGAATACTGAGTTGTAGTCCTCGAGCCTACCCGCCCACCGATAGGCTTCGCTGTCGCCTTCAAGAACACAGAAAGCTGAGGCAACTCCAGCCTCGGTCTTAGAGCCATCCGTGTAGATCGCCACCGGGACAGAAGGTGAGAAGCTATTTTTTGAACAGTTTGTTATTAGAGGAGCTACATCCAAACCTGGGTGAATTGCCCAACTGCAGGTCAGGGGCTGGATGGGAGTTTGGGGAAAGACTATGTTAGTGAGCTCTTGGTCGTTTAGTTGTAGGATTTTAGTTTTAGTATAGGTTTGGGCGACCTGCAAGTGGGCATGGGGAATCCCAGTGATAACGGTGAGGGCATCAGTGGAGATGGTTTTATACCCTCTTGCAATTTGCAGGAGGAAAGGGCGTTGAGCGGAGTCAAGCGAAGCTCTGGCGTCAGATCTTAAGTGACCTCCCCAGATGCCTGCCCCATAAGTTATTATTTTTTCAATTATTGTTTGATACCATATTTTAAGGAGAGAGGTGGAGATACCCCACCTCTTTCCTACCATCTTAGTTGAGTTGTGGTAATGACTTAGAGTTTTGAGTTTAAGGTCCTTTACATGGGGCAGCCAGTTGAGGTGTCGGTCGAAGGTTATTCCCAGAAGCTTCATGTGATCAACATGCTGGACACTGATACCATCAATCCGCATCTTGGGATTTCTCTTTTTTAGGGATCTGGGGAAAGCCAAAGTTAGGGCCTTGGTTTTAGATGGTGAGAGTTTGAGGTCAAACTCTTTAAGGAGCCTGCTAAATAAGGAGAGTGCTTCCTGGGCCTGGTCCTCCAGATCCTTCCTGATACGGCCCGTGAGAATCAGGGTGAAGTCGTCCGCATAAGCGAATGTCGTAAAGCCCTCAGAGTTCATGCGCTTTAGCACGCCGTCAGCTATGAGATTCCAGAGAATCGGGCCGAGGCACGAGCCCTGGGGGCAGCCTTTAGTTTGGGGAAATTCTGTGTTTCCCTCGCCCCAGTTAATGATGATTTTCCTTTTTGAAAGGTAGGAGCGAATGACTCCAGCCAGGTTCCCCGGGCAGTTGAGTTCCTGTAGTGCTTTGTGAATATGGGGCCACTCTACATTATCAAAAGCACCCTTAATGTCCAAAGAGATGATGGTGGTGTATCTAGAGGCATTACAGCTTACGGCGCAGGAATCTTTAATGGCTTGTAAGGCATGTTCGCATGATCTGCCCTCTCTGAACCCAAATTGGTTTGGATGGAGAAGTTGATTTGTTTCTAGGTGATAGTTAAGCCGGGTTACGATTAATTTCTCGAGCAGTTTTCCTAGGGTAGGAAGGAGGCAGATCGGTCTATAAGATGCGGGCTCAGAGGGGAGTTTCCCTTGCTTCAAGAAATACACCACCTCACCTCTCCGGAGAATTTCTGGGAAATAATTTTGTCTGAGGCATTGATTGGTCCATAGTAGGAATATTTGTGGGATAGTGCTATGAATGTTTCGTAAGATTTTAAAATCAATGTTATCTGGACCTGGTGCTTTATTAATGTTGAAGCTGTAAAGAGTGGATTTAATCTCGGACTCCGTGAAGGGAACATCCGAGGGAGCCGAGAAGGAAGGTTCTTGAAATAGTGGGTATTGTGTTTTGGGGAATAGAGTGCTAGTTAGGAATTCCAGGTTGTTGCGCTTGGAGGAAAGAGCTGGAGGTCTTTCTAGTTTCAACTCTGTGGGGGTGAAAAACTTACTACTATAGAATTTTTGAGCGGTGCCGAATATTTGTGTTTGAGTGGAGCAAAATTTTTTCCATGCGTTGTGTTTAGTGGAATTGATTTGTTTTTTGAAGTTGGCCGAATGCTGTTTGATTTTTAGTTTATGTTGTGGTATAAGTGTGGGGTCTAGGTATTTTAACTGTCTTTTCATTGCTGTCAATTTGTTACGCATGGTGCGGAGCTGGGGAGTCCAGAAGGTATAGGTGAAGCGACGTCCCGACTTTTTCAGCCTGAAAGCCGAAGTGGCAGCAGATTGAATAGCGGCTATGAAATTTAATGTGAAGTTTTCTAGTTGGTTAGTGTCCTTTATTGAGCTTAAGTTTTCCAATAGGGGGTGAGCGAGGTTTAACATTAATTTATTGAATTTATTAAAGTTTCCGCGTTTGGTTGCGAAACGTTTTGATTGGGTTATGGAGGGTTTAGAGTTAAGGGAGAAGGTGATATAGTTGTGATCGGAGTTATTAAAGATGTCCAGGACTGTCCAGTCATTCACCCTGGCATAGGTCTTGGGGTTACACAATGTGAAGTCCGGCCAGCCCTGGGCATCGCGCTTTTGGAAGGTTGGTGCTGAATTCTCTATGTTAGCCATGCAGATGTTGTTGGACGCGATGAATTCAATGAGGCTGCGACCTCTGATGTCCTCAGTGGGTGAGCACCATAGGGGGGAGTTAGCATTGAGGTCGCAGCCGCAGACAAAAAGTTTACGTTGAGAGATTAAGTGCTGCCACTCCAAAAGACAAGCCTCAAAGTCCGCAGACGGGGCGGCGTAGGCACTTCCAAGGGTCAGTTCACCCTCCCTCGTGGTTAGTGTAATGAAAACACAATGTTCCCCAGTTAAAAGGTGTGTGAAGTTTAGGTTGCTATTTGTGATTATGATGTGTGCTGTATTCTTTTTTGAGCTGAAACTAACCCAGGAAGAGGGGAAGCCATACAGACCACTCCCAACGGTGCAGTAGGCATCCTGCAACAACCCGATATCTATGGAGTTTTTCTCCATGAAATCCCGGGCCGTCAAGTTAGCCGCCGTGCACCCGTTGAGGTTGATCTGCATGAATTTTAAACTGTTGAAATTGTCTGTGGATGACGAATTAGGAGAGGATGTAGACTCTTGGGAAGGAGAGGAGAGAACTTTGGGTTTTTTCTTTCTTGATTTTGCCATTTAAGAGAGAGAAAAGAGCGAAAAAAAAAAAAGGGGGGCAAAGAGGGAAATGAAATGATTTACCCTTGTACTCCTTGAGCTTCTTGAGTTTGACCGAAAGGACCCGATGGCATAAGGTACCGCTGGTTGCCTTCATAGTAACAGTTTGGTGCTAGGTTGGAGCTTCCTTCTCTGAAGAAGTTAGAGGATTGTCCTTGTTGGGAGGCATTCTGGTGTGGCATGAAGATTGAGAAGGGGTTGAAGAGCCAGGGGAAGGGACTTGGAGGAGCTTGGAGACTTGTTGATTGCCTGCTACGTTGCGGTCTGGAGTTTGAGTAGAAGTTAGATTGTCTAGTTGCGCTTGCATTTGCTGACTGTTGCATGCGGGGTGGTGGTTGGGTGTTTTTGGAGTCTGTAACATTGAACTTTTTATCCAGTGCTTCTCTGCACCTCCTATATTCCTCCTCGTGAACCGGGCAGGAAGGAGAGTATGCAGGATGGTTCGAGTTGAGGGGGCGAATGCCCTTGTTTGCGTTCTTTAGATTTACTCTGGCACAGTTTATACAGCTGGGCTGTTCCTGGCAGTTGTTGTTACGATGCTTTTGAGCACAGTGTGAGCAGTAAAGTTCCTGATTACAGTGTGATGGGGTGTGCTCAAAACTTTGGCAAGTTGAACAGCGGGAAACCTGTGTATGTGGCTTTATCATGCACCGCATTAGGCCTAGTGGTAGAAATTTGAGTTTTATTATGGCTT
Source organism: Salticus scenicus (assembly GCA_963930645.1). Classification (NCBI taxonomy): domain Eukaryota; kingdom Metazoa; phylum Arthropoda; class Arachnida; order Araneae; family Salticidae; genus Salticus; species Salticus scenicus. The sequence continues at coordinate 371,009,142 of OZ005649.1, read as the reverse complement.
CAGCGATGGGGAGTGGTGCTTGGAAGATGCAGTTGTTAAGTCCCTGCACTTTTGAAGGAGACTGTCTGATGAGCTTTAGTGCGGAATTAGTGGATTGTGTAATGTAGCCCAGATCTTGTAGCTCTGATTTGATTGCATCTTCGGACAGCTCCTCTGGGACTCCCAGGACGATGAACCTTAGTTGTGGGCTTGGCTTCGTCTTGAAGGTGAGATTTTCTGTGAGGGCTTGGTTGCTTGAATAATCCTGGATCAGGGTTTGCGCTTCTTCCTTGGTATTGCAGATGATATCCAAGGAGCGTCTGTAGGTGTTGTATTTTATTATTTTAGCTGCCGTTGCAACTCTTGTGTTTCGCATGAGCTTTAAGATTTCAAATCCGCTTAGTGTAGAGTCCTTGGATGTGATGTATATGGTGCTTTGTGTTTTGTTGTAAACGTTGAGGGCTTTGGAATTGTTGCTGAACGACGTTAAACGTCTATAGACTGCACTAAACCAAATGAAACAAATATATATTTTTTGTAATACAGACAGTTAACTGGGAAAATTTTTTTGTGTATGTAGGAGCCTCGCCTCCCCCCCTGGGGGGAAAGTCCCCCCTCGAGGGGAGTAAATTTTCATGATGGGTATCTTTCAAAAGAGCTCGAAAATACCTTTAAAACGAATGGTTGAACCATCGATCTGCGATAATTTAAAACAAAGTTATCGATTTTTTTTACTTTTAACGAAAAAAAAAAAAAAACTTAGAAAAAAAATCGTACTTTTTTTTTTTTATATTGAGAATAAAATGGACTTTTTTTTTTATATTTGGTGTTAAACTACTTCTCTAATATGGAAATCGTCTGCCTTATCATAAAAGATAATTTTTTTAAATAATAATTTTAATAAATTATTTTTAAAAAAGAGAATTATTTTTTAATAACTGAATTAAATTCTATATAAATGTAGGTGCATTAATGAAACGGGGGGTTGAGGGGGGCGGTAGCCCCCCTCACACAGAACTAATTATCATATAAAACTCTTCAGAAGCCTAATATGAATTGTTTAACATAGGTTTACATAACAGTACTCGTTATCTTACCTCTTAATCTCCAACCTGTATTTATAGTATTAAATTTCAGGGTAAGAGAAAGTCGTGTGAGTGACACACCAGATTATTATTATTATTATTATTATTTTTTTTTTTTTTTTTTTTTAACTCAAAATTTAAAATTTCTTTTAATTTAATTTTGTTCGTGAATTCCGGTGGCAGTATAATTTAAATGATCCGAATTACCTTGCGCCGCAAAGGGTTAAGGTAGAGAAAGTATTGTTTTGGGGGCAATTTTTCGAAAGTGAGTGTTTGTTATATTTACACGTTTTGAGATACCCTGAATGCGAAAATCATGTTTTTAGCGGATGGTCTGTGTTCGTGTCTGTATGTTATCAGCATATCTCAAGAACAAATAGTAGCAGAAAGTCCAAACTCGTTATTCTAAATGTGTATCCTACAGGGATGCCACACTAAGCTTTTCATTGAGATGAAGCAAATGGTTCGTGTACAGGGACACCCAAGAGAAATCAAATACATTACTTCTATGGGAGAAATTGCAGGTGAGTAGAGTTTAACTTCTAGAGACTGCACTAAACCAAATGAAATTAATATATATTTCTTATATATGCGTAAAAACATGTCTCATCCAGAATATGGTAGGGATATCATTCACTGTTTGTTTACAGGGTTACACAAAAAAACTAGGTTATAGTGTGTCAATAATTGATAATTGGTGGTAGTGTATTTCAGGTTGTGCCGTGTATTACTAACTATTGGATTATAATTAGGTACACCATATGGTATGTACATAATCTTCAAAATATATACAGGGCTGCAAATATTTAAACGATAACACTCTTTTTTATTATTAGTGGAAGTGCTTTACTATAACATTTTACCATGTCGAGGAAGTCTGCTCAGGAATCGAAATGAAGCTCATAGACATATGGTAAATAATGTATGTTTTTAAGATAAATATTCATCGCTTGTTTTTTTTTTTTTTTTTAATATTTATACGTTTTGAGGTTTCCTGATTACCGAAGTCAAGCTTTTTAACGTTGGAATTTTGTCTGTGTTTTTTAGAGTAACTTAAAAACGAATAATTTCAGGAGATCCATAAGTTTGTTCTGGAGAAGTTTGATCAAGATTGATAAGTTTCAAGGAATGTTGCGTGTGAAAGATTTCTAAATAATTTTAAGTGACTTTTAATTTTAATAACTGATTTAAATTCTACATAAATGTAGGTGCAGTAATGAAACGGAGGGTTGAGGGTGGCTGCCACCCCCTCACACAGAACTAATAATCCTATAAAACTCGTCGGAAGCCTAATTTGAATTGTTTTAACATAGGTTTACATAACAAACTTGTTTAACTCGTTTTCTTACCCTTAATCGCCAACCCGTATTTATATTATCAAATTTCAGGGTAAGAGAAAGTCGTGTGAGTGACACACCAGATTATTTTTATTCATTTATTATTTTCTATTTATTTGGATTAAAGCATATCGATAGATACTTAAAAACATTTTCTGGGTGCTGTAATCTTATTTACTTACTTATTAAAAAATAAAATTAAAATTAAATAAATAAATAAATAAAATAAAATTTGATAAATTAATAAATTTACTGTTTGTGCACTTAAAGTTTAATAAATAAATAAATAATATTACTGTAAAATAGCGTGAATGAACAATATATATATATAACATAAAATTTAAATATAGGATGGAGTAAAACTTGAATTATTAAATATATAGAACTAGAACAGAGTTCCTTATTTATATATATATATATAAGGAAATATAATTTTTATTCGTGATTTTGCACAATTCGGGGGCAAGACGCTGGGGCGAAATTTCCGTAAACCACTTCTATGGGGAGAAATTTCCCGGGGGCGATATACTGGGAGCGATCTTGCAGCGGCGAATCATGTTAAACGTTATACTTCGAAGTATTATTTCTGAACGTATAAATTTACCCTTTGAGTAGTAATAAATTATTAAAAATCATATTAAAAAATATCTTTACTCTCAGCTTGAATTGCAGGAATTCTAGTAACATTTCATTGATCAAAAACAGGTTTTTTCTTTTTAAGTTAATCTTCTTATTAAATTATTTTGTATTAAACGGCATTATGTTTGAAAACAGAGCAAAGTCTGTATTTATTGACGTTAGAACATGGGTGGATTTTCGTCATGTTTCCTCTTTCGCATGTTGAGTATATGCTGAACATACATCTAGACTAGTAGATAAATATACTAATGCACCTCACTGTTAAAAATTTCTGTAAATTTAATGAAAATATTTATTCAGAGTCTCTGTAAATTTACAGTAATTCTTAGTTAAAAGTGAATAATCGAGATTCTCAATCTTTATTCTGTATTTTTACGAAATTTTATTATTTAATTTTTTAATTAAAATTGAAAATGATTGTTTATACTTTAGAGAAAGCATTTCAAATCCAAAATATATTCTCACCAATAACTAATTAATTTAATATTAGTTATTAAAATGAGTGTATAAAATAAGTTTTTTAACATCTCCGTTTATTTTTCTCTTTAATTTTACGTAAGACTTAAGATAATAGATTACACAGAGTTTTCTGTTGAAATTTTTAACAGTGCACATGCATGCAAAGCAGATATATAAAGACATACTGTAATACATTCCTTATAAATTTTCTGTGAATTCTATTGTTATAAACTCTATAAGTTAATTTATACATAAGATAAATTAAATAAACTTAAATATCAATGCACCAGAGGAATCTAACTTACCGCAAAACATATAAAAAGTGCACCCAAAACGAAGTTCTTCATATTTTTCATCTTATTAACTTAATAAATAAGCTTTCTTCTGTGTTCAAATGGTTCCACTATTTCTACTGATTACAGCAAGAACAGCGAAATTTTGACGAATTATATAAAAACATAAACCTACGCAAAACAATATCATGCGAATGTCTTATAGTCTAGTCGAAAAATGATTTTTGAGATTGTAAGGGTAATAAAAGTCCTTATAACAATAGGATGTATATTTTAAATTACATTAATGCAGAAGACGAAACTTAAAAATGGCGACTACTTCGTAATTTTGAAGTTATTTAATCGTATACATTTTGAAATCGTCTTTGGTCGCAATAATTTTGTGTCACCAGAGTTGCTTTGTACAGAAAAAGAATTGTTTTCAAGGAAACGGATATAGGAAAGAATACAAAAGTCTGAGTTTTTCAATAAATTTTATTTAAACAAGGAATTCTTAGTTTTATGACGCATTATTGTAGATTTTTGAATGAGTTACAAGACAATACATGACGATGTATGTAAAAGTCTCTTTCTCTTCACAATTATGAGACTTAGATGGACATGGATTACCTAAAACACAACTCCTTATGTTTCTTTTTTTTTTTTTTTTTTTTTTTTTTTTTTTGCTTTGCGTATATTTCGTGGGAAAATAAAGTACAAATCCTCCATTTTTACCTTTTTATCAAAATATATTTACATTTTTAAAACTAGTTGGCATAGGTGGACAGAATGAAATCCCCGCCTAATAGGCTATCCACCGTTAACTTATATATATATATATATCTTATTCTAATCTATTAATTTATTTTATCAGGGTCAATTCCGTTGTTTTGTTTTCATGCTACTATTTCCAGTGCAATAATCCTCAAAATTCATATTTATATGAAAAATTTACAATTTCGCTATGTTGATAAAATCGTAAATTACGAATGATTTACGAAATTTTCCTATTAGAATATTTGTATTAAAATTGTATGTATATATTTGTATGTATATATCATGTTCAAACAAATATCATAAATGTAATTTTAAAGTTGTCTAATGTATTTATGATCCTCAAAATGGAAATTTATGCTCAATTTTGCCTTATTCTGACATGTTAAGTAAATCGTAAATTCCAAATAACTTACGAATTTTTTAAATTGGAAAAATCATAGTCTATGATATTCATGCCAGTATCCTATATAATATTTCGAAAGTGGTTTGACATCTTTACGATGAAAATATCCCTCAAGATTGACGTTTATGTGAAATTTGGCTCTATGCTGCCATATTAAGAAATTCGTAATTTTCCAATAACTTACGAAATTTTTATATTCAAAAATTCATAGTCATAAATATTCATGCCAGTGTTCTAAATAATATTTCAAAAGTAGTCTGACATCTTTACAATGAAAATATCTCTAAAAATTGACGTTTATGTGAAATTTTGCCCTATACTGCCATGTTAAGAAATTCGTAAATTTCCAATAACTTGTGAAATTTTCAAAGTAGCACATATATAGTTACTAATGTTCATTCCGGCATCAAACCTGATATTTTAAAACTGGTCTGACATTTTTACAGTAAAAAGTGTCCATTTAATGCTCGTTTAAGTGAATTTTTGTCCTATTCTCCCATGTTAAGAAAATCGTAAATTTCTCATAACTTACGAAGTTTTTTAATTCGAATGTTGCAAAAGAATATGGTTCTTGCCAGTATCGAAAGTAATATTTTAAAACTAATCTGACCTCTCTGCGATCATTTGTTCGTGAGATATCGTGTTAACAGACTAACAAACTAACGGACTAACACACTAACAGACACCCTACAGACAGACACCATACAAATTTTGTCGTTTTCGGATTCCTCACACCTGAAAACGTGTAAAAAAGTCAAAAAACCGAGGTCGAAAATTTTCACGATTACCTAAGTTCCCCACACCTATAGTATGATAGGGAACTGAAAAGATGGAGTTACTCTACTCGATTAATTGAACATCTATATATTAATTTGAAACATGTTTTTGTCTGTCTCCACTATATTGAGAGAACTACTTGGTGTAAAAATTTGGTTGAGGTGTCTAAAAAAAGGTCTTGGTCTGTAGATGTGCTATGAGAAGAGAAAACGGTTCCCCCCCCGGTTCCCCCCCTCGAAACGGTTCCCCCCCCTCGAACGGTTCCCTCCCCCGGGGGGGAAACGAGTGGGAAACCGTTTCCCACCCTTTTGGGAAACGGGTTAAAAACACGTTTACACGACCTTAACTAAGCTTCAAATTACTTCACGGTGAAGAAATTGTACATATGGGGACTAGAGTCGAATTTCTAAAAAATCACTTTCTGTTCCATACAATATAGTGCGACCCCTGGTGGTGAAAAATGGAACTAGGTGATTTTGCTGCAGACCCTATCATGTTACATCTTATTTTAAGGGTCTTGGTATTTCCTGACCGTTGATGATGTTCGTACAGAACACACTGTACTCCCTGGCGGTGGAAAGTGCAACTAAAGGATTTTGCGCATGACACCACCATGTGACACCTTATTTAATAGTCTTGGAAATTCAAGACGGTTGTTGATAAAGGTCTTGAAATTTCATGTTGATTGGGGATGTTTGTATATAATATAGGGCGCCCCCTGGTGGTGAAAAGTGGAACTGAGTTATTTTGTAGTGGGCCCTATCATGTTACATCTTATTTTAAAGGTCTTGGTATTTCCTGACCGTTGGTGATGTTTCTATAGAACACACTGTGCCCCCTGGTGGTGGAAAGTGCAACTAAAGGATTTTGCAGTTGACACCACCATGTGACACCATATTTGAAAGGTCTTGGATATACAAGGCGATTGGTGATGTTCGTATACAACATACTGCGCTCCCTGGTGGAGGAAAGTAGATTTTGCAGCGCCTGCGTAGCATACCTGCTATACGGTGCCGCAGCCACAGGCAGCGGTATCACGAGTCAGAGGTTCGTTCGGTTCGAGGTTAATTTTTGAGAATTTTTTCATGGTATTAGCGGCTTGCATATACGTGCCGCAGGCACTGGGTCACGAACCCGAGTTCCGTTCTGTTTAAGGTATTTTTTTTTTTTTTTTTTTACAAATGATTATTTTTTTCGTGATGTTTTCATTTTAAAACAGAAATTCAAACAAAATCGAGTTAAAGGTATAAAATAATACAAATTTAAGGTTCATTTAAGGTATCATGGGCCGGGCAACGCCGGACGGGTCAGCTAACATATAGTCTTAGTATTAAACGAAATAGAAAATAAAAGATAGCATCTGTTTATTTGAAGTCTGTTTGACGTCACATTGACAGTACTTTGTAGAAAGTGATGTCATATACAGTATTTCTATTTATAAGCATTTTTCCGACTTTCTTTTTTTAAGTGAAATGTCGTAAATTATATTAGATGTTTTATCATGAAACACATTTAAATAATGATGCGACGGTTTTTGAAACATTACGGTCAATAAAGTGATCGTCGAATTCGACGGGTTCCAGCTAGTTTAGTAATTAAAATAAATTTGAATGGCAAAAATCGATAAATATACAAAAAAAAAAAAAATCGTATTAAGGTGAAGATTGGAGAATCTGTGCAGAAATCAACAAAATAAGATAAAAAAATTCAAGCAATATTTTTTTCTTAAACTATCGCTGAATATATATATATATATATATATATATATATATAAATGTATTTCCATTGTTATTTTATTTCTAAGCTTTAATTTAATGCAATTGCTATAATAAAATCAAGACAGCTATTTTGCGTAATCTAACCTGAAAGGGTTCTTATGATTACGCACACGGGTAGGAGAGATTCCATTAATAATAACTAAAATTAAATTGTTAACATTATTAATTTCACTTAAATAAGATTGTTGTAAAGTTTTGGTAAACAAATATTATTGTATTATGAATATACTAGCAGGCTTTGCCCGCTTCGCTGGACACAATACTGAAATGAGTTGTCAAAATCCTATATCATTATTAATTAACCTGAGTTAAAGTCCCCGCTGTGCTCGGTAGAGATTTTTCTCGTTCGTAACGTGAGGAGTCCGTGTTCCCACTGCCTTCGGCAGCGACTTATCCGATTCTTTCTCCCCCTTCCCCAATGGATGAGTTCGAAGTTTTGCGAAATTTCGACAAAGTACATAATGCGTACACCTGATCAACATCCACACACACCAAAGTTCGCCAATCTAAGATAATTTAAGGCGAATTCAAACGGGAAAACGTGTTCATAGCCCTCTCGACACCAAGGGGGTAAAGGGGGGATTTCGTAAAATCCCATTACAATAAGGGTCGGATACATATAAACAATTTACGCACCAAATTTCGTGACCGCAGATCCCATAGATTTCTCAGGACAAATTTAGCGCTAAAAGATGTGTCTCGAGTTTGCCCCCTCGTACACTCCCCCCCCTCCGCCCCCCCCCCCCCAAAAAAAACCTCAAAAAACAAAAATTTTTTTTGGAAATATCCTAAGGAAGTCGCATAGCCTTTTTTCAATATATTTGTTCCATTTTTAGTAGAGATCTAGTCAAAAATCAGGAATTTCCAATATTTCCCCTCTCCCTTCCCTTAAAAATCGAAAATTCCTAAATGCAGATAATGTATTATTTGTAATCATGTCTAGTCTCTCCATGTGCAATTTCTTTACTGTGAAATAATTAGGAGCCGAGTTATGCTTACAAACGTGTTTTTTGTCTCTTGCCTCCCCCAGGGGGGAAAGGGGAGCAATTTCGGAAATGTTGATATATATAATTTTAAGTTGTGTAAAGACCTAAATTCCTGCAAAGCGCCGTTGAATAACTCCACTGTCCAACTTTGATAAAAATCTAATCAAAATTTCTTAGGATACTGTGTAGACAATTAAAGATTTTTTTTTTTTTTTATCAATTTATATCTTTCTTTTAATTATCTGCAAAAAAGTAACACATCGGCCTTCGAGGATCGAACCACGACCATCGTGTTATCAGCCTCACGCTCTAACCAAAAGTCATAGAACATGCTAGAAAAATCTAACAAATATAAATATTTAAAAAAAAAAAAATTGTTCTTGAACACTTTTTAAAACATTTTGAATATTTAAAAATTTTCAACTCTTACAAAATTGAAATATCTATATTTTGTTTCAAAATTTTCTTATTGTAGAAACTTTTATTTATTTATTTTTTTATAGCATGTCTCGGCAAGAATAAAATTTATTTTATGCTTTTTTTAGGGCTTCACAAGAAAAAGCTTCGGACATTTTTCTTTTCCTTTTTTTACATAAATTTTTATTTGGCACTTTTTAGTTACTAAAAAAAAAGAGCTTCTTAAAAAGACTAATCAATTTTTTTTAGGATATTGTGCAAACCACGAAAGTTTTTCTTTTAACAAATTACATTACTATTAATGATCAGGAAAAAAGTAACACTTCGACCTTCGTGGACTGAACCCACCACCACCGCGTTATGAACATGGCTCTAACGAACTGCGCCAACGAGCGACGTAAAGATTTGTTTACATTTACCTTAAGGTTAACCGCCTTGTTTTTTAGCGTGACACGAAGACGCGATGACAAAATGTAATTTCAATAAAATGTTTCCAATAAAAGAAATTTAAAAATAACTAAAAAATTTCATTTAAAGAAAAAAATTATAGAATCAAAAAATAGTAATAATAATATTATGATTGCAAACTAAATTAGTACTTTTTTTTTTCTTTCAGTTTGAAAAATTTCTTGTTTGATGGCCTGATCTGTCGTTGTCCACAATCGTTGAACTTATTGTTCTAAGAGGTGCAGCTTTCGCGCAACCACTTGCCACAAGTAAAACATTTAAACTAGCCCAATCACTTGCTGAAGTTGTCTCCTGGTACAATTTCAAACGTTTAATAAACTCATCCTCAATGTTTAGTCATTACAAATAAGTTGCGTAATCTCTCATAGTATTGTTGCAAATTTGTAAATAATGGTGGCTAATTTTATGTAATTTCGTTGAAACAGGCTTAGTCAGGCTATAAAATGTTAATTTTCTGCATTTCTAGCTTGTTTTCGGGTTAAAATAGCTCATAAAACCCGTCAAAAAGCTTCACCAAGGCAGGTAATGGCTTTGGCGAGAAAATCCTTGTTATCTATATATCAAGTATCTGAGCTCTAACTCGAACAGAACCGAAGTAACCGAGAAATTCTCGATCTACAATACAAAAGTGCTATAAAAGGTGTCTCGTTTCGCCAAGTCAGTCAGTTTTTGACAAGGCATTGCTGCGCAAACAGCTAACTGAGCCTCTTTGATTATAGCCTCTTGCTGTGTGTTGGTGCTTTGCTACAGTTTATGCGGTGAATTTGATGTTGTCAGCTGTTGTTTAAGCTGTGTTTTCTGGTGAAACTGAAGATGATACTTGGTTTGCAGACCTGTTATCTTTTAGAATTTTCTGTAAATAAACTTTTAAGCCTCTGAAAGATTCGTCTTTCATTCAGAGACAATTCCTGAACCCCGAGTACTAACAATTCTGGTGTCAGGAGTGGGGTTGTCTGCTGAATCGTTATAAGTAGAGAACAAGAAATTAAGAAACTTCTCGAAGGGTTATCTGCCAAGATGAGTGAAATTAGAGAAGGGCAAAGAGAGATAAATGATATTTTGAGTGAAGAAATAAAAGAAAGGAAAGCAGTACAAGAGAAGATGGAAACCGGATTTATCGAAAAAATGGAAAAAGGGAAAAAAGAGATGAAAGATAGTTTGACTGAAGAAATTAAATCTAATCAAGATGAAATGAAAACAGGACCTTCCGGCTCATTCAGAAGGGTTGGATGATTTATTGTTTCTTATCAAGAGTAGCCACCATTTTGTTCCAAAATGACGGCTACAAATTATTTATGGACTTGGTAGAAATATTGATGTAGGCTATATACAAATGGAGTTTAAAGCAAATCTGTTCATAAATAGATTTTTATGTGAATTTAAAATTTTTAAGTGGCCGGTACTTGAAAATAAAATGGCAGGTCAAGTTGGCAAACAAATATATCAAATGCACTTGTGAGATAAGTCTACTGTACAGATTTAGTTCGAATTAATTCAGAATCTCAAAAGTCGTGCTGTTGAAAAATTAAGTGGTCGCCACTTGTATCAAAATGGCAGAGCAAGTTGCTAAGTGAACTAATCAAGATATTTGTAAAATAACTCCACTGTCCAACTTTGATTCGAATAAATTCAGTATTTCAAAAGTTATCGGGGTAACAAAGTCTCATGTGGCAGCGTTCAAGTGGACACCACTTGGAGACGAAATTGTGGAGAAAACTGCCCATTGAAATCATAGATATTTGAATTATAAATCCATTTTTCAACTTTGATTTGAATTAATTAAATTTTTCAAAATTATTGTTATGACAAATTTTCAAGTGGCAGTCTAAGTGGCTGCGACTTGGAAACAAAATGGTGAAGTAACTTGCCAAGCAAAATCATCCAAGATATTTGTATGATAAGTTCACTGTTCAACTTTAGTTCAAATTAATTCAGCATTTCAAAAATTATCGCGATAAAAATTTTCAAGTGGCACCGTGATTTCAAGTGGCCACCACCTAGAAACAAAAAAGCGAAGTGAGATGCCCAGCGAACTTATGTGAGATATTTGAATGATAAATCCACTACCCAAATGTAATGCGAATTGGTTCAGTATTACAAAAGTTATCATAATGACAAATTTTCAATCAAGCTACCAAGCGAACTTATCCAAGATATTTGAACCATAAGTTCACTATCCAACTTTTTTTTTGAATCTGTTTAGTATTTAAAAATTTATCGTGATGGCACATTTTCAAGTGGCTGCAACTTGGAAACAAAATGTCAGAACAAGTTGTCCAGTGAACTCATTCAAGGTAATTATAGGATAAGATCACTGTCCAACTTTGGTTCGAATTTAATCAGAATTTAAAAAGTTATCTTGTTTATAAATTTTCAAGTGGTAGCCTAATTTCAAGTTTTCTCGCTTATTTTATAACATCCGCATTTTGTTAAAAATGGTGGATAAAGTTCATTAATAAACTTGGTTATGACCCTTATATAGTCTATGCATACATCAAAATTCAAGCAAATACGGTCTTAAATACGTTTTCCACAGCGTGAATTTTAAATTTTCAAGTGGCTTCCTCTTGAAAACAAAACGGCAGATCAGTTTGGTTAACAAACTCATCCAAAATATAAGATAAGTTCACTGTCCACATTTGGTTCGATTTGGAGTATTATTTCGGAAATTATCGTGATTTTAAATTTTCAAGTGGTAGCCTTATTTCAAGTTGTCTCACTTCGTTTATAATATCCGCACTTTGTTAAAAATGACGGATAAAGTTTATTAATAAACTTGGTTATGACACTTATATAGTCTATGCATACATCAAAATTCAAGCAAATCCCATCTTAAGTACGTTTTTTTACAGTATGAATTTGAAATTTTCAAGTGGCCTCCACTTAAAAACAAAAGGCAGAGCTATTTGGTTGACAAACACATCCAAGATATTTATAAGATCAGTTCACAGTCCAAATTTGGTTCGATTTGGAGTATTATTTCAGAAGTTATCGTGATTTTAAATTTTCAAGTGGTAGCCTGATTTCAAGTGACCCCGCTTAGTTTAAGATATCCGCCACGTTGTTAAAAATGGCGGATAAAGTTCATTAATAAACTTGATTGAGACCCTTATGTGGTCTATATTTACATCAAAATTCAAGCAAATCCGGCTTTAAATACGCTTTTTACAATGTGAATTTGAAATTTTTAAGTGGCCGCCACTTGAAAACAAAAAGGCGGAGCAACTTGGTTAGCAAACTCATCCAATATATTTATAAGATAAATTCACTGTCCAAATTTAGTTCGATTTGAAGTGTTATTTCGGATGTTATCGTGATTTTAAATTTTCAAGTGGTAGCCTGATTTCAAAATTCGCCACTTTGTTAAAAATGGAGGATAAAGTTCATTATTAAACTTGATTGAGACCCTTATGTGGCCTATATTTACATCAAAATTAAAGCAAATCCGGCTTTAGACACACTTTTTACAGTGTGAATTTGAAATTTTCAAGTGGCCGCCACTTGAAAATAAAAAGGCGGATCAACTTGGTTAACAAACTCATCCGAGATATTTATAAGATGAGTTCGCTGTCCAAATTTGGTTGAATTTAAAGTATTATTTCAGGAGTTATCGTGATGACTAAATTTCCTTTATATAGATAGATAGATAGATAGATAAACGAAGAGATTCCAATAGGTCGCTTTCTGAAGAAATCAACCTAAAAGAACATTGAACAGTGAGAGAAGTAATAGAGGGTAAACTAGTGGATCTGCAGATCAGGAGCCTCAACGTCCTATTTACATCAGACATTATTCAATAGGTCATTTTTATTTATTCCTTATTATATAATCGTATATATTGATTCTATCGACTTGTTACCATAATCAGATACATTCTTGAGGGGGGCTGCCGCCCCCTTCAACCCCCCGCTGTATCTCTATTTGTATATCTTATAAAGTGTTACAGAATTGTAAATAATCGCATTTAATTTTGTATAAATTCTTTCAAAAGGTTTAGTAAAGTTAATAAAATGCTAACTTTGTGCATTTCTAGTCGTTTTAGCGTAAAATCTCCTAATTTTCCCTTAAAAACACTTAAAAAAGCTACTATAAGGGAAGAAATGGATTTGGCGCCAAACTTGGCGACCATTTCCCTCCTTGGCTATTTTTTGGCGACCTTGGCGAGAAAATCCTTATTAGGGATATACCAAATATGGAAGCTCTAATCTCATTATGAGATACGAGAATTTTCCAGAACAGTCTGTGTTCGATAGAAAAGTATAAAAGGAGCATTTCTTCACCAAGGCGGTCAGTGTCAGATCTGTGTCAGTTTCGTCAAATGCTTGCTTTGCTTTGAGTCTCTTTGGATGAGACTTTCTTTATGTGTTATTGCTAAACAGTTTGTACTGTTGTTTTGCTGTTAACGGCTGTTGTTTAAGCTGTGTTTACTGGTTTATTTGAAGCTGATACTTGGTTTATAGACCTGTATTTTTCTGGAACTTTCTGTGAATACATCACTGAATTTTTGCAGGTTTCGCCTTTCATTCTCGAACAACTTACGGACCCCCAAGTACGCAACAATATGTATTCTTAATAAACGACGGTCTTGTATTATTTCCCTGAAATTCATAAATACCAAATTTCATAACTATCATTTTTCATAGAAAAAAAAAAATTACATAGCATATCGGAAATATTTTGCGTAACCTTTAAACTAATTTCTAAGTCTATGCCCACAATTATCAACAGGAAAACATTCTTTTAATATTCTAATAAAATTGCATTATATTTGATGGAGTGTAACCATGTTAAAATAAACTTTTAAGAAATATTGACTATAGACCGTAATAGTACGAAATTATTTTATGTATCCCGGAAAAGTAGCCACAGTCATTATGAACGCCAATAATAAAAATAAATTTAATTAATTATAACTCATTAATTTTTCAAACTAATTTGACATCATTTGGATGATTATAGTATATACTCGGAATTATTTTGTGTGGTCTCATAAATTATTTAGACTATACATAACTGTTTTCAAGAGTAAACATGATTTTAAGCATCTTTATAATGTATGTTAATTTTATTAAGTTCAATTCAGCATAAACGCATTAAAGAGCGCGCTTAAATAAAAGTTTGTCCATAGGCTCTAATGTTACGAAATTCTTTCTTGTGGCTCTGTAAACAAACCATAAACATTGTATACACCAGTAAAAACTATTCAGCTTATTTTGCGTTTAAAATTAATAATTGTTCCAAATTTAACATAGTTCACATGACTACGTGACATTATCAGAACACTTTTGTAAGGTCCTGTACATTAATTCGAAAGCTTAAGAGCACATATTTTCTTCAAACAACATGAGTTTAAGCATATTACTCACGTATGCTAGTTTCATTTTCTTCATTGCAAAGTAATGATATTAAAATGCGTTTAAAAGAAATTCACCCCTTATGCCGTAATGTTAAGAATTTTGGCGTGTCTTTATACACATTTTTTAACCAATATAGCAATAAAAATTATACAGCTACTTACGTTTATGCAAAGCTGGAACGTGTGCGCCAATTTGCAAGTCAATCGAAGGACTTTTGCGGCTGCTATTGCGGTACATATAAATTCTTCCCATAGACCGTAATGATAAAAAAAAAAAAAAGTTGCATTCGGGAGTGCCGACAGAAGTGAAAACGTGAACAATTACGTGTGTATTTCTTGAATCGTCAGGAAATATTTTATTGTGTAGTAAATACTTTTAAATGAAGTGTTTTTTATTCATTAATATAAACTACTACTACAAAAATTATATTATAATTTTATTTAATGCGCTAACTGCAATAGAGACAGTGTCCGGAGATGAGAGAAGTCGTGTAGAGCCGCACCAGATTGGAAAAACGTGAGAAAAATGGCGGCTTTGGCTTTCTGCACTATTTTGTGAGGTCTAACTGGAATAGAGACAGTGTCCGGAGATGAGAGAATTCGTGTAGAGCCGCACCAGATTGTTAAAACGTGAGAAAAATGGCGGCTTTGGCCTTTCTCACGGTTTTGTGAGGTCTAACTGCAACGTTTCCGGCTGAAATCTTTAAGAGACAGTGTCCGGAAATGAGCGAAGTCGTGTAGATCCGCACCAGATTGTAAAAACGTGAGAGAAATGGCGGCTTTGGCCTTTATCACGGTTTTGTGAGGTCTAACTGGAACGTTTCCGGCTGCAATCTTTAAGAGACAGTGTCCGGAAATGAGAGAAGTCGTGTAGAGCCGCACCAGATTTTAAAAACGTGAGAAAAATGGCGGCTTTGGTCTTTCTCATGGTTCTGTGAAGTCTAACTGCAACATTTCCGGCTGCAATCTTTAAGAGACTGTGTCCGGAGATGAGTGAAGTCGTGTAGAGCCGCACCCGATTGTAAAAACGTGAGAAAAATGGCGGCTTTGGCCTTTCTCACGGTTTTGTGAGGTCTAACTGCAACGTTTCCGGCTGAAATCTTTAAGAGACAGTGGCCGGAGATGAGAGAAGTCGTGTAAAGCCGCACCAGATTGTAAAAACGTGAGAGAAATGGCGGCTTTGGTCTTTCTCACTGTTTTGTGAGGTCTAACTGCAACGTTTCCGGCTGAAATCTTTAAGAGACAGAGGCCGGAGATGAGAGAAGTCGTGTAAAGCCGCACCAGATTTTAAAAACGTGAGAAAAATGGCGGCTTTTGTCTTTCTCATGGTTCTGTGAAGTCTAACTGCAACGTTTCTGGCTGCAATCTTTAAGAGACTGTGTCCGGAGATGAGTGAAGTCGTGTAGAGCCGCACCCGATTGTAAAAACGTGAGAAAAATGGCGGCTTTGGCATTTCTCACGGTTTTATGATGTCTAACTGGAATAGAGACAGTGTCCGGAAATGAGAGAAGTCGTGTAGAGCCGCACCAGATTGTAAAAACGTGAGAGAAATGGCGGCTTTGGCCTTTATCACGGTTTTGTGAGGTCTAACTGGAACGTTTTCGGCTGCAATCTTTAAGAGGCAGTGTCCGGAGATAAAATAAGTCGTGTAGAGCCGCACCAGATTGTAAAAACGTGAGAAAAATGGCAGCTTTGGGCTTTCTCACGGTTTTGTGAGGTCTAACTGCAATAGAGACAGTGCTCGGAGATGAGAGAAGTCGTGTAGAGCCGCACCAGATTTTAAAACAATATATACTATAAAATTACTAACACTTCACATTAGCAAGTTAATTGTATGGTACATTATTTGTATCATACAAGGATGGAAAGCGTTTACTGACGATGACGCGAATTCAATGATTTTTTTTCACCCAAAAGTTTTCACTTCAAATGGAAAGCGTTAGCTGACGATGACGGGAGTTTAAAGATTTTTGTTCACCCAAAAGTGCTCAACGCGCCTAAAGAAGTTTTCACTTCAAAAAACTTTGGCGTGTCCCTGTACACGAACTACAAATGGAATGTGCACCCAAAACTATACAGCTAATTTCGTGGGGATCATGAACATGTATACCAAATTTTAAGTTAAGAGAGTGATATTTGCGGCCGCTATCGCACGACAGACAGACAGACAGACGGACAGGTATACGAACTACAAATGGAATACATACCAAAAACAATACAGCTGATTTCATGGGGCTCATGAACATGTGTACCAAATTTCAAGTCAATAGCACTATTTTTGCGGCCGCTACCGCGATACATACAAATTCCTCCCATATGCCGTAATGATAAGAAAAACTCTGACGTGTCCCTGTATACGAACTACAAATGGAATACATACCAAAAACTATACAGCTGATTTCGTGGGGCTCATGAACATGTGTACCAAATTTCAAGTCAATAGCCCTATTTTTTCGGCCGCTATCGCGATACATAGAAAATCCTCCCATAGGCCGTAATGATAAGAAAAATTTTGGCGTGTCTCTGTATACGAACTACAAATAGAATACATACCAAATACTATACAGCTGATTTCGTGGGGCTCATGAACATGTGTACCAAATTTCAAGTCAATAGCGCTATTTTTGCGGCCGCTACCGCGATACATACAAATTCCTCCTATAGTCCGTAATGATAAGAAAATCTTTGGCGTGTCCCTGTATAAGAACTACAAATGGAATACATACCAAAAACTATACAGCTGATTTCGTGGGGCTCATGAACATGTGTACCAAATTTCAAGTCAATAGCGCTATTTTTGCGGCCGCTATCGCGATACATACAAATTCCTCCCATAGGTCATAATGATAAGAAAAACTTTGGCGTGTCCCTGTATACGAACTACAAAGGGAATACATACCAAAAACTATACAGCTGATTTCGTGGGGCTCATGAACATGTGTACCAAATTTCAAGTCAATAGCTCTATTTTTGCGGCCGCTATCGCGATACATACAAATTCCTCCCATAGGCCGTAATGATAAGAAAAACTTTGGCGTGTCCCTGTATACGAACTACAAATGGAATACATACCAAAAACTATACAGCTCATTTCGTGGGGCTCATGAACATGTGTACCAAATTTCAAGTCAATAGCGCTATTTTTGCGGCCGCTATCGCGATACATACAAATTCCTCCCATAGGCCGTAATGATAAGAAAAACTTTGGCGTGTCCCTGTATACGAACTATAAATGGAATACATACCAAAAACTATACAGCTCATTTCGTGGTACTCATGAACATGTGTACCAAATTTCAAGTCAATAGCGCTATTTTTGTGGCCACTATCGCGCGACAGACAGACAGACAGACAGACAGACACAGCCCAAAACCGTTTTGAGTCTCAACAGAGGGCCTCCACTGACGTTTCGGCAATTATCAGATATGGAAAACAGAATAGATGGAATGGAAGAGAAAATTATGAATATAGAGCTTTGAAGAGAAAGTTAAGGAAAATGTTGATGAGCAAAAAGGAAGTTTCTCGGAAATGGAAAGTAAATTTGAGAAAATAGAGAAAGTGCTTGAGAGAAAAATGAAAGAGAAATTAGCATCGATACCTCAGGAAGATGAAAAGAAAAATAAAAGAATACAGAATCAAGAATCGATAATGCTATCACCTATGGTGGCAGATCATCTTGGCAAGTGTATGAAACATAGTTTTCCCTTCAGGGCCCGACTAACAAATTTTTGTGCCCAGGGAAATTTAAATTTTTCATAACCTCTTAGAAGAGCCACACTTCTCCCTTCCCTTAAAAAAAAAAAAAAAAAAAAGAAAGAAAGAAAGAAAGAAAGAAAAACCTGCTCTTAACATTCCACAATTTTTAGCAGGAGAAAAAGCTTACCGAAAAATGTTATTTAGTCAAAAAATTAATCTACTTATGTTTTGTTCTAAAGACAAATAAAACTACCCTCAGTTAGCCTGACGACAGATTTTACTTTGACATTTTATTCATGTAAATGAAATAGAATTGATTTATAAAACTAAAAAAAAAAAAAAAAAGAAGAAGAAGAAGAAGGAGAATAAAGAAAGAAAAAGAAAGATTTAGACCATAAATTTTAATTGTAACCATTAGTAAAATTTTGTACCCCTCAGAAACTTCGTGTCCGTGCGATAGTCAAATAAAACTGTTGCTAAATCTATTTTGGACAACTTTCAAAGTACACTGAACTTTGTTATCTTATCTTATTGATTTTACGATTTATTTATAGTATTGAACTGTAGGGTAAGAGAAAGTCGTGTGAGCGACACACCAGATTATTTTTTATGTATGTAGAAGAAAATAATGAATAATTTCCGATCTAGTAAAGGAAATGCTACGATCAATTTCATCGTTAAAACAAAAATTCTCTTACCCACCTTTTATATAAAACAGAAAAAAAAAAAAGTGTTCGTTTTATTTTTATTTTATTTATTCAAACTGCTAGCACATTATATATATATAATATATATATATATATATATATATATATATATATATGTTTTTATATATTACTTCTAACTACCAAAACACGCACTTTTATTATCATTATTAATATTTCAGAAAACAAAACCGCATACTAAGGAGTTTATATCTGTACTGATAAGTATAAAGGATTTAAGTCCATATTCTTGATTTTTCAGGAGACGAAAAATAAAGTTAAACTAACTAAAAAGTAATCAGAAGAATCGATTAGGAAAAAGGGATTAGGTTGATTTATACCCTTTATACCATTCAGTGATTGTCAATCTTCAGTTAATAAAGGAAAAAAAATGAATTAAATATTTTACACTAAAGATTAATGCTAAATTTCTAACTTAAATCTTTTTTTACCAATGGATTTTCCCAAAGACTAAATGACATGGATTTAAATCCTTTTTACCAATCGATAGAGAATTTTTCTCTGAGTCTGACTATGTACTTAACTCAAAATCAACATTTTTGGACTTAAATCTTTTATACTTATCAGTACAGATATTTCCAAAGTATGGTTGTGATACAGAGAGTAGTTTTTGCGTAGGAGGTGTCTAAACATCTCCTGTTTAATTTTAATTACACGTTATAAGAGAAAGTTGCCCTTATGAAAATGTACTTATTTAAAGTAAATTTGCTTAAAGTAATTCAGTAGAAAAAATGCAAAATAATCTGGTGTGGCATTTACACTATTTTCTCTTACCCTGCTAATTATAGAAAGTTTTATAATTTTCTTCTATATGCACTACTATATGGTATTTTGCCAGATTTTGCTACTTTTCTATTCAATAGTAATTTTGAGAAGGGATATACATAACAGACGATTAATCATGGATCATGTATATCAAATATCACTTTTGAAAATTATTGAGCACTATTGAATAAAAAAGTTGCAAAATCTGGCAACACATGCTTCTGTATACACTTCTATACAACGAAATAAATAAATTAGAGTGCTGATTCAATGGATGAAGGATTAGCTTTCCGTGGTTCAAGATGAATCACGTGACATGAACAAATAGGTTGCTATGTTTGGCCCTTTATCGCTGTTTTGGCATTTAAAATTTCAGTTCGACAAATTACCATTATTATTAGGTAACATGACAGTTGTATCACCGAAACAAATTGTTTTTAAAATAATTTTTCACATTTTTCACATTTTAATAAGTAATAAAATACCTTTTTTTTCCATCGTTTCCCAACAAAATTTAAAAGTGTTTATAAAAGAACAGTTAAACTTTAAAGAGCTAAATTTAACAAAAAATAATATTTTTTCAACTATTTTTAAGCAATTTGTTGGTTAAATTTCGACTACACGAAATAAAAAAGATGTAATATAAAAATCAAAATGATTTAGAACAAAAAAATATTAAACTACATAAGTAAACAAAAACATTGGCGGTTATGACTTTTGCCAAGAACAATCTCCAAACCATTGTCATAGAAATTTATTAAAAATAAGTTGTTACCATAGGAACCAACTCATAGAGGGTTCATGTCACATGACTCATGTTGGACTATGTCAGGGTTACCATTTATCACTCTATTTTATTTATCTCGTTGCTTCTACATACATATTTTCGACCTCCAGATTTCGATGAATTTGCACGTTAGTATTTTTGCAAATAGTGAACGGAAGACATGAAATAACAACGAAAAGAAAAAGTAAAATTCATTTATTTATTTGACCTTTTGAACTAGTATAGTCATTTATCAAAGATATAAAAGAGTGAATATTTCTATACAATAAACAAACAAATTTTTCGTTGGAAAAGAGTGAGATTTCTTCTTTTTTCTCCGTTGCTGAGAATTCAAAAGAGCATTTTATGCATTCTTTTTCCTTCTAAGAGTGCCAGTGGCATTGATAGCGGTTTCAAAATAGTGCACTCTGTTTGTTATGGACTTTTTCATATCGTCCCACACTAGTTCAAGTGCATCAGGTGAAGCGCTGTGAGCAGTGGATAATGCACTAAACGAAAGAAAAAAATAAAAGGAAAAAGAATGAATCATTTTGTATCTTGAAAAGAATAACGTATCATTTTGTTCACTAATGAATATACAGGGTGAAAAAAAATACGAGAATACTTTTAAAAATATGTTGTATATTTATCTATTTTAATGCTATTGTTGAAGAATGAATCTGATAACTTTGTCCTTCAGCTGAACAGTGTTGTAGTGATATATTAAAACTTGTATGATTGCTCTTTGAAAAATTAGGTGTTTTTTTACTACCTGCTATTAATATTTTGTCTGCGATAATTTTTTTAATGTATTTCAGCAGTTTATTTTTTTATTTTATTTATTTATTTATTTATTTTTTTTTTTTGTCTGTTATATGTACGAAATTTATACAACTCTGTACACTTAAGAAGCGTAGATACTCACTAAGAAGCGATTTTACATGACAAAACGTATTTTCACACATTTTTAGTAACTCAAAAAAAAAAAAAAAAAAAAACAGATATTCGTAAGTTTTTTATTTAAAATATAACAAATACAAATACGGAAAAAATAATTCGGGCATTTTAGGATTTTTTTGTAACCAAAGGGGGGACAGAGGCAAAACTTGTGTTCAAACATGTTTGCATTTTATTATTTTTTTTTTTGTCTTTATTTATAAAGTGATATATTTATAATAGTGATTCAGTTTTTTTTAAAGATTTTATTTAAGCATGCGAAGCGGACGAAACCTGCTAATGTATTATATAGTGTGTGCCAAATGTTTAAGCACAACATCAATTTTTCACTTTAATATTAACTTTAATATTAACTTCACTTTAATATTAACTTTATACCAAAATTTATTTGCCTGTTAATAGTTGTAGCCCTCTTAAATATATTTAACTATACTGTGTTTTAAATTTTACTGTAAACAATAGATTTAAAGAATCGTGCAAAAATATGCGTATCGAAAGTTTAAGCACAAAATGGCTTTTATGCAAGTTTTACGAATGTCATAAGCAGTTGCTCATGCAAATGATTTCTGGATTTATTAAGAGTATCCGGATGCTCTTTGTGGCAAACAACAAATGGCAATAATAATACAAATACCAAAGTTGAAAGAATTATTATATGAAGGGGTATGAGAAATATATTGTGTATGAGAGCAATAACGTAAGTAGATGATTTTCAAATGAATTACTTTTTTTCAACTTTACATAATTTGAAAAAAATAACTTAGATTAAACATAAAAATTTACCTAGGTATGAATTCCTTATAATTTATAGTTTTCTTAACAGGTGATTATTTGTGAGTTTCAAAATATGTCATGGGAAGTTGCATATATCCGATGCGACTAATATATCCCAATTAGTCGCATCTAAATTGCACCCAAAAGTCCAATGCGACTGATATATCCGAATTAGTCTTCCAATAATTTCCAGTTATATTGCTGAAATAGCTTGAAGTGCATTTTAAGTGTTTTTATGCATTTTTGACAGATCTAAATTTAACTACGCTTCGCGTAGTATACAGGGCCTGATTATCCAAAAGGCTCAGGAAGCACAAGCTTCCCCTCTAAAATTTAAGAGGGGGCCCCATAAAGATTAAAAACATGGTCTTGAATTTTTTGTTTCATATTTTCACACTGAGATTGAATTTTTTCTGAGAAAGGTTACCTAAAACAAGACAAAACACTCACTAATTCGGGAAAAATCTATTATTTAACCTCAAAAATCTGAATGTTCTTAATTGAAAAGTTGTATGATTTTAATGTTCTGTGTAGAAACCACCCAGATGTATGAAAAAAAAATAATAATTAACGCACACTATTTTTTGGTCTATAGCATTTTTATATTACAATATGTAACAGGAAAACAAGATTTTCCGAAATGAAAGGGGGCCCCGAAATGATGCTGAGCTTCCCCTAGCTTCAGAGCTTAATCGGGCCCTGAGTATATATACTATTTATAGACAAAGTTCTGGACCAGCTAAAACTTGTCGAATACGCTCCATTCTTTCAGATGTAATTTATCGAAGTGCGTATTAAATTATACTATATATTCAGGAAAATACGTAAACTTTGACTTGCAGAGTAAGCTTTAGATATGAATGCTGGTATGTAAATAAAAATTTCTTCTAATAAAATGCATGATAAGAGAAAGTAGCGTGGGTGCTATATCAAATTATTGTTTTTGTGCTTAAAATATTGTATTTAAAAATATTGACGCCTCTTTCGGTTTTGAAATATATTTACCTGTAAATATTCCACGTAAGTGGCATTGGAGGATCATCGACAATGAAACTCGGCTCATGAATCAATGGAACGTCTAAGTGCTTGGCACACAATCCCGTTAAAAAGGCATCGTCCTCAGAAAAAAAGGGTTCTACTTCCTTGGTTGCTCCAAATAAATCAATCGCTGTTGGAATGGACATCACGTACGAGTTAGAGGCATAAGGTGGAAAGTTATCCATCAGATTATCGTCTATGTTTTGGTGGAATGCCTGTAACGAAAGATATATATATATATATATATACTATTCACACAGAATAGAGAATGTGAAGCAGTCGTTGTTAATACTATTAGGTTGATTTCTTTAGAAATCGACCTATTGCAATCACTTCGTTTATCTATATATATATATATCTATCTATCTATAATGAAAATTTTGTCATCACGATAACTCCCGAAATAATACTCGAAATCGAACCAAATTTGGACAGTGAACTAATCGTATAAATATCTTGGATAAGTTCGTTAACCAAGTTGCTCCGACTTTTTGTTTTCAAGTGGCAGCCACTTGAAAATTTCAAACCGACATTGTAAAAAGCATATTTAAAGCAAGATTTGCTTGAATTTTGATGTAAATACAGGCCACATAAGGGTCTCAATGAAGTTTATTAATGAAGTTTATCCGCCACTTTTAATAAAGTGGCAGATATTTTAAGTTAAGCGGGACCACTTGAAATCAGGCTACCACTTGAAAATTTAAAATCTCTTTAACTTCCGAAATAATACTCCAAATCGAACCAAATTTGGGCAGTGTCTTAACTTATCTTATAAATATCTCAGATGAGTTTATTAACCAAGTTGCTCCGCCATTTTGTTTTCAAGTGGAGACCACTTGAAAATTTCAAATTCAAATTGTAAAAAGCAAATTCCGAATTTGTTTGAAATTTGATGTAAATATAGACCACATAAGGGTCTCAATGATGTTTATTAATGAAATTTATCCGTCATTTTTAATAAAGTGGTAGATATCTTAAGTTAAGCGGGGCCACTTGAAATCACGCTACCACTTGAAAATTTAAAATCACAATAACTTCTGAAATAATACTCCAAATCGAACCAAATTTGGACAGTGTCTTAACTTATCTTATAAATAACTTAGAGGAATTTGTTAACCAAGTTGCTCCACCATTTTGTTTTCAAGTGGAGACCACTTGAAAATTTAAATTCAAATTGTAAAAAGCGTATTCCGAATTTTTTTGAATTTTGATATATACATAGATTATACAAGTGTTTCAAATAACTTTATTAATGAATTTTATCCGCCTTTTTTAATAAAGTGGCGGATATCTTAAGTTAAGCGGGACCACTTGAAATCAGGCTCCCACTTGAAAATTTAAAATCACGATAACTTCTCAAATAATACTCCAAATCGAACCAAATTTGGACAGTGATATTATCATATAATTATCTTGAGTGTTTTCACTGGACAACTTGCCCCGACATCTTGTTTCTAAGTTCCAGCCACTTGAAATCACACTGCCACTTGAAAATATGCCACACGATAACTTTTAAAATACTAAACTGATTCAAATAAAAGTTGGATAGGGAACTTATGGTTCAAATACTTAGGATAAGTTCACTTGGTGACTTGATCCGCAATTTTATTTCCAAGTGGCGGCCACTTGAAAATTTGTCATTATGGTAACTTTAGTAATACAGAATCAATTCGCATCAAATTTGGGTAGTGGATTTATCATTCAAATATCTCATTTAAGTTCGCTGGGCATTTCACTTCACTTTTTTTTACAAGTGGTGCCACCTGAAAATTTCTTATGACGATAATTTTTGAAATACTGATTTAATTTAAACTAGAACTGGACAATGAACTTATCATACAAATATACTGGATGATTTCGATGGGCAAGTTGTTTTGCCATTTTGTTTCCAAGTTGCAGCCACTTAGACTGCCACTTGAAAATTTGCCATAATAATAACTTTTGAAACACGGCACTGATTTAACCACAGTTGGACAGTGAACCTATGCATCAAATATCTTGGATGTGTTTGCTGGGCAACTTGTT
Organism: Salticus scenicus; assembly: GCA_963930645.1. NCBI lineage: Eukaryota > Metazoa > Arthropoda > Arachnida > Araneae > Salticidae > Salticus > Salticus scenicus. The sequence continues at coordinate 370,983,663 of OZ005649.1, read as the reverse complement.
CCACTGTATTGTTTCCAAGTGGCGGCCACTTGAAAATTTGTTATCACGGTAACTTTAGAAATACTTAATCAATTCAAATCAAAGTTGAAAATTGGATTTATCATTGAAACAACAAAAATCTAGAAAATTCACGTAACTCGTGAACCAATCACGTTATTGTGTCCATCTTTGGTATATCGATAATAAGTATTTTCTCGCCAAAAGTCGCCAAAAAATTCGCCATGAGGGAAAAGTCGCCAAATTTGGCGCCAAATCTATTACCTGCGTTACTGGATCTTTTTAATGCGTTTTTAAGGAAAAAATCAGGCTATTTGAATGCTAAAACAAACTAGAAATGCAGAAAAGTAACATTTTTATCAACTTACTAAGCCTCTTTGGAAGAATTTCTACCAAAAAAATTTATTTTCATATTTGCAACGATATATTAGATGAGCAACTTTGTCTGTCATTTTGATCGAAGTGGCAGTCACCTAATTTTTCAACACGATGACTTTTGAGATTTTGAATTAATTCGAACTATATGTGTACAGTAGACTTTTCTCCCAAATACATTTCATATATTTGTCAACTTAACCCACCATTTTGTTTCCAAGCGCCGGCCACTTGAAAATTTTAAATTCACATAAAAGTGTATTTATGAACCGATTTGCTTAAAACTCCATATGTGCGTAGCCTACATCAATATTTCTACCAAGTGCATTAATAATTTGTAACCGCCATTTTGAAACAAAATGACGGCTACTTGATAAGGAAAAAGAAATCAATCTACCCTTCCGAATAAGCCGGAAGGACTTGTTTTTGCCATTAAATTCACAAGAATAAAATGAATGGACGAAGAATCACTATAAGAATTACGCTAAAATTTTAAAACAATACTTTTTCTATTTAATGACTAACACAAATCTACAATTAATATATACAATGCATCAGTTAGAACTGTTTATAAAGTAACATTAACGCCTGTGCTAATTTTCATCTTAATGAGAACAACTTAAAGTTCTGAGCACTTATGCTCAAACAGCATATCTCTGATCCCGTCTGATCATTCTGACATCTCGCGAAGAACTCCCGCTTCTTCTCGTAACTTTCGTTTCAGGTAACAGCTGTTGCCATTCTGCATCAACTAATAAATGAGAGGCTGGCTGATAGTGTTTTCTCTGGAAGTGGGAAAGTTGAATTCCTTACACACATATATATTGTTTTGCTTTCCTTTAAAAAGATTTACAAAGTCTGATATTTTTATTTGAATATACGAATGAATTCGTTATGTATATAAAACAAAATCTTTTTGTAGGAAAAAAAAAAAATAGAACCGACTCTAAAAAGCAACTATTATTCAAACAACTAAAAATAAGATGGAATTTTAAATTGCTCCTAAATGTATGAAATAAATTACTTCGCCAAACAACATAAACACTACAATTAATCATAACTTTTGAAGTCGGCGCAAAATTAAATAAAATTTCACTATTTTCTTATAGATTTGTTTTTAGACCGATAGCTACTAATGCTGCTGCTTCATATTTTCCTTTATTATTTTATCACTGTATACAATTGGTCCATTAGTAACTTCTACATGGAACAGTGAACATCCTTCTCAATTCGGTATTTATGTTTGTACGAATTTACTAGAATTTTCTTTGCAAACTTAATATAGCTTTGATATCTATAGTCCTTGGCGGTTTTTTGATTTGGCAATCAAATTATAATACAAAAATATACACGCGAAATGTATATTTTCGTAATATATATTGCATGAAATATTGTTTCACATACTTTACTCGACGGACCATGTTCAACACCCGAAAAGGCTGGTGCCTCGTTCATGGCCCGGTGTGTCCCCTTGCTCTCTTAATATACCTTTCTAAAATAACCATGATTTTTGAAAGGAGTAAAATGTGTTCGCCATATAATTTAGCGATCTTTTTTTTTTTTCCCTCCAGCTTTTTTTTCTCTCCTCCTTTTTTTTTTTTTCCCCTCCTCTTTTTTTTCCCCCTTTTTTTTTCCCCCTGCAAAGGCTGTGTTTTGCATATGCCGAATGAGCTGTATATTTTGAATAGAATTTGATTTTTGTATTGGAGAAAACTATCAATTTTTATTTAATTTTGCGCAGACTACAAAAGTAATGATTAATTGAAGCATTTATGTTGTTTAGTAAAGGAATTTATTTCATACTTTTAGGCGCAATTTACAATTTGATTCATTTTTAGTTGGTTGTTTGAATAATAGTTGTTTTTTGATATCGGTTCTATTTTTTTTTTTTTTTTTTTTTTTTTCTTTTACAAAAATATTTTATTTTTTTACTTTCAGTGAAAATGCATTCATAACAGAACATGAGAAGACGTTCTACGGCTGTTTCACATATCGTAACCCGCATGAAAAGTGAACTCAGAAAATAATAATTTCGAGTTTATGTCACTAAAAAATGTATGAAGTGAACCAGTGTGAATAAAAAACGTTACATCTCCATCTCAAAATTATCCACTCGCGAGGCAGTTGTGTTAGTTTTATTCTAGTTAGTGCCTCATATTTAAGTTGATTTTTCTCAAATACTGCATTTTTAATTTTTTCACTTTTCTAGCTTTTATATGCCGCTATATGAGAAAAAATCTATCTATTGAACCCACGTACATTAAATTAAAAAAGTTTTAGAAATGTAATGAACGGTCGCGCTGCATTCGTAGGCAAGAATCCTGATAGATATGTGGTATAAAAGTATGCAATATCAGTAAATATATGAAAATACACCTTCAAAAGAGAAGCAGCTTCAAAAGAATCGATGATATGTGGTATAAAAGTATGCAATATCAGTAAATATATGAAAATACACCTTCAAAAGAGAAGCAGCTTCAAAAGAATCGATGACTCTTTGCTATTCCTATAAAACTATCAAATGAGCAGTGGCGGGTTTAAGCTGCGCGGGGCCCTAGGCGCAGAACATTTCCGGGGCCTCTATGGTAGAAATTAATTGGGAGGTAATTTTCAATGGAACAATGTTATTTGAATTTTTTAACGGGGAGAGCTAAATTCTCGCTATGCAATATTTTTGTGTGAATGCATTTTTTTAGTTCCGATCATACTATATGTATGGAGAACTTAGGTAATCGTGAAAATTTTTTCGATCTCGGTTTTCTGACTTTTTTACACGTTTTTCTGATAAGAGGAATCGGAAAGTATCAAAATGAATATGGTGACCATCTGTAGGGTGTCTGTTAGTTTGTTAGTCTGTGTACATGATATCTCCCGAACAAATGATCGTAAAGAGGTCGGACCAGTTTTAAATGTTATTTATGTTATTGGCAAGAACCCTATTTATTTACAACATTCTAATTAAAAAACTTAAGAAATTATTCGAAATTTACGATTTTCTTAACATGGGAGAATAGGGAATATTTTCACTTAAATGTGCATGAAAAGGAATATTTTTCTCGTAAAATTGTAAGAACAGCTTTTAAATATCAGTTTTGATGCCCGGAGGAACATCATTAACTTTAAACACGCTACTTTGAAAATATCGCAAATTATTCGAAATTTACGAATTTCTTATCATGGAAAAATATGGCAAAATTTCGCATCAACGTCTGATTTGAGGGATATTTTCATCGTAAAGATGTGAGACTACTTTTAAAATATTATATAAGATGCTGACATAAACATCCTTGACTATGAATTTTCCAATTTAAAAATTTCGTAAGTCATTGGAAATTTACGATTTACTTAATATGGCAGAATAGGGCAAAATTTCGCATAAATGTCCATTTTGAGGGATACTTTCATCGTAAAGATGTCAGAACACTTTTAAAATATCATGCAAGATACTAGCATGAACATCCCTGACTGTGAATATTTTAATTTAAAAATTTCTTAAGTTATTTTTAATTTACGATTTACTTAACATGGCAGAAAAGGGCAAAATTAAGCATAATCGTCCATTTTGACATCATTAATATATAAGACAATTTCAAAATAATATTAATGGTACTTGTTTGAACAGAATTGACTACAAATATTGTAACAGAAAAATTTCGTAAGTTATTGGAAATTTAAGATTTTATTACAATAGCAAAATTGGGCGATATTACATATGAATATGCATTTTGTGGATTGTTGCATTGGAAATTTTAGCATGAAACTAAACTATGAATTTGACCCCAATAAAATAATAGATTAGAATAAGATAAATATATTGAACTGAACGGTGGGTGGCCCATTAGACGGGGATTTGATTCTGTCACAGTGTCAAGCTTTTGGTCAAATTCCTTCAACGTTACGAGAGATAGATTGAACAGAATTTAAGTTCTTCTCGAAAAAAAGAGAAAGATGTTAGGGGGTTTTATCAATATTTATTTACAATCAGAGGACACTGTATAACCATTGATTGAAATCAAATAAAAATTTGAGTAAAACCCCTTATGGTTGAGCTTTTATGTTTAGAGGAACTGAATATCAGTGCATTCTATTTTCCACAATTTTTTGAATTTACATGATATTTATGTTTGAGGTTTTCCTATCAGTAGCTCAATACTTTTGACTGCTTAACTATGTAAATAATGAATTTAAAAAAAAAGAAAAAAATTGTGTGTGCGTAGTTAAAAATTATATTTTTTTAAATGCTCATATTTTATAAGATATTTTATATTTTTGTATTTTAATTGAAGTGTGAAGTATGATGTGTCTAAAGTCGCATGCCATGTTTTCTAAAAATGGCTTTGCTGTGGGTCTAATACCTGTGTGTTATATTTAAAAAAGTGGTCTAAAAAAAAAAAAAAAAAAAGATACTGTAGCCTTATAAAAGAGCTTACAGGCAATTAAAAGAAGCGTCATAACCACGTGCTACAGCCAAAATGTATTTCAAAAGCATTACTTTTTACAGGATGATCAAAAACATTTGGATTTTTGTTTAATTTTTTACTTGTCCCCGATTTCTCTTTGGGGCAAAAATTTTGCTGAAATATCTGATGTATAACATGTTGCAGGCAGTTCGTAAAAAAATATTCCAGATATTTTACAAAATGTCTAAATTAGAAAACATCCAAACACTTATTGAGAGATAATGTAGTCAGTCACAGCTTTGAAAATTTCAATAATATAAATTTGTTAAGTTTACATAATTGAAATTTTTATTTAATACATATGTATTTAGTTTTAAAATTTTATTGATTCAAACATAAATGTGGGTTATTTTTTAATGTTTATTTAAAAAAAATGAAATTTATTATTTAATGAAAAGGGAAAAAAGTATTAAAGTATGACCCTTGTAAATTTTATTTCAGTATCTAAAATGCTATTTTTTCCTTCTCTTGCTCTCTTATATACTATTGTTATTATTAATTAAAGGCGGTCTTCGCCCACCTAGCTGACGATATTTCCAAATAAACCTCCTTTCAAAATTCGCTATATTAATCAATAAATAAGTAAATGGATAAAAGTAAGAGTGATTAAATTGCGCGAAAAATAGAAAATAATGAAAAAATGGATTATTTGAAATTTGTATTTTTTATCAAAAAATGGAATTCGAATCATAAAATGTAATTTAAATTTAATTATTTATCATAGTTAACTTCAGTGCAAATTTATCAAAATCGCTCCAAGTTTCTTTGTCGAAGGGATAATATCTAAATATGTATTATTATTATTATTTTAACTCCGCCTGAATAACAGAAACCGCCTGAATAACATCGCTCTCGATAACAGAAAAGTACGGAAATTTATTTTTATTTTGAATTTATAATCATTTATATTACTTTTAATATTATTAATATCACTACTTTTTTTTTTTTATTACTAATTATTATAATCATTTTCCCTTTGAAATCATCATCCCTTCATTATTTTATTCATTCCTCAAAACGAATGATATATATAAATATATTAATTCCAATACCTATTTTTAGTAATGACGTCAGTTTCGAGTGCTAGTTTCGGGAAACTTGGGCTTTTATTAATAAAAAATTACTTTTTACCGTTATCACAGTGTAAGTAATGCCATAGATGCATATTCGAGCATCAAAGACCCGTTCAAAACTGTTAAATATGTTAACTATAGCATTTTATTTTATTGCACAGAAACGCATTCGTATGTTTAACTGATATACAGGAAAAAAATTCCAAAGAATAAGTTGCAACGTTGTAAGTAATCGGTGTGGTCAAGTAAAAGAAGCGAAATAAAATTGGTGTTAGTTTTAAATGCTTCTAGAAAGTTAAATTCAACAATATAATTTTTCATGAAATTTTATGTAAATTTCTTAACTGCGATATAAGGCATTTGTTATCCTGCATTTATCCATTTATTTGTCTATTACCGTCGTTTCTTAAAAATTATTTAATTGTTGATTAAAAGAAATAGCATTCAAGACATTAATTGAAGTCCTTTGATTCGAATGAAAAAGAAAAGAAAATCATTAAATGAAATTTAGAGCGCCTTTCACTTAAAATAAAACCCACTGAGCATCATTTTGAACCTAAACGCTTTTTCAAGAAAATATTTAAAATGCAAAAATAAATTGTTTGTTTTTCAAAACTTAAAAACATGAGCAAAAGTAAAAATATAAATAACATTCTATTGTGAAACATTTTATAATTAAATTATTATTACTAGAAAGTTAAAATAAAGGGGAAAAAAGATAAGAAAACTTACTTTTTTTAGATCGTCATGGAAAAAATTCGAAGCAAACTCATAAACTAATACATTACTACTCATAACTATACACTACTAAACTAATTATAACCACATCTTAAACATTAGAGCTAAACTGACGCAATAAGAATATAAAAAAATATTGGTTTTACAATCTTGAAAAGTAACCAATCGAGTAGAATATATAACGTTTTGAAAATAAGGAATTGATATATATACATATATATTTGCTATAAATGAAATACCAAATTCCCCCTATCTGCATTCATTCGATTGCACATTTTTCACAGGTTTTAAATAGAGAATAAATAATACCCATTTGTAACAGAACTGAAAATGAGGATAAATGAAGCAACACACATGTCTGAAAAAAGTAAAAAAAAAAAAAAAATCTATCATTAATATTGGTTAAGTAAATGCTGTTTGTGCAGTTCGGAAGATGTACTCATACAAAGCATCCTACAAGAACTATTTTTGAAGCACAAGCCACCTCATTAGCCCTAGTACTTCTTTGTGCGGCAAAAATAACAGTAACACGTAACAGTGGAAAGCTTATATTCACACATGTTTGAAAGATGTCCGTGTCAGTTTTCTTGAACTTTAGTCATTTATATTAATAAAGAAGTGACCATTTTTAAGTACTGTCAAACGTGAATATATGAAGTTGGGGAAATATGGTACTGCCACTATTGCAATTTCCTTTAGCAATTAGCTAAAAATCTATTATTCTCGAATTTTCCAGAACCCCCATATTTCAGAATTCTAGAGTTCTGATAAATTTTTAGAATGCGCCGCAGGACACAGGTGTGTAACGCTATAATTAGAAATAGTATCCCCACTCCAATTAAGTGGTAATACATGGACCAGTAATAAAATGAAATGAAATACGGATATAGTGTTTTTACGATTTACGATAATGGAAAAAAAAAGTACAGATGGTTATCTCAAAAGAATCTTTTGAAATGCACTCATGCTAAATATGATTTGTTGTATGTGTCTATATACATATATATTTAATCATGCGAAATATCAGGAACATAGGAATACGTTAAAGAATTTAACTATAAACAGGATAACATTGTAATGTTATCTATATTAGTACCTCGTTATTTTATCTTAAACTATTTATTCATTCAGAGTACTCACTTTACACTAAGTTTCTAGAGTCAAACAGATTCGCTAATACTTGCAACTTAGTATATATATATATATATATAATATGTATATAGTTAGTTTTTAAAATCCTAGCTAAAACCAAATAAGAAATATGTATAAAGTGTAATAGAAAAAAAAAAAAAAATAATAATAATAATAACTAGAAGAAAGAGCAGAGGTCATCACGGCTTAAAACGGATGTAGCAGATTAAACAAATTTGGCAGGTGCCCAAATTCCCTCAAAATCTCTACAAGATCATATAACAAAGAAAGATAAATGGTTAAAATGCAGATAAATTTAATTACTTAGCAGAGTAATTATAAAGCTAAAATTAAGAAATCAGTTTTTATTTGGTTTAAAATGACATCTGAGATTACTATGGAAATTTTGAACTTCTCTAAAGTTTCTTTTCGAGAACTTACATGGCTCGGAATTAAACACTACTCCCCCCTACCCCCCCCCCCCCCACACACACACACTTTTTTTTTCTAATATTGAGTATATGACATGCATATAGAAATAATGTACTTTTTAATTTATTAATGGATGAAAATTTTGAGCATTTTATAGTATTTTGCTAATTTTAGAAATTGTTTTTAAGCAGGCAAGAAGAAATGTGGGGCCCTTGTGAGAAAAAAGGCTAAGGTGTAGAACTTATTGCATTTGATTAAATTGAAAACGAATTTGTAGTTTTATTTCGTGATCCTATTACACCAAGTCTTGGCTTCTGCAAACCCTATACCCTTTATTAAGAAATTGTGTACATATTATAAGTGCAATGTATATAGAATAAATACAATTTTTTTGGAGAATAAATGTGTTTGTTTGATCCCAGAATGCTTTTAAACTAAAAAAAAAAAAAAAAAAATACTTTTCAAAAATCGAAATTGCTAAAAAAAAAAAAAAAAAAAAAAAATGCGAGGCCTCTTAGGCGCGGGGCCCTTGGCGCGCGCCAACTGCGCCTTATGGGTAATCCGCCACTGCAAATGAGGCTCTAGAGAAAAAAAATTACAGCGTATATCTTTAATAAATTAAAACAAACGTAGAAACAATATAACGATAACCTTAACTGCAATTCACATCTGGATTCTGATTGAATTTTAAAGAGTGTACGTGCCACCCATTACGCTGAAATGTACGCACCGTATACTTCAAGCAAGGATCCAAATATGCATTGCAATCGTCGGATGGAAGTTTAAACAGCAAAATAAAAGTCTTTTTCATCTGTAAGATCGCTTCGACACGTTACTGTGCACAGAAAACTGTGAATAAACAGATGCACGTTTAAACGTTCTGTTTTCAGCATTCATATTTGTAAGATATCATTCTGTACTGAATAGATGATACTCTAGAACTTTGCAATTTACTTTTTTCCCCTACATCGTACTGTTTTCGACATAAAAACGCTAACTCCGCTATGTTCCACCAGATGGCGTTGTAAGCGGTCGCATCTTAGATCTTAGAGACCCTATATTAGGAAGAAACTGGACATTGGCGTTCCGACTTTTGACGAAATCCTCCATTTTAGTGCCAGTTGCGCCATTGCTTACCATTACGCTGAGAAGAAATTTTCATTACTTTACGTTACTTTCAAAATCAACATGCTTTGCTTAATATAGAAATATATAACAAAAATTCCTCTGTTTTCCGATCGGAGTTGAAAAATTAACCATATCTTATCAAATTTTAAAACAAAATTAGTTATTCTTCAGATTCTTTTTTTTTTCTAAGACAAAAAAATTACATATTTATATTTTGCATTGCTGTTTGAACAAATTTAATACAATTTACTTCCATTTATGTTGTACAGTAAAGCGTCCATCACGAAGAAAAAACATTATGTTCTACGGGGATCGCTCCGATATGGCACTAAAATGGCCGACATTCCGTCAATGCCCAGTCTCTTCCTAATATAGGGTCTCTATCGCATCTCGTAGTGCATGACCACTTAACTGTACTTACCTATTACTTTTGAGAGTGTAGCTGCAGCCGTTCAGCAGATAAAAGACGCAATTCAGATTTTTATGAGCGCCTTGTAATTTGTTTAAATTTTATTGAAATCATAATGGGATCTATTTCAGGCCAAGATATTTACAAGAAAAAAAAAGTATTAAAATCGCAGCATCTCTTACGAAGTTATAAGCTAACAAACCAGTGTGCCCAGTGTAGGAAACTGCGAACAAACAAATGCACATTTTATGCGTTCTATTTTTAGCATTAATGTCTACTAACTGTCATTTCGTACTAAATCGATGTTGCTCTACAACTTTGTAATTAACTGTTTCCCCTTAGCTTAAACCGTTTTCGAGATAGTTACGCTAACTCCACTGTTTCCACCAGGTGGCGCTGTAAGCTGTTGAATCTTGTAGCACATGGCCACTTTACTATACCTACATACCACTTTTATGACTATAGCTGAACTGTAGCCGTTCAGTAGTTAAAAGTGTTGGGTTTTACTTTATTGGGCACCCTTTATTTTCTTTAGATCGTAAAGATATTACAATGGGACCTATTTTAGACCAAGACCTTTACAACAAAACAAAAACTATTTTGATGAAATTCTGGCAAAAGCAGAATTTAGTTTAGTACGAAGGACTATTAGTTTTTTGACTTGAGAACACTATTTATATATAACAATATTTTGTATCATTTGTCTAAGATTAAATTTAGTGAAAGTTATTTTTGAAAAAAAAAAGTGATGTTAATTTTTCCAGAAAGGACAAAAAGTTTGGTATGCACGTATACAAAATTTTATCTCGATAGGATGATAAGAAGAGGGTTAAAATTCACCTTCAAGATTTGATCGTTACAGAGAACAAACAAATTAAATAAAAGTGGGTAATAATAAAAATACTCATATAAATGAAAGGCATCATGTTAAATAAATCATTAAAAAAAAAAAAAAAAAAAAAGCTTGCATGTTTATTTACGAGAAAAGAGCGAAAATAAATAAATATGTTCTGGGTGAAATTATCTGATTTTCAAAATAATTTTATGTAATTTTATGTTTAGCATCACGTCTATTTATGTAACAAAACCCGTGAACGAGCATTTTTAAAAACTCCCTTTTTAACGTCATATTTATTTATTTATTTTGGTTTATTATACATACTTTAAAGATTCATATAATTATATCTATGTATTTTATTTTGAAATTATCATAAATATAATAATGAGGCATAGCTTGATCACCTGAAGGAGAGGGGGGGGGGGGGTCCTGTTCATTCGGGAAAAGATGACCATTTTATCATATAATGACTGTCTTTCACCCAGCGGAATTATTACACACGGATAATTAAGCAAATAAAACTTGTAAATAATTTATGTACTAAAGGTGAATGAAAAACTCAAGATACAGTTTCAAATTCCTTTTTCCTTCTTTATTTCTTTCTTTTTCTTTCATTCATTCATTCATTATTTTTTTTCTAACTATATTTATTATCTTAATTAATATTTAAACTTTTTTCTTATGTATTAAAACTAGCGGGCTTTACCTACGCAACTGCTAACTAAATTTAAAAGAATTTTGAAAATTTCATATTACTTACTACTATAAAATATTAAAATTTAATTAATTTTTTTAATATGAAAATTAAATTTATTTCATAATAATAAGAAAGCAACTGATTATAAAAATTATATTTTTCATAAATTAGTCAAATATAACACTGAGGAAAACTCATCTCATTTCCTTTAATATATTTATTAGTACAATTAAAAACTACGCAATATTTCGGCATTTTCAAAATTTATCAGCATTTTGCTCTATTAATACTGTCCAGTTTCAATACCTTCTAATTTCTAATGTCTAATGTCAAGACTTTTTTTAGCATCAAAAATCTTTGGTCGATAACATGGGGATAATAGATCTATGTAAATTAGTATATCTATGAAAATTATATACTTTCAATATATATATGTGTGTGTGTGCGTGCGCGCGTGTGTGTATAATATATAAATTTGCATACATTAAACAGTTAAATTATACATATTTTTATATACTAGCAGGCTACGCCCACTTTGCTGGTCACTATATTTAAATGATTTTTCAAAATAATTAAATCACTGTTTATTTTTTATATCACATTATTTATAAATAAATAAAAATACCTACATCGAAATCGCCCTAAACCTTGCTCCGGGCCCGGCCCGTTATGAAGTCGAAAAATGCGGCCCGGCCCGGCCCGTTTATTTTTTAACGGTTTATGGCCCGGCCCGGCCCGGACAAAAAACGATAAAATCAGGCCCGACCCGGCCCGGCCAGATTCAAAAATATGTAAAATAAAAAATAAAAAAAAGAATGCTTTTTTATAAAACAGATTTTTAGTATGTGTTTTGCAGAGGTTTTATATAACCAAACGATAGTACGTTCTTTAACAAAACTGCTGAAATTTTACAAGACAAATATATATAAACAGAAATTCATTATTATAGACAAGGCACAAAGACAAACAGAAAGTCAAATCGAAAATATTAGCATTCATCAAACAATATAGGAAGGTATTTAAAATGGTTAACACTACTGAAAATGCACTTTCAACCATTTTCTCTTATATACAATAATGTATCCGAATCTTTCATGTGCTCCGGTAAACAAAACTTGCTAATCCAAATTGCTAATCCAACCATATTCAATAGAAAAGATGCTTTTGCACATGCTAAAATTGATGCTACTTTCATCCACTGGAGAAAAGGAAAAGGAACCTTAGAGAAAAAGTTACAGTGGAAAGATTTTTATAGCCTTTATACCACCTAAACTCAACAGATCGTAAGAAACAAACCCTTATACACAGCAATGTATCTGATTTCTTTTGTTATGTACATGTACGCAAACTGGTAGTGGCACGCATGCTATTTTGAATAGGAAACCATCTAATATTACTTTAAATAAAATATATTAATTTCGAGGCATGCTATAAATATTTGCGAAAAATCAGATTTCGGACAGACAGACTGATAGACAATTAAATTGACGTTACAGACACTTTTTTAACAAAATAGAACTTTATATGACACATAAGCCTGTAAAATTACGCAAAATAAATGACTGAAGAAATATTTTATCATTTTCCTTTTTCGTTGATTAACGAGGAAACCAGAAAAAGATTCGGGCCGACACGGCCCGGAGAAAATTTTATTCAGGCCCGGCCTGGCCCGGAGAAAATTTCATTCAGGCCCGGCCCGGCCCGGCCCGAGAGCAAATTCAAAAATTCGGCCCGAACCCGGCCCGAGGGCCGGGCCGGGCTCGGGCCGGAAGCCCGGCCCGTGCAGACCTCTAGTCCAGGTTACCACTGCCTGTAAAAAGGTCTATTCCAGGTACTTCAATTTGGGTATTTATCGGCGAAAAGTAGATTTGTTATTATTTAGGAATTATGATTTTAAAGATGACTGTATCTCAATATCTGTTAAACATTTTAGGTTCATTGTTCAGTAGCAAAATTTCATTATTCGCGTGAATATATATATATATATTGTCGAAAACAATGAATTGGAAAACTTTTTTGGCAACAATTAAATTTAAATCTAATATTTAAATGGCTAATTTTCAAGCTATTATAAAGAAATTATTTTCATATTTTAATTAATTAATTAAAAAAAAAAATCTTGTATGTTGTTCTCGAATGCTTTATAAAATATTTTGATTAGTTAAAATATTTAATCTCTTGCAAAAGTGAAACATCTGTATTTTTCTTTAAAATTTACTTTTTGATGACACGTTGATTTTTTTTTATAGCCATATCTCTTCAAGAATAAGTATTTATTTTATGATTTTTAGGGCTCCAGTTTTTTTTTTTTTTTTTTTTTTCGCTTAAATTTTTATTTTGTGCGTTTTAATAACTAAACGAAAGCTTTTAAGAAATCTAATCAGAATTTCTTAGGTTACTGTGTAGACAATGAAATGTTTTCTTTTACAATTGACATCTTATCTATTTATTATCTGCAAAAAAAATAACGCATCTGTCACCGAGTATCGAATCCACGACCATCGTATTATCAACTTGACGCTTTAACCGACTAAGCCATTGACCAACATAAGAAATGCTTCATATTTACCTTCAAATGGAAAGACCTTGTTTTTTTAGCGTGACACGGAAAACACTATGGCAAAATCCAATTTCAATGAAACAAAAACTTCTAATTACAAGAAAACTAATCAAAAATTCGAAAATCGGGCATCGAGGTGCATCAGGCGAGGTCATTACGAACCTCCATGTAAATTTGTGTAGCTCTGCTACCAGCCGTTTTCCTAAAATTCTCCGGACAAACATACACAATGACACACACACACAAACATCTTATTTTTTAATATGTATAGATAAGTGTAGTTTTTTCTTGCCTAATTTTTTCCTTTTTACAGAAATTATTGATTCATTACTCTACTCGCGTTAAACCGTGGTGGTCTCTGCTTCTTCTTCTTTTAGTTACGTCTTTTTTTTTTTTTTTCTGTTTTTCTTTGATCGGCTTTCTTATATATCTGTACTGATAAGTATAAAGGATTTAAATCCAAAAATGTCAATTTTGATTTAAGTACATAGTCAGACTCAGAAAAAATTCTCTGTCGATTGGTATAAAGGATTTAAATCCATGCCATTTAGTCTTTGAGAAAATCCATTGGTAAAAAAAGATTCAAGCCAGAAATTTAGCATTAATCTTTGGTATAAAATATTTAATTCGATTTTTTCCCTTTATTAAATGAAGGTTGACAATCACTGAATGGTATAAAGGGTATAAACCAACATAAAATCCCTTTTTCCGAATCGATTCTTCTGATTAGCTTTTAGTTAGTTTAACTTTATTTTTCGTCTTCTGAAAAATCAAGAATATGGACTTAAATCCTTTATACTTATCAGTACAGATATGATCTCATCCACCAATATTTAAGAAACAATTCGTATTAACTTTTTATCTCTGTTGTCTTGTATAAGGTTTCAATTCCATATGTGGTTCTTTGTTCATCCATTCACCTCTTCCTTTCTGGTGTTTGTTCATTGTAATGATGCATTATTTTATGTACATATGTATGTATCTGTGTGTATAGTAAATTAATAAAATAAATAATAATATAAGATCTTACTGTTTGGGGCATGTTCAGAATTGGCGTTATGTTCACGACATGTCCTGCTATAAACCTATCTTCAGAGATGTATGGTTCTTGGTTCAAAATGTTAGCAATCTTCCACATGTTGACGAATGTGTCGTCTTCAGTTTTCAGGAAATACTCTGCGTGGGGGCACATTTTGGCTACCCATTTGAGCATGAGGATACTTTTTGTTGTTGACTGTTGGTAGTTGTCCCCGAAATCAATTTGGATAATGTCCCTGAATTGCGAGCTTTCTTGACGAATCTGATCTTCCAGTGTCTTGTTGGTCGTGCTGCCAAGCACAAAACCAAGACGTGTTGGAGCAAGTGGTCTAGAATTAAAAAACATAATATAATCTACTAAGTTTTAGTTTGTTAAAAAATATATATTTTTAACATTATTAAAATCTGGAACTCGTGTATTTGGGTAAATAAATTTATTTCTGATAATGACTGATATTTTATATATGTTATTGTGACATAGATATATTTAGAAAATAATGCAAAAATAATTTAATAAATGAGTTTTCTCGTCTTCTTCTTTTATGCATAACTTTTAAACAAATGGACATCTGAACATACAATTTCGATGGAATATTCGTAATCAAATCACCAGTTCAGATGTATGTTTTTTTTTTTTTTTTTTTTTTTTAAGTAATAATTTTTAAATTTATACTTATTTAAGTTTTCTCAAAAACAAACTTTGGAAGAAATGAAAATACAGTAAACGCCGCTTAAAAAAAATCACTGGTTAATAAAATCAGCCGCTTAATCTGATCAAAGTGCCAGGACCGGAATCAAATCAATACAAACTACTTTTAAAGCCGCCGTTTAATAAAATTAGTATCGCCAGTTAATAAACTCAAAAATATCTCCTCAGCAACCAAAAATATCATTTATGTGCATTAAAAATTTTTTATTTACATTCTGATTTTTTTTTTTTTTTTTTTTTAAAGAATTAGAAAAAGAAATTAAAAGCACAACAAACCCTCCGTTATCTCTCATTGTCGAAGGTTTTACACTTGAAGCACAGTTACAAATTAAACACGCCCCATAACATATCTCCGTAACAATTTTAAGGAACCTATTCTTCAAAACGCAGTAATAAGTTACAAATTTGATTTGAGGTGATCCACTTTTTTTAAATTTCCAATTATTAAAAGGCAATTTCTAGTTCTTATTTTGAAATTACTATAATTAAATTTATAAGAACAGAGTGAACTTTTGATAAAGTAACGATGATTTTCCTCAAACGAAAGTACATGGAAACTTGGAATGTCTTTAATTTACTTATATCAAAGAAACAATTAATTAATTATCTGTAAAAAATTAATTAATATTGTTTACTAATTCCATTATTCGTTAACTTTTGAAGTTTCTTTCCAAATTCAGGGAAGTAATAGCTTTTTCCTTAAGTGTAGGAACTTTCACTGGATATAAAAATCAACCGCTTAATAAAATCACTTTGGCTCAGAACGAATGTGATTTTAATAAGTGGCGGGAACTGTATTTAAAAATTTTCGGAAAAGAAAACTAAATGAGAAAACGTGTTAAAGATGCATTACAGATTGAAGAAGATACGCATACCTCCAAATATTAAACTAAAATTGAGTTTTTCTTCCTGTATTAATTTTTTTTCCCTTCTTTTTCTTTTTCTTGTTTTTTTTTAACCATACAAGGCTCATTTTTTTTTTTTTTTTTAGTGCGCGACAAAAATGTATAGGTTGTAGTTAGTGATCAGAAGATAGGGGAAACTTATAAAAATAAAAATAAAACCCTATTTTACGGAAAAATCAACTTTTTAGCTCAACGTACCGTATGTGGAACATACATAAAAATAGGATTTACTAATATGTTTGATATTGTAATGTAAAAAAAAAAAAAAAAAAAAAAAAAAACTTACCTCTGCAAAATATACACTTCGTTATAACACACAGTATTTATTTATTTATTTTTATTTTTATTTTTTTTTTTTTTCGAGTCAAAACTGTTCAATAACTATTCTTTTTTTTTATTTTTGAATTCAGACAAAAACGACTAACGTATCACTTTCATTCAAATTTCACACTGAGTGCACTCTAACAAAAAACACGAACGGCCTCTTTAGGTAAAGATTCGTATGACTACATTGCTAAATGTCAGTAGCTTCTATCAAGATGTCAAGAGATGTCGCTACTAATAGTTTTATAGCTATAGGAACGATTAAAGTCGTCGTTCCACATATGGAACTGGGTGCCTTGTCTTGTAGGATTAATGTGAATGAATTGTTATAAAACACACAAACAAACACGAAAATTTGATGAGATGTTTGTTACGAACTTAGTTATTCACTTATTATTATTATTATTATTATTATGGCGAATTTTATAATTTACAAATTAATAACAATACTTTAAAAAAAAACTCTTATGGAAAAACAAAGAAAGTGAATACAGGGAGAAATATTGATTTTACAATAATAGTCGGAGACGTTTATATCTTCACCTATCTCTAATACATCATTTAGATTTCCTTTCTAAAATTGTTGTTTTTCATACTTTCGAAAACTTACTTTTGAGAAAAATCGAATTAATGTCATTTTAAAAACATATTGCTCGTGTAAAAATTGCATAAAATTCGATTGATCTGTCAATCATTAAAATAACATCTCATCTAAATTTTATGTTAACGTGTTAATTCGTTTAAAAGTTATGCAGAAAAGAAAATAATAAACAGAAAAACAGGTTGTTCGTTTAATTTTTCTCGCCAGCGTATAAATAATTGCTTTTTTTATGCTATACACTTAAAAAAATTTTTAAAGAGTTCTTTAAATATTAGTTTGCATATTTATATATAAACGAAAATAGAAACCGTTAACATCCGAATATATGTGCTAAATATATTTTGATGAATACTTCAAATGTAAATTAAAAGGGACTACTGAGCGAACAGTCAATTCAAATAACTCTTGTGTTAGTTTTTTAATTACAGCCAGACATTGGAGGACGCTAGACATTCCAGTTAAAATACTCGAGATAACAAATAAACCTACCATTTGTTAACAAAGACTTGTAAACTAAAGTACTTTAATAATCCAACTTGAGAATTCAATTTGACTTCAGTTGTTATACTAATGCATTAAGTAAATGCATACGTGAGGATTCAAATATTATAAAACGTCGATCCAAAATGACGAACTTATGATTAATAGCAAATACACGAAAAGTTTTGGGATTCTGTATAGTGCTGACATCAACAGTCAAAATTGAAGAAAAAGAAAGAGAGAAACTGAAGCCTATATTTCTGTTTTTCAATTAATAGATATAAAATTCTGCCCAAAATAGAATTTAATTTAGGACAACAGGACTTTTTCATCCATATAAAGACTCGTGGAAACGGTGTTGCGTCCCTTTGCAACGGTTACTATATTTCTTTCTTAAAATTTCTTTTGCACGTTTTCTCTCAAATTTACTTTCAATGTATATTTTTTAAACTTGTTTTTATTATTTTTTTAATGTGCTGCCAAAAGAAAAAAAAAAAAAAAAAAAAAGAAAAGGAGAGAAAAACAGTTTACAAGTAGCCTTTCTTGTCTGCAAGCAATAGTCCTATCGCCTTAAAAATAGTAACATTAATAATCCAATAAACCACAAAAACTATACACATTGTCTGCCTCTAATGTGGACGCTCTGTGTTAATGGGTTAACTCTTTAATGCGCGGAATTTTGTTTTTCTCTCAAACACAAAATTATTTTTAGTTACAAAGTAAAAGATGCCATTAAAACTTAAAATAATAATAATAATAATAATAATTAGCGTTACAGTAGTGGTGTGGTATATTTATTATACCCCCATACTATTAACGCATATACAGATTCAAGACTTACACATATATTTTATAATTGAGTATTTTTCGTCTTTAACTTTAGAGTTTTAAAGTAATTCTTGTAAATAAGTTTTAGAATTGACTAATCACGAGGATAATTGGAAAATGGAGCAAATTCACATTATTTAAATTTCCTTATATGTAGTACTGCACTTAGCGCATTATGAAGCTACAGATCGATGTCGCTGATGTTGTAAACTTTGTCTGCGTACGTCTTTGGTAACAAAAAGTTTGTACTTTTTTAGTTGTATTTGCGGTTTAGGAGACCGAACAGTGGACAGTGTCGGCACTAATGTCTGAGACACTACAACGATGTCAAAATACTTCTTCCAAAATCATAGCTGCCAGCATGTTAATTTATAATCTGGAGTATTGCTAGTATCTGTCTTTTTTTTTTTTTTTCTCCACACACCAGTCTTTTTTTTTTTTTTTTTTTTTTTTTTGAGTTCTTTTTTCTTATTTCATCTTAAATATATTTGCAGAGAATTACTCTAAAAATTAAATGGTGGAGAAAAAGGGGCCGGTATTAACAATATTTCGGATTGGGATGGCAACTATACAAAATTTTTAGACTCCATTTTGTCTGTATTTTCCAGTGTTTTCCGAATTACATAAATATTGACAACACCACAATCAAGTAAATGGAAAAAGATTCTTGGTTTCTAAAATTTGTCTTTGAATATATATACTTGCAAAAATGCACACTGGTATGATTTTATTTTATTACCACTTCATGTTTGCAACATAAAATAGTTATTATTGTAATTAAATTAACAAACCAAATGTACACACTTTTTTATCAACTTATCTTGATATAAAAGTTTAAAGTAAATTCAAGAAAAATACATCGATTTGTTGTGACAAGTATAAGCGCGAGTCGACACAATACGACAGTCTCGAAAGAATTCTGAAAATCGTCTACAGTAATGGATAACTATCGCGTTCCATACATGAAAAATTGAAGTATTTGACCTTAAATAACAATTTATACCAAAAATAAACCATCATATAACGACCCAGGAAAAGTTTGAATATGTGGTAGGTTTACCGTACCACTATGCTCTAAAGTATTATTTAGAATGATATACATAACTTTTCTATTAAAACCAAACTATTTAGCTTTAAAATTATTACAAAACTAACCTTTCTGCAATGGATCCCCAGGTGTTTCTGATAGCCTTTCTTTTTCCAAAGTGATCAACAGCAGACGGCACCAGTATAAGAACTTTCACTTCTGGGTTGTTTTGATATTCAACTGAATTCGGAGGATTTATGGTGGCGCATAGATTGATAGGATTTATCAAGAACTCGAAATCCCAAGGATTCACAGCATTTCCCTTAAACGAAAATTTATTTATATAAGCGTAATGAAAGTAATTTTCTAAGCAATAAAAGCTTTAAGACCTTCCGAAACAAGTATATTACACTTTTTGGTTTCATGAGCTGCAAACTTCTAAAACAACAACAGATATAATTTCGGAGAAAACATAAGCTTTGTATACATTTATGTATATATATCAAATATAAAAATCGGGAAAATGATTCATAGATGGAGGCTGGACATAGGTTTTATCGATGAACATTGATAATATTTGATTTGATTATTTTGAATTCAAATGTTACTACTTATAAATACACAAATGAACAAAATGTTGCATCATTATTATGTTAACTAGTTGACCTTCGCCTGCCTAGTGGTCTATATTTCCAAATAAATCTGTTTTCAAATTCGCAGTGGTTAGAGAACCGGCAGCCGGTCTCTATTATATTCCCGACAGTTCTGACGCTTATGCAGTATGACTGCCGGGTGATTTAGTATTCATCTGCCGGCAAAGTGAACGAATCTTATCAATATGTGCTTTTGATAATTCATATTGCCGCTTATTTCGTATTTATTTGTATTGACCACGTTTTATATTTTAACTCTCTCTCTTGATTTTTCTCGTTAAGTATTTGTTTGATTTTGTATTCCCCCCCCCTTCCTTTATACTTATTAATTTCTATAGAAAATTAATTTTGTTTATATATATATATATATATATATATATATATATATATATAAATATATGTATAAATATAACATTTAAATGGTTATGGTTTTTCATATTTAGGTAAGTGTTTTATTATGATCGTCGTTTTATTATGATTGTCGCTTTATTATGATCTTCGTTTTTCTGTATTGATTATGTCTATTTCTTTTTTGAGTTGTGTTCATTTCAAATATATTTTATTCAGTAATTTGAATTTTTGTATTTTTGTTTTAATCTTCATTTTATATGGTTTTGGATTCTCATATTAGGTTATAGTTTTATTTTTATCTTCTTCTTTAATGGATTTTCTATGGGTGTTTCGGGCCTGCGAACAAAGAAATTCTTAGCTTTTGCTTTCTTTGTTACAGAAAAACATCCATATTTTAGCATATTTGCATTCTACCAGGCCCTTGAAAACGTTAGAATGCAAATAATGCTTTTTTTCTCATTCCAATTTCCAATATTTATTTCGATTTTTCTTTAATTATTCTTTGATTTGATATGGGTAGTCTTAGCTTGTGATCCGAGGAATTGTTTTGCTACTGAAGTTGAGTCATCTTTAAATTTCATAAAAAAATTTTGCACTGATTATATTAATGTATTTCTATATATATACATATATATATATTCGAAACGAATATATAAATAAATGCATAAAATATTTTTTTGAGAGTTTCACAGTCCAATTATTTCATTTATTTGTTTGTTTATTTGTTTATTTATTTATTTTATTTTTTTGCATACTATCTTCAGCGAATCTCTTCACGTAAGGTTCACTTCCTTCCTCATAAATATATATTTAACTACATATTTAAATTATAATACTATATCAATATTGACATTCTTTTATTTATTTTTTTTTTTCCATTATTAATCATGTTTTTTATGTCATAAATAAAAACTTCTTTTTTTTTTTTTTTTTTTTTTTGAAACTATACTTTTGAAATATATATTGCCTTATTATCTTTTTGCTTGAAACAAATACCTTATGAAATCATATAATCTTCCATATAAACTTCCTTAAATGTTCAAAATTTACGGCATTTATTTTTTCTTTAAATGGTAATACAGCGAACATTTGCATAAACTTTAAAAAAAAATTTATGAAATTTTAATGAGCTTATAATAAAAATGTACTATAATAAAATTTTGTTTTCACAATATTGAGAATGAAAAAAAAAAAAAAAAAAAAAAAAAAATGAATTATATATAAATTATTAAAATTAACCATCAGATTTGATTAGTACACTTAAATAAGAAATATTTGGAATATTATGATCGAATTCAGTCCGAAGATAATGAATTTATTCTTAAATCAGAGCATTCTTGTGTAGGTTCTTCATTATTTAGATAAGAGAATTCGCATCTAAATATTGAAGAATTCAGTAAGAGTCACGTCATTTCGAATTCGGAAATCGGTATTGATATTGATATTAGGATTATATAAAGTCAATTGACTACACTAGGGATCCAGCCCTTAGGGAATGCTCTATGTGGAGGGTCTTCCAAAGAGGTCCTAATCTGTATTTACGCAAGTTTCAGAGAAAACCTCGGAAAACTTCGAACGGATAAGCCGACAAGCACAATCTGGAACCGAACCCGGCATCTCAAGTCTACCAGCTTTGAGAATTCGCAAATGGGATATAATTAATGCTGTTACACAAACATTTAAAAAAAATAATAAGTTGAAATAAGAAAATAGTAGATAGAAAAGGCCGGTTCTAGCCCAGGAGGCGGTGGCACTGCGGCACCGGCGGAGCGAACGGAGCCGTGCGGATGCCGCACCACCCCCTGAGGGCCTAGATGAGTTGGTATTGTCCTTGAGACATCCTCTAACTTAATCGTGAAACGTGACGAGGGTGTTAATGAGGAAATTTAATTAAAAAATTAATTAGTGATTTTTGTAAAAGGTGATGATGGTTTTAAAAAGAGATTTTTTGTATGGTTGTGTGACGACTATTGTTTATGAGTAATGAATTATAAAAATTAAAAAAAGAGAAAAAAATTTAAAATTTAAAAAAATTTAAAAATTTAAAAATTGAGAAATAAATAATAAATAAATAAAAAATATGAATTTAATAATGAAGGATGTTGATGTGAATATATTATGAAAGAAATAGAGAGGTCTGACTGGGATTCGAACCCGACACCTTGCAGTAAATGTATTTCCATAAGACTGTAGTTTTCGCGTATGTGTGAGTGATTTTTCTATTATATACCTGTACAAATCTTTTTCAACCTATGAATGCAATTATTCGAAAAGAATTCAATCGTTTCAATGATATTAATTAGAGAATAATAATTAAAAAATGTTAATTAAGGATTTCCTTGTAAAAATTCACCATATGTTTTATGAAAAAAAAAAAGACAATGTACGTGAAAATTAAATAGAATGAAAGAAAGAAAGCGTAGAAACATAGAGGGTGAGTGGTATTCGAACCCAGCACCTGCCTGAAGTAAAGAAACAGTAGTTTGCAAGTACTTTAACCACTGTTCTTTAGAAATATGCATACGCAGATCTTTTTAAACCAAAGAATGCTGTATAATTACTTGATTGATAAATATTCGTTTTAAAAATAGTTTTCCCGTAAAGTTTCTTCATTTCAACCCAATTGTATATATTTTAATCTACCTCACAATAGATAATATTTTAAATGGGAGATATTAGATAATTCTAATTATTGATTTTAAACAATTTTCAGCAAAAATAGTTTTTTTACAATTAGTTAATTGCATTTAACAGTTTAAAATAAATTCTTAAAGTTTTTTCACGCCTAACTTTTTTCAACTTGTATCGTGTTGATCTAAAATTTAATGAGTAAATAAAACAATAAAGTTTTTAGCTGACTGCACCAATTTAAAACATAATTAAAAAGGATTCCCACCAAGACATTTACTAGTTCTGTGCTAACTTGTTTTCAAAGATGGTTTTACAATAGCTGAAGAATTTTTCCCCTTAAGGCTTCTATAGGTGACATTGGGCGATACAGGAACGGGCAAGCGGGGGGGGAGACTTTTATATCTGCTATTCAAACAATGTTACGTTTTTTGGCAAAACACATTGGTTTTCTTATAGAAGTTTTAAATCTTTTTATTTCAAGTCTTATATTATACTACAAATCCTCCAACACTCAAAAAATATCAGTTCATTGAATTCATTTAAGTGAGTAATACAAACTTTCCTTTAATATTATTTGACCGTACTTGAAAATTTTTCTTTCTCATACAATAAATTCTCTCACACTCTTTAAAAGTATACAAGTTTTCAAACATAGAGATTATTAGAAATTTACATTTTTTCGTTTTAAACGCGATCTGCCTGACACTTCCCGAAAATTTTTTGTAATTCATTCCCAACATTAGTTATTTTTAAGCTATATTTCCTAAGAAATATTCAACAATCTATCTCAAAATAAAGAGTTTTTACCACTTTTTACTACTTTCTCTCACTTTAACATAGCGAAATACTCCACCTTTTAAGCTATCTTTCACACAGTTTTTCTTTACAGGTAGTAAGATTGTAAATAATGAAAGTAACTTTGAAAAAATTCAGAGTTGAAAAAATATTAATATATGATTTTAAAAATACGTTCATGTTCACAGATATATACTTAGAGTTTACAAATGTATTTAAACATAGTTAAAAAATATTTCGACCAAGTATTGTAGATTACAAACATATAATTATAAACTGAAAAGTTTTCGCACAAATTATTTTACTTGACATAAATTTAACTATCATTTTTAACAAAAATACCATTAAATCACACTCCTTATAGGTTACTATTCATCAACTTACATACATTTTCCTCACCTTTATTAACTTTTATAGTTTAATAATTTTTTATACACTTCCCTGATTCTTCACATTATTTTAGAGTAAACCTGTACAATTTAGTGATAAATATGCAAATATGAAAACATTTAACATAAATTTGGCTTGATTTAAAACAATTTAGTAATATTTTCGAATATATATTACAAGATTTAGAATGTATTTGGTAGAGTTTAAAATTTATTTGGTGATTAATTCAGATTTGGCGAGAAACGTACGGTATAAATGAGGAGCGAACAAAAATATCATCACTTACTAACTTATTTTTACGGAGTGAAGACGTCTGTTTTTTTACCTGAATTCAGTGAAGTTTATTGATAGTTTAAATTGGGTCAAGAGATGGATTTATCTGCGGAGACACTTATTTCAAAACAACAAACTGCTATACCACAAATCGATGACAAGAAGTTATCTAAACTTTCGATTTGTTCAATTTGTAATAAAACTTTTTCTAAAAAGTCTAATTTAACTCGGCATGCAATGATTCATTCGGGTGTGAAACCTTTTATTTGCAATGTATGTCAAAAATCATTTAGTAGACCCGACGATTTGAAGAAACATTTAATAATTCATGAAAATATTCCTACAGAATATGGATGCGAACAATGTAGTGAAAGCTTTAATCACAAGTATGAATTACTGAATCATATTAGAAAAAATCATAAAAATACTACAACTAAGCATTCCTGTGAACTATGTAGTGAAATCTTCAGATGGAAATATGAGTTATTGAAACACATGAGAAAAAATCTCCAAAAGCCTCCACCACAACATGAGTTGTCAGATTCCATAAGAAAAAATCATCGAAAGTCTTCACCGCAACATTTTTGTGAAAAATGCAGTGAAGTATTTAAATAAAAAAAAGATTTGCGTCGTCATGCTTTAGACAAACATCAGTCTCCTTTAGTACAAGTGCAAATAATAAATTCTTCTGATCATGATTCACTTAGGGAGAAAACTAAACATTTTAAAAGACAAAATGCTCTCAATGTGTTTATAATCACTACCTTTGTCAATAAAAACAATGATATAGATTTATTATCATTTTTTAATAATTTAAAAACCGATATTTTAAACGAACTGAGCTTTCAATTAAATGAGAAAAGAGCATTGAAATGGCATACAATTGTTAAAGTTAAACTTACCCGTACTGTGCAAGAAGGGGGTCAGGAATTTTTTTCTCCCTTTTTTCGATCAAATACTTTAACATCCTTTTCGTCAATAAGTATTGATAATGATCTTGAAAAAGCTTTTACCAAGATGATAAAGAGTTTTGAAGAATTTAATGAACAAGGATCAGACTGGACCTTAGAAGAAATTATCGAATTAGAACTCCATATGGCTAAATACACCCCCTTTTCTTCGTCAAAAACTAGAATTTCCAGTAAGATTTAATTATTATAGTATCATAAAGACAAAATTTGGCTAAATTTCAACTAATATTGGCGATAGTTATAAAACTTTGGCATGAAATAAGAGAATTTGGCGTAAATTCTTAAGTAAAACTGATGGATGAAGAAAAAATTGTATTAGTTATAATCTTTTCTCGCTGTAGAGTTGTCTATACTTAGTAGTTTTTAAACATTTTTAAAGTCTTACTTTTAGAGTGATTTTTTATACTTTAAGTACAAAATGGATAATACTTTACCGTCTGAGGAGACTCACGTTTCTATTCAACAACTCCCTTCACCAAGTTTTGAGGATGAGAAGTTATCTAAACTTTTTATTTGTCCAACTTGTAATAAGTCATTTTTAAAAAAATCCTATCTTACTAGACATGTGAAGGTTCACAATGATATTAAACCTAATATTTGTTACGTGTGTGAGAAAGGATTTGTTACTTTACATCGTTTAAAAAGACATATAGAAACCCATAGAAAAATTTCCATAAGATACAAATGTGAATATTTTATTGAAAATTTCAATCGCAAGTGTGATTTATTTAAACATAAGAGATTATTTCATCAAAAAGTCTTACCTAAACATCTATGTATTATTTGTAAAGATGCTTTTGAACACAAGTATGAATTAGAAAAACACAAGAGGGTGCATTATCGTAAACCTGAGTATATATGTGAGGAATGTTCTATAACCTTTCCAACTAAACATGCTTTTTCAAACCATAAGCGAAAAAGTCATAAAAAGACTTTACATGCATACTGTTGCGACGAATGTACTGATACTTTTTCAAACAAACGGCATTTTTTAAAACATAAAAGAAATATGCATAAAAAATCTTCAATGCAAACTAGATGTGATGAATACAGTAAAACTTTTCAGTGAAAGTATGAATTATTGCAGCATAAGAGAAAGAAACATCTTAAAGACTTTAACATACGTAGAAATTGTAATGAACGAAGTACTAACAATGAATTACCAACAGTTAAAATTGACAGTGAGAATCTGGACTTGTTAAATTTTTTGGATAATTTTCACATTGAATGTATGAATGGTGTTTTTGACTTTCCTTCCAACAACTTTCAGAATGAAAATATAGACTTAGACTTAAAAAATTTTTTTGAACAATTCGAATATGGAACATACAAGTGAAAATGATGTTGATGGTTTATCTACCAAAGTTGAAAATAAGGGCTTAAATAATTTTAACCTGATACAAACTAATTTACCTCTAGTAAACTATGACAATGAAAGTCTGAACTTGTTAACTTTTTTGTATAACTTTAATCCCAAATGCTTGAATGATCTTTCAGCTAACAACAAAAATATGAATTCGAATAATTTTAGTGCGAAGGAAAATGAGTTAGTGACAGATAACTTTAACGATGAAAATCTAGACTTGCTAAATTTTTTGAATAACTTTAATGTCGAATGTATGAACGATATTCCAACAATATAGATTTGTGTGAATTTGCTGTTTTGTATTATTGTGAATGAATTTCAAATAAAAAGATTTCAATGAAAATGAATTGTTTTAATTTTTATTACAAAATCACCTTTTATATAATATTTTCTATTAGAATACAAACTTAAGCGTCATCTTTTTGAAATAAAGCATGTAAAAGTTTACTTGGATATTAGAGATATACTTTTTTAATTACTGTAGAAGTATTGTTTGAGTATAATATTTAAATACTAAGTAAAATTTATGCACAATAGTAGTTTTATAAACTATCAAACTTACATCGAAGAAGAAAAAACTTGTAAAATTGTTTTACCACTCAATTGTAAAGTGCTTGTAAAAATCTTAAATGAATTTATCTTATTAACAATTTTCTGAAAAACTAACTTATAAAAATTTTTAGATATACTTATGAAGTTAGTATTTTCCTGAGTACCATATTTGAATCTTACTTTGAATATGCATAATTCAAAGTGATTTGTACTTTAACTAAAATCACAATCTCTATCCCAAAGAGTGTAAAAATAATGTTATAGTAACAACTTAATCTTTTATACATAGATACTTTCACGATTGTATTTTAACTTTTTTATTTTTAGAATACAGAAAATATTTTGTAAGAATTGGGAAAGCCTAATTTTAGAAGTTTGTGAAATTTTACAAACATTTTTTTAACATTTTTTTGTCAAATGTTTTCTTCATGTCACATCACTTAGAAAAATTAATTGTTTTTAGTAGAATTGCTAACACAAGGCTTGAAGTTAGAAAATTTGTAGATAAAACTTAAAAGGTACGAAAAACCATATGTGAAGTAATAACAAAAATATATATAGTTTCAAGTTTAGACATGGTTGAACAAGCTTGAGGAGACGCTAAAACCTGTTGCTGACGTCATAACGCATGTGACGGAAGATTATAATCATTGGATATGAGTTTCCCCCTAATACACTACGTCACGAACCCATGATGTGACAAAAACAACCATTTTGCTCACACTTCTCACCTTTGTTAGACTTATATTATTTTACTCTGCATATTAACGATAATCTTTAAAAAAACTTTGTCGTTTTTACACTTTGTTGTAAAAAGTTTTCGTCTAAACATCAAATGATATATTTTAGACATCTTTTCAGTATAAGAAAAGTTGATACTTTTCTCATGTATAGTAAAATTATGATTAATCGAAATCCCGATATGACTTAAACGACTGTCCTATAGAAATATTTCAAACATATGTGTTTAAAACACTGATGTTTTATCCCAATGAGAATAATGAGTGTGATTTAGAAGTATTTCAATCATATATACACCCTCATGTACATGAAAAACTTAAGTCTGAATTAAAAGAAAAGCATACCCTGAAGTGGTTTATGGTTATGAAAGTATCCTTGGAACGTAAGAAACCTGATGAAGACATGGAAGAGACACATACATATTTTAGAAGTTCCTGTATTATCGAACTTATTGAAGATACTATTGAACAGCATATTAGCGAAGGATATGCAAAAATTAATATGTCCTTAGAAGAATTCATCCAAAAATTCACTATTTGGAACTAAAAATGTTTAAATAACATCCTCTAGCTGCTAGTAGCTATATTAAGCTACCTTCAAAACTTGCTTAAAAAGATTTGGGGGCGTGACATATTTCTACAAATGTGACGGGTGGAGGTGGGACCCCAAATAAATAAATTTAAAAAATTTCTATATATCATTCAAAAATAAAACCTAATCTTGAAAAATAGTTGTGTGAATTTGTTTAAGTTCATACGTATACACTTGTGCACATATATGTACCTTCGTGAATTTATATGCACTAGTTTTACATATCACTGAGTTATGTTTTACTAATTTCAAATTTATCCTTATCTGTCATGTCACGAATACATAATTTAACAAAAAGTACTTATGTTTACCCACAATTCTTGACTTATATTATTTTACTTTGTGTATTAAACTGACGACCTGTAAAAAACTTTATCGTTTTTATACACTTTGAAGTAAAAATTTTCGCTCTGAACATCGAATTATCTTTTACAAACATGAATTGATATGTATTTGTTTTAAATATCACTAAGTTACATTATACCAAAGTATATTTTCTAATATTTAAACAATTTTCATTTTACAAAAATTAACTTGTATGCATTTCTAGGTCTTTAATAAAAATCTTTTAATTTTTTTCTCTCAAAGACTTTAAACTATTGGAGATGTTTGTACTTTAAGTACAATTTAATACTATTTGCATAACAATGTGGAACATCATATGTTAAGAAAATCTTAAATGTTGACTAAGTTGCAAATCTCAGTGAAAGTATTTCTTGTCAAAACTTTTTTGTGGAATTCTCTTCTTTAGTGAAACACTTAGTAAATTTTACACAATTTTTCGTTTAATAACTGAAAAATATTATAATACTTAGTAAATTTTAGCAAAGTAATCTTAAAATACTTTCACTGAGATTTGCAACTTAGTCAACATTTAAGAGTTTCTTAACATATGATGTTCCACATTGTTATGCAAATAGTATTGGATTGTACTTAAAGTACAACTATTTTTCAAGATTAAGTTTTATTTTTGAATGATATATAGAAATTTTTTTAATTTATTTATTTGGGGCCCCACCTCCAACCGTCACATTTGTAGAAATATGTGACGCCCCCAAATCTTTTTAAGCAAGTTTTGAAGGTAGCTTAATATAGCTACTAGCAGCTAGAGGATGGTATTTAACCATTTTTAGTTCCAAATAGTGAATTTTTGGATGAATCCTTCTAAGGACATATTAATTTTTGCATATCCTTCGCTAATATGCTGTTCAATAGTATCTTCAATAAGTTCGATAATACAGGAACTTCTAAAATATGTATGTGTCTCTTCCATGTCTTCATCAGGTTTTTTACGTTCCAAGGATACTTTCATAATCATAAACCACTTCAGGGTATGCTTTTCTTTTAATTCAGACTTAAGTTTTTCATGTACATGAGGGTGTATATATGATTGAAATACTTCTAAATCACACTCATTATTCTCATTGGGATAAAACATCAGTGTTTTAAACACATATGTTTGAAATATTTCTATAGGACAGTGGTTTAAGTCATATCGGGATTTCGATTAATCATAATTTTACTATACATGAGAAAAGTATCAACTTTTCTTATACTGAAAAGATGTCTAAAAAATATCATTTGATGTTTAGACGAAAACTTTTTACAACAAAGTGTAAAAACGACAAAGTTTTTTTACAGATTATCGTTAATATGCAGAGTAAAATAATATAAGTCTAACAAAGGTGAGAAGTGTGAGCAAAATGGTTGTTTTTGTCACATCATGGGTTCGTGACGTAGTGTATTAGGGGGAACTCATATCCAATGATTATAATCTTCCGTCACATGCGTTATGACGTCAGCAACAGGTTTTAGCGTCTCCTCAAGCTTGTTCAACCATGTCTAAACTTGAAACTATATATATTTTTGTTATTACTTCACATATGGATTTTCGTACCTTTTAAGTTTTATCTACAAATTTTCTAACTTCAAGCCTTGTGTTAGCAATTCTACTAAAAACAATTAATTTTTCTAAGTGATGTGACATGAAGAAAACATTTGACAAAAAAAAATTTAAAAAATTTTTGTAAAATTTCACAAACTTCTAAAATTAAGCTTTCCCAATTCTTACAAAATATTTTCTGTATTCTAAAAATAAAAAAGTTAAAATACAATCGTGAATGTATCTATATATAAAAGATTAAGTTGTTACTATAACATTATTTTTACACTCTTTGGGATAGAGATTGTGATTTTAGTTAAAGTACAAATCACTTTGAATTATGCATATTCAAAGTAAGATTCAAATATGGTACTCAGGAAAATACTAACTTCATAAGTATATCTAAAAATTTTTATAAGTTAGTTTTTCAGAAAATTGTTAATAAGATAAATTCATTTAAGATTTTTACAAGCACTTTACAATTGAGTGGTAAAACAATTTTACAAGTTTTTTCTTCTTCGATGTAAGTTTGATAGTTTATAAAACTACTATTGTGCATAAATTTTACTTAGTGTTTAAATATTATACTCAAACAATACTTCTACAGTAATTAAAAAAGTATATATCTAATATCCAAGTAAACTTTTTACATGCTTTATTTCAAAAAGATGACGCTTAAGTTTGTATTCTAATAGAAAATATTATATAAAAGGTGATTTTGTAATAAAAATTAAAACAATTCATTTTCATTGAAATCTTTTTATTTGAAATTCATTCACAATAATACAAAACAGCAAATTCACACAAATCTATATTGTTGGAATATCGTTCATACATTCGACATTAAAGTTATTCAAAAAATTTAGCAAGTCTAGATTTTCATCGTTAAAGTTATCTGTCACTAACTCATTTTCCTTCGCACTAAAATTATTCGAATTCATATTTTTGTTGTTAGCTGAAAGATCATTCAAGCATTTGGGATTAAAGTTATACAAAAAAGTTAACAAGTTCAGACTTTCATTGTCATAGTTTACTAGAGGTAAATTAGTTTGTATCAGGTTAAAATTATTTAAGCCCTTATTTTCAACTTTGGCAGATAAACCATCAACATTATTTTCACTTGTATGTTCCATATTCGAATTGTTCAAAAAAAATTTTTAAGTCTAAGTCTATATTTTAATTCTGAAAGTTGTTGGAAGGAAAGTCAAAAACACCATTCATACATTCAATGTGAAAATTATCCAAAAAATTTAACAAGTCCAGATTCTCACTGTCAATTTTAACTGTTGGTAATTCATTGTTAGTACTTCGTTCATTGCAATTTCTACGTATGTTAAAGTCTTTAAGATGATTCTTTCTCTTATGTTGCAATAATTCATACTTACAATGAAGAGTTTCACTGCATTCATCACATCTAGTTTGCATTGAAGATTTTTTATGCATATTTCTTTTATGTTTTAAAAAATGCCGTTTGTTTGAAAAAGTATCAGTACATTCGTCGCAACAGTATGCATGTAAAGTCTTTTTATGACTTTTTCGCTTATGGTTTGAAAAAGCATGTTTAGTTGGAAAGGTTATAGAACATTCCTCACATATATACTCAGGTTTACGATAATGCACCCTCTTGTGTTTTTCTAATTCATACTTGTGTTCAAAAGCATCTTTACAAATAATACATAGATGTTTAGGTAAGACTTTTTGATGAAATAATCTCTTATGTTTAAATAAATCACACTTGCGATTGAAATTTTCAATACAATATTCACATTTGTATCTTATGGAAATTTTTCTATGGGTTTCTATATGTCTTTTTAAACGATGTAAAGTAACAAATCCTTTCTCACACACGTAACAAATATTAGGTTTAATATCATTGTGAACCTTCACATGTCTAGTAAGATAGGATTTTTTTAAAAATGACTTATTACAAGTTGGACAAATAAAAAGTTTAGATAACTTCTCATCCTCAAAACTTGGTGAAGGGGGTTGTTTAACAGAAACGTGAGTCTCCTCAGACGGTAAAGTATTATCCATTTTGTACTTAAAGTATAAAAAATCACTCTAAAAGTAAGACTTTAAAAATGTTTAAAAACTATTAAGTATAGACAACTCTACAGCGAGAAAAGATTATAACTAATACAATTTTTTCTTCATCCATCAGTTTTACTTAAGAATTTACGCCAAATTCTCTTATTTCATGCCAAAGTTTTATAACTATCGCCAATATTAGTTGAAATTTAGCCAAATTTTGTCTTTTATGATACTATAATAATTAAATCTTACTGGAAATTCTAGTTTTTGACGAAGAAAAGGGGGTGTATTTAGCCATATGGAGTTCTAATTCGATAATTTCTTCTAAGGTCCAGTCTGATCCTTGTTCATTAAATTCTTCAAAAGTCTTTATCATCTTGGTAAAAGCTTTTTCAAGATCATTATCAATACTTATTGACGAAAAGGATGTTAAAGTATTTGATCGAAAAAAGGGAGAAAAAAATTCCTGACCACCTTCTTGCACAGTACGGGTAAGTTTAACTTTAACAATTGTATGCCATTTCAATGCTCTTTTCTCATTTAATTGAAAGCTCAGTTCGTTTAAAATATCGGTTTTTAAATTATTAAAAAATGATAATAAATCTATATCATTGTTTTTATTGAGAAAGGTAGTGATTATAAACACATTGAGAGCATTTTGTCTTTTAAAATGTTTAGTTTTCTCCCTAAGTGAATCTTGATCAGAAGAATTTGTTATTTGCACTTGTACTAAAGGAGACTGATGTTTGTCTAAAGTATGACGACGCAAATCTTTTTTATATTTAAATACTTCACTGCATTTTTCACAAAAATGTTGCGGTGAAGACTTTCGATGATTTTTTCTTAAGGAATCTGACAACTCATGTTGTGGTGGAGGCTTTTGGTGATTTTTTCTCATGTGTTTCAATAACTCATATTTCCATCTGAAGATTTCACTACATAGTTCACAGGTATGCTTAGTTGTAGTATTTTTATGATTTTTTCTAATATGATTCAGTAATTCATACTTGTGATTAAAGCTTTCACTACATTGTTCGCATCCATATTCTGTAGGAATCTTTTCATGAATTATTAAATGTTTCTTCAAATCGTCGGGTCTACTAAATGATTTTTGTTATACATTGCAAATAAAAGGTTTCACACCCGAATGAATCATTGCATGCCGAGTTAAATTAGACTTTTTAGAAAAAGTTTTATTACAAATTGAACAAATCGAAAGTTTAGATAACTTCTTGTCATCGATTTGTTGTATAGCGGTTTGTTGATTTGAAATAAGTGTCTCCGCAGATAGATCCATCTCTTGACCCAATTTAAACTATCAATAAACTTCACTGAATTCAGGTTAAAAAACAGACGTCTTCACTCCGTAAAAATAAGTTAGTAAGTGATGATATTTTTGTTCGCTCCTCATTTATACCGTATGTTTCTCGCCAAATCTGAATTAAT
The DNA here is from genome assembly GCA_963930645.1 of Salticus scenicus. Classification (NCBI taxonomy): domain Eukaryota; kingdom Metazoa; phylum Arthropoda; class Arachnida; order Araneae; family Salticidae; genus Salticus; species Salticus scenicus. Next base: position 370,949,240 of record OZ005649.1, on the reverse strand, counting down.
CACCAAATATATTTTAAACTCTACCAAATACATTCTAAATCTTGTAATATATATGCGAAAATATTACTAAATTGTTTTAAATCAAGCCAAATTTATGTTAAATGTTTTCATATTTGCATATTTATCACTAAATTGTACAGGTTTACTCTAAAATAATGTGAAGAATCAGGGAAGTGTATAAAAAATTATTAAACTATAAAAGTTAATAAAGGTGAGGAAAATGTATGTAAGTTGATGAATAGTAACCTATAAGGAGTGTGATTTAATGGTATTTTTGTTAAAAATGATAGTTAAATTTATGTCAAGTAAAATAATTTGTGCGAAAACTTTTCAGTTTATAATTATATGTTTGTAATCTACAATACTTGGTCGAAATATTTTTTAACTATGTTTAAATACATTTGTAAACTCTAAGTATATATCTGTGAACATGAACGTATTTTTAAAATCATATATTAATATTTTTTCAACTCTGAATTTTTTCAAAGTTACTTTCATTATTTACAAACTTACTACCTGTAAAGAAAAACTGTGTGAAAGATAGCTTAAAAGGTGGAGTATTTCGCTATGTTAAAGTGAGAGAAAGTAGTAAAAAGTGGTAAAAACTCTTTATTTTGAGATAGATTGTTGAATATTTCTTAGGAAATATAGCTTAAAAATAACTAATGTTGGGAATGAATTACAAAATATTTTCGGGAAGTGTCAGGCAGATCGCGTTCAAAACGAAAAAATGTAAATTTCTAATAATCTCTATGTTTGAAAACTTGTATACTTTTAAAGAGTGTGAGAGAATTTATTGTATGAGAAAGAAAAATTTTCAAGTACGGTCAAATAATATTAAAGGAAAGTTTGTATTACTCACTTAAATGAATTCAATGAACTGATATTTTTTGAGTGTTGGAGGATTTGTAGTATAATATAAGACTTGAAATAAAAAGATTTAAAACTTCTATAAGAAAACCAATGTGTTTTGCCAAAAAACGTAACATTGTTTGAATAGCAGATATAAAAGTCTCCCCCTCCGCTTGCCCGTTCCTGTATCGCCCAATGTCACCTATAGAAGCCTTAAGGGGAAAAATTCTTCAGCTATTGTAAAACCATCTTTGAAAACAAGTTAGCACAGAACTAGTAAATGTCTTGGTGGGAATCCTTTTTAATTATGTTTTAAATTGGTGCAGTCAGCTAAAAACTTTATTGTTTTATTTACTCATTAAATTTTAGATCAACACGATACAAGTTGAAAAAAGTTAGGCGTGAAAAAACTTTAAGAATTTATTTTAAACTGTTAAATACAATTAACTAATTGTAAAAAAACTATTTTTGCTGAAAATTGTTTAAAATCAATAATTAGAATTATCTAATATCTCCCATTTAAAATATTATCTATTGTGAGGTAGATTAAAATATATACAATTGGGTTGAAATGAAGAAACTTTACGGGAAAACTATTTTTAAAACGAATATTTATCAATCAAGTAATTATACAGCATTCTTTGGTTTAAAAAGATCTGCGTATGCATATTTCTAAAGAACAGTGGTTAAAGTACTTGCAAACTACTGTTTCTTTACTTCAGGCAGGTGCTGGGTTCGAATACCACTCACCCTCTATGTTTCTACGCTTTCTTTCTTTCATTCTATTTAATTTTCACGTACATTGTCTTTTTTTTTTTTTTCATAAAATATATGGTGAATTTTTACAAGGAAATCCTTAATTAATATTTTTTTAATTATTATTCTCTAATTAATATCATTGAAACGATTGAATTCTTTTCGAATAATTGCATTCATAGGTTGAAAAAGATTTGTACAGGTATATAATAGAAAAATCACTCACACATACGCGAAAACTACAGTCTTATGGAAATACATTTACTGCAAGGTGTCGGGTTCGAATCCCAGTCAGACCTCTCTATTTCTTTCATAATATATTCACATCAACATCCTTCATTATTAAATTCATATTTTTTATTTATTTCTTATTTATTTCTCAATTTTTAAATTTTTAAATTTTTTTTCTCTTTTTTTAATTTTTATAATTCATTACTCATAAACAATAGTCTTCACACAACCACACAAAAAATCTCTTTTTAAAACCATCATCACCTTTTACAAAAATCACTAATTAATTTTTTTATTAAATTTCCTCATTAACACCCTCGTCACGTTTCACGATTAAGTTAGAGGATGTCTCAAGGACAATACCAACTCATCTAGGCCCTCAGGGGGTGGTGCGGCATCCGCACGGCTCCGTTCGCTCCGCCGGTGCCGCAGTGCCACCGCCTCCTGGGCTAGAACCGGCCTTTTCTATCTACTGAAAATGCTTGCAAATTTGCATCCAAAATAAAAGAAGGCTCCATAAATACCCCGATGGATTTTTTTATTTATTTTTTTTAAGTTAAATAAAATTAAATAAAAATGGCCGATTTTAAAGACATAAAATGATCAATAGTTATTTCAGTTTTGAAAGGTCAAAATTGGTTAACTTATTTTTAAGGTATATCGTTGTGAAGAATTTTTCAGGAGTATCACATAAAAACGACTGATATTTATTCTTTGTTATTTATTTATTTATTTATTTTATTTATTTATTTATTTATTTATTTATTTTTAACAAGCGTTCACATAATGACTGTAAATTATGGGCTTTGGAAAGCTATGCAAGAAAATAAATATCTGTGTCTGTGTTCTACAGAAATTACTACTTTCTAAATATTCATTTACAGATTAGTTATTAACAATAAAGGTAATAAAATAAAAGAATCAGAACACAGATCTGAAAGCTTAATACAATGTATTAAAATCCTATAAAGTCATGTAAACACTTTTTGTGCTATAAGAATAAAAGCGTACAGTGGTTTGTATTTAAAGGCTTCAATTTTTAAATATTCCGATAATCTTTCTATTAAAAAAAAATCAGGATATTGTTAGAAAACATCTTAGAATAAAGATTAGAACAATTTTATCTAGTAGATTATTGTAGTCTCATATTTACTTTCATTTGTTAACGAACCATAACATTAATATTTTTAAATTAATTTTTTTTTTTTTTTCAAAAAGCGTCAGCATTAAAAAAAAAAAACATTTTTACTTTAAATAAGCATAGTACATATTAATAATAATTAAAGAATATACATATATATATATAAATATCCTTTATCCTGATAATTAATTTTCTCAGTGCAAGCATCATTCCAATCTTTAATTCTCCAATAAGTTTTTAATGATCCTTTTTTGTTTTAGTCTAATCTGGATGAACACTTCTGAATTTTCTGTGTAATTCCACTCTCTGTTTCGTAATCAGAATTTCCTTGTTTAAACACGTTATTATTGGATATCATATTTCAAGTTATCATATTCGACCTTTTTCTAAGGATCCCGTTACAGTAAGTTTAATGGTTGTTTTCATATCTTTATTAAAACTATTACTAGTTAATTTTTTTCATATCTTTTTTAAAGATGTTACTAGTCACTTAATTTAGTTATTTACCAATTCATTTTGATTCTTGAAGATTTCGGTGGCATTTTATTATTCGTTTTCCTACAATTTATTACTTTGTTATACAACACACACACACTTATACTATACCTCTGTGTGTGTGTGTATTTAAATATATATATATATATAAATGATAGATGTCTTAATAAACTTTAACCTTAATATTTTAGCATTTAACAGATACATGTCAATACTAACACAATAAAAATAAAACTGATAATAACACATTGCTAAAACTATCACAAAAAGGTTGCGATACATGTTAAGATCCAGTAAGAGACAAAAACAATATATATATATATATATACTATGCTGTGTACATTGCTGGTTGCGTGCAAACGCTACTTTTTTTAAACACCATTGATATTTGCATAATACCTAATTCAATATCACTTCAGAGAATTAAATCTCTAAACTACTACAAACAAATTAATAAATAAATAAATTAAATAATTAAACAAATAAATAAATAAATAATGATGATAATAATAATAAATGCTATAATTGGTCTGAAATTTCATTACTATATATCACATTATGATACAGACATACCGGATTATTTTCTCCAGTAGCAGGATCTTCTGATCTCGGGGGAATCAAATTTATATCTAATGGTTCTTCACGAATAATAATCTCCGAAGTCGGGTACAGAAACAGAATTATCAGGAGTACAGTGAGGATTAAGAGTATGGATGCGAGAGTCCAACTCAGTTTGGATATGGAACAAGGAACTGGAAAGAAAATGCATTTAAACATTTCTCAAGATTTTTTTCTAAACATTGTATTGCTAGTAAAGAATTTGTAGTGTGTTATAAAAGGTGGAAATTTTATTCTATATATAGTATAATATATGAACAAATACAGAAATTCTATATACAGTATCAAGCAGAAACGGTCGTTTTGCCAAGCCAAGCTCAGAGAAAAGCAAAACAAACAAACTACTACTAACACAAAGCAGAACGCGCCAATAATAAAATCGACAGAAATAACCCAAGATCGTTAAATGCTTATTATACAGAAACCAACTTTCCCATGTTAAATCGGCAAATTTTTTTTCCGTAAAGTTTTAAATATTGGACGAACCAAATATCGCAGTAAAATGAAACAAAAAGTAAAATATTCGAATCGACGAGATCTTTAATTTGAGATAAAAACGAACTTTCTAAGTTAATAAGTAAAAAAATGGGAGCATTTTCAATTTAGCGTAAAATTAGATGTTTTGACAACTTTTTGAAAAAATTTCTTCTTCAAGAAATTTTTTTTAAAACAAGCTAGAGAATTCATAAATGTGCAGAATTCTTTGAAAACTGGTTTTTCAGATAGACAATTACTTAATCTAGGAACTTTTATAAAATTTAGCTTTTAAAAATCAAAATTTCGTATCTTAATTGCTGACAAACTGTTAAATATCGCCAAAGAGACATAAATCGCCAAATATGAAATTGCTTCATCTCAGTTTACCCGAAAAATATTAATTTCAAATTGAGCTGCTTTTTCTGTTTATAAGTTATTTTTTTAACCAAAGAAACTTTGCTTTTATTATTTTGTACAATTTAAAATTTTATATCCCTGAAAACAGAAATGAATACATTTTTGAATAACATTTGTTTCAAATCTATAGCTTGAATTGCTGATTTTTTAATATTTTTCATACCTTAGAATAAGAAAGTCAGTACACGATATAGTATCCAATTTTAATATCCTTCAATTCAATCTGGCAATGATAATTATGATGCATAAAGATTTCTACTTCCTTCTATATAGTATACTAGCAGGCTTTGCCCGCTTCGCTTGTCATTTTATTGAAATGAATTTCGACTTTCGGTTTTTAATGGATTTACACGTTGTAAGAGCTCCTGAAAACAATTTGACTATCTTTAGAAAATTTCTATTTGCGTGTGTGTGTTCTATGTGTGTGGCGAAAGTTTTGTTCCAACTAGATATCAGGGGCTACTGCTCAGAATTACATATAAATTTATATGCAATTGATCCTTGATGTATAATAGCGTTTATCAATATTTGGTGTCAATTGCTCAACATGGTGCTGCTATACAGTGATTGCCGCAATTTCAGAGAAGGCTATATCTGAGTAACTAATACATGGAATTGCATAAATTTACAAATAAATTTACATTGTTACAAATTATAGTGCTTATCAACTTTTGTACCAATATCTCAACATGTGGCGCTGCTATACAGCGATTTTCGCAATTTAAGGAAAGGTTCTGTTGCATATAATGAAACAAAACTTAATATGTGAAAAGGCCATTATGAGACATTATGCTGATTCAATCTCGATGCCTATCGGCCAATAAGTGGAGCTCATATACTACAATTTTTTTTAGAAGTGAAAGGATGCCATCTGCATGGTGAAAATTTACTTCCGTTGGACATTTTGTGCAACAGTACCTCTCTGAGTTGATAAAATTCAGCATTCATAATGAAAAAAATAATAAATAATTTGTGCTGCGTTAATATGTATAGGAAAATGTAGAAGAAAGTTTTGTGATGGCCACGACATACTAGTCTGCATAGAAAACCCATGGATAATGTCTAGCAATCAGAATTATGGAAAGTTTAACGCAAAGAAAACTTTATAATACAGTTTAACGCAAGGAACAACATCGCACGAAAGCTGAGTTGAAATCCAGGACATATCTGATCTAAAGTATCAGGTTAATTCCAGTAAATATAAAAACTATTTAAAAAAAATAAATGATATCTACAAAAAAGACACTTAAAATGTACAAAAAAGCCAAGCTCAAAGAAAGAGAATTGATTATAAAGTTGTGTCTAAAAAGGGTGCGATATCAAATTCCCAAGCTTTCATTCAAATACTTATTTAATATTCCCTTTTAACTAAATTTTCACATGTGAATCAAGTGCCTTATGATATGTTGATAGAAATCCTTCTTTCCTGTACTAAATACATCATAGCGTGTTTCTGAAAAATATTATTATTTTTATTTATGTATGATGGGCTTGGCGGCCATCTTTCAAGTAATGAATAAACATTCACACAATTTGAAAGAAGTTTCTTAAAATATATCTCATATAAAATTAATTTTGCTATTCCATTCAGTAGAGACGGAAATATTTCGATAACATGATTTCTTATAATTATTTAGTATTAAGTGCACTTCCATCCTATAAATGCCGGGAATAAAGAATATAAAAATTTAAATTAACGTAAAAACATGAAGGAGAGGGGGGGAGCATAGAAGCTTCCCCCCCGTTATATTTACCCAATTCGAATTTAGCTTCTTGGAATAAATATCTCGTAAAAATAATATGGTTATTCCATTCAACAAGGGTTGAAATATTCAGATTAAAAAAGAAAAAAAAAATGCATTAAAAACATCGCAAAAGCCCCGTTAAGCACACAAGTTGAATCAATTTAAGTTTTAACAGTGTTAAGTTTGGCGCACTCCCATCCTCCCATCCTATAATTATTTCCCATTGCGCAGCACTAGTGCGATATAAAACTCTATTAACCAACCAATCAACCAACTCATCCTATAATTGATGAGATTTATAGAATTCAAACTAACGTAAAACTTTGAAAGATGGCCGCCAAGCCCATCATACATAAATAAAAATAATAATATTTTTCAGAAACACGCTATGATGTATTTAGTACAGAAAAGAAGGATTTCTATCAACATATCATAAGGCACTTGATTCACATGTGAAAATTTAGTTAAAAGGGAATATTAAATAAGTATTTGAATGAAAGCTTGGGAATTTGATATCGCACCCTTTTTAGACACAACTTTATAATCAATTCTCTTTCTTTGAGCTTGGCTTTTTTGTACATTTTAAGTGTCTTTTTTGTAGATATTATATTGCTGTAAAATCCTTTTTGAAACTTTTGTGAAATAGTAAGAACGAATCTTGTCTGAGTTGCGTAAGTTTGCCTTGAATAAATTTCAAAGAGCGATAAGTGGCGGTAGTTTCCTGAGTAACTGATACATGTACATATATACATTTGAACTTGGTTATATCGTCAACTTTTTTAACGTTAAAAACATTTGTCCCGATCAATAATTCATAGATTTCAATGTTAACAAAACTTGACTATAGCGTAGTATGACATCGCTTTTAACGTCAAAATTATTTGTCCCGATCAATAATTCATAGATTTCAATGTTAACAAAACTTGCTAATAGCATCGTATGACATCCATTTTAAAACCATAAATATACACACATTTGATACATTTTTTTTAACACTTTCAAAAAATTCTGAAAAGTGTTTACGACTTCGTTTTTTTTTTTTTTTTTTTTTTTTTTGGTCTGTTTTTTTGTCTGTCTAACTCTCGTAAATATTAATGACTTTTTTTTAAACTAATATACTGATATATGTTACTCAAGTTCACTATTCGATATTCCCTATCGAAAATGGAGCAAATGTTAATGCTTATTTGTATACAGCAGTGGTTCCCAACCCATGGGCCGCGGCCCACATGTGGGCCGCACACAGTGTGGTACTGGGCCGTAGAATATTGAGGTCAAATACCAGATTTTCGGGACGATTCACTAGTGAGATGTGGTGTCACTCAAAAGCTCTCCGTGGCCCGTAGTAGTAAATAAGGAGAACAGTGTTGCCAGATTGAGGACATTTTTTATTCAATGTCCACCACTAAATATTAATTGTGATGGTTGCCTAATTCGGAGAATAATCGTCTGTTATGTATATCGAATATCACTTCTCAAACTTATTGGTGACTATTAAATAAAAAAAAGTCCCCAATCTGGCAACACTGAAGGAGAATGCGCTGGCTGTTGTTCAGGGATTTCATTCGTTAGTCGTCAAGGTCAACGCTCTCCTCCCTCCTCTTTCTTCACCCTTCCTCCCCACCAGGAAACCGCACTTTTTTTACTCCTTTGTCAGTAGCTGTGATTTCTGTTTATGTATCGTATCTTTGTGTCTTCTGGGAGCTATTATTACTTCACGTCAATATGGATACTTGGTTTCAGACTGGATCTTGCCGTAAGATGAAGCTATCAAGTGATGAATGGACTTCCACATCTGATTTTACCAGTAATGAGTTTGTTAGTAAGTCGATGTCCAATCCAAATTGTAGAAAAATAACAAGGAAAACTAAAACATATTTTCGTAAATATAATCCTGATTTTTTAAAGTGCTTGTTTGTGTTTTCTGGCTCTGAGGAAGAGCTTGTGCCTCAATGTGCGATATGTTTCGAAACGCTATCCAATGAATGCATGAAACTCTCAAAACTTCAAAGACATCTATCAACTAAACATCTTGAATGTGTAGGAAAGTCCTTCGATTTTTTCAAACAAAGAAAAGAAATTTTTCTATGACTAAATCCACCATGGAAAAATCTTCAAAACAGAACAAACTAAGCACCAGAGTTTCTTATGAGCTATCTTTGTTAATCGGAAAGAAGGGTTCAGCTCACACCTTGGGAGAACAACTTATTCTACCCGCAGCAAAAATAATAAATGATGATTTGTTTGATGAAAAATGTACAATAAATAAATAAATAAATAAAATTCCATTATCAAATACAACCGTGAAAAGAAGAATTGATGAAATGTCGGAAAATGTAAAAGAAGCTGTCATTACTTTTTTGAAACAAAGTGAATATTTTTCACTGGAACTTGATGAGAGTACAGACGTTGCTGGCCAGGCTAATTTATTAGCTTTTGGTCGAATGGCAATATTGAAGAAGAAACGTTGTTTTGTCAGTCTTTGTCGACAAAATTAACTGGCGAAGAGATTTTCAAATATGTTGACAGTTTTATAAAAGAAAATGAAGTAGATTGGTCAAAGTGTGTAGGTTTGACAACTGATGGGGCACGTGCTATGTCTGGAATTCATACAGGTTTAGTCGCCAGAGTTAGATCAGTTGCTCCCTTGGTTCAATGGACACATTGTAGCATACACAGAGAGGTTCTTGCAGTTAAAGGTATGGACGAGTGTTTAAAAAAAACTCTTGACGATGACGTAAAAATCGTGAACTTAAAGCAAGACCTAAAAACTCGAGATTGTTTGGTGTTTTGTGTGATGAAATGGGCAGTGAACACAAACAGTTTCTACTTCACTGTGAAGTTCGGTAGCTATCAAAAGGTAAAGTGTTTACAAGATTGTTCGAACTCCGCGACGAACTTAAGGTTTTCCTTAAGGAAGGAGATTGTGATGGAAAACTTGCAAGCTCCTACTTAGACTGTTTGACCGATGAAAACTGGTTGAAACGGTTGGCGTTTCTGGCGGATATTTTCGGTTCCCTTAACATTCTTAACTTAACTCTGCAGGGCAAGGACGGTCATAAGTTTTTTGTGCAAGATATATATATATATTTAAAAATACAGTAGCGTTATAAAATTTAGCGTTTAATAGATACATGATAATATCAACACCACAAAAATAAAACTAATTGTAACACAGTTCAAAAGCTACCACATAAATTTTACGATTATATATTTGTCATACACATTTAGGTGTCTAATTGCCATTATATGTTTTACTTGTATATTAAGTTGTTAGTGGGCCTCAAAGTCTTTTTTACAAAATTTGTGGTCCGCACAACTAAAAAGGTTGGGAACCGCTGGTATACAGGGATTTATGTACGGATGTACAGTATTCCAAAATATTACATTCTACGAGAAGTATTTCTGTAAACACATTTTAGCACTTTTATTTTGCACGAATCTTAATGAAATTGAAATATATTATTCGAGTTCACTATCGGATGTTTCCAATTGAAAATGGAGGGAATTCCACCACTGTTTTGTGTACAGGGACACCCGAAAGTATTCTAAAGCATTGTATTCTATGACAGGTATTTCTATAAACCATATTTTTACAACTTTACTTTGCACAAATCCTAATGAAATTGAAATATGTTATTCCTATGCATAAAAAAATGCTTTCTATAGAATATAGTATTATTAGCACTAACATTTACAGGGCCATATAAAACTAGTTGTGGCCACCATAAGACTTTCTTCTATATTTTCCTATACAAATTCACAAAAGGCAAATAATTTATTAAAACTATTATTTATTAAAATTATCTAACAGGATGAATGCAAATGATTTTCATCTTAGAAAAAACTAACACTAAATATCCAAAGAAAGACAGTTTTATTGTCTATAAATACATCTTAAAAAATGCGTTTTTATAATGATTATCTCACATTCTCTCTCTCAAGTTTCATGCAGTTATATGCCATACAAGTTGAAATACAGCCTTCCCGTTATCGAGGAAATTTCCAGTATAGTAGCACTATTTATTTGCCTATGAACATTTAACTTGAATCAGCATTATGTCTCTACTGGTCTTCTCACATAACAAGTTTTGTTTGATTATACGCAATAGAACCTGAGATATAGCCTTTCCTTAAATTGCAGAAATCACTTTGTAGCAGCGCCACTTGTTAAGCGGTTGACACCAAAAGTTGACAGGTACTAATTTACATCAAGGTGCATCTACATATAAATTTATATGCAATTCTGTTCAGCAGTCTCTGAGATATATCCTACAATTAAATTACGGAAATCGTTCTATAGCAGCGCCCCCTATTGGCCGATAAGCATTCAAATTGAATCAGCTTAATGCTCATAATGACCTTCTTTTATATCAAGTTTTGTTTTATTATACGCAATAGAACCTGAGATATAGCCTCCCCTTAAATTGCGGAAATCGAGTATAGCAGCGCCACTTGTAGAGCGGTTGACACCAAAAGTTGATAGGCACTAATTTAAGTGAAGGTGCATCTACATATAAATTTATATACAATTCTGAACAGTAGTTCCGGAGATACAGTCGCCACAAAATTTTTGTCTCACACACACACAGACAGACAGACATTTTCTAAAAATGGTCAAATCGTGTTCTAGACCTCTTAAAACGTGTAAATCCGTCGAAAACCGGAAGTCGAAAATTTTTACGAATCCAATACTTTCTTCTATTGAATACAGAAGAAAGTAAAAATATAGGTACATAAAGGGCTATAAATGAAATTTTCCAGAATTGCATTTTTGTTTCTATCAAGCATTTTTAACACCTTCTATTAACAATGTTTACGTGTGATCATGATTTGAATTTTCCTGTCTGTCTGTCAATTGGTTTACATCTAACATCAGTAAATATTTTCAGAATTTTTTCAAAAGGATATATGTCATTGAAGTTCACTATGGAATGCTGAAAATGGCATTAATAGCACAAGTTCGTGTACAGAAACACCTAAAATAATGCCAATGCATTGCGTTTTATGAGAGACATTTTTATAAATAATTACTTTTAAATAACTTTATACTGCAAAAATCATATTGAAATTGGTATTTATTGCTAATGTGCTAATAATTTCGATATTAATAAACATTATATTTGATTTGGATTACTTTAAATGAAAAAGATAATTTCCCTTAAAAATGGTAAGTGTATTTTAATAGTAAAATAGCAATAGCACTCGACTATTATTTTTTTCTTTTCTTTTTACTTTCCGAACACTATAGTGAGGAAAGTATTGTAATCATGTCAAAAATCCAAATTTGAGATTTTCATGTTTCTATACGTTTCGAGGTCCCCTGAGTCCATTTCCACTATTTTTACGATGATGCATGTATGTGTGTGTATGTATGTCTGTGTGTGAACACGCTAGCGTCTAAACGCTTTGTTCGAATAAGCTGAAAGTTGGTACGTATATTGTAAGTCACCACAGTACGAACCCTATAGATTTTGGTGAATCTAGCGCTAATAGTTTTTTTACAGGGACACAAAGAAAAATTCTTCATCATTATGCCCTATGGGACCAAATTTTTAAAAGTGCGATAGCATCTAAACGCCATATTCAATTGAGCTGAAAATTTATATGAATATTATAAATCACTGTTGCACTAACTATAAGCATTTTGGTGAATCTAGCATTTATAGGTTTTTACAGGGACACAACGAAAAATTCTTTATCATTATGATCTATGGGCTCAAAGTTCAGTAGCGCTAAATAAAACATCATGTAATATATCGAGAAAAATAATCAAACACTCTATTATGGATTTCTCTCTTTTGTTTGTTTAACAACTCCTCTTTCTTTACTTTATCTACAAAACTGTTAATTACTCAATGTTCGGAAAGTCGAGTGGAGTCACTCCAGATTTTTTTATTTTTCTTTCTTTCTTTCTTTCTTTCTTTTTTTTTTTTTTTTTAAGAAAGATTTTTTATATATTGCTACGTCAGTTATATGAACGCTTTCACGTCATTACGTCACTCGCCTATAGTGATAGAAATATTTCAATCTGTCGAATGACATTATAACCAAGTTCAACTTTATATAGCTACAAATTATGAATGTAGCTCAAATGGGGATTCAAGATGGGGGGAGCGATAACTATTCTTACACAGAAATGTTTGTTAAATAAAATTGTTTCTAAAGCAATTTTCAAATGTTCTTTAAAACATTTAGTAAACATTCGCAATACAGATCTCTTATCTTCTGTTTTAAACTCTTATAATATATCTGTAGTAATGCAAGATGAGTGAAAGTAGAGTAAGTGCAACACCTGATTATTTTGGAAAAATAACCAAAAATGCTTGCTTCATAAATAATTTATTTTAAAATTCTTCTAATTAAAAAAAAAAATCTTTAGATTTCTGTGAAGTTTTATTAGTTGATTAATTCCGTTTAAAAATAATAAATAAATAAACTTAAAATGATTTCGTTATAGATCAAATATATGTGCTTTGAAAGAATAAAAAGTATAAAATTACTCACTTTTTTCTCTTTGATTATCATAGTCAAATGGAGTTTTATTCGCTTGCAAAGTCGGAGTTTTCTCCGAAATCAACTTCTCGTGGCCCATCTTCTTGGCTTGTTTGAAGTATTGAGGAAGTCACATCGGTCCCATCCTATCTATGTGTAAACACCTGGCCTCTGCACGGGCGTAGAAGAAGTACCGGTGTTAATAACATCAACTGAAGACACCGCCTTATCTATTTTGCTTTGTGAATTCACATGACTTCGTGCGAGTATAGTCATATAGTTGATGTACAGAAAAAGAACTATCCCAGCGTATGAATCAGAAATAAAGCAGCTATAAATGTACCTGAAATATATGTCGACTGAAAAAAATACCCTCCCCCCCCCCCCTCTTTTTTTCATTTTTAAGAAACCGTTATATTTCCACGAATGTATATGTGCTAGTCTCATACAAATGAATACATAATAATTAGAAGAAGTATCATAATCATCTGCTACAGCCAAAGTGTATTTCGAGCTTTACTTTTTACAGGGTGATCGCAAACATTTTGATTTTTCTTTAATTTTTTACTGGTTCCCTTTTTGTTTTGAGGACAAAACCTTCACTGGAATGTATCATTTATAATATGTTCTACACTCTAGACATTTCAAGATAATTCTTCCAATACTTTTTCAGATATTTGATAAAATGTCTGAAATCGAAAGTGTCCGGTCATTAGTGTAGTATTAACTGTTCTTTTAAATTCACTTGACTGTGCTTTTACTCTTACTGTTTTGATTTTTTTTTTTTTTTTTTTTTGTCAGACGCATGATACATTGCTATTCTGGCCTAAAAACCGTGTATTTGTTGGAAAAAGTCATGTTTAATTTAGCACATTTTTCCAATCCTTAAATCATTTTTTCCGCTGTCCAATTTTGATCTCTTACAACATATTCATTTAATCGGATTTTCATTTTCTCCAAATAAGCTGTATAACTGTGGTTATCCTTCGCCTATGCAAATACATAGCTAAACTATAATTTCGGAAAGGGGAGTTAATCTTTTGTCTCCTTTTTGTACAACTGTTTAATATTTACTATATAAAAGTATTTTTAGAGGAAGAAAAATAATAATTTAGAGATAATTTATTATTTTGGCAGAAAAAATTTATTACTATTTAGATAAGGGCCATTGTAAAAAACTTTAACATTGAATGTGAAGACTAAGCAAAATAATAATAATTATTATTATACACTGGAGATTTTTTACTCATTCTTTTAGTTATCTATATAGGGAATTTAATTAAAATTTAAAAAAATCTAAATAATATTAGACAATAAAGAATCTAGAGTCTAGGCAAATAAATAGAAATATTACATAAAAATTATGAGAAAAACAGTAAAGTTAATTACAGATATTCTTTGGTGTTGTATAGTAAAATATTTATTATGTATATAATATATTATTGTTTATCAGACCTAAAATACCGGAAGAGTAGAATAATTAATACAATACCTGGATAAGTATGGGTTCTTTCTACCAATACCATCAGACGGTATAACAGTTCAACGGAGGATTCACTACGAATATGCCAAACTTAAAGGAAGGGTAGGATGGTTCGGAATAAACAGCTTAGCAAGAGGGGCATAGCAATTCAAAAATCATGGAAGGTGCTCAAAAATTTCATTTAAAAATGACTCAAAACTATTCTCAGGAAAATCAATTAATAGTTAAATGTTAATTAATATTCAGTAAATGGTGTATTAGCATTAATTACAAAATATCGCTAATTATGAAGATTTATAAGACTTTAATTTTGGTTTTAAATAGGTGATTCTATCATTTGGTGTTTTTTTTTTTTTTTTTTTTTTTTTTTATAATAACCCGTAAGGGGTGGGGGCTTGGGCTCTTGAGCTCCTGCCTTTTCTACGCTCCGGCTTAGCAGAGTCGGAAATGCACGAGCTAAGGTCAATAGAAGCAAGGAAGATGAAGATCAAAAGAGCAACATGGTAGATAACAAAGAATTTTAATAATAAATTTTACATTGGGGAAAAAAAAGTACTCATGTTGCAGAAAGTGTTCTTAATGTTCATCAGCAGTTTTTCCGCAAGAGCCATATGGAATGAATGAAGTGAATGGTATGAATCTCTAAAGTTATGGAAGGTTTTGGGGATATCTGAGATCATTTTGACAACTACGGGTTTGTAAGAAATTGAGACTTCACCAGATTCAATGCGAATTTCATCTTTCATCTTAACTTCATCACTCCAACATCAGAAATACAAGAATAAACTTACCCAGTGATCTGGTAGGCCACTCACTCATCACTGATCCGTTGATGTCCAAATGTAATGTTTAACTTGATGCTCTGTAAGCTACGTTATGAACTGCAGAAAATATGTAACAGTTGTTTTGGATTAAAATAATTAAGCACGACTCTTCATCGATTAAAAAATTATGGACGTGAATACGGCAAAACACCTGGTTCATGTTATGTTGTTTTAGGTACATGGATTACACCTTCGTTCTTGTTCCTTCAAGTAGCAAATTATACCTCTGGGGGTCACCGAAGCGAGGCAGCCATCCCCTCCGTGGAGGATCAAAATGTGATGACATGTCACCAGACCATCTTAGGGGTTCGTCCCAGACCGTCGACAATTGGCCATTGCGTAGTACTAGTGCGACGTTAAATTCAGCCAACCAACCAACCTTCAAGAAGCGTTCTTTTAAGTTTACTTACTATCATTAATTCCTTTGATTTTATTCTTAATTTATTTCAATAATTGAAAAATAGAACTTTCTTCCTTTCCAGAAAGCATTGCTATATTTAATTTAACGTTCTTTGTTTCTTTTATGCTTCATTGGTGCAAATTTTTTTTCGCCTTATAAATGATCATGGTTAATTATCTAAATCTCAAATAATTGGGACATGTTTTAGAAATTTACAGTGTTGGCTTAAACTTAAACTAGCAGAACTTGTGATATTAGATTTAAAAAAACATAAACGCTTACATAAAACCGGTGATATAAAATCTAAACTAGTAATTCAATCCTTTGATACAGATCATGTTCCTGATCAATATTAAAATCTTGGCTTCTAACGTAAAGATCAAAGCGCGTAGCGTAATTTTGTTCTTTCTAATTTGTGTCGATCAGGAAGACAACTTTAGACAATGACTCGTTAAGGGAGTAAGTGGAGGCAAATCCGTTTCAAACAATCGAGAAATTGTCAAACACTCTTGACCAACATCGATCTATCATTCAAGAACATTTGCAACAAATTGGTAAACTAAGCAGAGCAAGTGTTTGGGTCTCGCATACTCTTTCCAAAGAAGCAACGCTAAGCGGTGAGTACATAGAACTTATTGCTTCAACGGCACAATACAGAAGCGTTTTTTGACCACTTGATCACTGGCGATTAAAAGTGGGTCCTTTATGATAATCCAAAATGCAAAAGGCAATGGTTCTCTTCGAATGAATCGCTACAAAGTACAGCTAATTAGTCAGGTTTACACTACAAACAAGAACTTTCGCGTGTTTGGTGGAGTATTCGCGTGCAGTTCATTTTGAAGTGCTGAAATCTGGACAAACTGTTAATGCAGACCTTTACTGTGAATAATTGGATAGAGTAAATCGATCTTTGATTGAAAGAACCCAGCGATTGTCAACAGAAAAGGCGTTATTCTGAAAAACGATAATGCAAGACCGCACTGCGCAAGAAGAACCCTGAAAATAATACTAATAATGAATTTGGGTGGGAAGTATTGCCTCACCTACCATACTCTCCCGATATTGCGCCATCGGATTTCCACTCATTTTGACCGCTACAATATTTTCTAAGTGGCAAAAATTTGAATATTTGGAAGATGTCCAAAATGCAATCTCCGGAGATTTTGCCCAAAGTCAATTGATTTTTATCGATTTGGAATTGAAAACTTGCATACTAGATGCCAAAAGGTTGTTGATAACGAGGGTTATTACATAATTGATTAAACATTAAAATTTTTTAAAATATTATCTGCTTGAATTTACTGTAAAAAAAAAAAGACATTACTTTCTGGTCCCCATAATACATCGAGTTTCCAAAAGTCAAGTTACAACCTGTTTTCTCGTTTTCTTCTTTTGCGCATAGTTTTGAAACAAATAAATACATAAATATAAAATTTGGAAGGCGCATTCGTTATCGAATTTTATGTAACTTTCACACAAGTTACTAATTTTTAACCTGCCATAACTTCAAATTTTTAAAAAAGTAAGTATTGGAAGAAATGAAAAATTTAAACAATTTTAGCAAAGAAAATTATTTGAGAAAGAGTGTCAAAGGTGTGTTACAGATAGTTGAAGGTACAAGGTACACATGCCTCCAAACGTTAAATTAAAATAAGATTTTTCTTCCTATACTCCCTTTTCTCTTTCCTCCATAAGGAACTTTTTGGAAGATATAATTATTAATTTGTAAACATTGAGCATCGTCAAAATAACAAAAATGTCAATCAATAAATTTAAAACGAACAATTTAAGAAATTTTCATGTTTGAATGTTTAAGTTATTCATATATACTAAAACATGAAGAAAAAAGAAAACACAGAAAAGTGAATACAGGAAGAAAAATGTGGTTTTAATCTAACATTTGGATGCCTGTGTACTTTCATCTATCTATAAAGCACTTTTGACACTCTTTATCATTTACTTTTCTTTGATTAAATTGTTTAAATTTTTCATTTCTTCCAATGCTTACTTTTGAGAAAAATTGATGTTAAATCAGTTTAAAAAATTATTATTTGTGTTAATGTTATGTAAACTTCGATTAATAATTTGATAATCAATGTGCCATTCAAATTTTATATTTATATGCTCATTTGTTTCAAAATTATCCGAAAAAGAAGAAAATGAGAAAACAGATTGTACCATTATTTTTGGAGTCTCAGTGTATATCGAATCGGACGCTAGATAGCCCACAATGTGGGGGCATTTCAGTTTGCAACCGGGTCGAACTATTGGTAAAATTCATTTCTTTTCTCATGAATATAATATGCTCTGTATAGCAAAAGTTTACAAGTTTAAAAAATGTATTTATGTTTCAGTGTAAAAAAAAAAAAAAAAAAAAAAGTACAGTGGAAAAGGGGAGAAAAAAAGAAAAAGAAAACTGCATTAAAATTCAACATTCAAGCACAAAAATATTTTTTGTTTTAAACTGATTCATAAATGAATCAACAAAGTGAAAACCAAATGTGTTTATTGTTCAACGATAATAATATATATTCGAGAGATAAAATTAAAAGTTAGTACATTTTAAAAGATTAAAAAGATTATTTTTTTTTTCTTATTTATATAGTTTTCCAGAAAGTTTAATTTAATAACTAATATTTCTATATTACAATGTACAATCAGGGAACGGGAAAAAAAAAAAAAACGCAACATTCAACATTACTTTGTTACTACTATAGTTGATGCAGAAAAATGTAATAGATATCATTTGACTAGAAATTGTGCGTACTTTTAGAAGATAAAGCGAAATTTTTGATTGGGAGGCGGTATTTTGATTTCATGTTTGAAGTGTCTGAGTCGCGGCAATGCGAAAGCGTGTATTTGTTGTATATTTTACTTATATTTTTTACAATTATAAGCGTTCAAAGTTTGAAAATGCAAATGGTAAATTTGTATCGTAAACTTTTATTTATACCTTCATTTTTTTATTTTTTTTATTTTTTTTATTTTTACGCAATACAGGGAAGAAACCCAAACATAATCCATGATAATTTTTGATTCAGAAAAGAAATTTAAATTATGAAAAATATTAATAAATTCTTATTAAAAAAAATTATAAGTTATGACCACATTAGTTTTAACATAAAACTAATCACAATATTTAACGACATGGATGTGCAAATTTGTATATAACTCATTTCTATTATTATTTTTCCAAGATATAGTTAATTTTGTCGCTCGATTCTGCTTAGGGAGAGCCGTCTCTTATAAACTTTTGCATGATATAACGATGAAAGTAACAGAGAACATTAAGCAAAATGTTGTAATGACTTCAGACTAATGACTTTAAGACTCACGAGAGGGCGCTGTTTGTTCAGCACGGTGAAAAGACTTTCGAATTGAAGAGAGACTTTAGTTTTTAGTTTTGTTTTGAAAAAGGAATGATGCAACGCCGAGAATAGCGATGCCTGGCTTGAGTGCCGTTTATTTTTATTTATTTGGTGGACTGGAAAGTTACGGTTCAAATTTAAATTATGTTAAATTGTTTACGTATTTATTTGTGTTAAATGTGACTGTATTGTATCGTGTGTGTAATTCGAGAAATAAATAAAATTCTCGAAAGGAAAAGCTAGTCTTCATGAGTTCCAGCGTTCGATGCATGACAATGTACTAAACATTTTAATTATCAGTAAAACTGTATACAACACAGCATCAAAAACAAAACAAAACAACAACAATAATAATGATAGTAAGCTAGTGTGTCACTCACACGACGTTCTCTTACCCTATGCATTTTGATACTATAAAGACAGCTTGCATATTAAGTCTTAAAATTAATAATTTAAGACAAGCTTGCCAGCCATCTCATTAATAAACATAACATCGTTACGCCCCTTTAAAACACGTCCTTTTCCCCACATCACTTTATTTTTAGATTAAATTTCTCCAAATGTAGTTAAGATTAAGTAAAAATAAAATTACTCTAAAAAAAGACTGGTGTATGAAAAAAAAAAGGTACTAAAAATGTTACGATTTATTATTAGATGGTTGGCAGGTGTGATTTAAGATAACAAAGTTCAACGTACTTTAAAAATAATCAAATATAGGTTTAGGAACAGTTTTGACATAAAATTCTGTGTCACTATATAATTGAACGGGGGATTGAACCTCTGTTCGATTACAGTGGTACTGTGCTTATTAGTTTGCTGTGTTTATTTTAGTGTTGTCACTACCACCCGTTCAATTATAGTGCCTACATTAAATTTTTTTTTTTAAAGTAAAGGCTGTTATTAATATGCCTTCAAACTTGCCTAACTTGATCAAATTTTTAGGTGGCAACATTCAAAATACCGAATTTGAATTTTCTGCAGTAATTTGTTTTTAAGTTATGTTCATAAGAGACAGGCATACAAATCGACCGCTAAGCATTAGACTTCCGTAATCAGGGCACCTCAAAGCGTAATATTATATAAAATCGAGAGTTAGAAATAAAACTTCAAAAAAATTTTGTTTACGGATAGGAAAAATCAATTTTCCTTCCTGAGCAGTGTTCGTCGACATGGTAAAGTGCAGCAAAGCACTCCATCAATTACATCCAATAGACAAGAACGTTCAGCTCAATTTTAGATAGCTCTTTATATTGTCTATAATCAATATGCACTATAAACAATATTGTGTACTTAAATTTAGTCTTACACGAAAAAAATCTAACACAAAAAAAAAATTACTATCCCAGTATTTTATAAGTATTACAATATTATTCTCAATATACCCAAATATTTTAGGTAGCCCAGTAAAAGAATGATAAAGGATTTCCACAGTATAATCTAAGCAAAGTATGCTTTTACGCATTTAAAAAATAAAAATTTCTTTCATATGGTTTGCAGCTTGTAGTTGTTAAACTCTACTTACCTGCAATTTCCCCCATAGTCGTAATGTATTTGAATTCCCTTGGGTGTCCCTGTACACGAACCATTTATTGATCTCAACGAAAAGTTTAGTGTAGCATCCATATATGATACATATTTATTATACCGAGTTTGGACTTTCTGGCTAATATTTGTTTTTGAGGTATGCTGATAACCGACACACATACAGATACACGGATCAACTGCGAGAAACATGATTTTCGGATTCAGGGGACTTCAAAACGTTTAAATATAACAAAACTCAATTTCGAAAATTTGACATGAAAACAATACTTTCTCTACCATGTATAGGTTAGAGCAGGGACCGAAATTTCAACTTAGATTACACTGGCTGAAAAAAAAATTTACTCGCCACAAAATATTAACTTACTCTATTTTTTACGTATAAGGTGACCAGCAATTACACAATGTCTTTTATTTTATAAGAAAATAGAAGACATTCAATTTTGAAAAAGAGGACACAAAATTGAATGAAAATGATTAAAAAACCGATTCAAAAGCTACTTTACACAAGTGGTGGAAACATTTTTATTTCAAATTATGAATTTGGATCAGTACACCTTAATTTAAATTAATAATATACGGATAGGTACGAGAGGAAAAATCTCTAATTTTTAAAGGCGTCACTGGACATATATATATATATATATTAAATATTAATTTTAGAAAAGAACCTTTAGAAAAGAACCCTTTTTGTGTGTGTGTGTGTGTGTGGTACTTTCATGCACGAATCCAGCGCCTTACGCATAGCTGCAAAGTTTTTTAATTTATTCCGGAATGTTGTTATCCCCGCCCTTTTTTCACACCGTAAACCTTTTAGAGTAATTTTCTTCATATTTAATCGTAATTCTATATTGAAGAAATTTTTTCTACAAATATTACGGTGTGAAAAAAGGGCGGGGCTAACAACATTCCGGAATGAATTAAAAAACTTGGCAGCTATGCTTACGTATACCAGCTTCGAAGACAGAATCTCTCGGTCACTGGTGGACCTATTTTTATGAGGATTATTATTCATGAAAAAATGAGAACACACGTCAACAACCCACCGCATAGCAACCGGAGCACCACCTTCTTAATGATTTCATGACAATTTCAATAATGATTCCGTGTTCTGGATCAAAGAACCGAACAAATATAGGGAATACTTTTATTTTTTTGCGATTCGAAGTATCTGAATAAACATAAATCATACTACCATTGGGCAAGTTTATTAGAAAGTTATTCTTTTGCGAACCTAACGCAGAAAAAAGTTAGTGTTCACCGTTTGATACAGCCAACAGCCGATTGAACTTCCCAGTTTTGCGAATTTTTTTAAATTAAGGTCTAAATCCTTTTCATTTGAAAAAGAAGACAGAGGACGAAAAACATAAAAAAGAGTATTTTTTAGTCTCATAATGTATTTTTCGTTTAAGAGGGCAGAGCGTTGTGAAAGAAGACTGCCCTCTTAAAAAGAGGATGCCTGGTCATCTTGCCTAAGATTAGCACGATTTTACGTTTCAAAGTCGATTTTTTTTTTTTTTTTTTTAGCACCGTGTACTATAAGAATTCCATCTACATTTAGACCGAAATTTTACTCGCCACAGTAAAATTTCCACTCGCCAATGGCGAGAGTAGGTAAGAAAGGCCGGTTCTAGGTCATGCGGGTGGTGCGTTGGTGCGCAGGCGGAGCGAACGGAGTCGTGCGGGTGCCGCACCACCCCCCTGAGGGCCTAGATGGGTTGGTATCGTCATTGAGACATCCTCTGACTTAATTGTGAAACGTGATGAGGGTATTAATTAAGGTTGTTAATGAGGAAATTTTAATGAATGGCGTGAAAGATGATGATGGTTTTAAAAAGAGAATTTTTGTGGAGTAGTGTGAAGGTTATTGTTTGTGAGTCATTAGAAAATTAATTAGGAAATTAATTAAGAAATTAATTAGGAGATTAATTATAAAATTAATTAAAAAATTAAAAAATTGGGAAATAAATAAGGAATCGATAAAATATATGAATTTAAGGATGTTGATGTGAATATACTATGAAAGAAATAGAGAGATCTGACTGGGGTTCGAACCCGGCACCTTGAATAAAAATATTTACATTGTGTGTGCGCATGCATGTGTGATTTTTCTATTATATACTTGCACAAATCTTTTTTAACCTAAGAATGCAATTATTCGAAAAGAATTCAACCGTTTAAATGGTATTTATTACAGAATAATAATTAAGAAAATATTAATTAAGGATTTCCTTGTAAAATTCACTAAATGTTTTATGAAAAAAGATGATGTATGTGAAAATTAAGTTAAAAGATGATTAAAATCTCAAATGTATAAGTGAAATTCGAACCTGGCCTATACCTTGAATTATTTTAACAAAACCAATCACCCTTACGTTGAAATGTAGCAGTCTACGATACCTTCCGACCCTCCTAAAATAAATGGAATAGACTGGCAAACTTATTATCTATTTCGATAATTGTGGAATGACTCTTTTTTATCGTTAGTAATTAAAACAGTGTAATTACAAACCTATTAATTATTAATTTTCTTGTAAAAATTTACGAATGTTTTATGAAAAATGACAATGAGAGTAAAAATTAATTAAATAGATGATTGAAAGTCCTTCAACATGTTGGAAATTCGATTAATTAACAAACGTCTGAATAATATTAGCTTTAGCATAAATTTTTCATTAGTCTCCCCTCACTGGTATGCCAAGGTCATATCTCACAAGAGAACCTGTTTTTCACCCCTCCTTAGACACTTGAAGGAGATTATCCACTTTTGCATTCACAATGACAGAAGATTTTTTTTCACAATTTTATTTAGATTTCCGTTTTAAATCTTTTTATTTCAAGTTTTATATTATATTACAAATCTTCCAACACTCAAAAAATATCAGTTCATTGAATTCATTTAACTGAGAAATACAAACTTTCCTTTAATATTATTAGAAAGACTTATTACTCTTTAAAAGTATATAAGTTTCCAAACATAGAGATTATTAGAAATTTACATTTATTCGTTTTAAATGCGATCTGCCTGACACTTCCCGAAAATTTTTTTGTAATTCATTCCCAACATTAGTTATTTTAAGCTATATTTCCTAAGAAATATTCAACAATCTGTCTCAAAATAAAGAGTTTTTGCTACTTTTCACTACTTTCTCCCACTTTAACATAGTGAAATCCCCCACATCATATGCTACCCTTCACTCAGTTTTTCTTTACAGATAGCAAGTTTGTAAATAATGAAAGCTAACTTTGAAAAAATTCAGAGTTGAAAAAATATTAATATATATGTCTTTTCAATTCATTCATGTTCACAGATGTATACTTAGACTTTCTAAATGTATTTAACCATGGTTAAAAAATATTTTGACCAAGTATTGTAGATTACAATCATATAATTATGAACTGAAAAGTTTTCGCACAAATTATTTTACTTGACATAAATTTAACTATCATTTTTAACAAAAATACCATTAAATCACACTCCTTATAGGCTACTATTCATCAACTTACATATATTTTATTCATCAACTTACATATATTTTCCTCACCTTTATTAACTTTTATAGTTTAATAATTTTTATATACTTCCCTGATTCTTCACATTATTTTAGAGTAAACCTGTACAATTTAGTGATAAATATGCAAATATGAAAACATTTAACATAAATTTGGCTTGATTTAAAACAATTTAGTAATATTTTCGAATATATATTACAAGATTTAGAATGTATTTGGTAGAGTTTAAAATATATTTGGTGATTAATTCAGATTTGGCGAGAAACATACGGTATAAATGAGGAGCGAACAAAAATATCATCACATACTAACTTATTTTTACGGAGTGAAGACGTCTGTTTTTTAACCCGAATTCAGTGAAGCATATTGATAGTTTAAATTGGGTCAAGAGATGGATCTATCTGCGGAGACACCTATTTCAAATCAACAAACCGCTATATCACAAATCGATGACAAGAAGTTATCTAAACTTTCAATTTGTTCAATTTGTAATAAAACTTTTTCTAAAAAGTCTAATTTAACTCGGCATGCAATGATTCATTCGGGTGTGAAACCTTTCATTTGCAATGTATGTCAAAAATCATTTAGTAGACCCGACGATTTGAAGAAATATTTAATAATTCATGAAAAGATTCCTACAGAATATGAATGCGAACAATGTAGTGAAAGCTTTAATCACAAGTATGAATTACTGAATCATATTAGAAAAAATCACAAAAAGACTACAACTAAGCATACCTGTGAACTATGTAGTGAAATCTTCAGATGGAAATATGAGTTATTGAAACACATGAGAAAAAATCATCAAAAGCCTCCACCACAACATGAGTTGTCAGATTCCATAAGAAAAAATCATCGAAAGTCTTCACCGCAACATTTTTGTGAAAAATGCAGTGAAGTATTTAAATATAAAAAAGATTTGCGTCATCATACTTTAGACAAACATCGATCTCCTTTAATACAAGTGCCAATAACAAATTCTTCTGATCAAGATTCACTTAGGGAGAAAACTAAACATTTTAAAAGACAAAATGCTCTCAATGTGTTTACAACCACTACCTTTGACAATAAAAACAATAATATAGATTTATTGTCATTTTTTAAGAATTTAAAAACTGATATTTTAAACGAACTGAACTTTCAATTAAATGAGAAAAGAGCACTGAAATGGCATACAATTGTTAAAGTTAAACTTACCCGTACTGTGCAAGAAGGGGGTCAGGAATTTTTTTCTCCCTTTTTTCGATCAAATACTTTAACATCCTTTTCATCAATGAGTATTGATAATGATCTTGAAAAAGCTTTTGCCAAGATGATAAAGAGTTTTGAAGAATTTAATGAACAAGGATCAGACTGGACTTTAGAAGAAATTATCGAATTAGAACTTCATATGGCTAAATACACCCCCTTTTCTTCGTCAAAAAAATAGAATTTCCAGTAAGATTTAATTATTATAGTATCATATAAGACAAAATTTGGCTAAATTTCTACTAATATTGGCGATAGTTATAAAAATTTGGCATGAAATAAGAAAATTTGGCGTAAATTCTTAAGTAAAACTGATGAAGGAAGAAAAATTTTGAATTAGTTGCGATCTTTTCTCGCTGTAGAGTTGTCTAAGTTCTCATACTTAGTAGTTTTTAAACATTTTTAAAGTCTTACTTTTAGAGTGATTTTTTATACTTTGCTAAACTGAAGCACAAAATGGATAATACTTTAGCGTCTGAGGAGACTCACGTGTCTGTTCAACAACCCCCTTCATCAAGTTTTGAGGATGAGAAATTATCCAAACTTTTTATTTGTCCAACTTGTAATAAGTCATTTTTAAAAAAATCCTATCTTACTAGACATGTGAAGGTTCACAATGACATTAAACCTAATATTTGTTACGTGTGTGAGAAAGAATTTGTTACTTTACATCGTTTAAAAAGACATATGGAAACACATAGAAAAATTTCCATCAGATACAAATGTGAATATTGTATTGAAAATTTCAATCGCAAGCGTGATTTATCGAAACATAAGAGATTATTTCATCAAAAAGTCTTACCTGAACATCTATATATTATTTGTAAAGATAATTTTAAACACAAGTATGAATTAGAAAAGCACAAGAGGGTGCATTATCGTAAACCTGAGTATCTATGTGAGGAATGTTCTATAACCTTTCCAACTAAACATGCTTTTTCAAACCATAAGCGAAAAAATCATAAAAAGACTTTACATACATACTGTTATGACGAATGTACTGATAGTTTTTTAAACAAACGGCATTTTTTAAAACATGAAAGAAATATGCATAAAAAATCTTCAACACAAACTAGATGTGATGAATGCAGTGAAACTTTTCAGTGTAAGTATGAATTATTGCATCATAAGAGAAAGAATCATCTTAAAGACTTTAGCATACGTAAAAAATGTAATGAACGAAGTACTAACAATGAATTACCAACAGTTAATAGTGACAATGAAAATCTGGACTTGTTAAATTTTTTGGATAATTTTCACACTGAATGTATAAATGATATTTTTGACTTACCTTCCAACAACTTTCAGAATGAAAATATAGACTTAGATTTCAAAAATTGTTTCAACAATTCGAATGTGGAATATAAAAGTGAAAATAATGTTGATGACTTATCTACCAAAGTTGAAAATAACGACTGAAATAATTTTAACCTGATACAAACTGATTTACCTCTAGTAAACTATGTCAATGAAAGTCTGAACTTGTTAAATTTTTTGAATAACTTTAATCCCAAATGCTTGAATGATTTTTCTGCAAACAACAAAAATATGAATTCGAATAATTTTAGTACGAAGGAAAATGAGTTAGTGACAGATAACTTTAACGATGAAAATCTAGACTTGCTAAATTTTTTGAATAACTTTAATGCCGATTGTATGAACGATATTTCAACAATATAGATTTGTGGGAATTTGCTGTTTTGTATTATTGTGAATGAATTTCAAATAAAAAGATTTCGATGAAAATGGTTTGTTTTAATTTTTATTACAAAATCACCTTTTATATAATATTTTCTATTAGAATACAAACTTAAGTGTCATCTTTTTGAAATAAAGCATGTAAAAAGTTTGCTTGGATATTAGAGATATACTTTTTTAATTACTGTAGAAGTATTGTTTGAGTATAATATTTAAACACTAAGTAAAAATTATGCACAATAGTAGTTTTATAAACTATCAAACTTACATCGAAGAAGAAAAAAATTCTAAAATTGTTTTACCACTCAATTGTAAAGTACTTGTAAAAATCTTAAATGAATTTATCTTATTAACAATTTTCTGAAAAACTAACTTGTAAAAATTTTTAGATATACTTATGAAGTTAGTATTTTCCTAAGTACCATATTTGAATCTTACTTTGAATATGCATATTCAAAGTGATTTGTACTTTAACTAAAATCACAATCTCTATTCCAAAGAGTGTAAAAATAATGTTATAGTAACAACTTAATCTTTTATATATAGATACTTTCACGATTGTATTTTAACTTTTTTATTTTTAGAATACAGAAAATATTTTGTAAGAATTGTGAAAGCTTAATTTTAGTAGTTTGTGAAATTTTACAAAAATTTTTTAAACATTTTTTTGTCAAATGTAAACAATTTTTGTCAAATGTTTTCTTCATGTCACATCACTTAGAAAAATTAATTGTTTTTAGTAGAATTGCTAACACAAAGCTTGAAGTTAGAAAATTTGTAGATAAAACTTAAAAGGTATGAAAAACCATATGTGAAGTAATAACAAAAATATATATAGTTTCAAGTTTAGACATGGTTGATCAAGCTTGAGGAGACACTAAAACCTGTTGCTGACGTCATAACGCGTGTGACGGAAGATTATAATCATTGGATATGAGTCCCCCCTAATACACTACGTCACGAACCCATGATGTAAGAAAAACAACCATTTTGCTCACACTTCTCACCTTTGTTGGACTTATATTATTTTTCTCTGCATATTAACGATAATCTGTAAAAAAACTTTGTCGTTTTTTACACTTTGTTCTAAAAAGTTTTCGTCTAAACATCAAATGATATATTTTAGACATCTTTTCCGTATAAGGAAAGTTGATACTTTTCTCATGTATAAAAAAATTATGATTAATGGAAATCCCGATATGACTTAAACCACTGTCCTATAGAAATATTTCAAACATATGCGTTTAATACAGTGCTTTTTTATTCAAACGAAAACAGTGAATGTGATTTAGAAATATTTCAGTCACATATACAGCCTCAAGTTTGTGAAAAACTCAAGTCTGAATTAAAAGAAAAGCATGCTTTGAAATGGTATATGGTCACGAAAGTATCCTTGGAACGTAAAAAACCTGATGAATACGTGGAAGAGATGCATACATATTTTAGAAGTTCTTGCATTATCGAACTTATTGAAGATACTATTGAACATCATATTCGTGAAGAATATGCAAAGATTAATATATCCTTAGAAGAATTCATCCAGAGATGATCCGGGTTTATTTTTAAAAAAATTCACTATTTGGAACTAAAAATGGCTAAATATCACCCTTCAGATGCTAGTAGTTATATTAACCTACCTACAAAACTTGCTTAAAAAGATTTGGGGCGTCACATATTTCTGCAAATGTGACGGATGGAGGTGGGACCCCAAATAAATTAATTAAAAAAATTTTCTATATATCATTCAAAAATAAAACTTAATCTTGAAAAATAGTAGTGTGAATTTGTTTAAGTTCATACGTAAACACTTGTGCACATATATGTATCTTCGTGAATTAATATACACTAGTTTTACTAATTTCAAATTTAACAAAAAGTACTTATGTTCACCCACAATTCTTGACTTGTATTATTTTACTTTGTGTATTAAACTGACGACCTGTAAAAAACTTTAACATTTTTACACTTTCAAGTAAAAATTTTCTCCCTAAACATCGAAATATATCTTACAAACATGAATTGATATGTATTTGTTTTAACAATCACTAACTTCCATTATACCAAAGTATATTTTATAATATTTAAACAATTCTGATTTTACAAAAATTAACTTGTATACATTTCTAAGTCTTTAATAAAAACCTTCAATTTTTTTCTCCCAAAGACTTTAAACTATTCGAGATGTTTGTACTTCAACTGCAATCCAATACTATTTGCATAACAATGTGGAATATCATATGTTAAAAAAATCTTAAATTTTGACTAAGTTGCAAATCTCAGTGAAAGTATTTTAAGATTACTTTGCTAAAATTTACTAAGTATTAGAATATTTTTCAGTTATTAATCGAAAAATTGTTAATTTTAGATTGTAAAAAATATTTAGCATTTCATAATGATTATAATTACAAGCATGTGACTTAGTATTTCTTTTAGTATTTCTTGACAAAACTTTTTAGTGTAATTCTCTTCTTTAATGAAACTCTTAGTAAATTTTACACAATTTTTCGATTAATAACTGAAAAATATTCTAATACTTAGTAAATTTTAGCAAAGTAATCTTAAAATACTTTCACTAAGATTTGCAACTTAGTCAAAATTTAAGATTTTCTTAACATATGATATTCCACATTGTTATGCAAATAGTATTGGATTGCAGTTGAAGTACAAACATCTCGAATAGTTTAAAGTCTTTGGGAGAAAAAAATTGAAGGTTTTTATTAATGACTTAGAAATGTATGCAAGTTAATTTTTGTAAAATCAGAATTGTTTAAATATTATAAAATATACTTTGGTATAATGGAAGTTAGTGATTGTTAAAACAAATACATATCAATTCATGTTTGTAAGATATAATTCGATGTTTAGGGAGAAAATTTTTACTTGAAAGTGTAAAAATGTTAAAGTTTTTACAGGTCGTCAGTTTAATACACAAAGTAAAATAATACAAGTCAAGAATTGTGGGTGAACATAAGTACTTTTTGTTAAATTTGAAATTAGTAAAACATAACTTAGTGATATGTAAAACTAGTGTATATTAATTCACGAAGATACATATATGTGCACAAGTGTTTACGTATGAACTTAAACAAATTCACACTACTATTTTTCAAGATTAAGTTTTATTTTTGAATGATATATAGAAATTTTTTTAAATTAATTTATTTGGGGTCCCACCTCCATCCGTCACATTTGCAGAAATATGTGACGCCCCAAATCTTTTTAAGCAAGTTCTGTAGGTAGGTTAATATAACTACTAGCATCTGAAGGGTGATATTTAGCCATTTTTAGTTCCAAATAGTGAATTTTTTTAAAAATAAATCCGGATCATCTCTGGATGAATTCTTCTAAGGATATATTAATCTTTGCATATTCTTCACGAATATGATGTTCAATAGTATCTTCTATAAGTTCGATAATGCAAGAACTTCTAAAATATGTATGCATCTCTTCTACGTATTCATCAGGTTTTTTACGTTCCAAGGATACTTTCGTGACCATATACCATTTCAAAGCATGCTTTTCTTTTAATTCAGACTTGAGTTTTTCACAAACTTGAGGCTGTATATATGACTGAAATATTTCTAGATCGCATTCACTGTTTTCGTTTGAATAAAAAAGCACTGTATTAAACGCATATGTTTGAAATATTTCTATAGGACAGTGGTTTAAGTCATATCGGGATTTCGATTAATCATAATTTTTTTATACATGAGAAAAGTATCAACTTTCCTTATACGGAAAAGATGTCTAAAATATATCATTTGATGTTTAGACGAAAACTTTTTACAACAAAGTGTAAAAAACGACTGTCGGGGAGGAAGGGAGTGGAGAAGGTGATGCGCACAACTGAACTGATTAGTAACGGCGCTGAGCAGATTGAGTCAGTCGCCCATTCGAATCGAGAAAGAGATGCAATGCATCTTAAACCGAGAAACAAAAACTCATTCTAAATCATAAACTTTATTCGTCCTCATTGATTTTCCATAACATAAGTTATGATTGTAACAATAAATCGTTTGTAGTAAGCAGATATTAGGTGTCATGTGTTGGCAGTTCTCGTTTTAATAATCCCGGGATGCTGGCAGAGAGGGTAAGTAGATTTAAACTTATTCTCATTGATCCTTAATACATGTTATTCTGATTTATAATTAGGTAAAAATTGTAGAATTTGAATGAAAATTAAATTCGTAAGAAATTCTGAGTATCCGAGATTCTAAATTTAATAAACCTAAATCGAAATTCATAAAAATGAACTTAGTCGTAAATTCTTTGTTGGCTTCATAGCCATAGTGGTCCGTCGATTCACGGAGGCTTAATTAGCTATTAATTTAATTCGATAATTAATCATAATTCGTTAAATTAAAAAAAAAAAAATTGTAAATTGAAAAAATTCTTTTGTTTACGTAGGATTAAATTATCTGTATAAGAACTTTAAAGGAAATTAAAGTTAATTTGTTGAAATAAATTAATTAATACGAAGTTAAATTCTTTTGATATAAAACGTAGTTCAAGTAGTTTGGGTTTCAGAAGTTTCGGTTGAGAGAAAACGTAATTCAAAGTAGTTTGGGTTTCAGAAGTTTCGGTTTGAGAGAAAACGTAATTCAAAATAGTTTGGGTTTCAAACTGGAACAATTTCGGTTAGGGAATTTAAGAAATAGCTATTCATGTTAAATAATTGTTGAATAAAAAAAGCGTATGAGATTAAAAAGGGTGCATTTAATATTGTTAATTTATTTATTTCAGTAAAAAAAAAAAATTCTATTCTATATGTGTGTTTCTTTTCATTTGTTCTTATATTTTTTGTTTTGTTTTACTTCCTGATCTGCAGAATAATAATTTAATTCGATCGATTAATTCATATTTAAATTTAATTGTTTGTAATTAGTTTGCTCAAAAGATGGGTAGAAAGGGGAAAACAAGGGCGAATGACGCCGAAAAGAGTGCGTTGTTCCCAAAATCTAATGAAGTGATAAAATTTGAAAATGTTATTAGAGAAATAGAATTTATAAAATCGAAGGTCAATGATTGCGATAAAAGCGATCAAGCCAGATTAAAGATCCTAAAGGATAAGGTAAATGTACTGGAGGTTAAATTCGAGGAAATAGTTACAAATTTTTCCGAAGAGGAAAACGATGAAAACTTTGAAGAAGTGACGAAAAATCGGGACATTTTGTTAGAATTATCTGTAGTGTTAGAGAGTAAATCGCAATCAAATACTCCAAATGTAAATAATGATGCACGTAACAAACCAGGGACTTCTGTTAATTCGCATATTAGTCTTCCCAAACTTGAAATTCCTTATTTTTACGGGGATAATGAATCTTGGTTGTCATTTAAAAGTTTATTTAAATCATCTATTCTGGATAATGACAGCCTTAGTGAGGTTGAAAAGCTACAATACCTCCAATCGTGTGTAAGAGGTGGTGCATCAAAACTTATTCGTGGATTTTCGTTACAATCGTAAAATCTTAAGCACTGTTGGGAAATCCTTACTCAGCGCTATGAAAATAAACGCCAATTAGCTATAACTCAAATAAATAAAATCTTTTCGGTAAAGGTAAACAAAGCGGATGATCCTAAATCGTTTTTCAATTTAATAGATACTTGTAACGAAGCGGTGCGAAATTTATCGACCCTCGGATTGGAATCTAATCCTCTTAGCGATCTTATTCTTATAAATTTCATGATTTCAAAATTGGATTCATCCGTTAGGCATAAGTGGGAGCTCAGTGTAGAGAATACGCAAACTATTCCCGATGTAAATTCGTTTCGTACATTCATTGAGAGGGAGGCGTCGAGTCAAACAAAGCTTAAAATAAACCAGGAATGTTTAAGAAGCCAGTAGAAGGTAGTAGTGTAAAAAAATCTTGTGTCAATAATTCAATAATAGTCAAAGAAAATAAATGCGTCGCCTGTTCTCAAGTACATCAATTGTTTAAATGTCCCAAATTTAATAGAATTACTGTTCAAGAGCGATGGGGCTTAGTTAAATCAAAATCACTGTGCGAAAATTGTTTGCGAACTAACCATCAAGTGCGACAATGTAGAATTAATATTAAATGTAAGGTATGTGCAGGTTCACATCACACTCTTCTGCACATTTATACACAGAATTCTGCAGATCAGGGAGGTGGCCTTGTTGCTACGTCGGTGGCCAATAGTTCACAATCTAATGCAAATTTTAATAACCAAAACGTGTTGCTGTCTACCGCCCTTATAAAGGTTAGATCACCTAACGGCAAAATTATTTAATGTCGGGCGTTAGTTGATAGTGCTTCACAAAATAGTCTCATAACAAAGGAGTGCGTTGAGAAGCTAAATTTGCCTTTGTTTGGCACTTCTCATCGACTTGTAGGCATAAACGGTCTTTCCGCAGAAACTGTTTTAAATATTACGGAATTCTCATTCTCGCCATATTTCGCTAACGAGTATAGGAACTTGAAAGCGCTAGTAGTAAATAGGGTTACTACCCCTCTGCCAAATTTCCGGGTGAAGACGACGTCTTGGCCACATACAAAAAACCTTCAGTTAGCCGATATGAATTTCTTCAAGCCACAACATATAGAGGTATTGCTGGGTGCAGACCTTTTTCCTTCATTAATTTGTGGCAAACCAATACATGGAAGGCCAGGAGAACCTTCTGCTATTCCCAGTTCACTTGGTTACTTACTAAGTGGCCCCTCTCAAGGGATGGAATGGAGCCAGAATCTAATTATAGGTCCTCTGTTCAGTGTTTGAATTTAAACGAATTTTTCAACAGTGATCCCATAATATCTTCTAAGGGTGATAATGACGAAGCCGATCCGGCAGATATACTATACAAATCTTCCACCAAGCGCAACCCCGAAGGGCGCTATGTGGTAAAATTACGCCTCCATGATGAGATAGAGTTAGGTGAAAGTGCCAACTGTGCACTAAAAATGTTTAAAAATCTAGAAAATCGATTTGTCCAGAACCCTAATCTCAAAAGGGAATATTGTAAGTTTATGTGTGAATACTCTGACTTAGGTCATATGACTCTATTAAGGGCTGAAGAACTTAACAGTAAACCCAATTATTATATGCCCCATCATGGAATTATTAATGAAAATAGTAGCACTACCAAACTACGAGTAGTGTTCAATGCATCGGCCTTAACTACAAATGGCAAATCCCTGAACTCTAACTTGCATAAAGGGCCAAAACTTCAGTCCAGTATTTTCAGCAATTTAATCAGATTCAGAGTAAATAAAGTTGCCCTCTCGAGTGATATCGAAAAAATGTTCAGGCAAATTCTAGTCGCAGAGCATGATAGGACTTTCCAAAGAATATTTTGGAGAGCAAATGTGTCAGACCCACTTCGTATTTATCAATTGAACACTGTTACTTATGGCACTGCCTGTGCACAATTTTTAGCCCTGCGTACCATACGACAGCTATTAAACGATGAAGAACCCAATTTTTCCGTAGCTGTGCCGGCTGCGCGTAATAACCTGTATATGGACGATTTCCTTGAAGGGGCTGAAACAATCGAAGCCGCTCAAGCTTTGGTCACAGACCTTCAGGCTTTATACAATGCTGGGAGCTTCAAGCTGCGAAAATGGGCTTCAAATTGTGTGGAAGCTCCAGTTCAGGTCCCAGAAACTTTAAAATCAACAAATCAGGAATTATCCTTAAACCCCGATCATTCCCAACGTATTTTAGGACTAAACTGGAATTTAACATATGATACCCTACAGGTTGGAGTTAACACCGAAGAAAGCGTAAAAACAAAAAGACAATTATTGTCCGTAATTGCACGCATCTTCGACCCTTTGGGTCTGTTATCCCCTGCCACTATTCTTTAAAAATTGCTACTACAAGATGTTTGTAAGCAAAAACTTGGTTGGGATGATCCTTTACCACCAGACATTCAAAACAGGTGGAACGAATTTTATGAAAATATTGCTTCCTTTAAGGCCATGTCAGTACCCAGATTTTTAGATTTGAAATCCGAAACTATTTACCAGATACAGGGATTCTGTGATGCGTCAACAAAGGCATATGCTGCTGTAATTTATATACGTCCCAGACAGAACGCACCTTTAAAATTGATTGCAGCTAAAACCTGTGTAGCTCCTTTAATACCCATTACCTTGCCTAGGTTGGAGCTATGCGCGGCTGGTTTGTTATCGGAACTTTTGTCAGTCGTCCAGAGCTCACTAGATTCTCCGGTGGAGGAAATTCGTCTATGGACAGACTCCACAATCGCCCGTAGTTGGATCTTAAATCCACCCTTAAAGGGCAACACATACTTCCTACACCGAGTCAACAAAATAGCGGCTCTGACAGACCCAACCACATGGCAGCACTTACCAAGCAAACACAACCCAGCTGACTGTGCAACTCGTGGGCTGTTACCAAACAAATTAAAAACATTTGCCTTGTGGTGGTCTGGACCTGATTGGCCAAAGATCCAGGTCTCAGAGCACGATTCAGAAATGTCGACCTCAGTCAAATGTACAGTTGTGAAAACTCCAAGTCTAATAGAGTCAAACCCAATGAATGACTCCATGATAGACGACTTGGTTTCAAAATTTTCTTCAAGTACGAAACTTTTTCGTGTAATTGCATTTATGAAGCGGTTTATAAATAATAGTCGAAATCCTACAAAGTTGAAAGGCCCAGTCTCAGTACAAGAAATTTCAGAGGCTAAAAAACTTGTGATAAAATTTGTACAACAAAGGTCCTTTGCTTCAGAAATCGCCCTTTTGCAGCGTGGCAAACCCGTTGCAAACAACAGTAAATTGAAACATCTCAATGTTTTTATTGATTCCGAAAACCTATTGAGAGTGGGAGGTAGAATTGACAAAGCCAAGACCCTTTCCCATGACACTAGGCATCAGTTATTGTTGCCTAAAAATCACCCTTTTACCTCCCTTAGTAAATAAGACATTTTCATGTGTATAGTCTGCATGGAGGTGTCGAACTAGTGTTCAGCCTAATTCGCCAGTCTTACTCGATTCCTGATGGGAGATCCACTGTGAAAAAACAGCTTCGACAATGTGTCACTTGCGCCAAAGTCCAACCGACACCCATTCAACAAATGATGGGTGACCTACCCAGTGCAAGAGTCAACCCTTGTAGACCATTTCAACATGTTGGCCTTGATTATGCAGGCCCTATTCAAACAAAGTGTGAACATAAGCGAACAAAAACAAAATTTAAGTCCTATATTTGCCTATTCATCTGCATGAGCACCAAGGCAATTCATCTCGAATTAGTCACTAGTTTATCAACTGAACATTTTTTATATGCCCTACAAAGATTCATAGCGCGTCGCGGCTATCCCACGGACATATACTCCGATAACGGCAGAAATTTTGTTGGTGCCCATGCCCATTTGAAGAAACTCGTGACACTTTCAACAACCAACACAATTCAAGATTATATAGCAACTAGACAAATTCATTGGCATTTTATGCCACCTTACGGGCCTAATTTTTGCGGCCTATGGGAATCATCAGTTAAATTGGCTAAACGTCATTTAATTAAGGCTTGTAAAGGCAGTTGCCTGACATTTGAGGAATGCGACACTATTCTAACCAATATTGAGGCATGCTTGAATTCCCGCCCCTTAGTACCACTTTCCACCGAGCCCAATAATTTCCTGGTACTTACACCAGGACACTTCCTAATTGGGGCTCCGCTTCTTCAGCTTCCTGAACAATCTCTTAACCAAACTAATCAATTTTGTACCAGTTTTTCTTCCAGATGGAAACTCCTCCAACAGATTAAAAGGCACTTTTGGAGCACCTGGCAAAAGTCCTATGTCACTTCTCTACAGTCAAGAGAAAAATGGAAGAGCGGTGTTACCCATCTGCAACCTGGTCAGCTAGTCCTGGTGTTGGAACCCTCTATTCAGCCAGCTCAGTGGAGTCTAGCACGCCTTCTGGACGTCCATCCGGGTGAGGATGGAATTATTCGGGTTGTCAGTGTCACATTGAAAACGCCAGTTGGAATCATCAAAAAACCAGTAAATAGAATAGCTGGTCTGCTATGCTCAGCCCCCCCGGAGGATGTCGGAGAGGAAGGGAGTGGAGAAGGTGATGCGCACAACTGAACTGATTAGTAACGGCGCTGAGCAGATTGAGTCAGTCGCCCATTCGAGTCGAGAAAGAGATGCAATGCATCTTAAACCGAGAAACAAAAACTCATTCTAAATCATAAACTTTATTCGTCCTCATTGATTTTCCATAACATAAGTTATGATTGTAACAATAAATCGTTTGTAGTAAGCAGATATTAGCTGTCAGAGTCTATGTGTTGGCAGTTCTCGTTTTAATAATCCCGGGATGCTGGCAGAGAGGGTAAGTAGATTTAAACTTATTCTCATTGATCCTTAATACATGTTATTCTGATTTATAATTAGGTAAAAATTGTAGAATTTGAATCAAAATTAAATTAGTAAGAAATTCTGAGTATCCGAGATTCTAAATTTAATAAACCTAAATCGAAATTCATAAAAATGAACTTAGTCGTAAATTCTTTGTTGGCTTCATAGCCAACGACAAAGTTTTTTTTACAGATTATCGTTAATATGCAGAGAAAAATAATATAAGTCCAACAAAGGTGAGAAGTGTGAGCAAAATAGTTATTTTTGTCACATCATCGGTTCGTGACGTAGTGTATTAGGGGGGACTCATATCCAATGATTATAATCTTCCGTCACACGCGTTATGACGTCAGCAATAGGTTTTAGTGTCTCCTCAAGCTTCATCAAACATGTCTAAACTTGAAACTATATATATTTTTGTTATTACTTCACATATGGTTTTTCATACCTTTTAAGTTTTATCTACAAATTTTCTAACTTCAAGCTTTGTGTAAGCAATTCTACTAAAAACAATTAATTTTTCTAAGTGATGTGACATGAAGAAAACATTTGACAAAAAATTTTTACATTTGACAAAAAATGTTTAAAAAATGTTTGTAAAATTTCACAAACTTCTAAAATTAAGCTTTCACAATTCTTACAAAATATTTTCTGTATTCTAAAAATAAAAAAGTTAAAATACAATCGTGAAAGTATCTATATATAAAAGATTAAGTTGTTACTATAACATTATTTTTACACTCTTTGGAATAGAGATTGTGATTTTAGTTAAAGTACAAATCACTTGGAATATGCATATTCAAAGTAAGATTCAAATATGGTACTTAGGAAAATACTAACTTCATAAGTATATCTAAAAATTTTTACAAGTTAGTTTTTCAGAAAATTGTTAATAAGATAAATTCATTTAAGATTTTTACAAGTACTTTACAATTGAGTGGTGAAACAATTTTAGAATTTTTTCTTCTTCGATGTAAGTTTGATAGTTTATAAAACTACTATTGTGCATAAATTTTACTTAGTGTTTAAATATTATAATCAAACAATACTTCTACAGTAATTAAAAAAGTATATCTCTAATATCCAAGTAAACTTTTTACATGCTTTATTTCAAAAAGATGACACTTAAGTTTGTATTCTAATAGAAAATATTATATAAAAGGTGATTTTGTAATAAAAATTAAAACAAACCATTTTCATTAAAATCTTTTTATTTGAAATTCATTCACAATAATACAAAACAGCAAATTCCCACAAATCTATATTGTTGAAATATCGTTCATACAATCGGCATTAAAGTTATTCAAAAAATTTAGCAAGTCTAGATTTTCATCGTTAAAGTTATCTGTCACTAACTCATTTTCCTTCGTACTAAAATTATTCGAATTCATATTTTTGTTGTTTGCAGAAAAATCATTCAAGCATTTGGGATTAAAATTATTCAAAAAATTTAACAAGTTCAGACTTTCATTGACATAGTTTACTAGAGGTAAATCAGTTTGTATCAGGTTAAAATTATTTAAGTCGTTATTTTCAACTTTGGTAGATAAGTCATCAACATTATTTTCACTTTTATATTCCACATTCGAATTGTTGAAACAATTTTTGAAATCTAAGTCTATATTTTCATTCTGAAAGTTGTTGGAAGGTAAGTCAAAAATATCATTTATACATTCAGTGTGAAAATTATCCAAAAAATTTAACAAGTCCAGATTCTCATTGTCACTATTAACTGTTGGTAATTCATTGTTAGTACTTCGTTCATTACATTTTCTACGTATGCTAAAGTCTTTAAGATGATTCTTTCTCTTATGATGCAATAATTCATACTTACACTGAAAAGTTTCACTGCATTCATCACATCTAGTTTGTGTTGAAGATTTTTTATGCATATTTCTTTTATGTTTTAAAAAATGCCGTTTGTTTGAAA
Source organism: Salticus scenicus (assembly GCA_963930645.1). Classification (NCBI taxonomy): domain Eukaryota; kingdom Metazoa; phylum Arthropoda; class Arachnida; order Araneae; family Salticidae; genus Salticus; species Salticus scenicus. Next base: position 370,909,653 of record OZ005649.1, on the reverse strand, counting down.
AAGTATCAGTACATTCGTCACAACAGTATGTATGTAAAAACTTTTTATGATTTTTTCGCTTATGGTTTAAAAAAGCATGTTTAGTTGGAAAGGTTATAGAACATTCCTCACATAGATACTCAGGTTTACGATAATGCACCCTCTTGTGCTTTTCTAATTCATACTTGTGTTTAAAATTATCTTTACAAATAATATATAGATGTTCAGGTTAAGACTTTTTGATGAAATAATCTCTTATGTTTCGATAAATCACACTTGCGATTGAAATTTTCAATACAATATTCACATTTGTATCTGATGGAAATTTTTCTATGGGTTTCCATATGTCTTTTTAAACGATGTAAGGTAATAAATCCTTTCTCACACACGTAACAAATATTAGGTTTAATGTCATTGTGAACCTTCACATGTCTAGTAAGATAGGATTTTTTTTAAAAATGACTTATTACAAGTTGAACAAATAAAAAGTTTGGATAACTTCTCATCCTCAAAACTTGATGAAGGGGGTTGTTGAACAGACACGTGAGTCTCCTCAGACGCTAAAGTATTATCCATTTTGTGCTTCAGTTTAGCAAAGTATAAAAAATCACTCTAAAAGTAAGACTTTAAAAATGTTTAAAAACTACTAAGTATGAGAACTTAGACAACTCTACAGCGAGAAAAGATCGCAACTAATTCAAAATTTTTCTTCGTTCATCAGTTTTACTTAAGAATTTACGCCAAATTTTTATAACTATCGCCAATATTAGTAGAAATTTAGCCAAATTTTGTCTTATATGATACTATAATAATTAAATCTTACTGGAAATTCTATTTTTTTGACGAAGAAAAGGGGGTGTATTTAGCCATATGAAGTTCTAATTCGATAATTTCTTCTAAAGTCCAGTCTGATCCTTGTTCATTAAATTCTTCAAAACTCTTTATCATCTTGGCAAAAGCTTTTTCAAGATCATTATCAATACTTATTGATGAAAAGGATGTTAAAGTATTTGATCGAAAAAAGGGAGAAAAAAATTCCTGACCCTCTTCTTGCACAGTACGGGTAAGTTTAACTTTAACAATTGTATGCCATTTCAGTGCTCTTTTCTCATTTAATTGAAAGTTCAGTTCGTTTAAAATATCAGTTTTTAAATTATTAAAAAATGACAATAAATCTATATCATTGTTTGTGTTGTCAAAGGTAGTGGTTGTAAACACATTGAGAGCATTTTGTCTTTTAAAATGTTTAGTTTTCTCCCTAAGTGAATCTTGATCAGAAGAATTTGTTATTGGCACTTGTATTAAAGGAGATCGATGTTTGTCTAAAGTATGATGACGCAAATCTTTTTTATATTTAAATACTTCACTGCATTTTTCACAAAAATGTTGCGGTGAAGACTTTCGATGATTTTTTCTTATGGAATCTGACAATTCATGTTGTGGTGGAGGCTTTTGATGATTTTTTCTCATGTGTTTCAATAACTCATATTTCCATCTGAAGATTTCACTACATAGTTCACAGCACAGGTATGCTTAGTTGTAGTCTTTTTGTGATTTTTTCTAATATGATTCAGTAATTCATACTTGTGATTAAAGCTTTCTCTACTTTATGTTCGCATTCATATTCTGTAGGAATCTTTTCATGAATTATTAAATGTTTCTTCAAATCGTCGGGTCTACTAAATTATTTTTGACATACACTGCAAATAAAAGGTTTCACACCCGAATGAATCATTGCATGCCGAGTTAAATTAGACTTTTTAGAAAAAGTTTTATTACAAATTGAACAAATTGAAAGTTTAGATAACTTCTTGTCATCGATTTGTGACATAGCGGTTTGTTGATTTGAAATAGGTGTCTCCGCAGATAGATCCATCTCTTGACCCAATTTAAACTATCAATATGCTTCACTGAATTCGGGTTAAAAAACAGACGTCTTCACTCCGTAAAAATAAGTTAGTATGTGATGATATTTTTGTTCGCTCCACATTTATACCGTATGTTTCTCGCCAAATCTGAATTAATCACCAAATATATTTTAAACTCTACCAAATACATTCTAAATCTTGTAATATATATTCGAAAATATTACTAAATTGTTTTAAATCAAGCCAAATTTAAGTTAAATGTTTTCGTATTTGCATATTTATCACTAAATTGTACAGGTTTACTCTAAAATAATGTGAAGAATCAGAGAAGTATATAAAAATTATTAAACTATAAAAGTTAATAAAGGTGAGGAAAATATATGTAAGTTGATGAATAAAATATATGTAAGTTGAGGAATAGTAGCCTATAAGGAGTGTGATTTAATGGTATTTTTGTTAAAAATGATAGTTAAATTTATGTCAAGTAAAATAATTTGTGCGAAAACTTTTCAGTTTATAATTATATGATTGTAATCTACAATACTTGGTCAAAATATTTTTTAACCATGGTTAAATACATTTAGAAAGTCTAAGTATACATCTGTGAACATGAATGAATTGAAAAGACATATATATTAATATTTTTTCAACTCTGAATTTTTTCAAAGTTAGCTTTCATTATTTACAAACTTGCTATCTGTAAAGAAAAACTGAGTGAAGGGTAGCATATGATGTGGGGAATTTCACTATGTTAAAGTGGGAGAAAGTAGTGAAAAGTAGCAAAAACTCTTTATTTTGAGACAGATTGTTGAATATTTCTTAGGAAATATAGCTTAAAATAACTAGTGTTGGGAATGAATTACAAAAAAATATTTCGGGAAGTGTCAGGCAGATCGCATTTAAAACGAATAAATGTAAATTTCTAATAATCTCTATGTTTGGAAACTTATATACTTTTAAAGAGTAATAAGTCTTTCTAATAATATTAAAGGAAAGTTTGTATTACTCAGTTAAATGAATTCAATAAACTGATATTTTTTGAGTGTTGGAAAATTTGTAATATAATATAAAACTTGAAATAAAAAGATTTAAAACGGAAATCTAAATAAAATTGTGAAAAAAATCTTCTGTCATTGTGAATGCAAAAGTGGATAATCTCCTTCAAGTGTCTAAGGAGGGGTGAAAAACAGGTTCTCTTGTGAGATATGACCTTGGCATACCAGTGAGGGGAGACTAATGAAAAATTTATGCTAAAGCTAATATTATTCAGACGTTTGTTAATTAATCGAATTTCCAACATGTTGAAGGACTTTCAATCATCTATTTAATTAATTTTTACTCTCATTGTCATTTTTCATAAAACATTCATAAATTTTTACAAGAAAATTAATAATTAATAGGTTTGTAATTACACTGTTTTAATTACTAACGATAAAAAAAGAGTCATTCCACAATTATCGAAATAGATAATAAGTTTGCCAGTCTATTCCATTTATTTTAGGAGGGTCGGAAGGTATCGTAGACTGCTACATTTCAACGTAAGGGTGATTGGTTTTGTTAAAATAATTCAAGGTATAGGCCAGGTTCGAATTTCACTTATACATTTGAGATTTTAATCATCTTTTAACTTAATTTTCACATACATCATCTTTTTTCATAAAACATTTGGTGAATTTTACAAGGAAATCCTTAATTAATATTTTTTTTAATTATTATTCTGTAATAAATACCATTTAAACGGTTGAATTCTTTTCGAATAATTGCATTCTTAGGTTAAAAAAGATTTGTGCAAGTATATAATAGAAAAATCACACATGCATGCGCACACACAATGTAAATATTTTTACTGCAAGGTGCCGGGTTCGAACCCCAGTCAGATCTCTCTATTTCTTTCATAGTATATTCACATCAACATCCCTAAATTCATATATTTTATCGATTCCTTATTTATTTCCCAATTTTTTAATTTTTTAATTAATTTTATAATTAATCTCCTAATTAATTTCTTAATTAATTTCCTAATTAATTTTCTAATGACTCACAAACAATAACCTTCACACTACTCCACAAAAATTCTCTTTTTAAAACCATCATCATCTTTCACGCCATTCATTAAAATTTCCTCATTAACAACCTTAATTAATACCCTCATCACGTTTCACAATTAAGTCAGAGGATGTCTCAATGACGATACCAACCCATCTAGGCCCTCAGGGGGGTGGTGCGGCACCCGCACGACTCCGTTCGCTCCGCCTGCGCACCAACGCACCACCCGCATGACCTAGAACCGGCCTTTCTTACCTACTGGCGAGCTGGCGAGCGGAAATTTCGCGCCCTGGGTTAGAGAAACTAAAAAAAAAAAAAAATAAATAAATAAATAAAAATTCGATTTTAAAACATTGGTGATAGCAAAGCAGAATTCTTAATAAAATAGGTATCTAGTACCAGTGTTCTCCGTAGATTCATTTTACTTCCGGACTGGAACATGCGTACAGTGCAGAGCATATATTAATTATAAATAATTTCATGTTAGTCACTAATATAGAAATGTACAAAATTGAAATTTTAGTAGAGCAGTTAATGAAAATTGTAGGCTATCTGTTTGGACAAGTTACTCTGGGAAAAACACTAACTCTAGTTCTAGAGAGGCATACTATTGCAACAATCGCAGCTATCGTAGATCACAAGTCAAGTCGGATCGTACACTCGGCAGCAAAAGTGTCCGATCACTAGCATTAATCCCTGTCTAAAAAAGGTACACTTAATACTGCTTTGTTAAATAAATCCTTGTCGAATCATGTTGTTAGACTGACTAAGAACATGACTCGACAAGGATTTATTTAACAAAGTGGTATTAAGTGTACTTTTTTTGGACGGGGATTATTGCTAGTGCTCGGATGCTTTTGCTGCCGACTGTACAATCCGACTTGTGATCTACGATAGCTGCGATTGTTACAATAGTATGCCTCTCCTAGTCACTCTAATGTAATTTCTAAATTATCGATATGGATTGTTGAGAAGGGGAGCAAAATATTTTAAGCTTTCAGTGAGTTGGGAGGGGGGAGGGTGTCATACAATATTTTCAATTGAGGAGATGGGTTACAATATAGTCATAGAGTTGTGCAACCTGTTATGCCACTGGAAGGTCCCTCCTCCCCCCCCCCAGAATAAGCTTGCCCTGGGGTTCCAGGTAGTGTAAGTCGGGCCCTGATTATGTTTTAAATATATCGAACCAAAATCACAAGGTTATCTAAAGATTTTCTATTAAAGACATTTCTATTATGTTTTATTTTTTTAAATTTTTTTCTCATGAAACTTTTTCGGTATGAAATAATATGATTTTGTTCTAATTTTGTATGATCTGATTTTATTTTTCTAAATTTACGTATAACCCCTTAACACATTTTTGGTTATAACTCTATGAAGACTAAAGATAAAATATACTGCTGTACATTCCATACTTCCAGACTCTCAGAAATTCAAATATAAATTCAAAATTTGGTGTTACCACTGAAAAAAATAAAAGTTAACTCTCATTGTCATTTTAATATGTAGATGATCCCTAATCCAAAATTTCACGAAAACACTTAATTTCTCGTTGAATGAAATATATTGAATTTTTCTGTGTCAGTTAATAATGAAATAACATCGAGTGTTGCGCTTTTTTTCACCCCCCCCCCCCCAACTGTACATATATGTAAATTTTCCTATTTTACAATATTTATTATAACACCCACTATTTTCTTAATCAGTGCTCAAAAAGTTTACTATATTACTCTGTCTTCTATTCTTCATACGAAGAAATTTTTCAGATAAGTTACATCATACCAATATGAATGTTATCTATCTTTACAAGCACAAAATCCAATCCTTTCAGGACACGCCTCAAGAAAACTTCCTTCCCTTCCAATTTCCATGCCACCTTCTTTCTAAGCGTTGCGTATTGCGTTATCATTGTCAGCCCAATCAAAATGTCCCTATATTAATGTAAAGATCCCTACTGTAGCGCAGAGGATGCCCGTAGGACGTACGCTAAGGATATTCTGAAAATATGAAGGGATACTTCCAAAAACTCCCTACACGTAGGGACAAAAGTCAAACAAAACACAAACACAGATGATTTCATCACATGTTTAGACGTGCCGTTCCATTGGGTGGCATCGTAGGAGTTTTTTTTTTGTCTGCTTTGTGATTTCGGGCGCGCCAATCAAAAAGGTTTATGACACATTCCGATAAAAATATTTCACAGGTGGATAATTAGCAACTTCTTCCTTTTCCTTTGCTTTGCGGTAGCTTGCTTTGCTTTCTTTCTTTTGGTTTCCGACTGGACAACACGAACACGGTTGTTTGTTGCTTCTGATTGAATTAAAGTTGTTTATGTTTTGGACTATACTTTTAATATTAGTAGAGTAAGTGTATTTAAAATATTTATCTTTAATTTAACGTTTATTTTCTATGTTTACTTTTTCCTACAAAGATATTGCAATCGTAAGTGAAATGCCGGCTAGATTTGATAGTCAGCTGGAAGTTATTCGTAAAACAGCAGTGTTTTTATTTTTATTCTAAATGATTTTATCACTTTAAAATAATTTAATAAAGTAATTTTGACTTTTTATGTTTCGTGTCTGTGCTGTAGGATAGAAAAACATTGCTTTCAACTTCATTATCGGTATGTACTATTTACACGTAATTCAAAGTGTTTATGATTTTTACAAGAATAATGCATTTTGATATCGCTAACAATCATTAAGATGCGTAATTTGATACGTATTCTTAAAAGGATATAATATAAACTAAATACTTGAAATTTTGCAAAATCCTTAAAATTTTGTAATGATATATTATATGTATATATATATATATATATTCGGATATTAGTTTTATTTTTGTAGAAATAATTAAATATGCTGCAGAAAAGAAATGTATTTTTTCATCTCTCCATAAAGAAGGTAAAAAAAGCTTATTTATTATTAACAAAATTAATCATTTGTATTAGTATTGTTTCTTGCAGCAATAATTCTTATATGATAGTGTGTATGATAGTATGAATGAATAAATTTTATCGTATTCTTATAACATTTTTACAATTGTTGATCCACTGTAGTAAACTTTAATATTTTATTAGTTACATCCATTAATTGTTTATGTATCATTTTACCTCTGTTTAGAATACAGCAAGAAAATGACAAAGAGCCTGTTGTTCATGCTAAAGACAATTCTTTTATACTCCTTAACTTCTGCATCTAGTCTTCCTAAGTGTTGTCATAATATTGATGACTATGCATATTTGCTGTCTGACTTTTCATGTGATTTCTCATGTGATATAAAACAAAGGGTAATGAAGACAGTTATTTATTCTTTATTTTAACCATTAAATTAAATCTGTTTGTTTTAAAGTTATTAGAAAATATAGGTGCATAATTTCTTGCCTATGTTGTTATGTTATTGATAATTAAAAATATCTTTATGGTTTTTATCTAATAAATCACCCCAAGTTTTAATTTTTAAAACCTATTTTTCTAAAAAATGCCTTTTTTTTTTTTTTGTAAAAAAAAAAAAAAGGCAAACCCTTGACTTTTAGGAGTTATTTACATTTAATGTCAATGTCAAGAGCTATTTATTGAGAATGGACAGTCTCATTATACTGTTTTTGTGTATAATGCTACTTTGCACCCCAGCAAAAAAGTGACACAAATAAAAAAAATGGCAATTTTGAATTAGTTTTTGAAAAATGTATATGAAGTGTCTCAACATGCATAAAAAGCATCATATTTCTATTTCACAAATTATTTATATTTATTCACCTGTGAGGCAGTTGCATTGGTTTATTGTAGGTTAATTAATGCAGGTGGTCTGATCAGAAAAAAACCTTGGTCCGTTAACACCTTAACGCGCTCTGTCCTCACTGCGAGGATGCAAAATTTAAGATCCAGCTGGAGAAATTCATCCTGGAAATTTTTTAGCAAAAGTTTACGTTTAAAACATGGCACATAAGGCCTTTTTTTTAACCTTAAAATTTAAAATTTCTTTTAGTTTAATTTAGTTTATGAATTCCGATGTCAGTATAATTTAAATGATCAGAATTGTCTTGCGCCGCTAAGGGTTAAAGGACCCTTCACAAAAATTCATGTCTTAAAATAAGACCCTTCTCAAAATTTTTTATCCTGAAAAAGAGCCCTTCATAAAATTTTCCTCCTTAAGCACAAAGCTTTAATAAATTTGTTTCATTTTGAAAACTAATCTTCCACAGAACAAACTGGCCCCCTTAATAATGGGACTTGCTTTGCTATATTTACTTAAATAATAACTAAAATACTTTAAGGGGGAAAAAAAACACTTGAATCTAAAATTATAATTTTCTACTTTTATTATACACAAATTTTACACACTATTTTCCTCTGATGAGAGATGCGATTGTTCTGCATGGAGAGAAAAAAAGTCTATTGGATTTCTTCAAAAATAATTTTACTTAAAATACATGACTTTACCTCTAAATAAATATTGTGGTTTAAAACCAGTTAGCTGCATTACAAATGTTAGAACTAAATAGGCTTATGGTAGAATTCTCACTGGCTTTGAAGCACACCAATTTTTGAAAGCTTTTTGAAAATTGAATTCTTTTCTTGGAGGTTCTTCTACATTTATCGTAAGTAATTGACTTATTCTCTGTTGTTAAACGATTTCTCATGTCTGTTTTTATCAAATTCATTTGAGAAAGAGCTCTTTCACAGTCTGCTATATGTGCAGGTAAGCTCGACGCATATTACACTATAGAGCATAATGGAGAATATTCATCATGCATTTCATTTTCATTTAGAAATTGTAAATTACAAAAAGTGTTGTCTATACATCTGACTCTTATAACTTTTTTGAAAATGTTCCATTCAGGCAACATTTGGTTTTCAATTAATGCATTTTTTTTGTACAGGACTGTTTATGAAATTTCTTTATTTAATCTGTTCCAGTCTATATTGCTAATATTTTCACAAATATGTTTTGAAAGTAGCACATTAAATGGAATAGTTTATTTGATATCCTAACCGTCACCTTAATTCATTCATTAAGGCATTTGAGAAATTCATTCAATAGTTTTTCATAGTCTGCTGCTTGTTTAGATGTTTTCTTCATTAATTCCAAATATGTGATTATTTGCCGAAATATGGGTTTATTTTACTGCTGTAAAAAAAAAAAAAAAGGGAAAAGAAAGAAAAATAAAGATTAGTAGCATCTAATTACTGAATAATTAGTATTTTCTGCCGCCAATTCGCCAAATTCATTATTTATTACGTCGGTAACTGACCATATTCGTTCTATTTTTAAAGCTAAAAATGTAAATCAACATTTCTTTTTTGATGTGGAATTTCCGAAATATGCATCATTTTTGTGATCTGTTGCCGAAATCTGGAACATTTCATTGTTTTCGGGGGGAGAAAAAATTAATCATTGCTAATTACTCAAAATTCCTGCTTTTTTCTTTAAATGCCAAAATACGCAATATTTGCTGAAATGAAGGATTTTTATCACTGTCAATTCCAGAAAAATCGTGATTAATTTGCCGATAATCGGCATTTAAAAATTGATTTCTAAAATAAATATGCAATTACTTTTGTCGCAAGTCAAAAAAAAAAAAAAAATTGGCTGCTACTTATGTTTGATTGCCGAAATATGCAATATTTTTTTAAATAAGGAATTTTATCAACAACGATTCACGAAAAACATAGCTGTTTTGCCGCTAATCGGTGAAATTCGCACTATCTTCAAAGCTGATTCCTATATTCTCCCTCCCCCCCCCCCCCCCCCAAAAAAAGGGGGGCACACAAGATTACTCGTTCGTTTAAGCAGATGGTATCTGTTTGTTCTCGCATGCCCCGGTAAAACTTAACCTATTGAAAATTGAAATTAAATCAAAATATACTAAATAAATAATACGATTTCTGATATTTTTCAGTAGTTTCGTAATTTTTTGCCAGCGATTATTTTAATAAAATTAGAGATTTTTATGTAAAGAAATTTTGGGAAATCATCTTGTTTTTGCTTTTCAGCATATTTCTCTCTGGTATATTTTCTTAAAATACGATGTCCTTTTGCAAAATGCGAAAAAAGAGAACAGCAGTTTAAACCCTGACCTATGGGAGTTGTTAGTCATCAAGGGCAAATGGAGCTCTACCCCACTTACATTTTTTCTTGATTAAAAAATATTCTTTTTTTATTTATTGCAACTTTTCATATATGTGTATACATACACGCATATAAAAAATAACAATGTCCATCCATTTTTTTCTTAATCTTTTTCATTTCAGGTACTATAAATCACTTAATAACTGGCTGCTACTCCTATATTTGTAGAGAATAGGCACTTCTTAATCTGCCCAGTTTGTCTTATTCATACTATTTAAAACTTTAGAGTTTAAAAAAAATTCTATTGATAATTGCAAATGTATTTCCAGATAAGCATATATGATAAGAACTTGTAATTAAGAATTTGAAAACACTCACCAAAGTATTTTTAATTTAAATGGGGGGGGGGGGAGAGAAAAGAAAATATAATATTTTTCTTCAGAGTCGTATACTAAGACTTTTATTGATTGAAAACTTACTGCCTATAATTTAATGGAAGAATTTGTGATTAAAAATAAAAGTTCCTAATTATATTTAAAAAAAAAACTTTTTTTTTTTTGTGTGTGTGTGGGGGGGGGGCAGGTTGGCTTATTGTTAAAGATTTCGCATGTGGTCAGTATGAAATGACTTTTAATACAGTCAGTATATGTTATCTTCTATTTATTATTATTATTATTTTTTTTTTTTCGAAACTGCTTTACTATAAGGCACCCATTGCTATTGCCCATGTACAGCTCACTGGATGAGTCGATACTGCAAATCGCATCATTCGTTGATACTCTGAATCATTACAAAACATCAAAAATACATTTTAATAAAAGAAATTATTGTTTCACTCTGGTTGCTTGTTTTGGAATTCACTGAAATAAATTTAGCATATTTAAGACTAATAAAATAAAATAAATATTTAAAACAGTAATTAATAGAAATTTGAGCTACTTCACCAAAAAAAAAAATCGGAGGGCTCAAGCTTTAGCACATAAAATTCAGTGTTATGAATTATGTATAACTTGAAGATTTTCCAAAATTTTCAAAATAACAGCCTTACATTAATCTGAAAATGTACAAAAATCTGTATAGAAGCAATCACAAATAAATAAATAAATAAAATCACTGGATGCATCTTATTCATTGTGCTCGAATCTGAAAATCTGTGCTACAGCGATCAGTATTCTAATATTAAAACAAAAAAAAAAAAACCTCAGTGGATACCCCAAATTAGAGGTGCATGAATCAGAAAATGCATAAAAATCTGTACCGCAGCAGTCAGTATTCAGATATTAAAAAACCAAAAAAAAAAAAAAAATCACTGAATACCCCTAATGTATGAGAAAATGCATGAAAATCTGTACTGCATCAATTATTACCATGCACTAATTTTTCTCTAAATAATTCCATTTATTAAAATAATAACAATAATAATAAAATACACTCAAAAAATAAATTTTTAAATCTCAAAAACACATTTAAAAAAAAAAAAAATCATTCAGCTGGGCCGCATTACGATAAACAAAGTTCCGAGACAGTTAATCAAAGTTTCAATACATTAAAAAGTGTCGATACACTGAATCGCATTACAGCGTCACAAATCGCCAATGGGTGCCCTATAGCAAAGCTTAGCCTTTTTTTCTTTTTTAATATAAATTTTAGAAAAAGAATTGGGAAACTTTTTTGAACACCTATATTTTTCAAGTTAGTCCTAGCAGCTCTTTAATGAATTAACTAATTTTTGAAGCATGCAGTTTGATAGAGTTTAATTTGTATATTAACCTGTTAATGCCTAGATTTATTTTGCTAAATATATTTTAATGAATATTTCGAATCTAAATTAATGTGGACTACTAAGAATAAAATGTACTAAATTCAAACAACTCTTCTGTTAGTTTTAAAATTAAAGTCTATCCTCATTTGAAGACATTTGGTGTTACACTGAAAAAACTTCTAGATAGGAAAACTTTGAGATAACAGATTAGTTTCCTATTATATGTTGACAAAGTCCTCAAAAGTAAAGTATTACCATATACAGTGTAACAGCTTTAATCCGGAATCGTCGGGACCTCGCTGATTCCGAATTACGAAAATTTCTGAATTATAGATATTTTTTTCAGAACTTGGATCTTGGATGCATTTAAAATTTTAAATTACTAAAATAGAGTAGTGATAGAGTTAGATGCAATAGAGTTAATCGCATAGATTATTGTGTAATAAATTATTGATTCTTTTTTTAGTCAAATAATATTAACAATCTTATTTATTTGAAATATTAAAAGTTAAAAAAGATAACAAAAAATAGCTTCCTTTTGTGTGGTGGCGCAATCTTGCTTTGTAGAAATAACTTTTCTAATGAATAAATTATATAATTTTGTGATTTTAAATTATAACTATATATATAATAAAATAATTAATAATATAAATCCCGAGAATCAAAGCTATATTATTAAAAAAAATTTAATTATTTAAACAGTTTATGACAGGTAAATTAATTTTAGTTTTATCATACAAATTAATGGCAGTGTAAAAGACTTAGTAATGTTAAAAAAAAAAAAAAATTATAAAGGAATAATGCATTATATGTATATGTATATATATATATATATATATATATATATATATATATATATACACCAAATATATATATCTGTATATATATATAAAAATTACGTGTCACGATGTTTGTCCGCGATAAACTCCTAAACTAATGATCCGATTTTAACAAAATTTAGCACACTGTGTGCAGTTTGGTCCAGCTTGAGAGATAGGATAGTTTTTTTCTCAATTTATTGTCACAATATATTTTTATTGCAATTATTTGTTAATTATAGACCTTTGTTACAGTTACTCCAAAATATCTGTGAGTTCCATAAGTTTAATTGTTGCCAAAAAAAAAATGAGTGCATTTTTTTTCGACATAAAAATAAATACATTTAAAATCAAACGTGAACGTTAAAAAATTATAAAAGTTAAATTAAATTTATTCCGCTGCAACATGTTAATATTTTACATCAGATACATTATGTATATGCTACAATTTATTTCACGCGACACGTGTGTTAAAAATTTACTTACGATATAACCTTGCTTTTTCAATTTTTGTTGCATTATTGTAATTTGTATCACTTCATTTTCTTTATGAAATTCGTGATCCATGCATATAATGTTCTTAACCATTTCAATATTTTAAAACTTAGTCTGTTTTATTTAACATTAAATTTTGAAACTTAATTTAAAACTTATTTAAAAGTCTGGAAGATTTTAAGTATGTTTGTTTTGTAACGCTAATCTATATGATTGATTTTCGAATCTTTAAATAATTATTTCTCTTATTTTTCTTTTATTTTTCTTTAATCACTTATCAATTTACCGTTCCTTATTAAATTTGTGATTTATACATGTATTTTAGATTTTACATGAAATTTTGACTCATATTTATTGCTAAAAAAACAATCTTAAAATCTTGCAATTTTCTTATTTTAATCCTCCATGCTTTCCGTCTTGATTAACTTGAAAAATTTTATAATCTTCGGACAGTATTTACTTTAAATGCCCAATACTTCATGAGATATCCTATTTTAAAGTTTTAAAATATTTATCAAAGGAACAACTATAGTATTTCCTTACAACTGGATTTGGCGATTATGGCTAAATCATAAATCTAAAAATCATAACTGATAAAATCATAAGCTAAATCATAAATATAAAATAAAAGCATGCAGGTTGCCATATTTTATTGCAAAGAATCCAGAACGGCATCGTTATCGTCCAAAACAGCGCCAAAAAAAATCGCCAAATCCAGTTGTGGGGAAATACTATATACCTTATCAAATTATCAACGTATAACTTAGCCACAGTAACGCGTGGCCGAGTCTGCTAGTATATATACGTATATATATATATATATATATCAAAATTTGTATAAAAAATTAGAGAATACAGAAAATTATTAAAATTAAATTGATTAAAAAAATATTGAAATAATTTTCAAATGAAAATAAAAATTACTTTAGCATGTCTAAAAAAGGCAACAGTTTCATTTCTGGTTAGTGAAAACAATCAGATTTTCTAAAACGGAAATTTTGTTTAGTGGCGCCAACTGTAGTCAAACAAAAAAGGAGGATTTTGGTTTTTAAAGTCCGGATTATGGATATTTCCAAATTATAGAAGTCCGAATTAAAGGCGTTATACTGTATATTATTATTCAACTTCATTTAAATTGGCATTCTTTGCAAAAAGCAAATATATGTGCGATGAATAAAAAAACATAAAATAACTATACCAATTATGAAATAATAATTGATATCATGTACCATGTACATAAAACCCTGTGGAATCATCTATAGGGATGACATAAACTGTAACTAAAAAGTAGAAATCATTCCAAGAAACCTCAAAAGATATATGCGCTATTTCATTAGCTGTCCTCAAATGAGGACACTGGGCATTAATAATTTAATACATAAATAATATATATATTTTTTTTGCAATAAGTAATTTTCAGCAATTTTTTATATCCTAATTTATGTTTTTTTTTTTCCCCTGTTCTGTTTTTTTTAGCCTTTTAAAAGTAGCTGTATTTCTTGTTTGAGTAACTTGTCCGAAATTCCGAATGGTATGTTTGTTAAATTTTAGTATATTTTATTTATCTTTAAATCTTTTAAATAGTATTTGTATATATTTATATTGTGATTTTTAAGTAGAAATAGGGAAAATTATCAGATTTTACCTGCATAATTTTGGTTATAAGATTGATTTTTGCTCAGTAGTTTACTGTTTTTGGGAAAAAGTCATGCTGTAATGTCATTAGCATCTAAGTATTTATGTACAATTATTATTTAAAACAAAACTAACTTTTACTTTGGAGATATCCATAGAAATTATTATCCAGCAAATTAAGTAAATTTAGGATGGTATTTATTGATGCATTGGTTCTAAAATGCAAGGTTCTAAAGTGTTTTCTTAAATAAAAATGTTTTTTTTTTTTTTAAGTGAGCATTAAGGGGTTAATACATTGTCTTGTCTCTTAGAATTGAAAATACAGCATATGTCTTAGATTCTTTGATAGTTTCAAGTGTGTGTGTGTGTTGTGTGTGTGTGTCGGAGGGAGTGCTGACCTGTATGGTCCTTCAGGGGTGCATAATATGTCTGAACGCTCGAACAAGATTCGGGGGAAATTTCAACTGTCTGACGGAAAATTTGAATATTTCCTTATGGTTAATCAAAAATGTAAGTCTAAAGTAATAATTTGCTACTTTGCAATGCTTATAATATAAACTAAGAGCTGTATTTTTTTTTTTTAATTAAATTGCATACTTATTCTCTTAAACACGAATTACATAGAATAAATGACTGTGTAACAAAATAAGATTTTTTCATTATTATTGGGAGAAATGTAGATATGTTTGGGGGAAATTTCCGAGATCTGAATATTTTCTGCACCCCTGTGATCCTCTATACTCTGTCTTTTGGTATGACGTTATACATTACATTAAAATGAACTGGTTTTTCTATTAATTTTTACTTCCATTACCCTACTACCGTAAATAATGGAATTATTGTATTCAGTCTAAAAATTCAATATCAAGTTTTCATCTGATTTACACGTTTTAAAGCATCCTGAATCTAAAAAAGTAGTTTTTTGCAATTGGTCAGTGTGTGTGTGTGTGTGTGTATATGTATGTGGGGAATCTCCTGGCTATCATATCTCTAAAACTAATAAAAATAGAGCTACGAAACTTCAGAATTGAGACAGGTCTGGTGTACAGATGAATTTTCCAAATTTTTGTGAAAATTGAAAAACCAGAAGTGGGGCATCGGAAACTGGAAGTGGGATCTTAAGTCCGTATCTCAAAAACGGCTCTTGCGATTTTCTTCAAAGTTGCTATATAAACACTTTATTAGATATCCTTTCGAATGATATAGTTGGTTAGTTCAGGAAAATTGATAGGCGTCCTGTGTAAATAGCTCAATTTCAGGTCTTGTAAGTGCGTTCCTTTAGAAACGGCTGTACGGATTTTTTTTAAACTCACTATATTAACTCCCTTTTAAATATCCTTTTGTATGTAATTATTGTTATCTGGTCAGTAATTGAGTATGCCAAGTTTTGGTAAAAGGTGGTTTCTCAAAATCGGCTCTAACAATTTTCTTGAAGATTGTTACATAAATCCATTTTAGATATCCTTTCTCATGTATTACATGGTCATTAAAGGAAAATTGACAGTCGTCCTGCTTAGGTAGATGAGTTTTAGATCTCGGAAATTGGTGTTTTAAAAAGTTACTCGACCATTTTTTCCCTATTTTTTAACTCGCTATGTAAGCTTCGTTTTTTACATGTGTATGTCTTTACATGTGTATTAAGTTTCTCATACCGGAAAAATTTTCTACTTCGTTAGGTATATTTTATGGCTTTGGATCATATTTCCAAAAAATGCATATAATATGTGTAATAGTGGGTAAGTCATGTAGTTGTTTCACACCAGATTTTTTCGATAAAGATATGTAACTTCCAGCTAAGGGGCAAAATTAACAGCCGTCACTCGCCACATGGCAACTAAATAAAAAAAGATGGCGATTAAAAAACTATGTATCAATTGCCACTACAGTTGCCATTTTCTGTGATTTATAAAAATTTTAAAAAGTTAGTGAAGACGATTACATTCAAACACCTCACAATGTTTCTCCATCCAGAATATAAATGTCAATGGTCATTTAAAACTTGCTTTGTTAGACTCTAAAATCTAAAAAGCGATAGATTTCTTACTCATGTAATTTTTTGTGTCCTCTCCCCCCCTTGCTAATGATCGGCGGTCAAATACATTGCAGAAGTTTTCCAATTTTTCTACATCTGCAATTTTAATTTTATTTTCAAACTTACTTTATTAGATTCTAAAATCTTTAAAGAAGTAGAATTGTGCAACATCTTTCACTTTTGTGCCCCCCCCCCCCTTACCACTAACAATCGACATTTTTCCTTCTCATTTTCAAGTAGAAATTTTTCTTTTTCTAATGCTGCAATGCTGACAACAATGAAGGTTATCTTAAGTTTCTCTCTGTATCTATGCTTTTTAAAAGAAAATACCTTAACTCTATTGAAATAAAATCATTTAAAGAGATGTCTTCATAAAATGAAAAAATATATAATATAAATAAAATTACTAATTTTCTTTACACATGTAAGGTTATTGATGGCATTGAAGTGTGAAATAATAGATTATTTTATTTAAATAATAATGATAGAAAGGTGCTATATACTTAATAAACTAAAAGATAAAAACTATTACTATTATTTCAGTCCTAAAGAGATTTTAATTAGCAAGGCCTATTTTTAAAACATAGGTAATGTATTGCAGGGGTGTTTGTGTTCAGGGGTTACCCCTGATTTCAGGGTTTTTAATCTAATCCATATGTATTTTCATATTTCTTAAAAAGTTATATTTTGTTTTCATTGATTATTTTTCATTCAAGTGATACATGAATCAATTGTAAAAAGATTTAGGGCTTCTAGTCTAAATAATTTGAATGTAATTTGATATTCTGAGGGGTTTTTTTATTTGAGGCTCTAATTTTCAGAGTTTTTAGCTTTCAGCCACAATCACCCCTGGTTGTAGCAAATTTACAATTTCATTGTCGATTTATTTATTTTATTATTTGTATTTAAATTTGTCATGTTTTTTTTTTTTTTTTTCTTTTTCCTATGGTCTGCAAAATAATGAGAATGTTTTCTGCTCTCTAAAAGCAATAGCACTCTCCCTCTTATCCTAAAAAAAAAGTGGCTACTATCTTTAAAATGTGACTGCTAATGGAATTAAGAGCACTTCCACTAATGAATTTTCTCAGTTTTGCCCTTTACTTCCAGGGGCCCAATCCTGGGGGAAGGGGGGGGGACCTTAACAAAATTCAAATGTATAAAATAGGCTCTTTTACCAAATTTCATTTCATAAAATAGACTCTTTCACAAAATTTTATTTTATAAAGATGATTCCTTTATATGCTTCTGTACTCAAAAGCTGGTTATATGTAAAGTGCCAGGTACGATCCCAGGTCGCACTTGTCAACCTAACAATTCAGAGGATTCCCCCTCCCCCCCAACACACACACACACACACATAAAGGACATTACATTTATCAGCTTATGACACAAGTCAGCTGGCTTTAATCTGCACAACCACACCAAGATTCTTTTATAATATTTTTCCATGGTCTGTTTTATCACAAATGAAAAGAAAATATATAAATGTTTATATTTTTTAATTTTGCTATTTTATTTACTTTTATTTTTGCTTTTACTTTGCTTCTTTCCCCTTAGTTTCACATTTTTCACTAATCCGGCGGGACTCTTCATTAAGCATCACAAAGTCCTCCCCGCAGCCGGGTGCGAGGTGAAGGCTTCTTGTCACTTCAGATTAAAAAAGTTTTCACACATTTCATTATACAGGGACATTTTTGTCACTTGGGGGGGTTCTTGTTGTTCGGCCCTCCCCTTTTGTTTTGTAATTGTAAAAAATGAAAAAAAAATATATTTCCTTTTATTTCTTTAAATTATTTAATAATTTATTAAAGTTATATATTATATTAATATTTGGTTTTGTTTTGTTTTTGTGCTGATGGGAGTTCCATCTTTTGGTTATTGGTCTTTGTTGTTTGGTCTCTTTTGTCTGCTTGGTTCAATCGACAGTTTTCGTTTTAGTTTTTTTTAGCACTCGCACATCTTTGTTTTTAGTGTCCGAACCTCCTTCTTTTTTTTTTATTATATTTAATGCAAGGTTTGCATTGGGTCGTTGTCTTATTCTTTTGTTGTTTCAGTTTTGGGTAGTACCTCCCCTGGGGGAGGTGGAGCCTAAACTATATCACTTATCTCACATGATTGCCTTACTTGTTTCAGTGAAACACTGTTAACTTGACATTAAACTTTATACAGAGTGAGTAACTCCTAAAATCGAAGATTTTTATGTGATAATTTTTTCATAAAAATGAATTTCACAAAAATGAGCCCAAAAATTAAAACTTAGATCAACCTCTGACTTAAAAAGCAGTGTAATGAATTCTGACTCTGATGAGCTAAAATAGTGAAAGGAGTTCACAAAAACTGAAAGCAAAAGAAATTGTGCTGTAAACATTTGATATTTTAGAGTGAATTCTAGAAATATTGCTCTTTGTAATTAAAATGGGCTGGATATAGGGGATACTTTTTCTAGTATTTTATTCTGAGAATTAATAATCATATTGTGTAATTATATTGTACTATTTTAAAGGTTTTGTAAATGTAACCAAGCCAGCTATTGCTTGCCAAGATATATTCAATAAGCTGAAAGATGGTGAAAGGAAAATTTGGGGTAAAGTACTTCTAAGGTGGTCCATTCCTAATCTTTTAAAACCATCTGTATTCTCAGTAGAAGTGAGAACTGAAGAAATATTAGAATGGTATTTTGTTGGAATGGTATGTTTTTTATTTTTTCAAAATTTTGCTAAATCTTTTAATTATAATGTTTAAAAAGTTAACTTTTTCATTCCTTTTATAGACAAATTCAACTGCAGTTTTTGTTGATAACCTAGATTTTTATAGAAGACTTCAGTTTCGTGTTACATCATTTGTGTTTTCCAGTTTCAGTTTATTACCCTTTACTTCAGATTGGATATATCTGTCAGGTAAATTTGTAAAATATGTGTGAATAAGGTGTGTGATTAAACTTTGTAAGCCAACTTTTCCGATTGATACTGGCTTGAAAAATAAATACTTATTAAGGCTGTACATCAGATTCTTTCCTTTTTTTTTTCTTCCCATGTTATTCAAAGGGATTTTCGTTGCTTCATTTTATAAGAATATCTCATTTGAAAATTAAATTTTTCGAATTCTGTTTTTTGAACATTACTTTTTGAATATGTTGCCTTTTAGCTTAGTGAAATTTTTTTTTGAAAAAATAAATTAAACTATTTCATTTAGAGATACAAACTTAGTCCTAAATTTATTTTATGAAATAAAATATTTAATTTTTTTTTTTTTTTTTTTCAAAAAAATTGCTTACTAAACTAAAAAGCGACATAATCAAAGAGTAATATTCAGAAAACTTCATTTTTGAATGAGATATTCTTAATAAAACGAAGCAACGAAAATCCCATAGAATAACATGGGGTGGATAAAAAGGGGAATCCGACTGATGTGCAGCCTTAAGAGTCCCCAGTAGTCAGATACCTTCCTTTCTCCTTCCCCATATAATCCAATGGGATTTTTGTTGCTTTGTATTTTTCGGATATCTGTTTCAAAAATACAGTTTTTTGAATTCTGTTTTTTTAATTCCACTCTTTAAACATGCCACTTTTTTTCTTACTAAGCAATTTTTTTTTTTTTTATAAAATAAATTTAAATATTTTATTTCATTAAGTTAACTTAAGAATATAATTTACAATCTCAAAAAGAAATATTTAAATTTTATTTTTAAAAAAATTGCTTAGTAAGAAAAAAAGGGGCATGTTCCAAGAATGGAATTCAAAAAACCGAATTCGAAAAACTTTATTTTTGAGCGAGATATTCGAAAAATACAAAGCCACAAAAATCCCATTGGATTACATGGGGAAGGAGAAAGGAAGGTATATGACTACTGGGGACTCTTAAGTATAAGTGATGGTTGACATGATTTTTGATATAATACATTGTGAAATCATTGGTTTTCAATGAACTAACAAAAATTTTAAAATGTGGCTATAATAATTTACATTTTATTATTAAAGTTTTAATTATTGAATGCAGATTGTTTGGGAAATATCTTGAAGACAGCTAAAATAGAAATGGTGGATTATTAAATTATTACAAAATAATTTAATTTAGAAGTTTAATCATCAACCCTGAAAGTTCATTTCAGAAAATTTTGGAGTGGAAGGCTGATTTTTTATACCAACTATGTGAAAAATAGGTGACTTTGCAAACGAATGTTATTTGAGAAGTGCCTAGCTGGTAATCAGCCAGGGTAGCTCAATGGTTTGAACATCCACACGTAAAGCGGAAGGCCCGAGTTCGATTCCCGGCTCTGGTATTTTTCACTTAGTTGGTATAAAAAATCAGCCTTCCACTCCAAAATTTTCTGATATTACAAAATAGTTATACATTTTCACATTAGAATTTTAACATACTTTAGTATAAATCAAATGTTTTATAGTAATGCTTGATAAAGTATAATGAAGTACATTTTTGCCAAAAATTTAATGTTTTAACATACTTTTCATAGAAAAAAAAAGCATTTTAACTTTATTCAAATTCATCTAGTTTATGTAGTCTGAAATGGGCATAAATATGGTAATTGTTTCTTTTAAAGGTTGTGATTTAGAACTGTAAAATTGTTAATTTTCATATGTACACAGGGGTCGATCCAGGCAAAATTTGGGTCCCTTTTACGGCCCCTTCACAAAATTCTGCATGGTAAAAAGGGACCCTTCACAAAATTCAAATTTATAAAATGAGTCCCTTCACAAGATTTTGTTTTAAAAAAATGATCCTTTTATTAAATGTTATCAGGTTTTCAGTATTATTTTTAATTAATGCCTTAATTTAGCTCAACAAAACTTCCTTAACTCTATATTAAACATTACATTAAGTGATTATAAAAACGGTAGATTTTACACAATATTTTACTTTTCACAAAAATATTTTATATTTCACAAAAATAAATAAAAATTTCACAAAAATATTCTGTTTTTCACAAAAAAGGGACCCAAAAATTAAAACCTGGATCGACCCCTGGTACAGTTATCAAAAACATCCTGGCTTTTACAGTAATAATTTTAAATATCAGACCTGCTTAGACTCTGCTATAGTAATAATACATTTAAGTATATGACACTTGCTCACTTGGACTATTTCTTTAAGGGACCTCCCAAAAAAGTTGTACTGAGTATATTACATTTAGCTTATACATGAATCTGGTACTGGGCATTTAAAACAACTTAAATATATTATTTGCATATATATATATATATGCTCTGCAAAGTTTAAAAACAAGAATATTAATAAACTGATCACAGCCACTGCTAAAATGGGTTTTCCTAAAAACTTTGTATTTTCTATTTTATATCCTTATCCATGTTCTCTGTCAGTACAAAAAAAAAAAAAAAAGCTGTGTACACTTTTGTGTATATCAACAAAAAAATTATAAAATAATAAAAGACAATAAAAAAGGTGGCGGTTGGGTGGGCAGATGTTTGATTACGGAGGTGGGGTGGTGTTGTAAGGCTGGATGGTTGGGTGAGTTTGTGAAAAAAAAAAAGTAGAAGGCTTGTTGCATTTGCTTTGTATTACTATGCAAACTTTCTTTTTCCAATAAAATTTCAGATTCTTCCTTTTTAAGTTGTCATCTATATTTAATGTTCTAATTATACTGTTAAACACAATGTGATCAATCGGTGAATTTCATTGTTGTTTCGTGGTATCATTGTTGTTCATCTGCTTTGAAATTTTGCTTTTTTAAATCCATATGGTTCCTGTTCTGGTCGTGGCAGGCTGGGGGAGTGTTGCCGGCGTAAAACTAGTTTAACCCCACAGGCAAGTCACAAGTCTTGCCGCCTGCCTCCTTCTTCCTATCTTGGGATGTTTTTTCATTAATTTTGATAAGTTTATGGTTTTAAGTTAAGATTTGTTGTTTTACTTTATTGATTCGTTTGTTTTGCAGGCTATTAATTAATAGATCTGGTTTCTTTACATTAGTGTATTTCATCCACTGATAATTTTTTTTTTTTTTTTAATCTTATTGGTCATTGGTGTTTCAGTGATCTTGTATCTGTTGCTTGGCTTCTACTATGCTTAATAGATCATTTTTATTATATAATATATATATATATATATATATATGTGTGTGTGTGTGTGTAATGTATATTTTCTAATTTTTTACCGTGTTTTTATTAACTTCGATTCTTGTTTATTTGTTTGTTCAGTACAAATCTTGCAATCTATTTTTAACTAACTTCTCTACTAGCTAGACATTTGAAACTTTCACAGTAGGTCAGAACCTGGTGACAACACAATACTTCAAAGTCAGATTTTTGAATTTTCAAATAGTTTTCTTTTAATTAATTAAAATATGAAAATAATAAGCTCTTAGTAGCAATAAAAATAGCCATTTAAATATGAGCTATAATTTAATTGTTGCCAAAAAAATTTATGAGTTCATTTTCTTTCGACATAAAAATACATACATTTAATTAAACATGAATGTTAAAAAATTATAAAAAGTTAAGTGATGCATCTCACAAAAATTGACGTCATTATCACTTTAAAAAGTTTATACACATTGATAAGTGCTGATATAGTTCACAAGGCTAATATACGTTGTTCTAAAAGTAATATTTTATTTTTAAAACAAACTTTTTTTTTGCACTATTATTATTTATTTCACTGAACTGAGTCCGCGTGCTTAAATATTGCTTAAATATTTTTTATCCTCACATATTTTATTAATGATTCATCAGAAAATTTAAAAACATGGTATATAAAAAGTTTTTTTTTTTTATATCTAATAATTATTTCTTTCTTCTTTTCTTTGAAGGAAGTACTTTTACCAAGGAAATAAAGTCTTTGAGTTTATCTGTAGTGAATTTCAGACTTAATGGGAATTCTCCTGAAGCAGTTATTGAGTGGTCCTTACCCAAAGGTAGGTTTATTGAAATTTGGGAATGTTTTGTTGTGTGATATCAATGTTCAAAGCATGTGTATTTTATATTTAGACATTATAATATTTAATTTCTCCATTTGTGCTTCAGCTGATATGTCACCTTGAGATTAAAATTTCAACTATGCATGTGAGGATAAACCTTATTTTACAACCTTTATATTTAAAAAATAAACTGAAAATTCATTTTTATGTAATTTTGAAATAAAAGTTTGATGAACCCCTGTATATATAAATTTTATCGCTACAATGAAAAGAAACCAGCAAATGCATTAAGATTTTAAAATACAACCATAAAGATAACATTGAAAAATTCATAACTAAAGGATGTTAAATATATATGTATGTGTTTCCATATTTTAAAGACTGCTAATCATGCTAAGTATTTTTTTTATATTGTTCCATCTTTTTTTTTTTTTTTAATGAATTGTTGAAAACCAGATTTGTATTAAATTTTAGGAAACCATTTTGACTATTAGAAGTTGACAGATAGAATACTTTTTTATCATGCATTCTTGTATTGTGTAGAAATTGATCCTTACGCATGTGAAAGTTTTTCAGTTGACATTTTATTCTGAATTTTTATCTTCTGGCGATTTGTTATATGTTAAAAAAAAAAAAAAAAAAAAAAAAAAATGCACTTAATTTAATTTTTAGGTCAATATTTATATTTTCATTTGCAAAATTATTAATATTAATGGCCAATACATCATTGTGTTTTAGAAACCAAAATGGTTGTTTTTAAAAACAAAACTAAAATTTTTGTTTTTAAACATTTTCATTATGTCCATAAACATTTCCAAATGTCCTGTCATTAAAGTGTTTGTTTATTTATGTGGGCTGGGTAATTATTCTTGTAGCATTGTAGCTAGACTTAAAAAAAAAATAAAAAAAGAAGTTGGAAATATATTTTTTCTAGCTTAAATGACTGAATATTTATCATCAAACTTCAAATACTTAATACCGTATTTTTCTGCCTATTGTCCGCAGCGGTGTATAATACGCAGACACATTTTCTGGCTCATTTTAAAAAAAGTTGTCATATAGTACGCACCAGCGTATCATGCGTATCACTTACAACTTAGTTGGCTATATAAACAATATTACTCTGCATGATTCCCAACAAAAACATAAATACATAATACACTACATTCATTCATTAATATATGTTAAAAGATGATTTATTTTGAATTCATAAAATTAATATTTTACTAGAAATATTTTCTTATTTCTAAACTACACCACAGAACTTTATGAATTGAAATTCTATGTACGATCAATAGATGGCGCCAGTAAACAATTTTCGATTTCATAAAATTCTTAATACGATAATTAATTCACAAGCAAAGCATATTTTCCAGCCTAAATTAATAATTTTAGTGCATATGCAAACATATAGGAATATTTTTTGAAATAAATATCACAAAAATCTTACAATAATATAAAAAATATGTTTGATTAAATTTTATTATTTCTAATAATAGAGCAATTATGTTTCTCTGGTTATTTAAACCTATATGCATTGTTTCCTCATTTTTAATTTAGAAATGAAAATAAAAAATAATAATAATAATACTGCAGTTATGTTTATCTCATTATTTAGCTTTTATAAATACATTTTTTCATTTTAAATTGGTGATAATTCAGAAAATATACCTTTTTAAAATTTATAAATAAATATTTAAAATTAAATAATAATAATAAAATTTAATAATTTAAAAATATCTAAAAATTCACTTACCTGAAAATTCCTCCGGGGATCGAAATAAACATAAAAAAAACAATGAAACATACACCTACTTAACGTCATTAAATGAATTTTATTCAAAGCCTTCAAACTCCGATTCATCTGACTCTGAATTAAACAAATTTAAAATACTTTCATCTAACAAATTAGCATCTTCGTTTTCACTAGATGTAGAGTCACTGTTAGAAATATATCCCTCAATAAGTTTTGCCTTTTGAAATGATTTTTTAACAATTTCTTCCGAGATGTCATCCCATGATTTCTTTATCCATTCACATACTTCTGCGTACGTAGCTCGGCGCATTTTGCCACTTTTGGTTGTAGTATGATTTCCGTCGGTCATCCAGTCTTCCCAAAAATGCCTGATCTTACTCTTGAACGATCTATTAATTCAGATATCAAGTGGCTGAAGCTTTTTTGTAAGACCTCCGGGAATTATAGCTAATTTAGCAGATGCTGATTTAAGCTCATTCATTACGCTATCTTTAAGATGAGCTTTCATAGAATCCATTATGAGCATGGCTTTTGGCTTGAAAATAATCCCTTTTCTTTTTCTCCACACACAATTCAGCCATTTCATCCTCATTCATCCACCCTTTTTCATTTGCTCTTACTTCAATCCCTTTGAGAAAATTTTCTTTGGGAATAGTCCAAAACCATGTGTGGAAACTTTGTTCCATCGGCCACACAACTCAAAATGACAGTAAAGGCAGTTTTTTCGTGACCGGTTGTAACAGTTGGAATAGATTTTTCACCTCTGGAATTTACTGTTCGATTCGGAGGTGAATCAAAATATAACGGTACTTCATCCATATTGATAATCTGCCCTGGAGAAAAATTATTATCATCTATTAGTTTTTTACAATGCTTATAAAAATCCTCAGCTTTCGTTTTCCAATCGGACGGTAATTTTTGACCTACTGTTGTGCGATTTCTAATAGCAAGACCTTTTCTTTTCATAAATCGAAAACACCATGTAGGTCCGCCTTGAAAATTATCAATATTTTTCTCTTGGGCCAAGAGACGAGCTTTCAGTCTGATTTTTGTAGTTGAGACGGCAGATCCATTCTCCCTCTCGAGTACAATCCATCGATGAAGTTCTTCTTCTAATTCCGGCCACAATGGATGTCCGTGTGATTTGTTCTTCTTTTTTTATTTGATCTTTCGATATCAAGTTTATTTTTTCTCCATAATCGGACATTTAATTCATTGACATTAAATAAACATTCGTCCTGCTGTTAGATTATTGCTATTTTCAGCTTCGCTGATTACTTTCAATTTAAATTCATTAGTATAACTCGTTCGCTTAGACATCGCCGCAACTGTTTACTGATTGCTTCGTTTCGCTAATAAAACTGAAATAAAATAAAACGGTAATATACGTGGTCATCACATTCGCTATTCTTTTGTCTTTTCCATGGATTACTCTCATTTTCTTACACAATATACAATTGGTTAAGATGTTATATCATTTTCACCAGCAGCCAATAAAAACGATCGTAAGAAAAACGAATGAGGTTGCGCTTCTGGCGCCATCTGTTGTCCTATATTGGAAATATTAGTTTTTCTTCTGAATATTTTGTATAAACTTAAAATAAAAAGTACTCAGATAATACGCGGCGTCCTTTAATGCGCAGCAAAAATTTATATTTTTTAGCACTTTATGCGCGTATAATAGGCAGAAAAATACGGTATATATATTTTTTTGGAGGGGGGGGATGTAATGGGAATACACTTGTAACAGGAGAATACAGCTGTTAATTTGTTGTTTAATATTAGAAAGTTTGTTTTTTCAGTAATTGTTTTTTTACTTCTGTTTTCATTTTTATTTTGTTGTAAGATAATAAATATTCAAAATTTCCCCCCAAACATCGTTCGCATGTTCGGACATACTCTGCACCCTTGAAAGATAGAACTACAAAACTTCAGACTTAAGACAGGTCTGGTGTACAGATGAATTTTCCAAATTTTGGTGAAAATTGAATAACCGGAAGTGGGACATCAGCGACATAAGTGGGACTGTAAGTCCGTATCTCAAAAATGGCTCTAACGATTTTCTTCAAATTTGCTATATAAACACCCTATTAGATGTCCTTTCGAATGATATAGTTGGTTAGTTCAGGAAAATTGATTGGTGTCCTGTATAAATAGCTCAACTTCAGGTCTTGCAAGCACGTTTCTTTAAAAGCGGCTGTACGGATTTTTTTTTCAAACTCGCCATATTAATTCACTTATAAATATCCTTTTGTATGTAATTATTGTTTTCCGGTTAATAATTGATTTTTTGTAAAAGTTGGTATCTCAAAAACGGCTTTAACGATTTTCTTGAAAATTATTATATAAATCCATTTCTTTCTCGTGTATTACGTGTTTATTAGAGGAAAATTAAGTCTTCCTGCTTAGGTAGGTCATCTTCAAATCTCGGAAAATTGTGTTTAAAAAAATAACTCTTTTTTAATTTCTTAAAATAACATTTTTTTCTCTTATTTTTTACCTTGCTATATGTGAGCTTTGTTTTATGTCTTTATAAGTTTCTCTTACCGGAAAAATTTTAGATTTCTACTACTTTAGGTCACTTTTATGTTTCCTGTTCACATTATCTCTCAAAAATGCATATAATACGTGTAATAGTGGGTATTGGAAGTTGTGTGGTTGTTTCACACCAGATTTTTGATACATTATGGCCAAAACCTTTGTATTATTTGTCATTATGAACCTAATTTTCTTAAACATCTCCAAAATAAAAAATCATTTAAAGTCCAAAAAGGGAAGTGTGCAACTAGATGTTATGACAAATCTATGTACCAATTTGCAACTTTCTACGTCCAACCTTTCTTGAGTTATGCGAGATACATACACACATACAGATGTCACGAAAAATCGTGTAAAGTCGCTGATATCTCTAAAACGAGAGTTCATGCCAAGATGAAACTTGCAGGCGTATAACCAGGGGTGCAGAAAATGTTCAAACCTCAGAAATTTCCCCCAAACACAGTATAAATTTCCCTCAATAATGCAAAAATCTACTTTGCTATACAAAGTCATTTGTTCTATGCAATAAATCTTTAAGACAATAAGTATACAGTGTAACATAAAAATATTGCTGTTAGTGTATAAACACTTCAAAGTAGCAAATTGTTATTTTTGATTTACATTTTTATTTTCTCTTAAAAAAATATTCAAAATTTCCCCAGTCAGTTTAAATTTCCCCTGAACCTTGTTCGGGCGTTCGGACATATTCTGCACCCCTGCGTATAACTAGACATCATGACAGTCGCACGTATAAATTTGCAACATTCTGTGATCATTCATTTTCGAGCAATTTGAAATACAAAATCCATTTCGCAGATCGGGATTACTATACTTCCTTATATTTTTGTATAAGGAAGTAATAAAAAAAAATAAAAAAAAATCTGAAATCAATTTGCTTTAATATTGAAATAAAAATTTTGTATTGATTTTGCTTGCTGCTTTATTTTATTTTTCAGGAAAATAATCATATTATTGCTGGGTTTGTAAAATAATTTTCTGTTTCAGATATGATCAGGTGAGGAGAAACTGAAATAAACCTGAAATCTGCCACATATCACTGTCATAATCTTATGAATGTGTTTAAAATGGATTTCAAAATTTCACACACAAAAAATTAAAAACTAGAAAATAATTATTTAAATAAAAAACATTTTTTAATTTACCATGTTTTTAAAACGAACTGAAAAGTATAAAATAATTTTTCCTAGCCCCATACGGATATATAACCCCATAGAGATTCCCTTGATGATTTGAGATTGTGAATTTTTGATACATATGGAAATATTTGCGAAATTTAAAATGAAAAACATGGTGTAATAGATAATTGATGCACAAGTCAATAAAAATTTTATTGTACTGTAAATGATACGAACTATTGTGTAAATTTTCGCAACAACTACTACTTTTTACGCTCCTTACTATTATCTATTGCATGCACCCCATGTTTTTCAATTTAAATCTTACAAATATTTTCTTAGCTGTTAAAAATTCACAATCACAGATTATCAGAGAAATCTATATGAGATTACGTATCTGTATGGGGCTAGAAGAAATAATTTTATATTTTTTAGTTCGTTTTAAAAACATGGTTAAAAAAAAATTTATTTAAATAATAATAATTATTTTTAAGAGGATGATTATTCCATTAACTTTTTTTTTTTTTTTTTTCATACAAGCGACTTTTTATTATTATTAAATTTATTTTAATGTTATTTTCTCTTTCACTTTTAGAAGCTCCATGTTCTCTTGTTTTGCATTGGCGTCCTGTTGACCAACATATGCCTTTTAAACAAAAGATTCTCAGTTTGGTAATTTTTTGGTTATCTGTAGTTTTTTAGCAAAAAAGTCTTTTTTTTTTTTTTTTTTGACTAGTATTTTTTAAAAGTTTCATTATGAATTTATCCATTTCTTAATTTAAAAAAAACCCATTTTTCTTTTTTTTTTTTCAGCCAATTGATTTTTCACCAGCCATTCTACCAGATCTTCTCTTTGAAATAAAATATCTCGTAACATTAACACCAGTTTATCAAAGTGATTTATTGAGAGTTAAATCAGCTGAAACATGGTTCATTACTCCATCTTGTCTTGTTTTAACAAGTGAAAATTTTACTGTTTGTGGTATGTCTTAAATAATACTTTGAGTTTTCTCACTAGTAATTTTTTATTGTAATTGAATTTAAAATAATAAAAGTTAAAATATTTTCTGCTCATTTTAGCACCGGGACCTCCTTTGAATGTAACAGTAATGTGGATTAATAATACCGAAGCTTCGATATCTTGGCTTCCACCAGACTTTAGTTCATTTCATAATGAAATTACTGGTTATCATCTGTCTGTGAAAGAAACATCTCAGAAATACGACACTGTGTCACATTATAAAGAAAATTTTGCTGTTGATAGAGTAAGTGGTATAAGTAATTTGATATAATTTTACTTATTACTAAGGTTATAATACTGCATAGTAAAGTCTGGGAAATACTGTGACAATAAATTATATTAATTAAAAAACGAAGTGAAATTACTACTTAAATAAATTAAAAAACCTTTTTACTACCTCGTTGTTGGCCGTTAAATCTTTCGGTTGGGATCCCGACTCTTATCAGACGGCTTCTTTGTGAGTGATTCTGATTCTTCTGTCGGGTTCTGCCTCTTCAAAATATGGCGCCACCTTCTATTTGGAGTTACTGCGCTGCGTAATGACAGCAGCGCAGTAACTCCAATTAGAAGGTGGCGCCATATTTTGAAGAGGCAGAAACCGACAGAAGAATCAGAATCACTCACAGAGAAGCCGTCTGATGAGAGTCGGGATCTCGACCGAAAGATTTAACGGCCAACAACGAGGTAGTAAAAAGGTTTTTTAATTTATTTAAGTACTGTGACAATATCTGTAACATAATTTATAGTTTGCATCTAATATTTGGGCCCTATCAGTAGTTGAGAAGTTCTGCTCTTGAAGCTGTTGATGGAAAGTGATGTGTTTGAAACCAACTCGTACCTGTCAGTCTAGCTGTTCATAGTTTTGCATTTTTTTGCATTTTTTTGCCAAAACTCACATAAATATGGGATAGGACTCTTCAGAGATAGGCACAGATCAATGGACTCAACCCAAACCTAAATGCAGACATCAATGCCTTAATTTCTATACCAACATCAATCTTTAAACATAATACATAATTAAACATAATACTTACTGGTAAAATGTTTATTGCACATTTATAATAAAACACGATATCAAAATTTAATAATCAAAAACCAAAATATACTCACTCAAAATTTGAAATTCTGTCAATCACTTTTGATGTTAAATATTGCAACATTAATGTGGATGTACTTTTATTTAAACAAATATTTATAAAAATTGGTATAAATTTCAGAAAATTGTTGCAAAACCACTTTCTTTAAAAAGCATCTCTTTCTTCAATACATTATTATACAATACATTATTATACCAATCCAATATAATAAATAAACAGCCGTCAAAATTCAGAGGCACAAAATTTTGAAGTGCAAAATTTAAGTTAATATTTGAAAAGGTTATTAGGAAAGTGTCAGTATTTCAAATTGTTTCAGTTTCTCAAATTGATCCTTTTATCTTTAACCCAAATCGCCAGAGTTTAACAGCAAATTGCCAATGGTGGCCCTATAATATATATTTCATAATAAACTGCAAAATTTGAAACCAAAATGCTCGTAAACATGGAAGCAAATAATAGTTCTTCCGAATTGTGTTATACATGGAATCTGTAATTTTCTTTCTGTAGTATAGACAAAAAGTCATGGTCATTGTAATAATAAATAATCTATCATCTTAAACAGCAGATTTTGAAACTGAGCATTTAAAAAAAGAAAACAAAATCTAATTAAATACATACAAAATAAATTTATTAATTTTGAGTAAAAAAATAAGTTATATTGCTCTTTTGGTTGTTTTATTCAATTCCAGTTCTAAAGTCTTCTGTAATTTATTTTATTACACATAGACTGTTCTGAAGGTTACAGTTAAAGATTTAAAACCTGGAGTTTTATATAGATTTGAGGTACGAGCAACAAGTAATGGAGGAATTGGACCACCTGTTGCTGTGAATTTAGATTTCAAAGGTATGCATAATAACATTAACTAATTAAAACCCTGTCAAAAATGAACTTTAAAAATAAATTTGTTTCTATATATATTTTTCTGAACTTCAATATTTTTATTGCTATTGCAAATTGTGAAAGGCAGCAAATTTAACAATATATAAAGATAAAGAAAATTTTCAATCGAATTATATGTTCTGAGATAGCCTGAATGTGATTTGACTATTGTTAGAATATGTGTGTTACCAAAATTTTGTGGGCTCTGTATCTGAGGGGTGCAGAATATATCGGAATACGCTAATGAGGTTCGGGAGAGTTTCAGCTGCCTGGGGTAAGTTTTTAATATTTTCTTTTGAGAAAATAAAAAATGTAAGTGTAAATAACAATCTACTGAAAAACACAAATTTTTGTAATATTTAAAATATAAACTAACAGCTATATTTTTATTCTATAGTGTATACTTATTCACTCTTTTAAAAACACTTCTTACATAGAAGATATGGTTTTGTATAGCAAAATAGACTCTTTTGATATTGAGGGAAATTTGGAACGTGTTTCTGCATCCCTTTTATATCTCTGCCCACCAGCGGCCGAGCGGTTCTGCGCTCAAAGCTGGTAGATGGGAGGTGCCGGGTTCGATCCCAGGTCGCGCTCATCGACCTAGCCGTTCGGAGTTTTCCGTGGTTTCCTCCGAAACTTGCGTAAATACGGGCTAGGACCCCTTAGAAAGACCCCCACGGAGGGCATTCCCCCTCTAGGCCTAGGACACATCAGGAGTCAATCGGCCTTAAATCCTACAACCAACCAACCAACCCTTTTATATCTTACAAAACAATTGGTGGAATTCAATTCAGCAAAATTATATTTGATTGGGCCTTGACATAAATTTGTACTGAGCTGATTTTAACATGCTGTTGCTCAATAAGTGATGCTTCATGCAAGCTGCAATTCCCTATTGTTACGAATTCGTAAATAATAGTAGTTACTTAAAGTATAAATAAAGAACTAATTAAACATTTAAAAATTTAAAATACCTTATATTAAAATCCTTTGATTTGTAGCATCATAATATATTTCGACTCGCCATCAATCGCGGTCATCATCAGATGTTAGTAGTGCTGCTTATTGACCATCGTCATCGGACTTTCTTCTGCTTCTTCTTTCATTTTCACATTCATCATTCTTTCTGCTTCTTCTTTCACAATTCATTGAGAGGTTTTGCATTATATGGAATTGCTTTATAAAGATTTACTGTATATCTATTTAATGTCTATAAACTGAATTATTAGGTTTGTTCAATAAAATATATATTCAGTTCAGGTAACAATTCTTAGTTTTCGATATATTTTTTACAGATTTGAAATCTTTAAATTGCATTTTCAATATATAATTTTTTATAAAAGATGCTAAATTTGAAAGACATTTTAAGTTGTAAAAGTTTCAATTTTTATTGTAATCATATTATAAAAGCAATTATGAGTTCTCTTTAATATGCATTTTATAAAATGCCCTTTAGTTTGCTTTGTGAGGTTACTGTTAAGGCTTTGAATTAGTTGAGATTTTCTTTTTTTTTTTTTTTTTTTTTTTTCTTTTAATCTTGGATCAAAATTTTTTTTATTATCAATTAGTGTATGATTCCTGTTTTCACTATAGAAACAACCTTTTAAACAATATGGGGAAGTGCCATAAGTCAAAATTTTCTCTGTATCATAATTCAGTTGGTTTTATAGATACAGATATGTGGTTCTTTTCTAATGGTCATGTTAGGTAGAAAATAAAAACTTTCTAATTGACCAGATTTGTTTACATTGATCATATAAAATTTTTAAAAAGTGCACCTTGTTGAAAATTAACAAGAAGAAATATTTATGAATGAGATCTTATTTTCTGCTTCATTTTGAACAACTCTGCCATTTACTTTGCCCATTTATCTCTAATACGTGAAGAATAAAACCATGTTGCAATCTTTTTAGGTCACCCTGTATATTTCCTACAATTACAAAAATGTACAGTATGTAACCATTTATCCGGTATCCAGTTATCTGGAAAACCAGTTATCCAAAATTATATTTTCAAATAATTAACATCCAAGTGTATATTGGGTTAAAAAAAACTTAAAGAAGCATTTTTTATTTAATTTTTTAATTAATAATGATATAACATTTTAATCTGAAACAATTAGAAGTAAAAGAAATATTAATAATAATTCCGTTTAATTTTGTTATTTTTAAATGTAGTAGTTATTAATTTGGTATAGGGTATAAGTTGAAAGGTCATTTTTTCAAATTCTAAATGTTGTTGTTTCTATATTATAGCAGATTCTGATAATTAAAGTTTTTTTTTTTTTTTTTTTTTTGTGCAAATATAATGCATGACATATTTTGGTTGCTAGAACCTACTCCAGTTAGTAAATATAATGTAAACTGAAAAGATAGCTTTTAGTTTAAAAAATCGTTGATAGATGGCGCCACTACACAATATCATTAAACTAACAATTTTATTTATTTGGAAAAGGTTGGGTGAAATAGATTCTAGATAATTGGCCCTGTACTGAATTTAATTATTTTATTATTAATTTCTTTATTTATCTCTTGGGAGGGGCGATAAATAAAATCAACCATCCTTTAAAAATTTATGAATATTTTGCACTTTCATGGACATAAAAAACAAGAATTTTCATAAGAAATAATAAAAAGAAAAGCCAGTAAAATCAGGTCTTAATATTCTAATCCTTAGTAATAATCAATATTGTAAAAACATTGGCTAATCATAGTTTAAAAACACTTGGATTTGAGTAGATTTTTATTTTTATATAAGGTTAATAAGTTACAAATATTTTTTTTTTTTTTTTTTTTTAACATTTCACTCATTTCAGAGTCTGATTAATAATTTATCTTGATTGAAAATTAATTTAATACTGTTATTTCTAAAATAAATTCAGGTTAATTAAATATTTAAATTAGAGTGATTAAAAATATTAATTAATTTTTAATTTAAAATATTTAGTTTAAATGAGAACTGTATGCATTCTAAAATTCTGATTATTGAGGGCTGCTTTGAAGAGCAACCAGTTATCCAGAATAGTCTTGTAAAAACCATTCCGGATAATTGGTTCACTACTGTATAAGATTTTACCTGCCATTTTCATAGCACAGTACCTTCTAATAAATTTTGACTAATTCCTCTGCATCTCTTTAATTCTATTAACCTGTTAATCTGCCTCTAAAATCTCCTCCTTTGTTACATTTGAGAACACTAATCCATTTTCAAATTCTGCCACACAGGTTTAATGCTACGCTGCAGTACACACAAATTATTCTTAGCAATTTTAACATCAATGTCACTTTAATTTTCCTTTCAATATTTAGCATCAATTCGCTAATTGATATGCATAATTCTCTTAAAAACAATTTTTAACTTTTTTTTTTTTTTTTTTTTTTTTTCATTTAATAAATTTTTTTTTTTATTTTTTTAGAATTTGAAGAGATTCAGCCTACACCACCAATGCCTTGGCATTATATAGTTCCGAGTTCTGTTTTCGCTGTTTGTGCATTGATAGTGGCTCTGTGCATAAACTTTTTGCGCCTAAGAAAAGGATCAAAACTTGTTGTAAGTATTTATTTATTTTTCATTTAACTTTTATTTTGTTAAATTATTATTTCCTCCCCCCACTTTTTTCCCCCATACATTTTACAGTTGTTGAACATAGATAGAATCATACCTTTGTATCTTAAATTATTCTTTCTTTTTCATACATTATGCAGTTGTTGAACATAGAGATAGAATCATACCTTTGAATCTTAAATTATTCTTTCTTTTTCATAAATCAAAAATTTGATAGTTTTTGTTTAAAACAAAAGCATTTGATGATAGTTATGAAGATACTTTTTCCAGTTTATATATTGAAGTTTGATTGTATTCATCTTGTGTTTTTACATTGATATTCAATTTAATAAAATTATATTAGAAATAGTGTCTTTTAATTTCCTCTCAATATTTTAGGTGCATAACTTTTAAGCATTGGGAATTTCTTTTCTTTTCCTTTTTAACACTTTCTACCAAGGTTGAAAAGTGTTTATGATTTCGGTTTGTCTGTGTGTCTGTTCGTCTGTCCGTGCTCTAACTCCCGTAAATATTTATGGAATTTCTTGAAACTGATATATGTTATTCAAGTTCACTATCGGATGCTCCCTATTGAAAATGGAGTTGATTCCTCTACTGGTTTGTGTACAGGGACCCCCGAAAATATTTCAAAGCATTGTGTTCTATGAGAGGCATTTCTATAAACCATATTTTCATAACCTTACTGTACAAAAATCTTAATGAAATTGAAATATGTTATTGAAGTTCACTATCGGATGTTTCCTGTATAAAATGGAGTAAATAACACCACTGATTTGTGTACAGGGACACATAAAAGTATTCCAAAGCATTGCGTTTTATGAGAGATATTTCTATAAACTAAAATTTAATAACTTTACTTTCCACGAAGTTTTAGGAAATTGAAATGTGTTATTTATAAGCACAAAAGAAAATTCTTTGCATAGAATATAGCATGATTACCATTAGATTTACAGGGTGACACAAAAATATTCTGTTATATTAAGAGCTATTAATAAATATTTGCTAAAAGTGTACTTTCGTTTACATTAAGCGTTTTTGACACTTTCATTTCTTTTGGTGTGAATATAATTTCAATTTGTGTATATGTCTGACTGTTCTTCTGTCCATCTATCTGTCTCTCTGTCTGTTTTTCTGCACTCTAATTCCCGTAAATATTTATTAATTTCGTTTACATTAAGCATTTTTAACACTTTCTAATTTTTTTTTTAAGTGTGAATA
The DNA here is from genome assembly GCA_963930645.1 of Salticus scenicus. NCBI lineage: Eukaryota > Metazoa > Arthropoda > Arachnida > Araneae > Salticidae > Salticus > Salticus scenicus. Next base: position 370,872,844 of record OZ005649.1, on the reverse strand, counting down.
TGATATCAATTTGTGTATCTGTCCGTTTGTCTGTCTGCCCGCACTCTAACTCCCGTAATTATTTATGGAATTCTTTGAAACTGATATATGTTATTCAAGTTCACTATCGGATGTTCCCTATTAAAAATGGAATGAATACCTCTTCTGGTTTGTGTACAGGGACACCCAAAAGTATTCAAAAACATTGCGTTCTATGAGAGGAGTTTCTATAAACCATATTTTAATACATTTAATGCATAGATATTTTAATGAATTTTAATGTTATTCAATTCCCTATCGGATGTTTCCTATGTAAAATAGAGTACATTTGTAACTTGTTTGTGTACAGGGGCACTTGAAAGTACTCCAAAGCATTGTGTTGTATGAGAGTTATTTTTATAAACCAAATTTTAATAATTTTATTTTCCACAAAGCTTAAAGCAATTAAAATATATTATTTGTATGGACAAAAGAGTGTGCCTTCTATGTAATATAGTATGGTTAGCATTAGATTTACAGGGCCACACAAAAATAATCAATTACATTAAGAGCTATTAATAAAAAATTGCTGGAATTGCAGTTTTGTTTACATGAGCGTTTTAATATTTTCTTATAATTTTTTATGGGAATATAATTTCAATTTTTGCATCTGTCTGTCCGATTGTCTACCTTTCTATCTGTTTGTTTCCGGCTCCTATCATCCGTGAATATTTTGAGAATTGTAAGAAAATGTTACACTCAATTTCCCTATGGAATATTAAAACAGGAATGAACTACTACGTCAGAAACGCCAAAGAAAAATTATTGAGGTGCACACAGCTGTTTCGGTAGCCTAAAGCGTACTGTCATCAGTGCAAAAAAGAATTCTGAATCTGGAGAAGTACTCGTATATATAGGAGAGGGACCGGATTTAGTTCAACCAATAGTATTACGGAAGAGGTGGGGAGTGTGGCCAATAGGAATTAAGGAATGTGTAGCTCTGTAAACAGTAGAAAAATTAAGGAAATGTGGACTGAATGTAAAATTTCCAACAATCAGACAAATAGGGAACAGCGAAATCACAATTTACAAGGTTTTTAAAATTTTTATAAATATGAAAAGCTTCAAAGAAATCGAGTTCATGAATGGATTTAGGTCTGTAAATTATTTTAGCTGAATTAAATTTAAAATTATGATTTTCCTCCCAGCAATGTTTAGAAATAGCCGATTTATTGGTTTCTTGTTTGCGGACGTAATTCATATGTTCTTTTAGACGAAATTTAAGACTGCGTTTAGTTTGGCCAATATATGATAAGCCACACTGACAGGAAATACTATAAATGCCCCAAGAATTATGCATATCAATAGGATCTTTTAACTGAGAAAAGGTGAGTTTATTGGAAGGCGAAAATATTATTTTAAGATCATATTGTTTGAGAATTTTAGCTATGGTTTGACTGGTTTTAGAAAAATAGGGTAAAACAATACTGATATTAGATGTGACTGATTTAGTAGACGAAATACGAGGGAGTTGTAATTTTTGGATAGCTTTGTCTATAATGGAAGGGTCATAACCTCTGTCAATTGCGATGGCTTTCAGGTATTTAATTTCAGATTTCAATAAAATAGGATTTGAACAAATATTAAGGGCACGGTTTACAAAAGTATAGAAAGCAGCCATTTTTTGGTTAGGTGGGTGACATGAACGCGCATGGGGAGGAAGGGAGACTGCAAAATTTTTACGATAGACAGTGGTTGAAAATCCATTTACAGTGCGAGAGACGAGGGTATCAAGAAATGGAAGGGAGCCATTATTTTCTATTTCATATGTAAACTGGATATTACTGTCAATTGAATTTAAGGTTTCTAAGACATGGTCAATATTGTGATGAGATATGTCGATAAGCGTGAAGGTGTCGTCAACGTAACGGGTCCAAAAAGGAAAAGATATTTTCTTAAAAAGCTTGCTTTCGAAATAGTGCATGTAAATGTCTGCGAGAATTGGGGAGAGAGGGGAACCCATGGCTAAACCTTCAGACTGACGATAGAATTTATTTTGGAAAGAAAAAGTGGTTTGTGATAAACAAATGCGGGTAAGAGAAATTAATTCTTGTATTTCGAAAGAGGTGAAATGAAACTCTTTTAATCTATTTTCGAGACAGCAGAGGGCGCCACTTATTAGAACATTAGTGAAAAGAGATTTTACATCAAAAGAAACCATAGTGAGATTAGTGTGAGGGCAATTTTGAATATTTTTTGCAAAATTTATGGAATTCTTAACAGTATAACTATTAGCAGCAAGAAGTGGAGCAAAAATTGTGGTGAGAAATTTAGCTAGATTATAGGAAGCAGTACCGATATTAGAGACTATTGGACGAAATGGAATATTAGGTTTGTGAACTTTTGGTAAAGCATAAAATCTGGCACAATTAGCAATAGAAGGGATAAGATGGGATTTAGTCGAGTTCAATAACAAGGGGCAAGATTTTATAGCAGATTTAATTTTATTTAATTCTTGAGGAGAGGGGCCACGGGGCAGAGGAATGTATGGGCCATCATTAACCCCTTCCACTCCAGGGACGTACGTGCGTACGTCCAAGTGTTAATGGCCATTAATACCATGGACGTACGTGCGTACGTCCAAAGAAAGTATACGATACTATTTCAAAATTATAATCTGGTATTTCAGACATTTACACTACAGCTAGCCTGGAGCGGAAGGGGTTAATTAGTTTGGTAACACTTTCGATGTATTGTTTTTTATCCAAAATAACAATCTGACCACCTTTATCAGCTTTAGTAATGATGATATTTTCATTAGATTTTAATTCCTTCAAGGCGTTTTTTTCTCCAGGGCTGAGATTTGATTTAAAATTTTTAGAGTTGAAATTGGCATTATTAAGGATTAAATGACGAAGATTTTCTTTCTGTTGGTCAGTCAGTCGAGAATTTTTGAAAGCTTTTTCAACCGGTGCAATTAACTGAGAAAAAGGAGGAGGTTTAGAAATGGCAAAATTTGAATTGAGTTTGAGAACAGAATATTGACTATTGGAAATATCAGTACTGGAAAGATTAACGATTGCATTTTTATTGACAACAGGTAAGTCGTTCGAATGAATAGCACTCTGTGAATTACGAAGCCGGGTGAATTTATCATGTAATTTAATTGAGTGTTTACGAGAACGGTTGTCACAATGAATCCAGGAATTGTGATCAATCAACATAAAATTAGGACGTTCAAAAGCTAACTTTAAGTGGAGAAACAATAAATCTTTTTCAATTTTGGCGATGTTGGTACGAGTTTCCTTAATAACTGCATGGAGAATATTAAAATGAGACCTGAGTACTGCTTTGTTTACAAAACTGGAACCAGAAATATTGCATTTCAGTTGAATGAATTTAGGGATAATGCGGTGTCTGTGCATTGTAAAAGGAATTTCAGACGGTTGAGGGCACGGAACTTTTTAGTACGTAGACGGTAGAAACGATTAACTAATTTGCACATTTTGAAAACAAGAAAATGGCTCAAAATATTACTGACCTAATCTCCCCCTCATATGAGGCTTCTCAGACCAGGTTGCTCAGTAACAATATGAGCAGAAGACCAATAACACAACAAAGCCTGTATAAGCTTAACAAATAATAGCAGGAGACTTGGCGTTATTTTTAGCTGCCAGCTATGATTGTTAAAATTGTGTCCGAAAGAAAGAAGTATGTGTATTAAAAAATAAATAAATATTTTCATGCAAAAGTTATTAGTATAAGTTACAATATAAGAAAATGTGGCAAAGTAAATCTTTTAGAATTTAGTTTTAAACATAAAAGATTTCTTTGATTTTACTCAGCGATTAAACGATCGTTTTTCCAAGACTATTTTGATTCAGTGACGGTCCACAATATTAAATCATCAATATACATTTTATCCTATAACAAAATTATATGACTTTTTTTTCACTTTCTCTCTAATCTTATCTTATTTGAGTTTGAGTCAGAGCTTTCAGATCCCCTCTTTATGAATTATATGTTAGAAAATATATCCTACAGATCAGGGTATGACCTGGCGAAAAAGTTTCTTTAGCATTTTAGCTAAAATGATCAATTAGTATTTTAGCTTTTTCAAAAGTACTTTAGCTTTTTCTTTTCGGGAAAGAAGAGGTGGGGGGGGGGGGGAAGAGGGTTTATAAAAATACTTAAAAGAACTTTAATCGGAAATTATAATTTGCTACTTTTATTTTGACATACACAAATTTTACACTCTCTATTTTCCTCTGATGAGGGATATGATTGTTCTGCATGGGGGGGGAAAAAAAACGTCATTATTGAATTTTTTCAAACTAATTTTAACTAAAATACATGACTTCACCTTTAAATAAATATTGTGGTTTAAATCCAGTTAGCTGCATTACAAATGTTAAAACTAAATAGGCTTATGACAATTCCTTGGCTTTGAAGAACACCAATTTTTGAAAGCTTTTTGAAAATTGAATTCTTTGCTTGGAAGTCTTTCTACATTTATCATAAGTAATCGACTTACATTTTCTGTTGTTAAACGATTTCTTATGACTGTTTTTATTAAATTCATTTGAGGAAAAGCTCTTTCACAGTCTGCTATGTGTACAGGCGCTCGAAGCATATTCCACTATAGAGCATAAGAGGATATTCATCATGCGTTTCATTTTCATTTAGAAATTGTAAATTGCAAAAAGTGTTGTCTATACATCTGATTCTAATTACTTTTTTGAAAACGTTCTATTCAGACAACATTTGGTTTTCAATAAATGTATTTTTGTATACAGGACTATTTTTGAAATTTTCTTTATTTCATCTATTCCAGTGTATATCTATATTGCTATTATTTTCACAAATATTTTTTGAAAGTTGCACATTAAATAGAACAGTTTAATTGATATCTCCTAACCATTCCCTTAATTCTTTCAATAAGGCATTTGAGAAATTCATTCAATAGTTTTTCCTAATCTGCTGCTTGTTTAAATGTTTTCTTCATTAATTCCAAATATGTGATTATTTCACGATTATTTGCCGAAATATGGGTTTATTTTACTGCTGTTAAAAAAAAAAAAAGAAAAATGCAGATTAATAGCATCTAATTACTGAATAATTAATATTTTCTGCCGCCAAATCCCCAAATTCATTATTTATTACGTCAGGAACTGACCAAATTCGTTCTATTTTCAAAGCCATAAATGTAAATCAACATTTCTTTTTTGATATAAAATTTCTGAAGTACGCATCATTTTTGTGATCTGTTGCCGAAATCTGGAACATCCCCAAAAAACAATCTTGGCTAATTACTCAAAATTCCTGCTTTTTTCTTCTCTAAATGCCGAAATACGCAATATTTGCTAAAATGTAGGATTTTTATCGCTGTCAATTCCAGAAAAATCGTGATTAATTTGCCGATAATCGGCATTTTAAGATTGATTTCTAAAATATGCGATTACCTTTGTCGCAAATCGAAAGCAAAAAATGGCTTCTACTTATGTTTGATTGCCAAAATACACAATATTTTTTTAAATAAAGAATTTTATCAACAACGATCCACGAAAAATATAACCATTTTGCCGCAAATCAGCAAAATTCGCGCTAATGGGGCCACGCAAGATTGCTCGTTCATTTAAGCAGGCGATAGCTGTTTGTTCTCGCGTGGCCCCATTAAAACTTAACCTATTGAAAATCGAAATTAAATCAAAATATACTAAATAAATGAAACAATTTTCGATATTTTTCAGTAGTTTTGTAATTTTTTGCCAGGGATTATTTTAATTAAATTAGAGATTTTTATGTTGAGAAATTTTGTGAAATCATCTTGTTTTCGCTTTTTAGCGAAATTCTGTCTGGCATATTTTCGCAAAATAAGATATCCTTTCGCAAAATGCGAAAAAAGCGAACGGCAGTTTAAACCCTGCTACAGATGTTAAATTATACAAACAACTTCCAGTTTCCTTCATCCAGTTCACTAAACAAACTACGGTATCAGTGCGGTCGAAAATATTTAAATTTTTTGAAATCCATTTTTTTTTTTTTTCATTGTATTATATTATTTTCTGTAGGGAGAGATAGAGAATTTTCAAATTCTAATTAAAATTTTAAGTAAGCTGTTATTTTAAAGTTCTAACAGTGCCATCTACAGGGACATTTTGAAGCTACTTTTTTTCCTCCACCAAACAAAATTCCATCGCCTCATGATTGTTTTGCTAAAATATGAAGTCATTCCAACCAGTAGTTTTAAAATTATAGCATTTTGAAATTGTAACTTTAATTATATTCACCCTGTATATTTATTTCTGCAATAGTGTTTAATATAGTTATTTTGTTATCTCATTTCATTGTCTTGCCTTTGCATATAGTTTCAGCTTTTTTGTCTTTTTGCCATCTCATCCATGATTATTACTAAATGGATCTTATGCATGCACTAGCCCTAAAAAGAACAAATAAAATTAAATTTGGAATTTGGAAAAAAAAAAAAAAAAAAATCAATTCAAAATTAGCTTAGAGAAAACTGTAAAGCAGGGGTGCAGAATATGTCCGAACGCCCGAACGAGGTTCGGGGGAAATTTTGAATATTTTTTTAAGAGAAAATAAAAATGTAAATCAAAAATAACAATTTGCTACTTTGAAGTGCTTATATACTAACAGCGATATTTACACTGTATACTTATTCTCTTAAAGATTTATTACATATAGAACAAATGAATTTGTATAGCAAAGCAGATTTTTGCATTATTGAGGGAAATTTATACTGTGTTTGGGGGAAATTTCCGAGGTTTGAACATTTTCTGCACCCCTGCTGTAAAGTAAAAAATGCAATTTTATGAATTTAAAAAGACTGTTTAGAGTCCATATTATATATGTACTTGACAAGCAGGGGGAAAATATGAAAGAAAAGTAATTTAATTTGTTGTAGTAAGTTGATATGTTTAGTATTTTTCTCCTAATGAGGTGCAAAATACTTGCCTGTCTGAGACATAGGTCTTAGCTGTTAGGATACTTATGCGTTTATACACCTGACCTACGATTTCAGAAATGAAGATTTGTTTGTTTTTTTTGTATTTTCGTTTGTCTTTCACACCTGCAAAATTCATTAGCTTTAAGAAATTGTCTTTTATGTCAGGCATCGGCATTGTTTGGTTGTAGGTTAAAGTCAACCAAAATGTGTTTATTTTTAAGAAGGCATTTCAGATTAGTGGTATTTTCATTTTAAAACAGTTGTTTTTGGTGAATGGTAGCAAATTATGTCTGTGGATAAAATGCATATTCATTTGTTGTGATTTTTAATACATCTATATGTATTTTTCCACATATCATAAAATAATCCCTTTTCTGCTTTTTGACTGTCCAATGGTATTTGTTTAAAAATTGTACTTGTAAAAAATAAAATACTTGTTTTCATAGTGTAAATATTATTGAATAATTATTGATGCACTACTAAACAAATGCTATAACTCAAATTGAACTGAGATAATAACGCCACTGTTTGTAAAGGAAGTGTGGATTGGCGTTGCCAAATTTATCAATTTCTCCTTAAAACTATATTACAGTTTTATTTAACCCTACGTCAGGTGCACCCGTAGGACAAACAAAATCGGTCACGCCCTACCTGAGAGGCCAGGTAAATACTTTATTGTTAAAACAATCTTGCACTACAATCAATAAATTCATACTTATGCATCAAATTTTTGTTTATTACTTTCTAGTCACTCCTAATAAGGTCACTATATGGGTGTTTTTGAATTAAAAATCATGTGTAGGATATTTAGAGAATAAAAACCAGAACGGGCTTCTCAGGCAGGGTGCGCCCGACGGAGGGTTGAAAAAGGAGAAAAACATTATTTGTAACTTTGTAGTCAAACAAAATTATTATTGTTGTTATTTGTTATTTTAATGTTTGTTTCATATTTAGGGTTTATAATTTATTATCATATATTATACTTTATTTTTGGAATTCAAATAAATTCTGTGAAATTAGGAATCATTGAAATCATTTAATACCTTTCCCAATTTTTTTTAGTTATTTATTTTTTAAACTTTATCTTTTTTTTTTAGAGTTATCCATCAGGATCAGCAAATGTACCAGACCATTTGCTTCCTCATTTAATACCATTAAAAAAAATTAACTTGTATGATGAAATTGGAAAAGGAGAATTTGGTGTAGTTCATAGAGGCATTTACAGTCATAATAAAAGTAAAGAAATTGTAGCTGTGAAGGTTTTCCCTTGTAAGTTGAAAATCTTAAAACATTTAAATTCCATGATTAGAGTTGCATTCAGAAAAATTTACTGTACATTATTTTTTAAATATCCTTAATTGACTCTATAGTTATGACTCTTTTACATTGTTTGATGACTTATAACTGAGTAATTAAAGGCTAAAATCTATCCATACTAACAGTTTTGTTCAGATTTTTAATATAATTTTGTGAGCTGTGAAGTTTTATGTATTTAAATTTTAATAATTAATTCTATCTAGATTTTTATTACTTTTATTTAATTTATTTATTATTATTATTTTTAGGAGAGCAGAACTATTGCTTTCAGACAAAGTAGACCATTTGAAAATTGTTTCTTTTTTCTCTTTTGGAAACAAGTTTAAAAAAAATTATTAAAATTGAAAAAAAAAAAAAAAAAAACATTTAAAATAAATTTTAAGAAATGGATACAAATAGCCATTACTGGGAAACGCATTTCATATTTTAATGTAAAGATTTTTCAAAGTACTTTTTGTACATATAGACCAACCAAAAAAATGTTTTGCTTTTTCCCCCCCTCCCCTTGTTCTTATAATATATATACATATATATAATTGAGAAAACTTACAAAAGAAACTTTAAGAAATTAATACAGAAATTGTTGCTGAGGAACGCAATTACCACATGTCTATATGCGAAAGAATATCTCTATTCTAAAATGAATGTTACCGTGATGTTGTCGCTGTTCATTTTGTATTTGCCAACTTGCAAACAGTTTCTCCTAACAGTTATTTTTTTTTTAAGTCTGTGTTGTCTCAAAATAGCTTTGCTTCAATGGAAAAATGTTAATGCTGTATTATTTCTAAATTAAAATTGTTATTTTGTCTCTGTAAAATTTCTTAGTCCAAAAATAGAGCAAAAGTGAACAATCCAACATTTTTCTTTAATAGATATGTGTTTTTTCTGTTTAAAAATAAAATAATAAAAAGTTTTTTTTTTTTTTTTTTTTTGTATTACTTTTAAAGTTTTTTTTTAACGTTCCTGTATATTTGAGCAATTCTATAATCCATTTCTTTGTTATTATGTCAAAAAGCCTCTTCTAAAAATTCATTCAAATTTGCAAATAGAATTTATAGCTTTTTCTTTTCTTTCTTTTTTTGTAGTGGTTTTTGGCTGAACTTTGAAATTTTCCCATAACTCGACTTAAACATTTTATAAATAAAACTATTACAATCCAAATTAATTGCAAATTTTGTTCAGATTTTATGTCATTACTGAGCAAAGTTATACAAAGTTTCCAGAAGTTTTTTTTTCCAAAATTGGACTTTTACATTTTTTTTTTTCTACTTTCAGTTCAACATTCAATAAATATGTTGTAAATTTTATATTAATGTAAACAAAAATAATTAGAACTTTATCATAGATTTTTGTGAGCGTACATTCAACACAGGGTTTTAACTACCATTAGTGTTTTTTAGCATTTTGCTAAACGATATAGAGTTTTGCTAAAGTATATTGGTGAAAATTTTGCTAAAAAGCAAAAAACGAATAATTTCCTAAAATATATCTAATTTGTATTCAAATATTCGTTAGCAAAAATTATAAAACTACCACTGAAAATATCGGGATTTTTATTTATTTATTATTATTATTGTTTTCCTTTTAGTATATTTGGATTTAGTATCAATATTCAATGATTGAATTTAAATGCAAAAATATTTTAAAATGTCAGAATCTAGAATTTGCTTCATATATGATCTTCCCTTATCCATTTTTTCACTTTTTCATTTTGTACAAATGGTATAGTTGCCTCTTTCAATTGTTGAAACTGAAATAAGTTTCCCTGATTCATGTTTCCTGAATCACAAGTATGGGGTTCTCTTGGTTCACTTAAAATCATCAGTATAAAACAAAAGAAATAGAAAACAAATTTGAGGATAAACAAGTTAACAACAACAAAAAAAAATAATAGTAATAATAATAATAATATCCAAAGAATTAAACTTTCGAAAAAACTAAGTGCATTTTAGCTAAAATGCTAAAGAAACATCTTTCCAGGTTAAATCCCGATTCAAAAGTGCATTAGGAAAAAAATATGAAATATGCTCTATTAATTTGCACAACTAATTTGCTGAACGTTGGCTGACATGTGCCAAGTTGGTTAAATCATAATCTCTTTGTCGGGGTTGCCAACTGCTCCGATTTCTGCAGAGTTCCTCCGAAAAAATTTAAAAACTCCGCAATTCCGTGAAGTAATGTTTATGCTCTGCAAATTCAGTCTTGACCACCTAACTAAATATTTTTTATTAAATACATAAAACTGAATAGTGGCAGACACTGAAAAAAAAAAAAAAAAAAAAATCTATTTTTCTTTTTTTTTTCCTTGCACACATCTAGGCAGAAATCGCGATCCAATACTTATCAACTTTTGATTTTGCATTTCCAACCGTTGCTGCATGAAACATTATTCTTTGAATTTTATTTTTTATCTATGAAAGCGCTTCAACATATCTTGAAAATAAAAAAAACTAACTTTTACAATTTAGCTGAAGAACTACATGCTTCATCATACAATACTCATAAATAAATAGTAAAGAAAAAAAAAGAAAGAAAGAAAGAAAATATTCTAATGCTAGGCATTGCGTAATCGAAATATTGCTGACTCAGAACGGGAACAAGTATTTGTTTACATTAGCTAAGAGTGTGTTTAATTAAAACCACAAGCTGAAAGAGGGGAAGAAAGAAATCGAATGCTATGATTCCTGTGGTGTTTTGATTTTCATTTAAACTATATCAATGTTTCAGTTATCTTAATAAAATGCTTAATAGGTTGTTAAAAAAATTGTTTATTTTAATTATTTATCGATAAAAATAATGGATTCAAAGCTGCTGAACTTTAAGGCCGATTGACAACGCTTTATTTAAGATTTATTTGAAATAATTATGCATTTATTTTATCATTCACGTAAAGCATTACTGATTTATTATTATATCTTCATTTGTGTCTGGGGGGGGGGGGGGGGAAGTAAACAAATTATGACCAATTATATGCAAAATTCTAAAGTTTACATAACATATGGTCCCAAGCTATGCAGATTAGAGGGAGTTGACTCAGAGAGGAGATCATTTACACATTTATATGAATATCGGAGATATCGTTTTTAGATTTTTATGTGATAGTGTAATAATTATTTTGACATTCATGAAAAATTTTTTTTTCCTCTTTTGTGCTTTCTTTTCTTTCTTTCTTTTTTTTTTAATGTAACTGAATAATCTACTTTTATATATTGTCTTTATTTATGTGTGGAAAATATGCCATTATGCAAAAAACAAATTACTTTTGGGTTTTAAGCTTATATTCAGACTTTATCATTTCCCATTCTTATCTCTCTTCACTGTTTTGCTAAATATATTTGATTATCAATAAATATTTCTTAATTTCATATGATTATTGTTAATTAATTTTTGTTTAGTAGTTTCTTTCTTTCTTTTTTTTTTTTTTTTTTATGTATTTTTAAAATTGTTCCTCAAAGTAGCCAAAATGCTCCTCAAAATTTCTCTGAATACTCCTCCTCAAACTGTTTTTGAAAAGTTGGCAACCCTGCTTTGTGAATGTGTCTTGTAGTCGTCAGCTGAAATTATTCAATATTATTTATTTCAGTAGTTTTTATTATTTATGAGCTATATTAAAAAATGATTTATTGCAATACTAACTTAGCCTATGCTTTCATCTAAAATAGTGGCAAATTTTTATTAAATTGCTGAAGGTTAAGATATTGGTATATTTCATTAAAACAGAAAATAATGTACTAAATATTGTGTGTTTAAATTATTGTGTGTTTAATGTATTAAATATTGTGTATTTCAACAGTTATAATAGAATATTTAAGATAATAATCATTTACAGTTTCATAAATGTCCTATTTAAACTGCTTACTATGTAATTTAATATTTTAGCTGAGACTGTCTCAAGAAACAAATTATTGCATGAAGTTGAAATTCTTCATGTTATTGGCAGGCACCATAATGTTGTAAGCTTGATTGGATTCACAATGAGTTTTGATAAGATGTGTCTCGTGTTAGAATACTGCATGCTTGGAAATTTACACACAAGAATTTGCAAGTTAAAAAAAGAAGTAATTAACATTTTAATTTACTGTTTTTTTTTTTTTTTTTTTTACCTCTCAAGCATACCTTTAGACAGTTAAGATATTTAGTGTAACAGTAATTTTGAGCTTTTTTCTGCAACAGTATTAAGTTTTATGAATAATAAAATGATATTTCTGTATATAAATTGCATTTTCAGCCTTTTTTAGTATTAAGTAGTATTTATTATTTTTAATAGCTGTCAGTAATCAAGAAGAAATTATCTGATCCTTTGCAGCCATTAATGGAAATTTATAAAGGTAATGTTTTTCAGTCGAAGTCAAATTAAAAATAAATTGAATTCTAGATTTTAAATTTTTGTGCCAAAAGTAAACTTTGTTTCTGTTCATTTTATTATAAATCTCAATGGTTCTAGAACTTCAAATTCCTCGTTTAAAGCAAAAAATATGTCACTTGCTCTGTCAGACCTGCCAACTGTTATGATTTTATCATATTTAGTATGATAATTAAGCTTTAATACCAAAATACGATTTGACCATAAAACAATACACTTTTTCAAAGTTTATTAGTTTGTTCATTTTATTTTACACATGTGAAAATTCTCTGAATGTATTTATCTTGAATAAATGTATAATTTTTATAAATGCAGTAAATATTTCCGACTTCACTCTCTACACTACAATTCAGTGATCTTCAGAAAAAACAGCCGATATTCCAGGAAACCAATTGAGTTTTATAAAACCTCTCTTCTCCACTCTGCTTTATCAGTACTTTTTGGTGGTCTGGGAAGTGTCTTACTGAGTCTTACAGAATCTGATCTTACCAGAGAATGTTATAATCAGAAATTTTCAACTGAGTTTCTTTAAAAAAAGTAAAATCTGTGGCTTGTATTGGGCTAAATAAAAGCTAGATTTCTCTGTTATGTTCCCTTTCAAAACGAAGAACTTAATATAATGAAGTTTTCTTTAAAATTTATACTGAATAGATAAAAAAAAAAAAAAATAATAATAATAATTTTATAATTATGTGAAAAACTAAGTACAATTTTATATATTATGCTGTTGATTGCATGTTTTGTTTTTATTGCACTTTTTTTATGTTGCTTTTTTAGTATGCTTTTTTCTGTTGAGAGTAGGATTTTTTGCTTTGGATGGTTGGTAGGTCTGTTCTGTATAAATAAAATAAAATATTTTTATTAGCTGTCCTGGTGATTTACTGTAATTATGTTCCTTGTATATACATACAGGCATGAGATTCTTCTGCGGATCCGCAATTTTCCGCTTTTATGTGATTTCCGTTAATTCCACATTTTTTTTTTTTTTTTTTTTTTTGTTTGTTTAAATCAAACTCCAATAACAATCAGTGTTCAAACGCTCCATAACTTTAGATTCTCAATCTTTCTCCATCCAAAATATAAATGTCAATATTCATTTTAAACGACGTGCTTTATCAGATTCTATGACATATAAAAGAACAGAATTATTCAATATTTCTCACTCATGTAATTTTTTTTTGTCCTGCTCCCCCCCCCCCCTTTTTTTTTTTTTTTTTTTTTTCCCCATCTCTAACCATAGCCGACCGACCAAACATTCTGCGGGAAGCCTTTTATTTTTGAATATTTATCTATCCACAACAAAAATGTCAATATTAATTTTAAACTTACTTTATGATATTCTAGAACCCATAAAGAAGTAGAATTGTGCTTAATATTTCTCACTCATGAACTGCTCCCCCCCCCCCCCCCTTCCTTTCCCATTTTCCACCACCAATCATCTATTAAATGTTAATTGTTAGCTTTTTTTTTTATACACACATTTTATTGTGTTGATGTGCATTATTCTTTTAGTTTAATTTTTCACTTTTAAAATATTTTGTATAGGTATGTACTGTGTGCATTATTTTTCATTTGAAATAAATTTTATGAACATATTTGTATAGTTTTCCTGGCATGCGTTATTTTTCATTTGAAATTAATTTTATGGACACGCGTGTTTAATCTTTTTTTAATTTTCTGCACTCTCATGCCTGTTTATATGTTTAAGCCTTTTTTTAGCTATTGTTTTCTTTCTTATTGAAAACAAGAGCTGTGAAACTGAAACAAATTTCTTTTTAAACATATTTAATTTTACTTTTCTTCTCTTAATTTATTTATTTTTTAACTACAATTATTTTCAGAGGCAAATAATTAGATTGTACAATCACCACAATGAGCAACCTGCATGTGCTGACCGCGAGAGCTCAGTTGTAGCATCAACTATCTATTTGGGACCCTGCTTTCCTGTGTTATTCTGATTCCTATTGATGTTTCCTACCTCCCCTCAAAGTTTGTACATAGAGTTCAGAAACACCCTGAACGCTATAAAAACTGAAATATAGTCTTTCCTTAAATGAAAGAAATTGCTGTATCTTAGTCAGCATATCTCAAAATTTAACATACATATATTTAAATCAAAACCCAAATAAATTTTCTTTGAGCTTTGTCTTTTGGCTTATGAGATACAGTCCCGACAAAATTTTCATAACACAGCTATCAAAAAATGGTCAAGACTAATTTAGGACATCTGAAAATAATGTATATCTATTAAAAATGAGAAGAGATAAAAAAAAAATTATGAATCTTTTTTTATTTCATTCTTTCTTTCTTTCCTTTTTTTTCTTTTAAAGAAGAAAGTAAAACAGTATAAGAAATAAAAGATATGAAAAGAAATGAAAGAAAAAAAAATAATAAGAGTGTGAAGTACAGAGAAATATGTATCTATCCATATAAATCATGAAAGAATTTCTATCCTTTTATTACATTGTACAAAACTTATATTTTAGACTAGGGATATCAGTTCATTTACCCCCATGAAAAACATATATATAACCATTAATCTTAATCAACAATTTTTAAACAAAACTTTTGTAACTTGTTTTAAATGTTTAATATAAATTTTAATAAGTTATTTTTTTCTTTCTTTTTTTTAAATTTAATCTAGGCAAAGATGAAAACTATGGCGTCATAGTGTCTTCATATATTAATCAAATTGCTGTTGGAATGGTATGATTATAAAAATATTTTCCAATATCTTTATTTTATTGTGTTAGATTATTGATTGGTATTTTCTTTCCTTTTTAAAAAAGTGCATTAGGTAATTCTGCTTGCAGATTTCCTTATATGGGCTTTAGCTACCAACAACAATAGTCTTTTTAATGATTATAAAACATATTTACTTAATTATAATGAAACATGGTGAATCGAATAAAAGCATAAAATCAAGAGTATTAAATTTAGAAATTTAAAGATGAGTAAAAAATGAATATATAAACAGATTTAGAAAAAAGGGAGGGAGAGAGAGAGAGAGAGACAGAGAGTATTTTGTGTATTTTATATACAGTTTCCAATTCTGGATTAATATTTTGATGCATTTGAATGTTTTGTAGGAATATATTTCATCTCTTAACCTGATACACAGAGATCTTGCAGCTCGTAATATTCTTATGTATGATGAAAAACAAGTGAAGATTGCTGATTTTGGACTAGCCAGGGATGTTTCTGAAGATTCAATTTATACTGTTTTGCAACACAAAAGACTTCCTATAAGATGGATGGCTCCAGAGTCTCTGGAGAAGCAAACATTTTCTACTTATAGTGATGTGTATGAAATTATATAACTTTTTTCTCAAGGTTGTTTTTGTATGAAAACATATTATTTTGTGTAATATAGAAATATGCTGATATTTAATGGTTTCTTTTTAGATGGTCTTTTGGAGTTCTCATTTGGGAAATATTTAAATTTGGAAAAGTACCCTATTCCTCACTGAATAATTCAGCCATCTTGACTTATCTCAAAAATGGTTATAGATTGCAGAAACCTCCTGCTTCTTCTCAATCATGGTATGAACATAACTTCTTGTCCAAAAAATGTATGTAGAAAAATTAAAATTGAATAACTTTAATCATTATTAATGTATAAAAAAATATATGTATTTTTAAATAAGACTAATTAAACTAAGTTATTTTTTATGTAATCATGCTTGTGGATTTTTTAATTCTCATGTCTTTAATTATGTAGAATTTATTTAAAGTTAATTTTTCTTTTATTTAAATTTTATCTCATTCAATTTACAATGTTCTTTAGCGTAATTTAATGTTATTGAAATTGCTTTCTTTTATAGGTATGACTTAATGCTTGAATGCTGGCATGTTGATCCATTGAAAAGACCAACTTTTAAAGAACTTGTTGTGAAGACTGAAAATATTCTTAGCACATTATCTGATTATACATCAGTTATAGACACATAAAGATTTATCTTTAGCATATGTTTATATGTATATCTGGGGGGATTATGTTCAGGGGCTACTCCTGATTTCAGGGTTTTTTATCTAATCATCTGTGTTTCATATTTACTACAAAGTTATCTCATTGTTTTTATTGATTATTCATTTTTCACCCAACTGGCATATGAACTTATTGTACATGTTTATTGATTTAATGATACAAAAAGATTTAGGTCGTCTGGTTTACATAATTTAAATGCAATTTAAAGTTCTGTTATATTCAGGGATGAGATTTTTCAGATTTTCAGCTGATTTCAGCTTTTTTGTACATTTAGCTTTTCAGATTTTTAAATTTTTTTTCAGTGTTTTTTATGTTTCTGATGTGCATTTGTTCTTTTTTTATACATTTAAGGTTAAAGTAAATATTTATTACTCTAATATAATAGATTTTGTCATCAAAATTCTAATATTTAATTTCAACGTCTTGCTTTTGCGTACAGTTTCAGCTTTTTTGTATTTTTGCTAATCTCATCCCTGTATATTTATTTATTAGAGCCTCTAATATTTGGGGGTTTTAAACTATGAGTCACAACCACCCCTGGTATATATATCAGGGTTGCTACGGTACCTGGAAAACTCAAAGAATTTCAAAATTTATTGCAAAAACAGGGAAAATTCAGGGAATTTTGAAATTTTTTGGAAAGACATTAGAAAAATTTTTCATAATCAAATATTTTTTAAAGTTTTAGTGCTTTATAATGAATGAATTGTTTTTTTTTTTTCTCTAACTATAGTAAGTTAATAAAATTAATAAACCCTAAATATGTTCAATTGACTTGTAAACATGTTAAATTTTAATGCTGCATGATTGCGTGTCATCCATTTTACTTCTAAAAGAGACAGGGAAAACTCAGGGAATTTTTCTTCCTGATTTGTGTAGCAACTCTGTATATGATTTATAAAGCATAGTAAAAGCCAAGCGACAAATGCAAGGTCACTGAAACCACAAAGACCAATAAGAATGAAAAAAAAAAAAGTGTGGGAGAAGCTCAGAAAGGTGAAATTTATCAGGGGATGAAGTACACATATTTAAAGAAACCAAATTTATTAAATATATTAAATTTTTTAATCAAACTTTTCTTCTTACTTTTGTTACAAATATTTCTTGTGTTATTGTTTTCTAGTGAAATGGAATTGATTAGAAAAATGTATTAATCTAGTATTTGGTATTTTATATATTTATTGAAAAAAATATTACTGAACTTTTGTTGTTTTTAATTTTTTTTATAAAAGGATTTTCTTTTTTAAAGACAAGTAACTTAAGTTATGCTCTATTAACTTTTGTAAGTGTTTAAATATTAATTTTTGTCCTATTTTTATATTAAATATTCTGTAAATGTACTCAATCAAAAAGTACCTATCAAAATCAATATTTAAATACATATGAATCTATGTCCTTTTTATATATTAAATGTTTTTTACTTATGTATGTACTTAATCAAAGTTTGCATTTGAGCTTTTAAACTCTGTGATATTTTTTGAAGTGCTTTATTTGTTTTTAATTGTAAAAATATTTGTTAATGTTCCAATCATTGTCATTTTTAAAATAAAATTTTGACTTTACTCAATAGACTTTGCTGTTATTTAGTTTGGCCAATTGCTAGATTACTTTTTTAGAAAAAAATTTCATTGGTATGAAAATAATTATGTCAAAAAAGTACTTTCACTTTCAACTTTCCCTAAGTGATTCTAGCGTTTTCATACTTTGACTTTACATATAATAATCACTAGGGCTGTGCTGATTAATCGGTTTGGTTAATTGATCAATGCTTACAAGGAGAGGTCATGACATGGAAAATTCAGATCGGGACGAAACTCCGCAGGATTGTAGTATACTATGAGGGTAACAACATATTAAAGCAGTAGGACCCACTATCCACAAAATTTCGAGAAAAAAGCATTTAAAGTTTCAGTAATCTTTAAATACAAGTTATTTCGGTTGCGAACAAGTGCCCCAGTGGTGTGATCCTAAAGCGCGAGTCTGCTAGCCAGACGACTTGGGTTCAAGGCTACCTCTAGACTACTTTTTTTTTTCTTTAACTTTTTATGTAATCTAAACTTTTTATTTATTTATACTTTATTTTATAACTCAATTCAAAATTTTAAAATTTTAATAAAATATTATTTAATTTTTTTGAATATAAAATAAATAAATTTTTCTATTTTTAATATTTATAACTTAGAAATACAATAAATTTCTATAACTTAAAAAATAAAGTTCAGTTTTACAAAACCCTAAATGAGAAACATAAAGAAAAACAGACAAATATTATTCACAAATCGATTAATTCAATTAAAAATTTTCAAAATCCGATTAAAATTTTCAAACTACGAACTAAAGTAAAAATGCTTTTCTGCCTACAAAATATTTTTTCACACATTTTGCTAACAAACATTCTAAGAAACATCCATCAAAAAATGAAAAAGAAAAAAAAGGAAATAAATAAAAATAAAACCTCAAAAGAAGTTGTTGCACTTTTGCTGCTAGAGAAAAGGGGGAGGACAATTATTAAACAAAATGCCGCTTCATGTGCATTCTGGAGCAACACCACCTGTCTTTAGCCTTCTACAGAAAGTGTGGCTAGGGTAATAGTATTCTCAGAAACAAGAAGCTTTCAAAAAATGGAAATGCTAAAGGTAAAAGAAAAGAAGGGATTGAGATTTCCACTATCCCTCTGATGGGGGAAATGTCAACAGAGATTCACAATATCTTCAAGCGTTTATTGTCTGTTCAGAATTGCTGATAGTAACTATTGAAGTAGAAACAGAAAATAACATTCTGTGTCCTAGTCCGAAGTGACAAAAAAGAACTAAAATATAAGAATTTGAGATTTTTATGAGAATGATATGGAATTATGAGAATTTATTTAAAAATAGTGACAAGCAAGATGATCAAGGCCTGCAAATATAAAACTAAAATATGTGTAAATTCATTTAATGTTTCTTACAAAATGAATTAAAAAAATAATTTACTTAAAAAATAAATAAATAAAATAAACAAGTGAAAATATTGATATAAAATTAACACTTAGTCACCAATTATTACTCTAAAAATTGATTTAAATTTCAGCTATGAAAAAAAAAAAATTCAGTCAAACTTATGAATAATATGTTTATATATACGCAATATAAGAGTTTTATTCATCATTGAAATAAAATTATGTGAAGAAAAATGAGTACCGATTAAAAATTCGATTAATCGATTAATGAACTAAGATTACCCCAGTTGAAACTTATAATCGATTCCCATCCCTAATAATCACCGAAATTTGCCGGTGTCCCTACAAAAACATCTTCTTTCCAGGACATTTTTAAGACATCTTGAGGATGAAATAGACATCTTCAGGATGTAATGTGGATGAAAGAGATATGTTTTGGATGAACTGTGGATAAGTGTGTTTGTAGGGGTGTTCATTTCGAATTTGACTATAATTTTTTTTACTTTTTTATTGCTCAATGATTAGTTTTTATTCCCAAACCAAATAGGGAAGTGTGTTGTAAGTTTGAAGCTGACAGTGGATTCCACTGAATTCTTATTAGGCTTTAAATCATTCCATACAAACAAATAAGAATGCATAATTTTTCTATATGCCTTTAATACATTGCTATATAATTCCTTTGATTTCTGAAAACCAGATTTTTTTAACGCCAATCTAATTCTCATACACAAACTCATGCGAAAATAGAAAATTAAAGCAGGAAAAAAAATCTGCTAAACCTAAATAAATTTACTCTGTGTTAAGGCATCCAAAATCTGGGAACAAAATTAAAACACAAAAAACAACTTGATATGATCCAAAATAAACGCTTCTTTACTAAATTAAACACATTGTTCAAGCAACAAGGCATTATCAGCAGTATTTACATTTTATCATGATTTTTTTTTTCTGTTTCTCTGTTACTGCCAATTTCAATTAATTATCATTGTTTTATTTAATTGCAGATAAATATTTACAAATGCATATTATTGAGAAATGGTGGTAAACAGATTATGGACACTTTACAATAAATTTGCATCTGTAAACATGTAATTTCATCATCTGTGTTATTTGATATTAGGAGAGATGTTTAACTATGATTAAAAGACACATTTTCTTTTTTTCCAAATTTTATAACATTTTTAGTGCAATTTTGGATCATTAAGATATTGTTAGATACAGGGTTCCCACTCAATTTGAAAAATAAAATTACCTGACTTTTCCAGGTCTATTTTTAGAAAATTCCAGTCACAAAATTTGGTTTGCAACATAAAAAAAATAGCTCACAGTATAAAACAGAACATAGCTCGCAACATAAGACAACATAGTAACGTGACTTGTGATATAAATTGAATGCTCAAAAAGCCTTTTCCAGGTTTTTGAGCAATATTTACATTTTTCCCTGATATTTCCCTGACTTTTTTCAGTAATTTCAAATTCCCTGATTTTTCCAGGTTTTCCCTGTTCTCCCTGACCCGTGGGAACCTTGTAGATAGTATTCAAACTTTCCAGAGCCTTTAAATAACATTTAAACAAACTATTTTTTGCTATTAAATATAAGGTAGGAGAATCATTTATATACGAGTTACACACACACACACACACACACAAAAAAAAAAAAAAGAGTGGGGATACTTGATCTTCAAGCCACCCCTGTTTTTTCTACTGTATAATAATTTTTCTCTTAAAATAGCAGCATGTTAACATATTTATAGTTTTACTCGTGTGGAAAAGAAATCAAATACCTTGGTGCCATTTTTGAGAGTTTAGTGAACAATAGTTGTTTTTTTCCTATTTGAAGTAAATATTCAGAAAAGTGTTTATATATATATATTTGTATTCAGAGTTTTGTTTTAAGCTGTAACAATGCAGATAGGTAATTACAATTTCAGTTATATTTTGAATATAAAATAGTTCAAAAAGTTCTATGCTTTATTTAGTAAAAACCTGATAAACAGAAATGGAGGTAGATACATGAGCCATGGCTCAACCATCCCTACTAGGAAATTAGACATATTTAATTTATTATAGGGATTATGTACATAGTTATTTTTTTAAATATTTACTCTTTTTTAAGGGTGTTTGAAGGTTCGTACATTAAAAAAATGGATTATTTTATAGTAGACAAAAACATTTCTCAATGTCAATGCATGTTTCTTGTTCACATATATATTTTTTTTTTAATACACAAAAGCCTTTTTTTTTTGTGTGTGCGTGTGATGCGTTTTCAAACTATAAAATTGATAATTGTTCGTTCAACTGCATTGATTTGTGTATTAATTTAATTATTTGCGAAGATCCCATGAAGTTTCTCATGTAGGTGTTGAATTAAGAGATGCAGCAAAATCTAGAAAATAACATGCAAATAAAACAGGGTGAAAAACTAATTAGAAAGATGACCTCTGCGGAAAAAGGAACATAGATAACTATGTGTTGTGGATTCAGTGGTATTGGTAATTTTACTCTCTTTATTTTTCCTTGAGTAAATATGAAAAATAATGTTCTTAAAAAGTGGTCCACCAGGTTCTTCTGGAGTAGCAAATCCTTCTGGGTGGATGATAGCTTCAAACTTTTGAACTCTTCTTGCAACATTTCATAAAATTTGTCAGATATAGTAAGGAAAACTCGGTGTTGTTGATCTTGGACAATCATGAAAGTCACATCACATTAACTTCCCTCTACTTGGCTCAAGACAATGGTATTGGGCTTTTTATCTTTTCTCCCCACACCAGCCATAAATTGCAACCTTTCAGTTGAGCTGCATTTTGACCATTCCAGAAATATAACACAGCTGCTAATGAATGGTTGTTGCATCCATGTCCACCTATTTCTGTTTATGACATCGCTAAAATAACAGGCAAAGCATTCCCCTTGGCATTCAGTACAAATATTTACAAAGGGCTTGATGTAAGTGGCATTGTATCAGTGAACAAAAACATTTTCACAGATGAATTTTTAAGTTTTTTTGTCACTGATAAACTACATATGGAACAATCAAGTACTACAAATAACTCCCAAATTTCTTCAGAACTTAACCCAATGGAATAGTCAAACCAAAATCAAAGTATTATGAACTAGACTCTTCCTGGAAATTGTCCTATTCCAAGCCCTCAACTAGTCAAACTATTCTCCAGAAATTGTATGACCTTATCCCAAAACTTTGCCCCACATTATAAAAAAAGACTAGAAAAGAACACAATCTACTATTTTTACCTTCACTCCAGAAAAAAAAGAAAATTCAAGAAGAGCTATTAAAAAGAGCATTAAAAAAAGGAGAAGCAACAAAGATCACAGTTTAAATTTACTTGCTCTGAATCAAAGGTTAAAACAAAGCTTTTCCTGGGAAATTAAAAAGTGCTTGAAACATTGGTGTGATACATCTGGTTCAGACTCTGACAGCTACTCTATAGCATGTGTCCAACATTGTCAAAAGAGGAAAATATCGATGATGATTATATCAACAGAAAACCTGCTATTGATGATTGGTTACTGGTAAAATATACAGGGAAGAAAACTGTGAAAAGATTTGTAATATATATATATAGACAAGTGCTTAATATTTCAGAAGATGGATTGAACATGAAATTTGTTCGAAGAATTGCAGATTCCAAATTTAAATGGCCACCAATTGAAGAAGTTGCTATCCATTCGAATTTATCTGAAATGGGTGTTGCTATCATTAATAAAACCCAAGTTGAATGATCCTTCGACCACCAATTATCACTTACTATAAAAAATAATAGTATGATTTTTTTTTATTCCCCCCAGCATTTTTTGTTTCTGGTGTGTATTTGTTCTTTTTTTAGACAGTGAAGATCAAAATAAATATTTATTACTCTAATATATTAGATTTTGTCATTAAAATTCTAGTATTTCATTTCAATGTCTTGCCTTTGCGTATAGTTTCAGCTGTTATATTTCTGCTAATCTCATCCCTGTGTAAGAAAGTACTAAAAAAAAAAAGACTCAACTATCCTTATCTTCCCCTAATCAATTTTCGGATTTTTTTAACATTTTATAGTAAAAGTGGACCCTTCTCAAGAAATAATCCAAATATTTTGAAACTTGGTATTTTAGTTATTCAATATAAAACTCAACTTTTGGTCACTATTATATTTTGAGATTATTATTATTATTATTTTTTTTTTTTTTTCACTGCACCATAATATACAGAAATTGGGAGTTAGGAGGGAAAAAATTTAAATACTAGCCACCTTGTAAATAATGATGGAATTTTAACTGCTGAAATATACTTGATTACTTAAAGTACTTGGGTATAGGTACATGATGTGTAACTTAGAACTTCTTTTTCACTTAAGTTTTGCAGGTGGATGAAACTCTACTGTATTATGTGAAGCATGTTGAGTTTATATTTTTATACAGTTCAGCACAAAAATGTTTAAAATGTTGGGAAGTGTGTTGAAGTTTCTGTCATGTGTATACTTTTTCATTTTTGTTTTAAAAATAATAATTAAATTAAAATAGTTTAATAGTATTTATGTAGAGAAAAAATTAATTTAAATTTTAAAATACTTCTGCAAATCATGATAAAAATCGCAGAAGGTTACAAAGTCAACTTTGTTCTGAATAATATCAACTTCAATTCTAACATTGAATTTCTTTTTTTTTTTTTTTTTTTAAGGACTACAATTAAAAAAAATATATATAATAATAATAAACAATTAGTTGTAAAAAGGGTCAGGAATCAAAAGTAAAATTTAGAAAACACTTTACTTCTATGCAAGTACGTCACATACTGAAAAAGATTTCGCTTTTAAATCTGAATTATTAATTAAATTTGCATAGTGTTGAAATTAAATTGCCAGTTTAGCATTGAAAGATCTTTATAAACACCCCAGTGCAGAAGTTATGCAGAATTATTTTTTTGACTTTATAAACTGTAATTTAATTAACCTTAGATTTTTTTTTTTTGGTCACATGTGCAAAATGAATAAACAACACAATCTTATAATGTATTTACTCTTTAATAGATTTTCAAAAGAGAACCATACGCAAAAGAAAAAAATTGCATTATTTGGGAGATTTAACTGGAACTGATGTAATATCTCCAAGAAAAACTCCAGCATTTCTAAATATTGCAAAAAGTTAAAAGAGAAAAACAGAATTTTAAAAAGAAAAGTAATCTCTTTGACAAAGAACATGATTTCTAATACTGCTTTTTCAGTATTAAGGGTAAACATATTTTTTATACTGACCAGCTGTTAACGTTATTAAAGTGTTTTTAGAAATGATTCTCTGTGTGCACTTTTGTTAATTTTCATGTAGGTAGAGTAGTAATTTTCAAAGTGTGCCGTTTGTTTCAAGGTTGCCACTAAGTCCATATTTCCTTGAATCGAATGTTTTCTTTTCTTTAACTTGGTCCTAAAAGTCCCTTTTTTCACTAGGAGGTCCATAAAAATACCATTTTTTATTAAGATGGTATATGTGTATATATATATGTAATCATGAATTATTAAACATAGTAAAAACCAAGCAACAGATACAAGATCACTGGAACCACATAGACCAATGCAAAAGTTATTTTTAATTTTTTTTTGTTTTTTCTTTCTTCAGATTTTCAAAGTTTATCATGAAAATTTAGATTTGTTCAGAATTTAATGCCACAGAAAGAATTGAGCATCTGTAAAGAAATGTGCTGATCATAGCCCATTTTGTTGAAGATAAATTAACAATGATAGGAAACCATATAAGAAAATAAGCTTTCTTAATTGAAAATTCTGTTTTATTTTTCAATAAATTATACTTCATGCTGTTTTTTTTTTTGTTTTTTTTTTTTAATAAACCTACACTATTAAAAACAGGGTAGGAAAAAACCCCAGGTTTTATCAGGGTTTTTTGGTTTTTATCAGGTTTAATCGGGGTTTTTTCCAGAGTATTTTCGTGTTTTATCAGAGTTTTCAGGAATATTTTCCTTTTTTTTTTTTTTTTTCCAACATAAAGTATACCATCCATAATAAGATAGTTTACAAAATTAAATATCAATTATTCATTAAAATGAAAATTTAAAAAAAATTTTAAGTCTTTTTGTGATTAAGTTATAAAGAAATATTTAAAAATTAAATAATTGTTCTTTACATATGTTAAAATTCTGTTTATCTGCCCTTTACAACAACAACAACAACAAAAAAAAAAATGAATTTAATAATTATTTAGTATGGCTTTATTAAATTTTTCATAGTTAATACATTTTCATAAAATATTTTTAATTATTGCCCCTCTACATTACTTAACAATATTGCACTGTTAAAATTTTCAGAAATTTTTTAAAATTTGATTTTTATTTATTTATATTTTAGATTCCCCGAGTCCTACAGTTTTCTTTATATTGACAAATAACTGTGCTTTTTCTTGCTTTTATATAATATATATAAAAATCATCAGTGGATGAAATACATTAATGTAAAGAAACCAGATCTATTAATTAACAGTCTGCAAAAACAAACGAATCAATAAAGTAAAACAACAAATCTTAACTTATATATAATTTTTATTTTGTTTTAATAAAAAAAAAAATAAATTTTTTTATGGGAAATTTTCAGGATTTTGTTTTATACAGCAATTTGAGCCCCTCCAATATTTCTGAAAATTCATTATCAATGTTCTAATAGTGTATATAATATTTGTTTTATATTTATATATGTTTACTAGCAGGCAATGCCCGCTTCGCTGGTCCCTATTTTTAAATGAATCACTCTAATTACTGAATTCTCAAAATTGCATTAATTTTTATCACATGAAAAGAAAAGAGAAACAAAATCTGATTAGGAAAAATGTCGCACCGGGTTCTCACTGCCTTCAGAAAAAATTCTCAAAAATGCTCTAACTCTTATTTCTATTATTTTCCCCCTTCGCCCGCCCCCTCCCGTCTATCCTAATAATTTTACAAATTCGAAAATATCCGCAATCGATTTGTAGGTATCAAAAACCACTATGCACCAGTTTTGAACTATCTATCTCTATTTTTATCTTTTTGGCCCCCTCCGTTCCCTCCTTCCCGCCCCACCCAATAATTTAAAAAATTCGAAAATATCCGCAATCGATTTGTAGGTATCGGAAACATCTATGTACCAATTTTGAATGATCTAACTCTATTTTACTTTTTTTGCCCCTCCGCCCCCCCCCCCACCTTCCCGGCCCTCCTAATAACTTTACACTTTCGAAAATATCCCCATTCGACTTGCAGACCTCTAAAACCTATCTGTACCAATTTTGAACGGCCTAACTGTATTTCTATTTGTTTTTGCCCATAGCCCCCCCCCCTTACCGCTCCACTCCCCTTCCCGCCCCACCTAATAATTTTACAACTTCGAAAATATCCGCAATCGATTTGTAGGTATCGAAAACCTCAATATACCAATTTTGAACGATCTAACTCTATTTTTATTTTTTGCCCCCCCCCTCTCCCCTACCCCTCTTCATGCCCCTCCTAATAACTTTACACAATCGAAAATATCCTCATTCGACTTGCAGGCCTCTAAAACCTATCTGTATCAATTTTGAACGCCCTAACTGTATTTCTATTTGTTTTTGCCCCTTAGCCCCCTCCCCCCCCTGCTGCCCCACCTGGGGGCTGAATTTCTAAAATTCCAGAAATTGGTTTTTAGATATTTGCATTAGCTGTATTTTAGGGCAAAAATTTCACGCATATCTATTTTTTTGTTTGAGATATATAGGATTATGCGAAATCACGTTTTACGCATGTGAAATCACGTTTTGCCCCCCCGCCCCCCTTGGGGACCGAATTTGGAAAATTCCAGAAATTGGTTTTTTGACATTTGTATTAGCTATATTTTAAAGCAAAAATTTTACGGATATCTGTTTTTTTGTTTGAGATATGAAGGATTTTGTGAAATCACGTTTTGCCCCCCCTCCCCCCCTTGGGGGGCGAATTTTGTAAAATCGCTTCTTAGTGGATGCCTACGTCATAGAAAGAACATTGTCACGAAATTTCATGCTTCTAGGTCCAGTGGTTTGGTCTGGGCGATGATAGATCACCCCCTCACTCACTCACTCAGGAAGTGTTCTTTTATATATATAGATTGTAGTATTCATATATGGATTTTGGGAAAAAAAAAAACAAAAAAAAACGGGTTTTTTCAGATTGGGCAAGGCATAATCAAGCCAACCTTGATAAAAAAAAAAAAAAAAAAATCAGTTGAATAAATGTCTGTGAACTTGAAAGAACCTATTTTATTTCAACTAAGGATTAATCTAATATTTATTTGTTTCTCAAGCTTCTTGTCACTTACAAAGTTTTTTTTATGGGCTGTAGATAATCTTTTATTAAATATATATACATATTCTGAAAAGCACATGAAATGCCAATTTTATTCCCCTTAGGTCCATAAAAAAGGATCCCTTTTGTAGTCCTTTGGTCCCTAAAAATTCCTTGATTTTTAATTACGTCCCTAAATACCTAATATTTGGTCTAAAGTTACAAGCTGCCCTATTTGCTGTAATCTTTTTAAAACTTAAGGCTATAAATCTAAACTATAATTTATTCATTTCTGTCTTTGGTTTTCAGGGCTTCTGTTTCTGGAACTGCTACAGAATTTATTGAAAGAATGCAGTCTTCAAAATCAAGGAAGCATACCCAACTGAGTTGAAAACATTTGCATTAACATTAAATTTATATTCTCCTGAAGCCTACAATTACGTTTAGAAATCCTTTAATTGTAACCTTCCACACCCATCAAGTTTACGAGAATGGTACAAAAATGTTGATGGATCACCAGGGTTTACTAAAGAAGCTTTTTCTATTTTGAAAATTAAAGCAAAAGAAGTTTCAACTAAAAATAATTCATTGTAGCCTAATCATTGATGAGATATGTCAGAAACCACATTGAGCAGGACAAAACTCATTTTACAGGCTACATTGATTTAGGTACCAACATAATTGATGACAAATTGCTTCATGCAACTCTGGCTTTAACTTTTATAGTTAATGCTGTGAATGACCACTGGAAAGATCCAGTTGCCTATATTTTGATAAATGGTTTGAGTGGAACGATAAAAGCAAACCTTGTTAAAGAGGCTTTTCACCGGATTCATGAAACTGGTATAAATATTGTTTCTGTAACATTTGATGGCAGCAGCAACATCGCTACTGCAAACATTTATTGAATCAGATGCCACAATGACTTTAGTAAGAATCTTTAATGATTTATTTGACATTTTATATAGTATGAATTTATTAAGTAAAGAGCTTAAAGCAAGCCAAAAACAAAGATAACATTATTGATGTTATGAATGATTCTGAGAAGTATATAAAGAATTTAAGAACATCTGTCAATGGTGAAAATATAGTCATAGGAAAACTGGATTTTTAGGCTTTTTAGTTTGTATAAAATGTGTGAAAGCAATGTATTTTCATCTTTGTGAGAATGATCCTCATCCTATGTAATATTTACTCACATATAAATTTTCACAAGACCACCTAGAGTTTGATTAATGTTATATGGTCTAAAGGGGGTCATAATAATCCCATTGCCTAAGTATTCAAAGTAGCTTATAAAAAAGTACTTATACATTACCAAATCTGGACATTTGACAGTGCTAAATGTTTAATTCTAGATAATACAAACATAATAAATAGTTTGAAGAAACACTCACAAAATATGGTGACGGTGAACAAATTTGTAGAACAAATGAATTCTGAACAGCTCAAGCTATGGGAAAACTTGTAAACAAAAATGTAAAGCATTTCTTAATTACAAAAAGTTTATTAAAAATTATAGGAAAGAAGTCTTGATATTTTCTGTAATATGCAAAAACATTCATTTTATCATGCTCCATTAAATAATCATAGAATATATTTAATGAAAGCAATTCTTTTTTAATATTTCAAAATAAGGTTATGCCATACAGGTAAAGCTATTACATCAAAGCTCCAAGTCAGAATACAAAGCATAAATTCAAAAGCAATTCTTTTTAAAGGCTAATAAGCAATTTATACTGCATAAAAAAAGTAGACAGACACTTACTAGTAATACTTTAAAGCCGTTTATTTCTTTAATTAGAGATATGAGGTTCATTTCTCTAATACAATTATATTCTTGAAACATCATATATTATTATTTTTTTTTTATATAGATTCAATCCTTTTGAATTATGTTGTGGAAAATTTCAGGAAACAAAAATGGTGCATATTTGCACTGTAATTTTTCTTAAAAAAAGTAGATGGACACATTTTGTATCTCTAAAATAAAACGTTTTTAGTAAGGGGTTCGTCTCCCATTTGCTTTAATAAGTTCGTACACTCTGTTAGGCATCGAATCAATGAGATTCTGAATCTTTTTTTGACAGAAAATTTCCAAAATGTTTGTAAGAGCTTCTTTGAGCTCTTGAATTGATTCATACTGGCGTCCACACTCATAAATTTTATGAACCAGTATAGCCCAAATGTTTTCTACAGGATTCATATCCAGACTCTTGGCTGGCCAGGGTAAAACATTGAAGTTCTTCTCATGAAACCATTTTTACTTTCTCTTACCCATAAGGTAGAGAAAGTATTGTTTTTGGCTCAAATTTTCGAACGCGAGATTTTGTTATATTTACACGATTTGAGGTCCCCTGAATACGAAAATCATGTTTTTAGCAAATGGTCTGTGTGTCTGTGTGTGTGTGTGTCTGTGTGTGTGTGTTTCTGTGTGTGTGTGTGTCTGTGTGTGTGTGTGTCTGTGTGTGTGTCTGTCTGTTATCAGCATATCTCAAAAACAAATTATGGCAGAAAGTTCAAACTTGGTATTCTAAATGTGTATCATATAGGGATGCTACAGTAAGCTTTTCGTTAAGATCAAGCAAATGGTTCGTGTACAGGGACAATCAAGAGAATTCTAATACATTACGTCTATGGGGGAAATTGCAGGAAAATAGAGTTTAACGTCTATAGACTGCACTAAACCAAATGAAACAAATATATAATTTTTGTAATAGAGACAGTTAACTGGGAAAATTTTTTTGTGTATGTAGGAGCCTCGCCTCCCCCCCCCTGGGGGGGGGGAAGTCCCCCCTCGAGGGGAGTAAATTTTCATGATGGGTATCTTTCAAAAGAGCTCGAAAATACCTTTAAAACGAATGGTTGAACCATCGATCTGCGATAATTTACAACAAAGTTATCGATTTTTTTTACTTTTAACGAAAAAAAAACTTAGAAAAAAAATCGTACTTTTTTTTTTTAATATTGAGAATAAAATGGACTTTTTTGGCTATTTTGTGTTAAACTACTTCTCTAATATGGAAATCGTCTGCCTTATCATAAAAGATAATTTTTTTTAAATAATAATTTTAATAAATTATTTAAAAAAAAAAAGAAATATTTTTTAATAACCGAATTAAATTCTATATAAATGTAGGTGCATTAATGAAACGGGGGGTTGAGGGGGGCGGTAGCCCCCCTCACACAGAACTAATTATCATATAAAACTCTTCAGAAGCTTAATATGAATTGTCTAACATAGGTTTACATAACAGTACTCGTTATCTTACTTCTTAATCTCCAACCTGTATTTATAGTATGAAATTTCAGGGTAAGAGAAAGTCGTGTGAGTGACACACCATATTATTTAATGTTGTTAGCGGTATGTATTGACGCTCTATCTTGTTGGAAAATCCAGTTTTCTCCTCCTAGATTACACACAAATGGCAAAAGCTCACTGCTTAGTGTTTCAATATAATCTTTGTGAGTCTGTTTCTTACTTAGGAACACTAAATTTGTCCTTCCACCATAGCCACACCATCACGCCACCACCACCAACTTGCCGAGAAGAGTACACTTCGTCTTCTTTCTCCAAACTGTGCCAATAATATTGATATCCATCTGGGCCATCTAAATTAAATTTTTTCTCATCTAAAAAAACTACAGATATCCATTCTGTAGTCCAAGACATGGTTTTGAGCAAACTGTAGGCGTTCTGTAACGTGTTGATCCTTCCAGCATGGATCATGTTTTCTCCTCTTATATTGAAAGAGCTCTGAGTGCTTAATGTAGTTTTAAATTGTCTGAGAAGTTACATTAGTAATTCCTGTGCTTATTCGAACTCTGGAAGTTGATGCTCCAATTTTTTTCAGCTCAGTAAAAATTTTTCTTTGGTCTCTAAGTGAAAGTTTCTTTGGCCGGCCACTCTTTTTCTTTACGCCATGGGCTTCAGGAACATGTAGAAAATCGCTGATGCTACTTTTGCTTATTAGAAGTAACCTACTAATTTTTTCTGACTCCTTTATTAAAATTTTTTAGCACTATAATCTGTCCTTTCTGGTAATCAGTTGAGGAATTCCTCATGGCATAGCGCATTCATCTCCAAGAAATTTAACTACGTAAAACCATCTTGTCAAGCACGTTAGCAATTGGCAAAATGCCAAATGTACATGTCCATGCAAAACTGGTATTCTGCAAGAAACACCCACTTAGATAATTGCAGTTTTTGTCCAGTGTCCGTCTACTTTAAAAAAAAATATATATATTGTGAAAATGTATATCTTTTCTCTTTTCAGCATTTTCCTACATTAAAATTATAAATAATTGAATATTTTTATTTGTCTGTCAAAAATATGAAGATTGACAAGTATAAACATGCTAAAGAATTTTAATTGACATTTCCTATTAAACAAAGACTGGGTTTTAAAAAATTGTAAAGAAGTGTCCGTCTACTTTTTTTATGCAGTGTATTTATTTATAAGGTTATAGTGATAAAACCTAATACTTTTTAAAATGCTTTTAGGTCCAAAAATTCAGTTAAATATCCTAATATTTTACACGACAACAGAAAGTAGGTAATTAAAGAATATTTTCAATCAGTCCCAAGCTCAGAAAATTACACATGAGATATCAAATGTACTACTAACTTGAAAATTTCATCGACATAAAAAATCAAAGACTAGTAACTGCCTATGTAGTTATTACACTGCTCTCATAAAATTATTTAAGATTTGAAATTCAACATTGTAAATGTATTACATGAAATATATTTATATACCAAAGCATTAAAACTAAATTTTTATTAAAAAATAAGTTTTAAATGTATGCTGTGGCAAGCGTAATGCACGGTTGACACTTATTTGATTTATATTTGACTAATTATTTATATATATACTAGCAGACCCGGCCACGCATTGCTGTGGCTAAGTTATATGTTGAATTATATTGTAGTAAACTATTCAATACCATCAAATTATTATTTACAAGTAAAGACGAAAACATTGTAGCCGATGCAAAAAATAAAAAACCACGGGATTGAGATTTTAAACTTAGGTCAAAATTTGGAAGCAATTGATAAAAATGTTCATAGAATAGATATTAAGCATAAATAAACATAAAATTTTGAATTTTATGTTTTATTCATCTCATATATTGAAGTATAGTTTGTAATAAACGTGTAATTTACAAAGTTCTTAGTTGATAACATGTAACAATTAATTTTGTAAATGAGATAGGTAGCGTAGATTATTCATTGTTTTTAATAATTATATTCATCATTTTGAATTATAAAAATTTTCAATTTTAATTTAATTCAGCGCTAATCGGTGCACAATATTCTTGGTTAACCTGTCTCTTGCTAATACAAATAGATTTGATGGTTTTCCCACGCGTGAGCATGCAATATATAATTGCCCATGGGAAAAACATGGATTTTCCAAGTCTAAGCTGCAAATGGACATCGTTTGGCCTTGAGACTTATTTATGGTTATAGGCTATTTTGGATTAAAATGCTAAAATGACTAATATGTAATTTAATTTTTAATAAAGTTCTATTAAAATAAAAATATAAAAGCAGCAGATGATTTTAAAATCAATTTTTATGCAGGAGTGAATTATAATGCTATTATGGATAATGTCTAATACTATTATGGATAATTTTATTATAAAATGATCTCATCATTTTAAATATTTTTAAGATGTCAATACCATAGTTATAAAAAGGAAAACAATATGGCTAAGCCAGAAAAATAAGTAAATTTGATAAATATTTTAAAATTTTAATATAGGATATCATATGAAATATTGGGCATTTAAAGTAAATAAAGGTATTTTAAATAGAAAAAAGATTTTGAAAAAGATAAATATATTTTAACGAAGTGATGAGAAGATTTTGAGTATGTTAAAATTTTAATAGTAAATTCAAGTTAATCAAGAGGGGAAACATTGAGGATTAAGATAAGAAAATAGCAAGGTTTTAAGATAATATTTAGCAAGAAATATGAGTCAAAATTTAAAGTTAAATGCATGTATAAATCACAAATTTAATAAGGAACTGTAAATTGATAAGTTATTAAAGAAAAGTAAAAAAAGATTAAAAGAAATAACACTGCTCTGAAAAAAAAAATTTTTTTTTCAAGATCTGATACCATTCTTGCTGATTTTTATGTAAAATGACCCCCTTAATTCGAATATGACTCCCATTTTGCAGTCACCCATCATTTTCTAGATACACCACCCCCTCCCTCAATTTCTTTCCCTGTTCGATAATTTTATGACCATGAATTTAATTTGAAGAATGAAAAAGAATTAATTTAACACCTGAAAGCAAAAAAATATAAAAGTTTTAAAAATAACATTGATAACAGATAAATATATATATATAAAATATATAATGCATAATTTCAGTGGTAAATCCCCCCCCCCCCCAAAATTTTTCCCTTGTCGCAAATGTCCATGTTTTAGAATTTTCCAACTCTGTAACCCCTCAGAAGATATTTAACGTTTAAAATAATTCTCCCCCCTCCTAAAAATCAAATTTATATCCATAAAATCACCGAAAAATTATAAAAAATTCTTAAAAAACGGTGGGTGATAATTTCGTTGATTTCTTTTATATTAATTAACGAAATTATAAATGAAAAATATAAAAATAAAATAAGCCAAACTTTAATCTCAGCGAACAACCTAATATTAAGTCAAAATTATTTCAGATTCAGCAATAAATTCTACCAACAAAAAAAAATGGAGTCCCGATGGGATCACCGATCTCAGGAGTAATAGCAGAATTGAAATTGAGACAAATAGAAAACGAATATATTCTAAAAAACTTTAAAGAAATAAAACACTGGTACAGATATATAGACGACGTATTTGCAATAATAAATATTACTCCCCCCCCCCCCCCAAAAAAAAAAAAAAAAAAAAAAAAAAAAAAAAAACACTTGAAAAACTAAACGAAATTGATCCAGACATTACTTTCTATTTCAAGAATGAATTCAAAAATCTATTAAATTTTTTGGATGCTACTATAATAAAACCCCCATATGTAAGCTTTGAAACTACAGTATGTCTGAAACAAAACAATAGTAATGAATCCTTATAGATATAAAATAGCAACTATACAATATTGTATAAATCACACAATAAACATATGTTCCAACGAAACTTTACTAAAACAAGAACTTCAAAAAATCATTGAAATATGTCAAGATGCAGGGTACAGGAAGAACTTAATAAATAAGCTCTATAAAAAGGTCTCTTTTGTTTCGACTTCAGGCATTTACCTCAAATGCCCTTCTATAAGTCAGTCTTTAGAACAATAAATCTGAATGTAACTAAAAATCATAATGTATTTGGTTCAGATATAAAAATGAATAAATCCATTGACATAATTTATACATATACTCTGATTGTAGTCATTGAGTGATTTGACAATTCATCTATGAAAATTTATTCTAATACTAGTAAAGTAACTTGTTGATAATGCACTGTTTGAGCATTCTGGAATAAAAATATGTTTACCGTTGGCTTTTTGGGGAGAAAAATTATTTCAGCAGGTAATGAAAAGCTTATCTTTTTACTTTTTTAACTTGTAATTTGATAGGTGAGTTATTTTCTTCTTGTTTGTGGTTATTCAAATTTCGAAGTACTATTTGCCTATCTAAAAATGAACCATTCTTTTATAAATAAGTAATTTATAGAATATGAAAAATCTACACATATTATCCAGGGCTATTGTTAAATTTATAGCATACTTAGTAATATTTATAATTTATTCCGGAGTACTGTTAGCCATGCCCTTTTTTCACACCAGTATGATTTTAGAGAAATTTTCTGCAAAATATGATTACGATGAAATAAAAAAAAGGCTTTTAAAATATACTGATGTGAAAAAGGAGTGGGGCTAACAGTACTCCGGAATAAATTATAAATATTACAAGGTATGCTATAGCATTAAAAAAGTGTAACCTGTCACATCTTATGCTATTATAGCTTTGTGGTCAGATTCTAATTAAAAAGTGAAATGCACATGCTCTAGGATTCACTCTGTGAGCATAAATCGAGACACCCCTTTTAGCTCTAAATTTGTCCTGAGATACCTATGAGAGCTGCGGTCACGAATTTCGGTGCTTGAATTTTTTATTTGTATCCGACACCTAACGTAACGGGATTTACCGAAATTACCCCCTTGTGTTCAGACAGAAGGCAAAAACACATTTGTAAACATAACTCAGCTCCAATTTACTTCACAGTAAAGAATTTGCTCATGGGGAGACTACGCATGAGTACAGATAAAACTTTATATGCGATTTAGGAAATTTCGATTTTTAAGGGGAAGGGGGGGAGGATCAATTTTTGGCAGAAAATTATGCAAATTCCAGATTTTTGAGTAGAACTCTACCAAAAATGCAAGAAAGATAAATTAAATTTAAATTAAAACGAAGTACTTTACACATAATTAATTAAATGAGAAAAACCTTTAAATGTACCTCATGTTTCGTGAATATTTTCATCTGGGCGCCCAGACCTTCTCAAACGATCATCTGTGCTGGATCTCTTCAAGTTGCGCTCTTTTATGGATTCTGTCAGTTGATTCCACATCCGGTTTGGTGCCATTGCGTCACTATCATTACATACTTCCGGTGTGGTTGCGATTTCTATTGCTTCTCTAAACATCGCGTAATTATAGCTAACTACAATAACCATAATTACGCGATGTTTAGAGAAACAATAGAAATCGCAACCACACCGGAAGTATGTAATGATAGTGACGCAATGGCACCAAACCGGATGTGGAATCAGCTGATAGAATCCATAGAAGACCGCAACTTGAAGAGATCCAGCACAGATGATCGTTTGAGAAGGTCTGGGCGCCCAGATGAAAATATTCACGAAACATGAGGTACATTTTAAGGTTTTTCTCATTTAATTAATTATGTGCAAGAAAGATGTTGAAAACAGCCATGCGTCGTTTTTAGGATATTTTCATAACATTTTTGATTTTTTGTGAAGGGCTATTTTTTTGGGGGGAGTACGTGTTACAAAGGGCAAATTCGGAACTCCCCTTTTAGCTCTAAATTTGTGCTGAGAAATTTATGAGAGCTGCGGTGAGAAAGTTTGGTGCTGGATTGTTTATATGTATCCATCCCCCAAAGTAACGGGATTTATCGAAATTTCCCCTTCTTCCTCCCTGGGGGGCAGGAAGCAAAAAAAAGTTTGTAAGCATAACTCGGAACTAAATTACCTTACGGTGAAGAAATTGCACATGAGGAGACTAGACTTGGGTATAAATAAAACATTATGTACGATTTTGGAATTCTTGATTCAATAGTAGGGAGGAGAAAAATCGTTTTTGGAGGAGAAATTTCAGAAATTCCGAACTTTTTAGTTGAGCTCTACTAAAAATGGTACAAAGGTATTGAAAACTGAGATGTGTCTTCTTTAAAATATTTACAAAAACACATTTTCTTTCTTTCTTTTTTTTCTTTTTAAGGGGGGGCGTTTTGAATGACCTAATTCAGACCCCCCTTTTAGCGCTTAATTTATCTTGGGAAATCTATGGGATTAACGGTCACAAAATTTGGTGCGTAAATTGTTTCTATGTATCCGACGCTTATTGTAACGGGATTTTACGAAGTTTCCCTCTTACTCCCCCCCCCCCGCTACCACCACCACCACCGTGTTTATAAACCCCCGGGATCAGGGGGCTATAAACACGTTTTCCCATTACAATTTGCTTTAAAATATCTTAGAATGGCAAATTTTGGTGTATGGATGTTGATGAAGTGTATGTGTTACCGCTAAAGCTCGAAATCCGTTAATGTGCAGATTACTTAGCTAATCTGCCGATTAACTAAAATGGCCCATTAAAGTGCGGAATCAAGAGTTTCCCGCATTTTAACTAGGTAATCTGCACATTAGCGGCTTCTGTGTCGTTAAAATTCAAATGTTTGTCTTGAGCCTTAGTTTTTTTTACATTCACTATGACGTGAAACAGTCATGTGATACAGATACGCGAATGACCTTCAAACACAAACTAAAACTTTATCCTTTCTGCTCCGCTATGATAATCATAAACGGTAAGCGCAAAACGTGGAGCATCGAAGTCATGATTATTATGACCAACACAAAATTTAAAGTAACAAGTAAGTTATAATTGTTATAATTTTGATTTTATTTCTTCTCTTTTTTTAATTAGTTTGATAACGGTCTGCATTTCATTAATGAAATCAAATCTTAATTAAAAGATCTCTCTCGTGAAACTTCATTTTGAATTATGAATATTAAATTTACAACACACAGTAATTATTTCCTCCCGAAATAAAACTATTAAACCACAATTTTTTAAAATTGATTTAAATTACTATTACTTACTGAAAAAAAAAAAGAAAGAAAGAAAGACGTATTAATTTTTAACTCTGAAACATATAGCATTCAGTTTCATGGCATTATTTAATAAATATACTTAATACGGAATTTTTATGCATTTTTTAGCATTTCATTGCAATTTTTTTTTTTTTTTTTCGTTCAATATTCAGTTTTCTTTATATATTTTATATATCATGATTATATTTTTATTTGTTTTTAATTTTGTTCGCTTTTTCAGATAATTTCGTTGTAGTTTATCACATAAAATGTGTTAATAAAGTTTTTTTTTTTTTTTTTTTTTTTTTTTGTAAAATTAATATATTTGCTAAACTTGTACAGGTATACGTATGCTGCAAAATATAGTTTAATAAAGCATTGGAAAACTGTCATTTTAATTTTCATGCGTTCCAAAAAATATTAAAGCAGTTTTAATTATTTGAAGTACTTCTTAAATAATGTTTCTGATTTGTCTAATTTAATATTTCTTTAGCGAATTAAAAATTGGTGCATAACTTTTTAAAAAAAATAGTAATAGCAATATAAGTTGTTAATAAAACACTTTTAAAAAATTTAAATGGTTAAATATTTTAATTTTGAAAAGAAATCGTTACTGTATTACAATTCTAACATTAATTTATAAAATAGAATTTATTGAAAGCTATAAGTTACTATATTTCACATTAAAAACGCATAATATCTTCAAACTTATATTGACAGAATAAAAAAGATGAAATAAATAAAAATAAAATAAAACAAATATAACTTTAAAAGACATAAAAATTAAAGCACATACATATTAAAATAAGTAAATAATAATAAAAAAAAAAGCAAAGAAAGCTAATCTTTTTTTTTTCCTCCCTGAATGAAAAAAAAAAAAAAAAAAAAAAATACAACACAGCGTGCTGTAAAATTACAACACCAGAGATCTTATTTTCACTTTAACGAGTGCCTAGTAGGTAATGTGCAGATTATCTAGGTAATTCGCAGATTACCTAGGTAATTTGAGAAATGAAACAATTTTTCTCACTTTAATGGATCACCCTAGTTAATGTGCAAATTACCTAGCTAATCTGCAGATAAACTGATTTCTGGACTTTTGCGGTAACATGTGCATTATGTACTTTGATGGGATTTCGCAAAACTTCGAACTTACACGCTGGGGAAGGGGAAGTAAGAAGAGGGTAAGTTGCTGCCGAAGGCAGTGTGGACTCGGACTCTTCACTTTGCGAGCGGTAAAAACATCTACTGAACAAACACATCGGGAACTTTAACTTAGGTTATTAATAATGATATGGGATTTTGAGAACTCATTTAAGTGTAGTGCCCAGCGAAGCGGTCAAAGCCTGCTTTATAATATTTGTTTACAAAGTTCGCAAATATAGTTAGTTTTACAAAGTGACTCTTCATGTTAGCTGAAGTTTTAGGGTTAAATTAGTATGCTGTGACCATCACAAAATTTTATTTTATTCTATATTAAAGTGCCATTCGTTGGTTAACATGCATAAACACTTAATCGTCGTAGCTAATAAAGAATTTATATATGCATTTTGGTGCAATTTTCACCATTCAAATTTAATAACCTTTAGTGTAATTTTTTTATAAAACCTAGCCGCAGCGCCGGCTCCCAACAAAAATGCTAACTGAGCATGCGTACAGACTTTGATTTTTGCATGTTATTGGATTCGAATTTGAATTAGAGGAAGTTAAACAGAGTTTGGCGAGGCATCACCCTTTTGGTACATTTTCCTAGTTTATGTGTATTTCTGTAATACAAAGATGTTTAAAATGACAAAAACATCCCCCCCCCCCCCAAAAAAAAAAAAAAAAAAAATATATATATATATATATATATATATTTCTAATAAAAAAATAAAATAATAATAATAAAGAAAAACCCTTAGATTACAACACAAACTTAAAATAGAATTTTTAAATATGTAAAATATTTATTTTTATGTTTAAATAGTAGACAAAAATTATTTTATTTAAATTTTAATTATTATTTAAACTTGTTTAAATTTGTTAAAGGAGTTATTTAAATTACTTCTTTTTAAAATTCCTTTAATGCAAAAATGTTTCAATTGATAAAAACATCCCCCCCTATTTCTGTTTGAATCTTTAAGGGAAGAAATATAAGTTATATTAATTCAGCACTTGAGTGAAAATGTTTTCTTTTTTCTGTTCTAATTTTTGTTCCTATAAGTTCTTGGTTCAGTTTTCAAAGAATGATCTATTACTTATTTATTTACTCTTAACCATATATGGTGGGAAAAGTATTCTTTTGAGGCCGAATTTTTAACGAATGAGATTTTGATATGTTTACACTTTCTGAGGTCCACTGGATTTTAATTAGGTTTTTACCAGTTGATCTACTATGTGCTATCAGAAAGAAGTTATGTACAATAGAATTTACTTTATAAAAGAAAGAAGAATAACTGCCATACATAAGCTTAATTCTGTATTGATAAGTATAAAGGAATTAAGTCTATATTCTTGATTTTTCAGGAGATGAAAAATAAAGTTAAACTAGCTAAAAACTAATCAGAAGAATCGATTAGGAAAAAAGGATTATGTTGATTTATACCCTTTATACCATTAAGGAAAAAATTGAATTAAATGTTTTATAGAAAAGATTAATGCTAAATTTCTGACTTGATTTTTTTTTTTTTTTTTTTTTTACCAATGGATTTTCTCAAAGACTAAATGACATGGATTTAAATCCTTTATACCAATAGATAGAGTTTTTTTTTTCTGAGTCTGACTATGTACTTAACTCAAAATTGACATTTTTGGACTTAAATCCTTTATACTTATCAGCACAGAATTAATACCTTATAAATTC
The DNA here is from genome assembly GCA_963930645.1 of Salticus scenicus. Taxonomy (NCBI): domain Eukaryota; kingdom Metazoa; phylum Arthropoda; class Arachnida; order Araneae; family Salticidae; genus Salticus; species Salticus scenicus. The sequence goes on along the minus strand of OZ005649.1, from coordinate 370,831,846 downwards.
TTGGCTAGCAAAGACTTCATAAAGTATTTTAATAAATTTATTAAAAATAAATAGAAACCTTCTAAATTTTTGAATAAAGAATAACTATTTTTATTAATTTAATTAATTATTTTTTAATAACATCAACAAACAATTATTTCAAAATCCATTTCATGTGTGATTACAACCCCCCCCCCCCTCTTCCTCTTGCTCAACACCCCGTAAAACATAAAATATGTAAATATTTGCTGATAAAAAACAATGGGAAAGAAATTTTATCCCCTATATACATATACACATGTATTATGTAGTAATATTAAAAAAAAAAAAAAGACAGCAATATAAATTTTTGAAGATTTTTATTTATTTACACAAAAACAAACAAGTTAAATCACACTAGTTTTTATCACTTACATTTTTACAATGTAAAATTTAATACTTATATAAGTATTGGATAATGCCTCAAATGGAAATCATTAACAAATAAAATACATAAATTAATTTCTGACTGTGGAATTTGTTACAAGTCTAGTGGACCTGAAATTAAGGAATATTTCCAGTAAATTTGTAACTATCATTAATTAGCAGTTATCAGATAAATTTCTCTATGAAAGGATTTATGCCTTCTCAACACACTGTTAAATACAGCCAACTTATTCTAATCTGCATAGCCAGGAAGAAATGTTTTGAAAAATTGATTGTGAAGTACTCTTGAAACTGTAAAAATATTCAGAGGGGAGGGGGGGGGAGGTAAAAATTTAGAGCTTATAAAAGAGGTCCACGGCATTAATAATCAAGCATTTAACACCCGATTTAGTTAAAGTTTCATTTTCGTCACATAGATGAAACTTTCTCATATGGCAATTATAATTTTTTCGCATGGTGAATGTCCGATCACAACATGAACAAGAAATTTGATCAGTCATTATAAATAACTATTCATCAGCCTCCGAATATAATTCAATTCAATACGATATACTCTTAACGAATAAAACATAAAATACAAATACTCTTACGGCAAGTTAAAACAAGTTATGAAACTGTTTTCGCATTGTGAATATCTGATTACAAGATGAACAAGAAATTAGATTATCCATTATCAATAATTATTTAAACAGCTTCCGAATTTAATTCAATTCAATATGAACTAACATATACATCAAACGCATAAACATAAAAAGTAAACAATCTTACAACCCTTCAGAAGTGTAGCAGTGTATCGCCAAATTACAGCATGCAAAACCTGCCAAGGCAATCTATTCAACTTTTTCGTAGGGAGCCGGCGCTGCGGCGAGACGCTAGTAGTTAAAGTTTCCTCTGTATTCCGTAGAGGTTTTTCCCGCTCGCAAGTGAGGATTCCGCATCCACAGTGCCTTCGGCAGCAGTTTACCTTCTTCTTACTTCCCCTTCCCCAGCGGCTAAGTTAGAAGTTTTGTGAAATCTCACCAAAGTACGTAATGCGTACACCTAATCAACATCCACACACCAAAACGCATCTTTCTAAGATAATGTAAAGCGAATTTAAACAGAATAGCGTGTTTTTACGCGTGTTTATTGCCCCCCCCCCCAGGCACCAAGGGGGTAAGCGGGTGAATTTCGTAAAATCTCGTTACAATAAGTGTTAGATATATATAACCAATTTGCGCACCAAATTTCGTGATCGCAGATCCCATAGCTTTCCTAAGACAAATTTAGCGCTAAAGGGTGTGTGTGTATGTGGAGGGGGCTTCAATTTGCAATCTCCCTCCCCCCCCCCCCTCAAAAAAAAAATCGAAAATCACAAAAACGAAAATGTGTTTCTGAAAATATTCTAAAGAAGACACGTGGCTATTTTCAATACCTTTGTAATATCTTTAGTAGAGCTCTACCAAAAAATCCGAAATTTCTTAAATTTCCCCCTTGAAAAACGATTTTCCTCCTTCCTTTAAGAATCAAGGATTCTAAAATCGTACATAATGTTCTATTTATACTCAAGTCTAGTCTCATCATGTGCAATTTCTTCACAGTGATTAATTTAGGGCCGAGTTATGCTTACAAATGTTTTTTTTTTTGCTTCCTGTCCCGTTGGGGGGGGGGGGGAGGGGTATTTCGATAAATACCGTTTCTTTAGGTACCGGTTGCATATAAAAAATCCAAGCACCAAACTTCGTGACCGCAGCTCTCATAAATTTTCTAGGACAAATTTAGCGCTAAAAAGGGTGTCTCGAATTTGCCCTTTGTAACACATATCCCCTCCCTCCCTCCCCCCCCCCCCCCAAAGGAAAACAAAATGGCAGATCACAAAAAATCAAAAATGTGTTTTAGGAAATATCCCAAGAAAGTCGCATAGCCCTTTTTCAACATCTTTTATTCAATTTTTGTAGAATTCGACTCAAATCAGGAATTTTCAAAATTTCCCGCTAAAAATGGATTTTCTCCCTTCCTTCCTTTAAAAATCGAAAAATCCTAAATCGCAGATAATGTTTTATTTGTACTCATGTCTAGTCTCCTCATGTGGAATTTCTTTATTTCTATATTATATTAGCCGAGTTATGCTTACAAACGTGTTTTTGTCTTTTTCTCCCGTAGGGGGAATTTCGAAAAAGTTGATAGATATAATTTTAAGTTGAGTAAAGACCTAAGTTTCTGCCAAGCGCTGTTGAATTCCGTCCAACCGTTCTCAAGTGATACCCGGACAAACGTGTTTTTGTCTTTTGCCCCCCAATGGGGGAACGGGGGGAATTTCTGAAAAGTTTATAGGTATTATTTTAAGTTGGATAAAGATCTAAGTTTCTGCCAAGCTCTGTTGAATTCAGTCCAGCTGTTCTCAAGTGATGCCCGGACAAACGTGTTTTTGTCTTTTGCCCCCCAGGGATGAACGGGGGGGATTTCTGAAAAGTTGATAGATATAATTTTAAGTTGGATAAAGATCTAAGTTTCTGCCAAGCGCTGTTGAATTCAGTCCAGCCGTTCTGAAGTGATGCCCGGACAAACGTGTTTTTGTCTTTTGCCCCCCAGGGGGAGAATTTCTGAAAAGTTGATAGATATAATTTTAAGTTGGGTAAAGTTCTAAGTTTCTGTTAAGCGCCGTTGAATTCCGTCCAGCCGTTCTCAAGTGATGCCTGGACAAAAAAAGCGACATACAGACACGATGACACACACACACACACAGGCAAAATTTTCTGAAGTCATTTTCGGTTTTCATAGTGTGTGAAACGTGAAGATATCGCAAAATTTTTCGATTCTGACACATTTACAGACAAAACTCTGATTTTATTAATATAGATATCCCTCATCCGTTATGGACCCAAATTGATTCAATAAAGATTTTGTTTTTTCACATACCAAATTTGGTCATTTATATATCATGGAAGCTGGGATATTGCCTTTCCTTAAACGGAATTAAATTGCCACGTATCAGCGCCGGCTACAGTGTGATGGGCACTCGAATTGAATCAACATAGTTTATAAAAATATTAATAACACATATCAAGTTGGTGCATTTAGATGTCATAGAAACTGAGCTGTTTTCTCGTAAATGGGATGAGATTGGTACATAGCCGTGCCACCTGTCATCCGATATGAAACCAAATTGAATCAGTGAAATTTTTTCATTATGACTCTCATACATATCACGTTTTGTGTAGTTATACACTATAGAATTTGAGATATAGTCTTTCATGAAAGGGGAGGAATTGCAACATAACAGTACCACCTGTTGGGCGATATATCCCAAAATTTAATCAGCATCAGCGTAAGTCAAGATCCAACAAAATATAAACATTTTAAATTCCAACCATTAGTTCGCATACGAAATCTTGCTAACACATTCTCAGGCAGACAAGCATTTACCTAAAATATGCAAATCACATTAAGAAAAATTTCAGTATATGTAAAGCCCATCGAAAACCAGATAAAAAAAAAAAAAAATCAGGAATCCGATACTTTCTTTCTACTTATGTAGAAGAAAGCAAAAATGTAAACTGATTAATTACAGAAGAAACTGTAATTATGTGCGAAATTGATCTCGTCCAGTAGCTTTAAAGAAATCCAGTTATAAAATTTGAGGAAAAAAGAAATGGGTATTCTGATCTTTTTACAAGTGTGGATGCCCCGCTTAATCTCGGTTCAAACTTTTTTGCACTTGTTTCTTATGCATTTTTAACACTTTCCAACAATGTTGAAAAGTGTTAATGTCGCCGGTTTATCTGTCTGACCATTGCCTCCTTAACTAGATGCCTGTCGCGTAGCTCGGAACTAGGCAACAGTTGAAACGGTAGACAGTGCCACCTGGTACAGATTGCGCGACGTTTTTATTCAACAGCCACCAACAATTTTTAAAAGTGGGATATGATATACATAAAAGGCAAACAGAATCGAAGAAACGCCGATTATATACAGTCGGTAACAAAAGTCTCCGAACACTAGCAAAAATTCCTATGTAAAAAAAATACAGTTTTATTAAATAAATCCTTGTCGAATCCTGTTCTTAGTCAGTCTAAAAACAGGATTCGACAAGGATTTATTTAACAAAACTATATTAAGTGTACTTTTTTTATATAGGAATTTTTGCTAGTGTTCGGAGACTTTTGTTACCGACTGTATATATAGTGTATCACTTCGTTAAATTGTTGGTGACAGTTGAATAAAAAAGTCCTTTAATCTGAACTAGGTGGCGCTGTCTACCGCTTCAACTGTTGCCTTGTTTCCGAGCTACGCGACAGGCATCTACTTAAGGAGGCTCTGGTCTGACTATCCGTACTCTTAACTTCCGTAAATATTCATGGAATTTCTTGAAACTGACATATGTTATTCAAATTCACTATCAGATGTTCCCTATTGAAAATGGAGTAAATACCGCCATTGGTTTGTGTACAGGGACACCCGAAAGTATTCCAAAGCATTGCGTTCAATGAGAGGTATCTCTATAAACTGTATTTTAATACCTTTATTTTACACAAATTTTAATGAAATTGAAATATATTATTTAAGTTAATTATTGGATGTTTTGCTATTGAAAATTAAGTAAATATCACTACTGGTATGTGTACAGGGACACTCAAAAGTATTCCAAAGCATTTCGTTCTAATGAGAGGTATTTCTAAAACTATATTTCAATAACTTTACTTTTCGCAAAACTTAATGAAATATGTTATTTTTATGCACAATCAAAGGAATGTTTTCTATAGGATATAGTAACAGTAACATAAATATTTACACCACCACATAAAAATGTTTAGTTACATCAAGGACTATTATTGGAAATTTGCTGGAATTGCATTTCCGTTTACATTAAGCATTTTTAATACTTTCTAGCAATTTTTCATTGTGAATATGATAATTAGCGTATCTGTCTACCCGAGTATCCGTCTGTCTGTCTACCTGTTCATCTGCCCACCTTCGGTGTCCGTAAATAATTTTAGAATTTCTTAAAAATGGAATGTAATGGAATTAAAGTTCATTATGGAACGTATAAAATGGCATTTATGAGTGCTACACAACTGGTTTATATATACAAAGACACCCCAAAACAAATTCCAACGCATTGCATTTAGGAGAGACATTTTTATAAAGCAGATTTAAATAACTTTCTACTCCAAAAAAATATAAAGAAATCGACATTTATTGTTAATATGCTAAAATAATATTTTGTATAGAATATGATATGCTTTGCCTCTAGATTTACAGAGCTACACTAAAATATTCAGATACATTAAAGACAGCAAGTGGAAATAGCTGGAATTGAATTTCCGTTTGTGTTAAGCATTTTAAACATTTTCCAACAATATTTAAGAGTTATTACGAATTGAATTAATCCATATGTCTGCCTTTTTGTACTTCTGCCTGTCCGTTGTGTGATAATGTACAGAGGCTGTTCGCACATTTTTTAGACGAATTTGATGGAGTGTACTGAAGCAATTTCACTCATATTTCGAGTTTTATTTGATCAGTTTGATATCCCTTGTTCTTAACTAACATTCTACATCATAATTTCTATGATAATAATGCTTTTTATAATATCGGAAGAGGTATATTTTTCTACTCCTCTTGAACGGCTTTCCAGAGTCCACAAAGCGTTGTAGGTCGGTGTTTGGATAATGTTGATTTTAAGAGTCGAAAAACACAAAAATCCAACAGTGATACATCAGAAGATTTAGCAGGAATGTCAGTGAAGGGTATGGTTTTAATTCCCGTTTTTTGTTCCATTTTTTTCTAGAAAAGCAATTGCGGATTGTGATGTGTGGCTGCTTATTTTGTCTTGATACAGTTCAACGGATTGATAGCATTGTGGATAAAGATCTGGATTTTCATTTTTAAAAATTGGAATTAAAATATGTTCTTGAGAGTATTTAGAATTGATTTTGACATTTTTGTCAAATTTTTTTGCTTTTATCTTGCGCTTGTATGAAAAACCAGTGGCAATCATAAATCCTTTAGAAAAACTTTCTTTTGATGCTTTGAGCCATGTAGCAATTTTTTTTTCTCCACTTTTGTAATAATAAATTGACCTTTTTACTTTCTTCTATATGTAATATAGAGAAAGTATTGGATTCGCGAAAATTTTCGACCTCCGTTTTTTGACGGATCTACACGTTTTGGGATGTCCTGAACACGAATTGATAGTTTTTAAAAAATGTCTGTCTGTGTGTCTGTATCATTTTTTTGTGGACGCTGTATCTCACGAACCAATGAATGAAATTTAACCAAACTTCGTATTTAGTTGCACCCTGACATGAACTGGTGCCCATTAGATTTGGGGATCAATAGTTCAACAGGTGGCGCTGTGATCGCATTTTATGCAAATTTTTAACATTGCAGCATAGGACAAAATTCCGTATAAATGGGCATAATGAGAGTTATTTTAAACTTGTGATTGTAAAATTAATATGAATTATTGATAATAGTAGTAGTTAACTAGGAAAAAAAAATTGTGCATGGGGGGGCATCGGTTCCCCCCCTGGGGGGTAAGTACACCCCCGGGAGGGTTAAATTTTGAAGATGGGTATCATTCGAAAGATCTCGTCAATACCTTTAAAACGAATGGTTGAACCATAAATCTGTGATAATTTAAAACAAAGTTATCGAATTTCTTTACTTTTAACAAAAAAAAAAACTTAGAAAAAAAATCGTATTTTTTTTTTTTTTTTTTTTTTTTTTTTTAACGAAATTTTACCAAACTTGGTATTTAGTTGGTCCCCGACATAAACTGGTGCTGATTATATTTGGGGATGAATAGCTCAACAGGAGGCGCTGTGATAGCATTTTATCTAAATTTTTAACATGGCAGAATAGGACAAAAATTCGTATAAATGTGCATAATAAGAGTTATTTTACACTTGTGATTGTAAAATTAATATGAATTATTGATAATAGTAGTACGTAACTCGGAAAAAAATTTTGTGCATGGGGGGGCATCGCTTCCCCCCCTGGGGGGGAAGTACCCCCCCGTAGGGGGTAAATTTTGAAGATGGATATCATTCGAAAGATCTCGTCAATACCTTTAAAACGAATGGTTGAACTATAAATCTGTGATAATTTAAAAAAAAGTTATCGATTTTTTTTACTTTTAACCAAAAAAAAAAAAAAAATTCGCATTTTTTTTTTTTTTTTTTTTTTTTTAAATATTGTTACTGATTGAATATGTATAGGAAAATATAGAAGAAAGTCTTGTGGTGGCCACAACATACTAGTTTTAATTGCAACCACTTAAATAGACCCAAGGTTCATCTGTTGTTGCAGCATTTTTCCATTTTTCTCATGATAAATGCTTTTCATAAAGATTTCACTAAAAACTATCTTTGGAAAAAGCGGAAACCTATCCTTCCATCCACTGCCATTTTAAAAGCGCATTTTTGCATCTAAACAAAAATTCTAAATATCAGAAGATAAATAAAACTTCCAAAAATATAACTGTTGTGAAAATAAAATTCTCCATGCAAACGATTTTTTCTTCTTGCGAAATAAAATTGTCTAAAAAATGTGCGAACAGCCTCTGTAGACAAAGAACGTTGAAGGTTAAACCATATAATGGGTACGTGTAGTTGGAAAGTGTTAATAATCAGTGCGTACCACATGGTTTTTCGTCCCCACCCCCGTCTTAATTTTCTTTGTCATTGGGAGTTCTAGCAAGGGGCCGAGTGCAATGTGCCTCTTTACAGCCTAATAACCTGCAGAGAAAGAACCTCATGATAACCATTGATTACTATGAGATTACCACATACGTGTGAAATAACCTATTTTTTGTGGTAATTTATACACGAAACTGAATTAGAATCTTTAGAATAACTTTAAAAAACCTGCTTTATTAAATTGATTTTTTTCTGATAAATTAGAAAAGAAAATCGTTAATTATTTCGTGCCACTTAATTAAAATTAACTTGTAGGTTCAGAAGTGAAAGTTCTAATTTGATTCACTATAGATTAGTGTTTGTTTTTCGAGCTTATCGGTTAAATTTACTATGTGCTTTATCATTACATTTTCTGTTATCTAAAAAATAAATATTTGTTCAAATTTTACAAACTCTTGTAAAGTTACGGTCATTGATACTTCATCATTCCCAGTTTGTAGAGATCTTGAGAAGCACTTAAGACTGGTAAAAAGAAGGGAGAGAACGTGTGTTTCATTGAACTAATAAAGTCACGATAACCTCGATTTTAGATCCATCATTGATTTACGATTATCTATAGATCTGGCGTGATCTGATTTGAAGTGTTTCATAAAAAAAGATAATTTTGGAAAAGTTTAGATTCGACCATTTAAATCATTAATAAAAGACTGTACTGTGAGCAAAAATCGAATAAAAGTAAATGTTTTAATAGATTTAAAAAAAAATTTTTGACGTAGTTCTTACATCACTTTCTTTTACCTCGCACTTCAGTACTATAAAGACAGTTTGCAGAATAAAGTGTAAGATAACAACTACTGCATATGGAAGTTACTTAAAAACAAAAAGGAAATTAAAAATAGGTTCAGGTACAGTTTTATTTGACATATAAATCTATGTAAAGAGGAGGCTGCCTTGCCCCTAACTCCCACTCTTTCGTTGGAAAAGAGTACATCATATATTAATAAAGAATTTAAGGCTGTTATTAAATTTAAAAGTTTATATTTCAAACTATACAGACAACTTTTATCTACATCAGTCCTTAAAACTTATTAATGTTGATCAGTTTTTTCACATAGTAACCTTATATCTTCGAAATATCCAATTTCAATTTGCTGCAAATATTTGTTTCAAGTTATGCTGATAATAGACATACACACGAATCAACCGCTAAAAAGTTGACTTTCGTATTCAAAAAACCATAAAACAAGTAATAATAATAATAATTAAAAAAAAAAAAAAAAAATCTGGAGTGACTCCACTCGACTTTCCGAAAATTGAGTAATTAACAGTTTTGTAGATAAAGTAAAGAAAGAAGAGTTGTTAAACAAACAAAGAGAGAAAACCATAATAGAGTGTTTGAGTATTTTTCTCCATATATTACACGGTGTTTTATTTAACGCTACTGAACTTTGAGCCCATAAGATCATAATGATAAAGAATTTTTCGTTGTGTCCCTGTAAAAACCTATAAATGCTAGATTCACCAAAATGCTTATAGTTAGTGCAACAGTGATATAATATTCATATAAATTTTCAGCTCAATTGAATAAGGCGTTTAGATGCTATCGCACTTTTAAAAATTTGGTCCCATAGGCCATTATGATAAAGAATTTTTCTTTGTGTCCCTGTAAAAAAAACTGTAAGTGCTAAATTCACCAAAATCTATACAGTTGGTGCAACTGTGACCTATAACATGTGTACAATTTTTTTTGCTCAGATTAATAAGGCATTTAAACGCTATCACAGTTTTAAAAATTTGGCCCCATAGGCCATAATGATAAAGAATTTTTCTTTGTGTCCCTGTAAAAAAACTATTAAGTGCTAGATTCTCCAAAATCTATACAGACTGAGTATCTGTGACCTATATTATGTGCATAAATTTTTTGCTCAATTGAATAAGGCGTTTAGATACTATCGCACTTTTAAGATTTTGGTCCCATAGGCCATAATGATAAAGAATTTTTCTTTGTGTCCCTGTAAAAAAAATATAATTGATAGATTCATCAAAATCAATAAGGTTCGTGCTACGGTGACTTGCAACATGCATACCAACTTACAGCTCATTCGAGCAAAGCGTTTAGACGCTAGCGTGTTCAATCCCACGCATACATACACACACACATACATACATCATCGTAAAAATAGTGAAAACAGACTCAAGGGACCTCGAAACGTATAGAAACATCAAAATCTCAAATTCGGATTTTTGACATGATTACAATACTTTCCTCACTATAGTGTTCGGAAAGTAAAAAGCATCATTGAAAATTGAACTTTAAAAATTAGTTTGTTTTTCATAAGTATGAAAATTTTAATTCCTGAACTGCTATCTTGTGCATGGTAAAATATATATCAAAGCGTATCCATCAGTTACATTCAGTAGAAAATAATGTTTTCGTTTAATTTTGGCTATTGTCTATAAATTATACACACAGCACATATTGTAATTAAATTTAGTCTTTGTTAGATGGTAGGAGGCCACTCACCGCTATATAGCAGTTTGGAGCGATTTCAACCACTCCAGCTGCCATCATGGAAGAAATCTTTAGCCCCCGCAGAATGCGGCGGTTGCCTTACCCCCCCCCCCCCCCCCCCGAAGTTTATTACGAACAAACAACTGAAAAGAAAAATATATAAGGTAAACGCACCAGTAGTGGACACTTTTAATTTTAAACTCGGAAAATAAGCTACCTAAAAATTCTGAAGATTCGAGCAATGTTCAGGAAGTGAGTTATAGTCCTTTACTGTTAAACGCTTTAACAAAAAATAATTCCGGTCATTATTTTTAAAATAATGTTATTTTAACTAAAAAAATTTGCACTTTTTGTGATTTTTGCCGTTTTCTTCTTATCACTTTGAATAAGGAAATGAAATTTTATTTGCTGGCTCTCTGCTTATTTTTAACTGATTTCTTCTACCTTTTGCTTTCATATGACTAAAATAAGTATGCAGAATTCATTTATTGTGCAGTTTTTTAAATCTTGTATTAACACATAGTATTTTTATGGCTGTCCATTACTGGTACCAAAAAAAAAAAAAAAAAAAAATGTCATCATGACCAATAGAGGACAGCCCTGTCCACTACTGGTTCATGCGACTTTTAATGCCAGGTCCAGTTGTGGACATAATTATGTAATCTAGCAATTTTAGAGTTGAATTTTAAAGCAAAAATTCAAAGGGGTCCACTACTGGAACAAAAAAGGGTCTTTAGTGTGTCCACTACTGGTTTATTTTAAGCTCTTCAGATTTTTGATTTTTTGCATATATAAATGCTACAATTAGCAATTTTCATAATACAGTCATGTTAAGAAAGAGTTAGTAAAGATCTGAAATATTAATTATATTTGAAACTCTAAAATTTAGGAAATTACACAAAAAATAGCCGGAAAATGTCCTTAAAGTGTCCACGGTGCGTTTACCTTATATGAAAAACACATAACACAACCTTAATCGCACTTCCAGCGATTTCCAAGTATAGTCCTAATGTATCGAATATTTTTGGGTAGCCCTATAAACCAACGGTGATAAAATCCATACCATACTCTACGAAATATGCTTTTATGCATATAAAAATCGTGTACTCATTTCATTTTGTTTATTGCAATGGGAAGGTGTTAAACTGTATACCTACTATAGCAATTTCGCCCATTGACGAAATTTCTGGTAGGTTTGCGTTTCTAATGTATTTGAATTCTCTTCCATGTTCCTGTAAACGAACTATTTTCTTGATCTCAATGAAAAGTTTAGTGTAGCATTCCTATATGATACAAATTTAGAACACCGCGTTTGCACTTCCTGCAACTATTTGTTCTTGAGATATGCTGATCACAACAGTCCGAAAGGCTGAACTATTTCACCGAGGGTTAAAATAATTACGCTTAATTGTAGCTAACCGCTGCAATTAGCTATTATTTCATCAATAATCGACAAAATAACTGACTCCCGAAATGTATGATTATTTCACTAAAAATCGACACAATGTATGTTTTTTTTTTTTTTTTTTGTCTGTTTATCAAAATAGGCCAAATTTTTGTTTTCAATTTACGAAATACATTATCATTTAACCACTGCTTCATTAATATGCGATTAATTGCAGAAATACACAATATTCATGTTATCGATTAACAATATTCATGCTTATGAAAGTAGTCATGAGAGGAAGAAAACAGTGATAAGTTGTTTAATATTTTTAAGTGGTTAAATTGTTACGTTTACTTTTACTTGCAACGTGGCAAGTAAGTCTTTTCAGGTCTACATTATAGGCTTTTTTTTTCTTTAAGTATTTTTAGTTCCCCATCATACTATAGGTATGGGGAACTTAGGTAATCGTGAAAATTTTCGATCTCGGTTTTTTGACTTTTTATATCTTTGATATTGGACAAAACATAAGGAAATTAACATGCATTATTTAAATGAATAAAAATATATGCGCAATAGAATGTAATACAGTACGACGCAAAAGTTTAGACAATGACGTTATTCATCTTTAAAATTTAGAATTATGAAGTCAGAATTACAAAAACCTGTATATATATTTTAAATATGTTTTAAAATGCTATAATCAAAAGTCAGTCGTTTGATTTGCTATAATTAAAATTTTTTTTTGATAAAAATAAAAATTTGATTGTCGCAAAACTTTAGACACGATTATGAGTTTCTGTGAATATTTGCTGGCATATGCAAATTTAAAATCGATGATGTCACAGATTTTGAGTACTTAAGTTCTGCAAACGATAACGCTTCGTAGTCGACATGCCGCGAGCTAAAAAAATTCAAGGGAATGAGGTTTCAATGATTTGGCAGTTGAAAGCTGAAGGGAAGCGCGGTTCAGAAATTTTGGCTATTATTAATAGATTTAAGAAATCTATTCATCGAGTTTTATCGCGTGGTTGTGAATATGAAGCAAAATGTAGATCTGGGAGGCCACGTGTAAGAAATATACAAGAGGATCGCCTGATACAAAGACTAGCGAGTACCCAACAAATGAGTGTACGTGGAGTTCAAAAGTCATCGGGACTCTCTATATCAAAGGATGCGATTCGTAGACGAATTGTGGAAAAAGGAACAACAGTTTACAGCAAAATGTAAAACAAAGCAGTTCTTAAGCCACATCATAAGTTACAATGGATGTTGTGGACTCGAAAGCATATGTCATATGGACAGAAATGGCAATCAGTCATATTTAGCGATGAAAAAAGTAGAATCTAGAAGTCCAGATATCTGGTCATAGTATTGGAATGATTGCGAAAGGAACCTCTAGGTTTTTTCAGTCGCAGATAAGGAGAGGACTCGGTGATGATTTGGGCAGCCATTTGCTATAATGGACAAGTATCTCTGACCGTTACCAGTGGTCGTCAAATATCACAGCATTATACAAAGATATTAGAAAAGAACTTAATGCCATTTGCTGAGCTTCTAGGTGGCCCTCAGGGGAAATTTCAACAAGACAATGTTTCGATTCACACTGCAAACAATACAAAATCATTGTTTAATTCTCATAATATAAGAGTTCTCGACTGGCCAGCATGTAACACAGATCTTAATCCTACAGAGAATCTTTGGGGCATCATGTCTCGCAAAATTTATAGCAATGGTAGACTATACTTTTATGTACAGGAACTCAAGACATCTGTTGAGGATGCATGGTACAATATCGGTCTCCAAACTATGCAAAATTTAGTTTCTTCGATGGAATATCGTATTTATGAAGCAATATAGAAGCACAGATGCATAATTAGGTTTTAAAAATTGTTTATTTAGATTTTATTTAATTTTTGTCTAAACTTTTGAGACAGTATTATATTTTTGTTAAAATTTAATTACTTGCAATATGTACAGTCGGTAACAAAAGTGTCCAAACACTAGCAAAAATTCCTATGCAAAAAAAGTACACTTCATACGGTTTTGTTAAATAAATCCTTATCGAATCATGTTCTTACACTGACTAAGAATAGGATTCGACAAGGATTTATTTAATAAAACTATACGAAGTGTACTTTTTTTACATAGGAATTTTTGTTAGTGTTCGGACACTTTTGTTACCGACTGTACAGTACTACTTTTCATGGTTATAAATATTGTTTATAAGCACAATACATTACATTCAAGCTATGTTAGGAAAATTGATTAAATATTTTTCGAAATCTGCATGAATTTCTCCATTGTCTAAACTTTTGCTTCGCACTGTATGATTAGTATTAATATTGCTTTTACAGTATAACACAAAAATATTCAGGTGCATTCTAGGATCTAACTGAAATCTTTTGAAGGTGCAAATTCAGTTGTATTATGAGTTTTTAACACAAGTAGCTGTAACTGCGGTTCATCTACAGTCGGTAACAAAAGTGTCCGAACACTAGCAAAAATTCCTATGTAAAAAAAGTACACTTCATAGGGTTTTGTTAAATAAATCCTTGCCGAATCCCGTTCTTAGTCAGTGTAAGAACATGATTCGATAAGATTTATTTAACTAAACAGTTTTAAGTGTATTTTTTTTACACAGGAATTTTTGCTAGTGTTCGGACACTTTTGTTACCGACTGTATCTGTCGGTCAAAGGTTTTATTTTTGTAAATATTTTTACAGTGTCTGAATATGATAAGTGTTATTCAGGTTTATTAAAAGAAGTATTTTTTAATATACATCTTATAGAAAACTGTATAAGTAGCAGAACGAATTGTGTACAGAGACTTCAATAAATGAATGAATAAATAAAAGATTTTTCATTTTAGTTATATTGTGTCATCTTTGCACTGCACTAAAGAAAACGAAATTAACATATATTTTTACTTTCTCTTACCCATATAATGGTTGATAAAGTATTGCTTTTGGATCAAATTTTCGAAATTGAGTTTTTGTTATATTTACAGATTTACACATTTTGAGGTCCTCACTCCCCTGAATCCAAAAACAGGTTTCTAGCGGTTGGTCTGCGTATCTGTGTGTGTGTGTGTGTCTATCTGTTATCAGCATATCTCAAGAACAAATAGGAGTTGAAAGTCTAAACTCTGTATAATATAGGGATGTAACACTAAACTTTTCACGAAGATCAAGCAAACGGTTCGTGTACAGTAGGGTGATCAGAATTTTTTGATGCAAAATTAGGACAAATTATGGGATGTCATCATTTCCATGAGAAAAATGATTACAGTTTTTTTCTAAAATGAGGACATTTCTGAGGACACAAAATTTCATAATATAATAGTATTAAAGTAGCTTATATTAACCCCACTTGCAGCCATTAATCGTCACTATGATAAATTTATACTACTTATGAACTTATAAAATACACATTTATACAGGCATTATTAAATTTACAATAAACATTATCATAAACTTGTACACATTATACTTCTTTTCGCATAATATAATGGCCATGTTGTTTATACAACAGTATTAATTTCTGATATGCGGTTGATAGGAAAGTACCAAACTATTTTATATCTACTTCTATTAATACTTTTATAAACCGTTTTAATGCAATTGTTACTGTTGTAAAGACCGAGTTTTTAGTGTAAACGAAATCATAACTACTTCATATGTAAATGATCCAATAAATAACATTTTAAAAGGAAAAGACAATCTGAACAATGTCAAAAGCTGACTAAGCTAGGAATAGGAATTGACCTCTAGTCTGACGGCATAAAGCATTAACGTTCTAGAAACTGAGCTATTATGTTCGGTACAGGTCAGTTCGACGCCAACGTTTCGACGCGGGGGCAGTTCGACACCAGGTCGTTTCGACGCGGGGTCAATTCGACGCCATACTTTTTTTTCGTACTTTTATTTATTTTTAGAATAAGTTTGCATCATCATTCAAATAAATGCGATATGCCTGATATAATATATATATTTTGTATGTTATATATATGAAGCGTGATTCAAATACCGATGCTGATTTTGCTCTCTATGCACGTATGATTCCTGCGTTAAGTTTTGTGCCTATCGAAGAACTTGAAAATGTTTTAGAAGTTTTGACTGAGAATTTACCTAATCAGTTAACCCCAATTTTTGATTACTTTGAAGATAATTACGTTGGAAGGATTCAGAGAAATAATCGTCGCCGTCGTCCTACTTTTAAACCAGAAATGTGGTCAAGTTATGCTAGAACCTTAAATAACGAAGGACGCACCAATAATTTCGCGGAAGCAGCGCACAGGCGTCTGCAGGCCGAATTTGGTGTTTCACACCCCACATTATGGAAATTCATAGATGGTCTCAGACGTGTTCAAAAAACAATTAATCAATGAGCCACATAAAAATATTCAGTTCTATTAAGGGCTGTTATGGAAAATTGTTGGATGTGCATTTTTGTTTGCATTAATTGTTTTTAATGCTTTCTAACGATGTTTAAGGGGAGTTAGGATTTGAATATGTCTATTTGTATATCTTTCTGTCCGTCTGACTGCTCGTCTGTCTATCTATACGTCTGTTTGCCTCTAGCGTCCGTACATATTTTCAGAATATCTTCAAAATGGTATATGTTATTCAAGTTCACTATGACATTTTCTCTATTTAAAATGACATAAATAGCACAACTTGTTTGTGTACAGGGACATCCAAAATTTACCAAAGCATTGTGTTTTATGAGAGGCATTTTTATAAATTATAGTAATTTCGGTCTACAAAACTCACAATGAAACTGACATCTATATTTCATATATTTTCTATAGAATATAGTATTTTAAGAGTTAAGACTTACAGGGATACACTAAAATATTCTGATACGTAAAGGGCTGCGATCAAAAATTACTGGAATTACATATCCGATTGAGTTAAGCGTTTTTAACACTCTACAATAATGTTTACGAGTGATTATGAATGCATTTAGTCTATCTGTCAATCTTACTGTCTGTATGCCTCTCCGTTCTGTGATCACAAAGGAAAAATTTCATTGGACGATGAATGATTTAACGCGTACGTACATTTAGAAAATGTTAATAATCTATGCGAATCGCATGATTTTTCATTCTTCTTCTTTCTTGTTATGAATATGATTTCGGGTTTGCACAATTATATTTATGGTAACTTTTTGATATGTTATCACAATCACTTCAAAATTCGTTATCGCTAGCATTTCTCATTGCTTACTTCGCAATTGACTCTTTTACATAGATTAGCCTTATAAAGTGTGAACATAAATCTTGGGGTACGTTATTTTATGGTCAATGAGAGCAAAACTCTGAAACTTGCAAAGGGAAGCCGGCGGATTTCCTTGTGTAATACAAATCCAATGTATATCAAGCAATTTTAAAATTCAGCATAATTAGTAGATTGTCTGAAAAGCATTTGTCTAGACACGAAGATTATCAGCTAAAAGACAACTTGAGAAAACGATTATATCTCTTATGTCTGCAAACAAATCAACTATTCATTTATTTTATTTATTTATTTTTTAAGAAAGTAACATTAATAATAAGTTTTCCACTACATTGAGAGAGAAAAAATCAAATAATTAAATAGTAAAAAGAAAATGTTAATTCTAAAATTTCAACAATTTTTAATTAAAAGATATTTACTTTGAATAGCATTTACATATTTTAAAATTATAACACTAAAAATGTTCATGTGTGTGTGTTGTGAGAATACAGAATTAGTATTCGAATTAATAATATTAAAAAAATAAATCTGATGTGGACACCACACGACTTCCTTATACACCAATTGGAATATACATATTGTTATGAAAACATTGACATTTTTGTGTGAGGTAACGCATTCGTAAATAAACAGGCAGGTTCCAACCACGGAAAAAAAAACTGAAAAACTGCTATTCCAACCACAAAAGTTATGATAAAGGATTGTATATACCGCCAAACAAATATATTAGTTTTTCAGGAATGACTTATTACAGAATCTCTCAATTGGCAAATTCATAGCTTAAAGTTTAATGAAAATCGTTCGAGTATAGATGGCCTACTTTTGTTTTCTTTGTCAAAAATTAGAGGTGAAAAATGATGCATTTTACTGAAACAATTAATACAGTTAAAAATGAGAAAGGATTTACTAATTCTGGCTATCCTGAAATAATATTTGCCGTCAAATTTGATCGCTAATCTCGCCAACTCACCAAGTTTGTAGCCAACATTGATTTTTGTCCTGGCATCGATTTTGGCGATTTTACGTCAAATTTGGCGACTTGGTGAAAATATGAAGTATAGGGTTGCCAATGTTTGAAAGCTCTAACTTCAATAAGAAGAGAATTCCGGAAAGATTCATTGGTATATAGCGTTGAACTACATTCTCCGAAAATTATTTAAATGACAAACAAGACTAAAGCAAAATAAAGTGCATTCGTCGACTAGAACCTGTTTATATATTAAGAATTACTTTCTACACTCAAAAATGTCGGCAACTTTCATAAAAATATCATTACGGGCTGTATTTATGGGCTGAATACTTATTAAATAAAATGCATTCATCGACTAGAACCTGCTTATATCTTTACAAATTATTTTCTACACGCAAAAATGTCGACGACTTTCATAATAATATCATTATGAGCTCTATCATTAGCTTATTTTGAAATCTGTATGATGGTAGGTCATTCATAATGGCCAAAATCTTTGTATATTTGGTCATTATGAATATAATTTTCGTAAATATCTCCAAAAAGGAAAGTCACAGAAAGACCAAAAAAGGAATTACACAGCTAGATGTTATAACAACCATATATATCAATATGCAACGTTCTACGTCGAATCCTTTTTGAGTTATACGAGATACATACACACATACAGGTGTCACGAAAAATCGTGTAAAGTCGCTGATATCTTTAAAACGAGAGCTCAGTATTAAGATGAAACTTGCAAGTTTACAACTAGACATCATGAAAGTTGCATATATAAATTTGAAGCATTTTACGATGGTTCATTTTTAAGCTATGTGAGATAAAAAATTCATCTCGCAAATAACAATACTTCCATATACATTGTATAGGGAAATAATAAATAAATAAAAAATCTGATGTGGACACCACACGACTTCCTTATAGAACCATAGGAATATACATATTGTTATGAAAATATTGACAGTTTTGTGTGAGGTAATCGATTCGTAAATAAACAGGCAGGTTCCAGTCCACGAACATTCCTTAAACAAAAACAAAACAAGGAAAAAAAAAAAAAACTGCGACTCCAACCAAAAAAAATCACGATAATAGGATAATTTATAGTATTGAGACAAATATAGTAGTTTTTTCAGGAATTTTCTCCACCGCTTATTACAGAATCTCTCATTGGCAAATGCACTGCTGAAAGTACAATGGAAATGATTCGAGTATAAATGGCCCTGTTTTGTTCTCTTTGGAAAAAATTCTCTTTGGAAACGTTAAATTTTATGAAAATAATTAACTCAGTTAAAATTGATAAAGTGTTTCTGGCTATCATGAAACAATATTTGTCGCAAAATTTTATCACTAATCTCGTTACGCCGCAATTTATTAGCCAGCAAAGAGTTTTTGTCTCGGCTTCGAATTTGGCGATTCAGCGTCGAATTTGACGACTTGGCGACGTTTAGGGTTGCCAAAGTTCGGAAGCTCTGACTTCAAGAAGAACGGAGTTCTGTAATCCGAAAAAAATCATTGGTTTATAGTTTATAGTGAAGAACTAAATTCTTCGAAAGTTCTACAATGACTCACAAGACTATAAAAAAAAAAGAAGAGTGGTTGTTGATGATTGTAGACTAGAACTTGCCTATATCTTTACGTGTTACTTTCTATTCAGTTTTACAGTAAAAGTATAAACACATGAAAGTTTTTTCATTTCCACGAAGGTGGGCTTTGACTTAACGTCAATATAGGCATTCCAAATGTAGTGAAAAATGGTAATAAGGGATTCACAAAATTTGGAAACTCTAAACTTAATAGGTGTCTAGTTCTGGAAATTTTGTAATGATGCATTTGTTTCTCGCGCAGAACTACCTCAAAAATTCTATAAACCACTGACAATACACTCGATAAATTCAAATTCCATTCAGGCTTTGAAATATTCGGTTGTTCCTGATTTAGCGAAGTTTATGCTCTGTAATGCATTTAACAATTTTTATTTGATTTCTGTAGTAAAAATGACCATGTCATTGGATTGTTTCAAGAATATGAATTTTTGTAGCACAAAAAAGAGATTTATTCAACTGTTTACTGAATATTAATTAAATAAAGTGCATTCGTCTACTAGAACCTGCTTATTTCTTTAAAAATTACTTTCTGCATGCTAAAATGTCGACAACGTTTTTTATCAATGTCATTACAGGCTCTAACTACGGGCTGAATATTCATTAAATAAAGTGTATTCGTCACTAGAACCTGCTTGTGTCTTTAAGAATTACTTTCTACAAGCTAACATGTCGACATTTTTTTTATTTTATCAATATCATTACAAGCTCTATCTACGGGCTGAGTATTCATTAAATGAAGTGATTTCGTCGACTAAAACCTATTCTGTCTTAAAGAATGAATTTCTACATGCTAAAATATCGACAACTTTCACTACAATAACATTACGAGCTCTATCTACAGACTGAATAATCCTTAAATAAAATGCATTCATCCACAAGAACCTGCTTATGTCTTTAAGAAATTACTTTCTATCAGTAAAAAATATCGATAACTTTCATTACACTTTCATTACGGGCTCTATTTTCGGGTAGAATATTCATTAAATAAAATGCATTCTTCGACTAGAACCTGCTTATCTCTTTAAACATAACTTTCTACACGCAAAAATGCCTTCAACTTTCATAACAATATCATTACTGGCTGTATCATTAGCTTCTTTTGAAATCTCTATGATGGTAGGTCATATGAAATGGCAAAAACCTTTGTATTTTAGGTCATTATGAATATAATTTTCCTAAATATCTTCAAAATGGAAAATCACAGAAAGTCCAAAAAGGGAGGTGCACAGCTAGGCGTCATAAAAAATCTATATACCAATTTACAATGTTCGGCGTCCAACCGTTTTTGAGCTATGCGAAATACACACACACACACGTGCGTACTTACACACAGACGTCACGAAAATTCGTGTAAAGCTATTGATATCTCTGAAACTGGAGCTCGTATTAAAACCAAATTTGCAGGTGTACAACTAGACATTATGACAGTCACACATATAAATTTGCAATATTCTACGATTATTCGTTTTTGAGCTATGCGAAATACAAAATCCATATCGCAAATCGGGAATACTATACTTCCTTAGAAACCTTTGGACGGCCCCTGCCAGCCTGGGTCGGCCAAGCTTAACGGGTTGGATGCCGTCCGCCGGAGCGAATAAATCGCCAGATCACCGCATGGAAGCTGCCTACACCAGACAGTAATCTAATCGCTAAATAGAACGAGCTGTGACCGATGATTCTTCGTTTAGACTTCATCCATCATCATCAGGAACTAGATGGAACTCCTACGTCACTTCTGGGCAGCAATATGACTAGAACACTAGAGCTCAGGAATTGCAGGGTAGCGACTTCTGCTTCTTGGACGCATAGCTCGACTTGCACACCATACCCTCCAAGATAGCCACGGTGGAAACGCACAGACACGTTCCTGGATGCTATGGAATTTGGAATAAGTGCACTTACTAGCTGAGAGTCGAAATATCCGGAATACAACAAAAAATAAAACAGTTTTGAATTTAGGCAGAGAGGGAGAAAAAAAACCCGCTGGGGGAGCCGGTAAAGGTAATAGTGCACACAATAATTAAAACCAAAAGTGGAGGCCATTTGGAAAAAAGGAAGGGGACAACACTTAAGTTTTAAGAAAGAGAAGCTGAACGAGATAGGAACAATGAGATTGACCATCGCAATACGACCCCATCGAGCACTTGACGGTGCAGCACAGATTAACGAGGACCAGACACCGCCACACTCTCGTAAATATATATATATATAATAAAAAATATTTAAATTAGTTATTTAATATTTGAAGGTTACTGTTAGAATTTAAGAATTGAGGCTTTATAAGTACTGTAGTCTAAGTAAGAGGAAGCTGAGTGGATGGTAGCTTATTGACTCAGTGGGTTCTTGTTGTACTGACCGAATTGCTATCGCAACGACAAGAGAGCACAGTTTTGTTGTTTACATACTATACTTCCTTATACTTTGTATAAGGAAGTAAAAATGAATGATGATAGTAAGCAAAGAAGATAAAAATAAATAAGTTAATGGTAGATAAAATACATAATTATTTAGTGTATTCTTGTAATCTAATGTTTTATACAAATATATTTTATTGTATTATTATTATTGTTATTAGTATTAGTATTGATGGATCAGGGGAAAAAAATGACTTATAGAAAACGGGTTATGGCCAACAATAGTAGTTGTATAGCTTGGCTCTATGGACATCTATATAAATATTCTTCTTATTTATTTTTTTTTTATCAGATCGTGAGAGGCCTAAATACTGTAAGTGCGATTTTACTTTGATTTTTTCCGTTTATTGGCAAAATAAAAGTTAGTTTAGTATTACTATAATAAAATAGATTGGAAAAATAATGTGTGTGTGTATACATATGTGATAATCCTTTCCAAACATTTCACAGGAAAAGAAAAGGAAATCACATGAAGAAATGGAAGATTTAATAATAATAATAATAAAAACCTGAATGATAGCATACAATAAAATAGTACTTTATCAGGGGCGTTGACTGAATAATATATGCAAATAATAGGTGAATTTCTGTTTAACTGTAAGTCTAGAGCCTTTTTTTTTCTCTTTCTCTGTGTGTGTGTGTGCGTCAGTCATTTAACTGAGTTGGCACAGCACAGATTGCGCATGCGCCTTAAATTTTGAGACTTTTTGTTATTTTAAAGTTATCACGAGCCCCTTAGATTTTCAAGAAAAAGTGTATTATTTTTCAAATGTATTTTTAACACATTAGTATTACCCCAAAATTATTCTGTAAATATAAATTTGGGGCGAGGGAAAAATTACAAAAAATTTGTATATATTCCACAATTTAGTCATCTTCAGCAAGCTAAAGATGATTAAAAAAAAATGTTCATAGGGTCAAGCCACAAATATAGGCACCCCTTTTGATAAGAGGAGCTTCGTCCTCATTCCTTTCCCTTGATCTGCTTTAGCCTGCATATTCCAACTAAATTAATAAACTTTTGATGTCCATGCTTATTTTTAAAGACAGAAATATAAAGTTAAATAAATACTCATGTAGGATTAAAAGATAAATTTTATTTACAGAAGCACACGTAAACATATAATATCAATGAGAATAAGTGCAATATACAGATGAGATTATAAATACACATGTAGTTCAAGTTTGATTCTCATTTTAAAAATGCTTCACATATATGCATAAAAATGATTTCTTTTAAAGTTCATAATTTTCTGTCATATGTTTGTTAATTAAAAAAATACTGATTTTGTTTGGTAAATGCAAACAGATAGAGTCAATTTTTAAATGCTATGTGAATTACTCTTATTTTATTTTATTTTATTTTTTAATGTTTTTGATTTATTTATTTTATTTTATATTTTTTTTATCTAGAATGTATTTGAAATGGTCATAATTCATGTTATGCTGTTAATTAAAAATCTCCAAAACAGATAACATTAATAACAATTTAAAAAGTTCTTTTAGCAGGATTTCAATGTTATTAGTCAATTGCAGCATATAACTATTTGTTAAAAATGAATACATTTCGTTTAATACATTTTTTTGAGAATGTTCTCTCAGGCAAAGATGACAAAAAAAAAAAAAAAATTGATGGTAAAATTTTGAGCTGGAATTTCAAGTGGAGGAATTATGTGTAATTTTTTAAATACTATCTGCTTTACAAATAAATAAATAAATAAATAGTAGCTCAATAAAATGATTCAAAGATTATTCACATACTGAGACCCCCCCCCTCCCCCATTACCATGGGAAATTAAGACCCTAAACACAGAGAAATTGGGGGTGAGGTCTTTTAAAACGATTGCAGCATCATTCCTATATGAGAGATGGTCATATTTTACAATTTAATGTTATGCATTTTGGGGCTGTTGATGTCCCTGACGCCTGGGCAATGTGCATGTTTGCCGATACGATAGTATGGGCCTGCTCATATCAAGAGTATATATGAAATATTAAAAGTATGTCTTTTCATTTATAATTGCATATTTAAGTTTTTTTTTTTTTTTTGAAGATTTTATAAAATTTTATTGAATGTATGGAAGTATTTCATTCGAAGAAAATGAGATTTTTAAGTTGCAGTTCCATAAAAATTTTAAGAAGATTCAAAATTCTACATTTATATAATATAGAGTATTCATTTCTTAAGAAAAAGAAATATTAGAAAATAAAGAATTTTTAATGTAATTTTTCATTAACAGAATTTTTATTTATTTGAAAATTCAAAAGAAATAACATATTCTTTCAGATTACAAAATATTACGCATACTTTTTTTTTTAAATTGCATATTGCAGGATATAAAAGTTATTTGTTGCTTCTTTCTCTTTTACTTAGCAACGATTATCATTTGGAATTATTTACCATTTATAAAAGTAATTTTAAAATACTATTAAAAATTCAGGGCTATGACTGTTTTTTCTTTAATCCTTTGCCAGCCCTAACGTTCTAAACACTGCTGCCAAATCTAAGAACACTTTTATTCAGCTACCACCGATAGTTTTGAACAGTGATATTTGATATCCTATATAACGGACAAATACCATTCGAAGCGATTAGGTCATCGTTACAGTTAAAATTTGGAAGTGAAAAATTCTCTGAATTTAATAACACTGACCAGCGGAGTGAAATTAAATTGAACCGGCAAAGGGTTAATTATTATTAAACACAACATGAAACATAATTTAATTTGCGCAGTTAATTTTTAATGCATCAAATGAAAGACAAAATTTGTAAAAGAATAAAGGTAATTAATTATTCTTTTAACTGACCTTGGGCAATGTGAAACTGCTTTGTGATAATATAAATGAAAGGTTTTTTACTTTGTAGATATTTAATTTATTAAATTATTTCAGCCACCTTTTCATGCTTATATTTACACTCCCCCCGTCTCTTCAATAAAACATTATTGTTAAATATTACATTATTTGTAGCGTATCTATCTATTTCATCTTCTAAGCAATTGTTTTGTGATATATTCATTAAAAATTGTTTACATAAGAATTGTTGTGCGTAAATAAAAACATTGGGAGCAAAATCAGGTCAGTGTGAGGAAATGGAGTTTGAACTAAAACAATGTGTCTGATAATATAGTTCAGTTAAAAGATACTGTTTAAAGAAGAATAAGAAAAATGATGGAATTCAAGGATTTCGGAATCAATAAATAAGATTTAAGCTAATAATTTGATAATGAATAGTTATAACGGCGCAAAACTACGACTTCATGTAAATGTTAAAGTTAAAAATAATGTGGATGGAATTTTCTTCCTTGTCCAGAAATGCTGCTTGAATCGTATTCCTTTTCTTTGTTTCAAACCCTAAGCGAATAACATTTATATTCTACATGACAAAGGAAGATAAGAGAAAAATCCTGTTGTCTTTCTTGTATTTCTTTAGCCGTCTTTTTTTATGAGGCACAATGGTTTTAATGATATTTTGCAATAATACAAGTCATATTCGTTTTTCAGACTCCGTTATAAGCAACATGCCGGCAACATTTATGGAAAATATGGCCTCTGTTTGCCACACATTGTTCAAAAGTGCGCATCAACTTTTCACTTGTTGGGTCTGGTTTTCCTTTAAGTAGAGCTGATATTTTCTTATTGTGGGCACGGTTGTAGTTACGGTAGAGAACTCGGTTAGCATAGAAACGGGCCACGCAATGGAATCCTTTTTCTCCAGCCAATTGACCAAGCATGCAACACTTTTCATCTTTGTTGTGTCGATAGCCTAAAAATTATATAAAAAAAAAGTATTGAGAATTACTTTTTAAAATAATACTGAAATTAAACAAGAAAGTAAAGTAATATGTCATTTAAACCTAAGATCGCGACATATGTATTTGAATGTTTGATTCGCATAATGCAATCACAGGTCAAAGAGCTCAACTTGGACAGTTCTAGCGCTAGTCATAGGTAATTTTTTGAGTTAAAAAAAAAATATTCTTTTTTTCTTCTTTTTTTTTTTTTAGTTGGGCAGTGTTCTTTGAGATTCTTACACTTACGCATGTTAAAGGCAAGCCAACTTTTAGGGGTAGAGCATAATGAAGAAAAGGTCCAACATGTTCTTTGCGAGTATGAGGCGTATTCAGCCTATAAGTTTGTACAGTCGGTAACAAAAGTGTCCAAACACTAGCAAAAATTCCTATGCAAAAAAAGTACACTTCATACGGTTTTGTTAAATAAATCCTTATCGAATCATGTTCTTACATTGACTAAGAATAGGATTCGACAAGGATTTATTTAATAAAACCATACGAAGTGTACTTTTTTTACATAGGAATTTTTGTTAGTGTTCGGACACTTTTGTTACCGACTGTACATTTAAGTCGAAAATTAATTAAATCCTTAAAGCTTCAAGATATTCTTATTTGGTGTCTGCTAAATATGTTGCTTTGAAAAATAGCTCTTTTTAGGGGCTTTAGAAAGAGTGCATTATAGTTCTGGTTGCAGTGTCAGGTTTTTCCTGGAACACCCATTTTACAAGGTTTAAGTCACATTCTGAAAATCTTGATAATGAGTATTTTTAAGCAAGTTCAGAGAGAAGGGTTTTTAAGCAAAGCATTAAAAAAAAAAAAAAAAAAAAAAAAGAGGAATATATATATTTTTCTTGATTTCGATATATATTTACATTGAATTAAAATAAACATAGCGAAAGAAATTGATTTTAACTGTTTCACTGAATGCAATAAAGTCTATTTAATAAAATCTACATATGAAAGCTTCTCGATAGGAAAGTGCCAAATAGAATAAACACTCTATAATCCACATTTAAACTTAAAAACTTCTTCACACACCTTAAAATTAATGTAAGCACTGTTTCGAAAGAACGTCGCCTTTCTTCTTCAAATGAAAAAAAAAAAAAAAAAACACGTGGCCTTGGAGGCAAAAGCAAGACGGAGAGCAAGGCAAAACCAAAGAGCAATGAACAACACAACCAATCAACAGGAAAAAACTTGTAAAACCCAGCCGGCCAGGTGGTTCGGTCGGTAGGCCGCTGCCTTCCGAATCTATTGGTCCCAGGTTCGAATCCTGGTGCGGGCATGGATGTTTGTGTTGTATTATGTCTTCAAAATATTGTGTACTTGTTATTGTGTATTAAATAAAAACTTGTAAACCCTTGTGGTGTGGATATTTCGAGATATAAGCGGCCTTCGAGGCAAGCAAAAAATCTCAGTACTCATCAAACCAAACCAAACCAAACCAAACCAAACCATGTAAAACCCAACCAGAAGGGAACACAACCAAAAAACAGGATATAAGAGAAACAAAACACTTAAAAACGGGGAAGGGTTTTTTTAAATTACTTATTTATTTGTTTTTAAATTTATTTATTACTATTATTATAATTATCATTATTATTTTACAAAAAGAGGAAAATTATTTCATTGAATTGAACAAATTTTTTCAAGCTGTAGTCAGCAAAGTAGAATCAGATTTTTCATTAGCAGTTTTATCGTGATTAAGGTAGATAGTTAAATTTTCCAAGAAATCTAACCCGGAAACGCGTTTGGCATAAAAGATAATCTTGGCTTGCTGAAAATTAAAACTATGGTCAGGTTTCCAACTATGCTTCGCAATAGAAGATTTTGAAATTTCTTGCTTACAAGGAAACATTTAAAAGGTGTCATCTTCAAAAAATATTGAAAAATATATATGGGATTCTTCTCTTCATAAAACACCAGAAAGTGAAAAAAGTATCGACTGAAATGAATTACAGCGACTACAAAAAATTATCACAATTAAGCATGTTTGGTTGGTTGGTTGGTTGAATGGCTTTTTTTTGGCGCAAGGTCCAAAGTAGGACATGCTGCGCCAAACAAACAGGTAAAAGAATAAGTATCTTCTGCATGGGTTTACCCATCCAGAATGTCATTAAAAAAACACAGTAGACAAAACAAGCAAAACTACATACAAGATAAAATGAAAAATAATAAAAACAGTGTATACAATAAAAAACAGATGTAAAATGGGATGAACATTGTTAAGAATAAAATCAGATGTCGAAGTAAAAACCAGCCTCTTCCAAAAAATTTGTCAAGTGATAATGAGGATTTGCACCTAAAAGGCTTGTTAGATTGGGTGAAGATGAATTAAAGTAATGTCTATACAGATGACGAAGACAAGGACAGTCAGTGAGCAAATGGCGAATTGTAAGCACACAGAAATGACATTTCGGACAGTCAGGTTCCTGTTGTCCAAGTAGTAAATATTTATGCGTGATCCTTGAATGCCCAATTCTTAAACGAGTAATTACAACATCATGTTTTCTAGGACTCAGTGTAGGCCAGACTGCAATTTGAGGTTTTATTTCAAGTAATTTATTATTTTGTTGATTATTCCACTCCATTTACCAATTATTTCTGAAAATACTTTTTAGTGTGTGCTTAATGTCATCATAAGGTATAGGACAGTTTAAAATAATAGAAGCCTGCCTTACGGCTTTGTCTGCTGCTTCATTGCCTTTGATGCCAACATGACCAGGAACCCAGCAAAACAAGATGTCAAATCCCTTTTTCAGAAGGTCGTTGTAAGTTTTTAAAATTGAAGTGAAAGATGGATTACAAGAGGTAGATGAAAGAGAATCAAGAACACTCTTTGAGTCTGTATATATAATGAATTTACGATTTGGATGAGATGAAATAAAATTAAGGGCAACCTCAATAGCTAAAAACTCTGCAGAGAAAATAGAAAAAGCGTTAGGAAGTTCATAGCTTAGAGTAGGATTGTCAGAGATAAA
This sequence comes from Salticus scenicus, assembly GCA_963930645.1. Classification (NCBI taxonomy): domain Eukaryota; kingdom Metazoa; phylum Arthropoda; class Arachnida; order Araneae; family Salticidae; genus Salticus; species Salticus scenicus. Next base: position 370,802,917 of record OZ005649.1, on the reverse strand, counting down.
TATCAAAATTAAGAATATTTGGAGATTGCACACTGTTAGGCGATTGATTTTGAGTACTTGGCGGAGAAGCAAAACACGGTTCTGTTTGTACACTGCAATCTCGGTGCTAGCGAACTTATCGCCTAACAGCGCTAATTCGCCAAAAATGCTTAGATTTGATAATTTTTTGTGATCTCTGTAATTCATTTCAGCCGATAATTTTTTCACTTTCTGGTGTTTTATGATGAGTAGAATCACATATATTTTTTTCAATATTTTTTGAAGACGACACCTTTTGAATGCTTCCTTGTTAGTGATATTCCTTAATTTTCATGTTATTTTAAAATTTCTTAATAAATTTAAATTCCATTCAACTAAATCCCCTGTTCCCGAGTTTCATAAATAGTAGGGCATCTATAATGTCCATTGTAACAACTGGCATTTGTCTTACATAGATCAAACTAAAAGAAATCTTAAATGTCCTTTACGTGAGCCTTCTCGGTATGTCACTAAGCAAAAATTTCTAAACCTTCTATTAAGAAACATAATTGAGAAACTGACCGTAGTTTTACTTTTCAGCAAACCAAGATTATCGTTTATGCTAAACGCGTTTCCAAGTTAGATTTCCCGGAAAATTTAGCTGTCTATATTAATCGCGATAAAAATGCTAAAGAAAAATCTGATTCCACTTTGCAATCTACAGCTTGAAAAAATCTGTTTAATTCGATCAAATAATTTTCTTCATTTAATTTAATTTAGAAGTTTATTCATCAAGCCTGAAAGTTCATTTCAGAAAATTTTGGAGTGGAAGGCTGATTTTTTATACTAACTATGGGAAAAATATCAGAGCCGGGAATCGAACCTGGGCCTTCCGCTTTACGTGCGGATGCTCAAAAATGAAAAATTTCGTGATCTATTGGAGTTGTGCCGTGATTATTAATGTCACTTGATACAACTGTGTTTGCAGACTCGGTGACTTTGCCAACGAATATTATGTGAGAAATGCCTCTAGCTGGTAATCAGCTAGGGTAGCTCAATGGATTGAGCATCCGCACGTAAAGCGGAAGGCCTAGGTTCGATTCCCGCCTCTGGTATTTTTCACATGGTTGGTATAAAAAATCAGCCTTCCATCCCAAAACTTTCTGAAATGAATTTTCTTCATTTTGTAAAGAAAAATAAAAATAAATGAAAAACAAAAAATATAAAATAAATAAATAAATAAAAACAATAAATAAATAAAATAAAATAAATAAATAATTAATTGAAAAATTTCTTTTTTTATTTTTTTCTGTGTGTGTGTGTGTGTGTTTATTTATTTTGTATTCTGTTTTTTGGATGTATATCTTTCTGATTGTTTTTTGCATGTTGCTTCCCATTGGTTGGCTATGTTACTCCTCTCCCTTTGAGTTTTGCCCTTCTTTCAGTCTTACTTTTGCCCCTTAGGTAGTAGCACGTATATTTTGCTCTTGAAGAAGAAAGGCGACGTCCTTTTGAAACCTGTGGTGCTAGTTTAATTTTATGGTGTGTGAAGAAGATTTCAAGTTTAAATATCGATTGTACTCCCGTTTTTTAATTTATTATTGTAGTATAATTCAATTTTCCAATTGTGAGAGAACTTTTTTGTAAGAGAAAAACTTAAAAACCGATTATCACACAAGACAATAAATATCTTTAATTCCTGAAACTAAAAATCATGGAATAATGAGAAGTAAAGTCATATAAGAACGATTGATAGAGTGGTAGTGTACGAAAAGGCACTGAAAAGAAACGTGGAAGATAAAAATCCTTCAAATATCTATATATAACAATTTAATCGACAGTTTAATATAATAGTTATTTATTGATCATTTCATATTTCTTCTAAAAATAAATCCTATTTGTCCCTTTTTTTTTTTTTTTTTTTTGGCTGGGGCGAATAGTAAAAGAAATTAAAGAATAAATTAATGTAAAAAAGTTTAACATGTTTAATCTAACTTAATTTATTTTTAACATGAATCGCAATATAACGGCGGAGAAATACTATATGTTGGACAAGAGAGACTTGTGATTTTCACTACATTATGGATGCTGTTTGAATATTGGACAAAAATTTAAATATTTTGCTATTCCGTTATTTATTCAAAAATAAAAAAAGTGTCTTCTTTAATACTATTACAAAGTATATCTCAGTACATGCAGTTATCTTAATTTATTAAAATTTTCGTTACTCATTAGCTATTTATGTGTTTAATAGCTTCATGTGTTTAAATTATTAGATTTTTTTTTTTTTTTTTTTAATTTTTTCGATAATCTAAAAAAGTACTAGACCAAATGGTCTGAAACTACATGCAAAGAACATTTAAAAACTCATATTTTCCACAATCGATTTAGTCCAGAGTGCAGTTAGGGGAGGGGACCAACCACAAATTAAAGGAGAACGAAAATACTTTGGATCACCTTGTATCACAAAAAGCTACAAATGACTTGTAACTTTAATACATTGTTCCACATACTATGTAAAATATTTGTATAATTTTGTGCGGGAATTGCGCAATTATTTAGGCTAATATATATATATATTAAAAAATTACTAAATTTTTTGACAAGTTTTTTGTATATAACTAGAAGGGACTTCCCTAAAATTTTACAAAACTTGCTGAAAAACTTACCAAACGTTAGAGAAACATTATTCTGAAACATAAAACTCACATGTGTAATATTCGTTGAGATATGAGCAATTTTAGTAAATATTATTTTACTGCGCATGTGCGAAAGATAGAGAATTTTTTATTGCATAGGTTTAAAGCTAGATATATTGATAAAAATTTTGACAAAAGCTCATTTGAATAGAGTAATAAAATTATACTTTTAAAAAATTAAAGAACACGCTTTTATTGAAATGTGAACTAAAAAGCACAAAATATCTATCTTTATAGTATTAAAATGCAGGATAAGAAAAAATAGTGTGAGTGACACGCCATAATATTTACATCTTTAATAGAATAAATAATTTAGAATTAAACAAAAATAATTTTTAAAAAATCTCCCCTGACTGGACTCGAACGTTAGACCTTTGGGTTCGTAGAAAAGAGTTTTACCTCACAGCCACAGCGTTCAGGTAGGGAAAGTCTTTTTTTACAATATAGATTTTTTGTTTGCTCCCAGGGCGGTTAGAAACATACTGACAAACATACATACAGGGGAAGCTAATAAAAGCGATTAAAAATTAAGCAAATTGTCGACCAAAAAAAACGACCTAGTTTCCAGGTACTTTCCAGAGTTGAAATTTCATAAAAGGGTTTACACATGTCGCGAATTTAATTTGAAGATTCAATTATTTCAATCACGTGGTAAAAGTTCTTTTTTGTGAAAAACTCCTTATGAACTCACAAATCTTAGTAAATAAATAAAAATATGTTAAAGTTACAAGCTTGTAAGTACATAGCATGTGCAACAATGTATTAAAGTTACAAGTCATTTGTAGCTTTTTGTGGTACAGGGTGATTCAAAGTATTTTCGCTCTTCTTCAATTTGTGATTAGTCCCCTTATTGCACTCTGGACTAAATCGATAACGGAAAATATGAGTTTTTAAATGTTCTTCGCATGTATGAAGTTTCAGGCCATTTCGTCTAGTATTTTCTTAGATAGTCGAAAAAACGTCAAAATAGAAAAAAAAAAATTCTAATAATTCTAATGGAGGATTTTACGCAACATACCTGTTCGCAAAGGCAATGGTTCAGATACTTTAATCTCGATTTCTTGAATGAGTATTGCTTGTTGTCTTTTTCCCAAGTGCAGTAAATATTCTGAAAGGAAAGAAGAAATACGATAAATATCCAGTTTTATTTGTTATTATGGAAGAAGAAATATACAAAAACAATTAACAATTAAAGACATTTCCAGAAGAGTAAACAAGAACAAAAGGCTCTATCAGAGTTTATTAAAAACATTTCCTTGCAATGGAAGTTTTACTTGTACAAAGTTCGTGTTTTTTAAATCTCACATCAAGAATTTATAGTCATGGTTATAACTGTACTGATAAGTATAAAGGATTTAAGTCCAAAAATGTCGATTTTGAGTTAGGTACATAGTCAGACTCAGAAAAAAATTCTCTATCGATTGTTATAAAGGATTTCAATCCATGTCATTTAGTCCTTGAGAAAATCCATTGGTAAAAAAAGATTCAAGTCAGAAATTTAGCATTAATCTTTGGTATAAAATATTTAAATCAATTTTTCCCTTTATTAAATGAAGATTAACAATCACTGAATGGTATAAAGCGTATAAACCAACATAATCCCTTTTTCCTAATCAATTCTGTTCATTAGTTTTTAGTTAGTATAACTTTAGTTTTCGTCTCCTGAAAAATCAAGAATATGGACTTAAATCCTTTATACTTATCAGTACAGATATATCGTCTATAATAGTTCTAATAATCATGAAGATGATCTAAGACGGTAAATAAGGATGAAGTTATTTTAATGGCAAAAGTATATAAAAAAATGTAGTTTAATTCAGTTTAAAAATCCTGCAATAATTTTTATTAAAAAAATTTCAGTGTAAGTTCAGAAAAAAATACCTATAATACCATAATTATTCTCGATGAGTGGATAATTAAAAATTTTCCCATGTTGGACCCATTTACTTGGTTTTATTTATTTATTTATTTATTTTTATAAAGAAAAAGAATATCAGAATTCAGAAATATTTCTCTTAGATATAAAAATGGCATAAATGCAGTTTTTAATCTCATTTGAAAGCTTGATATCTGTCTAGAATATTTTCGTCTAAAAAAAAAACCTGTAAACTCAACTTCTTTTAGAGGAATATTTGTTTTGAATATTTTAATACTAAGAGATTGCAGCTTTAAGAATTTTTCAAGTATAAGAATTTTGCTTAGCACAATGTCTTTTAGTCTAAAGCAATTTTCTCTATTAAAAAAAAAAAAAAAAAAAGAAAAAAAAAAAAAGTGGTTTATGAATATGCACGTCTACTCAAAAGTTTAGCAAGATTTACAAACGAATGGATGTTTTCAACTTATAAATCGCGTATTTGATGAAATTCTTTTAAACTTTAGAGATATAAAGAATATGATGTTTCTCATCTTTTAGAGTGAAAATTCCCACTCCGTGAAGGATCAAAATTGTAATGGCATTTCTCCGGACCATACTGAGGGTTGAGTCCCAGACCATCAGCAATTGCCCATAGTGTAACATTAGTGCAACATAAAACCTACTCAACCTGTACAGTGGAGATTGAATGACTACAATGATTAAAGGGCTGACAATAAACTGAGTAAAGAATATGGCTTTTTTTTATTGAAAATTTATTTTTCCAACTGACTGAAAATAATGCCTCGACCGGGAGTCGAACCCCGGATCTTTGACTTACAAGGTCAAGGCTCTACCAATTGAGCTATCCAGGCTGACAACCGGTGGGCATTACTCACTCAGACAACCTTTAGGCAGAGCAACTGGTCTATCATGTAGATAGCTCGACAGAATAAGCCGCAGGTAATGGAAAACACCATTAAACAATGGGAGGATTAAATACATTTATTAACATCACACAATCAACAGACTGGGGAGAAAATCATATATTTTTTTATTGAAAATTTATTTTTCCAACTGAGTGAAAATATATTTTCACTCAGTTGGAAAAATAAATAATTCGAGCCCATAGTTTAAAATAATAAATAATACTTCATTACGAACTGTAAAGATCCATAAGTGCTAGATTCACCATATAGTTCGAGCGACGTTGACCAATAATATCAATATAAATTTTCAGTTTAACAGGACAACGCATTTAAACGCTATCGCACTTCAGATAAGTAGGGCATAATGATAAATAATGTTTTGTTGTGTCCTTGTAAAAAAGCCTATAAAAGCTATATTCACCAAAATCCATAGAGTTCGTGCAACGGTGACCTATAACATACATACCAACTTTCAGCTCATTCGAACATATCGTTAAGGCGATCTTGTTCACTGACACACATACACACATACACCAACATCACGAAAAATTGCATAAAATCGTCACAAAAATAAAGTTGGAGGTGTATTACTAGGCATCATAATAGACACAAATATAAATTCACAATATTCTAAAACCATTCTTTTTCGAGCTATGCCAGATAAAAAATCCATTTCACAAATTATGACTGTTATATTTTTCTTATATGTAATGTTCGGAAAGAAAAATTGAATAATTACAACAACAAAATTCGTTTTTAAATCTTATCAAACTTTTAAACAGAAATGTCCCTGCATAGTTCTTATTAAGCTTAGTATTTAAAGTACCGGGTGATCTAAAAGTCAGGACAAACTTTAAAAACGAATAATTCGAAAACGAATCAAGATACGAAGATACGGTTTGCACCAAACGGATGGAAAAGAAACCGGGTTTTGTGTGGCAACGAAAAAAAATAGTTCTGTTGGCGACCAATAGATGGCGCTGTCGGATTTCTGAAATAGGATTATGCAAAGCAACAAACGATATAAAAATGAGCAACTGCGGCAGGTAATGGTTGTCGAAGCTTACATGCATCGAAATATCGTATTCTCAGTCGCTACTTTAATCACGCATGGCCTCCGAGATCTTCCGATCTGACACCCTGTGACTTTTGGCTGTGGGGATTCTTGAAGTCAAAAGTGTACCACGACCAACCGGAATCACTAGCAGCACTGAAAGATGACATCTGCCAAAATGTGTCTGCCATAACGCAAAAAATGCTACTAAATCCTGTGAACGGTGTGGTGAATCGTCTCACAGCTGTACTTTTGAATGATGGACAGCAAATTGAGCAGTTATTGTAGTAGTACTAATTAATTGTAATTAAGCTGACTTGTAAGTTATCAGCACTTTTTTCATTTGTAAATCATCTTTTGGTGAAATTAAACACTATAGCGCCATCTGTTGGTCGCCAACAGAAATAATTTGTTTTTCGTTGCCACACAAAACCTGGTTTCTTTTTCACCCGTTTGGTGAAAACCGTATCTTTGTATCTTGATTTGTTTTCGAATTATACATTTTTAAAGTTTGTCCTGACTTTTGGATCACCCGGTATAAGAAGAGGAGTAATAACTGTCGATATATCTAATTTTTATAAAACTAAATTTATAGATGATTATTTGAAAAAGATTTGAATAATTACAATAAATAAATAGTAAATAAATAAACTGTTCGTTTACATATCTTGCTAAACTTTAAGCAAAAGTGTACCTGCTGTTATTAAAAGTACCATTTAAAGCAGGGTTGGCAAGTTTCTTCCGAGGCGGAAAAAACCGCGGAAAAAACCATGGAAAAAACCGGCCGGAAGAAATAGGTTTCTTCCAAGTGGAAGAAATGGAAGAAACTGTTTTTCTTAAAAATTTATACTATAAATTGCAGATTTGTAAGATATAATGGATGCATTGATCTTATAAACAACTTTAAGTAACTTTAAATATACCTATACAAATTTAATAACATATTTAGTTAATAATTATGAGTTTTTTTTTTATCAAAATGAGCTAATGAGCCTCGGTATCTGATGATCACGTTCCAAAATACTCAAAATCCAGTAAAAAAATCAATTTCAATTTAAACAATATAAAGTTTTTTATAATTTAGACAATTTTATTTCTTTAACTGGTAATAAATAATAATTTGAATCACTTGCTTATACTTTCTCATAAAACAGCTCTTAACGTAATCCAGTTAATTAAAAGAACCAGTATACAATAATTACTATTTAATGTATTACAAAATGTCATAAAAACTTTATTTTCCTTATAGTCACATACAGTACAGTCAACTCCCTCTAATCTGCAGATTTATAATCTGCAAATCCTAATCCATAATTGATTTTTTAATCTAAAAGAAATTTACATCTCATATTTAAAAAAAATTCACATTTTTACTCTTTATTACCATGTTTTTATTAACTTCGATTCTTGTTTGTTTGTCCGGTACAAATCTTGCAATCTATTTTTAACTAATTTCCCTACTAGCTAGACATTTGAAACTTTCACAGTAACTTAGAACCCGGTGACAACAGAATATTTCGAAGTCAGATTTTCGAATAGTTTTCCTTTAATTAATTAAAATATGAAAATAATAAGTTCTTAATAGCAATAAAATAGCTATTAAAAAATTAGCTATAACTTAATTGTTGCCGAAAAAAAAAATTACGAGTTCATTTTCTTTCGACATAAAAATAAATACATTTAATTCAACGTGAATGTGAAAAAATTATAAAAAGTTAAATTATGCATTTCACAAAAATTGACGTCATTATCAATTAAAAAATTTTACACACATTGATAAGTGCTAATGTACGATGCTAATATACGTTGTTCTAAAAGGAATAATATTTTATTTTTAAAACCAACTTTTTTTTTTCACTATTATTATTATTTCATTGAGCTGATTCCGCGTGCTTAAATATTATTTTTTAGCCTCACGTATTTTATTAATGACTCATCAGAAAATTTAAAGACATGGTATATAAAAAGTTTTTTTTTTTTTTTTTTAAATCTTATAATTATTTTTTGTCAAACTTTTAGCATAATCCTTACTTTGAAACACAAATGGAGAAGGGGGGGGGGGGCATTATTCTGCAATTCATACAGACTAGCGCTGAAAATAAATCACTATTACATGAATGTATAACAAAATTAATCAGCGATGAATATTATTTCCAGATTTTCAAAAAAAAAAATTTCGTATTTTTTAAATATGTTTGTTTACATTTTATAAGTACTTATTACTTGAATATTCTTAAATTATTTACCATCATATATGAATGTGATAGATTAGTTTTATTAATATTCAAGAAATATTTATTCTAAAATTTATTAAAAATCTTCTTTCCGTTTTGATGTCTATTTAAATTAATAACTGACTTTGTATCTGCAAAAGAAAACTGTAAACAAAGGCAATGATCTCTAATTTACAAATTCCTATTATCTGCACAACCTCTGGACAAAACTTTTGAGAGTTAGAGGGAGTTGACTGTAAAACATATGAAAAGTTTTTTCGTAGTTCAATACTGCACTTTATTTTTCAACTTAAAATAGATAAATACAAACTACGGATTTTTTTTTTTAAATCCTAGAGAGCTTGCAGGACAGTTTAAAAGTAGGTATCTTACTTATTGATACAGTTCATTGGGTACCAGCTTCGAGTTTATACAAAAAGTTGTAGCCTTTAAAAAAAAAAAAGTGCAAATATTATGGCTAAAAATTCCATAATTATTATCACTTGAACTGTTTGAACGCATAATAATATTATGAGATAGCAAAAAATTCTAAAAATAATAGCATTGAAAAGTAAAAACCCATCACCTGTATATACTTAGTGTTTGTTATGAAATAACTTATTTTTCTAAAGATATTTTTAATATTAATTGAATTATAGTTTAGATTTGGCATTATATTTATACTTTAAGTTTATATAGCTCATAAATTTTAATTTTGAACATCTGTTTTGTCTTTTGGTTGGTTTCTTCCATTTCTTCCGGTTTCTTCCATTTCTTCCAGTTTCTTCCGGTTTTTTCCAGTTTCTTCCACTGTCCTGGAAGAAACCCAACCCTGATTTAAAGTAAGAAAGGGAGTAATAACTCTCAAGAAATCTAATTTTTATAAAATAAAGTTTATAGATGGATATTAACAAAAAATATTGAACAATTACAAAGAAAAAAAAATACATATATATATCCTGCTAAATTTTTGTGCAGAAACGTATCTGAATAGCTATTATTAAATTTACAAATAAGAAAGAAAGTAATAACTGTCGATAAATCTAATTGTTATTAAATTAAACTTATAGATGATTATTAAAAAAGAAATTGAAAAATTACAAATAAATTAAAAATAAATAAATAATAAATAAATAAAAAGTACACCGTTCGTTTTCCTATCTTGCTAAACTTTCAAGCAGAAGTGTACCTGCATAGTTGTTATTAAATGTACCATTTAAAGTAAAGAAAGGGAGTAATAACTTTTAAGAAATCTAATTTTTATAAAATTAAATTTATAGATGGTTATTAACAAAAAGTATTGAATAATTACAAAAAAAAAAAAAGTTTGTTTTTATATCCTGCTATTTTTTATGCAGAAACATATCTGGATAGCTATTATTAAATTTACCGCGTTTAAAGTAAGAAAGAAAGTAATAACTGTTGATAAATCTAATTTTTATAAAATTAAATTTATGTACGATAATTAGATAAAGAAATTGAAAAATTACAAATAAGTTAAATAAAATAAAATAAAATAAAATAAAATAAAAATAAAATAAACCTTTCGTTTTCATATCTTGCTAAACTTTTAAGCAGAACTGTATCTGCATAGCTCTTATTAAATACTAGCAGGCTTTGCCCGCTTCGCTGGACATTAAACTTAAATGAGTTTTCAAAATCCCATATCTTTATTAATAACCTAAGTTCTCGCTGTGATTGGTAGAGGTTTTCTCGCTCGCAAAGTGAGAAGTCTAGGTCTCCACTGTCTTCGGCACAACTTACCCACTTCTTACTTCCCCTTCCTCAGCGGGTGAGTTCGAAGTTTTGCAAAATCACACTAATGTACATAATGCGTACACTTAATCAATATATAGTCTGGGTCCCCACTGCCTTAGGCACAACTTACCCACTTGTTACTTCCCCTTCCTCAGTGGGTGAGTTCGAAGTTTTGCAAAATCCCACTAATATACATAATGTGTACACTTAATCAATATCCGCACACCAAAATTCGCCATTCTAAGATAATTCAAAGCGAATTCAAACGGAAAAACATGTTTTTACACATGTTTATTGGGAACGACTTCAGTATAACCCCACAACGATATTTGGCGATTATGGATAAATCATAAATCTAAAAATTATAAATCATATATGATAAATGATAAAATCATAATCTAAATCATAAATCCAAAATAAGCAACATATTTGGTTGCCATATTATATCGCAAACAGTCCAGAACGACATCGTTATCCTTCAAAACGACGCCAAAGAAAAATCGCCAAATTCAGCTGTGGGGTTATGCTGAAGTTATACTGTTTATTGCCCTCCGACTCTGAGAAGGGGGGGGGGGGATTTCGAATTTCGTGAAATCCAGTTACAATAAGTGCCGGATGTAAACAAACAATTTACGCACCAAATTTCGTGACCACAGAAGTCTTTAATAGAAAATATAAATAAATAAGTACAAAACGCACAGCTTTAGTATGGGGGAAGCCTTTGGTGACTTTAAATATTTTAAGCCATTTTTGCGATGAACTGAATTGGCTATCTCAATTGTGCAATCAAAGATCTTGGCGAGAAACGTCCGAGCTACTTCGGTTCCGAATTTCAAATTTTGCCAAAGGGATCCAATACTAAAGCTGTTCCATACACTAAATAAATAAATAAATTAAATTAAATTAAATTAAATTAAATTAAAAAATAAATAAACAAATAAGTAAAAAATTATACAGACACGACATTATTTCATTATTTAAAACATGAAAATCTGACATTGACAGATTTTAATTTAGTGCCAGAGGCCTACTGCTAAACTTGTAAATATCGACAAATTCTTCTTTAGTTAATTCGTGACGATCTAAATTCCATGATAAAGTTTTCATTAAATCAAACCAATGTGTTTCAGCTGCAGATATTGTAACAAATAACGTTAGAAGTCCAAACTGTCTTATAGCCGCAAAACAACGTTTTTTCTCTTTTTCCCAATGAGGGGGAGGTGTGCCTTGGGGGGGACTCATGTCAAAGGTGTGCCTTGGGGGGGACTCATGTCAAAGGTGTGCCTTGGGGGGGACTCATGTCAAAGTTGGCCCTTGGGGGGGACTCATGTCAAAGTTGGGCCTTGGGGGGGCTCATGTCAAAGTTGTACCTTGGGGGGGACTCATGTCAAAGTTGGGTCTGGGGGGGACTCATGTCAAAGTTGTGCCTTGGGGGGACTTCATTCAATAAATCCTCATTCAATAAACCGACTGAAATAGGCCCTTAGCACTATTAAGAGTGTATTATAAAAATTCGACAACGCTGTACCGACTGAAATAGGGGTACCTTGGAGGGGACTCATGTCAAAGTTGGGCCTGGACGGGGACTCATGTCAAAGTTGGGCCTTGGGGGGGGGACTTCATTCAATAAATCCCCATTCAATAAACCGACTGAAATAGGCCCTTAGCACTATTAAGAGTGTATTATAAAAATTCGACTACGCTGTACCGACTGAAATAGGGGTACCTTGGGGGGGACTCATGTCAAAGTTGGACCTGGGGGGGACTTATGTCAAAGTTGGGCCTTGGGGGGGGGGACTTCATTCAATAAATCCCCATTCAATAAACCGACTGAAATAGGCCCTTAGCACTATTAAGAGTGTATTATATAAATTCGACAACGCAGTACCGACTGAAATAGAGGTACCTTGGGGGGGACTCTTGTCAAAGTTGGGCCTTGGGGGGGACTTCATTCAATAAATCCCCATTCAATAAACCGACTGAAATAGGCCTCTAGCACTAATTAAGAGTGACGTATAAAAATTCGACAACGATGTACCGACTGAAATGGGGGGGGACTCATGTCAAAGTTGGGCCTTGGGGGGGACTTCATTCAATAAATCCCCATTCAATAAACCGACTGAAATAGGCCCTTAGCACTATTAAGAGTGTATTATAAAAATTCGACAACGCAGTACCGACTGAAATAGAGGTACCCTAGGGGGGGGGGACTCATGTCAAAGTTGGGCCTTGGGGGGGGACTTCATTCAATAAATCCCCATTCAATAAACCGACTGAAATAGGCCTCTAGCTCTAATTAAGAGTGTATTATAAAAATTCGACAACTGTACCGACTGAAATAGGCCTCTAGCACTAATAAAAACTCTTTTCTGATATTTACAAAATAAAAATAAAAAATCTTAATAAAATCCAAATTATAATTATTTACAATTAAGGGAGAATATAAAAAAAAACCTCATAAGGTACATAATAACAACAAAAAATTTTTTTTTACTGCAGGAAAGAAAAGTACTGCTTAATT